>CM035131.1:40388391-41816516 GCA_020205605.1 Panax ginseng
AATAACTTTGTCTATGTGGATTACCGCATGCATGGTGAATTATCCTTTGTATTCATTCCTTATTAAATTGTGGAAATGGATGCATCTGCGTGGATTCTGCATGGCGAAGTGAAAATCCATTTCTGAGCCAGTATAATCTATGATACTCGTATGAGATATCATTTCTTTTGTACTCGTCATGAAATATCATTTTCTTTGGTATTTTTCTTTTATGAGTTACTATTCATGATTTACTATTCACCCAATTACTATTCACTCTAGTATTATTCACTCGGGTATTCGGGACACTTTTCGTGCCGGAGTACTATTCACTAGTTACTATTCACCTGATTACTATTCACTCTAGTATCATTCACTCGGGTATTGGGGTACTTTTCATGTTGGGGTACTATTCACGGGGTACTATTTACCCAAAAAATATATTTTTTTCTGTCCAAATTATTTTTGGTACATGAATATTATTTTTGAATTTTACTCCACAAAGTAGTATCATGTTGACAATTTGGATATTTTTAAACTCTAGATAAATTTAAAGTCTTAAATATTTATCCTTGATTTCGTTTGATTAATGCTTATATCATTGTCATCATCCTCATGCTTTTATTGTGATTAAAGTCATCTTTGGCTTACGTGCATAGATGGACTATTGATTATTGGGTTTTAGTTGTATATCTTTGGCTTACGTGCAAAGATGGACTGTTGATTACTGGTTTTATAGTTGTATATCTTTGGCTTACGTGCAAAGATAAACTATTGATTGATGAGTATCTTTGGTTTATGTGCATAGATGAACTGTTTATTGGTATGATTATGACCAGGGATCATTTGGTATAATCATGACCCGTAATGTCATAGATGATGTGGTAAAAGTCCTCATTGGCCCGTAGTACATTGATGGACAGTTATTGGTATGATTATAACCAGGGATTATTCGGTATAATCATGACCATTGATGATTACATGAATATCCTTGGCCGTAGTACATGGATGATTAGATGATTTGGATTATTTATTGTCGAGTCTCGTGATAAAATATTGATTATACACTTTTAATTAAGTAAAAGATAGTAGATATCATGCTCTACTTGACTCTTCTAAAAATACTGGTTGTATGTCTTTTGGCTGTAGTGCAAAGATGAATTGTTAATGAATATCTTTGGTCGTAGTGCAAAGATGAATTTATTAGTATGATTATGAGCAGGAATTGTGATTTGGTATAACCATGATTTTTGATATTTCAGGTGAAGATAGGTGATGAAAATTATCTTTGTCCTGGGTGCGAAGAGGAACTTAGAAACACAATTATGATTATGAGTTATTCATATGATTGTGGACATGAATTGTTGATTGATGTTACAGGGATAAAACATTATTGGTGGATTTTTAACATGGAGAAGATAATAGATCGATGGTCTATTTGACTCTTCTAATGGATTGCTTCGTTCACCGCAACTATGGTTGAAAAGTTTTATCATCTACCATATGTTCTAAATCTCTGATTTATTACTGATGAAGGCTATTGATAATTTAATTATCTTTAGTCATTATATTCTTTACTGAGCTAGATGTGCTCACCCTTTTCCTTCACAATTCCTTTCAGGTAATAAGAGTGTTGCCGGGTCGAGTGGGGATAACTGGAGAATAGAATGGTGTTCTATAGCTGCTGAAGTTCTCCCTAAATAGTATGAAAATAATTTTATTGAGAACTTTAGATAAGTGTTTCGTATTATATACGTTATTTGATATTTAATTTTGGTGAACCGAATAGGGTGAGGTGAACCCAACTTTGGAAGGGTGTTTTGCCACTATCATACAAGATGTCTAATGACATACAACCTCGTGTTATCATAAGACAGGGTTGTGCACATCCACTTGCTGAGTATATCTACGAGCACTACCTATATGATCTTGGAGTTTGGTTGAAATATAATTTTCAATTGCAGACAGTGGAGATAGTTATATGTCAAGAGAAGACTCACCATTGGAAAGAACATGATAATAATCTTCTCATTTTTCTTTGGGGTCTATTGGGTCAACCAAGGATAATTCCGTGGACATATGATATCTATCATAACCTAGACACATGGTCTCCCATATACGAAGGTTTCCTTGAGCACTTCCCAAAGATTTTAATTTCTAAAATAGTTTTTGACTGTACTTTTATGTAAAGTACCATTGTAAGGTTGTGGTCGAGGCACCATGAGAGTTATATATATTTGTATTAAAACTCATAATTTTAGCGTGTGGTGGTCGATTCATGCGATAGTTCAACAGTTGTATAAATGAAGTTTGTATTTAATTTTTATAGTATGATATCTGGCGACTCAGAATGGGTCGTGTGAACCTATTTTTGGGGCATCACAAGTACCATCAAATGGCCGAGTCTTCGTTGTCACAACTGTATACCAGGTGGTTCTAGTGTGAACGACATTAGGGGTGTAGTACACTTGAGTTGCTTGGCTGGCTAACATAAATACATCATCAGACTGTAATTTCAATTTTATATCTATTGTGACGATTCTATTACGATCAACTTTAACACCCTTTGCAGTATCAAACCAGCGACACTTAAATGTAACGACCTTTTTAACCCCTGGATAATTGAACACAACCACTTCCTTTAATCTTCCATAGTAATTGGATTCAGAATCTCCATACCAACTTCCCAACACAACAACGCCGGAGTTGACTGATGTCAATTCATTCAAGTCATCAACCTTGAATCTATACCCATTCACGATACAACCTGGAAATGAACTAATAAGTTTGTACGGGCCTAAAATGACATATCTAAAATGCTCATACGCGTTCTCTTCTTCGACCCTTCTCTTAAACCACTGGTGGAAATTTGCATTAGTGAATGCTTCCATCTATGATTCTGTCAACCCCAGGTTAGAAGCATGCGCTTCCAATTCGAATGAACTGCGTACAATAATATGGCAATTAATTAATTATTGATTAAGGATAGATAAATCATTTTTAACTTGAAATAATACATACTTGATGTACGACGATACTTCAGGCATATTTAGAAGCACGTATATAGAGACAATCTTTAAATCTTTATCGGTTAGGTAAGTCTTCGTCTCATGTCCAAATGGTTTAGCTGGATAAGTGAATACAACCAACTCATCATCAGCACGACCAGACGGATCCCCGACCTCATTCCGACCTCAAAGTCAACATGTTCTATTGCTTTGTTCTCATCTTTCCGTTCAGATCATCAACATGTTCTATTGCTTTGTTCATAAAATTGGACACCCCTTCACGGTACGCATCAACTAATCCCCTCCCATCAATTGGTATCCTACGGTACATCCAACTCCGGCCGGCTGACATCTTTAATTGAAGAAAATACCCAATTAGAATATATATATGCATGTATTTAGTTTACTTAGTATATATCACCACTCTACAGGGGTTAGGCTTCTATCCCGTTCCTGGATGCGTCTCCTCACCAGTGTCATTCACAAGCTGCGTGTTTATAATATTTTAAAAAAAATTCAGCATCACCTCCCCATGGTCTCCAAGTACACGAAATAGACCAAGACAACTTAGTCTAAGTATGCATTCGAAGAACATATGTAGAGACACCAGCTGAAAAATCCTCAAAAAATTATAAACACATACGCACCTTGTGAATTAGCACCAACCTAAGTAAGAGACATAACATCCGAAGAATAAATTCCCAAGCTGGGATTATTTAAGCATTCACTCTTCTTGAGTGAATGTCAAACCAAGTTTCTAAGTTTCAAAGTATATTACATATATATATATATATATATATATATATATATATATATTTATGAGTGTATTGAAGAGAAAAGGGAGAGTATCATTGAGTTTATTGAAAATTGTGGAAAACTAAGCAAATGCTACTTAGTTTATTAGTTGCAAATCTAAGTTTCATATTAGTTGAAGTTGCAGCTAATAGTACTCCAACCAGTTCCTCGGCAGTAATCGAACAAAAAAAAAGGGTCGTAGTTCCTGTTTATGTCCTATACTCTATTAATAAAGTTAATTGAATTACTGCGGACATTCCTCTTTTTCCACCATAATGAGATAACAACATTTGAAGGAGTTCCATTAAGCTATTGAACAAAGTTCCAGTTAAGCAACCCTCTAGATGAGCGACGATTACTTCTCACTATGAATGAATCATTGTCGATATGGGTTCAATCCATGCCATAGAAAGCTTCTCACCACTCCAAATAGCCATCCGAGGAATTTGGGTGGGTGAAGTCGCCTATGTCATGGATTGGACCCATAGCAAGCAATGCTTCATTCCTAGTGAGAGAAGTGATCGTCGCTTCATCTAGAGGGTTGCTTTTAACCTATAACTTTGTTCAACAACTTAATGGCACTCCTTCCGTGATATGGCATCTGTTATGATGGAACGATGAGTAATGTCTTCAATAATTCAATTAACTTTATTATTCGAGTATAAGACACAACGAAACTACGACCTTTTTTAATTTTTAATCGAGGCGAGGAACAAATTGAGAGTATTACTGCAAGAATCGTTACGATGAATCTGCATACAAGGAAGAGTACATATATGTAGGTAGAGTATTATCGAGTTTATTGAAAATTGTGGCAAACTAAGCAAATGCTACTTAGTTTATTTTGCCAATGATAAACTAAGTAAACGGTACTTAGTTTATGAGAATTGTTATTTGGAATCTATAGAGACTACTGTTCGATATTCACTCCTACTTGTCAAAAGGGTTTCTAATTAAATTGCAAAGTATATTATTTTATTTCCGCGACAACATTCTTATATATTCAGAGTCTTTGAATTGCATCCCAACTAAGCAAATGCTACTTAGTTTATTATTTTGAGTTGATTTAATGTATTATTTTATTTTATTTTAATTTATTTTATTTTATTAATTATTTTATTTTATTAATTATTTTATTTTAATTTATTTTGTATTATATAATATAATTTTTTAATATTTTTTATTAAATTAAATTTATTAATTATTAAATTAAATTAAATTAAATTAAATTAAATTAAATTTATTAAATTAAATTAAATTAAATTAAATTTAATTTATTAAATTTATTTTATTTTATTTTTATTTTATGTTATTTTAATTTATTTATTAATTATTTTATTTTATTTTTATTATATTATATTATCTCGATTTTTAAAATTTATTTTATTTAATAAATTAAATGAAATTTATTGTTTTATTTATTTATTAATAAATTTTATTTTTAATTTAATCTATTTATATATTAAATTATATTTATTTCATTTATTAAACTTTATTTTATTTTATTTAAATTATATATTAGTATATTAAATAGTGAATTTTTATTTTATTTTGTTTTTTTTAATTGTTTGATTACATTAATTGATATTTGAAGTATAAATTATTTGTCGAAAACTATTAAGTAAATGCTACTTAATTAGCGAATTTTAGTATTAGTAAATTAAGTAATAAATAGTTATTAGAGCCAACATATTTTGCATCTCAAATTTCGTCGAAAATATCAAGCATCACATTACTTTACTGTTAGTAACATACAACATACAATATTGAATTTGAAGAAATATACACTACAATTACATAAAAAAAAATAAAACCAAACAATAAAATGGATGCTATACATGTACAGAAGCCGCAAATGACCAATTTCAGACCCAAATGACCAATTTCAGATAAATTATAAACAAAAAAAAATAGAATTCATACATTATAATACCAAAATTCTAGTTATATCAATCCAAAAACAAAATAAATTTAGACCAATTGCACATTATAATACCAAATTCATACACAAATTTCATACTCAAATTTCATACTACTAGCATATAATATATACTCGATACCTGGAAAATTAGGAAAAAAGCAGTGTTGGTGGTGGCGGTTAGTGGTGGTGTGGTGGCAGTGGGTCTTTGGTGGGGGGGTGGTACTAGGGATGTGGAGTCTGGGGGTCTAGGGAGAGGGGTTGAAGCTGGGAAGGGGTTGGGAGTGGGGGTACTTGGGGTGGGTAGGGTGGGGAACCTGGGATGTCAAGGGTGGGGGACGACAGGGGAGAGGGTGGGGTCGTGGGGGACGACCCCACACGGGGAGGGAGGAGTGCAATGCAGTGCGGGGTGGCGGGACCAGGGGAGAGGGGGTTGGGAGTGGGAGGTACGTATGAGAGAGAGAGAGAGTAGACTGGTATTTAGAGAGAGAGAGGGAGAGATATAAAAATGAGAGGGCGCAGAGAAGTGGAAGGGTTTTTTTAGGTTTATTACCGACGAAATTCCATCGTGGTTATGTCTGTCGACCATAAGCTAATGTCGACGAAGTATTCAGTTGAGGATTACACATATTATGTCGACTTTATATTCGCGCTGGCGGGAAACCCTCGCGCCAAGGAGGAGGGCTTAAATCCGACTGATGTCCGTCGAGGATAAATTAATACCGATTGACTTAATGTCGACTAAATATTCAGTCAGTCTTAGATTAACATCGACTGAATGTGTTCAGTCGACCATAATTCCGTCGAAAATAAAGCTTTTTTTGTAGTGTAATAACAAATATCCTTGGCCCGTAGTGCATGGATAATTCGTGAATGTGATACTAATGAATATCCTTAGCCCGTAGTGCATGGATAATTCAGTGATGTGGATTATTTATTGAGCTGTGTTACAACGATAAAATATTGATGATGAACTTTTAAATCATATAAGATAGTAGATATCATGCTCTATTAGACTCTTCTAATGGATTGTTTGTTCCGCTGCTGTTAAACTTGTTGTCTATTGTATTCTATTAGTTTAACATTGTTGAAGGCTAGCGATAATTTATTCTGCATTATCTTAGTCATAATATTCTTTATTGGGATAGTTGAGCTGACCCTTTGCTTTCATTGTTCTCTTCAGGAAATGAGAATATAGCTGAGAGTAGTCGGGTAATGGAGTGATGGTCCGAGATGGTGGCTATAGTTGTCCTCACTATTATATGAAATAGTGTGATAATAATTTTAATGAGGACTCCATTTGAGTTTGGATATTGTCTACGAGACAATATCCGTGTTAAAACTCTCAGCTACATTTTTGTCGTATTGTATAAATGAAGTTTGTATTTGAATTTTGTATCATGTATTTGACGACTCAGAATGGGTTGTGTATGTGACGCCCCCAAAATAGGTATACATAACCCATCTTGAGTCGCCAAAAACATGGTACAAAATTCAAATACAATTTAATAATACAACTATCGTGTGACATACGACAAAACATAAACTGAGAGTTTTAATACGAATATTGTCTTCTAGACAGTATTCAACTCAAATGGAGTCCTCAATACATTTATTATCACACTATTTCATAGAATAGTGAGGACTACTAATGCTATCATCTGGATCGTCACTCCATTCCCTGACTAGTCCCGGCTACGTTCTCATTTCCTGAAGAGGACAATGAAAGCAAAAGGGTGAGCTCAACTAGCCCAGTAAGAAATATTATGACTAAGATAAAGCAGGATAATTTATTATTAGCCTTCAACAGTGTTAAACTGATAAAATATAACAAACATCAAGTTTAACTCTACGGTGAACAAGCAATCCATTATAAAGTCAAGTAGAGCATAAAATCTACTATCTTATATGATTTAAAAGGTTTTCATCACTTTTATCATCGAGACTCGACAATAAATAATCCACATCATTGAATCACCCCCCGCACACTACTGCCAATGATATTCTTTAGTATCACGACCACAAATTATCCATGCACTACGGGCCAAGGATATTCGTATTCATCGATGGTCATGATCATGCCAACAACTGTCCATCAATGCACTACGGGCTAATGAGGACTTTTACCACATCATTTGTAATATTACGGTCATGATTATACCAAATAATCCTAGTTATAATCATACCAAGTCCATCTATACTACTACAAATACATATGACTTTCAATGTAATATAAACATGAGGGACGATGACAATGATATAAGAATTCAATAAAATAAGTTCAAGGATAAATTTTTAAAGATTTATAATTTAATTTATCCAGAAATCAATAACGTCCAAATTGTCAACATGATACTGCTTTGTGGAGTAAAATTCAAGAATAATATTTTACCAAAAATAATTTGGACCAAAAACTAATCAATTTTTATCATGAATAGTACCCCGAGTGAATCGTACTAGAGTGAATAGTACCCCATGAATATTACTTCGGGAATAGTAACCCCGTGAATAGTACTCCGGTATGAAAAAGTTAAAACTTATCAAGAATGCTCAAAATAATATTTCCCTAAAAAGATACTGGATGAAGTGTAAATATCAAGGATATTCTACTAATTTCATGGAGTATAGAAGCCAAAATTTTAACAAAACGAGTATAGAATTTGAAATCTGAAATGAAATAATATTACTTACATACTACAGAGTATGGAAGAAAATAATTTCAAGCGAATATTGAACAAAAATAACATCCCTTACCTTGAAAAGAAGAGTATTCCAACTGCTATAGTGGGGATATTCTTGAAGAAAACTTTCACTGTTTTCTACGCTCAAAGCTTTCTAAAACTCTAAAGAAATATGCTCAATATTATAGAAGAAGAATTCTCTGATTCTGGTGTGATTTTCAATTCTAACTTAAGCGCCTATTTATAGAAAAATACTAGAACGCCATAGGAGACTAAATAATAAAATAATATTATTTTTTTTAAAATCAACTCTACGCATGCCCAAAGACCAACACATCAACTTGGAACAAAAATTTGCAGCCCACATGTTTTTAACAAAAGTGGGCCCCACCCATAATTTTAATAAAAATATTTATTTTCTGAAACTTCAATAATTCATAATTAATAGCCCTTTTATCAAAAAAATATGAATTATATGTCCATTCCACACGAAATCGAATTCACTACAACTTTGTAGCTTTATGTTTTTCCAAATTCCAAACAAAAAATATCCGAAAATCACAAATGGACGATTTTCAACACCTCTTAAAATTCATAACAAATTATACGCTAATTTTTAATGGTTCAAAATTTGTGGACATATACTTAACTTATATATGTATAACATATCCAGAAATCATAACAATCCAACGGTCGGATCAAAATTAGAACTCACGCAATAGAGCTTTAAGAACACTGATTTGATTTTTTAATACCTTTAATTTCGATAAAATACTGATAAAACACCTCATCATTAATTCCTTCAATTATAACCACATAAAATAAATATTTTCCTATCTATCATTTATGTTCACATAAAATAAATATTTCCTTATCATATAAAGCAATAATTAATTATTCACAAATAATATTACAGAATCATAATAATGACAACCGGTAGTTCGGGAAAAGGGCTCTCAATAAGGATTTTTTCTTCTTTGGCGCAATTAGGTGACCAAACCTCTCCTGTGTGAACTTTCTAGACATTGCCAATAATGCTATCTAATAATATTATTCAAATAATATGAATTATTGATCCGATAATGGGAAATCATGCGTTGATAATTATTGAAACAATAATAATATAAAATATCGACGCAACAATTATTGAATCAATAAAATAAAATATTGAATAATAATTCTTGTAACAATTATTGAGTAGTGCTTCTTCACGTAAGAATCAATAATTCAAAAATATCGTATGTACTGGTGTATTTCTTTATGCGACCAGCGCATTTTCGTATTTTAACCACGTGTATTCCAACGTTGTTAGCGGTAATAACTACGCCGTTATTTATAAAAACTCAAACTTGTCGTTTTCTTCATAAATGCTTATTTACATTATGGTGCCCACACATGATTATCTTGCCGCATACGAATATTCCCCTGTTAAAGCGAATATTCCCAGACCAATCGAATATTATATAACAACTTGCGTACTTTGCAAAATTTATAAATATTACCCACAACTATGACATTATATCAAATTCACTCCATAATATTCAAAAATGATATTTATAGAAAATTCATCTTTATTCAAAAAGTTGGGGTCTTATAAACTCCCCTTCTTATGAAATTTTGCCCTTGAAATTAGGGTACGTACCTGGTATGTCAAAGAGGTAAGGATACCTTGATTTCATTTCAGATTCTAACTCCTAGGTCATTTTCTCAACATCGTGGTTTCTCCACAAAACTTTGACTTGAGGTATAACCTTGGAGCGTAAAATATGCTCCTTCTTATCCAAGATTTTAACAGGAACCTCTTCATACGTTAAATCTTCCGCTATTTCGTCCGGTTCTAACTCAATAATGTGGTTCGAGTCTTTCACATATTTACGTAACATAGATATGTGAAAACCATTATGAACACGAGACATACTTGGCGGTAAGGCGAGTCTATAGGCCACAGTTCCTACTCAATCGAGGATTAAAAATGGGCCAATGAATCGAGGATTGAGCTTTCCTCTCTTTCTAAATCTCATAACTCCTTTCCATGGAGCAACACGTAACAACACATGTTCTCCAATATTGAATTCCACGTCCTTTCGATGAAGATCAACATAACTCTTTTGTCGATCTTGTGAGGTTTTTATACGTTGTCGGATCGTTTGAATCTTTTCTGTAGTCATACATACCAACTCCGGTCCCAACAACGTTGCTTCACCCACCTTATCCCAGCATACTGGAGAACGACACTTTCTTCCATACAACGCCTCGAATGAAGCCATGCCAATACTTGCTTGATAACTATTGTTGTAGGAAAACTCCACTAATGGTAAGAACTTGTCCCAAATTCCCTTGAAGTCAAGGACACAGAGTATTAATAGATCTTCAAGAGTTTGAATAGTCCTCTCTGACTACCCGTCCATTTGAGGACGATAAGCCGAACTAAATCGTAAATCCGTGCCCATAGCTTTTTGCAAACTAACCCAAAATCTTGAAGTGAATCTTGGGTCTCGATCAAAAACTATGGATACTGGCATACCATGCAATCTTACAATCTCATTTATGTATATACGAGCAAGACGTTCAAGTGTATAAGTTTCTCGTATAAGTAAGAAATGAGCAGACTTGGTCAATCTATCAACAATGACCCAAATTGCATCTTTGCCTTGAGAAACCTTGGGAAGACCA
Source organism: Panax ginseng (assembly GCA_020205605.1). Lineage (NCBI taxonomy): Eukaryota > Viridiplantae > Streptophyta > Magnoliopsida > Apiales > Araliaceae > Panax > Panax ginseng. Next base: position 40,399,446 of record CM035131.1, read on the forward strand.
GTAACGAAATCCATGGTAATGTACTGCCACTTCCATTCTAAAATTTCAAGTGGTTGCAATGGACCTTTTGGTACTTGATGCTCCGCCTTGACTCGTTGACAAGTTAAAAACCATGAGATAAACTCCGCTATCTCTCTCTTCATATTGCTTCACCAAAATGTATGTCGAAGATCATGATACATTTTGGTACTCCCAGGATGGATTGCAAACGGTGTGTTGTGTGCCTCCATCATGATTTTATACTTTAAATCAGGGTCGTTAGGAACACAAAGTCTGGAGTTAACTCGAAGTATTCCTTCTTTATCGATTCTTGCTTCCGGCATAGCACCTTCTTGCACTTTCTTTCTCATACGCATCAGCTCCAGGTCTGTAGCTTGAACAGCTTTAACTTTATCGATTAAAGTCAATTTTACTCGTATATTCTCCATCATCACATGGGTCCCTAGAGTCTTTAACTCTATCTCCATTCTTTGCAAGTCATACAAAATGGGCTTTGCGTTGACAATATCGCATTTATACCCGCATATGATCTTCTACTCAATGCGTCAGCTACCACGTTCGCTTTTTCAGGATGGTATTGGATGGTATGATCATAATCTTTCAACAGTTCAAGCCAACGTCGTTGTCGCATGTTGAGTTCCTTTTGAGTGAAGAAATATTTGAGGATTTTATGATCCGTAAAGATCTCCACTTTCTCCCCATACAAGTAATGCCTCCAAATCTTTAGTGCAAAAATGACTGCTGCCAACTCTAGATCATGCGTAGGATAATTCTTCTCATATTCTTTGAGTTGTCGTGAGGCATAGGCTATGACTTTCCCATGTTGCATGAGAACACATCCTAACCCTTTGCCCGAAGCATCACTATAGATGACAAATCCCTCCGAGCTAGATGGTATTGTTAGAACAGGTGCTGAAATGAGTCTCCTCTTGAGTTCTTGAAAACTCTTCTCACATTTCATGTTCCAATCGAATTTTCTATCTCTCTGAGTTAGCTGAGTTAATGGAGTAGCGATTCGAGAAAACCGTTTTACTAATCTCCGATAATAACCAGCTAAGCCGAGAAAGCTACGTACTTCGGTCATTGATTTAGGTTGCTCCCAGCTTTGAATAGCTTCAATCTTTGCCGGGTCAACAGATATTCCATGACTTGATACTACGTGCCCAAGGAATGCTACTTCCTTAAGCCAGAACTCGTATTTCTTCAACTTGGCATAAAACTTGTTTTCACGAAGCTTTTGGAGTATCAGCCTCAAGTGTTGCTCATGATCTTCACGGCTTTTGAAATATATGAGGATGTCATCAATAAAGATGACCACAAAGTGATCCAAATATTCCTTGAATACTCGGTTCATCATATCCATGAAGGCAGCAGGGGCATTAGTCAATCAAAAAAACATGACTAGGAATTCGTAATGCTTGTACCGAGTTCTGAAAGCCGTCTTTGGAATGTCATCGGTTCTAATCTTTAACTGATGATATCCGGAACGAAGATCAAATTTTGAAAAGAATTTGGTGCCTTGCAACTGGTCAAACAGGTCATCAATACGTGGTAATGGGTACCTATTTTTGATGGTGACATGGTTCAACTCCCGATAATCAATACAAAGTCGCATACTTCCATCTTTCTTTTTCACGAATAGAATAGGAGAACCCCAAGGAGATGTACTAGGACGAATGAAACCGATGTCTAAAAATTCCTGCAATTGGGTCTTTAACTCCTGAAGTTCAATAGGAGCCATTCGATATGGGGCTTTAGAAATGGGTTTTGTACCAGGTTTAAGGTCAATACAAAATTCAATTTCATGCTCTGGGGGTAGGTCAGAAAGTTCTTCAGGGAATACGTCAGGAAATTTATTAACAATAGAAATATCATTCAAAACTGACGTATTTTTATTTAAATCAGTGACATGAGCTAAGAAAGCTTGACATCCGTTTTTTAATAAACAAATAGCTTTATGGCTTGAGATGACAGTGATTGATTTTAATGATTTGGTTGCTTGAATTCGCATAATAGGTTGGTTAACAATATGAAAGCTAACAACCTTACGAAAATAATCAATTTTTGCATGATGAGTTGTTAACCAATCAATCTCTAGAATTACGTCAAATGCAAGTATTTTCAATGAAATAAGATCGACAGGTAATGTGAGGGTACCGATTTGAACCAAACAAGTCTTATAAATAGTGGATGTAATGAAGGTTTCTCCCAACGGAGTTTCGACAGATAAGTCAAAGTCTAATTTCTCTGGAGTCAAATTTAAACGTTGAGCGCAAGTAGGAGAAATAAAAGAATGGGTAGAACCGGTATCAATTAAGGTATAGACTTTGCTAGAGTTTATGATAAGCTTACCTGTGATGACCTCGTTCGGGTTTCTTGCTTTCTGGGAGGTCACGACAAACGCTCTCCCTTAAACTACCGGCTTTGACTTTTCTGGGACGGCCTTTACTGCCTCCATCCCAGCTAAACTTGTCATCGGTGCACGACAAAATCGGGCTAGGTGACCTTCTTTTCCACAATTATAACACGCTTTGGACTGCATCGCGCAGTTTGGACTGATGTGTCCCTCCCCTCCGTATTTGAAGTATATGATAGGTGGTCGTTCTCCTTCCTTAACAACGGGTGCTAGTGCTGACATATTTCCATCATTGTTGAATATCCTCTTCTTGAAATGTCTACTCTTATTGTCTTGGCCATGATTACCACCGAAGTGGTTACCATTTTTGGCTTGTTGATTCCCTCCACACTTGTTGTCATCGCTTCGATGACTGCTACCACTGATATTATCATTTTTTTGGTTGCTCTCTCTTGGTTGGGTTGACTCATTATCGCGCTCCAATAATTGAGCCCTATTCACAACATCTGAATACAAACACAGTTTATGAGAGATAAGGTATTGACGTATCTCGGGTTTCAAACCTCTTAGAAACATTCGCGTCATTCTCTCCTCATTATCAACCAAATGGGACGTAAACCGGGACAACTCGGCAAACTTGGCTTTGTACTGCGACACGGTCATGTTGTTTTGCTCCAGTTTAATGAACTCTACCTCTTTCATGTGACGAATACTTTCGAAAAAGTACTTGTCGTTGAACAGTTCTTAAAACTTCTCCCAAGACATCTTCAGTGCGGCAGGTTGAGTACACTTTACAGATTCCCACCAGTAATCTACTTCTGCCCGCAACATGAAGGTGGCAAAGGGAACGGAGTGATGGTCCGAGATGGCGGCTGTAAGACCCCAAATTTTATGAATAAAGATGAATTTTCTATAATTATCATTTTTGTATATTATGGAATGAATTTGATATAATGTTATAGTTATGGGTAATAGTTATAAATTTTACAAAGTACGCAAGTTGTTATATAATATTCGATTGGTCGGTGAATATTCATTTTAACAGGGAATATTCATACAACGACACAATCATTGGTGGACCCCACAACAGAATTATTGTCGGATTGAGAAAACGACAAAAATATTTTATGAAAATAACGGCGGAAGTTTTATCGTTAACTGTTGAAACACCCGGTGTTAAAAGTACAGGAATACGCGTGGTTGCATAGTAGCACACAATATTGATTATTGATGTTTACGTGAGAAGTCACTCAGTTTTGTTCAATTATTGCTTCAGTAATTGTTGCATAGTATCTCACGTTAATTGATTCAATTATTGTCGATATTTTATATATTATTAAATCAATAATTGAGACAACGAAGTTATTAATATTATTATTTGCAATATTAACGATGTCTAGAAGTTACGCCAAGGAGAGGTTTGGTCACCTAATTTGCGCAATAGGAGAAATCCTTATTGGAAAGCCCTCTTTCACAGAACACTTTGATCGATTAATAGTATGAATTATAATAATGATGATGAAGTTTTGTTTTATTAGTATTATTAATGTAATAAAATGAAAAGCTTTTATATAAAGCGAATACTTTTATAAAGTTATTCGTTTTATTAGACTATAAATATAATATATTATATTCTATTATGCATAGTATTTTGCATAGTAAATTCTTTTTATATAAAATGAATACTTTTATAAAGTTATTCATTTTATTAGACTATAAATAGAATATATTATATTTTATTATGCATAGTGTTTGCATAGTGCTTGCATAGTATTTTGCATAGTAAAATATTTTTATATAAAAGCAGAATACTTTTATAAAGTTATTCGTTTTATTAAATTATAAATAGAATATATTATATTTTATTTAAAATATTTTGTTTTATTAGAATATTTTATAGTAAACCAATCTGGACCGTTCAGGACTTAGTTACTATTCAGTCCATTCTCCTATAAATAGAAGCTCATTTCTTCATTATTTCTTACGAATTCACTGAAACTCTAGAGATAAAAACTATAGAGAGATAGAATAAAAGTATTCTGCTACTTCACTACTCCTATATCCAGTTGTTCTAAGGTAAGGGGTATTATTTCTTTCATATTCATGAAGAGAACTTCTGTTATTCCATTCTTTATTATTCTGTTGGAATAACCTGTATACGCGGTCTACCCTATACTTGGAAAAATTCTTACATTATTCCATTCCTTATTATTCATTGGAATAACTTTTGTATATCTAATACCGCATACATGGTGAAATTCTACATTATTCCTCCTTATTATTACATTGGAATAACTTTGTTTATGCAATACCGCATACATGGTGAAATTCTTACATTATTCCATTATTTATTATTACGTTGGAACATCACGCTCGGCATGCAATTTACTTTGACACGGTTCAGATTATTTATTATTCTATTGGAATATCATATACGTGTGTTTACGCTTTGACTGGTTCCATTATTTATTATTCTCGTTGAAATATCATCGTATGCATGCGTTTACGCATGACTGGTTAGATTATTTATTATTACGTTGGAATAAAGCATGCATGCGATTCTATCGCGTATGTCTGGTGATTTCTTTTGTTATTCCATTCTTTATTATACTCAGTTAGTTAAAGTTTTAACTTCTATACTCCATGAAATTAGTGGAATATCCTTGATATTTGCACTTCATCCAGTATCTTTTCATGGAAATATTCTTCTAAGAATTCTTGAATTTTTATTTTACAAAGACGTATCATGTTGACAATTTGGACGTTATTAGTTCCTGGATAAATTAATTCTTGAACTTGTTTTATTGAATTCTTATATCATTGTCATCATCCTCATATTTATATTATGTTGAAAGTCATCTGTGGCCTGTAGTGCATAGATGGACTTGGTATGATTATGACCAGGGATTAATCGGTATAATCATGACCGTAATGTTACAAATGATATGGTAAAAGTCCTTATTGGCCCGTAGTGCATTGATGGACAATTGTTGGCATGATCATAACCATTGATGAATACACAAATATCCTTGGCCCATAGTGCATGGATAATTTGTGGTTGTGATACTAATGAATATCCTTGGCCGTAGTGCAGGGATGATGTAGATTATTTATTGTCGAGTCCCAAATGATAAAAGTGATGAAAAATCTTTTAAATCATAAAAGATATTAGATTTTATTCTCTACTTGACTCTTTTAATGGATTGCTTGTTCCGCTGCAGTTAAACTTGATGTTTGTTATATTATATCAGTTTAACACTGTTGAAGGCTAATGATAATTTATTATGTATTATCTTAGTCATAATATTTCTTACTGGGCTAGTTGAGCTCACCCTTTTACTTTCATTGTTCTCTTCAGAAAAAGAGAACGTAGTAGGGACTAGTCGGGGAACGGAGTGACGGTCCAGATAATAGCATTAGTAGTCCTCACTATTCTGTTAAATAGTGTGATAATAAATGTAATGAGGACTCAATTGAGTGTGGATATTTTCTAGATAACAATATTTGTATTAAAACTCACAACATATGTTTTGACGTATTTTACAAGACTGTTGTATAATTAAGTTGTATTTAAATTTTGTACCATGTATTTGGCGACTCAAGATGGGTGATGTACACCTATTTTGGGGGCGTCACAGTTGGTATCAAAGCTTAGGGATATGATCCCTGGCTAAGATGTGAGACAAGAACTAGGAGGGGAAAAATGGGAAATTCCTTCACTAGTATGACCTACCTAAGTTTATTTGGTATTTAATTGGTCGGTCAGAGTATATGGATAATATGTGATATGTTAATTAACCCTTTTTTGTGGCAGTATTTAAAAATGACATCCGAGAATGTTGAGAACATCAATGGAGCACAAGAGACCGTTGAGTCTCCACAGATCAATAATCAGGATAATGTGCATCAGAAAGGCGACAATCCTCAGGCAAACAACAACACTGACCAGATGATGAATGATGGAATGTTTAGAGGCTTTATGCAATTCATGAAACATCAGGCAAGAGCGGCTCCTGTACAAAATGTAGGTGGAAACACTGGCAACTCTCGGACGGTCACCGCTAAGCAGTTCAAGGAACTGGGACCACCAGAGTTTTTTGGAGAGCTAAAATCACTTAAGGCGAAGACGTGGATAAAGTAGATCTGCAAGATATTTGATGTCCCAGGATGCTCTGAGGAGCAAAAGGTTCCCTTTGCCACCTTCATGTTACGCGATGTGAGGTGATTCTTTGGTGGGAATCAGAAACGTTACTCAACCCGCCGCCTGATGAAGATGACTTGGGAAAAGTTCCAAGAATTGTTCAACGACAAGTACTTTCCGAAAGTATTCGTCACATGAAAGAGGTAGAGTTCATCAAGTCGGAGCAAAACAACATGGACCGTGTCGCCACTGAAGCCAAGTTTGCCGAGTTGTCCGGTTTCGTCCCATTTGGTTGATAATGAGGAGAGAATGACGCGAATATTTCTAAGAGGTTTGAAACCCGAGATACGTCAATATCTTATCTCTCATAAAGCGTGTTTGTATTAGGATGTTGTTAATAGGGCTCGATTATTGGAGCGCGATAATGAGTCAACCCAACCAAAAGAAGCGCAAAGCAAAATGATAATACTAGTGATAGCGATGGCGTGGAGGAATCAACATGCGAAATGGTAACCACTTTGGTGGTAATCATGGCTAAAATAATAAGAATGGACATTTCAAAAAGAGGAGATTCAACAATGATGGATGAGCGTCGACCAAAGACCCGTTGTTAAGGAAGGAGAAGCGACCACCTATCAAACGCCTAAATGCGGAGGCGAGAGACACATCATCAAAGCTGCGCGATGTCAGTCAAAACATGTTATAATTGTGGAAGAGAAGGTCACCTAGCCTGATTTTGTCATTCACCGAAGATAAATTCAGCTAGGATGGAGGCACAAAAGGACGTCCCAGAAAAGTCAAAGCCAGTAGTGCAAGGGAGAGCGTTTGTCGTGACCTCCCAGAAAGCAAGGAACCCAAACGAGGTCATCACAGGTAAGCTTATCATAAACTCTAGCGAAGTTTATACTTTATTTGATACCGGTTCTACCCATTCTTTTATTTCTCCTATTTGCACTCAATGTTTAAATTTGACTTCGGAGAAATTAGACTTTGACTTATCTGTTGAAACTCCATTGGGAGAAACCTTCATTACATCCACTGTTTATAAGTCTTGTTTGGTTCAAATTGGTACCCTCACATTACCTGTCGATCTTATTTCATTGAAAATACTTGCATTTGACGTAATTCTAGGGATTGATTGGTTAACTACTCCTCATGCAAAAATTAATTATTTTCGTAAGGTTGTTAGCTTTCATATTCCTAACCAACCTATTATGTGAATTCAAGTAACCAAACCATTAAAATCAATCACTGTCATCTCAAGCCATAAAGTTATTCGTTTATTAAAAAATGGATGTCAAGCTTTCTTAGCTCATGTCATAAATCTAAATAAAAATACGTCAGTTTTGAATGATATTTCTATTGTTAATGAATTTCCTGACGTATGTATTCCCTGAAGAACTTCCTGGCCTACCCCCAGAACGTGAAATTGAATTTTGTATCGACCTTGAATCCGGTACAAAACCCATTTCCAAAGCCCCATATCGAATGGCTCCTATTGAACTTCAGGAGTTAAAGACCCAACTTCAGGAATTGTTAGACATCAGTTTTATTCATCCTAGTACATCTCCTTGGGGTGCTCCTGTTCTATTCATGAAGAAGAAAGATGGGAGTATGCGACTTTGTATTGATTATCAGGAGTTGAACCATGTCACCATCAAAAATAGGTACCCGTTGTCACATATTGATGACCTGTTTGACCAGTTGCATGGCGCCAAATTCTTTTCAAAGATTGATCTTCGTTTCGGATATCACCAATTGAAGATTAGAACCGATGACATTCCAAAGATTGGCGGCCGAACTCGGTAAGGGCATTATGAATTCCTAGTCATGTCTTTTGGATTGACTAATGCTCCTGCTGCCTTCATGGATATGATGAACCGAGTATTCAAGGAATATTTGGATCACTTTGTGGTCGTCTTTATTGATGACATCTGTGAGACCCCAAATTTTATGAATAAAGATTTAAATTTCTCAAAATATTTTTTTTAATATTATGGTGTGGATTTGATATAATGATATAGTTGTGGGTAATATTTATAAATTTTGCAAAGTAGGCAAGTTGTTGTATAATATTCGATTGGTTGGGGAATATTCTTTTTGTCGGAGAATATCTGTACGACGACACAATTATTGGTGAACCCACAACGGAAGTATTATCGTAGTAATAAAACGACAAAATTATTTTTATGAAAATAACGGCGGAAGTTTTACCGTTAAAACTGTTGAACTACTCGGTAGTAAAAGTACAGTAATACGCGTGGTTGTATAGTAGCACACAGTATGGATTATTGATGCTTACGTGAGAAGTCACTCAGTTTTGTTCAATTATTGCTACAGTAATTGCTGCATCATATCTCTAATATTAATGATTCGATTATTGTAACAGTATCATCTGCATTATATGTTATATTATTAAATCAATAATTGAGACGACAAAGTTATTCATATTATTAAATTGCAATATTTACAATGTCTAGAAGTTCTGTCAAGGAGAGATTTGGTCACCTAATTGCCCGCCAATAGGGAGAAATATTTATTGGAAAGCCCCCTCTTTTCTGGGAACAACCTGGTTGTTAAATATTGTGAGTTATAATATTAATGATGAATAAGTTCGTATTGATTAAAGATGAATTTGATAGTTTCATTGTGTTGGAATTATTAGTGTTAGTGGAAGTCAATATTTATTTCGATAATAATTGATGCCTGGAGGTTATATTATTTAATCAGGTATTCGGGGCACTTTTCGTGTCAGAGTTACTATTCATGAGTTACTATTTATGAGTTACTATTCATGAGTTACTATTCATGAGTTACTATTCACCCGAACAAATATATATTTCTTTTCGGTCCAAATCATTTTTGGGTACAATATTATTCCATGAGGAGATGTGCTAATTTTTCAGACCGTTGGTTGAAATTATATTAGTAAATCAATATGGATCGTTGGTTTAAAGTTTAATAGTGAATCAGTATGGACCGTTGGTTTAAAGTTTAATAGTGAATCGGTATGAATTTGTTGGTTTAAAGTTTAATAGTGAATCGGTATGGATAGTTGGTTTAAAGTTTTAATAGTAAATCAATATGGATAGTCCGTTTAAAAGTAAATCAATCTGGACCGTTCATGAATTAGTTCTTATTCAGGTCCATTCTCCTATAAATAGAAGCTCATTCCTTCATTATTTCTTACTTAATTCTTTGAAACTCTTGAGAGAGAAATTATAGAGAGAAAAAGAAGAGAAGTCAGCTACCTTTCTATACCAATATCCAGTTTCTTCTAAGGTAAGGGGTGTTATTCTTTCGTATTCATGAAGAGAGCTATTGTTATTCCATATTATTCTGTTGGAATAACCTGTTTATGCGAAGTACCACATACATGGTGAACTTCTTCTGTTATTCCATTCTTTATTATTATGTTGGAATAACTTGCCTACATAAGCAATCTTTGCATATATGGTGAAATTCTTCTATTATTCCATTCCTTATTATTATGTTGGAATAACCTGTTTATGCGAAGTACCGCATACATGGTGAAATTCTTCTATTATTCCATTCTTTATTATTCTGTTGTCAATTGCAACCACTTGAAATTCCAGAATGGAAGTGGGAGCACATTATCATGGATTTCGTTACTGGTTTTCCCAAGGTTTCTCAAGGCATAGATGTAATTTGGGTCATTGTTGATAGATTGACCAAGTCTGCTTATTTCTTACCAATACGAGAAACTTATACAGTTGAACGTCTTGCTTGTATGTACATAAACGAGATTATAAGACTGCATGGTATGCCAGTATCCATAATTTCTGATCGAGACCCAAGATTCACTTCACGATTTTGGGTTAGTTTATAAAAAGCTATGGGCACGGATTTACGATTTAGTTCGCCATATCATCCTCAGACGGATGGACAATCAGAGAGGACTATTCAAACTCTTGAATATTTATTAAGACTCTGTGTCTTTGACTTCAAGGGAAGTTGGGACAAGTTCTTACCATTGGTGGAGTTTTCTTACAACAACAGTTAACAAACAAGTATTGGCATGGCTCCATTCGTGGCGTTGTATGGAAAAAGTGTCGCTTCAAAGTATCTTTGGGATGAGGGGGGGTGAAGTAATGTTGTTGGGACCGGAGTTGGTACGTATGACTACGGAAAAGATTCAAACGATCCGACAACGTATAAAAACCTCACAAGACCGATAAAGAGTTATCTGCCGATCTTCATCGAAAGGACGTGGAATTCGATATTGGAGATCATGTGTTGTTTCGTGTTGCTCCATGGAAAGGAGTTACAAGATTTGGAAAGAGAGGAAAGCTCAATCCTCGATTCATTGGCCCATTTTTAATCCTCGATCGAGTAGGGACTATAGCCTATAGACTCATTTTACCACCAAGTATGTCTCGTGCGTTTTTTATATATCCATGTTACTTAAATATGTGAAAGACCTGAACCACATTATTGAGTTAGAACTGGACGAAATAGCGGAAGATTTAACGTATGAAGAGGTTCCTGTTCAAAACTTGGATAAGAAGGAACATATTCTACGCTCCAAGGTTATACCTCAAGTCAAAGTTTTATAGAGGAACCACGATATTGAGGAAATGACCTGGGAGTTAGAATTTGAAATGAAATCAAGGTATCCTTACCTCTTCGATATACCAGGTACGTACCCTAATTTCGAGGGCAAAATTTCATAAGAAAGGGAGATTGTAAGACCCCAACTTTTATGAATAGAGATGAATTCTCTATAATTATCATTTTGAATATTATGGAATGAATTTGATATAATGTTATAGTTGTGGGTAATAGTTATAAATTTTGCAAAGTACGCAAGTTGTTATATATTATTGGATGGGTGGGGAATATTCGTTTTAACGGGGAATATTAAATGCAACGACATTATCAATCATTAGTAGAACCTACAATGTAATTATCATTCGGATTGAGAAAGCGAAAAAAATATTTTATGAAAAATAACGGCGGAAGTTTTATCGTTAATTGTTGAAACTTTAAATTGTTAAAAAAATACAGGAATACGCGTGGTTGCATAGTAGCACACAATATTGATTATTGATGTTTACGTGAGAAGTCACTTAGTTTTGTTCAATTATTGCTTTAGTAATTATTGCATAGTATCTCACGTTAATTGATTCAATTATTGTCGATATTTTATATATTATTAAATCAATAATTAAGACGACGAAGTTATTAATATTATTATTTGCAATATTAACGATGTTCAATGATTACGCCAAGGAGAGGTTTGGTCACCTAATTGCGAGCCAATAGGAGAAATCCTTATGGAAAGCCCTCTTTCCAGGAACGACACAGTCGATTAATAGTGTGAATTATAATAATGATGATGAAGTTTTGTTTTATTAGTATTATTAATGTAATAAAACAGAAAAACTTTTTATATAAAATAGAATACTTTTATAAAGTTATTCATTTTATTAGAATATAAATATAATATATTATATTCTATTATGCATAGTATTTTGCATAGTAAAATCTTTTTATATAAAAATGTAATACTTTTATAAAGTTATTCGTTTTATTAGATTATAAATAGAATATATTATATTTTTTTTAAAAGATTTTGTTTTATTAGAATATTTTATAGTAAACCAACTGGATAGTCAGTTTAAAAGTAAATCAATCGGACCGCTCAGAATTAGTTACTTATTCAAATCCATTCTCCTATAAATAGAAGCTCATTCCTTCATTATTTCTTTTAATTCACTACAACTCTAGAGAGAGAAACTATATAGAGATAGAAGAAAAGTATTCTCGCTACTTCACTACTCCTATATCCGGTTGTTCTAAGGTAAAGGGTATTATTTCTTTCATATTCATGAAGAGAACTTCATTATTCCATTCCTTATTATTCATTGGAATAACATGTATATGCTGATCTACCCTATACTTGGTGAAATTCTTACATTATTCCATTCCTTATTATTCGTTGAATAACTTTGTATGCCAAGATACCGCATACATGGTGAAATTCTTACGTTATTCCATTCCTTATTATTCTATTGGAATAACTCAGATATATATAATGTATCGCATACACGTGGTGAAATTTTACATTATTCCATTATTTATTATTCATTGGAACATCCCGCCGGTGCAAGAGTTTTGGCTCGACTGGTTCCGTTATTTATTATTCTCGTTAGAATATATCTTTGTGCGTTTACTTTGACTGGGTTCCGTTATTTATTATTACGTTAGAATATCCCGTGCATGCGTTTATGCATGACCTGGTTCCGTTATTTATTATTCTGTTGGAATAACCTGTCTGTGCGGTCTATCGCATGCCTGGTGATTTCTTTTGTTATTCCATTCTTTATTGTACTCAGTTGGTTAAAATTTTGACTTCTATACTCCATGAAATTAGTGGAATATCCTTGATATTTGCGCTTTATCCAGTATTTTTTCATGGAAATATTCTTCTGAGCATTCTTGAATTTTTACTCTACAAAGACGTATCATGTTGACAATTTGGACGTTATTAGTTCCTGGATAAATTAATTCTTGAACTTGTTTTATTGAATTCTTATATCATTGTCATCATCCTCATGTTTATATTATGTTGAAAGTTATTTGTGGCCTGTAGTGCATAGATGGACTTGGTATGATTATGACCAGGGATTAATCGGTATAATCATGACCGTAATGTTACAAATGATATGGTAAAAGTCCTTATTGGCCCGTAGTGCATTGATGGACAATTGTTGGCATGATCATAATCATTGATAAATACACGAATATCCTTGGCCCATAGTGCATGGATAATTTGTGGTTGTGATACTAATGAATATCCTTGGCCGTAGTGCAGGGATGATGTGGATTATTTATTGTCGAGTCCCAATGATAAAAGTGATGAAAACCTTTTAAATCATAAAAGATATTAGATTTTATTCTCTACTTGACTCTTTTAATGGATTGCTTGTTCCGCTGCAGTTAAACTTGATGTTTGTTATATTATATCAGTTTAACACTGTTGAAGGCTAATGATAATTTATTATGTATTATCTTAGTCATAATATTTCTTACTGGGCTAGTTGAGCTCACCCTTTTACTTTCATTGTTCTCTTCAGAAAATGAGAACGTAGTAGGGATTAGTCGGGGAACGGAGTGACGGTCCAGATAATAGCATTAGTAGTCCTCACTATTCTGTTAAATAGTGTGATAATAAAAGTAATGAGGACTCAATTGAGTGTGGATATTGTCTAGATGATAATATTTGTATTAAAACTCACAGCAGATGTTTTGTCGTATTTTACACGACTGTTGTATAATTAAGTTGTATTTAAATTTGGTACCATGTATTTGGCGACTCAAGATGGGTGATGTACACCTATTTTGGGGGCGTCACAGTGGCTATAGTAGTCCTCACTATTCTATGAAATAGTGTGATAATAATTTTAATGAGGACTCCATTTAAATTTGAATATTGTCTACGAGACAATATCCGTGTTAAAACTCTCAGTTACGTTCTTGTCGTATTGTATAAATGAAGTTTGTATTTGAATTTTGTACCATGTATTTGACGACTCAGAATGGGTTGTGTATGTGACGTCCCCAAAATAGGTATACATCACCCATCTTGAATCGCTAAAAACATGGTACAAAATTCAAATACAATTTAATAATACAACTGTCATCTGACATACGACAAAACATAAACTGAGAGTTTTAATACGAATATTGTCTTCTAGACAGTATTCAACTCAAATGGAGTCCTCAATATATTTATTATCACACTATTTCATAGAATAGTGAGGACTACTAATGCTATCATCCGGAAATCACTCCATTCCCCGACTAGTCCCTAATACGCGTTCTCATTTCCTGAAGAGGACAATGAAAGCAAAAGGGTGAGATCAACTAGCCCAGTAAGAAATATTATGACTAAGATAATGCAGAATAATTTATCATTAGCCTTCAACAATGTTAAACTGACAAAATATACAAAACATCAAGTTTAACTGTAGCGGAACAAGCAATCCATTAGAAAAGTCAAGTAGAGCATAAAATCTACTATCTTCTATAATTTAAAAGGTTTTTCATCACTTTTATCGCTGAGACTCAGCTTAATAAATAATCCACATCATCGAATCACCCCTGCACTACGACCAATGATATTCTTTAGTATCACGACCACAAATTATCCATGCACTACTGCCAAGAAGGATATTCGTATTCATCAATGGTCATGATCATGCCAACAACTGTCCATCAATGCACTACGGGCCAATGAAGACTTTTACCACATCATTTATAACATTACGGTCATGATTATACCAAATAATTCCTGGTCATAATCATACCAAGTCCATCTATGCACTACATGCCACAAATGACTTTCAACAGAATATAAACATGCGGACGATGACAATGATATAAGAATTCAATAAAACAAGTTCAAGGATAAATTTTTAAAGATTTATAATTTAATTTATCCAGAAATCAATAACGTCCAAATTGTCAACATGATATTGCTTTGTGGAGTAAAATTCAAGAATAATATTGTACCAAAAATAATTTGGACCGAAAACTAATCAATTTTTATCATGAATAGTACCCCGGGTGAATAGTACTCGAGTGAATAATACTTCGGGAATAGTAACCTCGTGAATAGTACTTCGGCATGAAAAAGTTAAAACTTATCAAGAATGCTCAAAATAATATTTCCATGAAAAGATACTAGATGAAGCGCAAATATCAAGGATATTATACTAACTTCATGGAGTATATAAGCCAAAATTTTAACAAAACGAGTATAGAATTCGAAATCTGAAACGAAATAATATTATTTACATACTATAGAGTATGGAAGAAAATATTATCTCAAGCGAATATTGAACAAAAATAACATCCCTTACCTTGAAAAGAAGTGTATTCCAACTGCTATAGCGGGGATATTCTTAAAGAAAACTTTCACCATTTTTTACGCTCAAAACTTTTTAAAACTCTAAAGAAATACACTCAATATTATAGAAGAAGAATTCTCTGATTCTGGTGTGATTTTCAATTCTAACTTAAGCGCCTATTTATAGGAAAATGCTAGAACGCCATAGAAGACTAAATAATAAAATAATATTATTTTTTTTAAAATCAACTCTACGCATGCCCAAAGACCAGCACATCAACTTGGAATAAAAATTTGCAGCCCACATATTTTTAACAAAAGTAGGTCCCACCCATAATTTTAATAAAAATATTTATTTTTTGAAACTTCAACAATTCATAATAAATAGCCATTTTATCAGAAAATATAAATTTTATGTCCATTACACACGAAATCGAATTCTCTACAACTTTGTAGCTTTAAGTTTTTCCAAATTTCAAACAAAAAATATCCGAAATTCACAAACGGACGATTTTCAACACCTCTTAAAATTCATAATAAATCATATGCTAATTTTTAACGGTTCGAAATTTGTGGACATATACTCAACTTATATATGTATAACATATCCAAAAATCACAACGATCTAACAGTCGGATCAAAATTAGAACTCACGCAATCGAGCTTTAAGAACACCGATTTGATTTTTTAATACCTCTAATCCGACAAAATACTGATAAAACACCTCAACACTAATTCCTTCAATTATAACCACATAAAATAAATATTTTCCTATCTATCATTTATGTCCACATAAAATAAATAATTCCTTATCATATAAATCAATAATTAATTATTCATAAATAATATTACAGAATCACAATAATGACAACCAGGTCGTTCCTAGGAAAGATGGGGCTTTCCAATAAGGATTTTTCCTTAGTGGCGCGCAATTAGGTGACCAAACCTCTCCTTGACAGAACTTTCTAGACATTGCCAATAATACTATCTAATAATATTATTCAAATAATATGAATTATTGATCCGATAATGGAAAATCATATGCGTTGACAATTATTAAAATAATAATAATATAAAATATCAACGCAAAGAATTATTGAATCAATAAAATAAAATATTGAAGCGATAATTATTGTAACAATTATTGAGTAAAGTGCCTTCTTACATAAGAATAAATAATTCAAAATACTATGTAATCACCAAAATGCCATCTTTATGCAACCACGCCAGACATCATCTTTTTAACCACCGTGTATTCCAACGATTGTTAACAGTAATAACTACGTAGTTATTTATAAAAACTCAAACTTGTCGTTTTCTTCATCCAAAGCGATTATTACATTATGGGGCCCACAAATGATTGTTAAAAGTCGTCACGAATATTCCCTGTTAAAATGAATATTCCCCGACCAATCGAATATTATATAACAACTTGCGTACTTTGCAAAATTTATAAATATTACCCACAACTATGACATTATATAAAATTCACTCCATAATATTCAAAAATAATATTTATAGAAATTTCATCTTTATTCAAAAAGTTGGGGTCTTACAGTGTATACCTATTTTGGGGGTGTCACACTCACACACACACACACAAACACACACACACACACACACACACACATATATATATATATATATATATATATATATATATATGTAACTTGAGTATGTACCTATATATGTATATCATATGTATGCATGTGCTATGTGAATAATGAGCTAAGGTTTATAGCCTCTGTGACCGAGCACATGCTGGGAGTTTTATTCGAGATAACCTTTTTGAGAAAAGTCTATTTATCTTTTGCTGAGAGTTATGATATGGTCATTTAATTCAAAAGGAAGTTAACATTTCTAATGGGCTAAAATCGAAAGTACAGCTTTTATTAAAGCAATTCGCGTGAAATTCTTTTTGCTCTATCCGAACCATTAAATTTAAATTCAAGCAATCTGAGCCATTGATTTTCAAAATTACCTTTTTGCCCCTAACTTCAAAAATCTATAAATAGGAGGTGTTTTCATTCATTCTGCTTTGCCAATTCACTTGAAAAGAAAACCTTACTCTCCCTGCCTACATTCTCTTTCTCTTTAAGAAGTTTTGTCTCTCTTCTTATCAAAGTTCTAATCATTTGAGAAGATGAAATTGGTCTAAGTATTTGAGATAAGTTATTTGATTTAATTTATTTAAATTATCTTTTGCTTAGTTAGAATTATAGATATCTGAATATAAATTGTTATACACAATTATATATATATATATATATATATATATATATATATATATATATATTTCATCTATTTATCAAATAAAAAGTCAATACTTAGACATCAAGACTATAACGGAGATATTCCTCTTAAGTGAAGGAATTAGCCAAACGAGTGATCAAAGTCCTAAATGGTCTTTTATTTATATTATTTATATAAATATCGTAAAGTAGATCAATACTTGATAGTTCAAAAAAATCCTAAGATATTTCTCTAATAGGGCGAAACATCTGAACTGGATTTAAAAATCTAAGCGATATATCAAAAATATCTATATAAATATTAATTATGAAACTATAAATTTAGTCAGTACTTAGATACCGATACAATTTGAATTTATTCACTCTTGAGCAAATGATAGTGTGAATTTTCAAACAGTCTTTAAAATCCTAAGTCACCTTATTTATAATTATTTACATAATAGATAAAATATTTATTATATATTCTTTTAGTTAAACAATATATTTGTTATATCAAGTATTGTTTAAGCGATTTATTCATTATACTTGATAACTATTGTTTAATAATTTATTCATTATATTGTTGATCACAAGTATTTGAACTTAAATTCATTCATAAAATATTTGTTGGATAATATCTGAAATTAAAGTTATAATTTGTTTAAATCCATAAAAATACACTCTTTATTATAAAATTAATTACATTAATCTATATATCTACTTTTACAAAAGAATTTTTAAGCTAAACTAAAATTGATCTATCTGCTTAATCAAGAAGCATAAGTATAAAAGTTATATAAAATTTTGGCAAAACTAATGATTTAACCACTGTAGTTGGCAAGTTTTATTTAATACACTACTGAACTTTTATTTTTTTAAATTATCCCATTGAACTAATTATTATTTTAAAATTGAGTCATTCTGTTAACTCTGGCTTACCACTGTTAAATCTTTTTCTACGTGGACACATGAAAAAAAATGACATGGTCTATTCTTACTTTCTTTCTTTCTCTCTCTTTTCCTCTGTCTCTCCCTTCTTCAAACATACGAGCTGAAGCTGAATGAGGTTTTCTACATCAGAAACAATTCAAGTTTAGATTTGACCCTATTTTTCAGACCTCGATCCATAACCAACAATCATATTTGATGAGATGAAAAGGTAAATCGTTAATTTTCAAAAGGGTTTCCCAACTTTCCTCAAATTCAAAACCCTAATTGAGTCCAATTTTTTAAAATTTCATACGTAAAAGGGAATTCCAAAGCCGTAAAGGAGTCCAATTTCAAAATTAATATATTTAAAAAAGAATTAGGGTTCCAACCTCTGTTCAATTTCAGTCACGATAGAAAAATTGGGTTTGTTTTAATGTAGGTGGGTGATGGCGGTTGATTGATGATTTCGACCATAGCCAACAGAAAAAATTAGGAAAATAAATTTGAAAGAGCTTGAAGAAGTTCCCTAATTCAATGAAAATCTTCAGGACAACTATTTTTACTCTAAAGTTTTAACATACCTCAATTCTTTTGCCTCCGTTGAAGACTCCAATTTCACTAATCTCTTCTCCGACAAGAAATCAAACGATATTATCCTCTGCAACTTTTTTGGTTTATTTGGAAAATGGTAGTTCGGCACATAAACTTCTCCGGGCCAAACTATTGAGTGGTGGGTGAGCTATACATTGTGTCGGATTCAGGTTGGCTCGGATGGACAAGATAAAGAGCACCACTCACGGCCACTACCAGAGGTTGTCGTCGTCGTTGGTGCTCCGGTCAGCCATGGTGATGATAAGAAAAATACGTCATAGCTATGGAAGAGGAATGTAAAAAGGGTTTTGACGCTTAATCCAAGTAGGACAATCCATGTTATTTTGCTATTTTTTATTTTTTTTTACTTACCATGTGTGAAAAAAATATTATTTTTTTGCCACATAGTAATTTTTTTATTTTTGTATTTCTTTTCCGAGCCACGTAGATAAAAAATTTAATGTCTGTTTAATTTTTTTTAACAGACTGGCCCAATTGTAAATTTAACATTAGTTAAATGGGGTAATTTTAAAAATTAAAAGTGCAGTGATGTAATTAGTAAAACTTGCCAACTATAGTAACCAAATCATTAGTTTTACCATAAAATTTTATAAACGAGCATAAATTTATATTTACTTACACAAAAACACATTTCACATATATAAAAGTCATTGAACTTTTATATAATTACTTGATCTCTAATTGCTATCTACTTATTTGAGAAGTATTAAATATTTAAGTTACTTAAACTTTTATATATATTTGTACTAGGGCAGGATCAGTCCGGACTCCGGACTGATCGAATTCAGACTTTTTTTGCTTTTTTTAAAACACCTAAAAAATAAAATAAAATTATGGAACTTGAATTTTTATATAATAAAGTGTTTTGGGTGTGTTTTGGATACATATAATAAAACATGCATGTACACACTGTACAGTCTGTACAAACATGTTTTGTTATATGTATCCAAAACACACCCAAAACACTGTATTATATAAAAATTCAAGTTCCATAAATTTTTATTTTTTTTAGCTGTTTTAAAAAAAAAGCAAAAAAAAAGGACCTGATTTTAAACCTATCCGGGAGTCCGGACAGGATCCGGTTCCCTTTGTACTAAATTTTTATATGCTTATTTAAGAAGCATATCGTTGTAAAATCTTTTGTAAAAAGAAAATGTGTATAGTTAGTTTATTTTATGTACCTATGAGAAGATAAGTAATTCTTCGACCAAGACCAGAGTCTTAGAGAGGTCAGATGGGAGTTGAGTCTCTAGTGTACTTGTGAGGTAAGGAAGATGCTATTTTTTCAAGACCAAGTCGTAGAATAGAATTGAATGCAAAAGAAAAGTGTAACTAAGCTTGAGGAGGGAGCTGGGAGCTTACTGTCCAAGATAGATTAGTTAATAGTTGGAAGTTTGTCTATAAAACTTTGTAACACTACAAGAAAACAACCTAATGCCAACGGAATTATTATAGACGGAATATATTCGCTCGGAATTAAGTTATCTTTGACGGAATATTTAGTCGGGAGAAATTTCGTCGATTATAGGGCAACCTCGACGGAATTCTGTTGGAATAAGGCAAAAGCTATAGCGCGAGATTTTCCCTCCAGCGCGCTTACTGATCACGACGAAATAAGCCTTAATGCCGATGGAATGTTTGTTGAATATAATATAAAGTCGACTGACGTATTACCGACTAAATTTCATCAGAAACAATGATGTTTTAAAACCTAAATTGCTATCAGTAGCGCAACAGTCAGCCTAATTTTTTTTTTCTCTCTCAAATTTTTTTCTCTCTCTGGTTTCTCTTATTTCGTCCGTTCGGAATCCCCTACCGCACCTCTATTGCCGGAACCCCTTGCCGTCGCTCTTCTGTCTGCCGAAATCTTCAGTGGCTGGCTTTAGCTTCAATTCCCGTTCAATTTCTTCTTCTTCTCGTTCATAAATACAAACTGTTATTATTGCCCAATTTATGGTTAGTTTTTATCAATTAATTTTGGATTTGGAACCCTAAATTTTCTGTTATACGGTTATGCATATGGTCAGTGTGTGTGATAATAATTATCAATAATTGAGACTTATTTTATATGATTTTGTTAATTAATTAATAATTTTGGGACTGATTATATGTTAATTGATAATGTTTGAACTGATTATATATTAATTGATCATTTTAGGACTGATTTTGGCACTCAATTGGGACTGTTGGGATGTACTGTCTTCTTACTATTTCGTCATGTATATATTTGCTTATTTTCGCTTGAATTTCTGTAATTCTTCAATTGCAAAATCTGTAGGCCCTACTTTATTTTATTTTTATATTTTAATTAGTTTCCAATAATTAATTTATTGTAATTAAATTAAATAATATAATATCTAGTAATATAATACAATTAAATAAAATAAATTAAATTAAATTAAATTAATTTACCTTAAATAAAGTGTAAATAAAATAAAATAAAATATTATTTATAAAATAAAAAAATAAAAATAAAATAAAATAAACAAAATAAATAAAAAAAATATAAATAAAATAAAAATAAAACAAAATAATTAAAAAAAAATAAAATAAAGAAAAAAATAATTTAACATAAAATAAATAAAATAAAACTAAACTAAATATGTTTGACACATGTAGTATACTTATTAGAAACTTTAGTAAACAAAGTAGCATTTGCTTAGTTTGCTACAATCTTCAAAAAAATTAATAATACTTTTTGTTCAATCTTCAATATACACTCAATAGATCGTTTAGTTTTATAGTACATATGTGACACCCCCAAAATAGGTATACATCACCCATTCTGAATTGTCAATACATGGTACAGAAACAACTACAACTTTATTATTACAACAGTAAAATTGTGAGTTTAAATACAGATATTGCCATCTAAACAATATCCACATACAAATAAATCCTCATCATAATTATTGATACATTATTTTACAAAAATGGTGAGGACTACTAAACAACTCTCTAAAACCATCATTCCATACCCCGACTTCGTACTCGCTACATTCTCGCCTCCCGAGAAGAAAAATGGAACAAAAGGAAAAGGGTGAGCTCAACTAGCCAAAGTAAAGAATATTATGACTAAGATAATATACAACAAATTATCGTTAGTCTTCAACAGGAAAAATTTAATAGAATACAATAGACAACAAGTTTTAAATCAATACTCATGATGAAAAATATTAATTCATAGAAGAGTTACGTAGAGGATGAAATCTACTAATATCTATGAATTTTAAATCCATCATCAATATTTTTATCCCTATAACATCAATCAATATATATCTCGAATCATATATTCATCCTTGCACTTCTGTGCCAAGGACATTCACCGATTAGTCATGTTCATCTAAACACTGTTCATCTTTGCACTACGGCCAAATATATTCATCAGAACTCATTCATCTTTTCACTACGTGCCAAAGATATTCATCGAAATCAATCATCTTTGCACTACATGTGCCAAAGATATTCAATAATATCATCATTTAAGACCGAGGATGATGAAAAATATTTTTTTAAAGAAACGAATCCGGTGAAACAAAATGACAAGGATTAAGGATTAAGGATCAGTACTTTGTTTTATCACGTCCAAAATACCTCAAAAATAATCATAGTGGTGTAAAATTCAAGAATGAATAAAACATGGATACAATCAAAACTAGTATCCACAATAGATATTTTGGACTTAAAAGAAAAATTTTCATTTTTCGATGAATAAGTGTCGATTCGTGAATAAGATCAGATACGTGAATAAAGGCCAGATACGTAAATAGTAACTCCGACACCAAAAGTTCCAAATTTGATAAAACTCCGGATCAATATTTCAAAGATAATGATATTGAAGAAATAATATCATTACGAAAAAAATAATATCCCTTACCTCGGAAAGATAAAGATTTCTAATGGAATAATCGGATATAAGCTATAACTTGAACTTTCACCGTATAGCAATACTCAAAGTATACTCAAAATACTCACAAGAATATGCTCGATAATATAGAGAGAAAACTTGATTTCTGGTATGATTTTCAATTCTAACCTAAGCACCTATTTATAGGAAATTGCTTAGAACACCAAAGCAGAAAACTTAATATAATAATATATTTATAAAAAAAATTCTATGCCATCCTTTGGGAATCTGAAATCAGCCACCTAGCATGTGATTAATGAGGCTCACAACATATAAAAAACGTTTTGTTATTTTAAACAATTAAAACTTCCAAAAATTAATTATTTGAACTTGAACTTCAATAATTCACAATAAATAGCCCTTTTTTGTCGAAAAATTCAAATCTCATGAGTTTTTATAGGAAATTCAACTCTCTACAATTTTACAGAAGAAAGTTTTTTCAAATTCCAAGCAGAAATTGACCGAAATCCACAAACAAGGCGATTTTACAAGCTATAATCAAATTTCAATTAATAAATGGGTCCATGACATGTTTAACATGTTTTAAACATTTATTGCAACAAAAATACTCTTCCTCCTCAGTATACTCATATATCCCACATTCGTTGTAAAAATATCACCATTATTATATTATTAAAATATAATAATATATATATATTTAAATGAATTATTTTATCGAGAAAAGATAAAATTTCAATTTTCAACAATTGTCACATAAAAAATTTCTCCATCTATATCCACATAAAATCAATATTTTCCTCATCATATGAATCAATAATTAATTATTCACAAATAATATTACAGTAATCACAATATTGACAACTGTGCGGTTCAAGAAAGAGGGGCTTTTGCAATAAGAATTTCTCCTTATCAGGCGCGCAATTAGGTGACCAAACCTCTCCTTATATGTAACTTTCTAGATATTGCCAATAATTTTATCTAATAATATTATTCAGATAATATGAATTATTGCTTCGATAATAAAAAATCTTGTGTAATGACAATTATTGAAACAAAGAATATAAAATATCAACACAACAATTATTGAACCAATAAAATATCAAATAAGAATTATCTGTAACCATTATTGAGTAAAGTGCCTTCTTACGTAAGAGTCAATAATTGGTGCAATACTGAGTGTCTACTATGCAACAATGCGTACATCGTGTTTTAACCACCGGAGTGTAAAGCGGTAACAATTACGCCATTATTTTTAAACAACTTCTTCCTCCAATCGCTTTTTCGTTATGGGGCCCATATATTATCATTGACGCATTACGAATATTCCACGACCAAACGAATATTCTGACAACAATGAATATTTTATAACCACTTGCTTATTTTGAAATATTTGCGTATTTTACCCATAACTATCCACATTAATCACATCAACCCTTACTATTTCAAAATAATAATTAGAGGAAATTAAATTTCATTTATTAATTATTTGGGGTCTTACAACCTCCCTCCTTATGAAATTTTCGTCCTCGAAATTGACATACGATACTGGTGTTTCAAAAGATGAGGATACCTCGCTTTCATTTCGCTTCCAATTCCTGTGTCATTTCTTCTATAGCATGGTTCCTCCACAAGACTTTAACTTGTGGTATGACCTTCGTATCGTAGGACATGCTCCTTCCTATCCAAGATCTTGACAGTACCTCCTCATACGTTAAGTCTTGACTATCTCGTCCGGTTCTAACTTCAATAACGTGGTTGGGTCTTTCACATATTTACGAAATACAGGATATGTGAAACACATTATGAACACGAGACATACTTGGAGGTAAAGCGAGTCTATAGGCTACATTTCCTACTCGGTCAAGAATTTGAAATGGACCAATAAATCGTGGATTGAGCTTTCTTCTCTTCCCAAATCTTATAACTCCCTTCCATGGGGCAACACGCAACAATACATGATCCCCTATACTAAACTCCACGTCCTTTCGATGAAGATCCGTATAAATCTTTTGTCGATCCTGTGTCGTTTGTATGCGTTGTCTAATCATTTGGATATTTTCTGTGGTCATACGTACCAACTCGGGTCCCAACAATGTTGCTTCACCCACCTCGTCCCAACATACTGGAGAGCGACATTTTCGTCCATATAATGCTTCGAATGGGGCCACACCTATACTTGTCTGATAACTGTAATTGTAGGAGAATTCCACCAATGGTAAATACTTATCCCAACTTTCCTTGAAGTCTAGGACACAGAGTCTTAATAAATCTTCAAGAGTTTGAATAGTCCTCTCTGATTGTCCGTCCGTTTGAGGATGGTATGTCGAAATGAATCGTAAATCCGTACCCATAGCTTTTTGCAAGCTAACCCAAAATCTTGAAGTGAATCTTGGGTCACGATCCGAAACTATAGATACTGGCATGCCATGCAACCTCACAATCTCATTTACATACATACTAGCAAGACGTTCAAGAGAATAAGTCTCCCTGACGGGCAAGAAATGTGCAGACTTGGTTAATCTATCAACAATAACCCAAATAGCATTTATGCCTTGAGAAACCGTGGGAAGACCCAGAACTTAAATCCATGGTAATGTGTTCCCACTTCCATTTCGGAATCTCAAGTGGTTGCAATGGTCCCTTAGGCACTTGATGCTCCGCCTTTACACGTTGACAAGTTAAACATGTTGAGATAAACTTTGCAATCTCTCTCTTTATATTGTTCCACCAAAATGTATGTCGAAGATCACGATACATTTTAGTACTTCCAGGATGGATTACAAATGGTGTATTGTGTGCCTCCATCATAATCTTGTACTTCAAATCAGAGTCGTTAGGAACACAAAGTCTAGAGTGGACTCGAAGTATTCCTTCTTCATTGATTCTCGCTTCCGGAATAGCACCTTCTTGTAATTTCTTCTTCATATGCATCAGCTCCGGGTCGGTGGCTTGAGCAACCTTAACTTTTTCTATTAAAGTTGGCTCTATGCGTATACTTGACATCATCGCACTCGTTCCTGCATATGATCTTCTACTCAATGCGTCAGCTACCACGTTCGCTTTTTCAGGATGGTATTAAATAGTGTGGTCGTAGTCTTCAATAGCTCGAGCCAACGTCATTGCCAAGCATGTTAAGTTCTTTTGAGTGAAGAAATATTTAAGGCTTTTATGGTCCGAATATATCTCCACTTTCTCCCCATAAAGATAGTGCCTCCGGATCTTTAGCCTAAAAACAATCACGCTAACTCTAGATCATGAGTAGGATAATTCCTCTCATATTCTTTTTAAGTTTTCATGAGGCATAGGCTATGACTTTCCCATGTTGCATGAGAACACATCCTAACCCTTTGCTCGAAGCATCATGTGAGATAACAAATCCATCCGAACCAGATGGTATTGTTAGAACAGTCCAAATAAGTCTCCTCTTAAGCTCTTGGAAACTCTTCTCGCATTCTTCACTCCAAAAGAATTTTTTTATCCTTCTGAGTCAATCTGAGTCACAGAGTAGCGATTCGAGAAAACCCTTCCACGAATCTCGATAATAACCAAATTTAGACCGTAAAGCTACGTCTTGACCACCGTCTTCGGTTGCTCCCAACTTTGTATTGCTTCAATCTTCGCCAGGTCAACAGATACTCCTTGTTTTCACACCACGTGCCCAAGAAATGCTACCTCCTCAAGCCAGAACTCGCATTTCTTTAACTTGGCATATAACTTATTTTCACGAAGCCTTTGTAGTACCGATTTTCAAATGGTGCTCATGATCTTCACGACTTTTGGAATATATGAGGATGTCATCAATAAAGACAACAACGAACTGATCCAAATATTCCTTGAATACTCGGTTCATCATATCCATGAAAGCATAGGGCATTAGTCAATCCAAAAGACATGACTAGGAATTCATAATGCCCGCATCGAGTTCTAAAAGCGGTCTTTGGAATATCTTAGTTCTAATCTTCATTTGATGATATCCGTAAGCTAAGATTGATTTTTGAAAAGAATTATGCTCCTTGCAATCGGGTCAAACAAGTCATCAATACGAGGTAGAGGATACCTATTCTTGATAGTGACATGGTTCAATTCCAGATAGTTAATACAAAGTCGCATACTCCCCGTCTTTCTTCTTTACTACGAATAAAACAGAGCACCCCAAGGAGATGTCTTGGGACGAATGAAACCGATGTCCAACAACTCCTCGTAGTTGGACCTTTAACTCCTCAAGTTCAATAGGAGCCATTCGATATGAGGTTTTAGAAGTGGGCTTTGTATGCGGGTTCAAGGTCAATAAAGAATTCAACTTCACGTTCGGGGTAGACCGGAAGTTCTTCAGGAAATACGTCAGGAAAGTCAATAACAACAGGAATATTATTCAAATTTGACGTGTCTTTATTCAAATCCATAACATGGTCTAAGAAAGCTTGACATCCGCTTTTTTAATAAGCGAATAGCTTTATGATTAGATATGGCGGTGATTGATTTTAATGGTTTAGTTGCTTGAATTGCATAACAAAGTTGTTTAGGAATATGAAAGCTAACAACCTTATTTAAAACAATCAATTTTGGCATGATTAGTAGTTAACCTATCAATCCCTAAAATCACATCAAAAGCAAGTATCTTTAAAGAGATAAGGTCAACAGGTAAGGTGATGGTGCCAACTTGAATCAAACAAGATTTATAAGCGGTGGATGTGATGAAAGTTTCTCCTAACGGAGTTTCCACGAGATAGGTAAAAGTCTAAGTTCTCCAGAGTCAAGTTTAAGCGTTGAGCACAAGCGGAGAGATAAATGAATGGGTAGCACGGTATCTAGTAAAGTATAAACTTCACAAGAATTTATAAATAGCTTACCCGTGATCACCTCGTTTGGGTTCCTCGCATTTTGACCGACCACAACAAACGCTCTTCCATGAACCGTTGACTTTGACTTTTTTCTAGATCTTTTGAGTCACCGTCCCTCATTGAACTAGGTTTCGCTACTGCAATCTCTCGAGCGATATGTCCTTCCTTTCCACAATTATAATATACCGAACTGTTGTGGGATTTGAATCCGATATGTTCCTCTTCCGCGATTTATAAGATATAACCGGTGGTCGTTTCTCCTCCCTTGGAACCGATTCTTTCTTGCACTATCGTCTTCACATGGTCGTTGTTGAATCTCCTTTTAAAATCTCCTCCCGATTCGCTTCTTCTATTTTCATGGCCATGATTACCACCGAGTGGTTACCATTTTTGTCCGTCTTTTTCTTTCTCCATTTGGTTATTGTTGTTTTGTTGATCGCTATCTCCCAGATTATCCAGATTGTGGTACCTCGGTTGACCAGTACTCGTTATCTCGCTTCTAACAATTGAGCCTCGTTAACAACATCTCGAATAGAGAGAAAATTTATGAGAGATGAGATATCGACGATGCCGGGTTTCAAACCTCTCGTAAACATCCGCGTCACACGTTCCTCATTCTCCACCAAATGAGAGGCAAACACGGATAACTCTCGCAAACTTCGCCTCATTGAGACACCGTCATGTTGTTCGCTCTCCATCTAATAAACTCCACTTCCTTCATATGACGAACACTTTCGTGAAAGTATTTGTCATTAAATAGTTTCAAATGTCTCCCAAGACATGCCGAAAAGGCGGTTTGGATGGGTACGCTTCACGCATCTCCTACCCGATTAGTCGCTTCGCTACTGGAACATAAATGTGGTGAATGGAACCTTATGTTTCTCTGTGCATCCCAAGACATCGAATATCTTGGTAATTTGCTTGACCCATGTTTACGCCATGATTGGATCTCGCTTTTCTGAAATTCGTGGTCCCAACTCTTTAAAGCGCTTGTTTCGTGACAACCCGTGAATTGCTATCATTTCCTCCTATGTTTTGAACACGAAGTCTCCCTAAATTCGATTTTTGCATGAATCGCAAAAAGCTTTTAAACATTTAAATGCGTTCATCGTCGATCGGTGGTGTTATTCACAGGAGGAACATTGCCACTGTTGCATATTTCTCCTCATTGGTGAGTACACGCGCCTCCACGGTCTCATTTCCATTGTTAATATTCTCAACGACATTCTCAAATCATCGTCATAAAACAAGGGTTAATTAAGGAAATCAATATATCACATAATATCCCTATATATCGACCAACTATCAAATAAGCTTAGGTAGGACACACTAGCGAAGGATTTACTCGCCTATCCCTCCTAGTTCTATTCCCGATCACCGCCAGAGATCATATCCTAAGCTCGATACCAACTGTGACACCCCAAAATAGGTATACATCACCCATTCCGAGTTGTCAATACACAGCATGTAAACAACTACAACTTTATTATTACAACAAGATAAAAGCGTGAGTTTAAATACGATATTGTCATCTAAACAATATCCACATACAAATAAATCCTCATCATAATTATTGATACATTATTTTACAAAAATGGTGAGGACTACTAAACAACTCTCTAAAACCATCATTCCATACCCCGACTGCGTACTCGCTTACATTCTCGCCTCCCGAGAAGAAAAATGGAACAAAAAGGAAAAGGGTGAGCTCAACTAGCCCATAAAGAATATTATGACTAAGATAATATACAACAAATTATCGTTAGTCTTCAACAGGAAAAATTTAATAGAATACAATAGACAACAAGTTTTAAATCAATACTGCAATGGAAAATATTAATTCATGAAGAGTTACGTAGAGGATGAAATCTACTAATATCTATGAATTTAATAAAATCCATCATAATTATTTTTATCCTCGTAACATCAATCAATATATATCGGAATCATATATTCATCCTTGCACACTCTGAGCCAAGGACATTCACCGATTAGTCATGTTCATCTAAACACTGCTCATCTTGCACTACGGGCCAAAGATATTCATCGAACTCATTCATCTTTTCACTATCTGAGCCAAAGATATTCATCGAAATCAATCATCTTTGCACTACGTGCCAAAGATATTCAATAATATCATCATTTAAGACTGAGGATGATGAAAAATATTATTTTATTTTTTTAAAGAAACAAATCCATTGAAACAAAATGAAAAGGATTAAGGATTAAGGATTCGTACTTTGTTTTATCCACGTCTAAAAATACCTCAAAAATAATCATAGTGGTGTAAAATTCAAGAATGATCAAAACATGGATACAATCAAAACTAGTATCCACAATAGATATTTTGACTTAAAAGAAAAATTTTCATTTTTTCGATGAATAGTCTTGATTCGTGAATGAAGATCAGATATCGTGAATAGTGTCGTATACGTAAATAGTAACTCCGACACCAAAAGTTCCAAATTTGATAAAACTTCAGATCAATATTTCAAAGATAATGCTATTGAAGAAATAATATCATTACGAAAAAAAAAAAATAATATCCCTTACCTCGTAAAGACGAAAGATTTAATGGAATAATCGGATATAGGCTATAACTTGAACTTTCACCGTATAGCAATACTCAAAGTATACTAAAAATACTCACAAGAATACGCCGATAATATAGAGAGAAAACTTGATTTCAGTGTGATTTTCAATTCTAACCCAAGACACTATTTATAGAAATTGCTTAGAACACCAAAGCAGAAAATTTAATATAATAATATATTTATAAAAAAATTTCTACGCCATCCTTTGGGAATCTGAAATCAGCCACCTAGCATGTGATTAATGAGGCTCACAACATATAAAAAACGTTTTTTGTTATTTTAAACAATTAAAACTTCCAAAAATCAATTATTTCGGAACTCCGAAACTTCAATAATTCACAATAAATAGCCCTTTTGTCAGAAAATTCGAATCTCGCGAGTTTTTATAGGAAATTCAATTCTCTACAACTTTGCAGAAGAAAGTTTTTTAAATTCCAAACAGAAATTGACCGAAATCCGAGAAGCGGGCAATTTTATGTGCTATAATCAAATTTCGATCAATAAATGGGGTCCAATGAGACATGTTTAACATGTTTTAAACATTTATTGCAACAAAAATACTCTTCCTCCTCGTATACTCATATATCCACATTCGTTGTAAAAATATCACCATTATTATATTATTAAAATATAATAATATATATTTATTTAAATGAATTATTTTATCGAAAAAGATAAAATTTCAATTTTCAACAATTGTCACATAAAAAAATTTCTCCATCTATATCCACATAAAATCAATATTTTCCTCATCATATGAATCAATAATTAATTATTCACAAATAATATTATGTAATCACAATATTGACAAACGTGCAGGTTCCGTGAAAGAGGGGCTTTCAATAAGAATTTCTCCTCATCTTGGCGGCGCAATTAGGTGACCAAACCTCTCCTTAAGCAGAACTTTCTAGACATTGCCAATAATGTTATCTAATAATATTATTAGGATAATATGAATTATTGCTTCGATAATGAAAAATCTTGTGTAATGACAATTATTGAAACAATGAAGAATATAAAATATCAACACAACAATTATTGAACCAATAAAAATTTGAGAATTAATTCTTTGTAACCATTATTGATTAGTGCCTTCTTACGTAAGAGTCAATAATTGGTGCGATACTGCAAGTGTCTTCTTGTGCAACAACCGGTATTACTGTGTTTTAACCACCGGGTATTCCAACAGTGTAAACGGTAACAATTACGCCATTATTTTTAAACAACTTATATTTGTCGTTTTCTTCCTCCAATCGCTTTCCGTTATGGGGCCCACACATGGTTGCGCCGTCGTACGAATATTCCCCGACAGTACGAATATTCCACGACCAAATGAATATTCCCCGACAACAATTAATATTTTATAACCACTTGCTTATTTTGAAATATTTGCGTATTTTACCCATAACTATCCACATTAATCACATCAACCCTTACTATTTCAAAATAATAATTAGAGGAAATTAAATTTCATTTATTAATTATTTGGGGTCTTACAACATATATTATTACATTAACCTACAAATATGTTGATTGCCTTAGTTGAGCTGACAACTAAGGCTAATACTCCAATTGGTTCCTCGGCAGTAAAAAAAGGATGGGCCGTAGTTCCTGTTTGTGTCCCAAACTCGAATTGAATAATTGTATTACTGCAGACATTTCTCATTGTTCCATCATAACAGATGAAAACATCCCGAAGGAGGGCTATTGTTGCAAAGTGCAGAAACGAATTAAGTTGGCATCAACATGATACTATGCAACTTAATTACCAGCCAACTCATTGTGAGAAAAGTATTAACTGCCTTGTCTTTCTTTAAAATTCGTCCCCGCAACTACATTTTGGGACATTTATAAGTTCCCCTTCCCCACTTAATCTTCCTAATTAAAAGTATTACAGCTTTTATTCTTTTAAAATAGAGAGTTCATAAATTATAATGAACTATATAGGAATGAGCAGAGAAGAGCAACTAATTAGCCGATCAATGGCAGAATTTGCTATTAGAATTCTTGGAAATTCCAGAGGTGAAAAATACTCTAACCAGTCATCACATTTTATGGGTACATGGCAACTCTTTATGAGACGCAATAGCTTAAAGTATTCTCCACCTTCCGTTCTTTGCCCTCGTTGTGGTATTGGTTGCTCGCTTAAGACCTCTACAACTTCTAAGAATTCTAATCGCAAATTCTAGAATTAACCGGTTAATTAGTTGTTCAACTTTGCTCATTCGTATATTGTGACGCCCCCAAAATAGGTATACATCACCCATCTTGAGTCGCCAAATACATGGTACAAAATTCAAAAACAACTTAATAATACAACTGTCGTGTGACATACGAAAAAATATAAACTGAGAGTTTTAATATAAATATTATCTTCTAGACAGTATTCAACTCAAATGGAGTCCTCAATACATTTATTATCACACTATTTCATAGAATAGTGAGGACTACTAATGCTATCATCTAGACTGTCACTCCGTTCCCCGACTAGTCCCGGCTACATTCTCATTTCCTGAAGAGGACAATGAAAGCAAAAGGGTGAGCTCAACTAGCCAGTAAGAAATATTATGACTAAGATAAAGCATAATAATTTATCATTAGCCTTCAAAAGTGTTAAACTGATAAAATATAACAAACATCAAGTTTAATTGCAGCGGAACAAGCAATCCATTAGAAGAGTCAAGTAGAGCATAAAATCTACTATCTTCTATGATTTAAAAGGTTTTTCATCACTTTTATCGCCGAGACTTAGCTTAATAAATAATCCACATCATCGAATCACCCATGCACTATGGCCAAGGATATTCTTTAGAATCACGACCATAAATTATCCATGCACTACGGGCCAAGGATATTCGTGTATTCATCAATGGTCATGATCATGCCGACAACTGTCCATCAATGCAATACGGGCCAATGAGGACTTTTACCACATCATTTGTAATATTACGGTCATGATTATACCGAATAATCCCTGGTCATAATCATACCAAGTCCATTTATACACTACAGGCCACAAATGACTTTCAACATAATATAAACATGAGGACAATGACAATGATATAAGAATTCAATAAAACAAGTTCAAGAATTAATTTATCCAGGAACTAATAACGTCCAAATTGTCAACATGATACGTCTTTGTAAAGTAAAAATTCAAGAATTCTTAGAAGAATATTTCCATGAAAAGATACTGGATGAAGTGCAAATATCAAGGATAAATTTTTAAAGATTTATAATTTAATTTATCCAGAAATCAATAACATCCAAATTGTCAACATGATACTGCTTTGTGGAGTAAAATTCAAGAATAATATTGTACCAAAAATAATTTGGACCGAAAACTAATCAATTTTTATCATGAATAATACCACGGGTGAATAGTACTCTGTGAATAGTACTTCAGGAATAGTAACCCCGTGAATAGTACTCCGACATGAAAAAGTTAAAACTTATCAAGAATGCTCAAAATAATATTTCCATGAAAAGATACTGGATGAAGCGCAAATATCAAGGATATTATACTAATTTCATGGAGTATAGAAGCCAAAATTTTAACAAAACGAGTATAGAATTTATAATCTGAAATGAAATAATATTACTTACATACTACAGAGTATGGAAGAAAATATTATTTCAAGCGAATATTGAACAAAAATAACATCCCTTACCTTGAAAAGAAGAGTATTCCAACTGGTATAGCGGGGATATTCTTGAAGAAAACTTTCACCGTTTTCTAAGCTCAAAGCTTTCGAAAACTCAAAAGAAATACGCTCAATATTATAGAAGAAGAATTCTCTGATTTTGGTGTAATTTCAATTCTAACTTAAGCGCCTATTTATAGGAAAATGCTAGAACGCCATAGGAGACTAAATAATAAAATAATAATATTATTATTTTTTTAAAATCAACTCTACGCATGCCCAAAGACCAGCACATCAACTTGGAACAAAAATTTGCAGCCCACATGTTTTTAACAAAAGTGGGTCCCACCCATAATTTTAATGAAAATATTTATTTTCTGAAACTTCAACAATTCATAATAAATAGCCCTTTTATCAGAAAAATATGAATTATATGTCCATTCCACACAAAACCGAATTCTCTACAACTTTGTAGCTTTAAGTTTTTTCAAATTCCAAACAGAAAATATCCGAAATTCACAAATGGACGATTTTCAACACCTCTTAAAATTCATAACAAATCATACACTAGTTTTTAACGGTTCGAAATTTGTAGACATATACTCAACTTATATATGTATAACATATCCAAAAATCACAACGATCCAATGGTCGGATTAAAAATTATAACTCACGCAATAGAGCTTTAAGAACACCGATTTGATTTTTTAATACCTCTAACCCGACAAAATACTGATAAAACACCTCAACATTAATTCCTTCAATTATAACCACATAAAATAAATATTTTCCTATCTATCATTTATGTCCACATAAAATAAATATTTTCTTATCATATAAATCAATAATTAATTATTCACAAATAATATTACAGAATTATAATAATGACAACCAGGCCGTTCCCAGGAAAGAGGGGGCTCTCCAATAAAGATTTTTCCTTACTGGCGCGCAATTAGGTGACCAAACCTCTCCTTGACAGAACTTTCTAGACATTGCCAATAATGCTATCTAATAATATTATTCAAATAATATGAATTATTGATCTGATAATGGAAAATACTGTGCAGTGACAATTATTGAAACAACAATAATATAAAATATCAATGCAACAATTATTGAATCAATAAAATAAAATATTGAATAAATAATTACCGTGTAACAATTATTGAGTAGTGCCTTCTTACGTAAGAATCAATAATTCAAAAAACACGTGTGTAATACCGTGTCTTTCTTTATGCAACCACGCGTACATCGTATTTTAACCACCGGTATTCCAACAATATTAATCAGTAATAACTACTATCATTATTTATAAAAACTCAAACTTGTCATTTTCTTCATCCGGACAGCTTATTACATTTATGGGGCCCACAATGATTCTGTAGTCGTCACGAATATTCCTGTTAAAACGAATATTCCCAACCAATCGAATATTATATAACAACTTGCGTACTTTGCAAAATTTATAAATATTACCCACAACTATGACATTATATCAAATTCACTCCATAATATTCAAAAATGATATTTATAAAAAATTCATCTTTATTCAAAAAGTTGGGGTCTTACATATATAGTTCATTGTAATTTATAACTTTCTATTTTAAAAGGATAACAGTTGTAATACATTTACTTAGGAAGATTAAGTGGATAAAGAGAACTTATAAATGGCCCAAAAAGCGGTTGTGAGGACAAATTGTGAAGAAAGTCAATGCAACTAATGCTTTCGTCACAATGAGTTGGGTGATAAGTTGCATAATACCATGCGGATGCAAACTTATGTTGTTTCTGTAATTTGCAACAATAGCCCACCTTTGGGATGTTGTCATCTATTGTGATGAAACAGTGAGGAATGTTTGCAGTAATTCAATTATTCAATTCGAGTATGGGACACAATTAGCTGCAACTGCAATTCTCTTTTATTTATTGTTATTTTTTTAAAAAAAAATTAAATCATTGTCATTTGAGTATATTAACATATATATATATATATATATATATATATATCTTTCAGTATTTTATATAAACGTCTTGATGATATTATATTCTTTGAATAAATAGATTGCGACTTCTCACGCACTATATATTCAAGACTAAAACGATAAAGTTTCCCCCCAATACTCCTTGAGAAGTATAAAATCTAGTTGTGACCCACCTCTACATGAAATCAGGAAACATGCTCAATTTTAAAGACCTAGGCTTTCCAGATGTTACTCATGTTTTTGCAAAATCAACTGCCACAGAGTGAAGGGTTGCCAACTAAAGACATTTTTTACTCATAGCTTTATTTTCCTCAAGGTCTGCATGTACTAAATGTGCAGTAAAGATTGTACCAAAGGTTATTGATCAGATAAGCAATAAACAAATCAACAGTTCCCAATAAGTGTTTCCCCATGTATACTGTACTTTCTCTTGAATTTTTGACAAAAGTGGTTCGATAGTGAACCACTTTGTTCAGGAATTCAATAGGAAGTACAATATAGTGAACCACTTATTGGGAAATGTTGAATTTCCTGCAACTCTCCTTTTGTTTATCTTATTTCCCAATAATTCTGATTTTTCATGAAATTCAAAAGTTATTTGTTGATAAGTAATCTAATCAATGATACCTTGGGTACAATCTCCACTGCACATTTAGTACATGCAGGCCTTGAGGCAGATAAGACTGAGTAAAAAATATCTCAGTTGGTAACCCTTCACTCTAGGGCAGTTGATTTTGCAAAAGCATGAGTAACATCTGAAAGGCCTAGAGCTTTAAAAATGAGAATGTTTCCTGATTTCATGTAGAGGTAGGCCACAACTAGCTTACACTTCTCAAGGAGTATTGGGGACAAACTTTATCGACGACGATCGACTATGAAGATAGTAATCTGCGTCTTACACTTGGTGGGCATTTGCAGTCTCTGAGTCCCGAGGAGTTAGCTTATGTAATGGCGAGAGCAGCACATCAACAGGATGATCATGGCGAGGTAATCTTGTGATTATTTAGGTTATGCATATTATGTTTATATATAGGTAATGTTTATATATATAGCGATAATATTGTGTTGGATGAATATAATGAAATGCTGGAGATGCCGAGAAGGCTGCTCACTCCTATAACGACGTCGACGATTTTTATATACTAGAGCAGCAACGTCGACGTCAGCCCAATGATCCTCCTCACACCGGGGGTAGTACTACTGGCATTACTTAGTTTTGTAGATGATTAATACATATTTTATTCATCTTTACTTTAATTTAACTTAATTGGAAGCTTTAATTTTTGTAGTTTAGTTGATATTTGACATATTATAGTTTAAACCTTGTAATTACACGTCATTTCTGTATATTTTATGGAAAATTAATGTATTTTTATTATTGTTGGACTTGTAATTCATATTGGACTTGTATGTGAACAAAAGCCAGTTATTACTGTATGAATATATGTTGTTGGAAGGTTATTATTATGTTGTATGTGTTGTTGGTTGAGAAAATAAATAGGTTTATAGGTACAAAAATGTGGGTTAAAACCCTGGATGTTGCAAAATCAGAGCAAGCATTCAAAAAAAATCCTTATTCTCGACGGAATAAGGTAATACCGACAGAATTCCATCAGAATTAATCCTGAATTCATGGCAGCAGATTACACCACATGGCTGAGTAAAACTAATTGATTATAGTCGACGGAAGGGATTCGGTCGAGGTTATCTTAGGCCCGACGAAAATTTCGGTCGAGAAGAAGTCCGTCGGACGTAGGCATTTCCTACTGAAATCTCGACGAACTTAATTTTGACATTTTTATATTTGATCGAATTTCCGACTGACTATTCCGTCGGAAGTAAGATACCCTCGACGGAATATCCTTACTCCCGACGAAAAATTCAATCGGAAATAACATGTTTTGTTGGAGTGTAAAGGCTTCTCCACCTATTGAATGAGTTTTTATTATAGGAAGTAATAGGATCTCAAATTCTAGAGAAGAGCTTGAGACTGGACGTAGCTACATACCCAGGATGTATGTTGTGAACCAGACAAATCTTTGTGCAATGTGCGAATGAATTTTTTATTGTCTTGCTTATTAATTTAAACACTGAAAATTAATTAATTAAAAAAATTCAAAAAGGACTAAAATAAATTTTTAATTTGAAATAATCTATTCAACCCCCCTTCTAGATTATTATTGAACTTTCAAGTTGGTATTGGACATGAATTAGGTCCCTAAATTAGAGGTATAGGTCGAACCACGTAAAAATCTTGATGTTTATGATTTGCTGATTTTCTTGTGTGATTTGCATAATTTTACATTATATCATTGTTCATTCATCTGCATATATTATTCTGCTGAAAATTGAAGTAAACTAACAAGAATTAATATTAAATTTCTAATACAGACACCTAAGCAGACATTTTATACATGTCTGAATTATAACTAATGGAGAACTTAGTTTAAAGCAGACACCAAAGCAGACAAGTCTTACCTTTCTAGATTCATTCTGTAGCAAAAAAAAATTAAATTTGTTATTGATAATTGTTTCGAGCATAAAAACCTTTTCACCCTTTCTAGGTGTGCACACACAAAATTACAGATATATTATTACCCTTAGTGAGGAGAATAATTTACTTGGAGCAACAAGTAATACTATTGCGTTATATAATATAGAAAGCAGATGGAATTGAAATTTGTCGTTAAAACATCAAATTGTGGCCACTTTCACAATTGCTTAATTCATTATATTGTGATATTGAATTATTTTTGTATATAGCATATGAGATTATCTATAATGGTGAGTCTTGACATGTTGGTCATAGACATAATTTGTTGTTAGACAATTAATGTGACGCCCCCAAAATAGGTCCACACGACCCATTCTGAGTCGCCAGATATCACACTATAAAAATTATTTACAAACTTCATTTATACAACTGTTGAACTGTCGTGCAGAACATGACCACAGTTAAACTGTGAGTTTTAATACAAATGTATGTAACTCTCATGGTTCCTCGACCACAACCTTACAATGGTACTTTACATAAAAAGTACAGTCAAAAACTGTTTTAGAAATTAAAATCTTTGGGAAGTGCTCAAGGAAACCTTCGTACATGGGAGGCCATGCGTCAAGGTTATGATAGATATCATATGTCCACAGAATTATCCTTGGTTGACCCAATAGACCCCAAAGAAAAACGAGAAGATTATTATCATATTCTTTCCGATGGTGAGTCTTCTCTTGACATATAACTATCTCCACTATCTGCAATTGAAAATTATATTTTAACCAAACTCCAAGATCATATAGGTAGTGCTCGTAGATATACTCAGCAAGTGGATGTGCACATCCCTGTCTTATGATAACACGAGATTGTATGTCATTAGACAACTTGTATGATAGTGGCAAAACACCCTTCCAAAGCTGGGTTCACCTCACCCTATTCGGTTCACGAAAATTAAATATCAAATGACGTATACAATACAACACACTTATCTAAAGTTCTCAATAAAATTATTTTCATACTATTAATGGAGAACCTCAATAGCTATAGACCACCGGTCTATTCTCTTGTTACCCCCGCTCGACCCTGCTACACTCTTATTACTTAAAAGGAATTGTGAAGCAAAAAGGGTGAGCACAACTAGCCCAGTAAAGAATATCATGACTAAAGATAATTTACATCATCAATAGCCTTCATC
This sequence comes from Panax ginseng, assembly GCA_020205605.1. Classification (NCBI taxonomy): domain Eukaryota; kingdom Viridiplantae; phylum Streptophyta; class Magnoliopsida; order Apiales; family Araliaceae; genus Panax; species Panax ginseng. The sequence continues at coordinate 40,439,209 of CM035131.1, forward strand.
AGTAATAAATTAGAGATTTAGAACATATGGTAAATGATAAAACTTTTCAACCATAGTTGCAGCGGAACGAGTAATCCATTAGAAGAGTCAAATAGACCATCAGATCTATTATCTTCTCCATGCTAAAAGTCCACCAATAATGTTTTATCCCTGTAACATCAATCAACAATTCCTGTCCACAATCATATGAATAACTCATAATCATAATTATGATTCTAAATTCCTCTTCGCACCCAGGACGAAGATAATTTTCATCACCTATCTTCACCTGAAACATCAAAAATAATGATTATACCAAATCACAATTCCTGCTCATAATTATACTAATAAATTCATCTTTGCACTATGGCCAAAGATATTCATTAACAATTCATCTTTGCACTACAGGCCAAAGACATACAACTGTATTTTAGAAGAGTCAAGTAGAGCATGATATCAACTATCTTTTACGAATTAAAAGTGTATAACCAATATTTTATCGCTGAGACTCGGCTTAATAAATAATCCACATCATCGAATCATCCCTGCACTACGGCCAAGGATATTCATGTAATCATCAATGGTCATGATTATACCGAATAATCCCTGGTTATAATCATACCAATAACTGTCCATCAATGCACTACGGGCCAATGAGGACTTTTACCACATCATCTATAATATTACGGGTCATGATTATACAAGAATGATCCTCGGTCATAATCGAGACCAATAAGCAGTTCATCTATGCACATAAGCCAAAGATACTCATCAATCAATAGTTCATCTTTGCACGTAAGCCAAGGATATACAACTATAAAACCAATAATCAACAGTCCATCTTTGCACGTGAGCCAAAGATATACAACTGTAAAACCAATAATCAACAGTCTATCTTTGCACGTAAGCCAAAGATAACTTTCATCATAATATAAGCATTAATCAAACGAAATCAAGGATAAATATTAAAGACTTTAAATTTATCCAGAGTTTAAAAATATCCAAATTGTCAACATGATACTGCTTTGTGGAGTAAAATTCAAGAATAATATTCATGTACCAAAAATAATTTGGACAGAAAAGAAATATATTTTTCGGGTAAATAGTACCCCATGAATAGTATCCTGTGAATAGTACTTCGAGAATAGTACCTCATGAATAGTACCCCAACATGAAAAGTACCCCAAATACCTGAGTGAATAATATTCAAGTGAATAGTAACCCGTGAATAGTAACTCGTGAATAGTACTCCGACATAAAAAGTGCCCCGAATACCCGAGTGAATAGTAACTGGGTGACTAGTAACTCGTGAATAGTACTTCGGCATAAAAAGTGCCCCGAATACCCGAGTGAATAATACTAGAGTGAATTGTAACCGGGTGAATAGTAACCCGTGAATAGTACTCCGACACAAAAAGTGCCCCGAATACCCGAATGAATAATACTAGAGTGAATAGTAATCGAGTGAATAGTAACCCATGAATAGTAACTCGTGAATAGTACTCTGACATAAAAAGTGCCCCGAATACACGAGTGATAATACTAGAGTAAATAGTAACTGGGTGAATAGTAACCCGTGAATAGTAACTCGTAAAAAAATACCAAAGAAAATGATATTTCATGACGAGTACAAAAGAAATGATATCTCATACGAGTATAATAGATTATACGAAACTGCAAATGGATTTTCACTCGTCATGCGGTAATCCACGTAGACAGATCATTTCCACAATTTAATAAGGAATGAATACAAATGATCATTCAACATGCATGCGGTAATCCACATAGACAGGTTATTCCAACAGAATAATAAAGAATGGAACAACAGAATAATTCACCATGCATGCGATAGACTGCACAGACAGTATATTCCCAACAGAAAAATAAAGAATGGAACCAGGTCATGCATAATCTGCATAGACATGATATTCCAACATAATAATAAAGAATGGAATAACAACAGAATTCACCATGCATGCGATAGACCGCACATATAGGTTATTCCAACAGAATAATAAAGAATAAAATAACAAAAGAATTTCACCATGTATGCGGTACTTCGCATAGACAGGTTATTCCAACATAATAATAAAGAATGCAATAACAACCCTCACGAGTATTGAAAAAAAATAACTCTCTTCATGAATACGAAAGAATAATACCCCTTACCTCAAAAGAGGATTGGATACTGGAATAGTGAGGTAGCAGACTTCTCTTCTTCTTTCTCTCTATAATTTTTGTCTATAATAATTTCTCTATAGCTTTAGTGAATTGGTGAAAAATAATGAATGAATGAGCTTCTATTTATAGAAAAATATAGTCTCGATAATTGCACATTTTGGGGCTCAAAATATTACAGTATAATACCTTCCTCGTTTTCTTCATTTTTAATTTAGTCTTGCAAGTATTATCAAACTTGCACCACCTCTCCTAATAGTAAATAATGTGAATCAATAGTACACACATGTGAACAAATAGTTATAATCATGTAAATTAATAGCAATTAATTGCTCATTTATCCGGTTAATTACCCGATTGGTCAATATAACCTCCAGACATCAATTATTATCGAAATAAATGTCAATTTTCACTAACACTAATAATTCCCACACAATGGAACTATCAATTTCATCTTTAATCAACACGAACTTATTCATCATTAATATTATAACTCACAATATTTAACAACCAGGTCGTTCCCATGAAAGAGGGGCTTTCCGATAAGGATTTCTCCTTGGCGCACAATTAGGTGACCAAACCTCTCCTTGATGTAACTTCTAGACATTGTCAATATTACAAATAATAATATGAATAACTTTGTCGTCTCAATTATTGATTTAATAATATAACATATTATGCAGATGATATTGTGACAATAATTGAATCAATAATATGAGAGATATGATCAAAGAATTGTGACACCCCAAAATAGGTATACATCACCCATTACGAGTTGTCAATACGAGTGCGAAACAACTACAACTTTATTATTACAACAGTAAAACTGTGAGTTTAAATACAGATATTTGCCATCTAAACAATATCCACATACAAATAAATCCTCATCATAATTATTGATACATTATTTTACAAAAATGGTGAGGACTACTAAACAACTCTCTAAAACCATCATTCCATACCCCGACTCGTACTCGCTACATTCTCGCATCCTGAGAAGAAAAATGGAACAAAAAGGAAAAGGGTGAGCTCAACTAGCCCAGTAAAGAATATTATGACTAAGATAATATACAACAAATTATCGTTAGTCTTCAACAGGGAAAAATTTAATAGAATACAATAGACAACAAGTTTTAAATCAATACTGCTTGACGGAAAATATTAATTCATAGAAGAGTTACGTAGAGGATGAAATCTACTAATATCTATGAATTTAACAGTCCATCATCAATATTTTTATCCCTGTAACATCAATCAATATATATCTGAAATCATATATTCATCCTTGCACTAAAAAGCGAGGCATTCACCGATTAGTCATGTTCATCTAAACACTGTTCATCTTTGCACTCACGGCCAAAGATATTCATCGAAATCATTCATCTTTACACTTTCTGGTCAAAGATATTCATCGAAATCAATCATTTTTGCACTACTGAGCCAAAGATATTCAATAATATCATCATTTAAGACCGAGGATGATGAAAATAATTTTTTTTAAAGAAACGAATCCAAAGTGAAACAAAATGACAAGGATTAAGGATTAAGGATTCGTACTTTGTTTTATCCACGTCAAAAATACCTCAAAAATAATCATAGTGGTGTAAAATTCAAGAATGATCAAAACATGGATACAATCAAAACTAGTATCCTGATAGATATTTTGGACGAAAAGAAAATTTTTCATTTTTCGATGAATAAGGTAGTATTCGTGAATAAGATCAGATATCGTGAATAGTAGGTCGATATCGTAAATAGTAACTCAAACACCAAAAGTTCCAAATTTGATAAAATTTCGAGATCAATATTTCAAAGATAATGATATTGAAGAAATAATATCATTACGAAAAAAATAATATCCCTTACCTCGGAAAGACGAAGACTTCTAAGCGGAATATTGGATATAAGCTATAACGAACTTTCACCGTATAGCAATACTCAAAGTATACTCAAAATACTCACAAGAATATGCTCGATAATATATAGAGAGAAAACTTCAATTTCTGGTGTGATTTTTAATTCTAACGTAAGCACCTATTTATAGGAAATTGCTTAGAACACCAATGCAGAAAATTTAATAATATATTTATAAAAAAATTCTACGCCATCCTTTGGGAATCTGAAATCAGCAACCTAGCATGTGATTAATGAGGCTCACAACATATAAAAAACGTTTTTGTTATTTTAAACAATTAAAACTTCCAAAAATCAATTATTTCGGAACTCCAGAACTTCAATAATTCACAATAAATAGCCCTTTTGTCAGAAAATTCGAATCACATGAGTGTTTATAGGAAATTCAATTCTCTACAACTTTGCGAAGAAAGTTTTTCAAATTCCAAATGAGAAATTGACCGAAATCCACAAAACCAGGCGATTTTACGGTGCTATAATCAAATTTCAAATAATAAATGGGGTCCACCGACATGTTTAACATGTTTTAAACATTTATTGCAACAAAAATACTCTTCCTCCTCGTATACTCATATATCCCACATTCGTTGTAAAAATATCACTATTATTATATTATTAAAATATAATATATATATATATATTTAAATAAATTATTTTTATTATATTATTAAAATATAATAATATATATATTTAAATGAATTATTTTATCGAGAAAAAGATAAAATTTCAATTTTTAACAATTGTCACATTAAAAATTTTCTCCATCTATATCCACATAAAATCAATATTTTCCTCATCATATGAATCAATAATTAATTATTCACAAATAATATTACGTAATCACAATATTGACAACCGTGCGGTTTTCGAAAGGAAGGGGGCTTTTCAATAAGAATTTCTCCTTCTTTGGCGGCGCAATTAGGTGACCAAACCTCTCCTTGAAGCAGAACTTTCTAGACATTGCCAATAATGTTATCTAATAATATTATTAGGATAATATGAATTATTGCTTCGATAATGAAAAATCTTTGTGTAATGACAATTATTGAAACAACAACAATATAAAATATCAACACAACAATTATTGAACCAATAAAATATCGAATAAAGAATTATCGTAACCATTATTGAGTAGTGCCTTCTTACGTAAGAGTCAATAATTGGTGCAATACCGTGTGCTACTGTGCAACAACGCGTATTACCGTGTTTTAACCACCGGGTATTCCAACAGTGTAAACGGTAACAATTACGTCGTTATTTTTAAACAACTTATATTTGTCATTTTCTTCCTCCAATCTCTTTCCGTTATGGGGCCCACACATTTACTTGCGTCAAATTTAATATTCCCACGACGATCATTGAATATTCCACGACCAAACGAATATTCCCCAAACAACAATGAATATTTTATAACCACTTGCTTATTTTGAAATATTTGCGTATTTTACCCATAACTATCCACATTAATCACATCAACCCTTACTATTTCAAAATAATAATTAGAGGAAATTAAATTTCATTTATTAATTATTTGGGGTCTTACAGCAATTACTGTAGAAATAATTGAGTATAACTGAGTGACTTCTTACGTAAGCATCAATAATCAATATCGTGTGCTACTATGCAACCACGTGTATTACTGTACTTTTACTACCGGGTAGTCAACAGTTTTAACGGTAACACTTTCGTCGTTATTTTTATAAAAAGATTTATTTTCTAACTACGACAATACTTTCGTTGGGGGGTCCACCAATGATTATGCCGTCGAACGAATATTCTCTGTGAAAACGAATATTCTCCGACCAATCGAATATTCCCTAACACAATGAATAACAACTTGCTTACTTTGTAAAATTTTCAAATATCACCCTTAACTTTAACCCTTTCTCAATTTAACCATTTACCAAATAAAATAATAATTATAAAAATTGAATACTTTCATTTCATAAAATTTAGGGTCTTACAATTAATACAAGAAGGTATCATAATGCTTGTTTACGAGGAAATCAAGTGACGACTTGACTTATCTATTTACTAAGACTCTGACCAGAGTTTAGTAAATTTGACTATATGTGCTATGGAACTTAAACTACTTTGAGTTAGGGGTGATGGGAATCCAACATATTCTTAACTTACTCCTAGTTTATAGGTTCAATGTGTAAGACTCTAATTTTTTATGGATAAGATTTGATTTTCTTTATATATTATTCTAAATAATAAGGTGTTGATTTAATAAATGTTATAGTTGTATACAAAGTAAATAGTTGTCAGAAAATATTCGTTTTGTCGAAGAATATTCTTTTTATCGGGGAATATTTGTACGACGGTGCAATCATTGGTGGGCCCCGCAACGGAATAACTGTCGGATATAGAAATCGACAAAAATAACTTTTTTTATAAAATAGCGACAAAACTTTTACCTTTAACTGTTGTAATACCAAGTGATAAAGGTACAGTAACATGCGCTACTCCACAGTATCACACGGTATTTTATAATATTTCTAATTTTTGGTTTAATAATTGATACAATAGTAATTTCATAGTATTTCATAATATTGACTTAATAATTTTTACAGTGATAATTACATAGTATTTCATATTATTGATTCAATAATTATCACAGTAACAACTGTATAGTATTCTACGGGGTTAAATGCTTTCTAAGTCACAGTACTTTATGTCAACTTATAAATTGGTCACTGAATTTTTTTTTCTTACAGTCAACTCATTGTACTCGACTTTTCTAACACAAAGTTAAAAAAACCGTTAAATACTTTGACTTTAACGGAAAAAGACAGCTAAGCTATTGAGTTGTCCAAAAAAAAGTTAATGTGATGTCTTTGTGTGACGTGACAGTGATTATGTGGATTTAGAAGAAAATTTTTATGAAGAAAATAAAAAAAAATATTTTAAAGTATAATAAAAATTTAAAAAGTGTGCCAAAAAATAAGAAAATAAATAAAAAATATATTTAATTATTTTTGTAATTAATATCAAATAAAATTTTATTTATAATTAAGTCATTTATAAAATAAAAAATCCAAAATATGCTAATTAAAATTAAGGGAATGTGAAATATCTTTAGGGAAATAAAAGAAAATTATAATAAAATCGAGAAAATTTAGCAAAAAAATATATGGTAGAAATTTAAAAATAAAAAGAGTTATTTAGTTATTTTTGTAATTAATAGAAAATTTTTTATATAATTAATAACAATTATAATTGAGGAAATTATAAAATTATAAATATTTTAAAATTAAAAATCTTTTCAAATTAGGACATTAAAATTATAATTGAGTCAATTTGGTGATAATTTTTTTTCTTTTTAACCAGGATAAATAAATTTGTACTTTTACATGCAAATAATTTTTATTTTAATTTTAATTTTATCAAATAATTTTTATTTTAAAATTATAAAAAATTTAAATTTTATAATTTAATTTAATCAAATTTAAGAAATAATCGTTTTTATTAAAAAAACAAACAAACTGCTCTCGCTCTCTCTCTCTCCCTCCTTCTCCTCTGTTCTCCTTCCCCCTTTTCCCTCCCTGTTTGACCATCTTCACCGTAGCTTGTTGAATCATCAAATCATTGACAACAGATACGCTTGCGTGATGAACATCTAGGTCTAGCTCTTTCAAAGTTGCCATCAATCTTGCTGCAGGGTGGTTTTTCTTAGTAGATTGGAATCAGATCATGGCGACCCAACCATGATTTTCACATCTATATCCAAATCAAGCAACTTGCTCCCATGGTGGTTTGACATTTTGAGATCTTGCTCGACTGCTGCTTGAATTAAATATCATGATTCTTTATTAGCTAACTCCTTTCTCAATGAATCCAATTGGCTTCTAAACTCATCTTTCTCTGAATCCGATACTTGGAGCAGAGGAGAAGGGGAAAGAAAGAGCACAATTTGGTTTTTTTTTCCTGCTTTTTAATAAAAATAATTATTCCTTAAATTTGATTAAATTAAATTATAAAATTTAAATTTTGTATAATTTTAAAATTAAAATTACAATAAAATTATTTGATAAAATTAAAATAAAAATTATTTGATAAAAATTATTTGCATGTAAAAGTACAAAATTATTTATCCTAGTTAGAAAAGAAAAAAATTATCACCAAATTGAGTCATTTATAATTTTAATGTCCGAATTTGAAAAGATTTTTAATTTTAAAATATTTTTAATTTTATAATTTTTATAATTTCCTCAATTATATTTGTTATTAATTATATAAAAAAATATGTTCTATTAATTATAGCTTGATGCTGTGAAGATAATGTACTATGATATAGTACGAGATAAATTCACGAGGAGTTATAGATAATGTGATACGAGGAATTCGTATTGAGCAAGTTAAAAATAAGTTAAGAGTAAGATAGAGTTATGTGAGATTTCAATTGAGGACTCAAGTGATGGCTAAGTTGTACAAACCTTTGTATGAGCGAGGGTTTTGTGCTTGCACTCAGTTTATCACATTGATAATCATTGGAATGTTGGTGTCACGCTATCAATGTATGTGTGGCGAAAAGGTGATTCTTTTCTTATGTGTATGTTTGATAGTTAGAAACTATTAAGATTAATCAGATATTATTAGGATTAGGTGCGGTTCTTAAAACTAATGCACATGATAAATTCGTGACTCATAATAATATGGTATGTTTTGAACCCCTCAGCGAATGAACGCCTATGGTCTGACTAGATAAGTTCTCAAACTCATATTATTGTGGCAAGTTCCTGAACTTCCAATGTGTAATAAGTTTGATGAACTATACTGGGGGTTTATATATGAAGATTGTAAGTTGAAATACAAGAATATTTAGTTTAAGAACATTGGTGGTGCTAGAAATAAAAAGAATTAGTTAGTAATGAGGTAATGGAGAAAATTAGATATTCCAAATCTTCTAGCTTAGCTAGATTTTTGAAATTTATTTACTTCGTGCTGATGTCTGTATTTCATTTTTTTTCTTGAAAAACATTGGATCAAACGATAGAACCAATGAGTTTTAAAAACAATACTGTTATTCGTATGTCTATGCTAATTATTTTGGCTAGAAAAAAATGATTTACAAATATCAAAATGTATTTTGTTTTTTTCCGTAGTCATTAAGGCATCACTAAATATGATGCTGATTTAACAAACGAGGAAGTCATTAATGCAATTGAACCTGGTGTTGGATGTGATCATAAGATCGTCAGCCCACTATGGTATGATGTAGCATGACAAAGTCATATAATGACTGAATCCTCAACGTACTATCGAGATAGTACGGTATCATGTCATCATAAAAGGATTTTTGGTTTTCTTTAAACTAAGAAAGATATGCTATATGAATTGGATAAAACTATTTCGATTGATGTTCAAGTTGTTGTTAAAAGTCTATGCTATTTGATTCAGCTAGATAAATATTGAAAGATGTTTATGCAGTTCAAGCGTTTCTTGAGAAGTTATGACAAACCAAATTATTTTGGTGCGGATTCAGGTGTTGAAAAGTAGAGGTGAACAACCCTATTATGGGGGAATTATTTTTACGCGATGTGTTTAGATGTTTGTGCACAATACATCGTATGAAGGGCTTAACACCCTAAGTACGGGAGTTCCTACAGTCTAATGACTGTTATGGTTTTAAGTTGAAAGAAATACTTATAACCGTGGATGTAGTTCAAGGTCTTGTGACCCCTCAGCATGATTTGGAATCTTTTAAATTCCTAAGTTATTCATATTGCTTCCCAATTATTGAGCAATTGTGGAAGATTCTTGCTATTCTAAAAGGCGAATGTGGTAAGGATGATATTCCTTAGAAAGAAGTAAGTCGTAGAATGCAAAACTGAATGATGAATATATTGAATAAGTGAGAAAAGAAATTTTGAAATGAGAAGGAGATGAGTTATCAAAGAATAATGTAAAACTTTTAATAGAAAAGTTTAATAATTGTAGAAAGATCTTTGTGGAAATAAAGTGGTTATAGAACCCAATGAATGAATAAAGTATTAACGTAAAATCTATTTTGATAAATTGAATGAATGAAGATTAATAAATAAAATTTCGAGGATGAAATTCTTAAAAGAAAGGGTGAATGTAATATCCCGAGTGTTTATGAGATGAATATATGATAACGATCCTTAGAAAAGGAAATGAAAGAGTTAATGAATATATAATAATCAAAATATAATTGAGTTTAAGTGAAGGTTATAAGATAAAGCTTACAATAATTTATTGAGAAAATGAATTGAATATGAATTATTAAACCTATATTAAAGTGATGCGTTGAAATTATTCAACGATAAAATTTTGAAAGAGAGTAGATAAAAATTGAATAAGGGAGGTTGCTGTGAGACCCCAAATTTTATGAATAAAGATTTAAATTTCTCAAAATATTTTTTTTGAATATTATGGTGTGGATTTGATATAATGTTATAGTTGTGGGTAATATTTATAAATTTTGCAAAGTAAGCAAGTTGTTATATAATATTCGATTGGTCGGGGAATATTCTTTTTGTCGGGAATATCCGTACGACGGCACAATCATTGGTGGACCCCATAACGGAAGTATTGTCCAAATTAAAAAATGACAGAATTATCTTTTTATAAAAATAACGGCGGAAGTGTTACCGTTAAAACTGTTGAACTACCCGGTAGTAAAAGTACAGTAATACGTGTGGTTGCATAGTACAGTAAAACGGTATTGGTTATTAATGCTTACGTGAGAAGTCACTCAGTTATACTCAATTATTGCTTCTGAAGAATTAACGCATCATATCTCTCATATTATTGATTCAATTATTGTCACAGTATCATCTGCATAATATGTTATATTATTAAATCAATAATTGGGACGACAAAGTTATTTATATTATTAAATTGCAATATTTACAATGTCTAGAAGTTCTGTCAAGGAGAGGTTTAGTCATCTAATTGCGCGCCAATAAGGAGAAATCCTTATCGGAAAGCCCCCTCTTTCCTAGGAACGACCTGATTGTTAAATATTGTGAGTTATAATATTAATGATGAATAAGTTCGTGTTGATTAAAGATGAAATTGATAGGTCCATTGTGTTGAAATTATTAATGTTAGTGGAAATCGACATTTATTCCGATATTAATTGATGTCTGGAAGTTTTACTGACCAATTGGGTAATTAATCGAATAAATGAGCAATTAATTGCTATTAATTCACATGATTATAACTATTTGTTCACATGTGTGTACTATTGATTCACATTCTTGTACTATTAGGGGAGTTGGTGCAAGATTGATAATACTTGCATGACTAAGTTAAAAATGGAGGTATAGATGGATGTACTTATCACGTAATTCGTATTTTCACATGATTATAACTATTGATTCACATGATTGAACTATTGATTCACATTATTTACTATTGGGGAGGTGGTGCAAGTTTGATAATACTTGCGGGGACTAAATTAAAAATGAAGAAAAGAGGAAGGTATTATCTTTGTAATATTTTGAGCCCCAAAATGTGCAATTATCGAAACTATATTTTTCTACAAATAGAAGCTCATTCTTCCTTCATTTCTCACCAATTCACTAAAGCTATAGAGCAATTATTATAGAGAGAAAGAAGAAGAGAATTCTGCTACCTCACTATTCCAGTATCTAGTCTTCTTCTAAGATAAGGGGTATTATTCTTTCGTATTCATGAAGAGAGTTATTTTCTTTCAATACTCGTAAGAGTTGTTATTCCATTCTTTATTATTATGTTAGAATAACTTTGTCTATGTGAAAGTACCGCATACATGGTGAAATTCTTTACATTATTTCATTCTTTATTATTCTATTGTAATAACACATGTCATGCGATCTATCGCATGCACTGGTGAATTCTGTTGTTATTCCATTCTTTATTATTACATTTGGAACATCACATGCATACGGATTATGCATGACTGGTTCCATTCTTTATTATTACTGTTGGAATATCACATGCATGCGATTACGCATGACTGGTTCCATTCTTTATTATTACATTGGGAATAACACATGCATGCGATCTATCACATGCACGGTGAATTCTTACATTATTCCATTCTTTATTATTCTCTTTGGAATAACTTTGTCTATGTGGATTACCGCATGCATGGTGAATGATCCTTCGTATTCATTCCTTATTAAATTGTGGAAATGATGCATCTACGTGGATTACCGCATGGCGGGCGAAAATCCATTTGTTGTTTCATATATTCTATTATACTCAGTTGGTTAAAGTTTTGGCTTATGTACTTCATGAAATTAGTAGAATATCCTGGATATTTGCGCTTCATATAGTATCTTTTCATGAAAATATTCTTCTGAGCAGTCTTGAATTTTACTCCACAAAGTAGTATCATGTTGACAATTTAGACGTAATTGATTTCGGTTTAGTCATGACCATTGATGATTTAATGAATATCCTCTGCCCGTAGTGCAGGGATGACTCGATGATGTGGTTTATTTATTAGGCTGAGTCTCAGCGATAAAAATTGATGAAAACATTTTAAATCATAAAAGATAGTAGATATTATGCTCTACTTGACTCTTGTAATGGATTGCTTATTCATTGCAGATTAAACTTGATGTCTATTGTATTTTATCGGTTTAACATTGTTGAAGGCTAATGATAATTTATTCTGCATTATCTTAGTCATAATATTTCTTACTGGGCTAGTTAAGCTCACCCTTTCTTTCACTGTTCTCTTCAGGAAATGAGAACATAGCCAGGACTAGTCAGGGGACGGAGTGACGATCCAGATGATAGCATTAGTAGTCCTCACTATTCTGTTAAATAGTGTGATAATAAATGTAATGAGGACTCTATTTGAGAGTGGATATTGTCTAGAAGGCAATATTCCTGTTTAAACTCTCAGCTATGTTTTGTCGTATATTACACGATGTTTGTATAATTAAGTTTGTATTTGTATTTTGTACCATGTATTTGGCGACTCAAGATGGGTCATGTATACCTGTTTTGGGGACGTCACAGTTGGTATCAAAGCTTAGGGATATGATCCCTGGCTGAGATATGAGACAAGAACTAGGAGGAGAGAGACGGGGAATTCCTTCACTAGTATGACCTACCTAAGTTTATTTGGTATTTAATTGGTCGGTCAGAGTATAGGGATAATATGTGACATGTTAATTAACCCTTGTTTGGTGACAGTGTTTGAGAATGGCATCTGAAAATGTTGAGATAAGCAATGAAGCACATGAGACTGTTGAGTCACCAACGATCAATACCCAGGATAATGTGCAACAGGAAGACAATAATCCTCAGGTAAATAATAACACCAATCAGATGGTGAACGATGAGATGTTCAGAGGCTTTATGCAATTCATGCAACATCAGACGAGAGAGACTCATGTTCAAAATTCAGGTGGAAACAATGGCAACCCACGGTGATTCTTTGCTAAGCGATTCGAGGGCTGGGACCCTTGAGTTTTTGGGAAAGCCAGAACCACTTAAGGCGGAGACGTGGTTAATGCAGATCACCAAGATATTTGATGTCTTGGAATGCTCTAAGGAACAAAAGGTTCCCTTTGCCACCTTTATGTTGCGTGAAGAGGCAGATTACTGGTGGGAATATGTAAAATGTACCCAGCCTGACGCACTCAAGATGTCTTAGGAGAAGTTCCAAGAGTTGTTCAACAACAAGTACTTTTCCGAAAGTATTCGTCACATGAAGGAGGTGGAATTCATCAAGTTGGAGCAAAACAATATGACCGTATCGCAGTACGAAGTTAAGTTTGCCGAGTTGTCCCGTTTTGCATTTCATTTGGTCGATAATGAGGAGCGAATGACGCGAATGTTTCTAAGAGGTTTGAAACCCGATATACGTCAATACCTCATTTCTCACAAACTTTGTTTATATTCAGATGTTGTGAATAGGGCTCAATTATTGGAGCTCGATAATGAGTCAGCACAACCAAAAGGCAACGACTAACAACACGATAATAATCGTATCGGTGGCAACGGCCATTGAAACAATGATAACCATCGTGGGGGAAACTATCATGCCAAGAATGGTAACCACTTCGGTGGTAATCATGGCCAAGATAATAGGAGTGGAAATTTCAAGAAGAGAAGGTTCAACAACGATGGAAAGATAGCAGCACCAACACTTGTTTTTAAGGAAGGAGAACGACCACCGGTCGTATATTACAAATGTGGAGGGGAAGGACACATAAGTCCAAACTGAACGATGCAGTCCAAAGCATGTTACAATTTTGGAAAAGAAGGTCACCTAGCCCAATTTTGTCGTGCACCAAAGTCAAGTCCAGCTGGGATAGAGGCATCAAAGAGTGTCCCAGACAAGATAAAATCGGTAGTTCAAGGGAGAGCGTTTGTCGTAACCTCCCAAAAAGTGAGGAATCCGAACGAGGTGATCACATGTAAGCTAATTATAAACTCTAGCGAAGTTTATACTTTATTTGATACCAGTTCTACCCATTCTTTTATTTCTCCTACTTGCGCTCAACGTTTAAATTTGACTCCGGAGAAATTAGACTTTGGCTTATCGGTTGAAACTCCGTTGGGTGAAACCTTCATTACATCCACTGTTTATAAGTCTTGTTTGATTCAAATCGGTAATCGCACGTTACCTGTCGATCTTATTTCCTTGAAAATAATTGCATTTGATGTGATTTTAGGGATCGATTGGTTAACTACTCATCATACTTTTTGTAAGGTTGTTAGCTTTCATATTCTTAACCAACCTGTTATGTAAATTCAAGCAACCAAACTACTAAAGTCAATTATTGTCATATCAAGCCATAAGTAAAAAGCCCCGAGCCTTTCGCTAGTGACTTCCAAGTCTTGGAATACACCGAAGCCAGACTTTCCGTAGGGGACGTCATGAATAACAGTGGCAAGTTGATAGGTATCAATGTGACGTGCTATCCAAGTCTAGGATGGGAGTCACAGTTTTGAATGATATTTCTATTGTTAATAAATTTCTTGATGTATTCTCTGAAGACTTTTTGGCCTACCCCTAGAGCGTGAAATCAAATTTTTTATTGACCCCAATACAAAACCCATTTCTTAAACCCTAAAATATTTCTTCAACTAAAATGAACGTAACATGCGCCAAAGATGTTGGCTCGAGCTGTTGAAGATTACAACTATACCATTCAATATCATCGTGGAAGAGCGAACTGGTAGCTGACGCGTTGAGTAGAAAATCGTATGCGATTACGAGTATAACGTTGTTAACACAAAGACCCATTTCATATGACTTATAAATGATAAAGATAGAGTTAAAGACTCTAAGGACCCACGTGATGATGTCAAATAATACGAGTAGAATCGACGTTAACTGATAAAGTTAAAACCGCTCAAGCTACACACTCGGAGCTGATGAATGTGAAGAAGAAGGTTTAAGAGGACGTTATTCTAGAAGCAAGAGTCGATGAAGAGAGGAAATCTCAATCCTCGATTCATTGGCCCATTTATAATCCTCGAACGAGTAAGAACTGTGGCCTATAGACTCGCCTTACCGCCAAGTATGTCTTGTGTTCATAACATTTTCCACATATCTATGTTACGTAAATATGTGGACGACCCGAACCACATTATTAAATTAGAACTAGACGAGATAACAAAAAGATTTAACATATGAGGAGATACGTGTTAAAATCTTAGATAAGAAGGATCGTATTCAACACTCAAAGGTTATACCTCAAGAGTTAGAATCTGAAATGAAGTCAAGGTATCCTCATCTCTTTGGCATACCAGGTACGTACGTAAATTTCGAGGGCGAAATTTCATAAGGAGGGGAGATTGTGAGACCCCAAAATTTATGAATAAAGATTTAAATTTCTCAAAATATTTTTTTTGAATTTTATGGTATGGATTTGATATAATGTTATAGTTGTGGGTAATATTTATAAATTTTTCAAAGTAAGAAAGTTGTTATATAATATTCGATTGGTCGGGGAATATTCTTTTTGTCGAAAATATCCGTATGACGGCACAATTATTGGTGGACCCCACAACGGAAGTATTGTCGTAGTTAGAAAATGACAGAATTATCTTTTTATAAAAATAACGGCGGAAGTGTTACCGTTAAAACTGTTGAACTACCCGGTAGTAAAATTATAGTAATATGCTTGGTTGTATAGTAGCACACGATATTGGTTATTGATGTTTACGTGAGAAGTCACTCAGTTATACTCAATTATTGCTACAGTAATTGTTGCATCATATCTCTCATATTATTGATTCGATTATTGTCACAGTATCATCTGCATAATATGTTATATTATTAAATCAATAATTGAGACGACAAAGTTATTTATATTATTAAATTGCAATATTTACATGTGTACTATTAATTCACATTCTTGTACTATTAGGGGAGTTGGTGCAAGATTGATAATACTTGCATGACTAAGTTAAAAATGGAGGTATAGATGGAGGTACTATACTGTAATTCGTATTTTCACATGATTATAACTATTGATTCACATTATTTACTATTAGGGGAGGTGGTGTAAGTTTGATAATACTTGCAGGACTAAATTAAAAATGAAGAAAAAGAGGAAGGTATTATACTGTAATATTTTGAGCCCCAAAACGTGCAATTATCGAAACTATATTTTCCTATAAATAGAAGCTCATTCTTCTTTCATTTCTCACCAATTCACTAAAGCTATAGAGCAATTATTATAGAGAGAAAGAAGAAGAGAAGTCTGCGCTACCTTTTATTCTAGTATCTAGTCTTCTTCTAAGGTAAAGGGTATTATTCTTTTCAGTATTCATGAAGAGAGTTATTTTTTTTCAATACTCGTAAGAGTTGTTATTCCATTCTTTATTATTATATTGGAATAACTTTGTACATGCTGGCAACCGCATATATGGTGAAATTCTTACATTATTCCATTCTTTATTATTACATTGGAATAACTTTATGCATGATCTGATCTATCGTATACTGGTGAATTACATTGTTATTCCATTCTTTATTATTACATTGGAACATCACATGCATGCGGATTACGCATAACTTTGGTTCCATTCTTTATTATTACATTGGAACATCACATGCATGCGGATTACGTATGACCTAGTTCCATTCTTTATTATTATACATTGGAATATCGTCATGCATGCGGATTACGCATGACACGGGTTCTATTCTTTATTATTACATTAGGAATAACTTTTCATGCATTGATCTATCGCATGCACGATGAATTCTTACGTTATTCCATTCTTTATTATTCTATTGGAATAACTTTGTCATGTGGATTCTGCATGTATGGTGAATGATCCTTTGTATTCATTCCTTATTAAATTGTGGAAATGAACTGTCTACGTGGATTACCGCATGGCGGGCGAAAATCCATTTGCAGTTTCATATATTCTATTATACTCAGAGGGTTTAAGAGATAAAGAAATTTTCTATGGATTAAGAAGAGAAATCCTGAGAATGAAGAGGGAAGAAGAGGTGTAATCAAGGTTTCCTAATCATCTTCTAACCAATCTAAAGAAGAAATTAAAGGTAACAACTTGGTTGTAAAATCTATTTTGTGTTCTTATATATACTTCTCTGTAAATGGATTTTGGTAGAGGATTTGCTAAGAATGGATGATATACTGTTAATAGATGTGTATAATTTGTTATATGTAATCTATAACAGGTTTTCATGTAATCAAATTCAAGGAAACAAGTGTTAGAAGAAGAAATTTGGTTTATGGCTTAGTACATATATTTTGGGTCTATTTTAAGGCTTAATTGATGGTTAGATCATGTATATAATCTGAAATTGGTAATAGATGTGATTAGTATGTTGAAAAAAGAAAAGAACACAAGTTGAATGAATCAATTTTGTTAAGAAACAAATTCGTAGTGAATGAATTCGCTAAACATGTTAAAACTTGAAAGTTTAGTATGAACATGAATTTTTGGTTAAGATTTAGGCTAGTTTATGTTTCTATAAATTGTTATAATTCTATTATGTTGTAGTTACATGAATTAAGAATCCATAGAATCGAAAACAGACTAATTTGGATGTGTATAACTCAAGTTATGAAGATTAATAGGAGAAAAGGTTCAAAAATCGCGAGAACAGTGAACTTCATAATCCCGTTTCTGATAAAGGGCGTAGCTGCACTGTGCCCTAAGTCATTTATGGTGCAGCTATCCTCTAGGACGTAGCTGCACTGTGCCCAAGGCTTAATTGGGCGCAGTTGCGTCCAAAGTGTGTCAGGTGTGACTGTTTTGACCTATTTTACTAAAATAGGCATACATTTTTCATTCGAACTCCGATTGAGGCGATTCAAGATGATCCGGAATGAGGATGAATATACTTACAACTTTCATTCTTTAAGTGTTTCAATTTGAGGTCGAGAACAAAGTTCTAAATGGTCATCTTTAGGACTATTGTGTTTTCGGAGGCAATCGGAGGGCGTCGGGCATGCACATATGCAAGTGTAGTACTTCTGACGATAAAAGATGTTGTTCTAAGTTATAAAACATGAATGTTAGTAAACATAATGATGCTTAAAATTAATAAATAATGTATTAGATAATTTGTATAAGCATACTAAGCATACACAAGAAGGACAATTCGGGCGTGTGACGAATGAATGTTGAAACGCCGTAACAAATGTTAATGAACGTAAAAAGTATTTTAAGTCAAATGAAATGAATATTATAAGATATGAAATGGTTTTAATATAAAACCAATAATGATTCATAGAAAGACTTAAACACTTGAATGAACTTCGAGTACGACCTAAGAAGAAAATACAGTGAGATGTAAGTCAAAAGTTAACACAATCAAATTGAACATTATGTATTGATTACTAAGAAGGGTTATCATATATAGAGTAAAGTTTACATTACAACTACTATGCGTTGCTATGTGACTAATAGTTAATGTGAATGATTATATAATTGTGTAGGGCACATGAAGTGCAGAGATAGGTATGGTACATTAAAGCTATTATTGGTAAACAACGATCAAGACAAGTCTTTCAGTTCCTATTTGCTATGTGAACTTGATGATTAACTGTTTTAAATCTTTATTGCAAAGAGCATGATGTGTTATATATATTTTGAAAGTATAAAATGTTAAAGTCAATTTATGACTACGTTGATTAAGTAAAGCATGTTGATTGAGTAAGGAACTCAATCTTTATACTTGTTATATGAACTGTAGCATGTATGTTATGTAAGTCCAATGTTTATGAGATATATGTTGAGCATGTTATTATGTGATATGTGATGCATGAAAACTGTTAGATTTTGATGGGCTGTCGAGCTCAACCTTGCAAATAACCACTTTTGCAGGTTAAAGATTCAAGGTAAAGTACTTATGTGCTACTTGAAAGACATGAATTAAATGTGATACTTGAAGATTTATACACTTTGACCGAATTATTATTATTTGAACCATGTTTAGGGTTCCGAATAATGTATGATGTTTAATAGATGTTGAGTTATAAAGTTTAAGTTTTGTTTGTTGTATGAAAGGGTATTGAACCTGGATGTAAGTTTTATTTATTAACTCTTATAAGGTGAGTAATAAGCTAAGTATGGTTTAAAGGTGGATAAAGATAAAAATTTTGAGAAATTTACTTGATAAATCACAATAATTATGTAATAATAAACTGTAAAGTTTGAGTTATCTGATATGTGAAGATTATCAGATTAAAAGGTAAGATTCTATATAATAACCTTGATGAAGAGAATTATAAAATAACTTGATTCAAAAACATGTAAATGATAAAGGTTTTGATTCAGGGAATTAAAGTAATAAGATAGAAAAGTTTAAATTATTCTGCATTTTATTAAGTTTAACATCGAATAATGATGTAAAATAAGAAGTTAGACGTATTATTAACGACCGAAGTCGATAGTTGAATTGTATGAATTTTGGGTTCGTTATAACCAGGCATCAAGAGACTTTCCTCTTCATATTGCAAGGGCCAAGCTAGAATTCTTCTATAAATAGAAGCTCATTTCTTCCTTCTTTCTCACCAATTCACTAAGAAAAGAAACTCACAAGAGAAAGTTAAAGAGAGAATAAGAGAAAAGAAGAGTATCTGAGAAGCAAGCACACACCAACAACACAAAGTTCTTCTACTACACTATTGCAATATCTAGTCTTTTTATTAAGGTAATGATGTTATTTTCTTTCACAAACGTATGTAATGTCATTTGCTTTCATATTCCTACGTGATATTACTTCATACTCATAAGGGTTTTCATTCTATTCCTTATTAATATGTGGGAATAACATGTCTACGCGGATTACCGCATGCCTGGTGAATAACCCTTCGTATTCATTCTTTATTAAGTTGTTGAAATGATCTGTCTACGCGAATTACCGCATGACGAGTCAAAATCCATTTGCAGTTTCGTATATTCTTTCATACTTCATATTATGTAAGTGATATTATTTCATTTCATATTCCTAAATCTAAACTTACTATGGTAAGTATTGCTTCTATAATTTATGAAATGATTAGAAATTTCTTGAGGTTTCTGCTTTATCTAATATCATTTCACTGGAATATTGGTCTGAACTTTCTTATTAAATTTAATCTTTTCATGTCGGGGTACTATTAATGTCGGAGTACTATTCACAACGAAATTAGTTTCTTTTTCTGTCCAAGTTATCTTTGATATATGAATCTTATTCTTGAATTTGAATCCACGTTTTAATCATCATGCTGAAAATTTGGACTTTCTTGAAATCTAGATAAATTGAATTATAAATCTCTAATATTTACCATATATCTCACTTGTATTCATTCTTTATATCATTGTCATCATCCTCATACTTGAATTATGGGGAAGAGTTATCTTTGGTCCGTAGTGCAAAGATGAACTGTTGATCGATATGATTATGACTAGGAACTGTGTATTGGTATAATCATGACCTTTAATATTATAGATAAAGGCTTGTGATGAAATTTCTCTTTGGCCTTAGTACAAAGATGGACATGTGTTTGGCATGATCATAACCAATGGTGATACAAATAAATATCTTTAGCCCGTAGTGCAAAGATAAATTATTGATTTGAAAGAATTAATGATTGGTGTTACAGGGATAAAATATTGATGATGGAATTTTAAATCATAGAAGATAGTAGACATCATGTTCTACTTGACTCTTCTAATGGATTGATATTTTCGCTGTAGTTGTTGATCTAAAACTTTTTATCTATTATATTCTATCAGATTTTTCACTTTTGAGGACTAAGAATAATTTATTCTTCCTTATATTTGTCATAATATTCTTTTA
The DNA here is from genome assembly GCA_020205605.1 of Panax ginseng. Classification (NCBI taxonomy): domain Eukaryota; kingdom Viridiplantae; phylum Streptophyta; class Magnoliopsida; order Apiales; family Araliaceae; genus Panax; species Panax ginseng. Next base: position 40,460,534 of record CM035131.1, read on the forward strand.
CTAGGCTAGTTGAGCTCACCCTTTTCTTTTTTGTTCCATTGTTCTTCTCAAGAAATGAAAGTGTAGTTGGGACTAGTCGGGGAGTGAAGTAATAGTCCGAGATAGTTACTATAGAAGTCTTGACTATGTTATGAAATAGTGTGATAATATCTGTAATCAAGACTTAATTTGAGTTTGGATATTGTCGTATTATGTACGGTGCAATATTTATATTCAAACTCACAGTATGTGTGGTCGTATTTTGAACGACAGTTTAATAGTTGTAAATAGGAAAGTTTGTATTTGGATTTTATAGTATGTATTTGGCGACTCAAAATGTGTTGTGTGGACCTATTTTTGGGGGCGTAATTGTTGGTATCAGAGCTTAGGGATTTTATCTCTAGTATAGATCTGAGATTAGAATTAGGAGGGAAGAGACGAGTAAAATCTTCGCTAGTGTGTCCTACCTAAGCTTATTCTTTATTTAATTATTCGGTCGGAATATAGGGATAATATGTGACATGTCAATTTCTTTAATTAACCCTTGTTTTGTGGCAGTATTTAAGAATGGTATCTGAAAATCTGGAGGTAAGCAATGAAGCATATGAGACCATTAAGACTCTGCCAATTAATAACCGGGATAATGTGAATCAGGAAGGCAATAAGCCTCTTATAAACAACACCACCGACCAAATGATGAACGATGGGGTATTTAAGATCTTTCTTCAATTTATGTAAAACTAGACGAGATAGAGTCCTGTTCAAAATGTAGGTGGAAATAATGGTAACTTGCGGCTGGTCATTGCCAAGAAATTCAAGGAGTTGGGACCGCCGAAGTTTTTGTGAAAGCCAGAACCACTCAAGGAAGAAGCTTGGGTTAAGCAGATCACCAAAATATTTGATGTCTTGGAATGCACGGAGGAGCAAAAGGTTCCCTTCGCCACCTTTATGTTGTGTGGAGAGGTAGATTACTAGTGAGAATCTCTGAAACGTACTCATCTCTCTGCACTTAAAATGTCTTAGGTGAAGTTCCAGGAATTGTTCAACGAAAAGTATTTTTCAGAAAGTATTCATCATATGGAGGAGGTGGAATTTATCAAACTAGAATAGAACAATATAACTGTATCACAATACGAGGCCAAATTTGCTGAATTATCCCGGTTTTCATCCTATTTGGTGGATAATGAGGAACAAAAGACACAAATATTTTTGAGAGGTTTAAAACCTGAAATTCGTTAATACCTCATTTCTTATAAACTTTTGTTGTATTCAGATGTTGTGAATAGGGCTCAATTATTGGAGCGAGATAATGAGACATTTCAACCAAAAGACAACAACCGACAACGGGATAATAATCGTACCAGCGACAACAATTATTGAAACAATGATAACCAGCGTGGATGAAATTATCATGCCAAAAACAGTAACCACTTTGGTGGTAATCCTGACCCAGATAATAGAAGAAGTGAGTCGAATGGAAACAACTTCAAGAAAAAGAGATTCAACAATGATCAGGGAAAGACACCAACACCAGTTTCTAGGGGAGAAGAACGACCACCAGTTAGATGCTACAAATGAGGACAAGAGGGTCACATCAGTCCAAAGTGTAGAGAGCAACCCAAAGTGTATTACAATTGTAGAAAGGAAGGCCACATAGTTCGAGTGTGCCCTGTAGCTAAGATCAAGTCCAACTATAATGGTGACACCAAAGGCTGCTATGGACAAGTCAAATTCGGTGGTTCAGGGGATAGCTTTTGTCGTGACTTCTCAAAAAAAGAGGAACCCGAACGAAGTTATCACGGGTAAGCTAATCATAAACTCTTGAGAAGTTTATGCCTTATTAGATACTGGTTCTACCCACTCTTTTATTTCACCCGCTTGTGCTCAACATTTGAACTTGACTCTTGAGAAATTAGATTTTGACTTATCTGTTGAAACTTCGTTAGGTGAAACCTTCATTACATCCACTGTTTATAAATCTTGTTTAATTTTATTCAAATCAGCACCCTCACCTTACCTGTTGATCTCATCTCTTTGAAAATACTTGCATTTGATGTGATTTTAGGAATTAACTGGTTAACTAATTATTATACTAAAATTGATTATTTTCATAAGGTTTTAGTTTTCATATTCCTAACCAACCTTTTCTGCGAATTCAAGCAACCAAACCATTGAAATCAATCGTTGTCATCTCAAGCCATAAAGCCATTCATTTATTGAAAAACGGATGTCAAGCTTTCGTAGCCCATGTCACATATTTAAACAAAAATACGTCAGAGTTGAATGATATTTCTGTTAATAAATTTCTTGATGTATTTTTCAAAGAACTTTATGGCCTACCCCAGAACGTGAGATCGAATTTTTTTTATTGACCTTGAACCCGATACAAAACCTATTTCTAAATTCCTATATCGAATGGCTCCTATTGAACTTCAGGAGTTAAAAATACAACGACAGGAGTTGTTAAACATCGACTTCATATGTCCTATTACATCTCCTTGGGGTGCTCCTGTTTTATTCTTAAAGAAGAAAGACGGGAGTATGAGACTCTACATTAACAATCGAGAGTTGAACCATGTCACCATCAAAAATAGGCACCCGTTACCTCGCATTGATGACCTTTTTGATTAGTTGCAAGGTGCTCAATTCTTTTCAAAGATCGATCTTCGTTTTGGATATCATCAGTCAAAGATTAAAACTGATGACATTCCAAAGACTGCTTTCAGAACTTAATACGGGCATTACAATATCGTAGTCATGTCTTTTGGATTGACTAATGCTCCTGCTGCTTTTTTGGATATGATGAACCGAGTATTCAAGGAATATTTGGATTATTTTGTGGTTGTCTTGATTGATGACATCCTCATTTACTCCAAAAGTCATGAAGATCATGAGCAACACCTGAGGTTGATACTCCAAAAACTTCGAGAAAACAAGTTTTTATGACAAGTTAAAGAAATATGAGTCCTGGCTTGAGGAAGTAGCATTCCTTGGTCACGTGATATCGAAGCATGAAATATCAGTTAACCCGACGAAGATTGAAGCAATACAAAGTTGGGAACAACCTAAGTCAGTAACTAAAGTACATAGCTTTCTGGGCCTAGCTGGTTATTATCAGAGATTCGTGAAAGGATTTTCTCGAGTCGCCACTCCATTAACTCAGCTAACTCGAAAAGATACAAAATTTAAATGGAGCGAGGAATGTGAGAAGAGCTTCCAAGAACTCAAGAGGAGACTCATTTCAGCACCTGTTCTGACAATACCATCAGGTTCAGAAGGATTTGTCATCTACAGTGATGCTTTAGGCAGAGGTGTAGGTTGTGTTCTCATGCAACATGGAAAAGTTATAGCCTATGCCTCTCGACAACTCAAAGAATATGAGAGGAATTATCCTACTCATGATCTAGAGTTGGAAGCATTCATTTTTGCGTTAAAGATATAGAGACACTACCTGTATAGTGAGAAAGTGGAGATCTTTATAGATCATAAAAGCCTTAAATATTTCTTCACCCAAAAGGAACTCAACATGCGGCAACGATGTTGGCTTGAGCTGTTGAAAGATTATGACCATATTATCCTGGAAAGGCGAACGTGGTAACTGACGCGTTGAGTAAGAGATCATATGTGGGTACGAGTGCGATATTGTCAACATAAAGGCCCATTTTGTATGACCTACAAAGGATGAAGATAGAGTTAAAGAATCCAAGAACTCACATGAAGATGGCAAATATAAGGGTAGAACCGACTTTAATCGATAAGTTAAAGTTGCTCAAGCTACAGACCCGGAGATGGTGAATATGAAGAAGAAAATACAATAAGGTGCTATTCCAGAAGTAATTAAGGATCAACCAGGAAGGGATACTTCGAATCAACTCTAAACTTTGTGCTCCTAACGACCCTAATTTAAAGTATAAAATCATGATGGAAGCACACAACACACTGTTTCCAATTCATCTTGGAAGTACCAAAATGTATCGTGATCTTCGACATACATTTTGGTGGAGCAATATGAATAGAGAGGTCGCAGAGTTTATCTCAAGGTGCCTAACTTGTTAACGTGTCAAGGCGGAGCATCAAGTGCCAAAAGGTATGTTGCAACCACTTGAGATTCTAATGGAAGTGGGAACACATCAACATGAATTTCTTAATAGGTCTTTCCTAGGATTTTCAAGGCTTAGACTCAATTTAGGTCATTATAGATAGATTGACCAAGTCTGCTCATTTTTTACCCATACGAGAAAACTATTCACTAGAACGTCTTGCTCGTATCTACATAAATGAGATTGTAAGACTGCATGGTATGTCAGTATCCATAGTTTCTGATCGAGACCCTAGATTCACTTCACGATTTTGGGTCAGCTTGTAGAAAGCTATGGGCACTGAGTTATGATTCAGTTCTGCATATCATCCCCAAACGGACGGGCAATCGGAAAGGACTATTCAAACTCTTGAAGATCTATTGAGACTCTGTGTACTAGACTTCAAAGAATGTTAGGAAAAGTACTTGTCATTGGTGGAATTCTCCTACAACAACATTTATCAAGCAAGTATAGGCATGGTTCCATTCGAGGCATTGTATGGAAGAAAGTGTTATTCTCCAGTATGCTGGGACGAGGTGGGTGAAGCAACATTATTGGGACCAGAATTGGTACGCATGACTACGGAAAAGATTCAAATGATCCATCAAAGGATATAAACGGCACAAGATCGACAAAAGAGTTATGTTGATCTTCATCAAAGAGATGTAGATTTTAATGTCGGAGACCATGTATTACTACGTGTTGCTCCATGGAAAGGAGTTACGAGATTCGAAAAGAGAGGAAAGCTCAACCCGCAATTTATTGGTTCATTTGAAATTCTTGATTGAGTAAGAGCTGTGGCTTATATACTCGCTTTACCGTAAAGCATGTCTCGTGTTCATAAAGTTTTTCACATATCCATGTTACGTAAATATGTGGAAGACCCAAACCACATTATTGAATTAGAACTAGACGAAAAAGTAGAAGATTTAATGTATGAGGAGGTACCTGTCAAGATCTTGGATAAGAAGGAACATATTCTACGCTCAAAGGGTATATCTCAAGTTAAAGTTTTATGGAGAAATCATGATTTTGAGAAAATGACCTAGGAGTTAGAATCTAAAATGAAAGCAAGATATCCTCACCTCTTCGAAATACAAGGTACGTACATTAATTTCGAGGACGAAATTTCATAAGGAGGGGAGGTTGTAAGACCCCAACTTTTTATGAATAAGATCTGATTTTCTTTATATATTATTCTAAATAGTAAGGTGTTGATTTAATAAATGTTATAGTTGTGGATGATATGTCCAAATTATATAAAGTAAATAATTGTCAGAAAATATTCGTTTTGTCGGGCAATATTCGTACGACATTGCAATCATTGGTGGGCCCCGCAATAGAATAACTGTCGAATATATAAAGTGGCAAAAATAACCTTTTATAAAATAATGAAAAAACTTTTACCGTTAACTGTTGTAATACCTAGTCTCTGGAATTGTAGAACTAAAGATTAGTTTCTAATCATTCAATGAGCATCTTGTATTTCATAAAAATTGGGGGCAATATAATCCTTACGTAAAGGCCATCCTACCCAACTTTCAGGCATTAAGATGCGTTTCAAACGTGGATGAGTAGCATAAAAGATTCACATGGTACTCCAAAGTATCACACGGTATTGCACAGTATTTCTGATTATTGGTTCAATAATTACTACAACAGTAATTGCATAGTATTCATATTATTGACTCAATAATTGTTACAGTAATAATTGCATAGTATTTCATATTATTGATTCAATAATTATCACAGTAATAACTGCATAGTATTCTAAATCATTATATTAATAATTATCATGGCATAGTAACTCATATTATTTGAAAGGATATTATTATTTAGCACTATTGGCAATGTCTAGAAGTTCTATCGATGAAAGGGATTAGGTTATATAATTATGCACCAATAAGGAGAAATCCTTATCGAAAAGACCCCTCTTTCTTAGGAACGATCTGGTTGTCAATATTGTGAGCATATAATATCAATAGTGAATAATTATTGAAGGATTAAAAAGAGTTAATTAATTATGTGATGCGTAGCATAACCAATAGTAAGAAGTTGTCGACACTCGAAGGAAATAATGGTGATATGTGGTATTTTGTAAGTTTGGCTTATTCTATGGGACCCAGAGGTCATCATCTAAGAGTCACTTTTGCTAATAGTATTTGCCTTTACCAGACGTCAAATCACTTGCCTTTTCACATTACAGGCGTCAAACCACTTATTTTTTGAACATTATCGGGTGTCAAGCCACTTGCCTCTTCACATTGCAAGGGCCAAGCTAGAATTCTTCTATAAATAGAAACTCATTTCTTCCTTCTTTCTCACCAATTTACTAAGAAAAGAAACTCACAAGAGAAAGTAAGAGAGAGAATAAGAGAGAAAAAGAGTATTCGAGAAGCAAGCACACACCAACAACATAAAATTCTGTTACTACACTATTGTAATATCTAGTCTTTATTAAGGTAAGAGATGTTATTTTCTTTCAATACTCGTAAGGGATATCATTTATTGGATACTCGTATGTAATGTCATTTGCTTTCATATTCGTACATGATATTACTTCATACTCATAAAGGTTGTCATTTTGTTCCTTATTAATCTGTGGGAATAACCTGTCTACACTAATTATCGCATGCCTGGTGAATAACCCTTCGTATTCATTCTTTATTAAGTTATGGAAATGATCTGTCTACATGGATTACCGCATGACGGGTGAAAATCCATTTGTAGTTTCATATATTCTTTCATACTCCATATTATGTAAGTGATATTATTTCATTTTATATTCCTAAATTTAAACTTACTATGGTAAGTATTGCTTCTATAATTCCTGAAATGATTAGAAATTCCTTGAGGTTTGCGCTTTATCTAATATTATTTCACTGGAATATTGGTCTGAACTTTCTTATTAAATTTCATCTTTTCATGTCGGGGTACTATTCATGCCAGAGTATTATTCACAACAAAATTAGTTTCTTTTTCTGTCCAAATTATCTTTGATATATGAATCTTTTTCTTGAATTTGAATCCACATTTTAATCATCATGTTGACAATTCAGAAATTCTTAAACTTTGGATAAATTGAATTATAAATCTCTAATATTTATCATTTATCTCACTTGTATTCAATCTTTATATCATTGTCATCATCCTTATACTTGAATTGTGGTGAAGAGTTATCTTTAGCCCGTAGTGCAAAGATGAACTGTTGATTGGTATGATTATAACCAGGAACTGTGTATTGGTATAATCATGACCTTTAGTATTACAGATAAAGGCTTGTGATAAAAGTTTTCTTTGGTAGTAGTGCAAAGATGGACAGGTGTTTGGCATGATCATGACCAGTGGTAATACAAATGAATATCTTTGGTTCGTAGTGCAAAGATAACTTGTTGATTTGAAATAATTATTGATTGGTGTTACAGGGATAAAATATTGATGATGGACTTTTAAATCATAGTAGATAGTAGACATCATGATTTACTTGACTCTTCTAATGGATTGTTATTTTCGCTGCAGTTGTTGATCTAAAACTTGTTGTCTATTATATTCTATCAGATTTTTCACTGTTGAGGACTAAGAATAATTTATTCTTCCTTATCTTAGTCATAATATTCTTTATTGGGTTAGTTGAGCTCATCCTTTTTCTTTTTATTCCATTGTTCTTCTCAAGAAATGAAAGTGTAGCTGGGACTAGTCGGGGAGTAGAGTAATGGTCCGAGATAGTTACTATAAAAGCCTTCACTATGTTGTGAAATAGTGTGATAATAATTGTAATGAAGACTTAATTTGAGTTTGGATATTGTCGTATTATGTACGGTGTAATATTTGTATTCAAACTCACAGTATGTGTGGTCGTATTTTGAATGATAGTTTAATAGTTATAAATAGAAAAATTTGTATTTCGATTTTGTAGTATGTATTTGGTGACTCAAAATGGGTTGTGTGGACCTATTTTTGGGGGGTGTCACACAATGGGTAAAACAAGTACAGTTGTTGACTGTGTTAATATCGATATGGTTCTATATGTAGTCTAAGATATATAGTAACGTCTATTGCATTACCGAGGTTGAGTTATACTCTTAACAAAGTTATTGTGTTCTTCGCAATAGAAACATATGTGAAACATTTTGCCAATATGAACAGGAAGTTGAGCCGCTTCTTATAGAGGGTTGTGGTTTACTCTCTTAGAGATTCATGAAACAGGATATTGCGCATGGTTATATTAATACAAAACAATTGGGAGTACTCATCGTGGTAAGAGGATTTTGTGTGTGTGGTAATTCCGGGCATATCATATAGGAGTAGAGGTTCAATCTACGGACACCATCAACTTCGATTGAACTTTGAGTTGTTTATACTAAGGTTTAATGTTCGTCAAACCTTCTTTTATGCATACAAGTCTTTAAGTTGTTTGATAAAAATTCATTTCGATGAAAATTAATTTTTCCAAACAAGTGGGAGATTGTTAGAAATTGCACTTATTTTACATTTTTGAGAGTTAATTATTATCAAGTTTGGGTTTAATAAAACCCATTTGTGGACATAATTTAAGTAAATATAAATGTGTAATTTGTTTCTCAAATATGGAGAATAAAAGAGAACTTTATTTAGTTTGTGTAGAAATTATTTGATTTGTGCCTATAATGAGACATTTAATAAGGTGCAAAACTATTTTATAAAACTAATTTTTCCTTGTCCCATTTAATAGAAAAAACTACTAGTTACTTTATGTGACGCCCCCAAAATAGGTATACATCACCTATTTTGAGTCGCCAAATACATGGTACATAATAACAATACAATCTTAAATATACAACAAAAGTTGTGAGTTTTAATACAAATATTGTCTTCTAGACAGTATTCAAACTCAAAATAAGTCCTTAATACATTTATTATCACACTATTTCATAGAATAGTGAGGAATCGCTAATGCTATCATCATCGATATCATCACTCGTTCCCCGACTAGTCCCTACTACGTTCTCATTTCACTCAAGAGAACAATGAAAGCAAAAAGGTGAACTCAACTAGCCCGAAGAAATATAATGACTAAGATAATGCGAGAATAAATTATCGTTAGCCTTCAACAGTGTTAAACTGATACAATATAACAAACATCAAGTTTAATTGCATCGGAACAAGCAATCCATTAGAAGAGTCAAATAGAGAATAAAATCTATTATCTTCTATGATTTAAAAGGTTTTTTTATCATTTTTATCGCTGAGACTCAGCTCAATAAATAATCCACATCATCCCTGCACTACGGCCAAGGATATTCATTAGTATCACAACCACAAATTATCCATACACTACGGGCTAAGGATATTCGTGTTTTCCTCAATGGTCATGATCATGCCAACAACTGTCCATCAATGCACTACGGGCTAATTAGGACTTTTACCACATCATTTATAACATTACGGTCATGATTATACCGAATAATCCCTGGTCATAATCATACCAAGTCCATCTATGCACTACAGGCCACAGATGACATTCAACATAATATAAACATGAGGATGATGACAATGACATAATAATTCAATAAAACAAGTTCAAGAATAAATTTTAAAGATTTATAAATTAATTTATCCAGGAACCAATAACGTCCAAATTGTCAACATGATACTGCTTTGTGGAGTAAAAATTCAAGAATGCTCAGAAGAATATTTTCATGAAAAGATACTGGATGAAGCGCAAATATCCAGGATATTCTACTAATTTCATATAGTATAGAAGCCAAAACTTTAACCAACTGAGTATAATAGAATATATGAAACTGCAAATGGATTTTGGCCTCCATGCGGTAATCCACGAAGACGGTTCATTTCCACAAGTTAATAAGGAATGAATACAAAGGATCATTCACCATGCATGCGGTAATCCACATAGACAAGTTATTCCAACAGAGTTCACCAGGCATGCGATAATACAAAGGATCATTCACCAGGCATGCGATAGACCGCACAGACAGGTTATTCCAACAGAATAATAAAGAATAAAATAACAGAAGAATTTCACCATGTATGCTGTACTTCGCATAGACATGTTATTCCAACATAATAATAAAGAATGGAATAACAACCCTTACGAGTATTGAAAGAAAATAACTCTCTTCATGAATACAAAAGAATAATACCCCTTACTAATACAACAAATAATATCCCTTACGAATACAACAAATAATATCCCTTACGAATACAACAATTAATATCCCTTACCTTAAAAAGAAGAGTATTCCAACGGGTAGGGCGGGGATATACTTGAAGAAAACTTGCACTATTTTCTACGCTCAAAGCTTTCTTAAACTCTAAAAAATACGCTCAAGATTATAGAAGAAGAATTCTCTGAATTTCTGGTGTGTTTTTTAATTCTAACTAAGCATCCTATTTATAGGAGAATAGAAAGGATACTATGCAATAAAATATAATATATTCTATTTATAATTATATAATAAAACAAAATTTATAAAATATATATATATATATATATATATATTTTATTTAAAATCTAATAAAACAAATAACTTTATAAAAGTATTACATTTTTATATAAAAAGATTTTACTATGCAAATACTATGCAAATACTATACAAACACTATGAATAATAAAATATAATATATTCTATTTATAATCAAATAAAACAAAACTTTATAAAAAGTATTACATTTTATATAAAAAGATTTTACTATACAAATACTATCACGAGCACTATGTGTAAGACCCTAACTTATTATGAATAAAATTAAATTTTCTCTATTCATTATCTTGAAATAATAAGGAGTTAATTTGATATAATATTTTGGTTATGGGAGAAATGTGCAAATTTTACAAAATAAGCAAGTGGTTGTAAAATATTCATTTTTTTCGGGGAATATTCGTTTGGTCGTGAAATATTCTTTTTGTCGGAAATATCCGCATTGACCTGCCATTGATCATTTGTGGGCTCGTAATAGAATAACTATCGGATGAAGAAAACGACAAAGTATGAGTTTTTATAAATAATTGGCGTAATTATTACAATTAACCATTGTTAGATTATCTAGTGGTTAAAATACGAATGTCTGGCGTGGTTGCACAAAGTATTGTTGAATTATTGATTAAATGCGTAAGAAGGCACTACTCAATAATTATTACGATGAGTTAATGTTCAATATTTTATTGATTCAATAATTTCTTTGCGTTGATATTTTATATTATTGTTGTTTCAATAATTGTCAACTTTCGAAAGATTTTCATTATCGGATCAATAATTCATATTATTTGAATAATATTATTAGATAGTATTATTGGCAATGTCTAGAAAGTTCATCAAGGAGAGGTTTGGTCACCTAATCAATTGCGGCAAGAAGAGAGAAATCCTTATTGAAAAAGCCCCTCTTTCTGGGAACCGCACGGTTATCATAATTGTAATTACGTAATATTATTTGTAAATAATTAATTATTGATTTATATGATAAGGAAATATTTTTTTGATGTGAATAGAAATGATGGATTTATTTATGTGGTGTTCTATCAGTATTTTGTTGGATTGGAGGTAATAAAAACTCAAATCGGTGTTCTTAAAGCTCTATTACGTGAGTAATAATTTTAATCTGACCGTTGGATCATTGTGATTTTTGGATATATTATACATATATGAGTTGATTATATGTCCACAAATTTTGAACAGTTGAAAACTAACGCATGATTTGTTATGAATTTTAAAAGGGTTGAAACGGTGTTTAAAATCATTCGTTTGTGGATTTCGGATATTTTCGGTCTGGAACTTGGAAAAACTTTCTTCTGCAAAGTTGTAGAGAATTCGATTTCAGGTAGAATGGACATAAAATTCGTATTTTTATGATAAACAGGCTATTTTCTATAAATTACTGAAGTTTCAGAAAATAAAATAATTTTTATTAAATTATGGGTGGGACCCACTTTTGGTAGGTGTTGAATACACATGTGGGCTGCTGAAATTTTCAGAATTGAGGGGCTGAAGTTGTCAACAAAGCATGCGTAGAAGTTTTATGTAAATAATATTATTATTTTATTATTTAGTCTCCTTTGGCGTTCTAACATTTTCCTATAAATAGACGCTTAGGTTAGAATTGAAAATCACATCAGAAACAAGTTTTCTTTCTCTCTAGATTATCGAGCGTATTTTTGTGAGTATTTTGATACTTGGAGAGTTGATATTCAGTGCAAATTTTTGTCAGCATTATATCCGAAATTCAGTCAGAAGTACGGTTATTTTGAGGTAAGGGATGTTATTTTTTTCTTAAATGATATTATTTTCTTCAATATCATTATGCCGAAATATTGGTGAACTTTTTAATCAAATTTAGAACTTTTTGTGTCGGGGTTCTTATTCACGATATTTATTATTCACTAAAAATGAAAATTTTTCTTTTTGTCCAAGATGTCTATTTTGGCTACTATCTTTGATTGTATCCATGTTTTGATCGTTATTTTTTAATTCTTCTTCACAATTGATTATTATGAAGTATTATTGATCTTGGATAAACTGTTATACAAATCCCTAATATTTGTCCTTCTGTCTCACTAGATTCGTTTTCTTTAACATATTTTTCATCATCCTCAGCCTTAAATGATGATGTTACTGAATATCTTTGGCTTGTAATGCAAAGATGAATGATTTACTGATGAATATCTTTGGTCCGTAGTGCAAAGATGAACATGTGTTGAGATGAACATGACCAACTGGTGATACAAATGAATATCTTTGGCCTGTAGTGCAAAGATGAATTTTTTTTTTATTAAAGATGTATATTGATTGTTGTTACAGGGATAAAATATTGATGATGGACTTTTAAATCTTAGAAGATAGTAGAATTCATTCTCTACGTGACTCTTCTAATAGATTGTTGTTTCCGCTGCAGAATATTGATCTAAAACTTGTTGTCTATTGTATTCTATCAGATTTTTCCCTGTTGAAGACTAATGATAATTTGTTGTATATTATCTTAGTCATAATATTCTTTCTTGGGCTAGTTGAGCTCACCCTTTTTTTTTGTTCCATTTTTCTTCTCGGGAGGTGAGAACATAGCAGGATCTAGTCGGGGTTTGGAGTGATGGTTCTAGAAAGATGTTTTAGCGATCCTCACTATTTACGTAAAATAGTGTATGAATAATTGAAATGAGGACTTATTTGAGTGTGGATATTTCTAGAAGACAATATTTGTATTTAAACTCTCACAATATGTGTTGTAAAGTATTTTGCACGACAATTGTATTATTGAAGTTGTAGTTTGCTTTCTGTACCATGTATTTGGCGACTCAGAATGGGTGTGGTGTATACCTATTTTGGGTGCGTCACAGTTGGTATCAAAGCTTAGGGATATGGTCTCTTGCGGAGATCGGAGAATAGAACTAGGAGGGGAGAGATGAGTAAATCCTTCGCTAGTGTGTCCTATCTAAGCTTATTTGTTGGTCGGTCATAATATAGGGATATTATGTGATATGTTAAATTGTTTAATTAACCCTTGTTTTATGGCAGTATTTAAGAATGACAGCTGAGAACGTTAACAATGGAGTGTATGAGACTGTGGAACAACCTTTAGTCACAAACCAAGAGAACGTGCAACAGGAAGGCAATATTCCTCCTGTAAACAACACTACCGAGCAAACGATGAATGATGGAATATTTAGGAGCTTTTTGCAGTTCATGCAAAATCAGACGAGGGAGACTCGTGTACAAAATACGGGGGGAAATGATAGCAACACGCGGTTTGTCCAGCCAAGCAGTTCAAGGAGTTGGGACCACCTGAGTTCTTTGGAAAGCCAGATCCGATTAAGGCGGAAATATGGGTCAAGCAAATTACCAAGATATTCGATGTCTAGGGATGCACGAAGGAACAGAAGGTTCCATTCGCCACCTTTATGTTCCGTGGTGAGGCAGATTACTGGTGGAAATCTGTGAAACATACCCAGCCAGTCGCACTCAACATGTCTTGGGAAAGATTTCAAAAGTTGTTCAATGACAAGAACTTTCCTGAAAGTATTCGTCATATGAAGGAGGTAGAGTTTATTAGACTGGAACAGAACAACATGATGGTGTCTCAGTTACGAGGAGAAGTTCGCGGAGTTATCCGGGTTTGCACCTCATTTGGTAGAGAATGAGGAACGATGACGCAGATGTTTCTAAGAGGTCTAAAACCTGAGATTCGTCAATACCTTATCTCTCATAAATTTTTTTTGTATTCAGATGTTGTCAACATGGCTTAATTATTAGAACGAGATAATGAGTATACTCAACCGAGGGACCACAACCAGGGTCATACCGGTGACAGCAGTCATCGGAGCGATGATAACCAGCGAGGAGGGAAAAATACGGATAAAAGCGGTAACCACTCGAGTGGTAATCGTGGCCATAATAATAGGAGAGGTGAGTCAAGTGAAAATTTCAGAAAGAGGAGATTTAACGATGACGGGAAGACGTTGGCAGCAACACCAACACCAGCAACAAATTTTAGGGGAGGAGAATGACCGCCAGTTAGATGCTATAAATGCGGAGAGGAGGGACACATAAGTCCAAACTGTTCACAGCCTTCCAAGGTGTGTTTCAATTGTGGAAAAGACGATCACATAGCTCGATTTTGTCCTGTAGCGAAATCAAGTCCAACTGGGACGGTGGCACCAAAGGTGGATACGGACAAAACAAAGTCGAAAGTTTCTGGAAGAGCGTTTGTCGTGACTGCCCAAAATACGAGGAACCCGAACGAAGGTATCACGGGTTAGTTAATTATAAATTCTTGCGAAGTCTATACCTTACTAGATACCGGTTCTACCCACCCTTTTATTTCTCCTGCTTGTGCTCAACGTTTAAACTTGACTCCAGAGAAATTAGACTTTGATTTATCTGTGGAGACTCCGTTAGGAGAAACCTTTATCACATCCACTGTTTATAAATCTTGCTTAATCCAAGTTGGCACAATGACATTACCTGTTGATCTTTTCTCTTTAAATATACTTGTTTTTGATGTGATTTTAAGGATTGATTGGTTAACCACTCATCATGCCAAAATTGATTGTTTTCGTAAGGTTGTTAGTTTTCATATTCCTAACCAACCTGTTATACGAATTCAAGCAACTAAACCACTAAAATCAGTCACTGTTATATCAAGCCATAAAGCCATTTGTTTATTAAAAAGCGGATGTCAAGCTTTCTTAGCCCATGTTATGGACTTGAACAAAACCACATCAAATTTGAATGATATTTCTGTTGTTAGTGAATTTCCTGAAGAATTTCCTGGCCTACCCCCAGAGTTTGATATTGAATTTTGTATCGACTTTGAACTCGGTACAAAACTCATTTCTAAAATCTTTTATCAAATGGCTCCTATTGAACTTCAGGAGTTAAAAACCCAAGTACAAAGGTTGGTACTCGAGCCTCTATCTGGTGACTTCCTTTGTGGAATGCACCAAAGCCAGACTCTCCGTAGGGAACTCTATATTTGTGTGGTGGTAAAACGATAGGTGCCATTGTGACGTGCAATCCAAGATTGGGATATGAATCACATATGAGAGCAACTTAAGTTAGTAATCGAAATATCTAGCTTTCTAGGCTTAATTGGTTACTATCGGAGATTCGTGGAACGACTTTCTCGAATCGCTACTCTGTTAACTTAGCTGACTCAGAAAGATACAAAATTCGTATGGAGCGAGGAATGCGAGAAGATTTTCCAAGAGTTCAAGAGGTGACTCATTTCGGCACTTGTTCTGACCATACCATCCTGGAAAAGCGAACATGGTAGTTGACGCGTTGAGTAGAAGATCGTACGCAAGTACGAGTGCGATATTGTTGAACATAAAGACCTATTTTATATAATTTACAAACGAAAGAGATAGAGTTAAAGACTCTAGGGACCCATGTGATAATATACGAGTAGAATCGACTTTAATCGATAACGTTAAAGTCGCTCAAGCTACATACCTGGAGTTGATGAATATAAAGAAAAAGGTGCAAGAAGGCGTTATTCTAGAAGTAAGAATCGATGAAGAGAAGAAAGCTCAAACCTTCGATTTATTTGAAATCCTCGATCGAGTAGGAACTATGGCCTATAGACTTGCCTTAACGCTAAGTATGTTGCGTGTTCATAACATTTTTCATGTATCGATGTTATGTAAATATGTGGACGACCCAAACCACATTATTGAGTTAGAACTAGACCAGATAGCCGAAGATTTAACTTACGAGGAGGTACCTGTTAAAATCTTGAATAGGAAAGAGCATGTCCTACGAACAAAGGTTATACCACAAGTCAAGGTTTTGTGGAGGAACCATGTTATTGAGGAAATGACATGGGAGTTGGAATCAAAAATGAAAGCGAGGTACCCTCACCTGTTCGAAACACCAGGTACGTACGTCAATTTCGAGGACGAAATTTCATAAGGAGGGGAGGTTGTAAGACCCCAACTTATTATGAATAAAATTAAATTTTCTCTATTCATTATCTTAAAATAATAAGGAGTTAATTTGATATAATGTTTTGGTTATGAGAGAAATGTGAAAATTTTACAAAATAAGCAAGTGGTTGTAAAATATTCATTTTTGTCGGGGAATATTCATTTGGTCGTGGAATATTCTTTTTGTCGAGAATATCCAAATCGATGGCGCATCATTTGTGTGCTCATAATGTAATAAGAATTTCTTCGGATGAAAAAACGACGACAAAGTATGAGTTTTTATAAATAACTACAGTAATTATTACTGAATTAACATTGTTAGATTACACGGTGGTTAAAATACGATGAATACGCGTGGTTGCACAAGAGTGAGCACTCAGATTATTACAAGATTGTTAAATTATTGATTAAAGACGTAAGAAGGCACTACTCAATAATTGTTACAAGAGTTCTTATTCAATATTTTATTGATTCAATAATTGTTGCGTTGATATTTTATATTATTGTTGTTTCAATAATTGTCACTGCTCGGTATTTCCCATTATCAGATCAATAATTCATATTATTTGAATAATATTATTAGATAGTATTATTGGCAATGTCTAGAAAGTTCTGTCAAGGAGAGGTTTGGTCACCTAATTGCGCGCCAGTAAGGAGAAATCCTTATTGGAAAACCCCATCTTTCCTGGGAACTGCCTGGTTGTCATAATTGTAATTCTGTAATATTATTTGTAAATAATTAATTATTGATTTATATAATAAGAAAATATTTTTTTGATGTGGATATAAATGATGGAAGTATTTATGTGGTTATAAATGAAGGAATTAATGTTAAGGTGTTTTATCAGTATTTTGTTGAATTGGAGGTAATAAAAACTCAAATCGGTGTTGTTAAAGATCTATTGCGTGAGTAATAATTTTAATCCGACCGTTGGATCATTGTGATTTTTGAATATGTTATACATATATGAGTTGAGTATATGTCACAAATTTTGAACCGTTGAAAATTAACGCATGATTTGTTATGAATTTTAAAAGGGTTGAAACGGTGTTTAAAATCATCCGTTTGAATCATCCATTTGTGGATTTCGGATATTTTCGCTTGGAATTTGGAAAAACTTTCTTCTGGAAAGTTGTAGAGAATTCAATTTCAAGCAGAATGGACATAAAATTTGTATTTTTCTAATAAACGGGCTATTTTCTATGAATTACTGAAGTTTTGGAAAATAAAATACTTTTTATTAAATTATAGGTGGGACCCACTTTTGGTAGGTGTTGAATACACATGTGGGCTGCTGAAATTTTTAGAATTGAGGGGTTGAAGTTGTCAACAAAGCATGCGTAGAAGTTTGGTGTAAATAATATTATTATTTTATTATTTAGTCTCCTTTGGCGTTCTAACATTTTCCTATAAATAGACGCTTAAGTTAGAATTGAAAATCACACCAGAAACAAGTTTTCTTTCTCTCTAGATTATCTAGCGTATTTTTATGAGTATTTTGATACTCGAAGAGTTGCTATTCAGTGCAAGTTTCTGTCAGCATTATATCCGAAATTCAGTCAGAAGTACAGTTATTTTGAGGTAAGGGATGTTATTTTCTTCTGAAATAATATTATTTTCTTCAATATCATTATGCCGAAATATTGGTGAGCTTTTTAATCAAATTTGGAATTTTTTGTGTCGGGGTTACTAATCACGTATACGGCACTATTCACCGAAAAATAAAAAATTTTTTGTCCAAGATGTCTATTTTGGCTACTATCTTTGATTGTATCCATGTTTTGATCATTATTTTTGAATTCTGCTTCACAATTGGTTATTATGAAGTATTATTGATCTTGGATAAACTGTTATATGAATCCTAATATTTGTCCTTACGTCTCATTTGGATTCGTTTTTCTTTAACATATTTTTCATCATCCTCGGTCTTAAATGATGATGTTCTTGAATATCTTTGGCTTGTAATGCAAAGATGAATGATTTCTTGATGAATATCTTTGGCCGTAGTGCAAAGATGAGCAGTGTTGAGATGAACATGACCAATTTGGTGATACAAATGAATATCTTTTGCTTTTGTAGTGCAAAGATGAATTTTTTTTATTAAAGATGTATATTGATTGTTTTTACAGGGATAAAATATTGATGATGGGCTTTTAAATCTTAGAAGATAGTAGAATTCATTCTCTACGTGACTCTTCTAATAGATTGTTGTTTCCGTTGCAGAATATTGATCTAAAACTTGTTGTCTATTGTATTCTATTAGATTTTTCCCTGTTGAAGACTAATGATAATTTGTTGTATATTATCTTAGTCATAATATTCTTTACTGGGCTAGTTGAGCTCACCTTTTTCCTTTTTGTTCCATTTTTCTTCTCAGAAGGTGAAAACATAGCAGGATCTAGTCGGGGTTTGGAGTGATGGTTCTAGAAAGATGTTTTAGCAGTCCTCACTATTTCTGTAAAATAGTGTATGAATAATTGTAATGAGAACTTATTTGAGTGTGGATATTGTCTAGAAGACAATATTTGTATTTAAACTCACAGTATGTGTTGTCGTATTTTGCACAACAATTATATTATTAAAGTTGTAGTTTGCTTTCTGTACCATGTATTTGGCGACTCAGAATGGGTGTGGTGTGTACCTATTTTAGGGGCGTCACACTATGC
Source organism: Panax ginseng (assembly GCA_020205605.1). Lineage (NCBI taxonomy): Eukaryota > Viridiplantae > Streptophyta > Magnoliopsida > Apiales > Araliaceae > Panax > Panax ginseng. The sequence goes on from CM035131.1 coordinate 40,479,674, forward strand.
AAACACTATGCATAATAAAATATAATATATTCTATTTATAATCAAATAAAACAAACTTTATAAAAAGTCTTTTGTTTTATATAAAAAGTTTTCTGTTTTATTACATTTATAATAATAATAAAACAAAATTTATATAATATATATATATATATAAACTTCCGTGACTTACCAGATTCCCCCCCCCCCCCCTCATTTTTCTTTTCATGGGCCCCACATGTGGCCCGCACATTCGGGCCCACCTTTTAAGAAATTTCTATCGATTATTTTGAAAAATGGGTAAATGGGGGTCCATAAAATAAGCAAACTTCATAAAAATCACCTTAATAATTTTAACAACATTTATCACCGTTATTATAATTCACAATATTAATCGACCAGGTCGTTCCTATGAAAGAGGGACTTTCCAATAAGGATTTCTCCCTATTGGGCGCTTAATTAGGTGACCAAACCTCTCCTTGATGTAACTTCTAGACATCGTTAATATTGCAAATAATAATATTAATAACTTTGTCGTCTCAATTATTGATTTAATAATATATAAAATATTGACAATAATTGAATCAAATAACGTGAGATACTACGCAAAGAATTCTGAGTAATAATTGAACAAAATTGAGTGACTTCTCACGTAAACATCAATAATATATCTGGTATTGCTATTATGCAACCACGCAGACATATTCGTTTTTTAACACTCGAGTGTTTCAACAGATTAACAGTAAAACTTCCGCCGTTATTTTTATAAAATATTTTTGTTATTTTCTCAATCCGACAATAATTCTGTTGTGGGGTCCACCAATGATTGTGCCGTCATACGAATATTTCCTGTTAAAACGAATATTCCCCGATCAATCTAATATTATATAACCACTTTCTTACTTTGCAAATATTTTCACATATCACCCTTAACTTTAACCTTTTATCAATTTAACCATTTACAAAATAAAATAATAATTATAAGAAAATTGAATACTTTCATTTCATAAAATTCGGGGTCTTACACTTTATAAGTACAAGTGGTGTAGTATTATTTTATTTAGAACAACAGAAAAATGGTATAATTAGTACTAATAAGTTTAGTTAAATATAATTCAATAGTTGTAATGTGCAACTTACAATATATATACATGTATATATGTGTATGTGTGTGTATATATGTGACGCTCCCAAAACAGGTATACATCACCTATCTTGAGTCGCCAAATACATGGTACAGAATACAAATACAAACTTAATTATACAAACATCGTGTAATATACGACAAAACATAATGAGAGTTTAAGCAGAATATTGCCTTACAGACAATATCCACTCTCAAATAGAGTCCTTATTACATTTATTGTTACACTATTTTATAGAATAGTGAGGACTACTATAACACCATCTCGGACCATCACTCCGTTCCCCGACTAGCCTCGGCTACGTTCTCATTTCCTGCAGAGAACAATGAAAGCAAAAGGGTGAGCTCAACTAGCCCAGTAAGAAATATTATGACTAAGATAATGCAAGATAAATTATCATTAGCCTTCAACAATGTTAAACTGATAAAATACAATAGACATCAAGTTTAACAGCAGCTAAAAAAGCAATCCATTAGAAGAGTCAAGTAAAGCATAATATCTACTATCTTCTATGATTTAAAATGTTTTCATCAATTTTTATTGCTGAGACTCAGCTTAATAAATAATCCACATCATCCCTGCACCACGGCCAAGGATATTCATTAGTATCACGACCACAATTTATCCATACACTACGGGCCAAGGATATTTGTGTTTTCATCAATGGTCATGATCATGCCAACAACTGTCCATCAATGCACTACGGGCCAATGAGGACTTTTACCACACCATTTATAACATTACAGGTTATGATTATACCGAATGATCCCTGGACATAATCATACCAAGTCCATCTATGCACATAAGCCAAAGATGACTTTCATCACAATATAAGCATGAGGATGATGACAATGACATAATAATTCAATAAAACAAGTTCAAGAATAAATTTTAAAGATTTATAAGTTAATTTATCTTGAAATCAATTACGTCCAAATTGTCAACATGATACTTCTTTGTGGAGTAAAATTCAAGAATGCTCAGAAGAATATTTCTATGAAAAGATCTTTGGATGAGCGCTTAAATATCCGAGGATATTCTACTAATTTTATGGAGTATAAAAGCCAAAACTTTAACCCACTGAGTATAATAGAATATATGAAACTACAAATGGATTTTCGCCCGTCATGCTGTAATCCACGTAAACAGATCATTTCCACAATTTAATAAGGAATGAATACAAAGGATCATTCACCATGCATGTGGTAATCCACATAGACAGGTTATTCCAACTGAATAATAAAGAATGGAATAACAACAGAATTCACCAAGCATGCGATAGACCGCACAGACAGGTTATTCCAACAGAATAATAAAGAATGGAATAACAACAGAATTCACCAGGCATACGATAGACTGCACAGACAGGTTATTCCAATATAATAATAAAGAATGGAATAACAGAAGAATTTCACCATGTATGCGGTTCTTCGCATAGACAGGTTATTCCAACATAATAATAAAGAATGGAAAAACAACAGAATTCACCAGGCATGCGACTTCCTCAAGCCAGAACTTGCATTTCTTCAACTTGGCATAAAGCTTGTTTTAACGAAGCTTTTGGAGTATCAGCCTCAATTGTTGCTCATGGTCTTCACGGGTTTTGGAGTATATGAGGATGTCATCAATAAAGACGACCACAAAGTGATCCAAATATTCCTTGAATACTAGGTTCATCATGTCCATGAAGGCAGCAGGAGCATTAGTCAATCCAAAAGATATGACTAGGAATTCATAATGCCCGTACCAAGTTCTGAAAGCAATCTTTGGAATGTCATCAGTTTTAATCTTCAACTGATGATATCCGGAACGAAGATCATTCTTTGAAAAGAATTTGGCTCCTTCCAACTGGTCAAACAGGTCATTAATGCGAGGCAACGGGTACCTATTTTTGATGGTGACATGATTCAACTCCTGATAATCAATACAAAGTCGCATACTTCCATCTTTCTTCTTCACGAATAGAACAGGAGCACCCTAAGGAGACGTACTAGGACGAATGAAATCGATGTCTAACAATTCTTGCAGTTGGGTTTTTAACTCCTGAAGTTCAATAGGAGCCATTCGATGTGGGGATTTGGAAATGGGTTTTGTACCAGATTCAAGGTCGATACAAAATTCAATTTCATACTCTGGGGCTAGGCCAAGAAGTTCTTCAGGGAATACGTCAGGAAATTTATTAACAATAGAAATATCATTCAAATCTGACGTATCTTTATTTAAATCTGTGACATGCGCTAAGAAAACTTGACATCCGTTTTTCAATAAACGAATAGCTTTATGACTTGATATGACAGTGATTGATTTTAGTGGTTTGGTTGTTTGAATTCGCATAATAGGTTGGTTAGGCATATGAAAGATAACAACCTTATGAAAACAATCGATTTTAGCATGATGAGTAGTTAACCAATCAACCCCTAAAATCACATCAAATGCAAGTATTTTCAAAGAAATAAGATCGACAGGTAACGTGCGGTTACTGATTTGAATCAAACAAGACTTATAAACCGTGGATGTAATGAAGGTTTCTCCCAACGGAGTTTCAACAGATAAGTCAAAGTCTAATTTCTTCGGAGTCAAATTTAAACGTTGAGCGCAAGTAGGAGAAATAAATGAATGGGTAGAACTGGTATCAAATAATGTATAAACTTCACTAGAGTTTATGATTAGCTTACTCGTGATCACCTCGTTCGGATTCCTCATTTTTTGGGAGGTTACGACAAACGCTCTCCCTTGAACTACCGGTTTTGTCTTGTCTGGGACACCCTTTGATGCCTCCATCCCAACTGGACTTGACTTTGCTGCACGAAAAAATCGGGCTAGGTGACCTTCTTTTCCACAATTGTAACATGCTTTGGACTGCATCGTACAGTTTGGACTTATGTGTCCTTCCCCTCCACATTTGTAACATACGACCGGTGGTCGTTCTCCTTCCTTAACAATAGGTGTTGGTGCTGACATCTTTCCATCCTTGTTGAATCTCCTCTTCTTGAAATGTCCACTCTTATTGTCATGGTCATGATTACCACCGAAGTGATTATCATTTCTGGCATGTTGATTCCCTCCACGTTTGTTGTCACCGCTTCGATGACTACTACCACTGGTATTATCGACTTGTCGGTTGCTCTCTCTTGGTTGGGTTGACTCATTATCGCGCTCCAATAACTGAGCCCTATTCACAACATCTGAATACAAACACAGTTTGTGAGAAATTAGGTATTGATGCATCTCGGGTTTCAAACCTCTTAGAAACATCCGCGTCATTCTCTCCTTATTATCAACCAAGTGGGATGCAAACCGAGATAACTCGGCAAACTTAGCTTCGTACTGCGCTACGGTCATATTGTTTTGCTTAAGCTTGATGAACTCTACCTCCTTCATGTGATGAATACTTTCAGGAAAGTACTTGTCATTGAACAGCTCTTGGAACTTCTCCCAAGACATTTTGAGTCGGCGAGTTGAGTACGCTTTTTCTGATTCCCACCGAAAGAATCTGCCGCCATGCAACATGAAGGTAGCAAAGGGAACCTTTTGCTCCTCGGAGCATCCCAAGACATCAAATATCTTGTTGATCTACTTTATCCACGTCTTCGCCTTAAGTGGTTTTGGCTCTCCAAAAAACTCCAGTGGTCCCAGCTCCTTGAACTGCTTAGTGGTGACCGTCCAAGAGTTGTCAGTGTTTCCACCTGCATTTTGGACAGGAGCCGCTTTCGCCTGATGTTGCATGAATTTCATAAAGCCTCTGAACATCCCATCGTTCACCATTTCATCGGTGTTATTGTTTACATGATGATTATTGTCTTCTTGTTGCACATTATCCTGGGCATTAATCTATGGTGACTCAACGATCTCATGTGCTTCATTGTTCATCTCAACATTTTTGGATGCCATTTTCAAATACTGCTTCAAAACAAGGGTTAATTAACATATCATATATTATCCCTATACTCTGACCGAACAATTAAATACCAAATAAACTTAGGTAGGTCATACTAGCGAAGGAATTCCCCGTCTCTCCCCTCCTAGTTCTTGTCTCACATCTCAGCCAGGGATCATATCCCTAAGCTTTGATACCAACTGTGACGCCCCCAAAACAGGTATACATCACTCATCTTGAGTCACCAAATACATAGTACAGAATACAAATACAAACTTAATTATACAAACGTCGTGAAATATACGACAAAACATAGCTGAGAGTTTAAACAGGAATATTGCCTTCTAGATAATATTCACTCTCAAATAGAGTCCTCATTACAGTTATTATCACACTATTTAACATAATAGTGAGGACTACTAATGCTATCATCTGGACCGTCACCCCGTTTCCCGACTAGTCCCGGCTATGTTCTCATTTCCTGAAGAGAACAGTGAAAGAAAGGGTGAGCTCAACTAGCCCAGTAAGAAATATTATGACTAAGATAATGCAGAATAAATTATCATTAGTCTTCAACAATGTTAAACTGATAAAATACAATAGACATCAAGTTTAACTGCAGCGGAATAAGCACTCCATTAGAAGAGTCAAGTAGAGTATGATATCTACTATCTTCTATAATTTAAAATGTTTTCATCAAATTTTATCGAATCATCCCTGCACTGCGGGCCAAGGATATTCATTAAATCATCAATGGTCATGACTATACCGAATAATCCCTGGTCATAATCATACCAAAAACTGTCCATCAATGCACTACAGGCTACTGAGGACTTTTACCACATCATTTATAACATTACAAGTCATGATTATACCGAATAATCCCTAGTCATAATCATACCAAATCCATCTATGCACGTAAGCCAAAGATGACTTTCATCACAATATAAGCATGAGGATGATGACAATGACATAATAATTCAATAAAACAAGTTCAAGAATAAACTTTAAAGATTTATAAGTTAATTTATCTTGAAGTCAATTACGTCCAAATTGTCAACATGATAATGCTTTGTGGAGTAAAATTCAAGAATGCTCAGAAGAATATTTCCATGAAAAGATACCGGATGAAGCGCAAATATCCAGAATATTCTACTAATTTCATATAGTATAGAAGCCAAAACTTTAACCAAATGAGTATCATAGAATATATGAAACTACAAATGGATTTTTACCCGCCATACGGTAATCCACGTAGACAGTTCATTTCCACAATTTAATAAGGAATGAATACGAATGATCATTCACCATGCATGTGATATTCCACATGCAAAGTTATTCCAATGTAATAATAAAGAATGGAACTGTGTCATGCGTAATCATGCGATGATAGGATATTCCAATGAATAATAAAGAATGGAATAATGAAGAATTCACCATGCATGCGATGTAATCGCATGCATAAAAGTTATTCCAATAGAATAATAAAGAATGGAACCAGTCTAGCGTAATCGCATGCATGGATATTCCAAATGAATAATAAAGAATGGAATAACAAAGAATTCACCATGCATGCGATGAGATCGCATAGCGGAGTTATTCAATGAATAATAATAAAGAATGGAACCGTGTCAAAGCATAATCGCATGCATGAGGATATTCCAATGAATAATAAAGAATGGAATAATGGAAGAATTTCACCATGTATGTGGTACTTGGCATAGATAAAGTTATTCCAACATAATAAGAAAGAATGGAATAATGTAAGCTCTCTTCATGAATACGAAAGAAATAATACCCCTTACCTCAAAAGAAGGCTGGATCTTTGGAATAGTGAGGTAGCAGACTTCTCTTCTTCTTTCTCTCTATAATTTCTCTCTATAATAATTGCTCTATAGTTTTAGTGAATTGGTGAAAAATGAAGGAAGAATAAGCTTCTATTTATAGGAAAATATAGTTTCAATAATTGCACGTTTTGGGGCTCAAAAAATTACAGTATAATACCTTCCTCTTTTTCTTCCTTTTTAATTTAGTCTTGCAAGTATTATCAAACTTGCACCACCTTCCCTAATAGTAAATAATGTGAATCAATAGTTCAATCATGTGAATCAATAGTTATAATCATGTGAAAATATGAATTACAGTATAGTACCTCTATCTATACCTCTATTTTTAACTTAGTCATGCAAGTATTATCAATCTTGCACCAACTCCCCTAATAGTACAAGAATGTTAATCAATAGTACAAACATGTTGTGACGCCCCCAAAATAGGCATACATCACCCATCTTGGGTCGCCAAATACATGGTACATAAATTCAAATATAAACTTAATTATACAACTGTCGTGTAAAATACAAAAAAACATAGCTGAGAGTTTAAACAAGAATATTGTCATCTAGACAATATCCACACTCAATGGTGTCCTCATTACAATTATTATCACATTATTCTGTAGAATAGTGAGGACTACCAAAGCCATTTATCCTGGACCATCACTCCATTCCCCGACTCGTCCCAGCCATATTCTCATTTTCATAAGAGAACAATGAAAGAAAGGGTGAGCTCAACTAGCCTAGTAAAAAATATTATGACTAAGATAATACAGAATAAATTATCCTTAGCCCTCAACAGTATAACAACTGATAGAACATAATAGACAACAAGTTTTAGATCAACAACTGCAGCGAAAATAAGCAATTCATTAGAAGAGAAAAGTAAAGCATAAAACCTACTATCTTTCTATGATTTAAAAAGTTTTTCATCAACTTTATCGTTGAGACTCAGCTTAATAAATAAAATCGAATCATCCCTGCACCACGGCCAAGGATATTCATGTAATCATCAATGGTCATGATTATACTGAATAATCCCTAGTCATAATCATACCAACAACTGTCCATCAATGAACTACAGGCCAATGAGGACTTTTACCACATCATTCGTTACATTACGGTCATGATTATACTGAATAAACTCTGGTCATAATCATATCAAGTCCATCTATGCACGTAAGCCAAAGATGACTTTAATCATAATGTAAGTATGAGGATGATGACAATGACATAATAATTCAATAAAACAAGTTCAAGGATAAATTTTAAAGATTCATTAATTTATCCAAAAATCAATAACGTCCAAATTGTCAACATGATACTTCTTTGTGGAGTAAAATTCAAGAATGCTCAGAAGAATATTTTCATGAAAAGATACTGGATGAAGTGCAAATATCAAGGATATTCCACTAATTTCATGGAGTATAGAAGTCAAAACTTTAACCAACTGAGTATAATAGAATATATGAATCTGCAAATGGATTTTTGCCCGCCATGCGGTAATCCACGTAGACAGATCATTTCCACAATTTAATAAGGAATAAATACGAAGGATCATTCACCATGCATGTGGTAAATCCACATAGACAGGTTATTCCAACAGAATAATAAAGAATGGAATAACAGAAGAATTGCACCATGTATGCGGTACTTCTCATAGACAAGTTATTCCAACATAATAATAAAGAATGGAATAATAGAAGAATTTTACCATGTATGCGGTACTTCGCATAGACAGGTTATTCCAACATAATAATAAAGAATGGAACCAGGTCATGCGTAATCCGCACAGACAAGATATTCCAACAGAATAATAAAGAATGGAACCAGGTCATGCGTAATCCGCATACGGATATGATATTCCAAATGAATAATAAAGAATGGAATAACAACGAGAATTTCACCGGGCATGCGATAGCCTTGATGCACGAGTTATTCCAATGAGAATAATAAATAATGGAACGTGTCATGCATAATACATTGACAGGCGAGATATTCCAATAGAATAATAAAGAATGGAATAATGAAGAATTTCACCGTGTATGCGGTACTTGTGCATGGGCAGAGTTATTCCAACATAATAATAAAGAATGGAATAACAGAAGAATTTCACCATGTATGCGGTACTTCGTATAGACATGTTATTCCAACATAATAATAAAGAATGGATTAATAGAAGCTCTCTTCATGAATACGAAAGAAATAATACCTCTTACCTCAAAAGAAGATTGGATGCTGGAATAGTGAGGTAGCAAACTTCTCTTCTTCTTTCTCTCTATAATTTCTCTCTATAATAATTGCTCTATAGCTTTAGTGAATTGGTGAAAAATGAAGGAAGAATGAGCTTCTATTTATAGGAAAATATAGTTTCAATAATTGCACGTTTTGGGGCTCAAAAAATTACAGTATAATACCTTCCTCTTTTTCTTCCTTTTTAATTTAGTCCTGCAAGTATTATTAAACTTGCACCACCTCCCTAATAGTAAATCATGTGAATCAATAGTAAATCATGTGACTCAATAGTTCTAGACATGTGAAAATATGAATTACAGTATAGTACCTCCATCTATACCTCCATTTTTAACTTAGTCATGCAAGTATTATCAATCTTGCACCAACTCCCCTAATAGTAAATGAATGTGAATCAATAGTACACACATGTGAATAAATAGTTATAATCATGTGAATCAATATCAATTAATTGCTCATTTATCCGGTTAATTACCCGATTGGTCAATATAACCTCCAGACATCAATTATTATTGAAATAAATGTCGATTTTCAATAACACTAATAATTCCAACACAATGGAACTATAAATTTCATCTTTAATCAACACGAACTTATTCATCATTAATATTATAATTCACAATATTTAACAACCAGGTTATTCCCAGGAAAGAGGGGTTTTCCAATAAGGATTTCTCCCTATTGGCGCGCAATTAGGTGACCAAACCTCTCCTTGGCAGAACTTCTAGACATCGTTAATATTGAAAATAATAATATTAATAACTCTGTCATCTCAATTAATTATTTAATAATATGTAAAATATCGACAATAATTGAATCAAATAACGTGAGATACTATGCAGCAATTACTGTAGCAATAATTGAATAAAACTGAGTGACTTCTTACGTAAGAATCAATAATCAATACCGTGTGCTACTATGAAATCACGCGTATTACTGTACTTTTACTACCGATTAGTTCAACAGTATTAACGGTAAAACTTCCGCCGTTATTTTCATAAAAATATTTTTGTCGTTTTCTCAATCCGACAATAATTCCATTGTGGGGTCCACCAATGATTGCGCTTAATTGCATTGAATATTCCGCTAAAATGAATATTCCCCACCAATCGAATATAATACAACAACTTGCATACTTTGCAAAATTTATAAATACTACCCACAACTATAACATTATCTCACATCCACACCATAATATTTAAAAAATATTTCAAGAAAATTAAATCTTTATTCGTAAAATTTGGGATTTTACACATGTGAACAAATAGTTATAATCATGTGAATTAATAGTAATTAATTGCTTATTTATCCAGGTTAATTACCAAGTGGTCAAATTATAACTTCCAGACATCAATTAATATCGAAATAAATGTCGATTTCCACTAACACTAATAATTCCAACACAATGGAACTATAAATTTCATCTTTAATCAACACGAACTTATTCATCATTAATATTATAATTCACAATATTTAACAACCAGGTTGTTCCCAGGAAAGAGGGGTTTTCCAATAAGGATTTCTCCCTATTGGCGCGCAATTAGGTGACCAAACCTCTCCTTGGCAGAACTTCTAGACATCGTTAATATTGCAAATAATAATATTAATAACTCTGTCATCTCAATTAATTATTTAATAATATGTAAAATATCGACAATAATTGAATCAAATAACGTGAGATCTTGTCAAAGAATTATTTTGTAGCAATAATTGAATAAAAGCTGGTGACTTCTTACGTAAGAATCAATAATCAATACTGGTGTGCTACTATGAAATCACAGCGTATTCATTGTACTTTTACTAAAGTAGTTCAACAAGATGATAACGGTAAAACTTCCGCCGTTATTTTCATAAAAATATTTTTGTCGTTTTCTCAATCCGACAATAATTCCATTGTGGGGTCCACCAATGATTGCGCCATTGTACGAATATTCCCTGCTAAAATGAATATTCCCCGACCAATCGAATATAATACAACAACTTGCATACTTTTCAAAATTTATAAATACTACCCACAACTATAACATTATCTCAAATCCACACCATAATATTTAAAAAATATTTCAAGAAAATTAAATCTTTATTCGTAAAATTTGGGATTTTACACATGTGAACAAATAGTTATAATCATGTGAATTAATAGTAATTAATTGCTTATTTATCCGGTTAATTACCCAACTGGTCAGTATAACTTCCAGACATCAATTAATATCGAAATAAATGTCGATTTCCACTAACACTAATAATTCCAACACAATGGAACTATCAATTTCATCTTTAATCAACACGAACTTATTCATCAGTAATATTATAACTCACAATATTTAACAATTCCCAGGAAAGAGGGGGTTTTCAGATAAGGATTTCTCCTTATTGGCGCGCAATTAGATGACCAAACCTCTCCTTGACAGAACTTCTAGACATTATAAATATTGCAATTTAATAATATGAATAACTTTGTCGTCTTAATTATTAATTTAATAATATATCATATAATGCAGATGATACTGTGACAATAATCGAATCAATAATATGAGAGATATGATGCAGTGATTACTGTAGCAATAATTGAGTATAATTGAGTGACTTCTCACGTAAGCATCAATAATCAATACCGTGTGCTAATATGCAACCACGCGTATTACTGTACTTTTACTACCGGGTAGTTCAACAGTTTAACGGTAAAACTTCTGCCGTTATTTTTATAAAAAGATAATTATGCTATTTTTTAACTACGACTATACTTCCGTTGTGGGTCCACCAATGATTGTGCCGTCGTACGAATATTCCCTGTTAAAACGAATATTCCCCGACCAATCGAATATTATATAACCACTTGCTTACTTTGCAAAATTTGTAAATATTACCCACAACTATAACATTTTATCAAATCCACACCATAATATTCAAAAATATATTTTGAGAAAATTATTCTTTATTCATAAAAGTTGGGGTCTTACAATTGTCTTCTAGACAATATCCACTCTCAAATAGAGTCCTCATTACATTTATTGTTACACTATTTTATAGAATAGTGAGGACTACTATAACACCATCTCGGACCATCACTCCGTTCCCCGACTAATCCCGACTACGTCCTCATTTCCTAAAGAGAACAATGAAAGCAAAAGGGTGAGCTCAACTAGCCCAGTAAGAAATATTATAACTAAGATAATGCAGGATAAATTATCATTAGCCTTCAACAATGTTAAACTGATAAAATACAATAAACATCAAGTTTAACAGCAGCGAAAAAAGAAATCCATTAGAAGAGTCAAGTAAAGCATAATATCTACTATCTTCTATGATTTAAAATGGTTTCATCAATTTTTATCGCTGAGACTCGGCTTAATAAATAATCCACATCATCCCTTCACCACGGCCAAGGATATTCATTAGTATCACGACCACAATTTATCCATGCACTACGGGCTAAAGATATTCGTGTTTTCATCAATGGTCATGATCATGCCAACAACTGTCCATCAATGCACTACGGGCCAATGAGGACTTTTACCACATCATTTATAACATTACGGTGTCATGATTATCTTTGAATGATCCCGAACATAATCAACCATAGTCAAGTCCATCTATGCACGTAAGCCAAAGATGACTTTCATCACAATATAAGCATGAGGATGATGACAATGATATAATAATTCAATAAAACAAGTTCAAGAATAAATTTTAAAGATTTATAAGTTAATTTATCCACGAAATCAATTACGTCCAAATTGCCAACATGATCTTTGCTTTGTGGAGTAAAATTCAAGAATGCTCGGAAGAATATTTCCATGAAAGATCTTTGGATGAAGCGCAAATATCCAGGATATTCTCTTGATTTCATGGAGTATAGAAGCCAAAACTTTAACCCAATCGAGTATAATAGAATATATGGCGAAAATGGATTTTTACCGCCACGTCAGTAATCCACGTAAATAGATCATTTCCACAATTTAATAAGGAATGAATACAAAGGATCATTCACTATGCATGTGGTAATCCATATAGGCAGTTATTCCAACATAATAATAAAGAATGGAATAATGAAGAATTCACCATGTATGCGATAGATCGCACGCAGACGAGTTATTCCCAGCGAGAATAATAAAGAATGGAACGGTCATGCGTAATCCTTGACAAGCAGGATATTCAGCAATAATAGTAAAGAATGGAACCGGTCATGCGTAATTCGCATTGAGACGAGGATGTTCTAACGAGAATAATAAAGAATGGAATAATGCGAGAATTCACGGGCATGCGATAGACCGCATAGACAAAGTTATTCCAACGAGAATAATAAAGAATGGAATAACAACGAGAATTCACGGGCATGCGATAGGCCGCATGCAGACGAGTTATTCCAATGAGAATAATAAAGAATGGAATAATGAGAATAATTTCACCATGTTTGCGGTACTTGGATGGCAGACGAGTTATTCCAACATAATAATAAAGAATGGAATAACAACAGAATTCACGGTATGCGATAGAGATTGCAGATACGAGTTATTCAAATGAATAATAAAGAATGGAATAATGAAGAATTTCACCATGTATGTGGTACTTGGCGTAGATAGATTATTCAACATAATAATAAAGAATGGAATAACAACTCTTACAAGTATTGAAAGAAAATAACTCTCTTCATGAATACGAAAGAATAATACCCTTACCTTAAAAAGAAGAGAATTACATTGGCGAGGCGAGGATATTCTTGAAGAAAACTTATCTTGTTTTTCTACGCCAAAGCTTCTTAAAACTCTAAAGAAATATGCTCAAGATTATAGAAGAAGAATTCTCTAAATTTACGGTGTGTTTTCAATTCTAACTAAGCATCTATTTATAGGAGAATAGAAAGGATACTATCTGATAAAATATAATATATTCTATTTATAATATATATATATATATATATATTATTTAAAATCTAATAAAACAAATAACTTTATAAAAGTATTCTATTTTATATAAAAAGATTTTACTATGCAAACCTTATGCAAAATAGAATATAATATATTCTATTTATAATCTAATAAAAACAAATAACTTTATAAAAGTATTCTGTTTTATATAAAAAAAATTTACTATACAAACACTATCTGAGATATTTATGCAAATACTATACATAATAAAATATAATATATTCTATTTATAATCAAATAAAATAAAATGTTATAAAAAGTATTATGTTTTATATAAAAAAAATTCTGTTTTATTACATTTATAATAATAACAAAACAAAATTTATATATATATATATATATAAAAACTTTCCCGTGACTCCCCCCCAAATGATCAGATTTCCAAAGTCACACGTGGGCCCCCGCCTTTATTATACCAAATAACTTTCTACCGATTATTTTGAAAAATGGGTAAATGGGGGTCCAACAAATATTTCATAAAAAATCCCTCAATATTTTTAACAACATTTATCATCATTATTATAATTCGCAATATATAACAACTAGGTCGTTCCCAGGAAAGAGGGGGCTTTCCAATAAAGATTTCTCCTAATTGGCGCGCAATTAGGTGACCAAACATCTCCTTGGCAGAACTTCTAGACATCGTCAATATTGCAAATAATAATATGAATAATTTTCGTCGTGTCAATTATTGATTTAATAATATATAAAATATTGGCAATAATTGAATCAAATAACGTGAGATACTAAGCAGCAATTACTGTAGCAATAATTGAACAAAACTGAGTGACTTCTTACGTAAGCATCAATAATCAATACTGCAGTGTACTACTTATGCAACCGCAGCGTATTCATTGTACTTTACTACCGAAAGTAGTTCAACAGTTTTAACGGTAAAACTTCCGCCGTTATTTTCATAAAAATATTTTTATCATTTTTTTAATCCGACAATAATTCCGTTGTGGGATCCACCAATAATTGTACCGTCGTACGGATATTCTCCGACCAATCGAATATTATATAACAACTTACATACTTTTCAAATTTTCTAAATATTACCCACAACTATAACATTATCTCAAATCTACACCATAATATTCAAAAAAAATATTTCGAGAAATTTAAATCTTTATTTATAAAATTTGGGATCTCACAATATATTAATATATATATATACATAAGATAAGATATATGCATATGATATATATAAGAACACATAAGAAAATACTAAGTACTTGGAATAATTTTTCTTTTCCATATTTTTTTATCATCTATAAACATCAAACTCTACAAACAATAAACTATCACAAAGAAGAGTTCGTATGGAACACATGTGAATTGCTATAATAAATTTATTCTATTTTAAGACTTGACATATATTTTAAAAGTATATTATCTGCAATCTATAAGAAACTTAAAAACTAGGACTTGACATATATTTTAAAAGTCTTAAAAATTGTCTTGAGGCTTTATATATATGATGATTCTAACAATTTGTCGCCTAAAAATTGTGATTATTTGATGTCTATTTTCTCTAAAGATATAACTTGAACCAACTTTTTGACTAAAAGATTTGAATATTTTTTTATTATTAAAATATTTGGATCTATTATTCTTTAAAAGGGTAGTATTCATTAACAAACTAGTTAAAGTAGTAGACCTCATCTAATGAAAAGTACCTTAATGTTAAAAAATAACAATAAAAAAGAAACCCTCATTTATTTGCATGTGTCTTTTTGACGTACAATAATTAACTAACTATTTGGACATTAATTTTTGTGTTTATTTTAAACAAAAGTAGTTACTTGTATTATTTGAATTCAATGTGGAATAGTGATTAAGCAGAAGCCATCATAACTAGTCAGATGTCAAATGACCAAAATTTTATAATTATTACTCAGGACATGAAAAGATGAATAAAATATAATTTATATACATATTAAAAAAATTATATTTATTTTTAATGACACATAAAAATAACTAAATTACATAATAATTTATTCCTAAATCATAAAAATAACTAAGACATAAAATAATTAAAAAATATAATTTATTTTTAAATTTTATTTTTTGAGGACGGGGTCAGTAAAAATCTTGTCAGTTGACCCTTTCATTATATATATATATATATATATATATATATATATATATATATATATTGTGCATAATAATACTGCGTTTGAATTGAAGTAATAAATGTAGAAATAGAATAATTCATTCCTATGAAATGAAAAAAATTGTGGTTGGTTGTGATTGGAATGGATTGAACCATTATTTTTTTTTTTGCTATTTTCAATTGAAATTTAACATTCTTGCTCAAGATTTTATGTTCAAAATTTTATGAGTAGTATTTTTTTTATCATTAAGCCATGAGGGTCTTTGAGGGAAGAAAAAATGAAATAACTCATTTCAACTATAATGAATTTCGGCCTAGCCAGCTATTTTTTCTTCGTTGTTTACTGGCTATGTAGGAAAATTCATATGGTGCAAATTCACACAAACCTAACCATGGGGACTAACGTGAAGGTGAAATGATGAAATAGACCAACTTATGTGATAGCTGAGTGATTAGTAATTTTTTAATATAGAATTAATTTTTATTACGAGTCAATATATATATATATATATATATATATATATATATATATATATATATATAACAAGAAGAGAAAATAGAAAGATCAGTGGTGTTTGATTGCATCTTAATGTATTTTAACAGTCCATATCTTTATATTAAGAGGTCATATGAATAATTAAGATACAAATATGAGTATAAACTATTTAGAAGACCTCTAAATATAAAATCTGATGGTTAAGAGGTATTGCGACCTTTAATTCTTATATTTGATTGGCTTATTTGTGAGATTAATTAATCCTCATTTGAGGTTTATTCGTGAGTTTAGTTCTTTCTCCTTTAATGAAATCTAATTTGTTTCTTGATATTATAATAATTATGAGATTATATTGTATTTTTTAAAGTGGAGCTTTAAAAAGATATAAATAGTTATAATAATAAACACTAGAAGAAAATTTAGGGGAAAAACTTGCCTTAATTTAATCATTCATGTTAGTGCCATTGTGAACTTGTTACCTTGCACCTAAAAAAGAAAAAAAAAAGTATTTATTACAAGAAAATCACCTTTGATTTATTAATAATTTAAGAGTTTTGTTATATATTGTAATAAATTTATATCAAATTTTACAATTACAAAATTTATCAATAAATGAGATTGATAAGAATTATAAAAATACTCACTTATTATACGTCTCTCTTATTTATCCACGTAAATAGTCGACTTAAACATTCACAATATATATTATTTTCATAATTTAATAGTTTTTAATAAAAAAAAATTAAACAAGTATGTCTCGGACGATTCAACTTTACAACAATAATATTCATCCGTTTTAGAATTAGAGATACAATTTAACTTTTGAGGTCAAACAATATTATATTAAACTTTAAAATTAGTATGACTCATAAAAGTTTAGAATGAAATAAATTTTGTGAATAATAGCTAGTTTTTGTTATATACTATATAATTATAATAATTGTATCAACTAAAATTAAATAAATTTATATCAATTTAAAATTTAATATGTTATCACTTGATCTCAAAAAACAAATTATAAGACCAAAGTATTTTTTGAGCACAAAAGGTAATTTTTTTCATCCATTTTTAATTTTCTATCTATTAACCAAGTTGGTGGCTCTTCTGTACTGTTCATTTGTTCATTTGGGGGTTGGAATGCTCATTTTTATATTTGGTTAATTAAAAGGGGATAGAATGAATATTCTAATGAAATATTCAATTATATATTTAAAGGAATGCTTATTTTATCAAGATAGGTAAAGATTGATCATTTCATTTCAGTCCACAAATATAAATAAATAAAAAACTTCGATCAATTAAAATCGTGTAACTTCTCGTTCTCACTAAACATATAAATAAAAATGCTCATTTCATTTCATTTCCATTCTCATTCCTATTTTCATTTTCATTTTCATTATAATATTGTAACCAAACAGGCCATTACAATATATAATATTGTAACCAAACATATATAATAAATTTTAAAAAAGTTTAAGTGTAATGAATAAATTAACCTCACTGAAATTTTATAAATTTTTTAATATACGGGATCAAATTAAATTTTTTATAACTTTCTCAATTCCATATTATGTAAGACCCCAATTTTTTTTTAATAAAGATGCTTTTTCTATAAATATCATTTTTAATGTTATAGTTGTGGGTAATATTTATAAATTTTGCAAAGTACGCAAGTTGTTATATAATATTCTTTTTGTCGAAAAATATTCGTACGACAGCACAATCATTGGTGGATCCCACAACGAAATTATTGTCGGATTGAGAAAACGACAAAAATATTTTATGAAAATAACGGTGAAAGTTTTACCGTTAATCATTGAAACACCGGTGTTAAAATGCGAGAGAACTGGCGTGGTTGCTTAGTAGCTTTACGGTATTGATTATTGATCTTACGTGAGAAGTCACTCAGTTTTGTTCAATTATTACTTCAATAATTGTTGCATAGTATCTCACGTTATTTGATTCAATTATTGTCGATATTTTATATATTATTAAATCAATAATTGAGATGACAGAGTTATTAATATTATTATTTACAATATTAACAATGTCTGCAGAAGTTACGCCAAGAGAGGTTTGGTCACCTAATTGCGGCGCTGATAGGAAATCCTTATTGGAAAGCCCCCTCTTTCCTGGGAACGACCTAGTCGATTAATATTGTGAATTATAATAATAATGATAAATGTTGTTAAAAATATTGAGGTAATTTTTATGAAATTTTGCTTATTTTATGAATCCTCCATTTACCCATTTTTCAAAATATTTGGTAAAAAGTTATCTCAGATTTATATATATATATATATAGGGTTTATATATATATATATATATATATATATATATATTTATATTAGGTTAAGGGTGGGGGGGGGGGGAATGTGGTTTATATATATATTTTATATATATGTGACATGTGGTCACGGGTGGTGTTAGTGGAATGATGAAAGTTGTCCTGGGAGAGTTTTTTTTCCAAAGATGATTCACGGGTGGTTGAAGTTTTTCTTTTCAAGCATGTGTTATATAATACATTTATATATTATATTTCTTTGGTTTTGTTTTATTAAAGAATTCAATCGGCAAATGAATTCTGTGACTTACATTTTGAATCCGTGAGTTTTTTTCTTCACAGTACTCCTTCCATTCTCCTATAAATAGGATGCTTAGTTAGAATTGAAATCACACCAGAAATTCAGAGAATTCTCTTCTATAATCTTAAGCGTATTTCTTTAGAGTTTTAAGAAGCTTTGAGCGTAGTGCAAGTTTTCTTCAAGAATATCATCGCCCTACCAGTCGGAATACTCTTCTTTTACGGTAAGGGGTATTATTTCTTTCGTATTCATGAAGAGAACTTTTGTTATTCCATTCTTTATTATTCTGTTGGAATAACCTGTATACGCGGACTACCCTATACTTGGTGAAATTCTTCTGTTATTCCATTCTTTATTATTATGTTGGAATAACTTGTATATCTGCAATCTTAGTATACATGGTGAAATCATTACATTATTCAATTCTTTATTATTACTGTTGGAAAATTACATGCGTGCGTTTACACACGACCGGTTCCGTTATTTATTATTCTATTGGAACATCCCGTCGGTCTTAATTTTACTTTGACACTCGTTAGATTATTTATTATTACGTTAGAATATCACGTATAAACGTTCGCATGACTTTGATTCCGTTATTTATTATTCTTTTGGAATAACCTGTTTGTGAGGTCTATCGAATGCCTGATAATTTCTTTTGTTATTTCATTCTTTATTATACTCAGTTGGTTAAAGTTTTGACTTTTATACTCCATAAAATTAGTGGAATATCCTTGATATTTGCGCTTCATCCAGTATCTTCTCATGGAAATATTCTTCTGAGCATTCTTGAGTTTTACCCTACAAAGCAGTATCATGTTGACAATTTGAACGTTATTGGTTCCTAGATAAATTAATTCTTGAACTTGTTTTATTGAATTCTTATATCATTGTCATCATCCTCATGTTTATATTATGTTGAAAGTTATTTGTGGCCTATAGTGCATAGATGGACTTGGTATGATTATGACCAGGGATTATTCGGTATAATCGTGACCGTAATGTTACAAATGATGTGGTAAAAGTCCTCATTGGCCCGTAGTGCATTGATGGACAGTTGTTGGCATGATCATGACCATTGATGAATACATGAATATCCTTGGCTCGTAGTGCATGGATAATTTGTGGTCGTGATACTAATGGATATCCTTGGCCGTAGTGCAGGAATGATGTGGATTATTTATTAAGCTGAGTCTCAGTGATAAAAGTGATGAAAAACCTTTTTAAATCATAAAAGATAGTAGATTTTATTCTCTACTTGACTCTTTTAATGGATTGCTTGTTCATTGCTGATTAAACTTGATGTTTGTTATATTTTATCGGTTTAACACTTTGTTGAAGGCTAACGATAATTTATTCTCGCATTATCTTAGTCATAATATTTCTTCTTTGGGGTAGTTGAGCTCACCCTTTCTTTTTTTTATTCTTGAGTGAAATGAGAATGTAGCCGAGACTAGTCGGGGAATGGAGTGACGGTCCAGATGATAGTATTAGTAGTCCTCACTATTCTATTAAATAGTGTGACAATAAATATAATGAGGACTCCACTGAGTGTGGATATTGTCTAGATGACAATATTCTTATTAAAACTCTTAGATTATATTTTGTCGTATTTTACACGATGGTTGTATAATTAAGTTTGTATTTGTTTTCTGTACCATGTATTTGGCGACTCAAGATGGATGATGTATACCTATTTTGAGGGCGTCACAATTGGTATCAAAGCTTAGGGATATGATCCCTGGCTGAGATGTGAGACAAAAATTAGGAGGGGAGAGACGGGGAATTCCTTCGCTAGTATGACCTACCTAAGTTTATTTGGTATTTAATTGGTCGGTCAGAGAGGGATAATATGTGATATGTTAATTAACCCTTGTTTTGTGACAGTATTTGAAAATGGCATCCGAGAATGTTGAGAATAGCAATGGAGCACAGAAAACTGTTGAGTCTCCACAGATCAATAATCAGGACAATGTGCATCAGGAAGGCGACAATCCTCATACAAATAACAACACTGACCAAATAATAAACGATAGAATGTTCAGAGGCTTTCTGCAATTCATGTAGCATCAGGCAAGAAAGACTCTTGTCCGAAATGCTGGTGGAAACACCGGCAACTCTTGAATGATCCTTTCGCTAAGCTTGATTCAAGGAGCTGGGACCATAGGAGTTTTTGGAGAGCCAAAACCACTTAAGGCGGAGACGTGGATAAAGCAGATCAACAAGATATTTGATGTCTTGGGATGCTCCGAGGAGCAAAAGGTTCCCTTTTCCACCTTCGTATTTGCGGGCAAAAGCGATTCTTGGTGGGAATCGTAAAGCGTACTCAACCCTGCCATGATGAAGATGGCTTGGGAGAAGTTCCAAGAACTGTTCAACGACAAGTACTTTCCAGAAAGTATTCATCACTTGAAAGAGGTAGAGTTCATTAAACTGGAACAAAACAACATGACTGTGTCGCAGTACGAAGCTAAGTTTGCCGAGTTGTCCCGGTTTGCGTCCCATTTGGTTGATAATGAGGAGAGAATGACACGGATGTTTCTAAGAAGTTTGAAACCCGAGATACGTCAATACGTCATTTCTCATAAAACTTTGCTTGCATTCAGATGTTGTTAATAGGGCTCAGTTATTGGAGTGCGATAATGAGTCAACCCAACCAAAAGAGAGCAGCCGGCAAAATGATAATACCAGTGATAGCATTCATCGAAGCGGTGACAACAAGCGTGGAGGGAATCAACATGCTAGAAATGGTAACCACTTCAGTGGTAATCATGGTCAAAACAAAAGAGTGGACATTTCAAGAAGAGGAGATTCAACAATGATGAAAAGACGTCAGCATCAGCACCCGTCATTAAGGAAGGAGAACGACCACCTATCATATGCTTCAAATGTGGAGGGCAGGGACACATCAGTCCAAACTGCGCGATGCCATCCAAAGCTTGTTACAATTGTGGAAGAGAAGGCCACCTGGCCTGATTTTGTCGTGCACCGAAGACAAGTCCAGCTGGGATGGAGGCATCAAAAGTAGTCGGAGACAAGACAAAACCTAGTAGTTCAATGGAGAGGCGTTTTGTCGTGACCTCCCAAAAAGCAAGGAACTCGAGCGAGGTCATTACGGGTAAGCTTATCATAAACTCTAGCGAAGTATATACCTTATTTGATCGGTTCTACCCATTCTTTTATTTCTCCTACTTGCGCTCAACGTTTAAATTTGACTGGAGAAATTAGACTTTGACTTATCTGTTGAAACTCCGTTGGGAGAAACCTTCATTACATCCATTTGTTTATAAGTCTTGTTTGGTTCAAATCGGTACCCTCACATTTACACGTCGATCTTATTTCATTGAAAATACTTGCATTTGGCGTAATTCTAGGGATTGATTGGTTAACTACTCATCATGCAAAAATTGATTGTTTTCGTAAGGTTGTTAGCTTTCATATTCCTAACCAACCTATTATGCGAATTCAAGAAACCAAACCATTAAAATCAATCACTGTCATCTCAAGCCATAAAGATATTCGTTTATTGAAAAACGGATGTCAATCTTTCTTAGCTCATGTCACGGATCTAAACAAAAATACGTCAGTTTTGAATGATATTTTTATTGTTAATGAATTTCCTGACGTATTCCCTGAAGAACTTCCTGGCCTACCCCCAGAGCGTGAAATTGAATTTTGTATCGACCTTGAACCCGGTACAAAACCTATTTCCAAAGCCCCATATCAAATGGCTCCTATTGAACTTCAGGAGTTAAAGACCCAACTGCAGGAATTGTTAGACATCGGTTTCATTCGTCCTAGTACGTCTCCTTGGGGTGCTCCTGTTATATTCGTGAAAAAGAAAGATGGGAGTATGCGACTTTGTATTGATTATCAGGAGTTAAACCATGTCACCATCAAAAATAAGTACCCATTACCACGTATTAATGACCTGTTTGACCAGTTACAATGAGCCAAATTCTTTTCAAAGATTGATCTTCGTTCTGGTTATCACCAATTGAAGATTAGAATCGATGACATTTTAAAGACGGCTTTCAGAACTCGGTACGGGCATTATAAATTCTTAGTCATGTCTTTTGGATTGACTAATGCTCCTACTGCCTTCATGGATATGATGAACCGAGTATTCAAGGAATATTTGGATCACTTTGTGGTCGTCTTTATTGATGACATCCTCATATATTCCAAAAGCCATGAAGATCATGAGCAACACTTGAGGCTGATACTCCAAAAGCTTCGTGAAAATAAGCTTTATGCTAAGTTGAAGAAATGTGAGTTCTGGCTTGAGGAAGTAGCATTCCTTGAGCACGTGGTATTAAGTCATAGAATATCTGTTGACCCGACAAAGATTGAAGCTATTCAAATCTGGGAACAACCTAAATCAGTGACCGAAGTATGTAGCTTTCTCGGCTTAGCTGGTTATTATCGGAGATTCGTAGAAGGGTTTTCTCGAATCACTACTCCATTAACTCAGCTGACTCAGAAAGATATAAAATCCGGTTGGAGTGAGGAATGCGAGAAGAGTTTTCAAGAAATCAAGAGAAGACTCATTTCAGCACCTGTTCTAACAATACCATCTGGTTCGGAGGGATTTGTCATCTATAGTGATGCTTTGGGCAAAGGGTTAGGATGTGTTCTCATGCAACATAGGAAAGTCATAGCCTATGCCTCTCAAAAACTCAAAGAATATGAGAGGAATTATCTTACTCATGATCTAGAGTTGGCAGCAGTCGTTTTTGCACTAAAGATTTGAAGGCATTACTTGTATGGGGAGAAAGTGGAGATCTTTACGGATCATAAAAACCTTAAATATTTCTTCACTCAAAAGGAACTCAATATGCGACAGCGACGTTGGCTTGAACTGTTGAAAGATTATGATCAAACCATCCAATACCATCTTGGAAAAGCGAACGTGATAGCTGACGCATTGAGTAGAAGATCATATGCGGGTATGAGTGCGATATTGTCAACGTAAAGGCCCATTTTGTATGACTTACAAAGGATGGAGATAGAGATAAAGACTCCAGGGACCCACATGATGATGGTGAATATACGAGTAAAACCAACTTTAATCGATAAAGTTAAAGCTGCTCAAGCTACAGACCTGGAGCTGATGCGTATGAGGAAGAAAGTACAAGAAGGTGCTATGCCAGAAGCAAGAATCGATGAAGAAGGAATACTTCGAGTCAACTCCAGACTTTGTGTTCCTAACGACCTTGTGTTAAAATATAAAATCATGATGGAGGCGCACAACACACCGTTTACAATCCATCATGGGAGTACCAAAATGTATCATGATCTTCGAAATACATTTTGGTGGGGCAATATGAAGAGAGAGATAGCGTTGTTTATCTCAAGATGTTTAACTTGTCAACGAGTCAAGGCAAAGCATCAAGTACCAAAAGGTCCATTGCAACTACTTGAAATTTCAGAATGGAAGTGGGAGCACATTACCATGGATTTCATTACTGGTCTTCCCAAGGTTTCTCAAGGCATAGATGCAATTTGGGTCATTGTTGATAGATTGACCAAGTCTGCTCATTTCTTACATATACGAGAAACTTATACACTTGAATGTCTTGCTCGTATGTACATGATGAGTGCATATTATTCATGTATTTTGATTCCATTATATTTAGTTTATTGCATGTTTCATGTGTATATGAGTTTATTAAGGTGTTTAATGATTTCAAGAGGAATTGGAGCTGAAATGAGAAAAAAGGAAAATTACAGGGTTTTTAGCATTAAGTTGGATGCATGGTCTTGGCTTGGGACTTGAATTTTATTGTAGAGTTCTTCCTTAGCTTTTTGGAACATCTTGAATCGTCCCAATCGGAGTACGTATGAAGAAGTTATGATCTTTTTACCAAACAGACGTTGAACCTCAAAGTTTGGAAGGTGCAATTTACACAGCAGTCGGTTGGAGCCTCATTTCTACCTTGATACATCCCGAATCTGTCAATTCTCAAAGCATAAAAGTTGTAGATCTCGTCGTTATATTCGTTTTGATAGGTAGCAGGCCCCGTAAGTCCTCCCAGATCAAAAGTTATGCTCGTTTTACTAAAGGACGTCGCAGCAGGAAATGGAAATTCGCCCCAGCGAATTTGAGCGGAAAAATTGGAAAATCTTGGATTTTTGGAAAGTTTCTAAAAGCATATTTTGACAGATTTCTACATGGAATTGGATTGATATTTCTATTAGAATTAGAATATCTTTAGACTAAGATTTATTTCCAAATTGGATTCTATTTCTTTATGGAAACTAGTTATGATTTGTAATTCCTTTTAGGATTTGGATTTCTACTTCCTATAGGATTTAGGACTTTCTCTAGCACTATAAATAGAGGATGAGAGTCAGGGTTTTATAGATTCAATCATCTACTACATTCTCTCATCTACAATATTGGTGGATTGAAGACATGAGTTAAGTTCTTTTTATTCAGTTCTAAGGGATGTTGAACCTTATTTATAATTAATGGTTAATTGAGTATTCATTATTTATTCCTTCTCACATGAAATTCATTCTTGATATTATGATTTAATTTCTAAATGCTATTTGGCTTAACTGATTTGATTTCTGCAGGATTGAGTTGGTTAACGAATATCATATGCTAGATCAAGGAATAATATTACATGTAATTGATATTGTTTCTAATCACAAGTAGTAATTAGTAATACCTGATTGTGGACAAGCTTTTGAGTATTGCTATGATTATCAGAAGACAAGTTAAATAATCCGAGCTTATGTGTTTGTTGCTTGGACTAGTCTAATTCCCTAGTTCTTAATGCTGCTTTTATATTAAATCTAGAGAGCTTATTCCATGTTATATAATTGTTAGAATCTTGTGAAGAGCTTGTTTCATTGAGTGACAATCTAAGGAGAGTTTCGGGTATCAGAGCTTGTTGTTACCTAGGGCTATTAGTTTCATTGAATGGTAAATAATGTTACACTTGATTAATCTATTATTGTAAAAAGGTGATCTTGAATCAAGAATCAAGTTTTTATTCATTGTTTATTCTTATTAGTTTATTCTTGTTAATTTAATTAATTAATTCAAAATTCCCTTTTCATTAGAAATCATAGGATAAATATAAAACAAATCACTCTCTGTTGGATCGATCCTTGCTTACTACTATGCTAATTGTTTAAATTTGTAAAGTGAAAGTGAGGTAAATTTAGGAGTGTAAACGACAACTCCCAGTACATAAAGGAGGTTGTAAGATTGCATGGTATGCCAATATCCATAGTTTTTGATCGAGACCCAAGATTCACTTCAAGATTTTGAGTTAGTTTGCAAAAAGTTATGGGCACGGATTTACGATTTAGTTCGGCATATCATCCTCAGACGGACGAACAATCGGAGAGGACTATTCAAACTCTTGAAGATTATTAAGACTTTGTGTTCTTGACTTCAATGAAAGTTGGGACAAGTTCTTACCATTGGTGGAGTTTTCCTACAACAACAGTTATCAAGCAAGTATTGGCATGGCTCCATTCAAAGCGTTGTATGGAAGAAAGTGTCGCTTCTCGGTATCTTTGGGATGAGGTGGGTGAAGCAACATTGTTGGGACCGGAGTTAGTACGTATGACTACGAAAAAGATTCAAACGATCCGACAACGTATAAAAACCTCACAAGATCGACAAAAGAGTTATGCTGATCTTCATCAAAAATACGTAGAATTCGATATTGGAGATCATGTTTTGTTACGTGTTGCTCCATGGAAAGGAGTTACGAGATTTAAAAAGAGAGGAAAGCACAATCTTCGATTCATTGGCCCATTTTTAATCCTTGATTGAGTAAGAACTGTGGCGTATAGACTCGCTTTCCCGCCAAGTATGTCTCGTGTTCATAACGTTTTTCATATATCCATGTTATGTAAATATGTGGAAGACCCGAACCACATTATTGAGTTAGAACCGGACGAAATAGCGGAAGATTTAACTTATAAAGAGGTTCCTGTTCAAATCTTGGATAAGAAGGAACATATTCTACGCTCCAAGGTTATACTTCAAGTCAAAGTTTTGTGGAGAAACCACGATGTTGAGGAAATGACCTGGGAGTTAGAATCTAAAATGAAATCAAGGTATCCTTACCTCTTTGACATACCAGGTATGTACCCTAATTTTGAGGGCGAAATTTCATAAGAAGGGGAGGTTGTAAGACCCCAATATTTTTTTAATAAAGATGATTTTTCTATAAATATCATTTTTAAATATTATGGAATGAATTTGATATAATGTTATAGTTGTGGGTAATATTTATAAATTTTGCAAAGTACGCAAGTTGTTATATAATATTCTTTTTGTCAGGAAATATTCGTACGACGGCACAATCATTGGTGGACCCCACAACGGAATTATTGTCGAATTGAGAAAACGACAAAAATATTTTATGAAAATAACAGCGGAAGTTTTACCGTTAACTGTTGAAACACCCGGTGTTAAAAGTACAGGAATACGCGTGGTTTCATAGTAGCACACGGTATTGATTATTGATGCTTACGTGAGTAGTCACTCAATTTTGTTCAATTATTGCTTCAGTAATTGTTGTATAGTATCTCATGTTATTGATTCAATTATTATTGATATTTTATATATTATTAAATCAATAATTGAGATGATGAGTTATTAATATTATTATTTGCAATATTAACGATGTCTAGAAGTTACGCGAGGAGAGGTTTGGTCACCTAATTGCGCCAAATAGGAAGAAATCCTTATTGGAAAGCCCCTCTTTCTGAGGAACGATTGGTCGATTAATATTGTGAATTATAATAATGATGATAAATGTTGTTAAAAATATTTAGGTAATTTTATGAAATTTTGCTTATTTTATGGACCCCCATTTACCCATTTTTCAAAATATTAGGTAAAAATTTATCTAGAGATATATATATATATATATATATATATATATATATATATATATATATATATATATTAGGTTACGGGTGGGGGGATGTGGTTTATATATATATTTTATATATATGTGACATGTGGTCACGGGTGGTGTTAGTGGAATGATGAAAGTTATCCTGGGAGAGTTTTTTTTTCCAAAGATGATTCACGTGTGGTTGAAGTTTTTCTTTTCAAGCATGTGTTATATAATACATTTATATATTATATTTCTTTGGTTTTGTTTTATTAAAGAATTCAATCGGCAAATGAATTCTGTGACTTACATTTTGAATCCGTGAGTTTTTTTTCTTCACAGTACTCCTTCCATTCTCCTATAAATAGGATGCTTAGTTAGAATTGAATCGCTTTGTAAATTCAAAGAATTCTCTCTATAATCTTGAGCATATTTCTTTAGAGTTTTAAGAAGCTTTGAGCGTAGTGCAAGTTTTCTTCAAGAATATCCTCCTCTACCAATTGGAATACTCTTCTTTACTAGAGTGCGGGTATTATTTCTTTCGTATTCATGAAGAGAACTTACGTTATTCTATTCTTTATTATTACATTGGAATAACTCAGATCACGCGGACTACCCTATACTTGGTGAAATTCTTACATTATTCCACTCTTTATTATTATGTTGGAATAACTTTGTATATCTCAAACCGCATACATGGTGAAATCATTCGTTATTCCATTCTTTATTATTCGTTGGAACATCCTTTACGTGCGTTTACGCATGACTGGTCCCGTTATTTATTATTTCGTTGGAACATCCTCAGAGGTGCTTAATTTTGCACGACTGGTTCCATTATTTATTATTCTGTTGGAATATCCTGTATATGCGTTTACGCATGACCTGGTTCCGTTATTTATTATTCTGTTGGAATAACCTGTTTGTGT
Source organism: Panax ginseng (assembly GCA_020205605.1). Taxonomy (NCBI): domain Eukaryota; kingdom Viridiplantae; phylum Streptophyta; class Magnoliopsida; order Apiales; family Araliaceae; genus Panax; species Panax ginseng. The sequence continues at coordinate 40,508,681 of CM035131.1, forward strand.
AGTCTATCGCATGCCTGGTGATTTCTTTTGTTATTCCATTCTTTATTATACTCAGTTGGTTAAAGTTTTGGCTTTTATACTCCATAAAATTAGTGGAATATCCTTGATATTTGCGCTTCATCCAGTATCTTCTTATGGAAATATTCTTCTGAGCATTCTTGAGTTTTACCCTACAAAGCAGTATCATGTTAACAATTTGGACGTTATTGGTTCTTGGATAAATTAATTCTTGAATTTGTTTTATTGGACCTATTTTAGGGAGTCACATATTACTTCTACTCTTTGATGTATGCATCTTACTCTAATATTTTTAAAATAAATAATAATATAATTTATATTATTTTTATAACATAAGAAATTTAAATATTTATTAACAAATTTGTGATTAGAAAGGCATATTAAGGGTTAATAAGGGGTGTGTGTGTGTGTGTGTGTATATATACATATATAATGTTATTACTTGTTATATTAATAATATTGTAACAAAATATATGTTTTACATATGCAACCTGCCAAAAAACATAAAATTATCTATAAAAAAATTGACTCAGGGGCACTGCTCCTTCCCCCGAATCCCCCGCTAAATCATTTATAGCATCACAATGTTTTGACCCATCGGATAAACTTTCTAACTTCGCTAGTGTGAAGCCCCCAAAACAGGTATACATCACCCATCTTGAGTCGCTAGAAAATACACTACTGACAACTCCATTTATACAACTGTCGTGTAGAAAACGACCACAGTTAAACTATGAGTTTTAATACAAATATATATAACTCTCGTGATGCCTTGACCACAAGACCTTACAATGGTACCTTATATAAAGGTACAGTCAATAACTGTTTTAGAAATTAAAATCTTTGGAAAATACTCAAGGAAACCTTCGTACATGGGAGGTCATGCGTCTAGGTTATGATAGATATCATATGTTCATAGAAATATCCTTGGTTGACCCAATAGTCCCCAAAAAAAACAAGAAGATTGCTATTGTTGATCGATTTCGCAATCAATGAATACGTGCAAATATACACGGTTAATAAGTAATAAAGTGAAAGTAGAGTATCGTTCCCACGAAGAATTATTTAATAAAAATTACTAAGTACTAACTCTTAACCAAATCAATTTTATTTAAACAATTGCAAAGTGTGATTTTTCTAATTAAGAAAACTAAATTAACTAATTAAACCAAATTTCTTTATAAATGAATTCAAATAAATAAAGATTAAGACTTCAATATCCCCAATTATGAACTATAAATTAATTACCCAATTATCTCAATTATTATGTCTACTGAATTGTTAACAAGAATTCTCAAATGCCAAAAGTCCTTTTCCAAGTGATTAAATGACTTCTATTTAATCCAGATTAATCTTGCTATATTCCTATGCAAAATAATTGAATTAAACTCCTTCAATTCCAATTTTTTATATGTTACATGCGGTGAACAGATATTTCCATTCAATTCACAAATCTAATTATTCGCTATGCAAATAACTAAGTCAAATGTTATCATGCCCAGTTCTAACCCTAGATCTCCTCTTTCAATTCCTTCTAGAGTAACAAGATAATTACTGATCAAATAATTAATCAATAAGCATAAGACAAGATAAACAATTCACTTTGACATAAATAATTGGAATAAATTGAATAACTAATTTATAGACATAAAAGATTCAATTGATAGTCTTAATAAAAGAGTTAGTTCATAATTAATGAATTAAAATCAAGAATCCACAACTGAATAGGCATTAAAAGATAAAATTATGATAAGAGAATAGAATAGAATTTGTTGTCAGCAAATCTCCATCTTCCTCAAGCTCCTGCTCTTTTTCTTCAATGGTCTCCAAGTTGCTTCAATCTCCAAAACTAATAAAAACTAGGGTTATGTTCTAATCTAATAGAGTGTATCTCTAATCTAATCTATGTAATCTCCCCTTATTTTATGTCTTATATCATGTATTTATAGGTTACAAGTTTAATTTTTAGCTTAGGAACAAACCAAATCCAATTAGGAGTCAAAAAAGTGTCAAAATTCACCCCAAAATGCGTCCAAGCCTAACGGACCCTTCTCTTCGTCCCGTTGGCGTTGGGGCACTCAAGATCATAAAGCTGCTCCCCCAGCGTCCATTGCCATTGAGCATAGGCTTAAAATGGGTGCCCCGGCGCTGGAACATTTTTGGAAATTTTCTGGTCCAACGTCCTTTGGGAAAATGGCCATAACTTCTTCGTCTAAACTCAGATTTTGATGATTTAAGATGTTCTGGAAAGAGAAGACGTAGATCTACAACTTTCATTCTTTAAGTTTTTCAAAATAAGGTCCGGAGAAATACTCAAATTGGCTTTGAAGTGACTGTTATGTAAATGGCAAGCCGAAAACGCGAATCTAGCAACCCCAAACGTCGATCCAAGTAACTTTTGTCCCAATTCCTACAAAACAATGTAAAAAATGAATGAATAGACACAAACACATAAAAAAATCCTAAAGATTAAGCTTAAACGCACTCAATTATGTGTATAAAACTCACTCATCAGCTATCATCTTCTTTCCAATGGTGAGTCTTCTCTTGACATATATTTATCTCCATTGTCTCCAATTGAGAATTATATTTCAAACAAACTCCAAGATTATATAGGTAGTGCTTGTAGATATACTCAGCAAGTGGATGTGCACAACCCTTTCTTATGATAACACGAAGTCGTCTGTCATTAGACATCTTGTATGATAGTGGCAAAAACGCCCTTTCAAAATTGGGTTCACCTCACCCTATTTGGTTCACCAAAATCAACGTTTAAAATAACGTATAAAATATGACACACTTATCTATAATTCTTAATAAAATTATTTCCATACTATTTTAAGGGAAATCTCAACAGCTATAGACCACCGTTTTAATCCTCTGTTACCCCCGCTCGACCCAGCTACACTCTTAATACCTGAAAGGAATTGTGAAGCAAAAGGGTGAGCACGAATAGCCTAGTAAGGAATATTATGACTCAAAATAATTTACATCATCAATAGCCTTCGTCAGTGATAAATCAGATATTTAGAACATATGGTAGGTGATAAAACTTTCCAACCATAGTTGCGGCGTAACGAGAAATCCATTAGAAGAGTCAAATAGACCATAAAGTCTATTGTCTTCTCCACGTTAAAAATCCACCAATAATGTTTTATCCCTGTAACATCAGTCAACAATTCCTGTCCACAATCAGGTGAATAACTCATAATCATAATCGTGGTTCTAAATTCCTCTTCGCACCCAGGACGAAGATAATTTTCATCACCTGTCTTTACCTGAAACATCAAAGACCATGGTTATACCAAATCACAATTCCTGTCCATAATCATACTAATAAATTCATCTTTCCACTACGGGCCAAAGATATTCATTAATAGTTCATCTTTCCACTCCAGGCCAAAGACATGCAACTGTATTTTAGAAGAGTAAAGTAGAGCATGATATCTACTATCTTCTACGAATTAAAAGTTTTTCATCAATTTTATCGTTGAGACTCAGTTTAATAAATAAACTATATCATCGAATCATCCCTGCACTATAGGCCAAGAATATTCATTTGTATCACGACCACGAATTATCCATGCACTACGGGCCAATGATAATCGTGTTTTCATCAACGGTCATGATCATGCCATAAAATAATTCCTCTTTGCACCCTTGGCCGAAGAGAACCGATGGTCATGATCATACCAAAAATTGTCCATCAATGCACTACGGGCCAATAAGGACTTTTATCATATCATTTGTAACATTACGGTAATGATTATACCGAATAATTCCTGGTCATAATCATACCAAGTCCATCTATGCACGTAAGCCACAGATGACTTTCATCACAATATAAGCATGAGGATGATGACAATAATATAAACATTAATCAAACGAAAAACAAGGATAAATATTAAAGACTTTAAATTTATCCAGAGTTTTAAAAATATCCAAATTGTCAACATGATACTACGTTGTGAAGTAAAATTCAAGAATAATATTGTATCAACAATGATTTGAACAGAAAATAATATTACAACGAATATTTAATGAAGATAATAACATTATTCATTATATTATAAACTCCATTTAATATTATTCATTATATAATAATATTAAATTCATTTATTAATATTAATAACCATTAAATAATATTTTAAATCAATGATTTCATAACACCTTAATCCAAATGTTATCAATCACTTAATAAACTCATAATCTAATATTATTAATATTATAACAATATTTTAATCACTTCTTAAACTTATAAACAATTTATTTTAATTGTTTACACTTTACCAAATAATGCATTTAATCACTCAAAAATGCCATACTCATAAGATTTCATCACCAATGATCAAATCCCTCATTAAAAATCTGCATATACCTTATATAGGATTTCCAAGCCATAAAATTCTATTTACCAATTTTTCAACTTCACATAACATATTTAATTCATATGTTCATAAATAAACTATTTTCATGAAAAATACCAAATCAGTCCCAAACATTTTTCTTTTCTGTGATTTAGCAGAATATAGTTCCATATTGAACATATATTTTTCTCGGAATTTTTAAAATTTATTTACTATTTTTCATATGGCCAAAATTGCCGAATATTTAGACATTTATCATAAACTGTTTGTCCAAAAATTTTGAAATTTACAGGGTATACTCCTGTTATATATATGTACTCCCAATAAAAATTTCACCAATTTTAGAGTTAACCACAAGGAGTTATAAGGGTTTACTTTTAAAATAGTCTTTTCCTATAAAATTCATAACTCCTAATCTATACATCCAAAAATCGCCATTTTTGGACACAATCTAGAAAACTCAACAATTTATCATTTTCAATTTTTATAGAATTTTTGAGGGTCAGAAAAATTACAAAAGCGCAAATAGATTTTTCACCATTATGCAGTAATCCACGTAGATGAGATCATTTCCATAATTTAATAAAGAATGAATACGAAGGGTCATTCACCATGCATGCGATAGTCTGCGTAGACAGGTTATTCCAATAGAATAATAAAGAATGGAATAACAGAAGAATTCACCATGCATGCGGTAGTCCACGTAGACAGGTTATTCCAACAGAATAATAAAGAATGGAATAATAGAAGAATTCACCATGCATGCGGTAGTCCGCGTAGACAGGTTATTCCAACATAATAATAAAAAATGGAATAACAGAAGAATTCACCATGCATGTGGTAATCCGCGTAGATAGGTTATTCCAACAGAATAATAAAGAATGGAATAACAACCCTTACGAGTATTGAAAGAAAATTACTCTCTTCATAAATACGAAAGAAATAATACCCCTTACCTTAGAAGAAAACTAGATATTGGAATAGTGAGGTAGCAGACTTCTCTTCTTCTTTCTCTCTATAATTTCTCTCTATAATAATTGCTCTTGTGAGACTTAGTGAATTGGTGAGAATGAAAGAAGAATGAGCTTCTATTTATAAAAAAATTTAGTTTCGATAATTGCACGTTTTGGGGTTCGAAATATTACAGTATAATACCTTCCTCTTTTTCTTCATTTTTAATTTAGTCCTGCAAGTATTATCAAACTTGCACCACCTTCCCTAATAGTAAATCATGTGAATTAATAGTTCATTCATGTGACTCAATAGTATAATCATATGAAAAAACTAATTACAGTATAGTACCTTCATCTATACCTCTATTTTTAATTTAATCATGCAAGTATTATCAATCTTGCACAAACTCCTCTATTAGTAAATCATGTGAATCAATAGTACACACATGTGAACACATAGTTATAAGCATATGAATTAATAGCAATTAATTGCTCATTTATCCGGTTAATTACCCGATTGGTCAATATAACCTCCAAACATCAATTATTATCGAAATAAATATTGATTTCCACTAACACTAATAATTCTCACACAATGAAACTATCATTTTCATCTTTAATCAACACGAACTTATTCATCATTAATATTATAACTCACAATATTTAACAATCAGGTCGTTCCTAGGAAAGAGGGGGCTTTTCGATAAGGATTTCTCCCTATTGGCGCGCAATTAGATTATCTAACCTCTCCTTGACAGAACTTCTAGACATTGTCAATATTGCAAATAATAATATGAATAAGTTTGTCATCTCAATTATTGATTTAATAATATATCATATTATGCAGATGATACTGTGACAATAATTGAATCAATAATATGAGAGATATGATGCAGCAATTACTGTAGCAATAATTGAGTATAACCGAGTGACTCTCACGTAAGCTTCAATAATCAATACCGTGTGCTAATATGCAACCACGCGTATTACTGTACTTTTATCACCGATTATTTTATGACAACTTGCTTACTTTGAAAAATTTTCACATATCACCCTTAACTTTAACCCTTTATCAATTTAACCACTTACTAAATAAAATAATAATTATAAGAGAATTGAATACTTTTATTTCATAAAATTCGGGATCTCACAGCCAGTGTATATATGTGTGAGTATGTCTAATGGTTATAACAAACCAAAACCATACATATCATTAGTAATCACTTTTAATATCCATTTTTTAGGACGTAAAACACTATTGATATTCAATTGTACAAAACCATATTATTTTTGTACATATCACCCAATTACAGTGATATATATCTCTCCTCTCCAGCACCGGCCCTAGGCTAAAGCTCAAGGTGCTCAGGCTTTAGACCTACTAAAATTAATAAATTTTTAGGGCCCCCAAAAGGTATTTGTGTTATATATATATATATATATATATATATATATATATATATATATCCAAATAAAAGAGTCCAGTTCACGTCAGTTTAAATTTAAAGGCCCAAAAAAATTTACCCAATGAAATAGGTTCAAATCTCAATGGTAAACTTGTATTCTTTCATATTGATGTTCTTTTGTTCAGGGAAAGTTCTTAGTTTTTTTTATACCTATTTTAATAACAATTCGCAAAAAATTTATTTTTTTATTATAACTTTAAGCCCTTAAAAACTCAAAGGTGAGCCCTACTCCTCCCTTTTTACCTAGTTAATAGGCAACTTCTGACACCATATTAAGATTTATAAAATGAGACAAATCTAACATATTTTCTCAATGTATTTGTAGTTAACTTTAATTATCGATTTCAAAAAATTTAAAATTTAAAATTGATTAAAATTTATTTAATTTTAATATTATATACTACTTGAAAAGTACTATTAGTTACTTTCTATTTTTGTTACTTTTAAACTTTAATAAGCCTATATAAATTTGTATTTAGTATTTTATAAAGAGAGCACAAGAGGTGAGGACTACCTCACACTGAGATCTGGCAAAATATAGTTATATATGGATTTTGGTTTATAAAATTTGGTTATGATCATAACGTTTAAAAACTAAAATCACATTACCTATTTTTAATATAGGTTGTATGGGTTGGAACCATATAGTTATGGGTCAAATATAGGTCAATCCATATTTTATATTTTAAGTTTACCATTATTATGATCCAATTAAATAAATTATTTATGATATTTAATTTCTATATTCCTTCACCCTATATGTCTAATGTTTTATATATTCTTCCTCTCAATTTTTTTTATACACTTTCTAAAAATTTTAGATTATCCCTCTCTAAAATTTTTGTACACTTTCTTTTTCTAAAAATTTTTCTACGCTCAATTTTTTTTAATACTTTCTAGCACATATATATATATATATAGCATATATATGTATATATATTGTATATTTAAAATTATGTTATAATTATAAGTTTTTATAGCATATTGAATTATTTACAAGATTTCAACTGTACTATTAAAGGTTTTCAATCAAGATATTTTGAATGAATTTAAGCGTGTTTTAAATGAATCATAATATATACAAAAAAACAAAAAAAAAAAACAATAAGTATATATTAAAAATAAGGCAGTCATCTCTAGATGAAATGAAATAATTCGAGTCCGGAATAAATTTTGGGTCAAATTTCAAGTCCGAATCGAATCAAATCTATCAAAATAAGGATTGACCCAATAATATTTTTTTGGGTCGTCTTAGCCCACCACATGCTCACACTTTAAGGTACTATTGATAGTAACTTATTTTTTTATATGCAGACAAATTTTTCTCGTGTCCCCACCTCTGGACCTCCATCTCTCCATTGTGGGGCAACCCGATCAGATGACCCGACCCGAGCTTTCAAGAGTCGGTTTTGATACCATATGAAACAACTCAGGTCAAATTCCGTTTCCGGAACAAATCTTCGGTCAAATAGAATCAAATCCATCAAAATAAGGCCTCAAATCACTGGCCCAATAATATTTTATTGGGTCATCTTAGCCCACCACAGGCTCACCCAAAAAGTTATGACTTGAAAGTACTATTGGTAGTAATTTATTTTCTTATATATAAATAAAATTTTCTTTTATCTTTTGATGTGAGACTAGGGTGTTACATATAATAACTCAATACCATACTTTCAAAAATAATTAACTAAGTATTAATAATTTCTCATATTTAGCATATGGGTCGCATACCTGATTATAGTCATGAGAAATATATTTTTGGATGGGCATATGGTAGAGGTATATAATTAAATAAGTATTAATAATTTCTCCCTACTTTTATTTTTTGAAAAATAAATAAAAAAACATTTATAGGTACGCTAGAAATATATTTTGGACACATTAATTTTAATCTTAATTAATTAAATGAGTTTATTAATTATATAATTAATTTATTTATTCATGAAATTGTAATGACTAACTATTGCGGTTGCTGGGGAACAAAATGCATTATCAAGTATTGACATTCGATTGACTCCTCATCAGCTCACGACCGACTATATCAATTGCATTATTGAAGATTTGGATTTGGAATGAAAAATATGGCTTGAAAATAATTTAACTGGTTTAGGTCTATATTTTTTATTTAAAATATGAGTTTAAATTTTAACTAAGGTAAATAAATAAAAACAGTTAATCAATTCAAATGTTTTTAACTTACGCCCTTGCATGAGTTATATTTTTATAATAATAATACTGTGAAATAAAAATATCATTTTGTATATAACATAATTATTCAAAATTTATGATAACAATACTACAAGTCTAATTTAAACAAAAAAAAGGCATAAAATATATTTTTTATTCGTTTCAAAATTAGATATATATTTGATTTTTAAGGTGAAATCATATATTAAATTTTAAGAATAAAATAAATTTTGTGAGTATTTGTTTTTGTTATTTATTATATAATTATAATAACTAAATTAAATAAATTTAATTTTAAAAATTAAATTATATCTGAAAACAGAGTATTTGTTTTTAAAATTTCATTACAGTTCTACTTGTCTTTTTGGACTTTATTACTCCTTAATCGTCGTGTCTTTTTCATCATAACTACACGCACATATATACATACAACATGCATACACTATTATCGTTTTGTGGGCTTACTTTTCTTCCCCTTTCTCTTGTTTATTTCGCAGAAATTAACAAACATATCCTCTCTACTCAGTAAACGTTTTAATCACTATTAAATTCCCATCTAAAAAAAGCTGCATAAAAGCTGGATTGAGGTACCAAGTATTAGTTGTGTGGTGGGAATTGGGAGAAAATGGCTCTCGAGCAGCCACAGCCAGAGGAGGAAGGAGTGGCAGATATCTTAAGGAAAAAGCTTGCTCTTGCTGTTAAAAGTATCCAATGGAGTTATGCAATCTTCTGGTCCAATTCATCTAAACAACCAGGGTATTCATAAATTTTCCATCTTTTCTTTTTCTTTAATTTACACCTAGTTTTTCCCTTTTTTTAAAAAAAATAAAAAAATTCAGTATTTTTTGAGATGGGTTTCTTTTTTGGCCCTTGATGCTCTAGAAATTAAGTTAAGGGGATGAATGGGTGAGAGCCTCAGAGAATTTGTTGAGGCTACAAGGAAAAAACATGATATTTTTATAAAAAAAATAACTTTTGCTGGCATTTTGTTGACTTAATCATTTTAATTTCATATCGCAATCACATGGTTGCAATGTTTCTTTATTATTTTATTCAATGAAGAAATTAGTGTTTGTTTTGCTTTAATAGGAAATTTTGTAAATAGTATCACAAGAAAATGTTTGTTAACTGCACTATGCAGATTGCAGAACCTAATAGTTAGTGAATGTGTCTGTGTATGCATATGTTTGTAGTTTCTTTTAATGCTTGTTGCTTCAAGAGGAAATTATTCTGAATTACTATTTCAACAAGCTGTTTGTTATATGCACTATGCAGTACCTCATAGACACTTATATATATATATATATATATATATATATATACACAATATATATATATGGAGACGGTTCACACACTATATGACGACGGGTGAAACCGTCCTTATAGTCCAAAAACCGTCTCTAGTGAGTACATATTTTTTCAATATATATATATATATATATATGGTCCTCTCTCTAGTGAGCTATAGGAATCTAATGGAACCCATTATATAAAATCGGTAGCTATAGCATAGAAAGCCGACTTTCTATGCTATAGCGACAGATTGTTTTTAGTTCGCTCTCTATAGTTCACTGGAGAGAGTCAGCCTATATATGTATTGTTCTATGCTATGTGTATTTCTATATTTATATTTATACTCATTCCCTTCTCTGAAGAATCATATAGTTTTATGATTCCATGGACTAATAAGATCATGGTTTTTTCATGTTGTCAAAGTGTTGAACACTTGAACAATGGTTTTTCTTTGATAAGACTCAATACGATCTTTATAAGGCTCCAAATGATGTGTAAATGAAATCCTCTTTTAGGGTATTGGAATGGAGTGATGGGTATTACAATGGGGATATCAAGACAAGAAAAACAGTTCAAGCAGTACAAGTAGATGCTGATCAATTGGGGTTACATAGGACTGATCAATTGAGGGAACTTTACGAGTCCCTCGCAGATGCTGAAACCAACCCACAATCTACAAGGCCTTCTGCTGCATTATCCCCTGAAGATCTCACTGATACCGAGTGGTATTTCTTGATTTGCATGTCTTTTGAGTTCAATATTGGCCAAGGGTAATTAATTCACAATCATTATCCTTTGTTAACAATATTCTGTTCCTTGACTCTTGATCTGAATTCAGTCCATTTTGAGGTTAATATCACCTGGTTGATTTTATTTTTTATCATGAAATTAGCGTTTATTATACCTTTTTCTTGAAACTGTTCCTAATCAGATTGCCAGGAAGAACATTAGCGAATAACGAAACTATCTGGCTGCGCAATGCACATTATGCAGATAGTAAAGTATTCAATCGGTCGCTTCTTGCAAAGGTATATATCCTACAATCATAGACCTCATTTTTATACAAGAGTTTATTACTGTGATTTAAATGAGAAAAAAAAAACTAAGTATATTCATCTTCTTTTGGTTTTATGTTCCATGTCTGGATTTTCATGATGTTCCTCAGAGTGCATCAGTTCAGGTACTAAATTTTTCTTTACACTTGTGTTACCGAATATTTTTCTAACTATACGTTTTCTGCTAAAGAAAGTCAATTGTCCATGATTTATTGTTTGTATTTTTCACTTTCAGACTGTGGTATGCTTTCCATATTCAGTAGGTGTAATTGAGCTGGGCACAACCAAGCTGGTATGTTGGATATAGTTTGCGCTCAAATTTTTAAAGCATCTAAAATTTTCTTTTAGTACATTTAAATTTCATAACTCGTCGTGTTGTCCCACCATTGTTTTCCTATTGAAGGTTTCGGAGGATCCCAACATAATTCAGCACATAACAACATCCTACTTGGAGACTCCGAGCACAATTGTGTCCACAAATTATAAGTACGTTTCTGAAGCCACTAGAAATGAGAAAGACACCGACTATGTCGAGCTTGATCAGGATGTCCTTGACACCAATCTTAATCCTGAGATAGAATGGGAAGAAGTCAACACTTGCTCTATGAGTAATAATAGTTCAGAAGGATTTGAGCCAAATCATCAGGTACAGAAATCATTATTGGTCGAAGGGATAAATGGGGGACCCTCTCAAGTACAAAGCTGGCAATATATGGAAGATGAAATCAGTAATGGTGTCCTCAATTCTGTGAGTTCTAGTGACTGTATATCTCAAACATTTGTCAGTCCCGAAAAGCTTGTCCCTCTTCCAAATGAAGAGAAGGGAAATGATGATCGTCTGCCTGACCTTGAAAACTGCAAGGATGCGGAACTGGCCTCAGATGAGATTCGGAATGATGATATCCAGTACCAAAGCATTGTTTCCACTATTTTGAAGAGTTCCCACCAACTGATTTTGGGACCATTCTTCCAGAGCAGCATAAAAAATTCGAGCTTTGTTAGATGGAATAACAACAGATTTTTTTGTTGTCAAAAGTCTAGAAGTGGAGGAGCTTCACAAAGATTATTGAAAAAGGTAGTTTATGAAGTTGCTAAAATGCATAGTGGTTGCTTGCTGGAGTCTCGGGAGAATAATGGGAGCGGAGGGGAACTAAGGAAACCAGAGGCTGATGAAACAGATGCAAACCATGTACTAGCAGAGAGAAGGCGAAGAGCAAAGATACACGAAAAATTTGTGATTCTCGGATCAATGGTACCATCTACTGGCAAGGTAGCTAAAGCCCCAAGTTTTGATCATTGTACTAGCATTCTTGTCAAATTGTGAACTTCGTTACATTTTAGCTGTTTTGAAAACTGCAAATTTGTTCAATTCTTACTTTCTCAAAAAGTAAAATCTTACCAACTTTCAGTTATAAGTTCGACGATGAGTTTTGCTCCTAGGGTTGAGATAAAAAGGTCCATCTTATTAACATAGATTTTTTTTTCTTCTAGATGCTTTTTTTAGTATTGATCTATGTAAAAGATTAAACTAGATTATCAAAAAGTTCTCACAACATTTTAAAAGGAATTCTGTATTTGTTTGTGTAGGTTGACAAAATGTCTTTACTTCATGACACAATAGAATACCTGAAGAATCTCAAGAACAGGGTTGAGGAATTGGAATCTCAAAAGGAGGTGCAAGACATAGAAGCAAGAAGGAGAATGAAGCCTCGGGATGTTGTAGAGAGGACTTCTGATAACTATGGTGCCAAGAGGATTTGTAACAGTAAAAAGCAAGTGATGAACAAGAGGAAGGCTTCTGATGTCAATGAGATGGAGGCTGTAAACCAGGTCCAACCGGAAGATAATTTTACTGATGATGTTACTGTCTCTAAAATTGAGAAGAATGTTCTGATTGAGGTTAAGTGTCCTTGGAGGGAAGATTTGTTGCTTGAAATAATAGATGCAATAAGCAATCTTCAATTGGATTCTCACTCGGTTCAATCTTCCAACATTGATGGAAATCTCTCGTTGACTGTTAAATCTAAGGTTTGACTCCACTTCCTATAAGCAAGTTCTTTATGTAGAATTGCTTGCCACTTCTAGGGTAATGTTAGTTCTACGTTTAGATTGAAGGAATGGAATTACGTAATAGCTAAGGGAAGGAATGGAATGAGTAATTCTACAATCCCTAAAGAATGACAATCATCAATTTGGCAAGAATGAGAATTGTTCATTCTATTCCAGTTGAACAACTAAACACAATTTTTTCCTTATTCCAACTGATTGAGCCATTCCATTCCCCATTTGATTCTTGCAATCCAAAGGCAATATAAGTTTTCAACTATAACTCACTTTGACTTTCCCCCATATTCCCCGTGGCACTATTTTTTATGGCCTGAAAAGTATTATGGCATTTTTTTGATATGAATTTATGATTATAATGCAGGTGAAAGGATCAACAATGGCATCTGTAAAGATGATAAGACAAGCAATTCAAAGAGTTACTAGGAAGTGTTGAAAACCATTCTCAAACCAAAATTTTTAAGGTAAAGATTTTTATAGGTTAAGAGTATTACTTCGACAGAAATGTATCCTTTCTGCTCTCAATAAAATCTCGGAGTAAGCTTATACAACTCAATACTCTGAGCTTGTTTTGTGTGAGTAGGCTAAACTAATTTTAAAATTCTCTTTTTAATTTTTCACTTTAATGTTTTGTTGGGGTTCCATTTGCTTACTTTCTGTTCACATTGTTTCTGAAAAAAATTCATTTAAAAGAAGAAATTTACATATCAAAATAGTATACAAATGTATGGTTGAGGTGACAAGTCGGTGAAAAGAGCCAGAAACATATTGGCCACTAAATCTTGAAGGTGCATAATTTTAGATCCTCCCCTCACATGACAACACAAGTACTTTCTCTTAAGAGTACCTGCACTCCATGTGCCTTCCATATATACTAAAACTTGACACACATCTTGTAAAAGAAAAGTTAAAAAATATCCAGAAACAACTTCTGAATGGGACAATCCGAAAAGACGGGAGAGCAAACAAATAAAGCCAAAATCAGAAAGTAAAGCCCAAGTCTTGTGCTGTGTCTACAGCTCTAGACACCAATAATTAAGGGTACCCTTTGTAGAAAAAGAGCATTATACTCATCCTTGCAATGCTAAGATCCAATCCCAACAATTACTAAAATTTTGCAAAAAGAAATGAAGGCTTAAGAATAACTGGAATTTGTGTTCAAAATTATACCTGAAATTTGCAAATTTTAATATGGATGGAAATTAAACAATTCTTTTTTATTACAATTAAAAAAAATTTAAGAAGACTTCAAACCACACAAGAAAATCTCTACATAAACAAATCATTTCAAAGATTAATATGCTCTTTAGTAAAGAAAACAAGAGCAGTATAATAAATAAACAAGTCGAAAGCAAGAGTATCTGTGCTAACCAGCCTGCGGCCCTGCAGTCATTCCATCTTCACTTGTTACGGCTCGAAGCGCAACAACATGAGAATGTGTTCTTTGATCTCCTTGAACCCCAACTGATCTTATTGGCAGAAACACAGAAAAAGCTTGCCATATAGAATCATATATCCGAGCATCTTTAATTCACTGAATGAAAATCTCATCAACCTGAAACATAATGTGCTTTAGTTAGTGCTCCACTACATATTCTTCTACTAACTATGTCTATATATACACACACATATATATACACTTACTTAGATGTATGTACATATTTGTACCCTGCCACTCTTATTGGAACCAAAATAATCAACTGTCAAACTTTCAAGCAAAATTTCATATACCTGGCGGAGGATATCCAAAGCATTTCCTTCAGTTACATCACCTCATTCCACGGCACGCTTGCGTGAGGTGATCGTCGCCCGAATCGTTTTTAGCACAGTTGATAGTATGGAACTCTCTCGACACCTCAACCCAACGTCTATACGGAGACGAAAACCTTGGTACAATCGATCAAGCAATAAAATCTGTATTGTATAGATCACCACCTAAACTCCGTGCTTATATTGAAGCAGAGCTGCAATCGCCACGATTGACGGTAGAACAATTATGTATTGTTGTATGATAAGTCAAATTGAAACTCAAAACCAAATAAGAGAATAAACCTCACAAGTATATTGAATAATAAATAATGTGTCAATTACAATAGATGTAACCCTTATTTATACTAGTTACAAAAACCCTAAAATTCTTGTCACAATTTACCCTAATAGAAGTCTCTAGAATTGCAATCAAAACCCTTCCTAGAATCATGCTAAATTACCTAAAATAAAAGGAAGCAGAATATAATATAATCTGCCAAATATTTTAGGAAACAAAATCTTTTCCAATTTCTTAATTGGCTAGCAAATTGTCTTTTCATGTAATATGTAATCCATGGGCTGCTAGGAATTTATGTTGAATCCTTGACGCTCGAGTGGATAGATTGACGAAAAATTATGACCCGGTCAGTCTTTCATCATTCCCCTCCTCTTCAAAAGGATTTGTCCTCAAATCTGGCATATCTCCCTCTTGAAATGGATTCGTCTACAAATCTGATCATGTGTCAAATATTAGTATTTGAAACTTGTTATGATTCACACACAAACTCTCTTGAATTCCTGGATTAGATACAAAACAAAACAAATCAACGTGTATATTTTGTATAATCAAGGAAAACTCAAGAAACCTTAATTCATATGCATAGTCTACTAGAACAAAAATCAAAACACTTCTCTGTGGACTCTCCATGCATTGTTCAAATTGACTTGCACAACGATCCATTTTTCCCTCCTTAATGATTATGAACTCATCTCGAACCTACAAAACAAAATTAACGTTTCCCTTCCCATTGACATTAATACAGTCAAGATCAAGTAATCGCATCAATGGAGAGTAAAAAGGTCACAATCACAAGATGAAAACTCAATAGCATATTTAACATAATCACTAACAAACTTAACACATGCTAAAGAATTTTTCAAAGTGTTTATGAAAATCGGAATATCATCAAAACAAATATGCTTAACACATGCATGTGTTAAGTTTGGAAATGCATGAGTTAATCAGAATATGTTTTCCCATTTATCATATATTTCTCGTGCTAAATTGATTAGACATTGTCATCACATGGTCATCATCACATTTAGATAAAACATAAGAACTATGCAATTTATCAAGCATATTATCTAGGCCAAAAAAATAATGATACTTGTTTACCAATTGCAAATCAACGCACAGACTCGATATCATTTCCTCCTTAAGTAATATGCTCTCTTGAAAGGCACGTGAACTCATGCTCTCTCCCACGATACCTTTCTCCATCACTTCTCCAACTTTCCTCGGTAACACCTTCGTTTCCTCGGGAATATTATAAGATGATTGGTATG
Source organism: Panax ginseng (assembly GCA_020205605.1). Taxonomy (NCBI): domain Eukaryota; kingdom Viridiplantae; phylum Streptophyta; class Magnoliopsida; order Apiales; family Araliaceae; genus Panax; species Panax ginseng. The sequence goes on from CM035131.1 coordinate 40,525,402, forward strand.
GAACGATAGCACCGGGTATGTGATCTCTCACCTGTATAAAAGACAAAACAAGATGACACAAAAAAGAGTTAATATTGTTAGTATTCAAAAACGTCGTCTTGTACGAATGTACAGTCATTGGATATTCAAAATACAATTCACTTTCCAACTCACTCTTTTTTCATAGCCACTTATTTTTCTCTCTTCTTTTTGCTCACTTTCTCGTTTATTTTCTCTCTCATTCTTTTTAATTTCTCTATTTTTTTTCAAACTCTTTTGTTTTCATTCTCACTCTTTTCGACTTTTTCTTTTACATTATCAATGTTTTTATCAATTTCTTTTTGTCGTTCTTTTTCGTGTTTTTGTTTACAATCTTTTTGTACAATGGAATTAAACAATTCTCCTTGGATCACATATTCTTTTACATCTTCCACCTCCTTCGACGGATCTTGATTAATATATGCTTGAAGAAAATCTAAGTCCTGCAAACTGTATTCCTCCATCATCTTACAAATCGGTTCCATGATGTAATTTGTGATCTCCTTCGAAAATACTTGTTCTCTATACACCTTAGGAGCTTCTCGTGATTGTCTCCAATGCGATTCCTTATGCCTTTGAACCCTCTTTTCATCATCCCAAGTTGATCGCCTTGAAGGTTGTTCTACATATCTCGGAATTGCACACTCAGTCCTCCTATTAAGTTGTACTGGAACAAATTGTATTCTCACTACGGTTTTCAAATCATCCCATATATCGATCGGACGCTCTCCACATCTTTTCCTGCTACACACAAATTGATCCCACCATGCAGTTGCATGACCGGAAAAATCTTGAACCGTAAGTTTGAATTTCCTCTGCTCGGAATAGTCATAATAGTCAAACTCCCGCTCCAATCTTTTCTCCTATATCAAATAAGCATCTGGATCATTCCTGCCTTGGAAAGTATTCCTTCGAGACCCATAAGAAATTTCATAACCATAATCATACATATTTGCTGCAAAATAAAGGTTAGTAGATAAAGAAAATTTTCCTCACACACTCCTTTACGTGTTTTACTCAAACAATGTATCACACATTATTATGAAACGCTCGTGTATCGCTCTATTGGCTTTTACCCTCAATTAAGCTCACACTCTTGCCTTTTACCGCTCTATATTCCCTCTTATAGGTTCTTTTTGAATTCACCTAGCAAAATTCTTGGTTTTACTAATTAATTCAAAAATAACTTATCACGAAACAATTTATAGAAGGTATGAAATCTCATAATAACATACAATCGATGAAAAGTAAGAATCTGAAAATTTGTTTTTTTTTTGCTCAATAATTCAAACAATAACTGAAAAGATAGATAACTTGCTAGAAGAATTAGCTTTGATACCAAATGATAAAATCCACGGCACGCTTGCGTGAGGTGGTTGTCACCCGGATCGTTTTTAGCACAGTTGATAGTATGGAACTCTCTCGACACCTCAACCCAACGTCTATATGGAGATGAGAACCTTGGTACAATTGATCAAGCAATGAAATTCACGTTGTATGGAACACCAACGACACTTGAACCTCGTGTTTATATTGAAATAGGAACCTTGGCATAATCGACGATTGATGCGGTAGAAGACGCCACACACAACTATGTATTGTTGTATAATAAGTCAAATTGAATCTCAAAGAATAAACTAAGAAATTACTTAGAAATTCTTCAAAGAACCAAATAAGAGAATAAACCTCACAAGTATATTGAATAATGAATAATGTGTCAATTACAATAGATGTAACTCTTATTTATACTAGTTACAAAAACCCTAATCCTAATAGGAATTACAAACTAATTTGGAATAGAAATCTCTATTTCTATAACACTTATAAACTTATTATGGTAATAAAAACCCTAAAATTGTTGCCATAATTTACCATAATAGAAGTCTCTAGAATTGCAATCAAAACCCCTTAGAATCATGCTAAATTACCTAAAATAAAAGGAAACAAAATACAATATAATCTGCTAAATATTTTAGGAAACAAAATCTTTTCCAATTTATGAATTGGCTAGCAAATTGTCTTTTCATGTAATATGTAATCCATGGGGTGCTAGGAATTTGTGTTGAATCCTTGACGCTCGAGTCGATAGATTGACAAAAAATTCTTACCCGATCAGTCCGTCATTATCACCCTAGACTCATATTGCAAGGCCAGGCCCAGGGAATGGATGACGCTTAAGAAATGGCTTTGGAACATCCAAAATCCTTCCCAACTCACAAACCTTCTTAAAATTTAACCAAGTAATCAAAATGGTTGATTAGAAAGAGATTAATATATAACAAGGGATAGTGCAGAGATGAGTATATAAAATGTTAAAATTGCGATCCTCATCCTTAAATAAAATTTTAAGTGGTTCTATGAGCTTCAATTTCATGTCCTTGGGAAGTCCTCCAACGTTATGATGGTTCTTGATTGTGTGGGAGTGAGTTCTTCCACTTCAAGCTGGTGGACAAGATTCAATCACATCAGGATATAAGGTTCCTTTGATGGATAATTAGGAAGAGAATATATTTTATGTGACGCCCCCAAAATAGGTATACAACACCCATTCTGAGTCACCAAATACATGGTACAGAAAGCAAACTACAACTTCAATAATACAATTGTCGTGCAAAATACGACAACACATACTATGAGTTTAAATACAAATATTATCTTCTAGACAATATCAACACTCAAATAAGTCCTCATTACAATTATTCATACACTATTTTAAAGAAATAGTGAGGACTGCTAAAACATCTTTCTAGAACCATCACTCCATACCCCGACTCGATCATGCTATGTTCTCACCTCCTGAGAGGAAAAATGGAATAAAAAGGAAAATGGTGAGCTCAACTAGCCCAGTAAAGAATATTATGACTAAGATAATATACAATAAATTATCATTAGTCTTAAACAGGGAAAATTTGATAGAATATAATAGACAACAAGTTTTAGATCAACAAATGCAGCGGAAACAACAATCCATTAGAAGAGTCACATAGAGAATGAATTCTACTATCTTCTAAGATTTAAAAGTCCATCATCAATATTTTATCCCTGTAACATCAATCAATATACATCTTTAATCAAATATTCATCTTTGCACTACAAGCCAAAGATATTCATTTATATCACCAGTCGGTCATGTTCATCTCAACACCTGTTCATCTTTGCACTACGGGCCAAAGCTATTCATCAGTTAATCATTTATCTTTGCACTACAGGCCAAAGATATTCAATAATATCATCATTTAAGACTGAGGATGATGAAAATATTTTAAAGAAAACGAATCCATTGAGACAGAAGGACAAATATTAGGAATTCGTATAACATTTTATCCAAGATCAATAATACTTCATAATAATCAATTGTGAAGCAGAATTTAAAAATAAAGATCACAACATGGATACAATCAAAGATAGTAACCATAATAGACATCTTGGACAAAAAGAAAAATTTTTATTTTTCGGTGAATAGTGTCGTATTCGTGAATAGTGTCGTATACGTGAATAGTAACCCCGACACAAAAAGTTCCAAATTTGATTAAAAAGTTCAAACCAATATTTCGGCATAATGATATTGAAGAAAATAATATCATTTAAGAAGAAAATAACATCCCTTACCTCAAAAAAACAGTACTTCGGAATGAATGTCGGATATGATGCTGAATGAAACTTGTACTAAATAGTAACTCTCAAAGTATCTAAATACTCACAAAATACACTCGATAATATAGAGAGAGAAAGAGAGAAAGCTTGTGTTTCTGGTGTGATTTTCAATTCTAACTTAGCCCTCTATTTATAGGAAAATATTAAGACTTGTAGAAGCAGGACTTGACTGCTACTGATGGCTTTACTTGCTACTATTGCCACCCACCACATTTGAAATAAAATTCAGCACATTTCTTCAGCAACCACAAGTGGGGCCCACTCAATTCTAGAATTTTCCACCAAAATTATTTTTAAACCTAATTTCTGAATCGGTTCAAAATTTGTGGACATATACTCAACTTATATATGTATAACATATCCAAAAATCACAACGATCCAACGGTCGGATTAAAAATTATAACTCATGCAATATATCGTAAAAATACTGATTTGATTTTTAATACCTCCATTTCGACAAAAATACTGATAAAATACCTCAACATTAATTCCTTCAATTATAACCACATAAAATAAATAAATCCATCATTTATATCCGCATCAAATAAATATTTCCTTATCAATAATTAATTATTCACAAATAATATTACAGAATCACAATAATAACAATCAGGCAGTTCCTAGGAAAGAGGGGGCTTTTCGATAAGGATTTCTCCTTACTGGCGCACAATTAGGTGACCAAACCTCTCCTTGACAGAACTTTCTAGATTTTGCCAAAAATGCTATCTAATAATATTATTCAAATAATATAAATTATTGATCTGATAATGGGAAATATTGTGTAGTGATAATTATTGAAACAACAATAATATAAAATATCAACGCAGCAATTATTGAATCAATAAAATAAAATATTAAAACAAGTAACTCATGTAATAATTATTGAGTAGTGCCTTCTTCACGTAAGGATCAATAATTCAAAATATTGTGCAATGCATCGCAGTGTCTTCTTTGTGCAACCACGCATATTCTTGTATTTTTAACCACCGGGCATTCCAACAAAGGTTGTTAGCAGTAATAACTACGCCGTTATTTATAAAAACTCATACTTTATCGTTTTCCTTCATCCAACCGTTTTTCGTTATGGGGCCTACAAATGGTTGCGCCGTCGTACGAATATTCCTCGACAACAAGAATATTCCACGACCAAATGAATATTCCCCTACAGAAATGAATATTCTATAACCACTTGCTTATTTTACAAAATTTGCACATTTCACCCATAACCAAAGCATTATATTAAATTAACACCTTATTAATTTAGAATAATGAATAGAAAAAATTCAATTTTATTTATAATAAGTTAGGGTCTTACGACCTCCCCCCCCCCCCTCCCCTTATAAAATTTTGTCCTCGAAATTGACGTACGTACCTAGTGTTTTGAAAAGGTGAGGGTACCTCGCTTTCATTTCCGATTCCAACTCCCAGGTCATTTCTTCAATAGCATGGTTCCTCCACAAAACCTTAACTTGTGGTATAACCTTGGTGCGTAGGACATGTTCTTTCCTATCCAAGATTTTAATAGGTACCTCCTCGACGTTAAATCTTGACTATCTAAATCGATTTTAACTCAATAATATGGTTCGGGTCTTTCACATATTTACGAAGCATAGATATGTGGAAAACATTGTGAACACGAGACATACTTGGAGGTAAAGCGAGTCTATAGGCCACATTTTCTATTCGGTCAAGAATCTCAAATGGACCAACAAACCTTGGATTGAGCTTTCCTCTCTTTCCAAATCTTGTAACTCCCTTCCATGGAGCAATATGTAACAGTACATGATCTCCGATATTAAATTCCACGTCCTTTCGATGAAGACCAGCATAACTCTTTTGTCGATCTTGTGAGGTTTGAATATGTTGTCGAATCATTTGGATCTTTTCTGTAGTCATGCGTACTAATTCTAGTCCCAACAACGTTGCTTCTCCCACCTCGCCCCAAAGATCTTTGGAGAAGCGACACTTTAAATCCATACAACGCCTCGAATGGAGCCATGCCTATACTTGCTTGATAACTGTTGTTGTAAGAGAATTCCACCAGTGGCAAGTACTTATCCCAACTTCCTTTGAAATCTAGGACACAGAGTCTTAATAGATCTTCAAGGGTTTGAATAGTCCTTTCCGATTGCTTCGTCGTTTGAGGATGGTATCTTTGAACTAAATCAGAAATGCGTGCCCATAGCTTTACGTAAGCTAACCCAAAATTGTGAAGTGAATCTTGGGTCACGATCCAAAACTATGGATTTGGCATGCCATGCAATCTCACAATCTCGTTCACGTACATACCGAGCAAGACGTTCAAGGAATAAGTTTCACGTATAGGCAAGAAATGATCAGACTTGGTTAATCTATCAACAATAACCCAAATCGCATCTATACCTTGAGAAACCTTGGGAAGACCCGTAATTGAAATCCATAGTAATGTGTTCCACTTCCATTAGGAATCTCAAGTGGTTGCAATGGACCTTTTGGTACTTGATGCTCCGCCTTTACACGTTGACAAGTTAAACACCTCGAGATAAACTCCGCGATCTCTCTCTTCATATTGTTCCACCAAAATGTATGTCGAATATCATGATACATTTTGATACTCCCAAGATGGATTGGAAACGGGTTGTTGTGTGCCTCCATCATGATTCTATGCTTCAAGTCAGAATCGTTAGGAACGCAAAGTTTAGATTTGAATCGAAGTATTCCTTCTTCATTGATTCTTACTTCTGGAATAACACCTTCTTGCACTTTCTTCTTTATACGCATCAGCCCCAGGTCCGTAGCTTGAGCAGCTTTAACTTTATCGATTAAATTCGGTTCTACTCGTATATTCGCCATCATTATGTGGGTCCTTGGAGTCTTTAATTCTATCTCCATCCTTTGCAAGTCATACAAAATGGGCCTTTGTGTTGACAATATTGCACTCGTACTCGCATATGATCTTTTACTCAATGCGTCAGCTACTACGTTCGCTTTTCCAGGATGATATTGAATAGTGTGGTCTTAATCTTTCAATAGCTCAAGCCAACGTCGTTGTCGCATGTTGAGTTCTTTTTGGGTGAAGAAATATTTGAGGCTTTTATGATCCGTATAGATCTCCACTTTCTCCCCATACAAGTAGTGTCTCCATATCTTCAAAGCGAAAACGACTGCTGCCAACTCTAGATCATGAGTAGGATAATTCCTCTCATATTCTGTGAGTTGTCGCGAGGCATAGGCTATGACTTTCCCATGTTGCATAAGAACACATCCTAACCCTTTGCCTGAAGCATCGCTGTAGATAACAAATCCATCCGAACCAGATGGTATTGCCAGAACAGGTGCCGAAATGAGTCTCCTCTTGAGCTCTTGAAAACTCTTCTCGCATTCCTCGCTCCATACGAATTTTGTATCTTTCTGAGTCAACTGAGTTAACGGAGTAACGATTCAAGAAAATCCTTACACGAATCTTCGATAATAACCAGCTAAGCTCAGAAAGCTACGCACTTCGGTCACCGACTTCGATTGCTCCCAACTTTGTATTGCTTCAATCTTCGCCGGGTCAACAGATACTCTATGTTTTGACACCACGTGCCCAAGGGATGCTACTTCCTCAAGCCAAAACTTGCATTTCTTCAGCTTGGCATATAGCTTGTTTTCAGGAAGCCTTTCTAATATCAGCTTCAAATGGTGCTCATGATCTTCACGGCTTTTGGAATAAATGAGGATGTCATTAATAAAGACAACAATGAACTGATCCAAATATTCCTTGAATACTCGATTCATCATATCCATGAAATCAGTAGGAGCATTAGTCAATCTAAAAGACATGACTAAGAATTCATAATGCCCGTAACGAGTTCTGAAGGCAGTCTTTGGAATATCCTCAGTTTTAATCTTTAGCTGATGATATCCAGAACGAAGGTCGATCGTTGAAAAGAATTGTGCTCCTTGTAACTGGTCAAACAGGTCATCAATGCGAGGTAACGGATACAAAGTCGCATACTCCCGTCTTTCTTCTTTACGAATAAAATAGGAGCACCCCAAGGAGATGTACTAGGATGAATGAAACCGATGTTTAATAACTCCTGTAGTTGGACTTTTAACTCCTAAAGTTCCATAGGAGCCATTCAATATGGGGTTTTAGAAATGGGTTTTGTACCCGGTTCAAGGTCAATAAAGAATTCAACATCAAGTTCTGGGGGTAGACCGGAAAGTTCTTCAGGAAATACATTAGGAAATTCTCTAACAACATAAATATTATTCAAATCTGACTTGTCTTTATTCAAATCCATAATATGGGCTAAGAAAGCTTGACATCCGTTTTTCAATAAACGAATAGCTTTGTGGCTTGATATGACAGTGACCGATTTTAGTGGTTTAGTTGCTTGAATTCACATAACAGGTTGGTTAGGAATATAAAAACTAACAACCTTACGAAAATAATCAATTTTGGCATGATGAGTGGTTAACCAATCAATTCCTAAAATCACATCAAAAGCAAGTATCTTTAAAGAGATAAGATCAACATGTAATGTGATAGTGCCAACTTGGATCAAACAAGATTTATAAACTATAGATGTAACGAAGGTTTCACCCAACGGAGTTTCAACAAATAAGTTAAAATCAAATTTCTCCGAAGTCAAGTTTAAATGTTGAGCACAAGTAGGAGAGATAAAAGAATGGGTAGAACCGGTATCTAGTAAGGTATAAACTTCACAAGAATTCAAAATTAGCTTACTCGTGATCACCTCATTTGGGTTCCTCACGTTTTGGCCAGTCACGACAAACGCTCTTCTAGGAACCGTTGATTTCGACTTATCCGGGACAGCTTTTGAAGTCACCATCCCCGCTGAACTTGGTTTTGCTATAGAACACTCTCGGGCCATATGACCCTCCTTTCCACAGTTATAACATACCTTGGATTGTTGGGGCGGCCAATGATATGTCCCTCTTTCCCGCATTTATAACACACGACCGGTGGTCGTTCTCCTCCCCTAGCAACAGTTGATGCTCGTGTTGCTGCTGATGTCTTCCCGTCATTGTTGAATCTCCTCTTTTTGAAATTTCCACTAGACTCACCTCTTCTATTATCATGGCCACGATTACCACCCGAGTGGTTACCGCTTTTGTCCGTATTCTCCCCTCCTCGCTGGTTATCATCGCTCCGATGACTGTTGTCACCGGTATGACCCTGGTTGTGATCCCTCAGTTGAGTATACTCATTATCTCGCTCCAATAATTGAACCCTGTTGACAACATCTGAATACAGAGAAAATTTATGAAAGATAAGGTATTGACGAATCTCGGGTTTTAGACCTCTCAGAAACATCCGCGTCATACGTTCCTCATTTTCTACCAAATGAGGTGCAAACCTGGATAACTCCGCGAACTTCGCCTCGTACTGAGACATTGTCATGTTGTTCTGTTCCAGTCTAATGAACTCTACCTCCTTCATATGACGAATACTTTCAGGAAAGTACTTGTCATTGAACAGTTTCTGAAATCTTTCCCAAGACATGTTGAGTCCGGGTGGTTGGACGCCTACGATTCCCACCGATGTCTGCCTCTCCACGGAACATAAAGGTGGCGAATGGAACCTTTTGTTCATCCGTGCATCCCAAGACATCTAATATCTTGGTAATTTGCTTGACCCACGTTTCCGCCTTAATCGGATCAGGCTTTCCCCAAAAATCTGGTGGTCCCAACTCTTTGAACTGCTTGGCTGTGACAGACCGCGCGTTTCTATCACTTCCACCCGTATTTTGTACACGAGTCTCTCTCGTCCAATTTTGCATGAACTGCAAAAAGCTCCTAAACATTCCATCATTCATCGTTTGCTCGGTAGCGTTGTTTACAGGAGGAATATTGCCTTCATGTTGCACGTTCTCCTGGTTTGTGACTAAAGGTTGTTCCACAGTCTCATACACTCAATTGTTAACGTTCTCAACAGCCATTCTTAAATACTGCCATAAAACAAGAGTTAATTAAACAAATTAACATATCACATAATATCCCTATATTATGACCGATCAACAAATAAGCTTAGATAGGACACACTAGCGAAGAATTTACTCATCTCTCCCCTCCTAGTTCTATTCCCCGATCTTCGCCAGAGACCATATCCCTAAGTTTTGATGCCAACTGTGACACCACAAAAATAGGTATATAACACCCATTCTGAGTAGCCAAATACATGGTACAGAAAGCAAACTACAACTTCAATAATACAATTATCGTGCAAAATACGACAACACATACTGTGAGTTTAAATACAAATATTGTCTTCTAGACAATATCAACACTCAAATAAGTCCTCATTACAATTATTCATACACTATTTTAAAAAAATAGTGAGGACTGCTAAAACATCTTTCTAGAACCATCACTCCATATCCCAACTCGATCCTGCTATGTTCTCACCTCCTGAGAAGAAAAATGGAACAAAAAGGAAAAGGGTGAGCTCAACTAGCCCAATAAAGAATATTATGACAAAGATAATATACAACAAATTATCATTAGTCTTCAACAGGAAAAAATTTGATAGAATATAATAGACAATAAGTTTTAGATCAACAAATGCAGCGAAAACAACAATCCATTAGAAGAGTCACGTAGAGAATGAATTCTACTATCTTCTAAGATTTAAAAGTCCATCATCAATATTTTATCCCTGTAACATCAATCAATATACATCTTTAATCAAATATTCATCTTTGCACTACAGGCCAAAGATATTCATTTATATCACCAGTCGGTCATGTTCATCTCAACACCTGTTCATCTTTGCACTACAGGCCAAAGATATTCATCAGTTAATCATTCATCTTTGTACTATAGGCCAAAGATATTCAATAATATCATCATTTAAGACTGAGGATGATGAAAATATTTTAAAGAAAACGAATCCATTGAGACAGAAGGACAAATATTAGGAATTCGTATAACAGTTTATCCAAGATCAATAATACTTCATAATAACCAATTGTGAAGCAGAATTTAAAAATAAAGATCAAAACATGGATACAATCAAAGATAGTAACCATAATAGACATCTTGGACAAAAAGGAAAATTTTTATTTTTCGATGAATAGTGTAAATGATTCGTGAATAGTCAAGATATCGTGAATAGTAACCCCGATATAAAAAGTTCCAAATTTGATTAAAAAGTTCAAACCAATATTTCGGCATAATGATATTGAAAAAAATAATATCATTTAAGAAGAAAATAACATCCCTTATGTGAGACCCCAAATTTTACGAATAAAGATTTAATTTTCTCGAAATATTTTTTTAAATATTATGGTGTGAATTTGAGATAATGTTATAGTTGTGGGTAGTATTTATAAATTTTGCAAAGTATGGAAGTTGTTGTATTATATTCGATTGGTCGGGGGATATTATTTTTGTCGGCACAATCATTGGTGGACCCCACAACGAAATTATTGTCGGAATGAGAAAATGACAAAAATATATTTATGAAAATAACGACGGAAGTTTTATCGTTAACTATTGAAACACCCGGTGTTAAAAGTACAGTAATACGCGTGGTTGTATAGTAGCACACGATATTGATTATTGATGCTTACGTGAGAAGTCACTCAGTTTTGATTCAATTATTGTCGATATTTTATATATTATTAAATCAATAATTGAGACTACGAAGTTATTAACATTATTATTTGCACTATTAACGATGTCTAGAAGTTCTGCCAAGGAGAGGTTTGGTCACCTAATTGCTTTTAATAGGAGAAATCCTTATTGAAAGCCCCTCTTTCCCGGAGCGACCTAATCGATTAATAGTGTGAATAATAATAATGATGATGAGTTTTGTTTTATTAGTATTATTAATGTAATAAAACAAAAAAGCTTTTATATAAAACAAAATATTTTTATAAAGTTATTCGTTTTATTAGACTATAAATAGAATATATTATATTCTATTATGCATAGTGTTTTGCATAGTAAAATCTTTTTATATAAAATGAAATACATTTATAAAGTTATTCATTTTATTAGATTATAAATAGAATATATTATATTTTATTATGCATAGTGTTGCATAGTGCACGTATATAGTGTTTTGCATAGTAAAATCTTTTTTATATAAAGCAGAATACTTTTATAAAGTTATTCGTTTTATTAGATTATAAATAGAATATATTATATTTTATTTAAAAGATTTTGCTTTTAAATATGGACCGTCCGATTAAAAATAAATCAACTGGACTGTTCATGAATTAATTCTTATTAGGTCCATTCTTCTATAAATAGAAGTTCATTCCTTCATTATTTCTTACGAATTCTTTGAAACTCTAAAGAGAATTCTTCTTCTATAATCTTGAGCGTATTTCTTTAGAGTTTAAGAAAGTTTTGAAGCGTAGTGCAAGTTTTCTTCAAGTATATCACCGCCTACACTGCGCTTGAGTATTCTTCTTTATAAGGTAAGGGATATTATTTGTTGTACACGTAAGGGTATTATTTCTTCGTATTCATGAAGAGAACTTTTGTTATTCCATTTTTTTATTATTCATTGGAATAACTTGTATATCTGTGGACTACCCTATACTTGGTGAAATTCTTACATTATTCCATTCCTTATTATTTTGTTAGAATAACTTTGTATATATGCAATCCGCATACATGGTGAAATTCTTCTGTTATTCCATTCCTTATTATTATGTTAGAATAACCTGTTTATGCGAAGTACCGCATACATAGTAAAATTCTTCTATTATTCCGTTCATTATTATTCTGTCGGAATATCCTGTCTGAGTGTTTACGCATGACCTGGTTCCATTCTTTATTATTCTATCGGAATATCCTGTCTGTACGTTACGCATGACCTGGTTCCATTTTTATTATTCTGTTGGGAATAACCTGTCGGTGCGATCTATCGCATGCATGGTGATTTCTTTTGTTATTTCATTCTTTATTATTCTGTTGGAATAACCTGTCTATGTGGATTACCACATGCATGGTGAATGATCCTTTGTATTCATTCCTTATTAAATTGTGGAAATGATCTGTATACGTGGATTACCGCATGGCGGGTGAAAATCCATTTGCAGTTTCATATATTCTATTATACTCAATTGGTTAAAGTTTTGACTTCTATACTCCATGAAATTTATGGAATATCCTTGATATTTGCGCTTCATCCAGTATCTTTTCATGGAAATATCCTTCTGAGCATTCTTGAATTTTACTCTACAAAGAAGTATTATGTTGCCAATTTGGACATTATTGAGTTTAGGATAAATTAACTTATAAATCTTTAAAATTTATTCTTAAACTTGTTTTATTGAATTATTATGTCATTGTCATGATGAGTTATGTTGGTTATTATGTGAAAACATGAAAGTTTCTTAGATATCACAAAGGGTTGAAAATCAGATTTTGGTGAAAATGGAACATGAAATTCAATTGACTATATCTCCTATTATATTTTGAATTTTTTGGTGTGGTCAAGTTCTAGAGTTAGATCTATGAGTTTTCTAACTTATCCAAGTGGAATCACTAGAAAAGGTGTTGTAGATTTTCGTGTGGACTATTTTTAGCAAAGGAGTCAAAAGCTGCAAAAGAGAAAAATGCTAACGCTTGAGAAATTTCAAAAGAAATTTATTTTACCACTTAATTTGTGAGAAAAATTACGGCCTTTTGGGACAAGAAAATATATGGTATAAAGTACCTCTCTGTCCAAAAATGAGCTCATTCGGACTTAAAATAAGCAAGTTATGACCATTTCAATATTTAGGTTTTTCCGACAAAAAATACTATAACCAAGTTCTATAACTCAGGATGACCATGAAATTTAAAGCGGAAGCTCATGTTAACATGTGTAAGATCCGCCAAGAGTTGGGAATTTACGGAGTTAAACATGAGGTAGCTAATTTCTTAAGGAATTAATTAGAAATTGATTTTTGAAAAATAGTAAATGAATTTTAAAAATTTGAGAAAATATATGTTCATTATGGGACTATATTCGCTAAATCCAGAAAAGAAATATTTTTAGGACTGATTTGGTATTTTTCATGAAAATAGTTTAGTTACGAACATATGAGTTAAATATGTTATGTGAAGTAACAAAGTTGGAAAATAGGATTTTATGGCTTGAAAATCCTATATAGGGTATATGCAGATTTTTGATAAAGGATTTGATCATTGGTGATGAAATATTATGAGTATGGCATTTGTGAATGATTAAATGCATTATTTGGTAAAGTATAAACAATTGAAATAAATTGTTTATAAGTTTAAGAAGTGATTAAAATATTGTTATAATATTAATAATATTAGATTATGAGTTTATTAAGTGATTGATAATATTTGGATAAATTTAAAGTCTTTAATATTTATCCTTATTTTCGTTTGATTAATGCTTATATCATTGCCATCATTCTCATGTTTATATTGTGATAAAAGTCATCTTTGGCTTACGTGCATAGATGGACTTGGTGTGATTATGACCAGGGATTATTCGGTATTGTCATGACTGTAATGTTATGACCGTAATGTGACAAATGATGTGATAAAAATCCTCAGTGGACTGTAGTGCATTGATGGACAGTTTTTGGTATGATTATGACTAGGGATTATTCGGTATAGTCATGACCATTGATGATTTAATGAATATCCTTGGCCCGTAGTGCAAGGATGATTCGATGATGTGGTTTATTTATTAAGCTGAGTCTCAGCGATAAAAATTGATGAAAACTTTTTAAATTATAGAAGATAGTAAATTTTATTCTCTACTTGACTCTTCTAATGGATTGCTTGTTCCGCTGCAGTTAAACTTGATGTCTATTGTATTTTATCAGTTTAACATTGTTGAAGGCTAATGATAATTTATTCTGCAATATCTTAGTCATAATATTTCTTACTGGGCTAGTTGAGCTCACCCCTTTCTTTCACTGTTCTCTTCAGGAAATGAGAATATAGATGGGACGAGTTGGGGAACGGAGTGACAGTCCAGATGATAGTATTAGTAGTCCTTACTATTCTGTTAAATAGTATGACAATAAATGTAATGAGGACTCCTTTGAGTGTGGATATTTTCTAGATGATAATATTCTTATTAAAACTCTCAATTTATGTTTTGTCGTATTTTACACGACAGTTGTATTATTAAGTTATATTTGTATTTTTGTACCATGTATTTGGCGACTCAAGATGGGTGATGTATACCTATTTTGGGGGCGTCACAGTTGGTATCAAAGCTTAGAGATATGCTCCCTGGCTGAGATGTGAGACAAGAACTAGGAGGGGAGAGACGGAGAATTCCATCGTTAGTATGACCTACCTAAGTTTATTTGGTATTTAATTGGTCGGTTAGAGTATAGGGATAATATGTGATATGTCAATTAACCTTTGTTTTGTGACAGTGTTTGAAAATGGCATCTGAAAATGTTGAGATAAGCAATGGAGCAAAATAATATGACCGTATCGTAGTACGAGGCTAAGTTTGCGGAGTTATCCCGGTTATCATCCCATTTGGTCGATAATGAGGAGCGAATGATGCGAATGCTTCTAATGAGGAATGAATGACGCGAATGCTTCTAATAGGGCTCAGTTATTGGAGCGCGATAATGAGTTAGCACACCCAAAAGGTAACGACCAACAACACGATAATAATTGTACCGGGGAAATTATCATGCCAAGAATGGTAACCACTTCGGTGGTAATCATGACCAAGATAATAGAAGTGGAAATTTCAAAAAGAGAAGGTCATTTAGCTCGATTTTGTCGTATAGTGAAGTCAAGTCCAATTTGGAGCGGTGGTACAAAAGGCGGATCTCGACAAAACAAAAGTCGGTGGTTTCGGGAAGAGCGTTTTCGTGACTTCTCAAAAGCGAGTAAACGACGAAGTTAGCACGGGTTAGTTAATTATAAATTTTTGCGAAGTCAATACCTTATTAGATACCAGTTCTACCCATTCTTTTATCTCTCTTGCTTGCGTTCAACGTTTAAATTTGACTCCGGAGAAGTTAGACTTTGACTTATCTATTGAAACTTTGTTAGGAGAAACCTTCATTACATGTGGTATCCAAGTCTTGGATGAGAGTCACAGTTTTGAACGATATTTTTTTTGTTAATAAATTTCTTGACGTATTCTTGAAGACTTCTTAGCCTACCCCTAGAACGTGTAATCGAATTTTGTATTGACCCCAGTACAAAAAACCCATTTTGTATAACTTACAAATAATGAAGATAGAGTTAAAGACTCTAGAGCCCACGTGAAGATAACGAATATACAAGTAGAATCGACTTTAATCGATGAAGTTAAGCCGCTCAAGCTACACAACCGAATTTGATGAAATGTGAAGAAGAAGGTTCGAGAGGGTGTTATTCTAGAAGTAAGAATCGACGAAGAGAGGAAATCTCAACCTTCGATTTAATTGGCCCATTTGAAATCCTCGATTAAGTAGAAACTGTGGCTTATAGACTCGTTTTAACGCCAAGTATGTCACGTGTTCATAACGTTTTTCACGTATCAATGTTACGTAAATATGTGGACGACCCGAACCACATTATTGATTTAGAACCAGACGAGATAGCGGATAATTTAACGAATGAAGATGTACATGTTAAAATCCTAGAATATATTCTACGCTTAAAGATTATACCTCAAGAGTTAGAATCTGACGAGGTATCCTCACCTCTTCGGCATACCAGGTACATACGTAAATTTTGAGGGCGAAATTTCATAAGGAGGGGAGATTGTGAGACCCCAAATTTTACGAATAAAGATTTAATTTTCTCGAAATATTTTTTTAAATATTATGGTGTGAATTTGAGATAATATTATAGTTGTGGGTAGTATTTATAAATTTTGCAAAATATTATATTCGATTGGTCGGGGAATATTATTTTTGTCGGAGAATATTCGTACGACGGCACAATCATTGGTGGACCCCACAACGGAATTATTGTCAGAATGAAAAAATGACAAATATATATTTATGAAAATAACGGCGGAAGTTTTACCGTTAACTGTTGAAACACCCGGTGTTAAAAATGCGATGTCTGGCGTGGTTGCATAGTACTTACACGGTATTGATTATTGATGCTTACGTGAGAAGTCACTCAGTTTTGATTCAATTATTGTCGATATTTTATATATTATTAAATTAATAATTGAGACAACGAAGTTATTAGCATTATTACTTTCACTATTAACGATGTCTAGAAGTTCTGCCAAGGAGAGGTTTGGTCACCTAATTGCGCGCCAATAGCCAATAGGGAGAAATCCTTATTGGAAAGCCCTCTTTCACAGGAGCGACACAGTCGATTAATAGTGTGAATAATAATAATGATGATGAGTTTTGTTTTATTAGTATTATTAATGTAATAAAACAGAAAAGCTTTTTATATAAAACAGAATACTTTTATAAAGTTATTCGTTTTATTAGACTATAAATAGTTTTGCATAGTAAAATCTTTTTTATATAAAGCGAGAATACTTTTATAAAGTTATTCGTTTTATTAGATTATAAATAGAATATATTATATTTTATTTTATTATGCATAGTGTTGCATAGTGCTGCATAGTATTTTGTATAGTAAAATCTTTTTATATAAAACAGAATATTTTTATAAAGTTATTCGTTTTATTAGATTATAAATAGAATATATTATATTTTATTTAAAAGATTTTGCTTTAAATATGGACTGTCCGATTAAAAGTAAATCAATCTGGACCGTTCATGAATTAGTTACTATTCAGTCCATTCTTCTATAAATAGAAGTTCATTTCTTCATTATTTCTTACGAATTCACTGAAACTCTAAAGAGAGAATTCTTCTTCTATAATCTTGAGCGTATTTCTTTAGAGTTTAAGAAAGCTTTGAGCGTAGTGCAAGTTTTCTTCAAATATATCACTGCCCTACCCGTCAGAGTACTCTTCTTTATAAGGAAAGGGATATTATTTGTGACGCCCCCAAAATAGGTATACATCACCCATTTTGAGTCGTCAATAACATGGTACAGAAATAACTACAACTTATTAATACAACATAAAAACTGTGAGTTTAAATACAAATATTGCTATCTATACAATATTCACACCCAAATAAGTCCTCTTTACAATTATTGGTACATTATTTTACAAAAATGGTGAGGACTACTAAAACAACTCTCTAGAACCATCATTCCACACCCCGACTAGAACTCGCTACATTCTCGCCTCCTGAGAAGAAAAATATAACAAAAAGGAAAAGGGTGAGCTCAACTAGCCCAGTAAAGAATATTATGACTAAGATAATATAAAACAAAATATCGTTAGTCATCAACAGGGAAAAAATATGACAAAATATAATAGACAACAAGTTTTAGATCAATATTCGCAGCGGAAATAATAAATCATAGATGAGTTACGTAGAGAATGAAATCTACTATAATCTATGAATTTAAAAGTTCATCATCATTATTTTATCCCTGTAACATCAATCAATATTCATCTTGAATCAAATATTTATCTTTGCATTAAAGGCCAAAGATATTCATCAGTTGGTCATGTTCATCTCAACACCTGTTCATCTTTGCACTACGGGCCAAAGATATTCATCAGAGAATCATTAATCTTTGCACTACAGGCCAAAGATATTCAGTAAAATCATCATTTAGGACTGAGGATGATGAAAAATATTTTAAAGAAAACGAATCCAATGAAACAAAAGAACAAATATTAAGGATTCGTACTTTAAACAACCCGGGTTCGAAAATAATTCATAAATAATCATAGTGGAGTAAAATTCAAGAATGATCAAAACATGGATACAATCAAAGCTAGTATCCATAATAGATATTTTGGACAAAAAATGAAAATTTAATTTTTCTGTAAATAGTGCCGTATTCATGAATAGTGTCGTATACGTGAATAGTAACCCCAACACTAAAAGACAAGAATTTCACAAGAAAAATCTTACCAATAATCCGGCATAATGATATTAGAAGAAATAATATCATTTAAAAAAAAAAATAACATCCCTTACCTCGAAAAGACAAGATTTCCCGGTGGAATATCGGATATAGTGTTGAAGGGAACTTGCACCGTATAGCAACACTCAAAGTATCAAAATACTCACAAGAATACGCTCGATAATATAGAGAGAGAAAGAGAGAGAAAACATCAGTTTCTGGTGTGATTTTTAATTCTAACCTAAGCACCCTATTTATAGGAAAATGCTTAGAACACCAAAGCAAAAAATTTAATAAAATATTAATTTTATTTTCCTACGCACACCTTGCCATTTGATTTCAGCAACTAACACATGTCCCACAAATGCAAAAAACGTTTTTTGTAAAAAAAATATTTAAAACTTCAAAAATTAATTATTCTGGAACTTCAGAACTTCAATAATTTATAATAAATAGCACTTTTATCAGAAAAATTCAAACCTTGTCTTTTCCATAGAAAATTTCATTCTCTACAACTTTGTAGAAGAAAGTTTTTCCAAATTTCAAACAAAAATTGACCGAAATCCACAAACGGACGATTTTATAGGCTTTAATCAAATTTTAGTCAGGAAATGGGGTCCACAGACATGTTTAACATGTTTTAAACATTAATTGTAACAAAAATACTCCTCCTCCTCATATACTCATATATCCCACATTCATTGTAAAAATATCACCATTATTATATTATTAAAATATAATAATATATTTAAATGAATTATTTATCAGAAAAGATAAAATAACAATTTTTCAACAATTGTCACATTAAAATTTTTCTCCATCTATATCCACATAAAATGAATATTTTTCTTATCATTTAAATCAATAATTAATTATTCACAAATAATATTACAGAATCACGATACTGACAACCAGGCAGTTTTCAGGAAAGAGGGGGCTTTCCAATAAGGATTTCTCCTTACTGGCGCGCAATTAGGTGACCAAACCTCTCCTTAGATAGAACTTTTTAGACATTGTCAATAATGTTACCTAATAATATTATTCAAATAATATGAATTATTGATCTGATAATGAAAATATTGTGTAGTGACAATTATTGAAACAACAATTAATAATATAAAATATCAACGTAGCAATTATTGAATCAATAAAATAAAATATTGAACAATAACTACTATAACAATTATTGAGTAATGCCTTCCTATGTAAGAATCAATAATTGGTGCAATACCGTGTGCTACTGTGTTTTAACCACCGGGTATTCCAACAGTATTAATGGTAACAACTACGCCGTTATTTATAAACAACTTATACTTGTCGTTTTCTTCATCCAATCGCTTTCCATTATGGGGCCCTCACAAGGTTGCGCCGTCGTACGAATATTCCCCGACAGTAAGAATATTCCACGACCAAACGAATATTCTCCGATAAAAATGAATATTTTATAACCACTTGCATATTTGAAATATATGCGCATTTTACCCATAACTAACCACATTAATCAAATCAACCCTTACTATTTCAAAATAATAAATAGAGAAAATTTAATTTTATTTAATATAAGTTGGGGTCTTACAACCTCCCCTCCTTATGAAATTTCTTTCTCGAAATTGACGTACGTACCTAGTGTTTTAAAAAGGTGAGGATACCTCGCTTTCATTTTCGTTTCCAACTCCCAGGTCATTTCCTCAATAGCATGGTTTCTCCACAAAATTTTAACTTGTGGTATGACCTTTGTACGTAAGACATGCTCCTTCCTATCCAAGATCTTGACAGGTACCTCCTCGTACGTTAAGTCTTCGGCTATCTCATCTGGTTCTAACTCAATAACGTGGTTCGGGTCTTTCACATATTTACGAAGCACAGATATATGAAAAACATTATGAACACGAGACATACTTGGAGGTAACGCAAGTCTATAGGCTACATTTCCTACTCGATCAAGAATTTGAAATGGACCAATAAATCGTGGATTGAGCTTTCCTCTCTTCCCGAATCTTGTAACTCCCTTCCATGGGTAAACACGCAACAATACATGATCCCCAATACTGAATTCTATGTCCTTTCGATGAAGATCCGCATAACTCTTTTGTCGATCTTGAGCCGTTTGTATACGTTGTCGAATCATTTGGATCTTTTTCGTAGTCATACATACCAACTCGGGTCCCAACAATGTTGCTTCACCCACCTCATCCCAACATATTGGAGAGCGACACTTTCGTCCATACAATGCTTCGAATGGAGCCACATCTATACTTGCTTGATAACTGTTGTTGTAGGAGAATTCCACCAATGGTAAATACTTATCCCAACTCCCTCTGAAATCTAGGACACAGAGTCTTAATAGATCTTCAAGAGTTTGAATAGTCTCTCTCGATTGTCAAAATGGTTTGAGGATGGTATGCCGAACTGAATCGTAAATCCGTGCCCATAGTTTTTTGCAAGCTAACCCAAAATCGTGAAGTGAATCTTGGGTCAAGATCCGAAACTATGGATACTGGTATGTCATGCAATCTCACAATCTTATTTACATACATATGAGCAAGACGTTCAAGGGAATAAGTCTCCCGTATCGGCAAGAAATGAGCAGACTTCGTTAATCTATCAACAATAACCCAAATAGCATTTATGCCTTGAGAAATCGTGGGAAGACTCGTAACGGAATCCATGGTAATATGTTCCCACTTCTATTTCGGAATCTCAAGTGGTTGCAATGGACCCTTAGGCACTTGATGTTTCGCCTTTACACGTTGACAAGTTAAACACCTCGAGATAAACTTCGTGATCTCTCTCTTTATATTGTTCCACCAAAATGTATGTCAAAGATCACGATACATTTTGGTACTTCCAGGATGGATTGCAAATGGTGTATTGTGTGCCTCCATCATGATCTTGTTCTTTAAATCAGAATCGTTATGAACACAAAGTCTGGAGTGGACTCGAAGTATTTCTTCTTCATCAATTCTCGCTTCCGGAATAGCACCTTCTTGTACTTTATTCTTCATACGCATCAGCTCCGGGTCGGTGGCTTCAGCAACTTTAACTTCATCGATTAAAGTTAGTTCTATGCGTATACATGACATCATCGCACTCGTTCCTGCATATGATCTTCTACTCAATGCATCAGCTACCACGTTTGCTTTTCCAGGATGGTATTAAATGGTGTGGTCATAATCTTTTAACAGCTCGAGCCAACGTCGTTGTCACATGTTGAGTTCCTTTTGGGTGAAGAAATATTTGAGGCTTTTATGGTCTGAATATATCTCCACATTCTCTCCATATAGATAGTGCCTCCAGATCTTTAGCGCGAAAAGCAGCAACGCCAACTCTAGATCATGAATAGGATAATTCCTCTCATATTCTTTAAGTTGTCGCGAGGCATAGGCTATGACTTTCCCACGTTGCATGAGAACACATCCTAACCCTTTGCACGAAGCATCATTTGTAGATAACAAATCCATCCGAACCGGATGGTATTGTCGAGCAGTGCAGAAATGAGTCTCCTCTTGAGCTCTTGGAAACTCTTCTCGCATTCCTCGCTCCATACGAATTTTGTATCTTTCTGAGTCAGCTAAGTTAACGGAGTAGCGATTCGAGAAAATCCTTCCAGGAATCTCCGATAATAACAAACTAAGCCCAAAAAGCTACGTACTTGATTCATCGAATTTTGGTTGCTCCCAACTTTGTATTGCCTCAATCTTCGCCGGGTCAACAGATACTCCATGTTTTGACACCACATGCCCAAGGAATGCTACTTCCTCAAGTTAGAATTCGCATTTCTTCAACTTGGCATATAGCTTGTTTTCACGAAGCCTTTGGAGTACCAGCTTTTAATGGTGCTCATGATCTTCACGGCTTTTGGAATATATAAGGATGTCATCAATAAAGACAACAACGAATTGATCTAAATATTCCTTGAATACTCGGTTCATCATATCCATGAAAGCCGCAGGAGCATTAGTCAATCCAAAAGACATGACTAAGAATTCATAATGCCTGTACCGAGTTCTGAAGGCAGTCTTTGGAATATCCTCAATTTTAATCTTCAGCTGATGATATCCAGAACGAAGATCGATCTTTGAAAAGAATTATGCTCCTTGCAACTGGTCAAACAGGTCATCAATACGAGGTAACGGATACCTATTCTTGATGGTGACATGGTTCAATTCTCGATAGTCAATACAAAGTCGCATACTCCCGTCTTTCTTCTTTACAAATAAAATAGGAGCACCCCGAGGAGATGTACTTGGGGCCGAATGAAACCGATGTCCAACAACTCACGTAGTTGGACCTTTAACTCACGAAATTCAATAGGAGTCATTCGATATGGAGTTTTAGAAATGGGCTTTGTACCAGGTTTAAGATCAATAAAGAATTCAACTTCACGTTTTGGGGGTAGACCGGGAAGTTCTTCAGGAAACACGTCAGGAAATTTACTAACAACAGGAATATTATTCAAATCTGACGTGTCTTTATTCAAATCCTTAACATGGACTAAGAAAGCTTGACATCCATTTTTCAATAAACGAATAGTTTTATGACTAGATATGACAGTGATTGATTTTAATGGTTTAGTTGCTTGAATTGCATACAAAGTTGGTTAGGAATATGAAAACTAACAACCTTACGAAAACAATCAATTTTGGCATGATGAGTAGTTAACCAATCAATCCCTAAAATCACATAAAAAGAAAGTATCTTTAAAGAGATAAGGTCAACATGTAATGTGATGGTGCCAACTTGGATCAAACAAGATTTATAAATAGTGGATGTGATGAAAGTTTCTCCTAGCTGAGTCTCCATGAGATAAATCAAAGTCTAATTTCTCCCGGAGTTAAGTTTAAGCGTTGAGCACAAAGCAGGAGAGATAAATGAATGGGTATACCGGTATCTAGTAAGGTATAAACTTCGCAAGAATTTATGATTAGCTTACCCGTAATCACCTCGTTTGGGTTCTCGCATTTTGACCGATCCACGACAAACGCTCTTCGAGAACCGTTGACTTTGACTTTTACGGGGACGACCTTTTGAGTCACCATCCCCCATTGGACTTGGTTTCGCTCACCGCACAATCTCGGCGATATGTCCTTCCTTTCCACAATTATAGCATACCTTGAAGCTGTTCAGGCGGATTTGGTGATATGTCCCTCTTTTCCACATTTATAGCATACGACCGGTGGTCGTTCTCCTCCCTTAGAACCAGTTGCTGCTGGTGTTGACGTCTTTACATGGTCATTGTTGAATCTCCTCTTTTTAAAATCTCCTCCCGACTCGCTTCTTCTATTCTCATGGCCATGATTACCACCAGAGTGGTTACCGCCTTTGTCCGTATTCTTCTTTTTCCGCTGGTTATCGTTGTTCTGATGACTGCTGTCACTAGTATGATCCTGGTTATGGTCCCTCGGTTGAACGTACTCGTTATCTCGCTCTAACAATTGAGCCCTATTGACAACATCTGAATAGAGAGAAAATTTATGAGAAATGAGAATCGGCGTATCACGGGTTTCAAACCTCTCAGAAACATCCGCGTCATACGTTCCTCATTCTCCACCAAATAAGGTGCAAACCTAGATAACTCTGTAAACTTTGCCTCGTACTGGGACACCGTCATGTTATTTTGTTCCAGTCTAATAAACTCCACTTCCTTCATATGACCGAATACTTTCGAGGAAAGTACTTGTCATTAAATAGTTTCAAACGCGTCTCCCAAGACATCTTTGAGTCTTGGGGTCGGATGGATACGCTTCTGATTCCCAATCATGTCTGCCTCATTACGGAACATAAAGGTGGCGAATGGAACCTTATGTTCCTCCGTGCATCCCAAGACATCGAATATCTTGGTAATTTCTTGACCCACGTTTCTACCTTAATCGGATCCGACTTTCCCCAAAATTCTGGTGGTCCCAACTCTTTGAACTGCTTGGCTGTGACAAACCGTGCATTGTTATCATTTCCACCTGTATTTTGAACACGAGTCTCCCTCGTCTGATTTTGCATGAACTGCAAAAAGCTTCTAAACATCCCGTCGTTCATCATTTTCTCAGTGGTGTTGTTTACAGGAGGAACATTGCCAGCCTGTTGCACGTTCTCCTCGTTGGTGAGTAAAGGTGTCTCCACGGTCTCATTTACTCCACTATTAACATTCTCAGTCGATATTCTCAAATACTGCCATAAAACAAGGGTTAATTAAAGAAATCAACATATCACATAATATCCCTATATACTGACCAACTAACAAATAAGCTTAGGTAGGACACACTAGCGAAGGATTTACTCGTCTCTCCCCTCCTAGTTCTATTCCACGATCTCCGCCAGAGATTAAATCCCTAAGCTCTGATACCAACTGTGACGCCCCCAAAATAGGTATACATCACCCATTTTGAGTCGTCAATAACATGGTACAGAAATAACTACAACTTATTAATACAACATAAAAACTGTGAGTTTAAATACAAATATTGCTATCTATACAATATTCACACCCAAATAAGTCCTCTTTACAATTATTGGTACATTATTTTACAAAAATGGTGAGGACTACTAAAACAACTCTCTAGAACCATCATTCCACACCCCGACTAGAACTCGCTACATTCTCGCCTCCTGAGAAGAAAAATAGAACAAAAGGGAAAAGGGTGAGCTCAACTAGCCCAGTAAAGAATATTATGACTAAGATAATATAGAACAAATTATCGTTAGTCATCTACAGGGAAAAAATATGACAAAATATAATAGACAACAAGTTTTAGATCAATATTCGCAGCGGAAATAATAAATCATAGATGAGTTACGTAGAGAATGAAATCTACTATAATCTATGAATTTAAAAGTTCATCATCATTATTTTATCCCTGTAACATCAATCAATATTCATCTTGAATCAAATATTTATCTTTGCATTAAAGGCCAAAGATATTCATCGATTAGTCATGTTCATCTCAACACTGCTCATCTTTTGCACTCTGAGCCAAAGATATTCATCGAAAATCATTAATCTTTGCACTACTGGGCCAAAGATATTCAAATAAAATCATCATTTAGGATGAGGATGATGAAAAATATTTTAAAGAAAACGAATCCAGTGAAACAAAAGAACAAATATTAAGGATTCGTACTTTAAACAATTCGTGTTCGAAAATACTTCATAAATAATCATAGTGGAGTAAAATTCAAGAATGATCAAAACATGAATACAATCAAAGCTAGTATCCATAATAGATATTTTGGACAAAAAATGAAAATTTAATTTTTCTGTGAATAGTGCCGTATTCATGAATAGTGCCGTATATGTGAATAGTACCGTATACGTGAATAGTAACCCCAACACTAAAAGACAAGAATTTCACAAGAAAAATCTTACCAATAATCCGGCATAATGATATTAGAAGAAATAATATCATTTTAAAAAAAATAACATCCCTTACCTCGAAAAGACAAGATTTCCGATTTGGAATCTTTGGATATAGTGTTGAAGGAACTTGCAAACCATATAACAACACTCAACGTATCAAAATACTCACAAGAATAAACTCGATAATATAGAGAGAGAAAGAGAGAGAAAACTTCAGTTTCTGGTGTAATTTTCAATTCTAACCTAAGCACCCTATTTATAGGAAAATGCTTAGAACACCAAAGCAGAAAATTTAATAAAATATTAATTTATTAATTTTATTTTCCTACGCACACCTTGCCATTTGATTTCAGCAACTAACACATGTCCCACAAATGCAAAAAAACCTTTTTTGTAAAAAAAATATTTAAAACTTCAAAAATTAATTATTCTGGAACTTCAGAACTTCAATAATTCTTAATAAATAGCACTTTTATCAGAAAAATTCAAACCTTATGTCTTTTCCATAGAAAATTTCATTCTCTACAACTTTACAGAAGAAAGTTTTTCCAAATTTCAAACAAAAATTGACCGAAATCCACAAACAGACGATTTTATAAGCTTTAATCAAATTTTAGTCAGGAAATGGGGTCCACGGACATGTTTAACATGTTTTAAACATTAATTGTAACAAAAATACTCCTCTTCCTCATATACTCGTATATCACACATTCATTATAAAAATATCACCATTATTATATTATTAAAATATAATAATATATTTAAATGAATTATTTATCAGAAAAGATAAAATAACAATTTTTCAACAATTGTCACATTAAAATTTTCTCCATCTATATCCACATAAAATGAATATTTTCCTTATCATATAAATCAATAATTAATTATTCACAAATAATATTACAGAATCACGATACTGACAACCAGGCAGTTTCCAGGAAAGAGGGGGCTTTTCAATAAGGATTTCTCCTTAGACAGAACTTTCTAGCCATTGCCAATAATGTTATCTAATAATATTATTCAAATAATATAAATTATTAATCTGATAATGAAAATACTGTGTAGTGACAATTATTGAAACAACAATAATATAAAATATCAAAGTAGCCATTATTGAATCAATAAAATAAAATATTAAACAGTAACTACTGTAACAATTATTGAGTAATGCCTTTCTACGTAAGAATCAATAATTGGTGCAATCTGGTAAGTGTCTTCGTGTTTTAACCACCGGGTATTCCAACAAGATAACTAGTAATAACCACGCTGCAATTATTTATAAATAACTTATACTTGTCGTTTTCTAATCCAATCGCTTTCCGTTATGGGTCCCACACAAGGCTGCGCCGTCGTACGAATATTCCCCAACAGTAAGAATATTCCACGACCAAACGAATATTCTCCGATAAAAATGAATATTTTATAACCACTTGCATATTTAAAATATTTGCGCATTTTACCGATAACTAACCACATTAATCAAATCAACCCTTACTATTTCAAAATAATAACTAGAGGAAATTTAATTTTATTTAATATAAGTTAGGGTCTTACATTATTTGTTGTACCTGTAAAGGGTATTATTTTTTTCGTATTCATGAAGAGAACTTTTGTTATTCTATTTTTTTTATTCTGTTGGAATAACCTGTATACGCGGACTACCCTATACTTAGTGAAATTCTTCTGTTATTCCATTCCTTATTATTCTGTTGGAATAACCTGTATATGCGAAGTACCGCATACATGGTGAAATTTTTCTGTTATTCCATTCCTTATTATTATGTTGGAATAACCTGTTTATGCGAAGTATCGCATACATGGTAAAATTCTTCTATTATTCCGTTCATTATTATTCTGTCGGAATATCCTGTCTGTGCGATCTATCGCATGCATGGTGATTTCTGTTGTTATTCCATTCTTAATTATTCTGTTGGAATATCCTGTCGGTGCGTATTACGCCTGACCTAGTTCCATTATTTATTATTCTGTTGGGAATAACCTGTTGGTGCGATCTATCGCATGCATGGTGATTTCTTCTGTTATTCCATTCTTTATTATTCTGTTGGAATAACGTGTCTATCTGGATTACCACATGCATGGTGAATGATCCTTTGTATTCATTCCTTATTAAATTGTGGAAATGATTCAGATATCGTGGATTGCGTATGGCGGTGAAAATCCATTTGCAGTTTCATATATTCTATTATACTTAGTTGGTTAAAGTTTTGACTTCTATACTCCATGAAATTTGTGGAATATCCTTAATATTTGCGCTTCATCCAGTATCTTTTCATGGAAATATTCTTCTGAGAATTCTTGAATTTTACTCTACAAAGAAGTATTATGTTGCCAATTTGGACATTATTGAGCTCACGATAAATTAACTTATAAATCTTTAAAATTTATTCTTGAACTTATTTTATTGAATTATTATGTCATTTTCATGATGAGTTATGTTGGTTATTATGTGAAAACATGAAAGTTTCTTAGATATCACAAAGGGTTGAAAATCAGATTTTGGTGAAAATGAAACATGAAATTCAATTGACCATATCTCCTATTATATTTCGAATTTTTGGGTGTGGTCAATTTCTAGAGTTAGATCTATGAGTTTTCTAACTTATCCAAGTGGAATCTCTAGAAAAGGTGTTGTAGATTTTCGTGTGGACTGTTTTTAACAAAGGAGTCAAAAACTGCAAGAGAGAAAATGCTACTGCCCAGAAATTTAAAAGGGTTGTTTCGGCCACTTAATTTGTGAGAAAAATTCTGGCCTTTTGGGACATGAAAGTATATGGTATAAAGTATCTCCTATCCAAAAATGAGCTCATTCCGACTTAAAATGAGCAAGTTATGACAATTTCAATATTTAGATTTTTTCGATGAAAAACGCTATAACCGGAGTTCTATAACTCCGATGACCATGAAATTTAAACTGGAAGCTCACGTTAACATGTGTAAGATCCTGCCAAGAGTTGGGAATTTCTGGAGTTAAACTTGAGGTAGCTAATTTCTTAAAAAATTAATTAGAAATTAATTTTTTTAAAATAGTAAATGAATTTTAAAAATTCCGAGAAAAATATATGTTCATTATGGGACTATATTCTGCTAAATCCCAAAAAAAAAATATTTTTGGGACTGATTTGGTATTTTTTATGAAAATGGTTTAGTTACGAACATATGAGTTAAATATGTTATGTGAAGTAACAAAGTTGGAAAATAGGATTTTATGGCTTGAAAATCTTATATAGGGTATATGCAGATTTTTGATAAAGGATTTGATCATTGGTGATGAAATCTTATGAGTATGGCATTTGTGAATGATTAAATGCATTATTTGGTAAAGTATAAACAATTAAAATAAATTATTTATAAGTTTAAGAAGCGATTAAAATATTGTTATAATATTAATAATATTATATTATGAGTTTATTAAGTGATTGATAATATTTGGATAAATTTAAAGTCTTTAATATTTATCCTTGTTTTCGTTTGATTAATGTTTATATCATTGTCATTATTCTCATGTTTATATTGTGATAAAAGTCATCTTTGGCTTACGTGCATAAATGGACTTGGTGTGATTATGATCATGGATTATTCGGTATAGTCATGACCGTAATGTGACGAATGATGTGGTAAAAATTCTCAGTGGCTTGTAGTGCATTGATGGACAGTTTTTGGTATGATTATGACCAGGGATTATTCGGTATAGTCATGACCATTGATGATTTAATGAATATCCTTGGCCCGTAGTGCAGGGATGATTCGATGATGTGGTTTATTTATTAAGCTGAGTCTCAACGATAAAAATTGATGAAATTTTTTTAAATTATAGAAGATAGTAGATTTTATTCTCTACTTGACTCTTCTAATGGATTGCTTGTTTCGCTGCAGTTAAACTTGATGTCTATTGTATTTTATCAGTTTAACATTATTGAAGGCTAATGATAATTTATTCTGCATTATCTTAGTTATAATATTTCTTACTGGGCTAGTTGAGCTCACCCCTTTCTTTCACTGTTCTCTTCAGGAAATGAGAATATAGATGGGACGAGTCGGGGAACGGAGTGACGGTCCAGATGATAGTATTAGTAGTCCTCACTATTCTGTTAAATAGTGTGACAATAAATGTAATGAGGACTCCTTTGAGTGTGGATATTGTCTAGATGACTATATTCTTATTAAAACTCTCAATTTATGTTTTGACGTATTTTACACGACATTTGTATTATTAAGTTGTATTTATATTTTTATACCATGTATTTGGCTACTCAAGATGAGTGATGTATACCTATTTTGGGGGCGTCACACCTTACCTCAAAGAGACAGTACTTCGGAATGAATGTCGGATATAATGCTGAATGAAACTTGTACTGAATAGTAACTCTCAAAGTATCTAAATACTCACAAAATACACTCGATAATATAGAGAGAGAAAGAGAGAAAGCTTATGTTTCTGGTGTGATTTTCAATTCTAACTTAGCCTTCTATTTATAGGAAAATGTTAGCACGCCGAAGCAGACTTGACCTGCTACCTGATGGCTTTACCTGCTACTATTTCAACCCACCATATTTGAAATAAAATTCAGCACATTTCTTCACCAACCACAAGTGGGGCCCACTCAATTCTAGAATTTTCTACCAAAATCATTTATAAACCTAATTTCCGAATCAGTCACCTCTAAAAATTCATAACAAAACATATGTTCATTTTTAATGGTTCAAAATTTGTGGACATATACTCGACTTATATATGTATAACATATCCAAAAATCACAACGATCCAACGATTGAATTAAAATTATAACTCACATAATATATCGTAAAAATCTTGATTTGATTTTAATACCTCCATTACGACAAAAATCACGATAAAACACCTCAACATTAATTCCTTCAATTATAACCACATAAATGAATAAATCCATCATTTATATCCGCATCAAATAAATATTTTCTTATCAATATTTAATTATTCACAAATAATATTACAAAATCATAATAATGACAACCAGGCAGTTCCCAGGAAAGAGGGGGCTTTTCGATAAAGATTTCTCCTTATTGGCGCGCAATTAGGTGACCAAACCTCTCCTTGACAGAACTTTCTAGATTTTGTCAAAAATGCTATCTAATAATATTATTCAAATAATATGAATTATTGATCTGATAATGGGAAATATTGTGCAGTGACAATTATTGAAACAACAATAATATAAAATATTTACGCAGCAATTATTGAATCAATAAAATAAAATATTGAACAGTAACTACTGTAACAATTATTGAGTAGTGCCTTCTTACGTAAAGATCAATAATTCAAAAAATCTTGCAATGTCTGGTGTGCTCTTTATGCAACCACGCATATTATTTGTATTTTTAACCACCGGGTATTCCAACAGTGTTACTTGGTAACAACTACTGTAGATTATTTATAAAAACTCATACTTTGTCGTTTTCCTTCATCCAACCGTTTTTCGTTATGGGGCCCACAAATGGTTGCGCCATCGTACGAATATTCCCCGACAACAAGAATATTCCACGACTAAACGAATATTCCCCGACAGAAATGAATATTCTATAACCACTTGCTTCTTTTTGCAAAATTTGCACATTTCACCCATAACCAAAGCATTATATCAAATTAACACCTTATTAATTTAGAATAATGAATAGAAAAAATTCAATTTTATTTATAATATGTTGGGGTCTTACATTTTAGGGAGGAATTGAAATATAACTTTGGAAAATATAAGAACACTTTGATTTCACTTGATTCAAATGAACAAAATACAAGACTATTTATAGGACTCATAGGATACTTCTGGAGCTACATTAATAATGACCATATTCATGTACATGAACCTAACACTTGAACACATTCATGAACATACATGCATCATGTACTTGGATATCACCAATTCATGTACTAATATTAATTAAGATATTTCTTGAATAATCTAGAATATATTTGGTTTATTTAACAAGGCCTCCCGTAAACCAAATTTATTCTTCACTCCGAGCTTAGCGATTTGCTTCTTGAATACTTCTCCAGAAATCGGCTTTGTAAAAATGTCTGCTAGCTGCTCCTCAGATTTATAATACTTGATATTAATAATTCCATCATTCACAAGTTCCCTTAAGAAATGATATCGAATGCGAATATGCTTTGTCTTTCCATGAAGAACTAGATTTTTGGTAACTAAAATTGTTGAAGTATTATCACAAAACAAAGTTGGATCAGCTTCTTGTTTTTGCTTGAGATACTTCAAAATTCCTTCTAACCAAACTAGATGACATCCACCATGTGCCGCCGCTATATATTCAGCTTCAGTTGTTGAAAGAGCAACAATTGGTTATTTCTTTGAAGTCTAAGAAATAGCTCCGCTTCCTATATTAAAAACATAACCTGGAGTACTTTTGCTATCATCAATGCTACCTCCAAAATCACTATCTATGAATCCCATAAGACTAACTGGAACATCAGCTTCATAAAAAATTCCATAATCAACTGTGCCTTTCACATATCTCAAAATTTATTTTGCTGCCTCCCAATGTTCTGAGTGAGGCTTCTCCATGAACCTGTTAATCATACAAACAACAAACATTAAATCTGGTCTTGTGGAAGTTAAATACATCAAATTTTTAACCAAACTCCTGTAAATAGTTGGATCCACAAGCTTTCCTTCACCTTTCTTTCTTAACTTAAGCCTAGTAACACATAGAGTTGAAACAGAATTAGCATTCTCTATATTGAACTTTTTCAAAATTTCCCTTGCATATCTCCCTTGAGAAATAAAAATTTCCTTACTGGACTGACTAACTTCAATACCCAAAAAATGATGTAACTCTCCCAAATGAGTCATGTCAAACTCTTGTTCCATTGAAGCTTTGAAATCATTAAGCATCTCCATATCATTGTCAGTAAAAATGAGATCATCAACATAGAGACTTACCACCATAAATCATCATTTTGAATGATTAATTTTGGTGCATAAAGTATGCTCCTGAGAACATTTTTGAAAACCATTCTTATCAAAGTAAGAATTAATGCGGCTATACCAAGCACTCAGTGACTACCTCAAACCATATAAAGCCTTCTTTAACTTGTAAACTTTCTCTTCTTCACCTTTCTTCACTTAAAGCCGGGTGGGTGATCAACATAGATCTCTTCCTCAAGAAACCCATTTAAAAATGCCGATTTGACATCCATTTGGAACAACTTCCAATTGTTTTTGAAAGAAGAAGAGATATAATTAAGCGAAACGATATCAAGTCTTGAAACAGTGCAAATACCTCAAGTAAAATCTTCTCCTTCCTTTTGTGCATACCCTTTGCAAGCGAGCACGGCTTTGTACTTATTGGATTTGAGCCATCTGAATTTAACTTTGTCTTAAAAAATCCATTTAACTCCAATGGGTCTTTTGTTTGGTGGTAAACTGATGAGCTCCCATGTGTCATTTCTTTCGATAGCCATAATTTCTTCCTTCATGGATTGTTTCTATTTTTCTTCTTTTGTTGCATCTTCATGGGAGATTGGATCGTCTCCTGTATAGAAATCAAAGAAAATAGCTCCTGCATCTACTGGCTCCGTAGTATCATAAATCTCCTGTAAAGTTCTTGTCTTGATTCCTTCGGGGCTGCTACCAGAAGACACTCCTGTTGAGGATGATGGAACATCAAGTGGGTTCAAGGATGGATCATCTTCACTTGGCATACTGCTACAATCTTCCAAATCCTCCACGAGCAATGGTACCTCATCTGCAGTGTTTATGTTACCATAATTGAAAAAAGATTTTTCATCAAAGTTTACATCCCTGCTAATGACAATTTTCGTTGTTTTTGGATTATACAGCTTGTAGGTTTTTGACCTTTCACTGTATCCAACAAAAATACATTTTTATGCCTTGTCATCAAGTTTTTTCTTTATTGCATTTGGTACATGAGCAAAAGCTACACTTCCAAAAATCTTCAAGTGTTGGACACTTGGTTTTCTCCTATACCAAGCTTCATAAGGAGTACAATTTTTTAAACTATTTGTTGGTGACATGTTGCTCAAGTAAACCGCACAAGAAACAGCTTCTGCCCAAAATTGGCATGGCAACCTTTTTCTTTTCAGCATGCATCTAACCATGTCCATGATTGTACGATTTTTTTCTTTTGCAAACACCATTTTGTTGCGGTGTATAGCGAACTGTTAATTCTTGCCTTATGCCATTATCTTTACAAAAATACTGAAAATCATTTGAAAGATACTCTGACCCTCGATCTGTTCTCAAAGTCTTTATGTGGCAACCAGAAAAATTTTCAACTTATGCTTTAAAAATTTTAAAAGC
Organism: Panax ginseng; assembly: GCA_020205605.1. Lineage (NCBI taxonomy): Eukaryota > Viridiplantae > Streptophyta > Magnoliopsida > Apiales > Araliaceae > Panax > Panax ginseng. The sequence goes on from CM035131.1 coordinate 40,559,650, forward strand.
TTGAAAACTTTCAGATTTTTCACGAAGAAAATAAGTGCACACTTTTCTTGTGTAATCATCAATAAAAGAAATGAAGTATCTGTTACCCCCAAAGGATGACACTGTCATAGGTCCACACAGGTCTGAATGAACAAGTTCAAGTGGCTGCCTTGCACCCCAAGAAGATTTTGAGGGGAATGGATTACGGTGCAACTTTCCCAACTGGCATGCTTCACAAATCTCCTCCATTTTATTATCTAGGGTAATCCATTCACCATTCCTTTCACTGCTAACAATTTTAGGCTGTCAAAATTCAAGTGGTCATACCTGTCATGCCACAACTTAGAAACTTCTTCATTAAAACCAGCGAAACAATGAAAATTTTCCACTTGAAGAGGAAGTGGAAATAAATTATTCTCCGCCAAGCTAATCTTTGCCAAAACCTGATTATTTTTTGACAGAGTACATAATTTATCATGAAAGAATATATCAAACTCTTTTCGCAAAAGTTGTCCAGTACTTAGCAAATTGCTTTTGATGCCTGGAATAAAATAAACATCTGACATTTTTTCAAATTTTCCATATTTTATTTTAAAAGTGACTTCTCCAACTCCTTTAATTATATAGCCTCTAGCAACTCCTATTTTTATTTGCCCAAAATTTGACTCCACCATGGTAGAAAATAAATCCTTATTCCCAGTCATATGTTTGCTGGCACCACTATCCAAATATCAAACATGATTATTATTTTCTTGATAAGCAATTAATAATGACTCTGAACAATCTTTCTCAATTGATTCATTTTCATGCACCAATCCCGATTCTTTTTTGTTAAATGGTGCAAACCAACATTCACTAATTTTATGACCATGCCTATGACAATGAAAACATTCAATATAGCCTTTTCTCCCTCTTTGATTAATAACACGACCTCTTCCTTTTTCTCTTTGAGAATTGTTTGAATACTTAAATGACTCTTCCTTAAAATTATTATTGTTACCTTGTGATCCTCTTCCATTGCCACAAAAATTAGAGCATCTACCTCTATTTCCTTGGAAGCCACCTCTTCCACGTCCACGACCTCCTCCACGGCCACGACCACGGAGAGCACCTCGGCCTCCCGTAATTTCAGACTTGAGAGCTTGATCATTTGAAGGTGGATTTCTTTGATTAACACAGAACTCATGTGCCTTTAAAGAAGCCTGCAAATCTTCCAAAGACATTTTTGACACATCTTTGGACTCTTCGATAGCTACCACGATAAAATCAAACTTTTGTGGAAAGCTCTAAAGAATTTTCTCAACTACTTTTTGATCTTGCAAAACTTCTCCATTGGTTGCCATTTGATTAACAATTGAAGTAACTTTTGAAACATAATCAACAATAGTCTCATTTTCTTGCATTTGCAACTTCTCAAATTCTAAATACAAAGACTGGAGTCGTACCTTTTTTACCTTTTCTTCACCTTTATATATTGATTGAAAAATATCCCAAGCTTCTTTTGAAGTTACTGTCTTCGAAATTCTATCAAAAATTGGCCTTTCAATTGCTTGATAAATTTGGAAGAGTGTCTTGTTATCCTTCTCCCTTTTCTCATTCAGGCTATTTTTTGGGCTTGTGATAAACCCTTTTCAGTTTCTAGTTCTCCAACAATACTCCACAACTTGAAGGATTTCAATAATACTTTCATATTATGGCTCCAATAATCAAAGTCTTCTCCATTAAAATGAGTAATTAGAGAAACTAGATTGTTTGAATTTGCCATCACGACGTTACATTAAATTTATTTGTTGAGCCTATGTTACGTGCTTGTGGTGTTTTAAAATGGTGTTTTAATTAGAAATTACTTCGTCAAGCATGGAAACTTTATACGGACATATTATGAACTTCAGCTGCTCTGATTTATTTTGACGAATTTCAAGGAGTTTGCTTTATGAACCATGGAACCACCTGCACTAAACAAACTCATGTCAAATTAACCGGGTCTGGACTTGGGTTCCCTTGGAGTTCTTCCCGTGGATCCACAAAACTTGAAAATTTTGTTGAAGCTTCTTTTGATTGATTGCACAAGGAGTCTTTTATTCACTCGGTGCTTCAGTTTAGTGGTGGTGGACCCAAATATTACCAAAGTATCACTTGCTCCTTTGTAATATTTGTTGCATGGTAGCCTGATCTTGATTTGTTGGTTTCTTTGCTACTTTTTGTGATGGTCCCGCTTTCCTTTCAAGCTCTGATACCACTTTAATGGATAATTAGAAAGAGAATATATTTTAGCGAGAAAGTGAAATATAACTTTGGAGAATATAAGAACACTTTGATTTCACTTGATTCAAATGAAAAAAATGCAATACTATTTATAAGACTCATAGGATACTTCTAGAGCTACATTAATAATGACCATATTCATGTACATGAACCTAACATTTGAACACATTCATGATGGATATCACCAATTCATGTACTAATATTAATTAAGATATTTCTTGAATAATCTAGAATATTTTTGGTTTAGTTAACATCCTTGGACAAGGTAAGCATGATTTCTTCCTGTTTTCTAGCTCCAAATCATAAGCAAAAGCATCAAATATGCAGATAAACTCCTTTCCAATAATTTTCCTCTTCACCTCGGGATCTACCACACCTTTCCAACTTGCTAAGAAATTGCTCTACGGTATCAACACAAGTAACAGGTAAATGAAGATCCCTTTCGAAGGTTTCCATCACCCGCTCTCTCTCTACTGGAATCTACAAGAAATCAATATAAAACATACTATTACTTACGTCCTACGTCCTAGAGATGTATAAATATAAAACTTCTTTATCATGACAAACTCTACAAACATGAAATGAACAATCAATGCTTTGGGTTTTTCATTCAGAAATTACACCTTAATAAACCATTATCAACAAAAACACAATGAAGCCTGTCACCAATTGCTTTGTGAATGAGAGTGACAGTAACGGTAGAATCCACACCCCCCAGATAAGGCACAAATGACATGATCTTCAGGCCCAACCATTTTTTTAATAATTTTTAATTCTTCGTCCATTACATTAGCCATTTTCATTCCATTGAAGAGGAAATACCTCAAAGTTTCCATTCCTTCCGGCGAATGCGTCACCTACATAAGTTTCAAAAAGAATGGTCTAGGATAAGCTAATTGGTGCTTATATAAATCCAACACATTCTCATAGTTAGAAAAACTTGAAAACCATTAAGGAAAACAAATTAAGTTCAAGTTGGTAATATCATGAACCCGGCCACAACAATATTCTTGTCTCTAAACACCTTCGTATCTGATGAATAAAATAATATTGAAATAACCAGAAATAGGTTGACATCCCTAAACTCTAAATGTTGATCTTACCACTTCGATCAAGTATAGATTTTTCGCATAACCCATTAATAAAGAACTTCAATACTATTCAATCCATACTACAATTCACAAAACAACTCTAAAGAACAAAAAATTTGAAAGTCATTCTATCACGGTGTATTCCAAACCTAAATTAATTAAAACACAATTATACCTCAGGATGATACTGAAGTCCGTAAAACTGTCTTGCCGGATTCTCCACGGCAGCCACGGCCCCTTGCTGACTCCGAGCCACCATGTAATGATTGGAGCTATTAATAGTATTTATTAATAGAATAACTGATTAGTTAGTAACAAGCTCAAGAACATTAGTCTGGCTAAAGTTGTCTTTTTATCTTTTTATCAGATGTTAGTTCGTTGGAAGAAAGAGCGTGTGGCTTGTTGTTTAAGAGGAGTGATCTGATGTAATACAAAGCATGTGATTTATGAAATGAAATCTGAATTTCCCTCTCAATTTTTTTGCTCTTCCTATTCCCTCACTTTATGTGCATTTTGCCCCATTTTCGAATCAATTCTTCTTTTTTTTTGCTAAATAATTGATCTAATTAGCTCCTGAAAGTCCAGTAGCTTACAAATTGGTATCAAAGCCCTGTCGATCCAGTATGACGAACAATAACCAACGAATTACTAATTTGGAAAGCTTCGCCAGTGAGCATGCTCATTTAATTCAGCAGCTGCAATCTATGTTCCAGGAGTCTTTTGATAATTTGAAGAATAGTTTGGAGGAAATGATGAAGAAGAAATTTGAGCAAATGATGAAAGGAATTGAAGCTCTCATCTTAGTTCGGAAACTAAATGCACAAACTACTTTAGGTACTTCAAATAGCCATATAAGATCAATTTTGGGTTCATATGAGAATGGATCTGCTACTGAAAAAAAATAGTAACAGTATATTCAAAACAATCATGTATGAATTCCTAAATTTGATGGAACAAATCCAAGAGCATGGATTCAAAGGTGTAATAAAAAAATTTCTCATCATGTAATTTTTGAAGATCAGAAGTTGTATTTGACTGTAATGAACTTAGAAGGTGAAGTTGAGGAATGGTATTCAGGTTTTATCCATGAAGGACCACAGTTGACTTGTGATGCTTTTGTTGAAGAGATTAATGCTCGATTCTGTACTGAGGTATAAATTAATCCAATAGGTGAGCTTAAGAACTTGCAGCAAATTGGAACTTTTGATGAGTATAAAAAGAAATTTGAAGAGCTTAAAGGCTGGTCACTGGTTATGAATCCTTCACTAAATGAAGCATTCTTCATGGAATGCTTTGTAGGAGGATTAAAGAAAGAAATTAGGTTGGGAATACAGGAGTTGAAGATCTTTACTCTTAAGATTTGATAAGGTTGGCTAGAGTAGAGGAAGCTAAACTGGAGGCATTGTTGAGGAGAAGTAAGTTGAGCATGAAATCTGCACTTCCAAGCATTCAGAAAAGTGTGTGTGTACCAACTATTAAACCTGCAGGACTGGGAAATGCTGGACATGTTATTGTTGCACAGAATAATTCTGTAGTTAATCCTAATACAGAATTTAGTAAGTCTCTGTCGATTAAAGGGTTAACTAGAGACCAAATTTTAGAGAAAAGGAGGAAGGGTTTATGTTTCTCTTGTGATGAACCTTATACCTTGGGACATGTATGTAAAAAACCTCATTTATTCATGATGTTGCCATCTGAAGAGTGTCGGGTTGATGTAATAGAGTGTGAGGATGATGTAGATGAAGTTAAAAAGGAGGAACAAGGTTGTAATCAACTTGAAGCTTATATCACATTACATGTTCTTTCTGGGCATAATGATAATAGAACCATCAGAATTATTGGTATGGAAAGTGGTAAGGTTTTAAGAATATTGATTGATAGTGGAAGCACCCACAACTTTATGGATCCTATTGTTGCAAGAAGAGTCAAGGTTGAAGTTAAAAACACTAAACCATTTTCAATTTCTGTAGCTGATGGGTTCAAGTTCACATGAATGTATTGAATTTGTATGGACAGCTCAAGGAGAGGAATTCATTAATGATTTCATGATCTTACCACTGGGAGGAATAGATGTTGTGGTAGGAGTAAAATGGCTCAAGCAATTAAATCCAGTCACCCTTGATTTGATCGATTACAATTATCGTTTGTTAAGGATGAAAGGTCTGTAATCTTAAAAGGAGAGACTGGGGAAATAGAACCCAGGGTGCAGTTAATGTCTCATGGTGAATTCAAAAAAACTCTTAATGCTACTTCACATGGTTATTTTGGATACTTATTTTGGATCAATCAGGAGCAGCAACAATATGGAGCAGAAGGGGACAAACAAGGTTGTTATGTTATTTTTGAAGGGGCTAAAGAAGGAATTTTTTCTCAATTGGAGGCATTATTGGAAGAATTTTCTGGATTATTTCAGGAACAAAAGTCATTACCACCTAACAGGAGTCATAATCATCACATTAACTTGAAGGAGGGAAGTCAGCCAGTCAATTTAAGGCCTTTCATGTACCCTTATATTCAAAATGAAGTAATAGAACAAATTATATGTGAATTGCTCAATTCTGGAGTTATATAATCAAGTAATAGCCCATATGCATTTCCTGTGTTGCTAGTTAAGAAACATGATGGTTCTTGGAGAATGTGTGTGAATTATAGGTCCTTAAATGACATGACTATTAAGGATAAATTTACAATACCAGCTATTGATGAACTCTTGGATGAAATACATGGTTCTAAGTGGTTTTCTAAGATTGATTTGAGATCAGGTTATCACAAAATTAGAGTCCATGAACCTGACATACCCAAAACTGCTTTTGGAACACATACATGCCATTTTGAATTTCTTGTTATGCCATTTGGTCTTAAAAATGCTCCGGCCACTTTTCAATCTTTGGTGAATGAATTTTTTAAACCTTACCTCAGATAATTCATCCTAGTATTCTTTGATGACATACTCATTTATAGCAGAACCTATGAAGAACATCTAGACCATTTGAGACTGACTTTACAGCTATTGCAGTCTAATGTACTTTTTGCTAAAAGGAGTAAGTGTGTGTTTGCAACTGAACAAGTGCAATATCTAGGTCATATCATTACTCGAGAAGGTGTTTCTACTGATCCAGACAAGATTGAGTGTATGTCAAATTGGCATTTGACTCGTAACCTTAAAAGTCTAAGGGGATTTCTAGGCTTGACAGGTTATTATAGAAAGTTCATTCGAAATTATGGTCAAATTAGCAGGTCATTAACTGAGTTGTTGAAGAAAGATAAGTTTTGTTTGCATGAGGGGGCTACTACTACTTTCCTAAATCTTAAGGATGCCATGGTAAGAGCACCAGTTCTGGCCTTACTTGATTTTACTCTTCCTTTTGTCTTTGAAACTGATGTTTCATATTATGGTCTGGGAGTTGTTTTGATGCAACAAGGGAGACCTATAGCTTACCTTAGCAAGGCTATAGTAGCAAAGCATCTAGGTTGGTCTACATATGAAAAGGAATTAATAATTGTGGTATATTCTGTGAACAAGTGGAGACATTATCATTTGGGAAATAAGGTGTTAATGATGAGTGTGTTTTTATACCTACGAATCGGGTTCCTATTTGGACTTAAACGATGTTTATTCCATTTATTTGTGTACATTTTTACTTATTTTGTGTTTATTTTATGTTTAGGTTGCATTATGTGTTAATGGTGGAATAATGGTAGTGATGTGGTGTAAAGCAGCATTGAAAAGCAAAAATCAGCAAGTTTTGCAATGAAACCCCTGGCTCGCCCCTATAGAGAACAAAACCCCCGCCGGGGCGGGGGTGTACGTGGCAAGCGAGATTGAAGACCCCCGCCAGGGCAGGCTATTGCAAGCATAAAACCCCCACCGAGGCGGGGGTACAGGGACAAAAAGAGAATTCTAATTTGATTAGAACTCTACAGCTGCTTGGATGGTGGAACTTTGGCATGGATTGGGACTGTGTTTGGGCGTTGTACGTGACTTAAGACATCCTAACACAGACATCAATCAAGACAATAATCAATTAGCCATTTGGAGCCCTAATTTTAGAGAAGACATTGGAGGAGAGCAAGGAAGGTCCAGGTCACGAAAAATTGCAGATTGGAGCGAGGATAAGGGTGGTGTAGTACTATTCTTAGTCTTTCAATTCAGTATTTGTAATTGGGATGATAAATTCGTTACTTTATTCAGTTTTGAATTTATCTAGGATGAACTAAATTCTTAATTAGGCTTGTAATGGATCTTTAGTGTTGAACAATGATTGTTATGCTTTAATTTTAGTTTAATATTACTATCAATCCAGTTCATCTATTGTGATTTGTACTTTAATTTATGGATTGCTTAATCACCAATTTTATGTGGATTTGTATGGACTCGAGAGATGATGTATAAATCTAGACCTAATCACAATAGCATGTGTTCTTGAATTCTGCGTTTGATGGATTTCTTGATGAATGTTTAGGATGGAGATATACCTAACATCGCATGTAATCGAATAAAGAACTTGGACTTTAAACCTTATTTGATTTTAATTCACATAGAGATATAGTAAATTAGTTAAATAGGGTGTTTGGTTTAATTCTATCAAATTGTGGATTTAAGTTAATACGGTCTTATTTGATTTTAATTCATACTTATCTCTGTGGGAACGATACTCTATTCATCATTATATTACTTGTTGACCACGTACACTTGCGTGTTGAGCGTATTTTAGATTTTACCGACAGTTAATTAAAACTGATCACCATAATTTAAAGTATATCTTAGACCAGAGGATTACCACTACAAATCAACAGAAATGGATTACAAGACTCATGGGGCTGGATTATGGAATAGTTTATAAAAAAGGGCAAGACAATAAGGCTACTGATTGTCTATCTAGACAGTTTGAATTTGGTGACCAGCTTTTTGATGGTGACTCATCTGCACAAGCACAAGCAATTAGTTGTTATGCTTTGTCTGTGGTGGTTCCCAAGTGAATTTTGGAATTAGAAAAATCATGGGAGGACGATGAAATTCTTAGACTTAATTTCCCAATTACAGATATGTCCACAATCTGTGCCATATTTTACTTTTGAAAATGGAAGGCTGAAGTTTAAGGCGGATTGGTGGTAGGGCCATGTTTACATTTGAGGCAAAAATTATTATCCAAGTTTCATTCATCTCCTGCTGGTGGACATTCTGGTATAAAGGGTACTTATGAAATATTAGCAAACTATTTCTTTTGGTCCACTCTTAACGTTGATGTTACCAAGTATGTTAAATTGTGTGATGTATGTCAACAACAGAAGCATGAAACAGTTGCTCTTCCTGGTTTATTACAACCTTTACCTATTCTTGAGTTGCCTTGGACTGATATATCCATGGACTTCATTGAAGGATTACCTAAGTCTGGTGGATTTACAACTATATGGGTGGTGGTTGATAGGTTAACTAAGTATAGTCATTTTATAGCTTTGAAGCATCCATTTATTGTTGCAGTCTTCAGACTATTTTGGCAATCGCTCTTCAAATTGGTGGGAACAAAACTGCATTTAAGCACTTCCTACTATCCACAAACTGATGGTCAAACAGAAAGGCTTAATCAGCTGCTGGAATGTTATCTTAGATGCATGATTGCTCAAAAGCCTTATACCTGGTTCACTTGGTTAACTCTAGCTGAGTGGTGGTATAATACTCATTACCATAGTGGGCTGAAAATCACTCCTTTTGAAGCCTTGTATGGCTACAAAGCTCCTCATATTAACTTTCATCAGTATGGTAGAGTACATGATTCAACTACAAGAGCCTTCTGTCAAGATAGAACTCAATTTCTGCATTTACTCAAACATAATTTAACTACAGCCCAGTCTCGAATGAAGCATTTTGTTGACAAAGCTAGGAGTGAAAGCTCTTTTATGGTAGGGGATTGGGTATACCTGAGAATTAAACCTTACAAACAAACTACAGTGTCTAAGACCAGATTTGGGAAGTTGTCTCCCAAGTACTATGGACCTTTATTGTTGAAAGACAGAATAGGCAATGTAGCTTATAAGCTATTACTACCTGCAGATACCAAAATCCACCCAGTGTTTCATGTTTCCTTTTTGAAGAAAAAGATTAGTTCTAACTTCATTACTACAGTTGGATGCTCAAGGTCAGTTTCTTGTTGAGCCCTTGGCTGTTTTAGACAGACGAATGGTGAAGAAGGGCAATGCTGCAGCAATAAAAGTTTTGGTTCAATGGTCCAACACTCTGCCATCTGAATCTACTTGGAAAGATTGGGATCAACTGCATCATCTGAATCTACTTTGGGAAGATTGGGATCAACTGCATCAGAGGTTTCCAAAATTTCATCTTTGAGGACAAGTTTCATTTAATAACTGATTAGAGGACAAGTTTCATTTAATAACTGATTAGTTAGTTAGTAACAAGCTCAAGGACATTATTGTCATTACCTTGAATTAGTCCGAGTAAAATTGTCTTTTACCATTTTATTAGCTGTTAGTTTGTTGGAGTAATTCTAAGACGTGATTTAATGAAATCTGAGCTCTTCCTATTCCCTCACTTTCTGAGCATTTTACCCCAGTTCCGAATCAATTCTTCTTCTTTTCTCCTAATATACTTGATGCTTCAAACCCATCTGTCAATTTCATTGCTTCATCACCATAGCTCATCCAAGCAATCTGCCTATCACCAATTTTTTTACAACCAAACAAACCACTATCCTTCAGAACCTCAATCTCCATTCTCCCATACTCCTGCTTCTCCCCAACCCTAACCTCCCCACCAAGCCTCTGCACAAGCAGCTGCAACCCATAGCATATGCCCAGCACAAATACGCCGATTAACTCAATGTACTCGACGAACCCATCAGGGAATGACGGCGCGTTGGAAGCGTGCATGGAGTGAGGGCCACCGGAGAGGATAATCACAGATGGGTTTAAGTCGGTGATGGATTTGAGTGTGGATGTGCCGGAAATGCAGAGAGAGAAAATTGATAAGCTTCGGATTCGGCGAGTTATGAAGTGGGTGTATTGGGAACCGAAGTCCAAGATTAGAACTAGATTTGATTTTACGGCCTGAGGTTCCATGAGACCATGACTAGGGTTTTAGCGGCTAGGCTTGGAGTTGGGTTTAGTGTGCAACGAAAAAATGAGGGCTAGGGTCTTAGGGGTCTAGGCGGGAAGCAGCCCCAAGATTATAGCTGGCAAACAGGCCGGGCCTTTGACGGGTGGGGCTAAAATGACCCGAATTTTGATAAATTAAAAAATACAAGTCCAAAGCCTATTTTTGACGGACGGGCTGGCCCACGAGCCAATGTTGTTTTATGCGTATTTTTTGGGCTTAGCCCAAACAGGTCGGGCCGGACTAAAACGGTCCGATTTTTTGTGGGCTGAAAAAATACGACTCAAAATCCGTTTTTTGACGAGCGGGCTTGAGTCAATTTTGCCAAGTCTACCCAAGATATTTTACCAAAGAACCTTATTTTCGAATTCGGCTCCCCTCCATTATTCGTTAGTCCGATTATAAACTATATTTTTATAGGGATTTTCGCAGTTTTTTTTTTAATATTTTCGCATGTGGAGTCCATTATTTTGGTTAAAAAATAAATTTTACATGCAAAAATATCAAAAAAATATGAAAATATCAATTACAATAACATGTGGGATCTATTTTTTAATATTAAATGGTGGACCACACATGCAAAAATATAAAAAAAAACCGCTACGAAAATATCAATTCCCTATTTATTTTTATAAAATTTGTTTTTTAATATTTTCATATAGTCTCTCTTCATATAAAGGTGAGACTAGGTTTAATCTCATATGAGAAAAGACTGTATAGAAATATCAAAAATATATACGTAAATATCAGTTCTATTTATATAATTTTAGACGGTATAATTGAAATCAACATTAATCAATTAATTTACAATATTAAGTAGATAATTGTTTCAAAAATGAAAGTAATTTGATATTTTTTTACTATTTGATGAACATGTAGATATTTCATCAAAAGTTCAATGGTTGAAAATTCTTTTAAACTTTTAACCGTAAAATTATTTTTTTAATGATTTTAATTTTTTGTAGGAATAATCTTAATAGCATCAACTATTTATTAACACATTTTAATTATTACTAACCAAATTATTAAAAAGAAATTATTAGTGTATTTGATGGAATTTGAGGGAATGTGTAATAGACGGGAGCCAAATATCTTATTTTCAGAAAAAAACAAAAAAAAAAAACAAAACTCAGTTTTCCAACTTGCCAATTTGATACTCCATCTGATTCAAAATTAAAAATACATGTTTTTTTTGTTAATTTAACACACCCCCCAAAGGATTGAACCCCCAAGGGAGTATTATATTATTCTAAATAAAATAGGATCTGGATCCTCTATGAGGATTTTCTATGAGTATTTTGTGAGGATTTTGTTGTGAGGTTGACAACACATTAAAAAGTAGATCCAATGACTCACAACTCTATTTTTTGTTTATGTATCAAAATAACGTCGTTTTGATAGGAATTTTTTTTTACAAATTGACAAAAAATTAGAAGCCACCAAACGCCGTTTATTTTTACATATAATTATTTTAAATTTCTTGATTATTCTGTATATGATTTTTTTTTATATTTAATAACTTAGCTTGCTATTAATATTAGGATAACTACAAACTTGGCTCAAAAAAATGAATAAATATATCGGTTATAATTATCGTTAATGTTTTCAATGTGGCTTTAGTTATTTTTCGTTTATTATTGTTTTTGTTTGTTTATTTATATTATTATTTATTATTATTATTATAATTTGTATTTATTTGTTTCATAAAAAGAGTTTACACTCACCATTGAAATATTATTATCATTATTTACTCTAACCATTGGGCTGTCTGGGTTAACCAAAAAAATATTCTAGACCTATCAATTATTATTATTTACATATTTCTTTATATCTTTTTTTATTATTAATAATCGTTTTACTTTACTTCTTTTAATCCACTGCTCAACGGAGACAATCATCATCACAAAAATAATATTTTAAATGTACTCTTTTTACTTTACTTCGTTTGTTTGGTAAAAGTAAACAGCGTTTGGTGGCTTCCAATTTTCTTTCAACTTGTAAAAAAAAAATTCTTATCAAAATGACGTCGTTTTGATACACAAATAAAAAAAAAGTTGTGAGCCATTGGATCTCTTTTTTAATGTGTTGTCAACTCCACAGCAAAATCATCACAAGATCCTCACAGAGAAATCTTCATAGAGGATCCGGATCCAATAAAATAATCCATTATATGAGACATGAGTGAAGTATTTTAGACCCAATGTTGAGAATTTGTTTTTCCCTTTTTAAAAAAAAGTATTTTATCATTTTGTAAGTTTTTAACCGATCTAAATTATAAATTTAGAAAATCAAGCCATTCTGTTAGTTTACTTTATTTTTAAGAACATTTTAATATGAGCATATATGTTCGTATCATGGGTCTAGTAGCAGGGGCGAAGCTATGTAAAAAATGTGGGCTCAATTGACCCTACTCAATTTTTGACCCCACTTAATTTTTTTTTAATTTGATACAAAGCAGTCAGACACCTAACCCTTTAATCTCATTCACCAACTCAGTAACTCATCATCCCCAAAACAGATAAAGAAGGGCAAACTGCAAACCAGGGGCGAAGCTATGTAAAAAATGTGGGGTCAATTGACCCCACTCAATTTTTGACCCCACTTAAATTATTATTTTTTTTATTTGATACAAAGCAGACACCTAACCCTTTAATCTCATTCACTAACTCAGTAACTCATCATCCCAAAACAGAGAGAAGGGCAAACTGCAAAGCAGGGGCGAAGCTATGTAAAAAATGTGGGGTCAATTAACCCAACTCAATTTTTGACCCCACTTAAATTATTTTTTTAAAATTTGATACAAAGCATTCAGGCACATAACCCTTTAATCTCATTCACCAACTCAGTAACTCATTATCCCCAAAACAGAGAGAGAAGGGCAAACTGCAAAGGGAGGCGTGCGAGGTGCGACACCAATAGTGGCGATTGGCGAAGTGCTTCTCTTCTCTTCTCCAATTCAATAAGTCAGTAACTCACCATTCAGTCATTCACCAAGACACCAAGTGCTTCTCTTCTCCGATTCTCATCCAGACTCCAGTCCTCCGGGTATGTTTATGTAAGACCCCAACTTTTATGAATAAAAATGAATTTTCTATAAATATCATTTTTGAATATTATGGAATAAATTTGATATAATGTTATAGTTGTGGGTAATATTTATAAATTTTACAAAGTACGGAAGTTGTTATATAATATTCGATTGGTCAGAGAATATTAAATACGGCAACACAATCATTGGTGGACCCCACAATGAAATTATTATGGCCGGATTGAGAAAAGCGACAAAAATATTTTTTATGAAAATAACGGCGGAAGTTTTACCGTTGATCTTGTTGAACTACTCGGTAGTAAAAAAATGCGAGAATCTGGCGTGGTTGCATAAGACATACGGTATTGATTATTAATGCTTATGTGAGAAGTCACTCGGTTTGATTCAATTATTGTCGATATTTTATATGTTGTTAAATCAATAATTGAGATGACGAAGTTGTTAATATTATTATTTGGATTATTAACGATGTTCAGAAGTTACGCCACGGAGATGTTTGGTCACCTAATTGCGGCGCTGATAGGGAGAAATCCTTATTGAAAGCCCCTTCTTTCACAGGAACGACACGGTCGATTAATAGTGTGAATAATAATAATGATGATGACGTTTTGTTTTATTCGTATTATTAACGTAATAAAACAGAAAAACTTTTTATATAAAACAGAATACTTTTATAAAGTTATTCATTTTATTAGGCTAATAGTAAAATCTTTTTATATAAAACAGAATACTTTTATAAAGTTATCTATTTTATTAGACAATAATTAGAATATATTATATTTTATTATGCATAGTGTTTGCATAGTGCTTGCATAGTGTTTATAGTAAAATCTTTTTAAAAGTTATTCGTTTTATTAGATTATAAATAGAATATATTATATTTTATTTAAAAGATTTTACTTTAAATATGGACCGTCCGATTAAAGTAAATCAATCTGGACCGTTCATGGATTGGTTACTATTCATTCCATTCTTCTATAAATAGAAGCTCATTCCTTCATTATTTCTTACAAATTCACTAAAACTCTAGAGAGAGAAACTATAGAGAGAAAGAAGAAAAGTATTCTGCTACTTCACTACTCCGATATCAAGTTTCTTTTACGGTAAGGGGTATTATTTCTTTTGTATTCATGAAGAGAACTTCTATTATTCCATCTTTATTATTCTGTTGGAATAACCTGTATACGCGGGCTACCCTATACTTAATGAAATTCTTTTATATTCCATTCTTTATTATTCTGTTGGAATATCCTCGTTTCAGGCTTTTCTGTGGGACACGGTTAAAATCTTTATTATTACTCGTTGGAATATCCTGTTTTGTGTTTTACGTAAACCGGTTCCGTCTTTATTATTCTGTTGGAACATCCTGTTGGTGTGAATTTCACCTGACCTGGTTCCGTCATTTAGTATTCTGTTGAAATAACCTGTTTATGCGAAGTACCGCATGCATGGTGATTTCTGTTGTATTCCATTCTTTATTATTCTGTTGTAATATCCTGTCGGTGCGTATTACGCCTGACCTGGTTCCGTTATTTATTATTTTGTTGGAATAACATGTCTATGTGAAGTACCGCATGCATGGTTATTTCTTTTGGTATTCCATTCTTTATTATACTCAGTTGGTTAAAGTTTTGACTTCTATACTCCATGAAATTAGTGGAATATCCTTGATATTTGCGCTTCATCCAGTATCTTTTCATGGAAATATTCTTCTGAGCATTCTTGAATTTTACTCTACAAAGAAGTATCATGTTGACAATTTGGACTTTATTAGTTCCTGGATAAATTAATTCTTGAACTTGTTTTATTAAATTCTTATATCATGTCATCATCCGCATGTTTATATTTTATTGAAAGTCATTTGTGGCATGTAGTGCATAGATGGACTTGGTATGATTATGACCAGGGATTATTCGGTATAATCATGACCGTAATGTTACAAATGATGTGGTAAAAGTCCTCATTGGCCCATAGTGCATTGATGGACAGTTGTTGGCATGATCATGACCATTGATGAATACACAAATATCCTTGGCCCGTAGTGCATGGATAATTTGTGGTCGTGACCCTAATGAATATCCTTGGCCGTAGTGTAGGGATGATGTGGATATTTATTAAGCTGAGTCTCAGCGATAAAAGTGATGAAAAACCTTTTTAAATCATAAAAGATAGTAGATTTTATTCTCTACTTGACTCTTTTAATGGATTGCATGTTCCGCTGCAGTTAAACTTGATGTCTATTGTATTTTATCAGTTTAACACTGTTGAGGACTAATGATAATTTATTCTGCATTATCTTAGTCATAATATTTCTTACTGGGCTAGTTGAGCTCACCCTTTCTTTCACTGTTCTCTTCAGGAAATGAGAACGTAGCCGGGACTTGTCGGGGAACGGAGTGATGGTCCGAGATGGTGTCTTAGTAGTCCTCACTATTCTGTTAAATAGTGTGATAATAATGTAATGAGGACTAAATTGAGTGTGGATATTGTCTAGATGACAATATTTGTATTAAAACTCACAGCATGTATTTTGTTGTATTTTACACGACTGTTGTATAATCAAGTTGTATTTGAATTTAGTACCATGTATTTGGCGACTCAAGATGGGTGATGTATAACTATTTTGGGGGCGTCACAGTTGGTATCAAAGCTTAGGGATATGATCCCTGGCTGAGATGTGAGATAAGAACTAGGAGGAGAGAGACGGGGAATTCCTTCGCTAGTATGACCTACCTAAGTTTATTTGGTATTTAATTGGTCGATCAGAGTATAGGGATAATATGTGATATGTTAATTAACCCTTGTTTTATGGGCAGTATTTGAAAATGCCATTCGAGAATGTTGAGAACATCAATGGAGCACAGGAGACCGTTGAGTCTCCACAAATCAATAATCAGGATAATGTGCATCAGGAACCTAATGCAAACAACAACACTGACCAAATGATGAACGATGGAATGTTCCGAGGCTTCATGAAATTCATGCAACATCAGGCGAGAACGGCTCTTGTCCAAAATACAGGTGGAAACACTGGCAACTCTCGGACGGTCACCGCCAAATAGTTCAAGGAGCTGGGACCACCGGAGTTTTTTGGAGAGCCAAAACCACTTAAGGCGGAGACGTGGATAAAGCAGATCAACAAGATATTTGATGTCTTAGGTTGATCCGAGGAGTAAAAGGTTTCATTTGCCACTTTCATATTGCGGAGAGGCGATTCTCGATGGAAATCAGAAAGCGTACTCAACTCGCGTGACCGAAGATGTCTTGGGAGAAGTTCCAAGAACTGTTCAACGACAAGTACTTTCCCGAAAGTATTCGTCATATGAAAGAGGTAGAATTCATTAAACTGGAACAAAACAACATGACCGTATCACAATACGAAGCCAAGTTTGCCGAAATTTGTCCGGTTTGCGTCCCATTTGGTTGATAATGAGGAGAGAATGACGCGAATATTTCTAAGAGGTTTGAAACCAGAGATACGTCAATATCTTATCTCTCATAAACTGTGTTTGTATTCAGATGTTGTTAATAGGGATCAGTTATTGGAGCGTGATAATGAGTCAACCCAACCAAAAGAGAGCAAACCGACAAAATGATAATACCAGTGATAGCGATCATCGAGCGGTGACAATAAGCGTGGAGGAATCAACATGCGAAATGGTAACCACTTCGGTGGTAATCATGGCCAAAACAATAAGAATGGACATTTCAAGAAAAAGAGATTCAACAATGATGGAAAGACGTCAGCATCAGCACCTGTCATTAAAGAAGGAGAACGACCACCTATCATATGCTTCAAATATGGAGGGGAGGGACACATCAGTCCAAACTGTGCGATACCCTCCAAAGCATGTTACAATTGTGGAAGAGAAGGACACCTGGCCCGATTTTGTCGTGCAAGAAGATAAGTCCATACGGGATGGAGAAGCGAAAAAATTCCCAGCATAAGACAAAACCGGTTGTTCAAGGGAGAGCGTATGTCGTGACCTCCCAGAAAGCAAGGAACCCGAACGAGGTCATCATGGGTAAAATTATCATTAATTCTAGTGAAGTGTATACCTTATTTGATACCGGTTCTACCCATTCTTTTATTTCTCCTACTTGCACTCAACGTTTAAATTTGACTCCGGAGAAATTAGACTTTGACTTATCTGTTGAAACTCTGTTGGGAGAAACCTTCATTACATCCATTGTTTATAAGTCTTGTTTGGTTCAAATCGGTACCCTCACATTACCTGTCGACCTTATTTCATTGAAAATACTTGCATTTGACGTAATTCTAGGGATTGATTGGTTAACTACTCATCATGCAAAAATTGATTGTTTTCGTAAGGTTGTTAGCTTTCATATTCCTAATCAACCTATTATGCGAATTCAAGCAACCAAACCATTAAAATCAATCACTGTCATCTCAAGCCATAAAGCTATTCGTTTATTGAAAAATGGATGTCAAGCTTTCTTAGCTCATGTCACGGATCTAAACAAAAATACGTCAGTTTTGAATGATATTTCTATTGTTAATGAATTTCCTGACGTATTCCCTGAAGAAATTTCTGGCCTACCCCAGGCGTGAAATTGAATTTTGTATCGACCTTGAACACGGTACAAAACCTATTTCCAAAGCCCCATATCGAATGGCTCTTATTGAACTTCGTGAGTTAAAGACCCAATGCGAGGAATTGTTAGACATTGGCTTTATTCGTCCTAGTACTTCTCCTTGGGGTGCTCCTGTTCTATTCGTGAAGAAGAAAGATGGGAGTATGCGACTTTGTATTGATTATCGGGAGTTGAATCATGTCACCATCAAAAATAGGTACCCATTGCCACGTATTGATGACCTGTTTGACCAGTTGCAAGGCGCCAAATTCTTTTTAAAGTTTGATCTTTGTTCCGAATATCACCAATTGAAGATTAGAATCGATGACATTCCAAAGAAGGCTTTCAGAACTCGGTATGGGCATTATGAATTCCTAGTCATGTCTTTTGGATTGACTAATTCTCCTGTTGCCTTCATGGATATGATGAACCGAGTATTCAAGGAATATTTGGATCACTTTGTGGTCATCTTTATTGATGACATCCTTATTTATTCCAAAAGTTGTGAAGATCATGAGCAACACTTGAGGCTGATACTCCAAAAGCTTTGTGAATATAAGCTTTATGCCAAGTTGAAGAAATGCGAGTTCTAACTTGAGAAAGTAGCATTCCTTGGGCACGTGGTATAAAGTCATGGAATATCTGTTGACCCGGCAAAGATTGAAGCCATTCAAAGATGGGAGCAACCTAAATTAGTGACCGAAGTACGTAGCTTTCTCGGCTTAATTTGGTTATTATCGGAGATTAAGTAGAAGGGTTTTCTCGAATCGCCACGCCCTTAACTTTCGGTGACTCGGAAAGATACAAAATTCGGTTGGAACGAGGAATGTGAGAAGAGTTTTTAAGAACTAAAAAGAAGACTCATTTCAGCACCTGTTCTGACAATACCATCTGGCTCGGAGGGATTTGTCATCTACAGTGATGCTTCAGGCAAAGGGTTAGGATGTGTTCTCATGCAACATGGGAAAGTCATAGCCTATGCCTCTCGAAAACTCAAAGAATATGAGAGGAATTATCCTACTTATGATCTAGAGCTGGCAGCTGTTATCTTCGCACTTAAAATTTGGAGGCATTACTTGTATGGGGAGAAAGTGGAGATCTTTACGGATCATAAAAGCCTCAAATATTTCTTCACTCAAAAGGAACTCAACATGCGACAACGACGTTGGCTTGAATTGTTGAAAGATTATGATCATACCATCCAATACCATCCTGGAAAAGCAAACGTTGTAGCTGACGCATTGAGTAGAAGATCATATGTAGGTACAAGTGCGATATTGTCAACGCAAAGGCCCATCTTATATGACTTGCAAAGGATGGAGATAGAATTAAAGACTCTAGGGACCCATGTGATGATGGATAATATACAAGTAGAACCGACTTTAATCGATAAAGTTAAAGCTGCTCAAGCTACAGACCTGGAGCTGATGCATATGAGGAAGAAAGTACAAGAAGGTGCTATGCTGGAAGCAAGAATCGATGAAGAAGGAATACTTCGAGTCAAATCCAGACTTTGTGTTCCTAACGACCTTGATTTAAAGTATAAAATCATGATGGAGGCGCACAACACACCGTTTGTAATCCATCCTGGGAGTACCAAAATGTATCGTGATCTTCGTCATACATTTTGGTGGAGCAATATGAAGAGAGAGATAGCGCTGTTTATCTCAAGGTGTCTAACTTGTCAACGAGTCAAAGCGGAGCATCAAGTACCAAAAGGTCCATTGCAACCACTTGAAATTCCAGAATGGAAGTGGGAGCACATTACTATGGATTTCATTACTGGTCTTCCCAAGGTTTCTCAAGGCATAGATGCAATTTGGGTCATTGTTGATAGATTGACCAAGTCTGCTCATTTCTTACCAATACGAGAAACTTATACACTTGAACGTCTTGCTCGTATGTACATAAATGAGATTGTAAGACTGCATGGTATGCCAGTATCCATAGTTTCTGATCGAGACCCAAGATTCACTTCACAATTTTGGGTTAGTTTGCAAAAAGCTATGGGCACAGATTTACGATTTAGTTCGGCTTATCACCCTTAGACGGACGGACAATCAGAGAGGACTATTCAAACTCTTGAAGATTTATTAAGACTCTGTGTCCTTGACTTCAAGGGAAGTTGGGACAAGTTCTTACCATTGGTGGAGTTTTCCTACAACAACAGTTATCAAGCAAGTATTGGCATAGCTCTATTCGAGGCGTTGTATGGAAGAAAGTGTCGTTCTCCAGTATGCTGGGATGAGGTGGGTGAAGCAACGTTGTTGGGACCGGAGTTGGTACGTATGACTACGGAAAAACTTCAAATGATCCGACAACGTATAAAAACCTCACAAGACCGACAAAAGAGTTATGCTGATCTTCGTCGAAAGGACATGGAATTCGATATTGGAGATCATGTGTTGTTACATGTTGCTCCATAGAAAGGAGTTACGAGATTTGGAAAGAGAGGAAAGCTCAATCCTCGATTCATTGGCCCATTTTTAATCCTCGATCGAGTAGGGATCAGTAGCTTTATAGACTTGCTTTTTTACCGCCAAGTATGTCTCTCGTGTTAACGCGTTTTTCATATATCCATGTTACGTAAATATGTGAAAGACCCGAACCATATTATTGAGTTAGAACCAGACGAAATAGCGGAAGATTTAACATATGAAGAGGTTCCTATTCAAACATTGGATAAGAAGGAACATATTCTACGCTCTAAGGTTATACCTCAAGTCAAAGTGTTATGGAGGAACCACGATGTTGAGGAAATGACCTGGGAGTTAGAATCTGAAATAAAATCAAGGTATCCTTACCTCTTCGACATACCAGGTACGTACCCTAATTTCAAGGGCGAAATTTCATAAGAAGGGGAGATTGTAAGACCCCAACTTTTATGAATAAAAATGAATTTTCTATAAATATCATTTTTGAATATTATGAAATAAATTTGATATAATGTTATAGTTGTGGGTAATATTTATAAATTGTGCAAAGTACGCAAGTTGTTACATAATATTCGATTGGTCAGAGAATATTCGTACGACGGCACAATCATTGGTGGACCCCACAACAGAATTATTGTCGGATTGAGAAAATGACAAAAATATTTTTAAAAAAATAACGGCGGAAGTTTTACCGTTGATACTGTTGAACTACTCGGTAGTAAAAAAGTACGAAGAATCGTGTGGTTGCATAAGCACACACGGTATTGATTATTAATGCTTATGTAAGAAGTCACTCAGTTTGATTCAATTATTGTCGATATTTTATATGTTATTAAATCAATAATTGAGATGACGAAGTTGTTAATATTATTATATGCATTATTAACGATGTCTAGAAGTTCTGCTAAGGAGAGGTTTGGTCACCTAATTGCGCGCCAATAGGGAGAAATCCTTATTGGAAAGCCCCCTCTTTCTTGGAAACGACCTGGTCGATTAATAGTGTAAATAATAATAATGATGATGACGTTTTGTTTTATTCGTATTATTAACGTAATAAAACAAAAAAACTTTTTATATAAAACAGAATACTTTTATAAAGTTATTCGTTTTATTAGGCTAATAGTAAAATCTTTTTATATAAAACAGAATACTTTTATAAAGTTATCTATTTTATTAGACAATAATTAGAATATATTATATTTTATTATGCATAGTGTTTGAATAGTGCTTGCATAGTGTTTGCATAGTAAAATCTTTTTAAAAGTTATTTGTTTTATTAGATTATAAATAGAATATATTATATTTTATTTAAAAGATTTTGCTTTAAATATGGACCGTCCGATTAAAGTAAATCAATCTGGACCGTTCATGGATTGGTTACTATTCATTCCATTCTTCTATAAATAGAAGCTCATTCCTTCATTATTTCTTACGAATTCATTGAAACTCTAGAGAGAGAAATTATAGAGAGAAAGAAGAAAAGTATTCTGCTACTTCACTACTCCGATATCAAGTTTCTTTTAAGGTAAGGGGTATTATTTTTTTTGTATTCATGAAGAGAACTTCTATTATTCCATCTTTATTATTACATTGGAATAACCTATATCATGCAAGCTACCTATACTTGGTGAAATTCTTTTGTATTCTATTCTTTATTATTACATTGGAATATCCTGTATGTGCTTTTCTGTAGGACACGGTTCTGTCTTTATTATTACATTGGAATATCACATGCATGCTTTCTGTAGGACTGGTTCATCTTTATTATTCATTGGAACATCTTGTTGATGTGAATTTTACGACTGGTTTTGTCATTTAGTATTACATTGGAATAACTTCCGCTCATGCAAGTACCGCATGCATGGTGATTTTGTTGTATTCCATTCTTTATTATTACATTTGGAATATCCCGCTTGCGGTGCGTATTACGCTTGACCTGGTTCCATTATTTATTATTCTGTTGGAATAACCTATCTATGTGAAGTACCGCATGCATAGTGATTTCTTTTGTTATTCCATTCTTTATTATACTCAGTTGGTTAAAGTTTTGACTTCTATACTCCATGAAATTAGTGGAATATCCTTGATATTTGCACTTCATCCAGTATCTTTTCATGAAAATATTCTTCTGAGCATTCTTGAATTTTACTCTACAAAGAAGTATCATGTTGACAATTTGGACGTTATTAGTTCCTGGATAAATTAATTCTTGAACTTGTTTTATTAAATTCTTATATCATTGTCATCATCCTCGTGTTTATATTTTATTGAAAGTCATATGTGGCCTGTAGTGAATAGATGGACTTGGTATGATTATGACCAGGGATTATTCGGTATAATCATGATCGTAATGTTACAAATGATGTGGTAAAAGTCCTCATTGGCCCATAGTGCATTGATGGACAGTTGTTGGCATGATCATGACCATTGATGAATACACAAATATCCTTGGCCCGTAGTGCATGGATAATTTGTGGTCGTGACCCTAATGAATATCCTTGGCCGTAGTGTAGGGATGATGTGGATATTTATTAAGCTGAGTCTCAGCGATAAAAGTGATGAAAAACCTTTTTAAATCATAAAAGATAGTAGATTTTATTCTCTACTTGACTCTTTTAATGGATTGCATGTTCATTTTGCCGTTAAACTTGATGTCTATTGTATTTTATCGGTTTAACCTTTGTTGAGGACTAATGATAATTTATTACGCATTATCTTAGTCATAATATTTCTTCTTTGGGCTAGTTGAGCTCACCCTTTCTTTTCTTTGTTCTCTTCAGGAAATGAGAACGTAGCCGGGACTTGTCGGGGAACGGAGTGATGGTCCGAGATGGTGTCTTAGTAGTCCTCACTATTCTGTTAAATAATGTGATAATAATGTAATGAGGACTAAATTGAGTGTGGATATTGTCTAGATGATAATATTTGTATTAAAACTCACAGCATGTATTTTGTCGTATTTTACACGACTGTTGTATAATCAAGTTGTATTTGAAATTAGTACCATGTATTTGGCGACTCAAGATGGGTGATGTATACCTATTTTGGGGGAGTCACAGTTTAAGAATAAGATCTATGCTAAATTGTTAATCATCTGATCCATCTCGCTATTTATTGGGATTGCACTGTGATTCAGTTTCAATTTGTTTATTCTTGTTGTAATTTCCCCCTTTTGTTATTATTATTAAATTGGATGCATCTGTCCCTTTTTCAACAAAAGTTGAGTTCATGAAATTGTCAGTTTGGCATAACTTTGTTTTTTTTGTTGTAATTAAGTTCATAATATCTTTAATTCTTTAAACAGCTAATATGGACAAATTTGTATTCAGAAAAGCTTCTGCATTTGAAGAATCATGCTCTAATAAAAATCAGAAAAAGGATGATGATAAAGTAGATTTGGGAAATCTTGAAGTAGATCCTGGGTTGCAAAAGAAAATATCAAAGTATCATCCTAATATTCAAGATGAAGTAAGAAGAGCATTCATGCTAAAAGGTCCTTGTCAGCCTCTCAAACATAACTTCCCATAAACTCAAATTGGGGGATACTTATATAGATTTAATCCTTCTTGGTTTAAAGAAAATGGAAATTGATTGGAGTATAACATAGCTATTGATGCAGCATTTTGCTTGTGTTGCTATCTATTTAGGCCGGACACTAGAAAACAAGTGGGTGGTGATTCTTTCAATACTAACACCTTCACAACATGGAACAAGAAAGAGAGATTTGATATTCATGTTGGAGGGCTTAATAGTGCTCATAACCAAGTTTGGAGTAAATGTCAAGATTTGATGAAACCAAAGAAAAACATTCAGAATGTTTTTATTAAACAATCTGAACAAACGAGACTTGAATATCGAATTCGCTTAAATGCATCAATTGATTGCATAAGATTTCTTTTGCATCAAGGGTTATCCTTTCGTGGCCATGATGAATGTGGCGACCCTAAATCCGGGTACTTGAAACCCGAACTCGGTTCTCCACGATACCATTTCTTTAAGCTGAATAATACTAAATAATAATACATTCGAACTTAATTTACATACATCAAAGTTTACTTCCCCAGGTACATGACCTTCAAATACATTCCTTACAATACCTGACAATAGATTCCATTGTCTTACTAACTATAACCATTAACTCATACTAAATCTCATTCGAACATCTTTTCTTTTCCTTGTTCGGTGCTCGAGCCTTCGTGTCGATAAAGACGAATCGAAAACATTTAGTTTAAGCAAGGATGAGCATTTGAGTGCCCAAAGAAGTAATAGCAATTATATATATAATTTGAAAGAATATAAGTATTCTCTTTACATAACACTTCTCTACAACGAGTCAAAAGTTGTGAAGTAATGCATCTTGATAAAAGATTCACATAACAACTCTCTTTCAAATTCTTGAAATGAGGCTCCACCCATGAATAGGGTTTAAGAAACATACTATGAACATTCTTTTCATTTTCGAAAAGGTTTAGCAGAAATTCATCCAAGAAACCGTCATAACTTACTTTGCACACGGAGGGTGATCACCAAATTGTATTGTACCTGTATTGATCAATACTACATAACTTGAGCGAAATTCATCGCTCACCCTTTGTCCACCAAGCGCATAAAAATTTTCCCATTATCGGGATGTTCATACATGCACGGTTCCAAAACAAGAAGGTTTTAATCTTGCTCAACAATAATATGTAATTCAACATATATGTATACGGGTAATTGACAAAGGTATATCAACATGTAAATAAATGCCATGATTATCCAAGTGGGGACACTTGTATAACCATTTAGAAATCAACTTAATGAATATATATCCGAGCTAACATGTTGATAATCAAAGCGTACATAACTGCATGACAGAATATAATAATTACGAAACTTCTTACTCATGTCCATTGCATAAAGGAAATGCAAAGGTAGGATACTTACTGATTTTTGATTACAAATCTCAACTTAGGTTTTATCTCTTTATCACAACCTATCAATAAGCGAGGTCATTCGTTCGATTAGAACAATATATCATAACACATAGTAATCGCATCTATTACAACAAGACATAGTCTAATCACGTCATCACATAATCGCATGATCATACTTTTAGTTCATATTCTATACTTGAAATATTTTATACATTTTTCAAATATCTCATCCATGCTCTTACAAAGAGCCTTTTCTTTGCTATTATAAAGATTCTCGCATAGGTTGTCGGCGTCGCAAACTGACTTTATCGGGTAAATCTTGAGTCTAAGACTCTTATCCTATACCTCAACATCTGTAAATATCAAACATTTTATTTTTAATCATTTTGAAATTTCCGTAAATTGAAAAATTTAAAATAAATCAAATTTGTCACTCAAGGGCTTATAGTGATATAAGCATTACTATGGGTGCTCTTCATCAAATCTGGACTTCATAACTTAGGTTCTCAAGTCATTTAGTTTGGATAGAATATAACTTTCAAACATCTAATCATAATTAAATGATTTAAACATTAAACAATTCCATTATCATTAATAATTAATTTATATTAAACTATTAATGAAACCATTGCCAAAATATAAAAGTTATTTATAATAACTCAAACTATTTTGAAAACATTTATATTACCCTTAAATAATTTTTAAAACAATTAAAATCATTTTAAATAATCACCATTAATATATAAATATTAATGTACTATTCATCCAAATATTAAAAGTCATTAATTATAACTTAAAATATTTTTAAATCCTTAATATCCTTTTTAAATGATTTTAAATAAATAAAACCATTTTTAAACTATTTATTTAATATAAATATTAAATAAACTTAATATCATTAATATTATCTTAATATCATTAATATTAAATTATTAATAAAATTATCCTTTAAATATTAAAAGTTATATTTTATAACTTAAAATATTTTTAAATACTTTAATTTCATTTAAAATGATTTTTATAATATTAAAATCATTCTTAAACTAAATTATTTAATATAATCATTAAATAACTTTAATATCATTAATATATAATTAATTAATGAAATTCATCACAAAATATTAAAAGTCATGAGAAATAACTTAAAATATTTTCTTATACCATAATATAATTTTTCATGATTTTTCATGAATTAAAACTATTTTTAAATAATTTATTTAATATTATAATTAAATAAATAAATACCTTTTATATTCCAAAAATATTAAATATTTATGAAATATACTCAAAATAATTAAAAACTATTTTTCAGACTTTAAAATAATTTTTTATAATTTATTTGGTATTTTTAATAATTAAAATCTAATTTTTCTAATTTTTAAATCATTTTTCGGAAAATTAGAAATTAAAATAATTAAAAGCTGTAAGCTAAAGGCCCCTATAGTGAGTGATGAAGTGTCGCTTATAGGTGTTCTTGAGCCTACCCAGATCTTCATAAGGCAGAACCGAGTGGCCTACTTTGACCGTGAATAACTCTCTCATCTTAACGAATTTGGACAATCTATAAATTGGGTCTTGTAGAGGAATTACCAGACTACAATCTCCAATAATCATAACCTCTAAAAAACATCAGATCTGGGATAAATCAGCCATCAAAGTAGCTACCAAAGTTGTTCTTCACGAAGAACAGTTCGAGGTGCCTACTTTGGACCTCTATAACTTGATGATCGTGTAACGTTTATGTGATCTATCAATTCCAGTGTGTAGACAACATGTAGGACTACAACTCTAACACTTAACATCATCATAACAACAAGAAATCAAGCATCTAAAGTATGGTCAAACCTTGTCGGAAAAATTAACACTTGAAAATTCGGTCGCTTGAGAATTTTTCGGTCAATCTTAGGTCAACCCACTTTGACCTTAAATAACTCTTAATCAAGTAATATATATGGACCTGATTCTTTTTGGAGGTTAAATACCACATAACAAGCTACACATATCAACCTTTATAACACAAAATACATTAAAGATGACCGAGATATAAGGCGACATTTTTCAAAATAATATTTTCTCGGACACTTAGAATATTTTTCGGGTTTGAAGAACGGTAGGTGGTCAATGCTTGGTCAACCCACTTTGACCGCTTATAAATCCCGATCTACAATAGATATAGACCTGATTCCTTTTGGAGTTTAAAGACCACATATTAGGCTACCTATAACAACTTTTAAACAACAAAACTCATGATCGACAAAAGAGTTATAGCCTCTGACATTTGGTGAAAAATAACAGAATTCGGTTTTTCCAACTTGTTTAAATCTTCAAATTCGTGCACTTTGATGTTATGGGTTCATGATTTTACAACCCAGAACATTAATAGACTCTCTATTACACTACTTTAAACAATCAATTGCATCAATTAACATCGAATCGAAGGATTTCTAGAATTTAGGATTTCCTACCTTTTCAAGCTTGATTTTTGATTTCTGGCTTCTTGATGCTTCTGATTTGTTGTTTGTGATGGTTGGGCTTTGTTTAGGGAATGATATGCTACAATAATTCGTAGGTTTTAGAGAGAGAAGCTTAAGGATGAGAGTTGGATGAATTTTAGTGTACAAAAAATGCTAACTCTCTCCAATCTATTTATAGAATAATTCAAATGCCTTGGATGCTAGATTGGTTGATTGAAATCGAGCATAATTGAGTCTTGGATGCTCAATTGGTAGGGTAGTGATGTTGGCCATGCTTTTCTAGCAAGATTCCTCCAATAATACACTAATAATACACTAATAAGCCAAAAAGGGCATTTTGATAATTTCACATATAATTTCATGGGCATTTTTGTACATAGCAATTAAATGTAGTATTTAATTACTAGATTATAATTCTTACCATTTACCAATTAATTCTATCCTTTGGTAAATTAAAGCATTTATACAATAACATCGTAATTAAACTCAATAATTTTAAATTAGGGTTTTGATTGAAAAATTAGGGTTTTCTAATTAGGGTTTCTTAACGCCATCAATTAGGGTTTCTAATTGACCATTAGGATTCTCTAATTATCTGTGTATGTTCTAACACAGTCATTACAATCTCTAACTTCAACCGATTAGGGTTGTAATAATTAGGGTTTGTCCTAATTATCGACAAACAACAGTAATTTGGGTTTTCTTCTAATTACCGACATCTTATACACAGTAACCTTCATATACATAGTAAACTTCATATACACAGTCACTACTCAGTCATTTCTCATAACTAAGTTTAATAATTAGGGTTTCACAGCACGGTAATATGCTATGACCTAATTGACCGTCATTGCTCAATATTATCTGTCCGCACATACACAGTACATAATTATTGTACTATAAAATCATTATAACAATAATATAATATTATTATTCTCATCTCTTGATCACAATCCCAATTCAGGGTTTGGATCTCATATCTGACTTCTCTTTCGCATATCAAGTTAAAATACTTGATTTAAATATTCTGAACAATTCATATAATAAAATATATATTATATAAATTCTAATTATCACTTCATATATTATTTCCAATCATGTTTTTATGGAAAATAATTAATAAAAACATTTCGCTACTGTAAATTAATTACCATAAAATATAATTTGTAGTAATTAATAATTCCAAAATTATTTCTAATTTTTCAAGTAATAAATATATTCGCATTTATCGTTCACATTACTAGACACTTATTCTCGTCATTAAATAAAAAAAAATTATACGCAAATTTTCTTATTTATTTTATTTAGGAAATCTCGGGTTATTACAATGAAGATAAGGATTCAAGTAATAGAGGAAATTTCTTACAGTTTCTACAATTTCTTGCTAATCACAATGAAAGTATCAACAATGTTGTGTCACAAACTAAGTTTATCAAGAATACGTGGTCAAGGGTATGATGAAGCCAGTAACATGCGAGGTGAATTTAATGGTCTCAAAACCTTAATCATGAATGAGAATCCTTTTGCATTTTATGTTCATTGTTTTGTTCATCAACTCCAATTAACTATTATAGTTGTTGCTAGTAAACATAAACACATTGCTCGATTTTTTAATAAGGTTTCTGAGTTGTTAAGTGTGGTTGGAGCATCATGCAAGCGTCGAGATAGTCTTCGAGAGAAAGAAGCTGCTAGAGTCGGGAAAGCATTGATGAATAATGAACTTCAAAGTGGGAAAGGATTTCATCAAGAAATTAGTCTTAAACGGGCAGGTGACACACATTGGGGATCACATTATGAGACACTTTTGAACTTTATTCTTATGTTCTCCTTAGTGATTGATGTACATGAGGAGGTTTCAGATGATAGTTTGGTATACCAATAAAAAGATATTGCTTTTGGTTTATTAGAGTCATTGCAATCATTTGGTTTTGCATTTGATCTAATATTGAAGAGAAAGATATTGGAAATTACAAATGAATTATCACAAGCATTGCAAAAAAAGAATCAAGAAATTATAAATGCTATGAAATTAGTTAGTGTCTAAGCAACTATTGAAGATTATGAGAGATGAGGGATGGGAGAAACTACTTGATAAAGTTTATTTATTTTACAATAAATATAAAATTGATATTATAAATATAAATACTTTATTTCATGGGAGATCAAGTTAAAAATCTCAAGGCATTATAAATTTAGAAAATCAGCCATTGTGTGAGTTTACTTTATTTTTAAGAACATTTTAATATGAGCATATATGTTCGTATCATGGGTCTAGTGACTAGTAGCTAAGTTAAAATAAGTATGTGAGCTATATATTGAGTGATATGGATTCTGGATATTAGTTTTTTAAATAATAATGGGTATGGTTAATTTTTATCTTTTTTATTGTTGCTATTTAAATCTATCAATATACAGTAGAATATTTATAAATTAATATAATACTTGATAAATTAATAATCTCTTTAAAATAATATTTTTTCCTAGTCCCGACTTGGATTAATGGGATAAATTACTAATTTCGATAAAATAATAAAATAATAAATTTTAAAAGACCCTTATATAAATATATGGTCCCATCAAAATCATGAATTAATAATTCTTTTTAAATTACAAATATATCTAGGGTAAATTGATATTTATATAGTAGTTCTCTTTATAATCATACATAGAATGTATTAAATTCTAGTACAATGAACTTATATATACAAATTAATTAAACTTAATGTGAATATAATTTTTTTTGAAATAAAATGTGAATGTAATTTGAAAAGTGGATACAATGAACATTATTTAATTATTAAAAATAATTAATATCACTTACAATGAATTCTATTATTACATTAATTTAATAAGTATGATACATTGCATCAAAAAAAAAGTAAGATATAAATATCAATAAAAATGCAATAATTTTAATGTAATTAAATTTATATTCACCGAATAGAAAAACACTCTTTAAATTAATAAATTATTAATTTATCAATTAAATAATAACTCTCTAAATAAATAAAATTCTCCAGTCCCAACAGTATTAATTTATAGAGATTCTACTATAATGATTTAGGTATCAATGAAATTTGTCAAATTCTATTTTCTTTATATTTTCTGCTCTCTTCCTCCTCTAATTTTTTGGAGTCTAAAAGGATTATCTAAACTGCTACAGTTCAAAATTAAAGTATATAATATATACAAGTGGGTTGTAATTTTGACAATTAAAACTTTTATTTATTTAAAATCTTTTTAAGTAAATGATTTCAATTTGAAGAAGAAAAGAGAGTAGTATCATTGCCTTGTTATTGCTTAAACTTGGTGCATTTCTTTTAATAGAAGTAATCTTCTTCAATATTAACTTAAAAGTTCCATTCTTTTTTGGTAACTATTTGCCATTTGGCCACTTCCATACAAGGGGATATTGTCTTGTAAAACTAGTTGTACAAAACTAGTAAAAGCTATTTCAACACTTCAATACAAAGTTCATTGCCCAAAATTGGCTAATAAGTCATAACTTGGACATAATTACCAACTGGCAAGAGCATTTTCAGTTGGTTGTGATACTTAAAAAACAAGCACAAAACCTCTCCAAAACCTCCACTCCTATGGCCTAATAGGATGATACAAGCAAATCTATACTCTTAACACAGATTAGCAAACAGAACAATTACTCGATTCCATTATCAACATGAATAGAAAAGCCCAGATAGTTACAGAATTTTTTTTACTATTCCATAACAAAAATGGTCTCCATTATCAATTCCTCTAACACATCATCTACAATTTGAATCGCAACATCTTCAATATCAAGCCGTGTGCCACTCCAACTTTCAATGTTTTTGATATATTTACCGACAAGGTGGTCCAGACAAGGTGGTCCAGTGTAAGTGGCATCACCAATGGAATAAAATACCAATGAACTTCTTTCATTACTTCTTCAACCACACTTTTGCCAAGTACTGAAAAAGGTTGAATGTCTGGTCTGATATTTGAAATCCAAGGATTGCATTCTGCGTTACGTCGGTTTACCTCTAGTAAGACGTCGTTAATAAAATCCGCGAAGAGATTATGTTCATCAAATGAAGATAGGTTAAGCAGTTGGCCTGATGAGCGCACGTTCTTTGAGAGTTCATCCCAATTTAACCCAGAAGCTTGCAAAACTGTTCTGATACAGCTACTTTGATTGATTTTGGGATCAATGGGGTCTACAGCAAATGACTCTTCTTCAAAATCAATATGAACCGCATTGGAGGTTTTCCTGTTCATTTGCTTTTCAGTTAGCTTGAGTTTCAAACATATATTAGAATTATAAAAAGGAAAAAAAAAAAAAAGGCAAAGCAAACAATTTACGGGATTTAATTTCATATGATGCATACCAGGCTGGTTTAATGTGTTGCAGGTGCAGGGGTTGGTGAAATCATCATCTGTGAATAATGGCTCTAGAACAGAAACTGGACTTAGATGTTCCTCTCTATCTTTGGCGCTATCCTCAATTTTTATTTTGTAGAAGCTCATAGGATTTGATGAGGTAACATCTGATGAAGAAGTTAATGCCAGATTCTTGAAATGTAAATCCTGAAAAAGGGCCAAAATAGTAGCAGGACTAAGCAAAATTTGAGGGTTTAATTCAATAGTTCTGTTTGGAAATGCCAACAGTACATATATAGATTTGGAAACTAAAAACAATTACCTGTATTGAGTGCTCCAAATATAGGTTTTTCTTTCGTGTGCTTTGTTCAGCATTGGTAACAAAAACATTGTTTTGTCTAGTGTGCATTTCTGAAAGATTTATATCTCCAGACTGTATCGCATCATTAACTTCCATAATCTTTAGATAAGCTGTAGACAAGTGTATTGAACTATCAATTTATGACATAGTACAAGCATAAGATTGACATAGGAAGATAGTGCGACTTTATTACCATCAAAGCTAAACTCCTCATTTGAACAAACAGGTTCAAGAATCTTTGCCTCGGAGTCAAAGATTTGCTGCTGATCATCAGGTCTTATATAATCAGTGCATGTTAAAACCTCTTCATTTCTAAGATGCAAACTGTTGCTTTCACTGGCTAATTGAAAGTTTCTACAGGCAGAATATCTCATCTTTGGGGAAACAGCAGCATCCCTATCACTTTTTGGGCAAAAAGTGGCCGATAAGTAATGTTCTGGTGAAGAATGTGGTGAACAGAGTATTCTCCTCAAGGTTCTTGGGGCATAATTGACTGACAAATTTTCACCCTTTTCCACATTTCTTAACCTATCAGAAAGGTGTTTCTTTGCCTCCAAATCTCTTTGGTTAGAGTAGCTAGCAGTATATGTGTGCAAATTTGTAGAAACACTTTCAGTAGTGGCAGCTATTTCTGTTCTAGTGCTTGGCTCCAAATCTTTATGCTTCCCTAATTTGTATCTTCCATGTTCTTTCTGGTGCCGCATTCTGAAAGTTTGTTTACCTGGAGAGATTTAATTTTAGTCTTTTCTTTTTCTTTCTGCAAATCCTCTACATTGTGGATTTGTTTAGCCAACAAAGAGTTGGATCGTGCAGAAGTTTCAGAAATAATTCACTGTTTGAATCTAAAATCTCCAACGCATCCAAGAGCTGTCTAGAGTTGTGCATTTTACAATCTTCTTTAATCACTTTTGTTGCATTTCTCTCGCCAATATTAACTGCCACAACTTTGTTTTCTGATGCATTCTGAACAAATTATATTTGCCAATTAACGTATATTCAATAATGCAACAGTATAGTAATTATACATCATTAGATATCATGTTTTTAGTCAATTGAATGAATAGTGAACATGAATTATTTCAGAAGGTTTACTTGTACTTACTGTAATGCCTCGGCAGTTTTTAGCAAGACTTCCTGTATTTTCTGTGTCCCTTGCTGCAAAAATTAAACTCACAACTTTAAAGATATTCAAACATGACAGGACTTAAAAATAAAAATGAAAAACATGTGAACCATCATTTTAAGAAAAAAAACATGTTTTGAACAACAAAGTCATTCGATATACCTTCTCATATTTTTTGTTTTTGTTGCGTCATATTTAAGTGTAGTTTAGCAGTTTTGATACAGAGACCAATCCATGATAACTCAATCTATTAGACTTAATTTTAAAGATAATTATGTTTCTAACAAATAATCCCCAAATAGCTAACCCTTCTATTTGCAAAGATAACAACAATGTCAGACCACACATTTATTATCATGACAACAGTAATTGAATATAATCAACAATTAATTACGAGTGACATGTTTGTTCTTCTGCTTTGCATTTGAAAGTTGCTTCTGATTGGGACGACCATGGCGATTATCAAAAATATCGATCAATTTCCACACGCATCCCACTTGAATCTTTTCAGTTATCTGAGGCCGTTTCCGCAAATTCTTTGGCATGATGGATAAATAACAATGCTCAGTTATTATACTCAACTGTCATAAATCACCCCACTTGTGTGACTAAATTAACCCTGAAATGAAATAAAATTTCAATTACCTTCAGGCTTCAGGCATGAAGTAGTTCAAATAGCTACTGAGACAAATGATAATACTCTTGTAGAAATTTTATTTATAGTTGACAAATCAACATTTGAGAAATCCAAAATAATTTTTTTAAAAAAAAATTTAAAAGACTTTTCCAAATAAGACTTCCTCTCTCTTTGGCATTTTAGCATATACTATGTGATTAATAATTACAAATCTTTGTAATTTTCTCAATGTCTCCTTTTCTTCGGCCATAGTCCAAATATAATACATAATGACAAAAGATTGAAGATCCATTCTGAAATTTATTTCAATAGAAAAAGTCCAGCACATAAATTTTCATGGAGAACAGACTAAAAAATTAATTAAGAAAAGAAACCGTGATTCCAATAATAATTTGAACGGTTTCTATTCGGCATTTCTAAATAAACTATTAGCATAATTCATTAATAATTAGGGATCTTTTAGCTTCATTTTTGGGCAGCTGCTACCTCAAAAATTGAAGACCCAGGGCCAGTTCTTAGATTAACATAATCATACAGTTTATGTAAAGAAGAATTAATGATAAAATCCATTTGTAAAACCCAGACAAAGAAAGAGAGAAAGAGGTACCTGAAATGCCATTATTGATCCAAGTCTGTGATATGAAGGACACCTGAAAATGAATATGAGGGAGAGGGAGAGAGGGAGAGGGAGAGAATGGGGAGAAGAGTAAGACGGAAAACTGGTACATAAGTACAGGAAAATGATTTTGGTGTGGACCAAGTTGGTGACGGATTTGGCTTGCAATTAACGACAATATTTAAAGCTATGATAAAATATTTTGACATGATATTTTTATATTAAAATCATTGTTATATATTTATAATAACGATTTTTAGTTTTTTATCGTCATTATATATTTATATCGATATTTTTTATATAAAAATATCAAAAATCATGTTAAAATATCAATTTTCAAAATATTAATGTATGAACTTCGTTTATATTTTTATGAAAAATGATATAAATTGTGATTTTATATATAGATTTTTTGATTGTGAGTTAGGTGAATTAATATAGTTGATAATATTTTTACAATATATTTGATATAATGAACCAATTTTATAATCCTACCAAATCTTAATATACATCTTTCCTATTTATCTACCCAAGTAATTATTTAATTTAATATAAATTTGTTATCATCAAGGATCGAACTCTTGGCCATTATGAGGCGAGTCATATCATTCGGTCCGTAGTTAAATTTGTTATTGTATATGACAACATTCATAAACATATTATTATTTACAAGGAAATTAGTATTTTTACAATTGAAAATAATAATTTCATATGTTATTTTTTCACATACGATTCCATTTATTACTCGTAAGTGTTTCATTCATTACTCGTTAATGTTTCTTGTACACATTATGTGTGTACAGATAAAAAATAGTTAAAAAAAAAAAAAAAAAGCTAGGGACCGATAAGAAGTGAAATGAGAGAAAAAAGAGGAAAATTTTGAGAAAATATGAAACAAAAGAGAGGAATAGTTCTTATCTTTGTGACAACTTTAAAAAGAGCGGTTAAAATTCTCTCCCTTAATAATATAAATATAGATCGGGAATAAATATTTTCATAATATTTTTTTTTGATAATGTAAGATTTTTTAATTACAATCGGACTAATCCTTCAGTTCGGACCAGACTTTTCTTTGAATCAGCTTGCGTTGGCAGTCTGTGATCCCATGAACATTTTTGTCTTGACAATTGTTGTTACAAATGGGAGTCGAATCTAAGATGTTCGGGTTTACGGCTCATCTCAGGGCAAAATATTTTTTGATATTTTTACATGTAGATCCATTTTTTTAATCATGATTTGATTAAAAGGTGGGCCTTACGTCTAAAAATATCAAAAACTGTTATGAAGATATCCATCCCTATATAAATAATTTAGATACGAATAAAATTATTATTTTTATTTATAAAAATATTAACTCTCTTTTTAATAACAATACTCTTTCATATGAAAAGAGTTTCATTTGTAAAAAAAGTCATTTAAAAGGAGTTTTATGTATTTAATAGTAAAATGAAATGATATAATATTTTAAATTTATCAGCCCAAAATTATTTATTATTTAAAATTATATTCTTAACATATCTAATATCAAACATAAAATAAATATAATTTTATGATATATTATTAAAAAATTATAAGTAAGACTTTTTTTTTGGGTGCGTGGGTGGCTACAGGGAGGGGAGGGGGGGGGCGATGTAGTACAATATAGAATCATTTAAATTAAAATAAAATAAATTATTTTATTTCTTTCATCCAAACGTAGTATAAATATTTTCTCTCATCATCATGTTCATCTCATTAAAATTTTATCATTTTCTATTTAAAGAATTATACATCACATTCTCTCTCTAAAATTACAGCACTTTCTATTTCTAAAAAAAGTTGACTAATTTTCTATGTTATTATCTTGTTTTCTCTATCTAAAACTTCATCTTTCTAAATTTATTAACCACTTTCTTTATATAAAAATAAGGTCATTTTTATTTGCAAAACGTAAGTTTAGGATTGGACTATTTATGTTAATTTAACTCTAATTCGGACTATAGATTATAGTCCCAACGATAGACTATTAATTCCTTGATGTGGGACTATTAGTCCCATAAAATCATTTGATAACTTAAAATGGGGGACTATTAATCTCACATTCATCATAAGATTATATAATCCCTCATAAATAGTTTTAAAAATGATAAAAAATAGTTCATATAACTATTTAAAGGACTATTAATTTTTTATCATTGGATAAAATAATACGAAGTAATGTTAAATTAAAAGTAGTTTAATTCCAAATAAATTTTTTATAAACAAGCATAACGTTAGTGTGTGTGTATATATATATATATATAGTTAAGTTTTCCAGTTGAATGAGATGGAGGGAATGAAGAAACGAACCCATTATAGCGACGTTTTTTTAAATCGTTATAAGATAGAAAGTCAATTTTTTATCTTTATAGCGGGAAAAAATTATTGTTATATAACCTGCTCATTCTTGGTTCATTTCCTCGACCACTTGAAAAAAAATTAATATATATATATATATATATAAGAACTTATGTTCACGTATATGATAGATGAGTGAATATGGGTTGTACCATTTATAAATTTTATTAAAAAATCATTAACCTAAATCTGTTTGGTATACGTGAATATGGGTTGCCCATTGGGATTAAACCAATCTTGCCAGGTCTTACTACCAACCGCAACCAATGGCCCATGATTCATGATCACTTTCAGCACAAGCCAAGAAGTTAGTTTTCCATCTCTCTCTCCTATCTATCTCTATACAAGTAGGACAAATTTGCTAGAATATTAATCATTACTATATATACAACTAGATACATTGATTGATTGCTATATTCAATATGTATCCGATTGCTACGAAGTTAATTTTATGATAATAAGTTGATTATATGATTAATAAAATATTGATACGTAAAGAGAAAGATCATTTTTTATTTGCGTGTTAATACTATATTAGTCAATTGATCAAAATTAATTTTATGTTAACCACTCTCATTCAATATATTAAGTGGCGAAGCCAGGATAAAAATTCAGTGGGATCAAAATTTTATAATGCTATAAATAATTTGGCGGGAGTTCGGAGACGCAGCCCCCGAGCTAATTTTTTTAGATAATTTTGTATTTTTTGGCCAGTTACATATGTAAAACATGCATTTTATTACAATATTGGTAAATATAATAAGTAATACCATTATATATATATATATATATATACACACACACACCTTATTGACCCCTAATACGTCTTTCTAATCACAAATTTGTTAATAAATATTTAAATTTTTTATGTTATAAAAATAATATAAAGTAGATTATTATTTATTTTAAAAATATTAGAGGAATATGCATATATCAAGAAGTAAAAGTAATATGGAATTGATAAAGTTATAAAAAATTTATTTTGACCCCGTATATTAAAAAAATTATAAAATTTCAGTGTGGTCAATTTATTTATTAAACTTAAATTTTTTGTAAATTTATCATATATTATAAAATAATTTTTTTTTTCAGAAGAGGCAATTGACCCCACAACCCTTCAAGTGACTTTATACCTGAATATATCGACAAATTCATAAACCGTGTGCTTAACTTATTAGTATTAACTTATACCTTATACTCATGCCTAATACTACTTCCGTTCCATAATAATTAATTTTTTTAAAAGAAAAATGTTTTAATTTATTTGTCATTTATAACTTTCTAAAAGAATAAATTATTTATTTTTCTATATCATCCCTAACTTCTCTCATTATCCTAAGAAATTTTCTCCCTTGTATTAGTAGTTTTTAATTTTTCATAAAGAGGTAGTGATAAAATTTCATACAAATTTTAATTATTAAATGATAATATTAATTGATTTTATTAATTCATGTGTCTAAAGTTAAAATAACTATTATTATGAAATGGAAGTAGTATGTTGGATGAAATATAGTGTATACTAAACTTTAGTTTTAGTATAGATAATTTGTCATATTTTTTTGGATTAATCCATGATTGGACTAATATGATTTAAGTGATGTTCTTGGAGTGTGAATTAAATTGAACCCATGTCATTAAAGAGGTTATTGTTTTTGTGGTGCAATAGGTTTGGAGTCCCACATATATTTTAAATTCTGATTTTGGACAACTCTGCTGCAAAGAGTAACAACAATTTTCTCACAACTTTTGGTTTGTTTGAAATGGGCCAAGACGACTTAATTGAGACTATTGAATATTGTTTAAAATAGAATCTATAACCACGATTTTTATATAAAAATATTATTTTTTTTATTACAAATTTATCAGTTTCCTACAATAATTTGTTATGACTTTAAGATTAACTTGCGATCCGATTGTTATTCTTATACAGGCACAAAAGGCCCGCGCCAAAAAAGCCTGGTCCGGTCTGACCTAATTCTTTATCCAGTTATTTATAATTTTTGAATTTTAAAATTATAATTATTCATCAATGAAGTATAAAATTTTAATACATTAATTTTTATTAATACATCAATAAATTTCAAAGTTTTAATGATTGATTCTTGATTTCTTATAAATACATTTAATTAATATACATCTTCAATGAATAGAACTAGTTAATATAGTTAATATTTAATAATAAATTAGTAATATTTAAATAATTTTATTAAATTACTAATATTTAATATTAAAATATTAACATTAATTAATACATCAACAAACTAACTATTAATATTAAACATTAGTAATAAGTTAATTTCTTGTAAATACTCAAGTTTTTCTTTAGTTTGGATATGCTAAATTCTTAGGGGGATTTATATTTTTGGTTATTTTTTAGGTACTCTGTTGTAGCAATTTAAAGAATAATTTCATAAAGCAAATATAAAACTAATTGAAAATAATACTTGAGATATAACTATGCAAGTGTTTAATGACATAAAAAAAAAGAGATATGTGTATTTAAACTTTACAAAATATATATCCAAATGATCCTAATACTTTAAAAAAAAAAGAAACTAACTTTATATTTAAAATAAAAAATATAATTTAAAATAAGTTAATTTGATTTTGCATCTATTGTCATATGTATCGCATGAGAAATTATATTCAAATTATGTTTTCTATAGAAAAAATTGTGCATAATGGACATATATTTAGGAAATCAATTTGTTTTATATTCTAGTTACATCTAAATTAAATTTTCCTTTAATTTAATAAGAATATATTTATTTTTATTCTAATCATCCAACTTATATTGTTGTGCAATAGAATGTTAAAATAAAATAAATCTAAAAATTCTTGCATTATTTTTACAAAAAAAATAATATTTATATTTTTAATATTTAGCATTAAAAGGGGGAAAAAAAGAGGGATCAGATCGACCTAGACCTAGTCTGCAGGCCTAACCAGACCATAGCTCAGGCCTGATTTAGCAGGCTAAGTTAACGGCCTGGTGTAATAACCCGAGATTTCCTAAATAAAATAAATAAAAAAATTTGCGTATAATTTTTTTTATTTAATGACGAGAATAAGTGAGCGATAAATACGAATATATTTATTTCTTTAAAAATTAGAAATAATTTTGGAATAATCAATTACCACAAATTATATTGTTATGGTAATTAATTTACGTAGCGAAATGTTTTATTAATTATTTCCACGAAATCATGATTGGAAATAATATATGAAGTGATAATTAGATTTATATAATAAATATTTTATTATATGAATTGTTCGAGAATATTTAAGTTAATTATTTTAACTTGATTATTGATGTTGTAAGAAAAGAGAAGTCGGATATGAGATCCAAACCACGAATTGGGATTGTGATCAAGAGATGAGAATAATAATATTATATTATTGTTATAATAATTTACAAAGACAATAATTATGTACGTGTATATGTGATGAGATAATATTGAAAGTAATGAGCCGATTGATTAGGTCACAAAAGATGATCTTGTCTTTGTGAAACCCTAATTATTAAACTCGGTTATGAGAAATGACGAGTAGTAGTATCGTGTATATGAAGTTTCATGTGTATAAGAATGTCGGTAATTAGAAGGAACCCTAATTACTATTTTTAAATCCGATAATTAGACAAACCCCAATTATTATAACCTTATGTCGGTTAAAGTTAGAAAGCAAGTAACAATCGTGTTAGTAACACACGAGATAATTAGAGAACCCTAATGGTCAATTAGAAACCCTAATTGATGGCGTTAAGAAACCCTAATTAGAAAACCCTAATTTTCAATCAAAAACCCTAATTTAAAATTATCGGGTTTAATTACGATGTTAATGTATAAAAGTTTTAATTTACCAAAGGATAGAAGTAATTGGTAAATGATAAGAATTACCATCTAGTGATTAAATACTACATTTAATTGCCATGTACAAGAATGCCCATGAAATTATATGGGAAATTACCAAAATACCCTTTTTGTCCATTTTAGTGTATTATTAGTAGCATTGTTGATGGAATCTTCAATTATGCTAGCTAATCAATGGCTTCTAGAATTCTCTCATGCTACTATATCATTACACCTCAATTATACCAACCCTATTGAGCATCCAAGGCACTTGACATGGTCTATATATAGAGATTGAGGGAGAAATAATGCAAATGCACACTAACATTTTCTAAAATCCCTAGACACACTCTCTCAACCTCTAGCCAACGAAATTATCTAGCATATGGGTCCCTAAACAAAGCCCAACCATCACAAACAACAAATCGAAGCATCAAAGCCAAAAAATCAAAAATCGAAGCTAGAAAAGGTATGAAATTTCCTAATTTTGAAATCCTTCGATTCGATGTTAATTGATGCAATTGATTGTTTAAAGTAGTGTAATAGGAGTCTATTAATGTTCGGGTTGTAAAAACACAGACCCATAACATCAAAGTGCACGAATTTGAAGATTTAAACAAGTTGGAAAAATCGAATTCTATTATTTTTCACCAAATGTCAGAGGCTATAACTCTTTGGTAGATCTCGAGTTTTGTTGTTTAAAAGTTGTTATAGGTATCCTGATATGTGGTCTTGAATCTCCAAAATGAATCAAGTTCATAGCTATTGTAGATCGGGATTTATAAGCGGTCAAAGTGGGTTGGCCAGAAGCATTGACCTATTGTTCTTCAAACCTGAAAATATTCAAGTGTCCGGAAAATATTTTTTTGGAAAATGTCGAGCCTTATATCTCGGTTATCTTTCTTTGTGTTTTGTGTTCTAAAGGTTGTTATGTGTATCTTGTTATGTGGTATCTAACCTCCAAAATGAATCAGTCCATATATATTATGGATTAAGAGTTATTTAAGGTCAAATGGGTTGACTTAAGATTGATCAAAAAAATTCAGGCGACTAGAATTTTCTAAGTGTTGATTTTTCTTACAAGGTTTGACCATACTTTAGATGCTTGATTTATTATTTTTATGATGATGTTAAGTGTTGGAGTTGTAGTTCTACATGTTTTCTACACACTGGAATTGATAGATCACGTAAATATTTCACGATCATCAAGTTATAGAGGTCCAAAGTAGGCATCACGAACTGTTCTTCACGAAGAACAACTCTGACAGCTACTTTGAGGTACGATTTCTCCCAGATCTGATGTTTTTTAGAGGTTATGATTGTTGGTAATTGTATTCTGGTATTTCCTCTACAAGACCCAATTCATATATTTCCCAGATTCATTAAGACCAAAAAGTTATTCATGGTCAAAGTAGCCCCCTTGAACTGTCTCTGACAGTGTTCTTGAGATGAAGAACACCTATAGCGACGGTTGTCTGTCGCTATAGCCTTTAGCGACGGATTTTATTTATTTTATTTTCTATAATTTCCGAAAATGATTTAAAAATTAGAAAAATTAGATTTTAATTATTAAAAGTACTTATTAAATTCTAAAAAATTATTTTAAATTCCGAAAAATAGTTTTTAATTATTTTGAGTATATTTCATAAATATTTAATATTTTTGGAATATAAAAGGTATTTATTTATTTAATTATAATATTAAATAAATAATTTAAAATAGTTTTAATTCATGAAAATCATGAAAAATTATATTATGGTATAAGAAAATATTTTAAGTTATTTTCTATGACTTTTAATATTTTGTGATGAATTTCATTAATTAATTAATATTAATGATATTAAAATAAATAATTAGTTTAAAATGATTTTAATATTTTAAAAATCATTTTAAATGAAAATAAAGTATTTAAAGATATTTTGAGTTATAAAATATAACTTTTAATATTTAGAAGATAATTTCATTAATAATTATATATTAATGATATTTAGTTAATGATTTGTGATATTAAGTTTATTTAATATTTATATTAAATAAATAGTTTAAAAATGGTTTTATTTATTTAAAAATCATTTAAAGAGGATATTAAGGATTTAAAAATATTTTAAGTTATAATTAATGACTTTTAATATTTGGATGAATCGTACATTAATATTTATATATTAATGGTGATTATTTAAAATGATTTTAATTGTTTTAAAAATCATTTAAGGGTAATATAAATGTTTTAAAAATAGTTTGAGTTATTATAAATAACTTTTATATTTTAGCAATGGTTTCATTAATAATTTAATATTAATTAATTATTAATGATAATAGAATTGTTTGATGTTTAAATCATTTAATTATGATTAGATGTTTGAAAGTTATAATAAGCAAAACTAGTGACTTGAGAACCGATTATGAAGTCGAGATTTGATGAAGAGCACCCATAGTATGATTATATCACTATAAGCCCTTGAGTGACTGATTTGAATTATTTTAAATTTTTCAATTTCTGGAAAATTCGAAAATGATTAAAATGTCTGATATTTACAAATGTTGAGGTATAGGATAAGAGTCTTAGACTCAGTATTTATCCGATAAAGCTGTCGGTACGCCTACAAATGTCAGACCCTATAATAGAAAGAAAAGGCTATTGTAAGAGCATGGATGAGATATTTGAAAAATGTATAAAAGTATAGATTATGAACTAAAAGTATGATTACTGCGATTATGTGATGACGTGATTAGACTATGTGCTGACCGTAATAGACAGTACTATGTGTTATGATATATTGTTCTAATCGAACGAATGATCTGATTATTGATAGGTTGTGATAAAGAGATAAAACCTAAGTTGAGATTTATAATCGTGAATCAAAAAGTATCTTACCTTTGCATTTCCTTTATGCAATGGACATGAGTAAGAAGTTTCAGAATTCTTTTCTATTCCTGTGCAGATTATGTACGCTTTGATTATCAACATGTTAGCTCAGATATATATTTTGTTAAGTTGATTTCTAAATGGTTATACAAGTGTCTCCACTTGGATAATCATGACATTTATTCACATGTTGATACACCTTTGTCAATTACCCGTATATATATATGTTGAATTACATATTATTGTTGAGCAAGATTAAAAACCTTCGGGTTTGGAACCAGGCATGTATGAACATCCCTATATGGGAAGATTTTTGCGCCCGAGGCGGATAGAATAAAACGATGAATTTCGTT
This sequence comes from Panax ginseng, assembly GCA_020205605.1. Taxonomy (NCBI): domain Eukaryota; kingdom Viridiplantae; phylum Streptophyta; class Magnoliopsida; order Apiales; family Araliaceae; genus Panax; species Panax ginseng. The sequence goes on from CM035131.1 coordinate 40,604,105, forward strand.
CAGAGTTATGTAGTATTGATCAATACAGGGTACAACGGGGCTGATCACCCTCCGTACCCGTAAGCTAGAGTGGTTTGCGGATGGATTTTTGCTAAACCTTTTCGAAAATGAAAAAACAATGTTCATAGTATGTTTCTTAAACCCTATTCATGGGTAGAGCCAGCGCCAAATTTAAATAATTTAGAAGAGAGTTGTTATGTGAATCTTTTATCAGTACAGATTACTTCACAACTTTTGATTCGTTGTAGAAGTGTTATGTAAACGAGAACTTATGTTCGATGTATTGCACTCCCTATATAACTATCCGGTTTTTGGCTCCAATTTGAAAATCGATTTCTCTCTCTCTCCAAAACAAAAAAAAAATCTCTGAACATTTCCATCTCTCTCCAAAACTTTCAGACCAAAAATCCCAATAACGATTCCCTCTATTCCAGATCAAATCGATTCCCCCTAGATGATAACTAAAACAACGTAGCTCACATTCCAGATCAAAAATAACGATTCCCCCTATTTGATGAGCAAAAAAAACGGATTCCCCCCATTTCAGATGCAAGCAACCTAGCAAAATCTGAATCCCCTCACGGAGACCAAAAATCGGCATCTACCTCCTTGATCTTGGTTTCAATTCGGTAAACCCTTTGCTATTTTCCTAGATTAACTGTATTTTGTGAAGATTTCTAGGTTTTTTGTGACACCTTTAAGTCTCTTTGCTATTTGGGGTTCTTCAGGGAGATTCTTCATTTTTCTTTGGACTGAAATAGGGGGATAGTACCCTTATGAGAATTTCTATGACATGTTTTTGATTTTTCGATAAAAAAAATACACAGAATGGACTGAAAATTGTAGCCTCCTTGACTTTCTATGACATGTATAAGCTTACTTGAATATGTGGCATTGATGGGAAGTGCACAATGATGGTACTTTTTTGTATAAGGGAAAAGGAGCAGTATTTCAGTGAGTTTGGGTCCATAATGGACTGAAAATCGTAGCTTCCTTGTTTAGATACCAATTTCATTTAAAATTAATTTGACTGCGATTAAATCAAATGAATTTTAGGTTTGGGTTTTATTGATCATGATAGTCACGGGGAAATCCTGGGCGTTAGTATAGATCATATAAGAGGGGCTTTGATTGTGCATAAGCTTTGGCCGTTTGGGCATATTTGATTTTTTCTTGTTTGGATTTATTTATATTTTCACATGTGTCATGATGGAAATTGTGTAGAGCATGACTTCGCAACTTTAACTTAATCCTCTGTTTTTTTCTTTTCTTTTGTACTGGATTGAGGAAGTGCCTGAATGTATGTTTCCTCTTGTTATGACTGATTTACAGGACTAATGATGCATCAACCTCTCCTGGATTGTTTTCAAAAAAAAATAGAAAGAAATAAAGTTAACTAGATAGTATACATTTACTCATCAAATATTTATAATGTTTTAGAAAAAGTGTGAAATATTGTTTTCAAAAGTTGATTTAGCTGGTGTATGGGTCCCTTTTCAATTATAATAAAATTGTAACTTGTAGAAGAACCATTATCCTTGAGATTGTAGTTTCTCAGGTTTAAAATTTTTGGTTTTCACTTTTTATCTAAAGTGGTTATTCGATTTCGTTTCAGGATGCAATTAAAGAATGTGCCTGCCTGAATGTAGCAGTTATCTAAATTTTGGTTTTACCTATGTAGCAGTTGTCTTCCTGAATTATTTACAGTTTATGCCCCTGCCTATACATATGAAAGACACAACATGGTGCTGCGGATTAACTATTTGGTCCAGTTGAAAGGATATTGGATTGTCTAACAATGTTTGATGATTAACAATTTGGTCCAGTTGAAAGGATATTGGATTGTCTAACAATGTTTGATGGTTTTGTGGCTTGGGCTGTTTTAGTTTTTGGATATTTTGGCATCTGTTGTATTGGTTTCCTGACTATTTATTACATTAGGTGATTTTAATGTGTGATAATTTAGTTTTCCTTTCCCTAGTTATTATCTTAAGATCTTTAGGATGTGAGTTTGTTGAATGGAGATAAGGGACTCAACTCTATTTGTGTATGAATGTGTAGGAACATCTAAAGTACCCTTTATTGATTATTCCTCACTACCAGAAATAAGCTCTAAATGTGTTATAGTGCCTAATATTACTATAAGTTTTCTTATATTTCTCAAATATTACATCTAAAGCTTCAAATATTACTCAAAGATAACAAACATACAAGTTTTCTTATGGAAGAGGTACATTGTAACCATGGAACTACAAAACCAACATAGATCATACTATAATGTGTTATAGTGTCTAATACACTGGTCACAGACCATTACAATTGTAGTAGAAGAAAATAGTTTATCATATTGGGGCACAACAGCAAAATATAAATCAGCTCATCCTTTCTTCGGCATTGCTGCAAGGTTTGTATACATTTTTGCCATGGAATTGAATACTCTATTATCATCAGAATGGAGAAGATTGCCTGCAGAATGATCAAGAAAGAACATATTAATTATCCCTTCATGATGCATCCTTGCAAGAAAATTGAAAAACAGTCGGCTCTCACATAACTTAGAAACCTCAAGCTTGGTCAATATTCATAAACTAGTCACAATATAAAATTATCCAAAACCTACAAATTTATAAATAGCCCAAATTACTTCCCAAGAAACTTTCCACCCCAGCACAAGCATATATAACTAAAATAGTTGTTAGTAGAGCAAGCATACTAAGCAAAGTAGCAGATATGAAGGCCAATCGATCAACATAAATTTCAAGAAACAATAAGATAATCATCACATCCTCGTTCAGAGGCTCACTAGCTAAACAGGGTACCTTTGTTTGATAAAGGAAAAAGCTGGACAAACTCATTTTTGGTTATTGGTTGTGTTACATAGGACTTATCAGCTTCATAGAAGCCATTATTCTGTTGGCTTATCTTCAAGACCAGAGTTACAGACTAAGAGATTGCATCAATCGTACATTTGTACATGGAAGAATCCATATATATATATATATATATATATATATATATATATATATATATATATATATATATATATTGTTACCTAATTTCTTAATAACACTTTAACACACAAGTATACGCGTTCAATTGTAATATTCAAAGAAGCAAGGATATCGTTCTCACGAGGAAATAGACTAATATTTATCAATTACTAATTTCAATGCAATTAATCCTATTTTAAACTACAAAATATTGTTTGTGATTTGAAAATTAATCTCAAGAAAACTAATAATTAAAATCAGAATTTCACAAGAGTAACTGCAGATTTAACAGGGTAAGATTACAACTTCCCTTAGTATTTCATTTAAACCAATTTACTTCCCATTTAAATTAATTAATTAATATGAATCATTATCCAAGAATGCTTTATAAAATTCACGCACTTCTTCCAAAGACACGTGAACAAATCCTCCTAAATCCGATCTTTAAGAGGCAGAATTACAAGGAACACCCCAGTTAATCAACTCACTATATTCCTATATGAAACAATTTAATTAGGGTTTTACGCACAAATTCTTTCAATGGATACAAAAGACACATATGTATATTCCTATCCTACATGCTAATCATAGTAACCCTATTCAGATTATATGAACAGATGTTATCATATCCAGATTTCAATCTATACTCCATCTTCCAATTTTATATAGATTATCACAGTAATTGTTGGCCAAACAATTAATCAATAAGCAAAAGATATAATAAACAATTCAATAAAAACCAACTTTCATTCAATGGGAAGGTTCAATTTAAACTACATACCAAGTTCCGTTGCAACCTTAATTAAAGTTTAATTCATGATAATAATAAAGAAAAACATCATCCAGATTAATAATCCAAGCATCCCAGATAATTACAAAAGATAAAACTAGAGAAGAGAAGAAGAAACTCTGAATTTGCTCTAATACTCTCTCTTTGATCTTTAGCCCTTGCAATTCTCCTTCATATTTTTCTTCGTTGTTCTCTCCGCAAAACCTTTGAAAAATTAAGTGATACGTCTTTTCTAAAGTCTTCTTCTATTTGTATTGGTCTCCGCCCTCATTCAGATTCCTTTTTGGCTTCAACAACCCACTTGACAGTAAAAAATCCTACTTCAACCGCACATGAGCGCCTAGGCGCTCAACACATGCCATTTCCAAGCGCCTGGGCGCTTGCCCAGGATAGAGTAATTACAAAAATGCCATTCAACTCTAATTTTCATGATTTTTGACCTTTTTCTTCTCCCAAATGAACAATTTGTCCCTCCAGCTCCAACCTACAAGAAATAAACACAAAACACATAAAAAATACTAAAAAAACAATTAAAGATAGCAATAATTAAGTTTAATAATATCGGATTCATAGGTATAAAACCTACTCATCACACACACATATATATATATATATATATATATAACACTTTTCTATATCGATATCTATGTAAGACCATAAGAGACTGAAGTTCTAAAACCCAGAAGTTGGTACGATTGATATTCTAGTTAAATCACATATACACAACACACAATAAATATGTCATACAGGACAGTCCTAACATTCCAAAAACAATTTTTTTTATACCTTTTCTAGTCTTTATGAGACTTCCCAAAACTCTATAATGACATATGCTCATCCCAAAAACCATGATTACTGCAATTCTAAAGGACACTCTATAGAAAAAAATTCCAAATTAATACAAAAATATAGATATACAAGTGTTGTTATAGCAATCTCAGTTCCACCTATATCCGAATTAATTTCATGGGCATTTTCTTTGTTAGGTTCTTCAACAAGACAAACCTTCTTAATAAAACTTTGGACTCATAAATTTTAAGTACCGAATTGAATTTCATCGTCTTTCTCCAACATATCATTAGTAAACAATTTCTGAAATGGAGGAAATAAACAATTTCCTACTGTTAAATAGAAAGATAGACACAGAAAAATTTGGTCGACTACGGGAGGAGACGACGGGCAAAGGCGGCGGCAGAGAGAAGGGAAGAATAAGATTCTAGGGCTTGAGGGGGATCGAACTGAAGGGCTTCGATTTTGCAGCAAGCGCATTTCTGGAGGGTATCAAGGGCTTCTATTTCTCTCTCTTCGATTTTGCAGCAATTGATTTCAAGGTAATCGATTTTGTCAACTTCGATTTTGTCAGCTCCATTTTTTTTGCTCATCAAATAGGGGGAATTGTTATTTTTGATCTGGAATATGAGCTAGGTTGTTTTGGTTATCATCTAGGGGGAATCGATTTGATCTGGAATAGAGGGAATCGTTATTGGGATTTTTGGTCTGAAAGTTTTGGAGAGAGATGGAAATGTTCAGATATTTTTTTTTGTTTTGGAGAGAGAGAGAGAGAAATCGATTTTCAAATTGGAGCCAAAAACCGGATAGTTATATAGGGAGTGCTACTTAAGCAATAATGCTACTTAAGAGTATTGCTCCTAATCCCGATCATATATATATATATATATATATATATATATATATATATATATATATATATATATATATATATATATATATATATATATGGTCCGGATCTTAAGCTCACCTCTTAGTTAACATACCTTGCTTTTGCTTTTTAATGTAATCGATCTAAATGACAATTCGATCCGTCGTTATATGTTTTGGTCCATCGCTATATGTTGTCCGTCACTAAAAGCTAAGACGACGATTCTATATATAGCGACGAACCGAATTGTCGCTAGATCCGTCACTAAAGGGGGGTGAGCAATGTGAGCTAGATAATGAGTGAGCTTAAGATCCGGACCGTATAAATGAATATTATGAATAAAGAATAATTTTCTCGAAATATATTTTTGAATATTATGGTGTGGATTTGATATAATATTATAGTTGTGGGTAATATTTACAAATTTTACAAAGTAAGCAAGTAGTTATATAATATTCGATTGGTCGGAGAATATTCGTTTTAACAGGGAATATTTGTACGACGGCACAATTATTGGTGGACCCCATAACAAAAGTATTGTCGTAGTTAGAAAATGACATAATTATCTTTTTATAAAAATAACGGCGGAAGTTTTATCGTTAAACTGTTGAACTACCCGGCAGTAAAAGTACAGTAATACGTGTGATTGCATAGTAGCACACGGTATTGATTATTGATGCTTACGTGAGAAGTCACTCAGTTATACTCAATTATTGCTACAGTAATTGCTGCATCATATCTCTCATATTATTGATTCGATTATTGTCACAGTATCATCTGCATAATATGATATATTATTAAATCAATAATTGAGATGACAAAGTTATTCATATTATTAAATTGCAATATTTACAATGTCTAGAAGTTCTATCAAGGAGAGGTTTGGTCATCTAATTGCGCGCCAATAAGGAGAAATCCTTATTGGAAAGCCCCCTCTTTTCTTGGAAGGACCTGGTTGTTAAATATTGTGAGTTATAATATTAATGATGAATAAGTTCATGTTGATTAAAGATAAAATTGATAGTTCCATTGTGTTGGAATTATTAGTGTTAGTAGAAATCGACATTTATTTCGATATTAATTGATGTCTGGAAGTTATACTGACCAGTCGGGTAATTAATCGGATAAATGAGCAATTAATTGCTATTAATTCACATGATTATAACTATTTATTCACATGTGTGTACTATCGATTCACATTCTTGTACTATTAGGGGAGTTGGTGCAAGATTGATAATACTTACATAACTAAGTTAAAAATGGAGGTATAGATGGAGGTACTATACTGTAATTCGTATTTTCACATGATTATAACCATTGATTCACATGATTGAACTATTGATTCACCTTATTTACTATTAGGGGAGGTGGTTTAAGTTTGATAATACTTGCAGGACTAAATTAAAAATGAAAGAAAAGTTGAAGGTATTATACTATAATATTTTGAGCCTCAAAATTTGCAATAATCGAAACTATATTTTTTTTATAAATAGAAGCTCATTCTTCCTTCATTTCTCACCAATTCACTAAAGCTATAGAGCAATTATTATAGAGAGAAATTAGAGAGAGAAAGAAGAAGAGAAGTCTGCTACCTATCTACTCCAATTATCCGGCTTTCTTTCTAAGGTAAGGGTATTATTTCTTTCGTATTCATGAAGAAAACACATTATTCCATTCTTTATTATTATGTTGGAATAACTTTTGTCTACATCTAAATACCGTATACATGGTGAAATTCTTACGTTATTTCATTCTTTATTATTCTATTGGAATATCACATGTCATGCGGATTATGCTGTAACCTAGTTCCATTCTTTATTATTCATTGGAATAACTCGTATCTGCATGCGGATCTATCGCATGCATGGTGAATTCTTTGTTATTCCATTTTTATTATTCGTTGTAATATCTCATTCATGCGGATTACGCTAGACACTGGTTCCATTCTTTATTATTACATTGGAATAACTCCGCATGCATGCGGCCTATCGCATGCATGGTGAATTCTTCCGTTATTCCATTCTTTATTATTACTCGTTGGAATATCCATGCTCATATGATTACGTATGACTGGTTCCATTCTTTATTTTTCGTTGGAATAACTTTGTCTATGTGGATTATCACATGCATGGTGAATGATCCTTCATATTCATTCCTTATTAAATTGTGGAAATGATCTGTCTACGTGGATTACCGCATGGCGGGTGAAAATTCATTTGCAGTTTTATATATTCTATGATACTCATTTGGTTAAAGTTTTGGCTTCTATACTCCATGAAATTAGTAGAATATCCTTGATATTTGTGCTACATCCGGTATCTTTTCATGGAAATATTCTTCTGAGCATTCTTAAATTTTACTCTACAAAGCAGTATCATGTTGACAATTTGGACGTAATTGATTTCAAGATAAATTAACTTATAAATCTTTAAAATTTATTCTTGAACTTGTTTTATTGAATTATTATGTCATTGTCATCATCCTCATGCTTATATTGTGATGAAAGTCATCTTTGGCTTACGTGCATAGATGGACTTGGTATAATTATGACCAGGGATATTCGGTATAAACATGACCTGTAATATTATAAATGATGTGGTAAAAGTCCTCGTGCTTTGTAGTGCATTGATGGGACGCTTTTTGGTATGATTATGACCGAGGATTATTTGGTATAGTCATGACCATTGATGATTTAATGAATATCCTTGGCCCGTAGTGCAGGGATAACTCGATGATGTGGTTTATTTATTAAGCTTAGTCTCAGCGATAAAAATTGATGAAAATATTTTAAATCATAGAAGATAGTAGATATCATGCTCTACTTGACTCTTCTAATGGATTGCTTATTCCGCTGTAGTTAAACTTAATGTTTATTGTATTTTATCAGTTTAACATTATTGAAGACTAATGATAATTTATTCTTCATTATCTTAGTCATAATATTTCTTCTTTGGGCTAGTTGAGCTCACCCTTTCTTTTCTTTATTCTCTTGAGGAAATGAAAGAGAACGAAAATGACTAGTCGGGGAACGGAGTGACGGTCCAGATGATAGCATTAGTAGTCCTCACTATTCTCTTAAATAGTGTGATAATAAATGTAATGAGGACTCTATTGAGTGTGGATATTATCTAGATGACAATATTCTTATTAAAACTCTTAGATTATATTTTGTCGTATTTTACACGGCTGTTGTATAATTAAGTTGTATTTGAATTTTGTACCATGTATTTGGCGACTCAAGATGGGTGATGTATACTTATTTTGGGGGCGTCATAATATATATGTATGAAATAACTATAATCATATTTTCTCTATAATGCACTCTCACACAGTGACATCCCACAAATAATAAAGTTCTTTTAAAATTATTATCAAACTATAGTTTTATCCTTATCTTCTGTATTATATTATAAAGGGAGAGGGGGCTGTGACAGAGCCTCAAGATTGTTTTTCCCTTTTGTCCCTGCAACTTTAGTTACTTTATAATTTTATCTTTTTCATTTTTTTAATTTATCTTCTAAATTTGATAAAATTAATATTATATTGATAAGTGCATAATATTCATGATTTTTTATTCCTTTATGTTTAGTTTTATTTCTTGTTTCATGTATATATAAGGCTATTAAGGTGTTTAATGATTTCAGGAAGAATTGGAATTGGAGCTGAAACGAGGAAAAAGGAAAGATTGTAGGGCTTTTAATGCCAGGTTGGATGCATGGTCTTGGCATGTGGCTTGGGACTTGGATTTTATTGTAGAACTATTCCTTAGCTTTCTGGAACATCTTGAATCGTCCCAATCAAAGTTCATATGAAAAAGTTATGACATTTTTACTAGACGAAAGTTGAACCTCAAAGTTTGGAAGTTGTAATTTACATAGTAGTCACTTGAAGCCCAATTTCAACCTTAATTCAGCCAGAATATGTCAATTCTCAAAGTATGAAAGTTATAATTATTGTTGAGATCTTCAATTTGATAAGTAGCAGGCCCCGTAACTCCTCCCGGGTAAAAAATTATGGTTGTTTTACTAAAGGACGTCGCAATATGAAATAGGGGCGAATTTGTGCGGAAAAATTGGAAAATTTTGGATTTTTGGAAAGTTTCTAAAAGCATATTTTGGCAGAATTCTACATGGAAAGCGATTGATATTCCTATTAGAATTAGGATATCTTTTAGATTGAGATTTGCTTACCAAATTGGTTTATATTTCTTTATGGAATCTAGTTATAATTTGTAATTAATTTTAGGATTTAGATCTCTAGTTCTCATAGAATTTAAGGATTGATCTAGCACTATAAATAGAGGATGATAGTCAGGGTTTTAGACATTCAATCATCAGCTCTCCTCTATACAATTGAGGTGTAGATCCAGAAGAATGTCAAGCTAGATTTCTCTATTTAGTTCTAAAAGGAGGTGGAACCTTGTTTACAAGTAATTGATTAATTGAGTTATATTATTTATTGCTTCTTGTGTGAGATTTATTTTGATAATCTATTTGAACTTCTTGTATGATATTTTCTCTAATTAATTTGATATGGCCAGTTAGATTAGTCTGATAAATATCATCTACTAGATTAAGATATTTATTAAGAAAACGATGTATGTCTAATCACAAGTAGCAATTAATAATACTTGATTGTGTCGGAGCTTTTGGGTATTGTTAAGGTTTTCAGAAGACAAGTTAAATAATTCATGATTGTGTAATTGTTGCTTGGAATAACCTAATTCTCTAATTCTTCATTCGTCTATTGTATTAAATCTAGACTAATAGTTCTAGGTTATATGATAGTTAGGATCTCTTGTTGGCGATTGTCGTATTAGATTACACTTAAGGAGAATTTTGGATAATTAGCGATCGCGGTTATCTAGGGTTAATTGTAAGACCCCAAATTTTATGAATAAAGATTTAAATTTCTCGAAATATTTTTTTTGAATATTATGGTGTGGATTTGATATAATGTTATAGTTGTGGGTAATATTTATAAATTTTGCAAAGTATGCAAGTTGTTATATAATATTCGAGTGGTCGGGGAATATTCTTTTTGTCAGGGAATATCCATACGATGACACAATCATTGGTGAACCCCACAACAGAAGTATTGTCGTAGTTAAAAAGCAGCGTAATTATCTTTTAATAAAAATAATGGCCGAAAGTGTTATCGTTAAAACTGTTGAACTACCCGGTAGTAAAGAAATGCGAATACGTGTGGTTGCATAGTAGCACACGGTATTGATTATTGATGCTTACGTAAGAAGTCACTTAGTTATACTCAATTATTGTTACAATAATTGCTGCATCATATCTCTCATATTATTGATTCAATTAGTGTCACAATATCATCTGTATAATATGTTATATTATTAAATTAATAATTGAGACGGTAAAGTTATTCATATTATTATTTGCAATATTGACAATGTCTAAAAGTTCTGTCAATGAGAGGTTTGGTCACCTAATTGCGCGCCAATAAGGAGAAATCCTTATCGGAAAGCCCCCTCTTTCTTGGGAACAACCTGGTTGTTAAATATTGTGAATTATAATATTAATGATGAATATGTTCGTATTGGTTAAAGATGAAATCGATAGTTCCATTGTGTTGGAATTATTAGTGTTAGTGAAAATCGACATTTATTTCAATAATAATTGATGTCTGGAGGTTATATTGACCAATCGGGTAATTAATCGGATAAATGAGCAATTAATTGCTTTTGATTCACATGATTATAACTATTTGTTCACATGTGTGTACTATTGATTCACATTCATTTACTATTAGGAGAGTTGGTGCAAGATTGATAATACTTGCATGACTAAGTTAAAAAATGGAGGTAATATACTGTAATTCGTATTTTCACATGTCTAGAACTATTGATTCATATGATTTACTATTAGGGGAGGTGGTGCAAGTTTGATAATACTTGCAGGACTAAATTAAAAATAAAGGAAAATGGGAAGGTATTATACTGTAATATTTCGAGCCCCAAAACGTGCAATTATCGAAACTATATTTTCCTATAAATAGAAGCTCATTCTTCCTTCATTTCTCACCAATTCACTAAAGCTATAGAGCAATTATTATAGAGAGAAATTAGAGAGAGAAAGAAGAAGAGAAGTCTGCTACCTCTCTACTCTAGTATCCAGTTTTTTTCTAAGGTAAGGGGTATTATTTCTTTCGTATTCATGAAGAGAGCTTCTATTATTCCATTCTTTATTATTATGTTGGAATAACCTGCCTATGCGAAGTACCGCATACATGGAGAAATTATAGAGAGAAAGAAGAAGAGAAATCTGCTACCTCTCTACTCCAGTATCCAGTTTCTTTCTAAGGTAAGGGGTATTATTTCTTTCGTATTCATAAAGAGAGCTTTTGTTATTCCATTCTTTATTATTATGTTGGAATAACCTGTCTATGCGAAGTACCGCATACATGGTGAAATTCTTCTGTTATTCCATTCTTTATTATTACATTGGAATAACTTTATGCTGTATGATCTATCGCATGCCCGGTGGTCTGTTGTTATTCCATTCTTTATTATTTTGTTGGAATAACTTTGTTTGTGCGGTCTATCGCATGCCCGGTGAATTCATTGTTATTCCATTCTTTATTATTCTGTTGGAACATCACATGCATGCGGATTACACATGACTGGTTCCATTCTTCAATATTCATTGGAACATCCTCGCTTTTGCGGATTACACATGACCTAGTTCTATTCTTTATTATTCATTTGGAATATCACATGCGTCAAGCGGATTACATGACTGATTCGTTCCATTCCTTATTATTCTATTGGGAATAACTCATGCATGCGGTCTATCACATGCTCGGTGAATTTCTACATTATTCCATTCTTAATTATTCATTTGAATAACTTTCGTCTATGGATTTCGCATGCATGGTGAATGATCCTTCGTATTCATTCCTTATTAAATTGTGGAAATGATGCATCACGTGGATTACCACATGGCAAGCGAAAATCCATTTGCGATTTCATATATTCTATTATACTCAGTTGGTTAAAGTTTTGGCTTCTATACTCTATGAAATTAGTAGAATATCCTAGATATTTGCGCTTCATCCAGTATCTTTTCATGGAAATATTCTTCTAAGCATTCTTGAATTTTACTCCACAAAGAAGTATCATGTTGACAATTTGGACGTTATTGATTTCTGGATAAACTAAAATTTTAAATCTTTAAAATTTATCCTTGAACTTGTTTTATTGAATTATTATGTCATTGTCATCATCCTCATGCTTATATTGTGATGAAAGTCATCTTTGGCTTACATGTATAGATGGACTTGGTATGATTATGACCAGGGATTATTCGGTATAATCATAACCTATAATGTTATAAATGATGTGGTAAAAGTCCTCAGTGGCCTGTAGTGCATTGATGGGCAGTTTTTGGTATGATTATGACCAGGGATTATTCGGTATAGTCATGACCATTGTTGATTTAATGAATATCCTTGGCCCGTAGTGCAGGGATGACTCGATGATGTGGTTTATTTATTGTCGAGTCTCATCTTGATAAAAATTGATGAAAACATTTTAAATCATAGAAGATAGTAGATATCATGCTCTACTTGACTCTTCTAATGAATTGCTTATTCCGCTGTAGTTAAACTTGATGTCTATTGTATTTTATCAGTTTAACATTATTGAAAACTAATGATAATTTATTCTTCATTATCTTAGTCATAATATTTCTTACTAGGCTAGTTGAGCTCACCCTTTCTTTCACTGTTCTCTTCAGGAAATAAGAACGTAGCCGGGACTAGTCGTGGAACAGAGTGATGGTCCGAGATGGTGTATTAGTAGTCCTCACTATTCTATAAAATAGTGTGACAATAAATGTAATGAGGACTCTATTTGAGAGTGGATATTGTCTAGAAGGCAACATTCCTGTTTAAACTCTCAGTTATGTTTTGTCGTATATTACACGACGGTTGTTGTAGGACCCCAACTTTTATGAATAAAGATTAATTTCTCTTGAAATTTATTTTTGAATATTATGGTGTGGATATAATATAATGTTATAGTTGTGGGTAATATTTACAAATCTTGCAAAGTAAGCAAGTGGTTATATAATATTTGATTGGTCGGGAAATATTCGTTTTAACAGGGAATATTCGTACGATGGCACAATCATTGGTGGACCCCACAACAGAAGTATTGTCGTAATAAGAAAACGACATAATTATATTTTTATAAAAATAACGGCGGAAGTGTTACAGTTAAAACTGTTGAACTACCCGATAGTAAAAGTACTGATGTCTGGCGTGGTTCCATAGTAGCATACGGTATTAGTTATTGATGCTTACGTGAGAAGTCACTCAGTTATACCCAATTATTGCTACAGTAATTGCTGCATCATATCTCTCATATTATTGATTCAATTATTGTTACAGTATCATCTGTATATTATGTTAAATTGTTAAATTAATAATTGAGATGAAAAAGTTATTTATATTATTAAATTACAATATTTACAATGTCTAGAAGTTTTGTCAAGGAGAGGTTTGGTCATCTAATTGCGCGCCAATACGAAGAAATCCTTATCGGAAAGCCCCCTCTTTCCTGTGAACGACCTGGTTGTTAAATATTGTGAGTTATAATATTAATGATGAATAAGTTCGTGTTGATTAAAGATGAAATTGATAATTCCATTGTGTTGGAATTACTAGTGTTAGTGGAAATCGATATTTATTTTGATATTAATTGATGTCTGGAAGTTATACTGTCCAGTCGGGTAATTAACCGGATAAATGAGCAATTAATTTCTATTAATTCACATGATTATAACTATTGATTCACATGATTGAACTATTGATTCACATTATTTACTATTAGGGGAGGTGGTGCAAGTTTGATAATACTTTCAGGACTAAATTAAAAACAAAATGTGCAATTATCGAAACTATATTTTTCTATAAATAGAAGCTCATTCTTCCTTCATTTCTCACCTATTCACTAAAGCTATAGAGCAATTATTATATAGAGAAATTATAGAGAGAAAGAAGAAGAGAAGTCTGCTACCTTTCTACTCCAGTATCCAGTTTCTTTCTAAGGTAAGGGTATTATTTTTTCAGTATTCATGAAGAGAGCTTACATTATTCCATTATTTATTATTATGTTGGAATAACATGTACATCTAAGCACCGCATACATGGTGAAATTTCTTCATTATTCCATTCTTTATTATTACATTGGAATAACTCATGCGCTTGATCTCTATCGCATGCATGGTGAATTCTTTGTTATTCCATTCTTTATTATTCATTGGAATATCCTATCTCGTGTGGATTACGCTAGACTGGTTCCATTCTTTATTATTACTCGTTGGAATATCACATGCATGCGGATTACGCTAGACTGGTTCCATTCTTTATTATTCTCGTTGGAATAACTCATCTATGTGGATTATCACATGCATGGTGAATGATCCTTCGTATTCATTCCTTATTAAATTATTGAAATGATCTGTCTACGTGGATTACCGCATGGCGGGTGAAAATCCATTTGCAGTTTCATATATTCTATGATACTCATTTGGTTAAAGTTTTGGCTTCTATACTCCATGAAATTAGTAGAATATCCTGGATATTTGCGCTTCATCCGGTATCTTTTCATGGAAATCTTCTTCTGAGCATTCTTGAATTTTACTGCACAAAGTAGTATCATGTTCACAATTTGGACGTAATTTATTTCAAGATAAATTAACTTATAAATCTTTAAAATTTATTCTTGAACTTGTTTTATTGAATTATTATGTCATTGTCATCATCTTCATGCTTATATTGTGATGAAAGTCATCTTTGGCTTACGTGCATAGATGAACTTGGTATGATTACGACCAGGGATTATTCGGTATAATCATGACCTGTAATGTTATAATTGATGTGGTAAAAGTCCTCAGTAGCCTATAGTGCATTGATGGACAGTTTTTGGTATGATTTTGACCAGGGATTATTCGGTATAGTCATGACCATTGATGATTTAATGAATATCCTTGGCCCGTAGTGCGAGGATGACTTCGATGATGTGGTTTTATTTATTGTTGAGTCTCAACGATAAAAATTGATGAAAACATTTTAAATCATAGAAGATAGTAGATATCATGCTCTACTTGACTCTTCTAATGGATTGCTTATTCGTTGTAGTTAAACTTGATGTCTATTGTATTTTATCAGTTTAACATTGTTGAAGACTAATGATAATTTATTCGCATTATCTTAGTCATAATATTTCTTCTTGGGCTAGTTGAGCTCACCCTTTCTTTCACCGTTCTCTTGGGAAATTAGAACGTGGCGGGACTAATCGGGGAGCTGAGTGTCTGGGTCAGATGATAACATTAGTAGTCCTCACTATTACATTAAATAGTGTGACAATAAATGTAATGAGGACTCCGTTGAGTGTGGATATTGTCTAGATGACAATATTCTTATTAAAACTCTTAGATTATGTTTTGTCGTATTTTACACGACTGTTGTATAATTAAGTTGTATTTGAATTTTGTACCATGTATTTGGCGACTCAAGATGGGTGATGTATACCTATTTTGGGGGCGTCACAGTTGTATAATTAAGTTTGTATTTGTATTCTGTACCATCTATTTGGCGACTCAAGATGGGTGATGTATACCTATTTTGGGGGCGTCACAGTTGGTATCAAAGCTTAGGGATATGATCCCTGGCTGAGATGTGAGACAAGAACTAGGAGGGGAGAGATGGGGAATTCCTTCGCTAGTATGACCTACCTAAGTTTATTTGGTATTTAATTGGTTGGTCAGAGTATAGGGATAATATGTGTTATGATAATTATCCCTTGTTTTGTGGCAGTATTTGAAAATGGCATCTGAAAATGTCAAGATAAGCAATGAAGCACATGAGACCGTTGAGTCACCAACGATCAATACCCAGGATAATGTGCAACAGGAAGACAATAATCCTCAGGTAAATAACAACACCGATCAGATGATGAACGATGGGATATTCAGAGGCTTTATGCAATTCATGCAACATTAGGCGAGAGAGACTCTTGTTCAAAATGCTGGTGAAAACAATGGCAACCCACGATTGGTCACTACTAAGCAGTTCAAGGAGCTGGGACCGCCGAAGTTTTTGGGAAAGCCAGAACCACTTAAGGCAGAGACGTGGTTAAAGAAGATCACCAAGATATTTGATGTCTTGGGATGCTCCGAGGAGCAAAAGGTTCCCTTTGCCACCTTTATGTTGCGTTCAGAGGCAGATTACTGGTGGGAATCTGTAAAAGGTACCCAGCCTTACGCACTCAAGATGTCTTGGGAGAAGTTTCAAGAACTGTTCAACGACAAGTACTTTCCCGAAAGTATTCGTCACATGAAGGAGGTGGAATTCATCAAGTTGGAGAAAAACAATATGACCGTGTCGCAATACGAGGCTAAATTTGCGGAGTTATCCCGGTTTGCATCCCATTTGATCGATAATGAGGAACGAATGACGCAAATGTTTCTAAGAGGTTTGAAACCCGATATACGTTAATACCTCATTTCTCACAAACTTTGTTTATATTCAGATGTTGTGAATAGGGCTCAGTTATTGGAGCGCGATAATAAGTCAGCACAACCAAAAGGTAATGACCAGCAACACGATAATAATCATACCGGTGGCAACGGCCATCGGAACAATGATAACCATCGTGGGGGAAATTATCATGCCAAGAATGGTAACCACTTCGGTGGTAATCATGGTCAAGATAATAGGAGTGAAAATTTTAAGAAGAGAAGGTTCAACAACGATGGAAAGACAGCAGTACCAACACCTATTTTCAAGGAAGGAGAACGACCACCAATTGTATGCTTCAAATGCAGAGGGGAGGGACATATCAGTCCAAATTGCGTGATGCAGTCCAAAGAATGTTATAATTGTGGAAAAAAAGGTCACTTAGCCCGATTTTGTCGTGCACCAAAGTCAAGTCTAGCTGGGACGGTGGCACCAAAGGCGGATACGGACAAAACAAAGTTGGTGGTTTTAGGAAGAGCATTTTTCGTGACTTCTCAAAAAGCGAGTAACCCAAACGAAGTTAGCACGGGTTAATTAATTATAAATTCTTGTGAAGTCTATACCTTATTAGATACCAGTTCTACCCATTCTTTTATCTCTCTTTCTTGTGCTCAACGTTTAAATTTAACTCTAGAGAAGTTAGACTTTGACTTATCGATTAAAACTTCATTAGCAAAAACCTTCTTTACCTCCACTGTTTATAAATCTTGTTGATTCAAATCGACACTTTCACGTTACCTGTCGATCTTATCTCTTTGAAAATACTTGCCTTTGATGTGATTTTAGGAATTAATTGGTTAACTACTCATCATGCTTTTCGTAAGGTTGTTAGCTTTCATATTCCTAACCAACCTATTTTGCGAATTCAAGCAACCAAACCACTAAAGTCAATCACTGTCATATCAAGCCATAAGTAAAGAGCCCCGAGCCTTTATCTAGTGACTTCCAAGTCTTGGAATACACCGAAGCCAGAATATCCGTAGGGGACACCGTGAATGACGATGACAAGTTAATAGGTATCAATGTGACGTACTATCCAAGTCTTGGATGAGAGTCACAGTTTTGAATAATATTTCTATTGTTAATAAATTTCTTGACGTATTCTTGAAGACTTCCTAGCCTACCCCTAGAGCGTGAAATCGAATTTTGTATTGACCCCAATACAAAACCCATTTCTAAAACCCTCAAATATTTCTTCAACTAAAACGAACGTATCATGCGCCAAGGCGTTGGCTCGAAACATTAAAGATTACGACTATACCATTCAATATCATCGTGGAAGAAATGAGCGAGGTGGCGACGCGTTGAGTAGAAGATTGTATGCGTTTACGAGTGCGATGTTGTTAACATAAAAACCCATTTTGTATAACTTACAAATGATGAAGATAGAGTTAAAGACTCTAGGGACCCACGTGAAGATAACGAATATACGAGTAGAATTGACTTTAATCGATAAAGTTAAAGTCGCTCAAACTACACACCTGGAGCTGATGAAAATGAAGAAGAAGGTTCAAGAAGGCGTTATTCTAGAAGCAAGAGTCGATGAAAAGAAGAAATATCAACCCTCGATTTAATTGGCCCATTTAAAATCCTCAATCGAGTAGGAACTGTGGCCTATAGACTCATTTTACCGCCAAGTATGTCGCGTGTTCATAACGTTTTTCACGTATCGATGTTACGTAAATATGTGGACGACCCGAACCACATTATTGAATTAGAATTAGATGAGATAACAGAAGATTTAACGTATGAGAAGATACGTGTTAAAATCTTGGATAAGAAGGATTATATTCGACACTCAAAAGTTATATCTCAAGAGTTAGAAACTGAAATGAAGTCAAGGTATCCTCACCTTTTCGGCATACCAGGTACATACGTAAATTTCGAGGGTAAAATTTCATAAGGACGGGAGATTGTGAGACCCCAAATTTTATGAATAAAGATTTAAATTTCTCGAAATATTTTTTTTGAATATTATGGTGTGGATTTGATATAATGTTATAGTTGTGGGTAATATTTACAAATTTTACAAAGTATGCAAGTTGTTATATAATATTCGATTGGTCGGGAAATATTCTTTTTGTCGGAGAATATCCAAATGACGACAGCACAATCATTAGTGGGCCCCACAATGAAGTATTGTCATAGTTAGAAAGCAGCGTAATTATCTTTTATAAAAATAACGACGAAAGTGTTTGAATTAAAAAGCTGTTGAACTATCCGGTAGTAAAAGTACGATAATACGCGTGGTTGTTGTATAGTAGCACCGGTATTGATTATTGATCTTACGTAAGAAGTCACCGGTTATACTCAATTATTGCTTCGATAATTCTTTGCATCATATCTCTCATATTATTGATTCAATTATTGTCACATTATGATCTGTATAATATGTTATATTATTAAATCAATAATTGAGACGGCAAAGTTATTCATATTATTATTTGTAATATTGACAATATCTAGAAGTTCTGTCAATGAGAGATTTGGTCACCTAATTGCGCGCCAACAAGGAGAAATCCTTATCGGAAAGCCCCCTCTTTCCTGGGAACGACATGGTTGTTAAATATTGTGAATTATAATATTAATGATAAATAAGTTCGTGTTGATTAAAGATGAAATTGATAATTCCATTGTGTTGGAATTATTAGTGTTAGTGAAAATCGACATTTATTTCGATAATAATTGATGTCCGGATAAATGAGCAATTAATTGCTATTGATTCACATGATTATAACTATTTGTTCACATATGTGTACTATTGATTCACATTCATTTACTATTAGGGGAGTTGGTGCAAGATTGATAATACTTGCATGACTAAGTTAAAAATGGAGGTATAGATGGAGGTACTATACTGTAATTTGTATTTTCACATGTCTAGAACTATTGATTCACATGATTTACTATTAGGGGAAGTGGTGCAAGTTTGATAATACTTGCAGGACTAAATTAAAAATGAAGGAAAAGAGGAAGGTATTATACTGTAATATTTTGAACCCCAAAACATGTAATTATCAAAATTATATTTTCCTATAAATAAAAGCTCATTCTTTCTTCATTTCTCACCAATTCACTAAAGCTATAGAGCAATTATTATAAAGAGAAAGAAGAAGAGAAGTCTGCTACCTCACTATTCCAATATCTAGTTTCTTCTAAGGTAAGGGGTATTATTCTTTCGTATTCATGAAGAGAGTTATTTTCTTTTAATACTCGTAAGAGTTGTTATTTCATTCTTTATTATTATGTTGGAATAACTTTTGTCTATGTCTGAAGTACCACATACATGGTGAAATTCTTACATTATTCAATTCTTTATTATTTTGTTGGAATAACTCATATCATCTTCATCTATCGCATGCCTGGTGAATTCTGTTGTTATTCCATTCTTTATTATTCTGTTGGAATAACCTGTCTGTACGGTCTATCGGATGCTTGGTGAATTCTACTGGAGAAACATATAACACACGGCTAAAAATATTAAGTGCAACAAAGATTTAAAGATATTGCAATACATACCTTGGATTTTGAAAGAATAAACTGAACTCAAGTAGGCAGGTAATGACTGAATCAAAGTGGGCTGTCACAAAAGGAATGCATGCTATATATTGTAATATGGAGCATGTCAGTTACCAAGGAAAAGAAATGGCTAAAACGTGTATAGATAGTGAAGGAAGTTGAACGGTTTAAGGAGTGTGAACGAAGAGGGAGAACACGCATTTAATTTTCAAACCTAGGCCTCCGGTCTTTGGGCAATCGATGGATTTCTATAAGAGCGCGTGGTGGTGCCTGCTGCGAGCGGTGGACGCCCCTAGCATCGGGGCGCTTCAATATAGGCTTTTATATAGCGGGCGCCATATTCTGATAAACAATCGACACACACTATATGGCAAGGTATTATGTTTGTGTCAATGTTGAAGGGCTTAGGAGGTATTGAGCTATCTTGAGGATTTCGAAGAAGTGTAGCTCGGTATTTGTGGCCCTTGCATCTTGGGTGTGATGCCCCCAAAATAGGTATACATCACCTATTCTGAGTCGCCAAATACATGGTACAGAATACAAATACAATCATTAATATACAACAAGAAAGCTGTGAGTTTTAATACAAATATTGTCTTCTAGACAATATCCATTCTCAGAATAAGTCCTCATTATATTTATTGTCACACAATTTAACAAAATAGTTAGGACTATTAATACTATCATCTGGACCGTCACTCCGTTCCCCGACTAGTCCCGGCTACGTTCTCATTTCCTGAAGAGAACAGTGAAGGAAAGAGTGAGCTCAACTAGCCCCGAGAAGAAATATTATGACTAAGATAATGCGTAATAAATTATCATTAGTCTTCAACAATGTTAAAGCGATAAAATAAAATAGACATCAAGTTTAATCAGCAATGAACAAGCAATCCATTAAAAGAGTCAAGTAGAGAATAAAATCTACTATCTTTTATGATTTAAAAGGTTTTTCATCACTTTTATCCTTTGGGACTCGACAATAAATAATCCACATCATCAATTCATCCCCACACTCTGTGCCAAGGATATTATTTAGTATCACGACCACGAATTATCCATGCACTACGGGCAAAAGATAATTGTGTTTTCATCAACGGTCCTGATCATGCCATAAAATAATTCATCTTTGCTCCCTTGGCCGAAGAGAATTCATAGCCATAATCATACCAAAAACTGTCCATCAATGCACTACGGGCCAATGAGGACTTTTTCCACATCATTTGTAACATTACGGTCATGATTATACCGAATAATCCCTAGTCATAATCATACCAAGTCCATCTATGCACTAAAGGCCACAGATGACTTTCAACAAAATATAAACATGAGGATGATGACAATGATATAAGAATTCAATAAAACAATTTCAAGAATTAAATTATCCAGGAACTAATAACGTCCAAATTGTCAACATGATACTTCTTTGTAGAGTAAAATTCAAGAATGCTCAGAAGAATATTTCCATGAAAAGATACTGGATGAAGCGCAAATATCAAGGATATTCCACTAATTTCATGGAGTATAGAAGTCAAAATTTTAACCAACTGAGTATAATAAAGAATGGAATAACAAAAGAAATCACCATGCATGCTATAGATTATCAGACAGATGTAAAAGTTATTCTAATAGAATAATAAATAACGGAACCGGTCAAGGCGTAATACGCACCGGCTATGATATTCCAAATGAGAATAATAAAGAATGGAATAACAACGAAATCACCATGCATGTGGTACTTCAGCATGAGCAGGTAATTCCAATGGAATAATAAATAGCGGAATCGAAGTCCAGCGTAAAACACACATGACAGGATATTCCAACAGAATAATAAAAAGAGTAACCAGTCCGGCGTAAAATGCATGCAGACGAGGATATTCCAACGAGAATAATAAAGGCGGAACCAGTCCGGCGTAAAACGCATGCATGCAGGATGTTCCAGCGAATAATAACGAATGCAATAACAAGCGAAATCACCAAGTATAGGGTAGATCACAGCGTATCTGAGTTATTCCAATGAATAATAAAGAATGGAATAACAGAAGTTCTCTTCATGAATATGAAAAAAATAATACCCCTTACCTTATAAAGAAGAGTACTCCAACGGTAGGGCGGGGATATACTTGAAGAAACTTGCACTACGCTCAAAGCTTTCTTAAACGCTAAAAAAATACGCTCAAGATAGAAGAATAATTCTCTCTACAGTTTCTCTCTCTAGAGTTTTAGTGAATTCGTAAGAAATAATGAAGGAATAAGCTTCTATTTATAGAAGAATTGACTGAATAGTAACCAATCCATGAACGGTCCAGATCGATTTACTTTAAACGGACGGTCCAGATTGGTTTACAATAAAATATAATATATTCTATTTATAATCTAATAAAACGAATAACTTTTAAAAAGATTTTACTATGGAAACATTATGTAGGCACTATGCAAACACTATGCATAATAAAATATAATATATTCTAATTATTGTCTAATAAAACGAATAACTTTATAAAATATTCTATTTTATATAAAAAGATTTTACTATTAGCCTAATAAAACGAATAACTTTATAAAATTATTACATTTTATTACATTAATAATACTAATAAAACAAAACTTCATCATCATTATTATTATTCACACTATTAATCGACTGAGTCATTCCTGGAAAGAGGGGCTTTCAATAAGGATTTCTCCTATTGGCGCATGATTAGGTGACCAAACCTCTCCTGGCGAGAACTTCTAGACATCGTTAATAATGCAAATAATAATATTAATAACTTCGTCATCTCAATTATAAAATATCAACAATAATTGAATCAATTAACGTGAGATACTATGCAACAATTACTGAAGCAATAATTGAACAAAACTGAGTGACTTCTCACATAAGCATCAATAATCAATACCGTGTGTTACTATGGAACCACACGTATTACTGTACTTTTACTACCGAGTAGTTCAACAGTATTAACGGTAAAACTTCCGCCATTATTTTCATAAAAATATTTTTGTCGTTTTCTCAATCCGATAATAATTCTGTTATGGGGTCCACCAATGATTAAGCCATCGTACGAATATTTCCCGACACAAAGAATATTCCCCGACCAATCGAATAATATAACAACTTGCATACTGTGCAAAATTTTTAAATATTACCCACAACTATAACATTATATTAAATCTTCACCATAATATTAAAAAAAAAATTCGAGAAATTTAAATCTTTATTTGTAAAATTTGGGATTTTACAATCTCCCCTCCTTATGAAATTTCACCCTCGAAATTTACGTACATACCTGGTATGCCGAACAAATGAGGACACTTCGTCCGATTCTAACTCTTGAGGTATAACCTTTGAGTGTTGAATACACTCCAGGATTTTAACAAGTACATCTTCATACGTTAAATTATCTGTTATCTCGTCCGGTTCTAAATCAATAATGTGGTTCGGGTCATCCACATATTTACGTAACATCGATACGTGAAAAAATATTATGAACACGTGACATATTTGGCGGTAAAACGAGTCTATAAGCCACAGTTCCTACTTGATCGAGGATTTCAAATGGGCCAATTAAATCGAGGGTTAAGATAACGCTTTCTTGAACCTTCTTTTTCACATTCATCAGCTCCGAGTATGTAGCTTGAGCGGCTTTAACTTTATCGATTAAAGTCGATTCTAATCGTATATTCGGTATCTTCACGTGGATTCGTATATTCGCACTCGTAAACACATACGATCTTCTACTCAACGCGTCAGCTACCACGTTCGCTTTTCCACGATGGTATTGAATGGTACGATCGTAATCTTCAACAGCTCGAGTCAATGTCTTTGGCACATGTTACGTTTGTTTTAGTTGAAGAAATATTTAAGGGTTTTATAAATGGGGTTTTGTACTGGGGTCAGTACAAAATTCGATTTCACGCTCTAGTGATAGGCTAGGAAGTCTTCATGAATACGTCAGGAAATTTATTAACGATAGAAATATCATTCAAAACTGTGACCCTCATCCAAGACTTGGATAGTACGTCACATTGATACCTATCAACTTGCCATCTTCATTCACGATGTCGCCTACAGAAAGTCTGGCTTCTGTGCATTCCACACAAGGAAGTCAACAACGAAAGGATCGGGCTCTTTACTTATGGCTTAATATGATAATGATTGACTTTAGTGGTTTGGTTACTTTGAATTCGCATAACAGGTTGGTTAGAAATATGAAAGCTAACAACCTTACTAAAAGCATGATGAGTAGTTAACCAATCAATTCCAAAAATCACATCAAAGGCAAGTATTTTCAAAGAGATAAGATCGACAAGTAACGTGAAAGTGTTGATTTGAACAAGATTTATAAATAGTGGAGGTAACAAAGGTTTCTCCCAACTGAGTTTAAACAGATATATCAAAGTCTAACTTCTCCGGAGTTAATTTCAAACATTGAACACAACTAGGTGAAATAAAAGAGTGAGTAGAATCCCAGATCTAACACGGTATAGACTTCGCAAGAGTTTATGACTAACATACCCGTGATAATTTTATTCGGTGTTCCTCGTCAATAAAAAAACGCTTTCTCTCCTAAACTACCGACTTTTGGCTTGTCGGGACATCCTTTGGCATCACTATCCCGGTGGACTTGACTTCACCATACGACAAAATTGAGCTAGGTGACATTCTCTTCCGTAATTAAAACAAGCTTTAGATTGTTTGCGTCATGATTTAGATGGATGTGTCCTCTGTCGCATTTGAAACATCTGACCGGTGGTCATTCTTCTTCCTTTGAAACGGGTCTTTGGTCGACGCGTCTTCACGTCATTGTTGAACCTTCTCTTCTTGAAATGTCCATTCTTATTGTTTTGGCCATGATTACCACCAAAGTGGTTATCATTTCTGGCATGTTGATTCCCTCCATGCTTATTGTCACCTCTTTGATGACTGTTATCATCGGTATTATCATTTTGTCGGCTGCTCTCTTTTGGTTGGGTTGACTCATTATCGCGCTCCAATAACTGAGCCCTATTAACAACATCTGAATACAAACACAGTTTATGAGAGATAAGATATTGACGTATCTTAGGTTTCAAACCTCTTAGAAACATTCGCGTCATTCTCTCCTCATTATCAACCAAATGAGACGCAAATCAGGACAACTCGGCAAACTTGGCTTTGTACTGCGACACGGTCATGTTGTTTTGCTCCAACTTGATAAATTCCACTTCCTTCATTTGACGAATACTTTTGAGAAAGTACTTGTCATTGAATAGCTCTTGGAACTTCTCCCAAGACATCTTGAGTGCGTCAGGCTGGGTACGTTTTATAGATTCCCACCAGTAATCTGCATCTTCACGCAACATAAAGGTGGCGAATGGAACCTTTTGCTCCTCGGAGCATCCCAAGACATCAAATATCTTGGTGATCTGCTTTAACCACGTCTCCGCCTTAAGTGGTTCTGGCTTTCCCAAAAACTCTGGTGGTCCCAGCTCCTTGAACTGCTTAGCGGTGACCAACCGTGGGTTGACATTGTTTCCACCTGCATTATGAACAAGAGTCTCTCTCGTTTGGTGTTGCATGAATTCTAAAAAGCTCCTAAATGTACCGTCGTTCGTCATTTGATCAGTGTTGTTATTTACAGGAGGATTATCGCCTTCCTGATGCACATTATCCTGATTATTGATCTGTGGAGACTCAACGGTCTCCTGTGCTCCATTGATGTTCTCAACATTCTCGGATGCCATTTTCAAACACTGCCACAAAACAAGGGTTAATTAACATATCACATATTATCCCTATACTCTGACCAACCAATTAAATACCAAATAAACTTAGGTAGGTCATACTAGCGAAGGAATTCTCCGTCTCTTCCCTCCTAGTTCTTGTTTCACATCTCAGCCAGGGATCATATCCCTAAGTTTTAATACCAACTGTGACGCCCCCAAAATAGGTATACATCACCTATTCTGAGTCACCAAATACATGGTACAGAATACAAATACAATCTTTAATATACAATAAGAAAGCTATGAGTTTTAATACAAATATTGTCTTCTAGACAATATCCACTCTCAGAATAAGTCCTCATTACATTTATTATCACACTATTTAACAGAATAGTGAGGACTACTAATACTATCATCAGGACCGTCACTCCGTTCCCCGACTAGTCCCGGCTACGTTCTCATTTCCTGAAGAGAACAGTGAAGGAAAGGGTGAGCTCAACTAGCCCAGTAAGAAATATTATGACTAAAATAATACAGAATAAATTATCATTAGTCTTTTAAAATGTTAAAACCGATAAAATACAATAGACATCAAGTTTAACTGCAATGAACAAGCAATCCATTAAAAGAGTCAAGTAGAGAATAAAATCTACTATCTTTTATGATTTAAAAAGGTTTTTCATCACTTTTATCGCTGGGACTTAGCTTAATAAATAATCCACATCATCAATTCATCCCTGCACTACAGGCCAAGGATATTATTTAGTATCACGACCACGCATTATCCATGCTCTACGAGACAAAGATAATTGTGTTTTCATCAACGGTCCTGATCATGCCATAAAATAATTCATCTTTGCTCCCTTGGCCGAAGAGAATCCATAGCCATAATCATACCAAAAACTGTCCATCAATGCACTACGGGACAATGAGGACTTTTTTCACATCATTTGTAACATTACGGTCATGATTATACCGAATAATCCCTGGTCATAATCATACCAAGTCCATCTATGCACTAAAGGCCACGGATGACTTTCAACAAAATATAAACATGAGGATTATGACAATGATATAAGAATTCAATAAAACAAGTTCAAGAATTAAATTATCCAGGAACTAATAACGTCCAAATTGTCAACATGATACTTCTTTGTAGAGTAAAATTCAAGAATGCTCAGAAGAATATTTCCATGAAAAGATACTGGATGAAGCACAAATATTAAGGATATTCCACTAATTTCATGGAGTATAGAAGTCAAAACTTTAACCAACTGAGTATAATAAAGAATGGAATAACAAAAGAAATCACCATGCATGCGGTGCTTCAGATAGGCAAAGGTTATTCTAACGTAATAATAATTAACGGAACTAAAGTCAAGCGTAATACGCACCGATAGGATATTCCAACAAAATAATAAAAATGGAATAACAATGAAATCACCATGCATGCGCAGACTTCACACAGATGTGATATTCCAATAGAATAATAAAAATGAATCCGTGTCCAGTCCCACAGAAACGCGAAAGACGAGGATATTCCAATAGAATAATAAACACGGACTGTGAGTTGGCGTAAAAGCGCATGCAGATGTGATGTTCCAATGAGAATAATAACGAATGGAATAACAAATGTAAATTACCAAGTATAGGGTAGATCACAGCGTATCTGAGTTATTCCAAATGAGAATAATAAAGAATGGAATAATGAAGTTCTCTTCATGAATATGAAAAAATAATACCCCTTACCTTATAAAGAAGAGTACTCCAGCGGTAGGCGAGGATATACTTGAAGAAACTTGTACACGCTCAAAGCTTTCTTAAACGCTAAAGAAATACGCCAAGATAGAAGAATAATTTCTCTACGCTCTCTCTAGAGTTTCAAAGTGAATTCGTAAGAAATAATGAAGGAATAAGCTTTTATTTATAGAAGAATTGACTGAATAGTAACCAATCCATGAATGGTCCAGATCGATTTACTTTAAACGGATGGTCCAGATTGATTTACAATAAAATATAATATATTCTATTTATAATCTAATAAAACGAATAACTTTTAAAAAGATTTTACTTTGCAAACACTATGCAGCACTATGAAAATACTATGCATAATAAAATATAATATATTCTAATTATTGTCTAATAAAAACGAATAACTTTATAAAAGTGTTTCATTTTTATATAAAAGATTTTACTATTAGCCTAATAAAACGAATAACTTTATAAAAGTATTCATTTTTATATAAAAGCTTTTACATTTTTTTATTACATTAATAATATTAATAAAACAAAACTTCATCATCATTATTATTATTCACATTATTAATCGACCCTGTGTCGTTTCAGGAAAGAGGGGCTTTCAATAAGGATTTTCTCCTATTCAGGCGCAATTAGGTGATCAAACCTCTCCTCGCGTAACTTCTAGACATCGTTAATATAATGAAAATAATAATATTAATAACTTTGTCATCTCAATTATAAAATATCAACAATAATTGAATCAATTAACGTGAGATACTATGCAACAATTACTGAAGCAATAATTGAAAAAAATTGAGTGACTTCTCACATAAGCATCAATAATCAATATCGTGTGCTACTATGCAACCACAGCAGTATTCATCGCATACCTTTACTACCGAAAGTAGTTCAACAATATTAATCGGTAAAACTTACGCCATTATTTTCATAAAAATATTTTTGTCGTTTTCTCAATCGACAATAATTACATTGTGGGGTCCACTAATGATTATCTTCGCAATGCGAATATTCCCCGAACACAAAGAATATTCCCAGACCAATCGAATAATATAACAACTTGCATACTTTGAAAAATTTATAAATATTACCCACAACTATAACATTATATTAAATCCACACCATTATTTTCAAAAAAAAAATCAAGAAATTTAAATCTTTATTCGTAAAATTTGGGATTTTACATTGGGCGTTAGGGCGCTGTCTTGACCACTATTCCTCTGCTTGGTCTTTTGATTAATTTTCGACTTATCTGGAAACCAATAAAGAATGCAGGAAGATTATTATATTAGATTACATACTAACAAATAAAAGTAAAAATAAAATAAAATAAAATAATAAATATTGAATGAAATAAAACAAAATAAAATAAAACTCTTGGGGTTGCCTCCCTATAGCGCTTGGTTTATAGTCGTCAGCCCGACTTAGCTGATGATACTCAATTGCTCACTGGATTAGAGAGGTGCATCGCTGTAGGTTGGCGATCGACGGATCCACTCCAATAATGCTTGAGTCGTTGGCCGTTCACCTTGAATGTTCGCTTCGAATTAGGCCCCTCGACCTCAACATTTCTGTGTGGAGCGACGAATATAACCACGAACGGCCCTGACCAGCGGGATTTCAATTTCCCAGGAAATAGACACAGTCTAGAGTTAAAGAGTAATACTTGTTGGCCCGGTTCGAATTTCCGATCAAGGATTTTCTTATCATGCCATGTTTTGACTTTCTCTTTGTATATTTTGGCGTTCTCATAAGCATTATGTCGGAATTCATACATTTCATTTAGCTGTAATAACCTTCTATCACCAGCTGCTTGTAGATTGAAATTCAGCTTCCGAATGGCCCAATATGCACTATGTTCTAATTCGACTGGTAGATGGTATGCTTTTCCGAAGACCATCATGTAAGGTGACATACCGATAGGGTTCTTTTACGTTGTTCGATACGCCCATAAGGCAACATCTAATCGCATGGACCAATCTTTGCGTGATGGGTTGACCACCTTCTCCAAGATTCGCTTAACTTCCCGATTCGAGACTTTCACTTGACCATTGGTTTGGGGATGATACGCGGCTGCAATCTTATGATAGACCCCATACTTTATAAACAATTTAGTGAACTGCTTATTACAAAAGTGCATTCCCTCATCACTGATTATTGCCCTTGGCGTCCCAAATCGTGTGAAAATATTCTTCTTCAAGAACCAAAGTACCACCTTAGCATCGTTCGAGGGTAAGGTTGCAGCTTCTACCCATTTTGAGACATAGTTCACCGCCAGCAGAATGTACTGATTATTAAATGAGGATGGGAAGGGTCCCATAAAGTCAATTCCCCACACATTGAATAACTCCACCTCCAACATGATATTAAGCGACATTTCATTGCGTTTGGAGATATTGCCTACTCGTTGACATCGATCACATTTTAGCACATAGAGATATGCATCTTTGAATAGGGAAGGCCAGAAAAAACCCGACTGAAACACTTTGGCTGTTGTCCTATCACCCGCATAATGACCTCCGTAATCCGATGAGTGACACTGACCTAATATGCTTTCCATCTCCTCTTGTAGCACACATCGTCTAATCATTTGGTCCGCACAAGCTTTAAACAGAAATGGTTCTTCCCAAAAGTATTGTCGGACATCGTGGAGGAACTTTTTTCGTTGTTGCGAGTTTAAGTACAGGGGTAACACCTTACTAACTAGGTAATTCACGAAATCGGCGTACCATGGCACTATTTGTTACTTGAAAAAGTTGTTCATCGGGGAACATCTCATTTATGACAACCTAGTCTTTTTGCTGAACCTCCGCATTTTTTAAAAGAGAAAGATGATCCGCTACCTGGTTCTCGGTACCTTTTCTATCTCGGATCTCCAAGTCAAATTCTTGTAGCAAAAGTACCCACCGTATTAACTGCGGCTTGGCATCCTTCTTCTTAATTAGATACTTAATAGCAGAATGATCAGTGTAGAAAATTACCTTGGTCCTTATGAGATATGCTCTGAACTTGTCGAAGGCAAACATGACCGCAAGTAGTTCCTTTTCGATGGTCGTGTAATTCAACTGAGCATCCGTTAACGTCTTGCTGGAGTAGTAAATAGTGTGAAAAATTTTGTCGCGACGTCCCAATACTGCTCCAACTGCGTAGTCACTGGCGTCACACATCAATTCAAACAGTAAAGACCAATCAGGAGCCACTATAATTGGAGCTGAAACCAATTTCTTCTTCAATATTTCAAAAGCATCGATGCATAACTGATCCATCTTAAATGGTACATCTTTCTCCAAGAGGGAGCATAAGGGTTTCGAAAATTTGGAGAAATCTTTAATAAAGAGTCTGTAGAAACCCGTATGTCCCAAGAAACTCTGTATTCCCTTCACATATGTTGGATGAGGTAGTTTCTCAATCATCTCAATTTTTTCTTTATCCATAGCCCTGTTGCGGAAACCTTATGCCCCAGAATTATCCCCTCTTGCACCATAAAGTGACATTTTTCCCAGTTAAGAACTAGGTTCGTCTCCACACAGCGCTTCAACACTAAGACCAAATTGTTCAAGCATAAGTCAAAACTATCACCGAATACGGAGAAGTCATCCATGAATACTTCTAAGTTTTGTTCTACCATATATGAGAAGATAGCCATCATGCATCGTTGAAAAGTTGTCGGAGCATTACATAAGCCAAAAGACATACGCCAGAATGCAAACGTGTCGTAAGGGCATGTGAATGTGGTTTTTTCTTGATCTTCCTGTGCTATGGCAATCTGATTATATCCGGAATATCCATCCAAAAGACAGTAAAACTGATGTCTCGCTAACCTATCAAACATCTGATCAATGAACGACAAAGGGAAGTGATCCTTGCGTGTGGCTTTATTTAGTTTGCGGTAATCTATACATACTCTCCAGCCTGTAACTGTTCTAATAGGGATGAGTTCATTAGCTTCGTTTTTCACTACAGTCATTCCCCCTTTCTTTGGTACGCACTGTACAAGGCTTACCCATGAACTGTCCGAGATTGGATAAATAATGTCGGCATCCAACCACTTTATGATCTCTTTTTTCACCACATCCTTCATAATGGGGTTTAGCCTCCTTTGCTGCTCAATGGTTGGTTTTGATCACTCTTCCAATAAGATCTTATGCATACAAAATGATGGACTAATTCCTTGAATATCCGCTATAGTCCATCCGATTGCTATTTTGAACTCTCGCAATACCCTTAACAGTTTCTCTTTTTGCATATCAGTCAAATTTATCAAAATAATAACTGGTAGGGTAGCATCTTTTCCCAAATAAGTATACTGCAGATGAGATGGTAGTTGTTTTAATTCCAACACCGGTGGCTCTTCTATCGATGGTTTAAAAAAAATCATCCGTTTCAGGCCGATCAAGAGTGTCGAATGATTGCTTAACTTTCCTAACAACCGGTAATGCATCTAGCCATTTTATATACTCAATTTTGTCCTCAATATTGTAGTCGTCCATCCCGAACAAAACAGATTCTAGTGGGTCCTCTGAATAATTTCCGTTGAACTTGTGATTAACTAATTCATCCATGACATCCACCCGTAAACATTCACCTTTTTCTTTCGAAAATGTCATTGACTTAAATACATTAAAGGTGATCTGTTAGTCTTCAACTCGCATCGTCAATTCACCTTTTTACACGTGAATCAATGTTCTCCCCGTTGTTAAAAATGGTCGCCCGAGAATGATAGGAATTTCCCTATCTACTTCACAATCCAAGATAAAGAAATCCGCTGGGAAGATGAATTTATCCACTTTTACTAACACGTCATCAATAATACCTCGTGGATATGTAACTGATCGGTCCGCCAACTGTAAACTGATATTTATCAGTTTTGGTGCATGAAGTCCAAACTGGCTATAGACGGATAGTGGCATCAAATTTATATTGGCCCCCAAATCACACAACGCTCTTCCCGAAAATTGATTACCAATTTTGCATGGAATAATAAAACTACTTGGATCTTTTAACTTCGGAGGTAACTTATTCTGGATAATTGCGCTGCACTCCTCGGTTAACGCTAATGTTTCAAAATCACCCAATTTTCTCTTTTTTGACAAAACCTCCTTCATGAACTTGGCGTAACTCGGCATCTACTCCAAGGCTTCTGCAAAGGGTATGTTGATATGCAGTTTTTTGAAAATATCCAAAAATCTTGAGAACTGCTTATCTAACTTGGATTTCTGAAACCTCTGCGGATATGGTATAGGAGGCATTATGAGGGTTTGTTCCGGTGCTTTCTGCTCTAACTCCTCATCCTGTCGTTTTCCGATTTCTGAGACTTCTTCTTTTTCCATTGTTGTGTTGTCCATCTTTTCCTTGTCCTTGAGTGTCTCTTGCAATTCCTTTCCACTACGTA
Source organism: Panax ginseng (assembly GCA_020205605.1). Lineage (NCBI taxonomy): Eukaryota > Viridiplantae > Streptophyta > Magnoliopsida > Apiales > Araliaceae > Panax > Panax ginseng. The sequence goes on from CM035131.1 coordinate 40,637,467, forward strand.
GAGTCACAGCTTTTCAATGTTCATCTCTGCTCGGATTTATCTCGGTATCACTGGGGAGTGTTCCATGTGGACGGCTATTCAACGCATGTGTTATCTTCCCCATTTGATTTTCTAGATTATTAATCGAAATAGCTTGGCTTTTCATATTCATATCAACTTGACTCAATAACTTGTCTTGCTCACTGATCCTTTTGTCTGTAGCTACAATAAATTTTTCCAAAGCATCTTCCAGACTTGTTTTCCTCTCTAGCTGTTGCTGAGTCTGATTTTGAAATTCGGGTGAATTTTGCTGTCTCGGTGCTTGATCTTGATTATTGCTCCAAGAAAACCCCGGGTGATTTCTCCAACCTGGGTTGTATGCATTTTGATTTGGATAAGGTTAGACTGATCGATTATAACTTCCCATAAACTGAGCTGATTTGGAATTGATGGCACATTGATCTGTAGCATGACACCCAGCACATAACTCATAAACCATTGCTATTTGCTGTGCGGATAGTGGACCCTATGTTTCAATCTTCTTAGTTAATTCAGAAACCTGTGCTGCCAACGCTATCAATGCATCCAATTCAAACTTTCCCGGTGTTTTTGGAGGATTAGATCTAGTCATTGGCCACTGATAATTATTGTTGGCCATCGTTTCTAACAGTTGATAAGCCTCATCAAAGTTCATAGCCATGATCGCTCCACCTGCTGCTGCATCGATACTGGCTCTTGTGGGCGCATGAAAACCATCACAAAAGATCCCAACCTGCATCCACTATGGAATTCCTTGATGTGGACATTTACGGAGCATATCCTTAAATCTTTCCCAGGCCTCATATAAGGTTTCTGAGTCGAACTATGCAAAAGTATGAATATCGTTCCGTAGTTTTGCCGACTTTGTTGGTGGGAAAAACTTAGGTAAGAATTTTTGAGCTAAGTCGTCCCAAGCTGTGATTGAACCAGGCGGCAATGGGTGTAACCAACTCCGAGCTTTGTCGTTCAATGTAAATGGAAACAACCTCAACCTTATAGCATCTTCCGAGACATTATTGAACTTGAAGGTGTTGCAAATTTCCAAGAAACTCAAGATGTGCTCGTTCGGATCATCCGTCGAACTCCCCCCAAACTGTACTGCATTTTGAAGCATCTGAATCGTTCCTGATTTGATCACGAAACTATTTGCATTAATTGTCGGCCTCCGAATACTCAACTGTATATATGTGACTGTTGGCACGGCATAATCCCTAAGTAATTTTTGTTCTTCCCCTGCCATGTTTACTGGTATTTCTTGTGCCGCCAGATCTTCTTCCACAGGTAGTACCTCACTAGTCAACTGTAATTTCCAGAACTTCTTTTTGATATCGTCTATATAAGGAAAAAGTTCCTTTTTAGCCCTTGATCTAGTGTGCATACACTTACAAAGAATTCCTGCAAACACAAGAAGAAAAAAATAAATAACGAACGTTTAAATTAAGACCGAATTGATTATAACTAATATAGAATTAATATTAATAAAGAATTCCCCGGCAACGGCGCCAAAAACTTGTTGCTTGATTTCACAATCAATTATATGTGCAAGTATACATAGTCAGCAAGTAATAAAATGATGAAATTAAGTGTCGATCCCACAGAGAATTCCAATCAATAAATTCTAACTACTAGCACTATACCAATTAAATTTTATTTAAACAAATGCAATGTGATTTTTCAAATTAAGAAAACTAAATTAATTAATTAAAAATAGATTACTCTAAAATTAATTCAAATAAATAAAGATTAAGACTCGATAAATGAATTCAGATAAATAAAGATTAAGACTACAATATCCCCAATTATGAACTATAAACCAATTATCCAATTAATCCAATTGTTATGCCTACTGAATTGTTAACAGGAATTCTAAGTGTTAAAAGCCCTTTCCCAAGTGATCAGTTAACTTTTATTCAATTCAATTAATCTTGCGATATTCATATGCAAAATAATTAAATTAAACCATATTAAGTTCTAATTCCCAATTTGTTACATACAGTTAACAGATATTCCTATTCAATTCACGACCCTAATTATTCATCTCATGCAAATAATCAATCATACATGTTATTATGTCCAGTTCTAACCCTAAATTTGCCCCTACATCTCCAAAATCTGCAAAATAATAAATAAACACAGTAAAAATTCTTCTAAACAAACTTGAGAATGCAATAATTTAAGCCCAAGTATATCCAATTCATGGATATATTACCCAATCATCAACCGTACAATTCAATCCTTCCACCATACAATGTCCCATTTAAATATAAGACATGGAATTACTGTCAAATCTTATTTTATTTAATTATATGTATTTCGACTCTTAAATGCACAAATCCAAATAATGCAAATTAAAAACTCCTTTCTAATTTCATTCTGCCTTGGCCAAGGACTACTAGGTTGTCATTTATCGAATCACATAGGACATTTCTCTTCTTTTACTAGAAGTGGTAGATTCTTTATTGATCATACATTATCTCCATGTACAACTTATTATACCCAAGCATACCCTTTGATATACCCTAAGGGTCTTAAGGAATAAGTCAAAGTATAACTCATCATATACAAGATACTATGATGATCTCAAGTCCAAGGATCACTTTTTACTACTATGACAACAGGAATTCCTATTGACAGGCAAGTAAAACTCCATTAGGTATTCCTTAGCGAGCCACGTTCAGTGAACTTATTTTGTAATAAGCACCTACATATTTTCTTTAGTGTCTCCACACAAATGATCATGAGATCAATCATCCTCATCCAACGAGCAAACAACGTATGTACCAATCTATCTGGATTCACTAATCCCCAATTTAGTAATCCAACGATTGAGAACTATTTAATTTTTAAGATTTCTAAGAATTTAGATCTCATTAGAATGATCATCATCATTATTCTAAAAGCATTGCTTAAAACTATGAGTTTATAACATATTATAAAACAACATCATGTAGATAATTAAAAGCCTTTAATAAATTAATACTTTTTATTAATAAATGAATAATATTGTTACAAAGTATATGCTTTATCATCAAACATGATTGGCTTGTGTGCATACTACTTTCAATCTCCCACTTGCACTAAAGTCAATTGCCATGGTATCTCATACCCTTCTTCTCTAAGTGACGATTATCCTGATGCTGGATAAGCTTTAGTTAATGGATATGTAATGTTGTTCTTGAGAGTCCACTATTTCTATAGTGATTTCCCATCTTTCAATGATTCCTATAATCAAATGAATGTGCCACAACACATGTTTAGATCCAAGATGAGACTTAGGAACTATTTCTAGTTCTGTAATGAACCTTTCATCCAAACAATCAACTTGTATTTTCATTTATAGCTATATACTTTGTCTTTATCACTAAACCAGCAACTCTTTGCTGTTTGAAACCTTTCCAATTCACTGCACTACCGTTCAAGGTAACTCTTTACCTTAAAGTGGATTTTTTATCGTCTTGGTCTGTTTAAAAAACTTTAGTCTGTTAAGCCCTCTAGTTTTAATTTAGACCCACCATGAACATGATCACATCCTTAGTGCCGGTTAAGTACTTTAAGATATTTTTTTCACTCACTCATAGTGAACTTCCCCAGAAATGACTGATCAACATCAGGTTTCATACATTTTATTGCATACTTGATTGTTACTCATGTGATCTCTCTTTTATGAGTCTATGGGGACTATTAAGAGAGATACACTTCATGACTCATCAACATGAGACAACTCTTGGAGTTTGTCATGCTAAACGACTTTAGCATCAAATGAATATACGTTCCTTGGGTTAAGATACTCTTTCTAAATCATTCATGGAGGAATGTTTAGACAACTTTATCTTTACTGATTGTAGCATTGGTATGTCATTCCTTATCCGTAGTATATCAACATATAATACTAGAAATGTCACGACGTTCCCACTGGCCCTTTTGTACACACTAGGTTCATTTTTATTTTTGATAAAATCAAACATTTTTGATTGTCTCATCAAAATGAATGTTCCATATTTGAGAAGCTTACTTTAATCCATTTCTCTGAGTGTCTACAACTCTTATCATCGTATGTAACTAGATCATCATCTTCTATGATGTGTACCTCATCATCATCATCTATGATGAATCCATACCTCCTAGGTATCTTTGGTACTATTCCAGATTTACGATTCAGTTCTGGTACAATAGGTATATCTACAGGTTCCTCTTATTTGACTTATAGTGTTTTGTGGTTCTTGAACTCTTCAAGATGTATTATCCTCCCACTAGCCCCTTCAATGATAAACACATTTATCTTAGATGGTAGTGTGTTTCGTAACAAACACCTTTTGCTAAGTAGGATTATAGAACATATACCTAAACTTACTTTAGGATGTCCCACAAATCTATACTTGTCAAATTTTGTCCCAAGCTTATCCTTTTGAAACCTTTTCACATAAGTTGGACAACCCTTTATCTTAACATACTTAAGATTAGGAATTCTCCATGTCCATAACTTTTATGGAGTCTTGGGGTTGGATTTTGAGGTTACCTTTTCATAGATATGTAGCCATTTCTAGGACATTATCCCAGAAATTACTGGAATGTCGGTAAAATCATTATGGACCGCACCATGTCCAACACGGTACAATTTTTCCTTTCAGATACATCAATCAATTATTGTGTATCAAGAGGCGTCCATTGTGAGAAAACTATTTGAGATGATCTAGAAACTTATTGCACAAGTATTTATTTCTTGATCTAATCAAAGAATCTTAATACTTTGCCAATTTGTTTCACTTCTAAATTCTTTGAACCTTTCAAATATTTCACACTTGTATTTCAACAAATACACACATTCAACTCTTTGAATGATCATCTCCTTTTCTTATACTAGTTTGTTCAATTTACAAAATTATTTTTACGTAAGTCAAGTATACAAAATCCATTAAGTAATATCCTAGTTCTATACAAAACATTATTATTATAAATACAACAACAATTGTTCTTAAATATAATACCAAAGATTTCATTGTCCAACAAAAATATGGAAATAATATTTCTAATAAGAACTGAAATACAATAACAACTTATTAACTTAATAGATTTGCCCGTAGGCAATGCTAAACTATAAGTTTCTATGGCTAATGCAGTAACCTTTGCTTCATTTCCCACACATAGGATTACTTATCTTTGTTTAGCTTTCTACTTCTGCTTGGTCCCTTCATAAATCTATATTTATGATAACCAAAGCCGGTATCCAATACCCAAGTAGAATCTTGACTTAAAGAAAAATTTTATTTTAAATCATGAATAAGATTGTATTTGTAACCGAAACTTCACTAAGCTTCTTCTGGTTATCCTCTGCAAGATGCTTCTTGCAGTTTCTTTCCAGTGTCCAGGCTTATTGCAGTAGAAGCAAACTCCTTTGCTATCCGTATCAGTTTTGTTCTTATTATCCTTTGTTTTTGCCTTTCTATTTACCTTCTTTGAATAGTTCTTCTTTTTAGAAGATCCTTTTGCCCCTACCAATAAGACATGGTCTTTCTTGGTTGGAAATGGAATCTCTAAAAGTAGTACGCACACAAACCAATCATGTTTGATGATAAAGCATATACTTTATAACAATCTTATTCATTTATTAATATAAAGTATTAATTTATTAAAGGCTTTTAATTATCTACATGATGCTGTTTTATAATATGTGATAAACCCATAGTTTTAAGCAATGCTTTTAGAATAATGATGATGATCATTCTAATGAGATCTAAATTCTTAGAAAGCTTAAAACTAAAATAGTTCCCAATCGTTGGATTACTAAATTGGGGATAAGTGAATCCGGATAGATTGGTACATACGTTGCTTGCTCATTGGATGAGGATGATTGATCTCATGATCATTTGTGTGGAGACACTAAAGCAAGTATGCAGGTGCTTATTAGATAATAAGTTCACTGAATGTGGCTCGCTAAGGAATACCTAATGGAGTTTTACTTACCAGTCAATAGGAATTCCTGTAGTGATAGTAGTACAAGTGATCCTTGGACTTGAGATCATCATAGTATCTTGTGTATGATGAGTTATACTTTGACTTATTCTTTAAGACCCTTAGGGTATATCAAAGGGTATGCTTGGGTATAATAAGTTGTACATGGAGATAATGTATGATCAATAAAGAATCTACCACTTCTAGTAAAAGAAGAAAAATGTCCTATGTGATTCGATAAATGACAACCCAGTAGTCCTTGGCCAAGGCAGAATGAAATTAGAAAGGTGTTTCTAATTTGCATTATTTGGGGTTGTGCATTTAAGGATCGAAATACATATAATTAAATAAAATAAGACTTGACAGTAATTTCATGTCTTATATTTAATTGGGACATTGTATGGTGGAAGGTTTGAATTGTATGGTAACTATTTACTCAAAGGTTCTTTTATGATTAATGTTGAAATTTATATTATCTGGAAAGTCGTTGATCTCTAGGGAGGCTTATCCCTATTGTAGAATAAATATTATTTATTTAAATAAATTAATAGTTTAATTTATTTATTTAAATAAGATTAGAATTGTTCTAATTGATTTATTCACAACCAGTTTAATATGGAGAACCTAAAGGGTCACACCATAAAAGGAAGAATAATTATTTAAGAAGTTAATGGTATAATCGTAATAATAAGTTAAGTGTATTTAATTTAATCTATGGTGATAGAATAAATTAAATAGCTTAATATTTATTATTTAATATTTTGAAAATATTAAATATAAATTAATAAGAGGAGTCTTATTATTATTATTACTATTATTATTATTTAATTCCTAAAGGAGTTTGAGAATTAATTAATAAAATTACTCTCAAATATTCTAATAGGATTAGGAGGCAAATTAATTAAAAGGGTTTAATTAATTATCCCTAATAAGATTAGGGAGCTTAATTAATTAAAATAATTTAATTAATTAAATAAAACCCAATTTCTTAATTGTTAAGGAGGGTTACCCACATCTATAAATAAGAGGAGTCTTATTATGGGTGAAGTTGTTGTTGACTTTTTAACAACAGACGCAATTCCAAAAGTTGGAGAGTACGTCCTTTTTCTATAGAGATAGAAAAACTAGGGTTTGAGCTAAATACCCATCTTCTTGAATCTTTATTCTTTCTTGGTGGATCACCTCTAGAGGCCAAACACTTGGGTGGCTAACGTTGATCAAAGGAAGGAACCAAACCCGGTGGATTCAAGTTGAACGCGAAAGGATTTGGAGGTGAACTTGTACCTGAGGAAGCTTGATCTTCAAGGGTATGATTTTATTCTTTATCTTTTCGTTTAATTAATAATTGTGCATAAAGGGTGATCCGGGTATATGGTTTGTAAAATTTTTAAAAACTCTGATTTTTCACGTTTCCGCATATTTTGTGCAATTTGATTGCGTTCATGAATATTACAAACCTAACAGTGGCATCAGAGCCAAACCTTTATGCAAATTATTAATTATTTTTAATTTGATATATATATTGATATGTGTTTAGAACAATTTAATTGGGCATAATTTTGTTGTATAAAATTTAAAAAAAAAAAAAAGAATTCGTGATCTTGTTATTCTGCACATTCACACATGTCGCTGTACTTCCGTCAGTTCCGTGTTTGTATATTAGAATATGGGTGCATCATGTTGCAGGATGTTCAGGACCAGATTTATTATTTTTTTTTCTTCACCGAATCTGCATCAGTTTCTTGATTTCAGTTTTAGTATATAGTATTATATATTATATATATGATATATGATATATTATATATATTAATATGCTTTACGGAAATCAAGGAGTTAGCAGGATAACAAGAATCCAAGAGTAAAGGATATCTTGTTATTATATATTATAAGATACTGATTTATATATATATATATATATTCTCGATAATTTTATAATTAAAATAAAATTTATTTTTATTCTTAAAATAAAAAGTTTATTTTAATATTAAAATAAAAGGTTTATTTTAATCTTAAAATAAAAGAGTTTATTTTAATTATAAAATTAAATTTCATGCTAACTAATTAGAGTTGGAATTGGATTCCATAATAACTAATTAGAGTTGAAATTGTATTCTATGTTTTCTTAAATAAAGGAGTTTATTTAGATATGAAATAAGATTTCATATTATTCAAAATAAAAGAGTTCATTTGTGAATAGAAAAAAAGAATCATTCTTTCCTTAAATAAAGAAGTTTATTTAGATATGGAATAAGATTTCATATTATTCAAAATAAATGAGTTTATTTGTGAATAGGAAAGAGAATCCGTATTTCCTTTAATAAAGGATGTTTTTTTTATATGGAATTGGATTCCATAATTAATTGAAATAAAGAAGTTTATTTTGATTAAAGATTTTGATTAAAATAAAATAATTTATTTTATTCAAAATTGGATAAATTAAAATAAAATAGTTTTATTTTGATTTAAATTTGGATTAAAATAAAGGAGTTTATTTTGATTCAAAACTAGATTTTATACTAACTAAATTTTGCCCATTAAATGATATCAATATATATATTAAATATTTATTATTCATGAGATGAATATTATTTATTGATGCATATGGTGATGTGTATGATAATAAATGAGGTTGATTATGGACTATTGACCAATGTGATTGGATTTTATTTTAGTTGGATGCATGAATGTATGAGTTTTATTAAATGGGGTCTGCGTACCTCGTCTTCTCTAATTTTTTCTTAATGTAAATTCTAACTCCCTCCTATGTACTTCCCCTTGACTGCTGCTCAAGGTTTCTATTTATTTTAAATAGTTTTGTAATAGGAATAGTTAGAATTAATTTTGAAGAATTGGAGATCAAGGAGCAAGGAGCGCTTAAAGACTCATTTGTAATGGAGTTCGGGTTTAAATGTAATAGTTATATTTAAATATTAATTCTTGCATACCTAGGGTTTGACCTTTTGGTTCACTTGGTGGCTCTAGTGAACCAAACTAGAATAAAAGTCCATAATCAATCCAGGTAGAATATAGTATTCTATATGTGCATGCTTATTCTATATATATATATTATATTATGCAAACATGTTTCGCATGTTCATTAATATGACGCGTATTTTATATATATATGTGCATGCACGCTAAACAAGATGAGACTTTTTAATAACAAACCCCTCAAATATTTTATATTAAGTTGTAACGTTCAAAGATATTTGGAATATCGAACGTCGCCTTCTAGCATGATAGAAACAATAGAGTATTGAATATTTAATATGAGTTTGTTGTGCACACACAAGGCGAGTATTACGTATTTAAGATGTTGTTTTTATTATATATGATGTTTATAAAGAATTGAACATTACTGCTTTGTTGTGCACACACAAGGGCTGTAGTTTTCTCTTTACTTATATGGAAATACTGGGTCGGACTTAACTTAAATCATTTTAGTTCGGATGTGCACACACTTTACCATTATGATTTAAGAGACAAAATACAAGGAGTTACATAGTTGATGTAATTGACAAGAGTTGTCTATCTATTTATTTATATATAGTTTGTTGTGTCACCACAAGGCTATATACATTTGAAATGGGATCCTTATTCTCACTAACAAATCTTTAATTAGATTTTGCCGAACTATATATATTGAGGGTAATATAGTTTGAAGAAAATAGTTGGAGATACCAATTTAAAACAAGAGCTAAATTATTTTGGTAATTAATAAAAGAATGTATGTTAAAATGTTGTTAATTACAAATTCATTTATAGAATTTTACAATGTCTAAATTACTATCACTGCGAAACATATTAGATGTTAATTAACCGAATTGAATTACTCGGATTGGTTAAGGAGATTGAGAATAGTTCTCACGGCTGAAAAGCTATCTTATGTCCTTAATACGCCTATCCCTACAATGGTTGCAGACAATGCCTCTGAGGAAGAGATTGCTACTTTTAGAAAGTGGCAAGATGATGCACAGTTGGCTCAATGCATCATGCTCGTATCCATGAGTAACAAGCTTCAGCGTCAGCCTGAAACTATGGATACTCCTACTATATTCCTGCACATCAAGTTGTTGATGGTAAGAAAAGTAGGACTGATAGATATCAGATATCTAAGGAGCTCTTCCGATCTAGAATGACCGATGACACTACAGTATAGATAAAAGTCTTAACATTATCAATTTGATTGATCAATTAGGACAACGGGTTTTGTCATGGATGGAGAGTAGAGCCAAGATTTGATCTTGCACTCACTTCCGGACTCCTTTCACAATTGTTGTGAATTTTTCATATGAACAAGCTAGATATCAGCGTCGCTGATTTGCTTAACATGTTGAAAATGTTGAGTCACTTTCCACCGAGAAAGACCAAGTCTTACTAGTAGGGGCCAAAGGATCTTCTGAAAAGAAGAATGATTCTAAGAAGGTAAATAGAAAAGGCAAAAACAAATGATAATAAGAACAAAACTGATACGGATAACAAAGGAGTTTGCTTCCACTGCAATAAGCCTGGACACTAAAAAGAAACTGCGAGAAGCATCTTGCAGAGGCTAACCAAAGAAGCTTAGTGAAGTTTCGGTTACAAATACAAATTTTTTCATGATTTAAAATAAATTTTTTCTTTAAGTCAAGGTTCTACTTGGGTATTGGATACCGACTTTGGTTATCATAAATATAGATTTATGAAGGGACCAAGCAGAAGTAGAAAGCTAAACAAAGATAAGTAATCCTATGTGTGGAAAATGAAGCAAAGGTTGCTACATTAACCATAGGAACTTATTGTTTTGTATTGCCTACGGGCAAGTCTATTAAGTTAATAAGTTTTTATTGTATTCCAGTTCTTATTGGAAACATTATTTCCATTTTGTTGTTGGACAATAAAATCTTTGGTATTATATTTAAGAACAATTGTTGTTCTATTTATAATAATAATGTTTTGTATAGAATTGGAATATTACTTAATGGATTTAGTATACTTGACTTACGTGAAAATAATTTTATAAATTGAACAAACTAGTATAAGAAAGGGAGATGATGATTCAAAGAGTTGAATGTGTGTATTTGCTGAAATACAAGTGTGAATTATTTGAAAGGTTCAAAGAATTCAAAAGTGAAACAACATGGCAAAGTATTAGGATTCTTTGATCGGATCAAGGAAGGAATACTTGTGCAATGAGGTTTTAAATTATCTCAAATGGTTTTCTCATAATGGACGCCTCTTGATACGCAATAATTGATTGGTGTATCTGAAAGGAAAAATCATACCTTGTTGGACATAGTGCGATCCATAATGATTTTACCGACATTCCAAAGATCCTTACGGGGTCATGCCCTAAAATGGTCTGCATATCATCTACGAAAAAGGTAACCTCAAAATCCGGCCCCAAGACTCCATAAAAGTTATGGACAGGGAGGATTCCTAATCTTAAGTATGTTAAGATAAGGGGTTGTCCAACTTATATGAAACGGTTTCAAAGGATAAGCTTGGGACAAGATTTGACAAGTACAGATTTGTGGGACATCCTAAAGTAAGTTTAGGGTATATGTTCTATAATCCTACTTAGCAAAAGGTGTTTGTTGTGAAACACGCTTCCTTCTAAGATAAAGGTGTTTATCATTGAAGGGGCTAGTGGGAGGATAATAGAATCTTGAAGAGTTCAAGAACCACAAAACACTATAAGTCAAATAAGAGGAACCTGTAGATAGACCTATTGTACCATAACCGAATCGTAAATCTATAATAGTACCGAAGATACCTGGGAAGTATGGATTCATCATGGATGATGATGATGATGAGGTACGTATCATAAAAAGATGATGATCCAGTTACATACGATGAGGTAAGAGTTGTAGACACTCAGAGAAATGGATTGAAGCAAGCTTCTCAAAAATGGAACATTCGTTTTGATGAGACAATCAAAGGAGTTTGATTTTATCAAAAACAAGAATGAACCTAGTGTGTACAAAGGGTCAGTGGGAGCACCATGACATTCCTAGTATTATATGTTGATATACTACGGATAAGAAATGACATACTAATGCTACAATCAGTAAAGATAAAGTTGTCTAAACATTCCTCCATGAATGATTTGGGAAGAGTATCTTAACCCAAAGAACGTATATTCTTTTGATGCTAAAGTCGTTTAGCATGGCAAACTCCAAGAGATGTCTCATGTTGATGAGCCATGGAGTGTATCTCTCTTAATAGTCCCCACAGACTCCTGAAAAGAGAGATCGTATGAGTGACAATCATGTATGCAATGAAATATACGAGACCTGTTGATGATCAGTTATATTCTAGAGAAGTTCACTGTGAGTCAGTGAATAAACATCTTAGAGTACTTAACCGGCACTAAGGATGTGATCATACATGGTGGGTCTGAATTAAAACTAGAGAGCTTAACTCAAGTTTTTCAGACAGACGAAGACAATAGAAAATCCACTTTAAGGTAAAGCGTTACCTTAAACAATGGTGCAGTGAATTGGAAAGGTTCCAAACAGCAAAGAGTTGTTGGTTTAGTGATAAAGACAAAGTAAGTAGCTATAAATGAAGCTGCAAGTTGATTGTTTGGATAAAAGTTCATTACAGAACTAGGAATAGTTCCTAAGTCTCATCTTGGATCTAAACATGTGTTGTGGCACTTTCATTTGATTATTAGAATCATTGAAAGATGGGAAATCACTATAGAGATAGTGGACTCTTAAGAACAACATTACATATCCATTTACTGAAGCTTATCCAACAGCAGGATAATCGTCACTTAGAGAAGAAGAGTATGAGATACCATGACGATTGGCTTTAGTACAAGTGGGAGATTAAAAGTAGTACGCACACAAGCCAATCATGTTTGATGATAAAGCATATACTTGTAACAATCTTATTCATTTATTAATAAAAAGTATTAATTTATTAAAGGCTTTTAATTATCTACATGATGTTGTTTTATAATATGTGATAAACCCATAGTTTTAAGCAATGATTTTAGAATAATGATGATGATCATTCTAATGAGATCTAAATTCTTAGAAAGCTTAAAACTAAAATAGTTCCCAATCGTTGGATTACTAAATTGGGGATAAGTGAATCCGGATAGATTGGTACATACGTTGCTTGCTCAGTGGATGAGGATGATTGATCTCATGATCATTTGTGTGGAGACACTAAAGCAAGTATGTAGGTGCTTATTAGAGAATAAGTTCATTGAGCATTGGCTCTCGCTAAGGAATACCTAATGGAGTTTTACTTACCTGTCAATAGGAATTCCTGTAGTGATAGTAGTATAAGTGATCCTTAGACTTGAGATCATCATAGTATCTTGTGTATGATGAGTTATACTTTGACTTATTCTTTAAGACCTTTAGGGTCATAGGCGGATCTAGAGCAAGGGCAGGGGGGGCACATGCCCCCACTGGATTTTCAGCTCTTCATATGTGACTATGTGTGTATATATATATACAATTATTAATTATTCACAAATTTTAATGTATACTGAAATAAAATAAATAGAGTACTACAGTTATATTAGTACACTATTATTATGTTATTAAAAAAAAATATACTACTATATTGTTAAAATAAAATACTACTATAAGAATTTAAGTATTTTATTTTCTTGATCAATTTACTTCTCCTGAATACCAAGAAAGTAAAATTAAAAACAGAAGAGTTACAATTACTAAAAATTGTGAAAGATTTCGGTTAGAGTTACTATAATTTACCCGATTTTTTCAAGAAAAAAAAAACAGTGCCTAGTAAATATTCCTATATTATGCAGATGGGTGCTCTCATTTCATTAGTAGTAGTAGTAGTAGTAGTATAAAATTCGAGATCAACATCATTATATTTATTTTCTCCCAATAATGTCGCCAATCATTTGTTGTGGAACAATCCACCGATACTTAATCAAATTTAAGCATTTTAAAGTATATTAAAATGTTTATCTATCATATTAACAAAATAGTAGCATGTTCTTTTTTCAGTAACATAATAGTAGTGTACTAATATAACTGTAGTACTCTACTTATTTTGTTTCACTAATCCTTAAAATTTGTGAATATATTATTGTTATTGATATATAATTTTTGTAATTATTAAAAATGAGACTATCATGCAACAATTTTAAGTAATAAAACCTCGAAAAATATTATTATAAATAATATTTGAGGATTATTTAGTTTTATGATTCATTTGATTAAAAAATAAATTTGAATTTTTTTTTTCGAATTTGACCCCACTGAACTTTCAATCTGGATCCGCCCCTGCTTAGGGTATATCAAAGGGTATGCTTGGGTATAATAAGTTGTACATGGAGATAATGTATGATCAATAAAGAATCTACCATTTCTAGTAAAAGAAGAGAAATGTCCTATGTGATTCGATAAATGACAACCCAAATAGTCCTTGGTTAAGTAGAATGAAATTAGAAAGGTGTTTCTAATTTGCATTATTTGGGGTTGTGCATTTAAGGATCGAAATACATATAATTAAATAAAATAAGACTTGACAGTAATTCCATGTCTTATATTTAATTGGGACATTATATGGTGGAAGGATTGAATTGTACGGTAACTATTTACTCAAAGGTTCTTTTATGATTAATGTTAAAATCTATATTATCTGGAAAGTCGTTGATCTCTAGGGAGGCTTATCCCTATTGTAGAATAAATATTATTTATTTATATAAATTATTAGTTTAATTTATTTATTTAAATAAGATTAGAATTATTCTAATTGATTTATTCACAACCAGTTTAATATGGAGAACCTAAAGGGTCACACCATAAAAGGAAGAATAATTATTTAAGAAGTTAATGGCATAATCGTAATAATAAGTTAAGTGTATTTAATTTAATCTATGGTGATAGAATAAATTAAATAGCTTAATATTTATTACTTAATATTTTGGAAATATTAAATATAAATTAATAAGAGGAGTCTTATTATTATTATTACTATTATTATTATTTAATTCCTAAAGGAGTTTGGGAATTAATTAATAAAAGTACTCTCAAATATTCTAATAGGATTAGGAGGCAAATTAATTAAAAGGGTTTAATTAATTATCCCTAATAAGATTAGGGAGTTTAATTAATTAAAATAATTTAATTAATTAAATAAAACCCAATTTCTTAATTGTTAAGGAGGGTTGCCCACATCTATAAATAAGAGGAGTCTTATTATGGGTGAAGTTGTTGTTGACTTTTTAACAACAGACGCAATTCCAAAAGTTGGAGAGTACGTCCTTTTTCTATAGAGATAGAAAAACTAGGGTTTGAGCCAAATACCCATCTTCTTGAATCTTTATTCTTTCTTGGTGGATCACCTCTAGAGGCCAAACACTTGGGTGGCTAACGTTGATTAAAGGAAGGAACCAAACCCGGTGGATTCAAGTTGAACGCGAAAGAATTTGGAGGTGGACTTGTACCTGAGGAAGCTTGATCTTCAAGGGTATGATTTTATTCTTTATCTTTTCGTTTAATTAATAATTGTGCATAAAGGGTGATCTGGGTATATGGTTTGTAAAATTTTTAAAAACTCTGATTTTTCACGTTTCCGCATATTTTGTGCAATTTGATTGCGTTCATGAATATTACAAACCTAACAATATCAACATTTTTCAACATGTTAAGAAAATCAACAAGGCTGATATCTAGCTTTTTCATATGAAAAATTTACAACAATTGTGAAAGGAGTCCGGGAGTGAGTGCAAGATCAAATCTTGACTCAACTCTCCATCCATGACAAAACCTATTGTCCTAATTGATCAATCAAATTGATAATGTTAAGGACTTTTATCTATACTGTAGTGTCATCGGTCATTCTAGATCGAAAGAGCTCCTTAGATATTTGATATCTATCAGTCCTACTTTCCTCATCATCAACTACTTGATGTGCAGGAATATAGTAGGAACATCCATAGTTTCATGCTGACGTTGAAGCACATTACTCATGGATGCGAGAATGATGCATTGAGCCAACTGTGCATCATCTTGTACCTTCTAAAAGTACCAATTTCTTCCTCAGAGGCATTGTCTGCAACCATTACAGGGATAGGCGTATTAAGGACATGAGATAGCTTTTCAGTCATGAGAACTATTCTAATATTCCTTAACCAATCCATTTAATTCGGTCCGGTTAAATAACATCTAATATGCTTCACAGTGATAGTAATTTAGACATTGTAAGATTCTGTAAATGAATTTGTAACTAACAACATTTTAGCATACATTCTTTTATTAATTACCAAAATAAATTAGGTCTTATTTTAAATTGGTATCTCCCACTATTTTCATCAAACTATATTACCCTCACTTATATAGTTCGACAAAATCTAATTAAAGATTTGCTAGTGAGAATAAGGATCCCATTTCAAATGTATATAGCCTTGTGGTGACACAACAAACTATATATAAATAAATAGGTAGACAACTCTTGCTAATTACATCAACTATGCAACTCCTTGTATTTTGCCTCTTAGATTATTTTGATCAAGTGGTGGCACATCCGAATCAAAATTATCCAAGTTAAGTCCAACCTAGCACTCTATATATTCAAAAAGAAAAATATTATCCTTGTGGTGACACAACAAAACAACATTGTTCAATTTTCTTTATAAGCATCAAATTTGATAAAATTAACATCTCAAAAAATTAAGATAAGCCTTGTGGTGACACAACAAACTTATAATATTTAATCGATACTCTATTATTTTTATCATGCTAAAAGGAGACGTTCGATATTCCAAATATCTTTGAACGCTTAGGACTTAATATAAAAAATTTGAGGGATTTGTTATTAATTTGTCTCATCTTATTTAGCACCATGCACACACACACACACACACACACACACACACATATATATATATATATATATATATATATATATATATATATATATATATATATAAAATATAAATCATATTAATGAACATGCGAAACATGTTTGCATATATATATATATATATATATATATATATATATATATATATATATATATATATATATATATATATAGTATATATAAGACCCCAACTTATTATAAATGAAATTGAATTTCCTCTATTTATTATTTTGAAATAGTAAGGGTTGATTTGATTAATGTGGTTAGTTATGGGTAAAATGCATAAATATTTCAAATAAGCAAGTGGTTATAAAATATTCATTGTTATTTGGGAATATTCGTTTGATCGTGGAATATTCTTACTTTGTCGGAAATATTCGCAGACGACTACAGTAAAACCTTGTGTGGGCCCCATAACGGAAAGCGATGGATGAAGAAAACAACAAATATAAGTTGTTTATAAATAGCGGCGTAGTTATTACAATTAATCTTTTGTTAGAATACCCGGTGGTTAAAACACAAGCTTTGCAGTATTGCACCAATTATTGATTTTTACGTGAAGACACTTACTCAATAATTGTTACAAATAATTATTGTTCAATATTTTATTTTATTGATTCAATAATTGCTACGTTGATATTTTATATTGTTGTTGTTTCAATAATTATCACTACACAGTATTTTTATTATCAGATCAATAATTCATATTATTTGAATAATATTATTAGATAACATTATTGACAATGTCTAGAAAGTTCTGTCTAAGGAGAGGTTTGGTCACCTAATTGCCAGTAAGGAGAAATCCTTATTGAAAAGCCCTCTTTCACAGGAGCGGCACTGGTTGCGATATTGTGATTCTGTAATATTATTTGTGAATAATTAATTATTGATTTATATGATAAGGAAAATATTCATTTTATGTGGATATAGATGGAAAAAATTTTAAAGTGACAATTGTTATAACTATATTAATATTTTATTAAATTTTCTGCTTTGGTGTTCTAAACATTTTCCTATAAATAGGGTGCTTAGGTTAGAATTGAAAATCACACCAGAAACTGATGTTTTCTCTCTCTATATTATCGAGCGTATTCTTATGAGTATTTTGATACTTTGAGTGTTGCTATATCTGATGCAAGATCCCTTCAAAGACTATATCCAAAGATTCGGTCAAAAGTCTTTTGTTTTTCGAGGTAAGGAATATTATTTTTTAAAATGATATTATTTCTTCTAATATCATTATCTTAGAAATATTGGTAAGATTTTTCTTGTGAAATTCTTGTCTTTTTAGTGTAAGGAGTTACTATTCACGATATCGACACTATTCACAGGAAAATTATATTTTCATTTTTTGTCCAAAATATCTATTATAGATACTAGCTTTGATTGTATCCATGTTTTGATCATTCTTGAATTTTACTTCACTATGATTATTAATGAAGTATTTTTGAACTTGGACTGTTTAAAGTATGAATCCTTAATATTTGCTCTTTTGTTTCACTAGATTCGTTTTTCTTTAAAATATTTTTCATCATCCTCGGTCAAATGATGATATTCTTTGAATATCTTTGGCACTGTAGTGCAAAGATGATTGATTTTCTTATGAATATCTTTGGCCCGTAGTCAGTGCAAAGATGTACGGTGTTGAGATGAACATAACTAATCGATGAATATCTTTGGCTCAGTAGTGCAAAGATGAATATTTGATTCAAGATGAATATTGATTGATTTTCTGAGGATAAAATATTGATGATGGACTTTTAAATTCATAAATTATTATAGATTTCATTCTCTACGTAACTCATCTATGAATTATTATTTTCACGCAAATATTGATCAAAACCTCATTTGCTCATTATATTTTATCGATTTTTCTGTTGAAAACTAAAGATAATTTGTTCTATATTATCTTAGTCATAATATTCTTTACTGGGCTAGTTGAGCTCACCATTTTCTTTTTTGTTCCATTTTTCTTCTCAGGAGGCGAGAATATAGCGAGTTCTAATCGGGGTGTGAAATGATGGTTCTAGAGAGTTATTTTAGTAGTCCTCACCATTTTTGTAAAATAATGTATCAATAATTGTAATGAGGACTTATTTGAGTGTGGATATTGTCTAGATGACAATATTTGTATTTAAACTCACAGTTTATATGTTGTCGTATTTTGCACGATAATTGTATTAATAAAGTTGTAGTTACTTCTGTACCATGTATTTTGGCGACTCAGAATGGGCGTTGTATACATATTTTGGGGGCGTCACAGTATAAGCATGCACATATAGAATACTATATTCTACCCGAATTGATTATGGACTTTTATTCTAGTTTGGTTCACTAGAGCCACCAAGTGAACCAAAAGGTCAAACCCTAGGGGTGCAAGAATTAATATTTAAATATAACTATTACATTTAAACCCGGGCTCCATTACAAATAGGTCTTCAAGCGCTCCTTGTTCCTTGATCTTCAATTCTTCAAAATTAATTCTAACTATTCCAATTACAAAACTATTTTAAAATAAATAGAAACCTTGATCAGCAGTCAAAGGGAAGTACATAGGAGGGAGTTAGAATTTATATTAAGAAAAAATTATAGAAGACAGGGTACGCATACCCCATTTAATAAAACACATACATTCATGCATACAACTAAAATAAAATCCAATCACATTAGTCAATAGTCCATAATCAATCTCATTTATTATCATACATATCACCATATGCATTAATAAATAATATTCATCTCATGAATAATAAACATTCAATATATATATTGATACCATTTAATGGGCAAATTTAGTTAGTATAAATTTAATTTTGAATTAAAATAAACTCCTTTATTTTAATTCAATTTTAAATCAAAATAAACCTCTTTTTTTAATTTATTCAATTTTGAATAAAATAAACTATTTTATTTTAATCAAAATAAACTCATTTATTTTAATTAATTATGGAATCCAATTCCAAGTAAAATAAACTCTTTTATTTTGGATAATATGAAATCTTATTACATATCTAAATAAACTCTTTATTTAAGAAAACACAGATTTTCTTTCCTATTCACAAATAAACTCCTTTATTTTGAATAATATGAAATCTTATTTCATATCTAAATAAACTTCTTTATTTAAGGAAACATGGATTCACTTTCCTATTCACAAATAAACTTCTTTATTTTAGGAAATATGAAATCCAATTTCAACTCAAATTAGTTATCATGGAATCCAATTCCAACTCTAATTAGTTAGTATAAAATCCAATTTTAAAATTAAAATAAATCTTTTATTTTAATTATAAAATTATTGAGAATATTATATATATATATAATATAATATATCCGTACAATGACGTACTACGTTATATATATATATATATATATATATATATATATATATATTAAATCAATGTTAAGTTACAGGATCAGGGAATCGCGATAACAGGTTATGCGAATTGACAGCTTTTTCATTTTTTTTAAATAAATTTATACAACAAAATTATGTCCATTTAAATTATTCTACACATATCAATATACATATTAAATTAAAATAATTAATAATTCACATAAAGGTTTGGCTCTGATGCCACTGTTAGGTTTGTAATATTTATGAACGCAATCAAATTGCACAAGTAAGCGGAAGCATGAAAAATCAGAATTTTAAAATTTTACAAATCATATACCCGGATCATCCTTTATGCGCAATTATTAATTAAACGAAAAGATAAAGAACAAGAATCATACCCTTGAAGATTCGAGCTTCCTCAGGTACAAGTTCACCTCCAAATCCTTTCGCGTTCAACTTGAATCCACCGGGTTTGGTTCTTTTCTTTGATCAATATTAGCCAAGTGTTTGGCCTCTAGAGGTGATCCACCAAGGAAGAAGAAAAATTCAAGAAGATAGATATTTGGCAAAACTCTAATTTTTCTATCTCTCATAGAAAAGAGCGTACTCTCCAACAATTGGAATCACATCTATTGTGAAAAAGTCAACAACCACCCATAATAAGACTCCTCTTATTTATAGATGTGGGCAACTCATCTTAACAGTTAAGGAATTGGATTTTATTTTAATTAATTAAATTCTTTTAATTAATTATGCTCCCAATCTTATTAGGAATAATTAATTAAAATCTTTTAATTAATTTATCTCATAGTCTGATTAGGAATATATGAGAGTACTTTTATTAATTAATTTCCAAACTCCTTTAGGATTTAAATAATAATAATAGTAATAATAATAATAAGACTCCTCTTATTAATTTATATTTAATATTTCCAAAATATTAATTAAATAATATTAAGTTATTTAATTTATTCTATCACCGTAGATTAAATTAAATATACTTAACTTATTATTACGATTATGTCATTAACTTCTTAAATAATTATTCTTCCTTTTATGGTGTGACCCTTTAGGTTCTCCATATTAAACTGGTTGTGTATAAATCAATTAGAACAATTCTAATCTTATTTAAATAAATTAATTAAATAATTAATTTATTTAAATAAATAATATTTATTCTACAATAGGGATAAGCCTCCCTAGCGATCAACGACTTTTCAGATAATATAGATTTTAACATTAGGCAAAGGTGCAAAAATGCCCCTGATGTTTACACGGATGTCTCACTTACACCCTAAACTAATTTTTTTTCCAAAAGAACCTTCAACGTTACAAATTTAAGCTCAGTTGTGCCCCTCCCGTTAACAATACTGCCAACTAGACAAACGGATGTTAGTTTATTTTTCAACAAATAACACGTGGACAGAAGTGTGACATGGAAAACCAAAAAATATATTTAGATATAATATTTGTTCTCTCTCTCTCCCACGAGTCCCATCTTCTTCCTCTATTCTCTCTCCTTTTTCTTTACCAAATTTCTATTCCTAAAGACACGAAAGAGTTACAAAGGAGTGCATGATTTCTTCATTTCTTGATCTGCGTTCGACTATCGGCGTGGGATGGAGGTGTGGTACGATGGTGATGGTGTTGAGATTTGATCTGTGACGGTGGCTTTGAAGATTTTGATCGAAAACTATGGATTTTTCGATCAACTCCGACGACGCAAATTTTTTGGGGAAAACAATTGCAGCTATGAGTTTCCAAATGGATTTGGGTCGTACGTGGTCCTAGTGCTTCATACAGCTCACAGCCAGCAGAAAACTTGAAACAAGCCTTAGAGGTGTCCATATAGTTACTCTCATTTTGGAACTCTAAGGTCCTTATTGAATCTGTTTGACTCTCTGTGTAAGAAAAATCAGGTGCACCCAACAACACAATTTAATCAATGGTTGGTGCAGTGTCACAATAAATTAAAGGCAAATACGAAGTTTCTATTCCATAATTATCGACAGTAAGTTTTACATTAGACAAATTAATTTTGGTACTAAGGAAATTGAGTGAAGCTGCATCATTATCTCTAGATCCCACTCCCACATCCCTAAATCGGTGGGTTTGATTCTAATTTGGGCCTTTGTTTGTACAATTATGGAGCATGTGGAAGTGAAGGCTTAGTTCATTGATTCCATTTTTTTCTCTTCATGGATCTCCCCCTAATCTATATTTTCAATTTACTGGATCTATGAGTCTTGATTGATTGGTAGACTGTTGTGATTGTCTTCACATGTTAAGTTAAGCTGTGATTTTAATTCCTTATCAGTTATGGTGGGTATGTTTGTCTTTATGGAATTTGTAAGATCTATATTTATTTAATTTTTTGGACAAATACATGTTCAAATTGATCTGTTTTGGGTGTTCAAATTTAAGATCTATAGTTATGGTGTTTCTCTTTGATCCATTTTCTTGCTCTATTTTAGGAGGAGAGAGAAAAGTAGACAAAAGAGGAAGGTGCCATGTGTCAGCCACATCAGATAGGCTTTACATCCATTTGTCTAGTTGGCAGTATTGTTAACGGGAGGGGCACAACTGAGCTTAAATTTATAACGTTGAGGGTACTTTTGGAAAAAAAATTAGTTTAGGGTGTAAGTGGGATATCCGTGTAAACATCAAGGGCATTTTTGCACCTTTGCCCTTTTAACATTAATCATAAAAGAACCTTTGAGTAAATAGTTACCGTACAATTCAATCTTTCTACCATACAATGTCCCAATTAAATATAAGACATGGAATTACTGTCAAATCTTATTTTATTTAATTATATGTATTTCAACTCTTAAATGCACAACTCCAAATAATGCAAATTAGAAACTCCTTTCTAATTTTATTCTATCTTGGTCAAGGACTACTGGGTTGTCATTTATCGAATTACATAGGACATTTCTCTTCTTTTACTAGAAGTGGTAGATTCTTTATTGATCATACATTATCTCCATGTACAACTTATTATACCCAAGCATACCCTTTGATAAAACCTAAGGGTCTTAAGGAATAAGTCAAAGTATAACTCATCATACACAAGATACTATGATGATCTCAAGTCCAAGGATCACTTGTATTACTATCACTACAGGAATTTCTATTAACACGCAAGTAAAACTCCATTAGGTATTCCTTAGCGAGCCACGTTCAGTGAACTTATTCTCTAATAAGCACCTACATACTTGCTTTAGTTTCTTCACACAAATGATCATAAGATCAATTATCCTCATCCAATGAGCAAGCAACGTATGTACCAATCTATCCGAATTCACTAATCCCCAATTTAGTAATCCAGGATTGGGAACTATTTAAGTTTTAAGCTTTCTAAAAATTTAGATCTCATTAAAATGATCGTCATCATTATTCTAAAAGAATTCTTTAAAACTATGGGTTTATCACATATTATAAAACAGCATCATGTAGATAATTAAAAGCCTTTAATAAATTAATACTTTTTATTAATAAATGAATAAGATTGTTACAAAGTATATGTTTTATCATCAAACATGATTGGCTTGTGTGCATACTACTTTTAAAAGTGAGATTAACTTTGGAGTGCTAAACGACAGCTCCCATATATCCTTACATTAATTGCACACATAACGCGTGTCCAAAATAATGTTCAAATATTTAATTTTTTTCTATAAAACTATTTTTTGGTAAAAATGATAACTTACTCCCATCTTTAGTTAGTTGGTTGGTTAGCAAAACTCAATCTTGAATCCAAATTAGGAGTTCTACAATCTCATAATTAAATTGATGCAAATATATTACTCCCTCCGTCCTAGGATAAAAGTCCTAGTTGACTTTTTGCGCATATTAAGAAAGAGGATAAAATGACAAAATTATCCATATTTAAATTCTCATTTAATTGCATAGTTTTTTGCACATTACTAGTGATGCTCCATAAATATGCATTGAAAATAGAAATATAACAATTAATAATAAGGGTATTATAGGCAAATTATTGTAAAAAATAGATCATTTAAGGTAAGTAGACATTTAACTTGGGACTACCTAAAATAGTAATAAAGACTTTTATCCTAGGACGAAGGGAGTAATAATTATAGCCTATAGGACTCCAAATTAAGTGAAAAATCAAGTTGTACAAAAATAAAATTAATATTGAATTTTAATTTATCCCGCAACAACCAAACATGTACTAATTGCATTTGGTAAGTAGATGCATATACACTATATAATTTGGTAAGTACCATTATCTTTTTCTTATCTCAGCCATATGAATGCTTGTCGCCTGTCGGTGAATCGGGGGTTTAGTTTTTTAAACAAGAGCATGTAAGAGTATAAATGAATTTAGTCGAGCCGAGAATTGAGTTGTTTATACTTGATTCAAAAAATTTGTCAAGTATAAAATAAGGTGTGTAGACAAACGCTCGAATTTGTGTGTGTGGAAGTGGTGCCAGGCAAGGCTACCTGATAAGATTAAAGAGGAATCGAACCCCAATACAATTCAGTCGAACTAGATACCAACGACAGTTTTTCTTTATCCATGGACTATAAGTTTCGATGTATTTGGTCTATCTGTATTTATAAAAACTTTAATTTTCGTGCTTATCTAAAGAAACTCCTCAACCTCTGAGTTCTTCATTAGATAGACGTGATGAGGAATCGCCTAAAATATAGAATATAAATTGGCACTGCAAGTCACTGTCTTTTTCCAAGAAAATAGATCTAATGCCAAGAATCGAGCAAGCGGGAAATTTGGAATTCATTCAACAGCGGCGATGACTGTGAGATCGTTCGTGACTCCTACCCAGGAGTTACTTCCCTTCTAGTGTGTTAACTCACAGATTCTTCGAAAAGAGCTCTTTCTAGTGCTATTGCCCCCGGGGATAGAGAGATTATGGGACATAGACAAAGAAACCCTATTTAGGAAAAAGTGTTTTCGTTGTTGTGGAATAAGAAGCCTTCGTATCTTAATGCACGCATTTAATTTATTCGGAACTATTAGGAGTAAAGGATCTTCAATAAGGGCATTTTAGTGCGTTGTAGATTCTTATCCAAGATCTAGTCGGTTGGGTACCCAGGTTATGAAAGATCAACGCCTAGAGGTATAGGACCGGGTCTTTACCAACTTCAAAATCTTCTATTTTAGGGAAGCCAAAGCCAAAAAAACGTGAGCGCTCATAGGATCTGCCTACTTGTGGAATTTAAAAGAGAGCTTGTTCCCTCCAACCCACGAAAATGGATAAGTGTGATAGCGCTCGTGCCTCCTTCCCTGGAGTCACTCACTTGCTCGGACAGAATAACTACATTTCTTTATAGGTGGCCTAGTTGCAGCGTTTAGGGTTTGTTCTTTCGTTGGTGGGCCTCCTAAAAAAATAGAAAATATAGGAAGGAAAAGGAGCAACAAAAGTTTTGAGAATTCAAGAAAAGGTCACGACGATTCTACATTATAACTTCTTTTATTAGGACTACTATTTATTCCTGGAGTTCTTTTTTTTTCTTTTGTGGAAAGGTTTGGTTAAGATATGCCAGATTCCACCAAGTATACAAATGGAACCTAATCATGCATGTCCTCTGATTATATCTTCCAAATCGTCTACACTAACAATACATCCTTCCCCTCCAAAGGGCAATTTTAGTAAATAATCAAATATAATACTTGGACTAAGGGTCAAGCTGCTCTTAAAGTGAAAAGTCAGCGGTAAAAATTCTACTATTGAATCCAGACTTTGAAAGTTATCTATAGGCTCAAGCAGTCTCCCAGGGCCTGGTTAGAAATTAAGGGTGTTCAATAAGAGTTGTGAGTGACTTTAAAAAGAGAATAAGTTGTCAAGAGTGAAGTTTGGTGCATGGTTATCGTTAACTCGTGCCGTAAGGTGTTGGGTTAAGTCCCACAACGAG
Organism: Panax ginseng; assembly: GCA_020205605.1. Taxonomy (NCBI): domain Eukaryota; kingdom Viridiplantae; phylum Streptophyta; class Magnoliopsida; order Apiales; family Araliaceae; genus Panax; species Panax ginseng. The sequence continues at coordinate 40,663,517 of CM035131.1, forward strand.
CGCAACCCTCGTGTTTAGTTGTCATTGTTGACCGATGGGCTAGCGGGCTTCCTTCCTATTACCAGACCTGCTTACTTACTTTTGTACCGGAAGGTTTAGTTACCAAGTTTAGCACGATCTCGAATCGACCCCGAACAGTTTGAACTTTTTAAACGAATATGATATGAGTATCAATAGAAAATTATAATTTGAGGAGGTTCGAGTGATTTATCGAACTTTAAAATTTGATCATATTTGAATCCTTTATATTTCGAATCGAGCTCGAATTGAACTTTTAGTTGAGCGAATACGAATCGAGTCTTAACTGCTTGTTCATTTTAAGACTTTAAGGGCATGACATAACTTTGTACTTTGTAGTATATATGTAGCTAATTAGTTTGCCTTGTATTTTAAGAGAATTCATATATACATAGTTGTTCGAAATCTAAGATAAAAAATATGTATATATATAAAGTATAACCAGTGGCGAAGCAAGAAATTTTTATTACTGAGGTCGAAATTATTATTAAGTTATAAAAAATTTTTTCGGGGTTGATGGCGGCCTTTTTAGACAATTTTTTTTAATACTTTATACTTTCCTAAGTATATATATATATATATATATATATATATATATATATATATATATATATTATATTACGATGAAAATATAATGAGTAATAATATATGGTATATATACACTATATTGACTCATAATAGATTTTTTTAATCACGATTGTTCATAAGTAAGTAATTTATTATTTATTTTTAAAATAATATAAATTAGATTATTATTTAGTTTGAAATATTATAGAGAGATACATATATTGAAAGGATATGAGTCATATATGATTAAAATTTGATTGACAAAGTTATAAATTTTCAATTTGTAGAAAATTTATAAAATTTTAGTGGGGTCAATTTATATTTAATATTTTAAAATTTTAAAATTTACCTTATATTATAAAGCAAATTTTTTTCTCAGTGGGTCGATTGATTTACAAAATTGACGTTATTTTTAATTTGAATATAACTAATTATAATTTGCAAATCAAAATTACATACTATTGTTTAACAAAGATTGTCGCTAATCCTTATCTTATTTTTTTATTTAATGAAGAAAGAAAGAAAAAAATACTGTAAATTTAGTTGAGTAAGAATAATAAGGATATTTAGTAATATTTGTATAATATATTATGAAAGTACAATATAAACGTATAATAATACCATATACAATAATAAAATATTTTTGGCATACATTCAATAACAAGGTTTTTTGTTTGAGAATTATTTTGGCAAATTATTTCTGTATAAATTAGTTTAGCGATCGCTCATAAGTTTTATTTTTCGAAAGCCCATTCTCTAGGAAACAGATGTATTGGGCCTTATCCTTTAGGACCAACATCACTTTGAATAATCCTCTAGCCCAGTAGCCCTCCTACTCTGTACGAAAAAATGAAGGGTTCTTTACAGAAAAATACAACAATTAAAAAATAATTACACCATTAGTGCATCAATAAAATAATTACAAAAAAGTGTAATTAGGACCCATATTACAAAAATAGTACAATTCATATTAATAAGGAAACCTAAAATCAAGGAGAAATAACTACCATAATTAATAATTGAAATTCAAATATTTGGGATCTAACAACAAAAACAAATTCAAATTCAAAATAATAATTCAAATTCAAATCTTCATCTCCCTTACATACACTTTGAAATAATAGTTAACAAATAAATAAATAAATAAATAAATAAATAAAATATTTGTACATGTAAATTGGACTCTGTTACTTTTTTAGTTCTCTCTTCCCGACGACTTCTCTTTCGCTACTCCGTCGCTACACCGTCGCGAATCTCCGTTGTCCAAAACGCCAATGAGAAGAAGAAGAAGATTCGCGCCTACAAAAAATTAAAAATAAATAGATGTAACTTTTTTAGTGTTTAAATTTTTTTATGACTATTTTGTTACTCATAAATACTAAAATGGTTACCTTTGTATGAATAGTTGGCTACCAACTGCATCACATTCAAACGAAATTGGTAACTTAATAAAATTGAATTGGTTACCTTGGTCTGAAGGTTTGGCTACCAACTGCACTATGAAAAAACTGCAGGTATGGATGTGAATTGGTTACCTTGGTATGAAGGTTTTGTTACCTTGGTATGAAGGTTTGCTTACCTTGATCTGAAGGTTTGGTTACTAACTGCACTAAGAAAAAATTTAAAGTGTGGAGGTTGATTGGTTACTTTGATATAACAGTTTGGTTACCTTGGTACGGAGGTTTGGTTACCATCATTCAGTATTTGAAGGAACACATTGAACACGTCAAAATGGGCTTTCTCAATCTCATCAAACAAAATAACTGCATATGGCCTCCTGCGGACAGTTTTTATCAACTGACCTCCTTCGTCATACCCAACATAACCATGTGGAACTCCTATTAACCTTGAAACTGCATGGAAACATAAATAGAAAAGAGAGCAGGCTTAGTTATCAGTCATAATCTGCTCTCAGAAGAATAAGGAGGGGAAGTAAAGGAAAATGCATGAATTGCCTTTGCAAACGAAGTGAGTTTTGATGATGGTTTGTCAATTCTTTTTCTCTCGAGTATTCTTTAAAATTACACATAATAGACGTATTTCCTGTGATGGAGTAGTAAGTAAAGGTGAATTTGTTTTTCTGCAGAAGATGTTAAGTTTCTGATATAGTAAAGCTTAGTACTCTTTGTCATCTTCTGGTGGTTTATATATATATATATATATATATATATATATATATATATATATATATAGAGAGAGAGAGAAAGAATACGTTGAATGAAGAAGAATGGTGATGACTAAGTAATTCAGTTGTTTTAGATGAGGAGAGAGGAGAAGCCATGTGGATAACTAATCCCTAAATTAAGTAATCCTAATTGCATACTAATTTCCTAAATTAAGGAATTCTAATTGTACTAATATTGTAAATAAATATGAAATTGTATTAATTATATAAATATTTTATGAGTACACTATTGTTGTAATTATTTTCAAAAATATAATAGAATATGTAATTCATCCAAAAATGAAATACCCTCCTATTATTAATTTTTTTGGGGTAAAATATGGGGCAAAGCCCAATAGAAACAAAAGGTAAACCGAAACTAGAGAGCAATACCCGCTAAGTCTCCTTCTAAAAGAATACGCAATCCACTCAAACTACTATCAAGGAACGGAAAATTTGTCGACCCACTAATTTGACTATCCGAAATGTGAGTAGACATGTCAAAAATATAAATAAAAAATAATTTAAATTTATAGTTAAAGAAAATTTAAATTTATAGTTAAAAAATTATTAAATTCATAACAGAAAATATTATTTTTACAGCAAAAATATCGATATAGATCCTATAACGACTAGGGTCTATATCAACTAGGGATGAGCATGGTGCGATTTGATGCGATTTGAAATCTAAACCATTCCCGAAATAGCTTAGGTGTGGTTTGACAAATCTAAAGCCGTAAATGAAGCCGTTTGTGATTGGTGCGGTGCGGTTTGGTTTTAAACTATGCGATGCAGTTTTATTTGGTGCGATTTTGGTTCCAAAACCAATTGAAACAACAAAATTTAATGCAATTTATTACACAAACAATGATAGGAAACAATGAGAAATGCGTAATAACAAAGACTAATCCCATCAACTCTTGATCATGCTCAATTACTACCAATATCATTGCCAAAGATAATAATAAACAAATCAAACTAATGGACAATTATTGGTTAATCAGGGAACACTAATTATGTAGATGCTAATTAGTTCTGAAAATCATGAAGTAAATTGTTTTGGTATAATTAGTAGACAATATTAATAATAGCTTCTTTAAAGAGAATTATATGAAAGATGCCATTAATAGATGCAAAGCATTCATACTAAAAATTGAGTAATACAACTTGTACGAAACAATCATGAAAGAGTAACGAGAGACAACGAGTTGTTGACTCCTCACATCCAGTATACTCCTCGCATACTTCCTGCCCTTGTACTCCATTCGCCCCTACATACGATTTCGGTTTTATGCGTGCGGTTTTGGCTAGTAACCAAACCGAAACTGTAAATTTGGTTTTTTAACTCACCTAAAACCTTCATATACGCCGAAACCGTTGGTGCGATTTTAATTAGTGCAGTTTGTGCGATTTTTGGTGCAGTTTCGGTTCAATTTAGTTCCTTGCTCACAAACATGCGAAAGTTATCGTTGAACTTGTGAGGTCAATCAATTCTAATCAATTTTTATTTTATTTTATGATATATGATAAATTTAGAAGAAATTTAAGTGTAATGAACAAATTGACCCCGCTGAAACTTTATACATTTTTAATATACGGGGTCAAATTGAAATTTTTATAATTTTCTCAATTCCATATTACTTATACTCCTTTATGTATGTATCTTCCTCTAATATTTTTAAAACAAATATTAATCTAATTTAGATTATTTTCATAACATAAGGAATTTAAATATTTATTAACAAATTTGTGATTAGAAAGGAGTATTAGAGGTCAATAATATATATATATATATATATATATACACACACACACACACACACACACACACACACACACACACACACACACACATATAATGATCAACAATATTATAACCAAATACATATTTTACATATGCAACCGGTCGAAAAGTACAAAATTATCTAAAAAAACTAGCTCGGTGGCGCAGTCCCCGAACTCCCACCAAATTATTTATAGGGTCATAATATTTTGACCCCACTGAATCAAAATCTTGGCTTCGCCACTGCTTGTTCAGCCCTAATAGCGACGGTTTTCACTATAGGTATACATCTACAGTGACACTTTTGTTATGAAAATAACAAAAAGTATTGTCAATTTAACAATTTTCTATGATTAATTATAATATTATTGTTGTTTGTTCCCAATATTCGATTCTTGTTATTTCATTTCCTTTTATTGTGGAGCATTCTTCATCTTTTATAGTGAGACTTTGTTTCTTTTTTATTTGTGAGAACAAACTAATTAAGCTTCACATAAATAAGAAACACACTTCATATAAAAGGAATAAATAAACACACCAAGGTAAAAATTGAACTTGACCTAAAGATCACAGTACCATAGTATTAATCACTAAACTAATATCTCATCAATATTATCATTATATTGGTTGAGTTATATCTGAGAAGCGCTTAAACAGATCTTAAATAAAAGTTCTCTATTTTCTATATCATTTCAATGTCTTTTCACTATAATTGAAAAATTTTGACACCTAGCCCTCTTATTTAATTTTAGAGTTAATTAATATTAAGTAAGAGTTTAGGTGTCAAAATTTTAATTATTTTAAAAACATATTACTAATGTAGCATGCAAAAAAAAAAATGGGGACGAGAAAGACGCGATCTCTCATCGAATTTCACCAAAATCCTGATCTCGTACATCGGTTGTGAAACGATTATATTATAAAATATTTTCAATTAACTTGTCAAACGCCTGACCAAAGTCTTTCCAATTCTATCATGGTCCAATTTAGATTTTGACTATTAATCCATTTAACTTTTATAAATACATATTTAATAATATTTTTATAATTATTGAAATAATAATTAATTATTTAAACTATATTTATTGTTTGATAACTTAAAAGTAGTTAAAAAAATGAGACGCAAAATAATATGTATTTATGTAATTGGTTATAATTATTGGATACATCAAATATCCTATAATAAATCATTAGTTATTTACAATTTGACACATTTATAATATATTTACTTTATATTTTCAATAGGAGAACAAAATTTTAAAATCAATTACAGTACATTTCATCCAGTACAGGTTTCTCGCTAATAAAAAAGACGAGTTTTAAAATGGAAAAAAAAAAAGAAATGAATCAAAATAAAATAAAAATATAAGTTTTATTTCTAATTTTATGTTTACGAGTTTTTTAATAAACAAAAAACTTAAAAAGAAATGGATACTAAAAAATTTGGCCACTTTTCTCTGTAAAAGTTTTTTAAAATCATCTAAAATTATGAGTGCGATTTTGATTTTAAAAAAAAAGAAATTAGAATAAGTAATATTTTATAATTCTCATATTATCCTCAACTTTTAATATAATAAATTTTAAATTACAACTCATGTCCTCAATTTTAATTTTCTATTTTTTTTATTAAAAACTCAAAAATAATACAAAAGAAAACTTTAAATTTTTACTATTTTTTTTCTGTTCTAATTTAAATTTTTTATTATTTTTTTTCCTGTTCATAACTCAGAATAGTGTTAGTGAATCTATCAATAATCAATAACTGGAATTTAATCTCCATATAGTTAGTTAAGATCGCTAACGGAAAAGTCATACACAAAACCCCATCGTTTTACGCTTGTAAAAATTAATACTCTCTCTGTAAACCCCTATCCCTTTCCACTCCAACACTAAAACCCTCCATAGCTTCACTCTCTCTCCTCGACCTTCTCTCTCTAAAAATGGCAGTCAACAGTTTCCTCTCTCTCTCTCCCTTCAATCCTCCGCCTCCACTTTCTCTCTCCTCACACAAAATCTCTCTAAAACCTCCATTTCATCCCCCTCTCAAATCCCCCAAATCACTTTTCTCTCTCCTCCGCCTAAAATCCCTTCTTAATCTTACCCCCTTCGCCATTGGCCCGGACGGAAAATTCTACCCAAATTCAGCAGACAATGACCCACCCGAAGCCCCAGAAGACTCTATGCACGGCGTATCCAAGTTCCAGCAAATCCACCTCCAAGCTGCCCGTGCCCGAAAACTTGAAGAGGAGCAATTTAAGAAGGACCAGTCAATTTTTCTCAACGCAATCGCGGATGTTGAGGACGCACCCGATAATCCCAGTTCTGTAAATGAGGATGATTCTGGGGATGATTTGTTTGGCGAAATTGATAAGGCCATTGCACTGAAAAGGAAAGAATTTGTGAAGCAGGGGTTATTGAAGCCAAACCCTAAGAAGGGGAAAGAGAAAGTTGCTCCTGAAATTGATGAGTTGGAGCCTGAAGAAGTTGTTGACTTGGAGGAAATTAATGAGCTTCAAGGGTTAACAGTGATTTCAGAGGATTCTGAGGAGGAAAGTTCTGATCTTGAGGTAAGTGATGATTTGGGTAATAGTGATTTATCGGTAAATTCGTCGTTTGATATTGATTTCGATAGTTTTGGTAAAAGTAAAGCTAGAATTGTTGAACCTAAGTTTAAAATGACATTAGCTGAGCTTTTAGATGAGAGTAAAGTTGTGCCATTGTCAGTCTATGGTAATTTAGAGATTGAGATTACTGGGATTCAACACGACTCGAGGGTGGTTGAGTCTGGTGATTTGTTTGTGTGTTGTGTTGGGAGGAAAACTGATGGGCATTTGTATTTAAGTGAGGCTGATAAGAGAGGGGCCGTATGCGGTTGTGGCGAGTAAAGAGATAGATATAGAGGAGACTTTAGGGTGTAAGGCATTGGTTATTGTTGAAGACACAAATGCTGTGCTGGCAGCACTGTCCGCATCTTTTTTAGGTACCCGTCAAAGAATATGTCTGTGATTGGAATTACGGAACAAATGGCAAGACAACTACTTCGTGATTTGATAAAGGGAATGTACGAAGCTATGGGAGTGAGAACTGGGATGTTAAGTACCGTGGCGTATTATATTCATGGGGATAACAAGTTGGAGTCCCCAAATACTACTCCTGATGCTGTTTTGATTCAGAAGTTGATGGCGAAGATGGAGCATAATGGGACAGAAGCTCTTGTCATGGAAGCTTCTTCTCATGGACTTGCTCTAGGGAGGTGTGATGAGGTCGATTTTGACATTTCTGTTTTCTGAACCTGACGAGGGATCATTTGGATTTCCATGGGTCTGAGGAAGAATATAGGGATGCCAAGGCAAAATTGTTCTCAAGGATGGTTGATCCAGAACGGCACCGGAAGATTGTCAACATTGATGACCCAAATGCAGCTTTCTTTATTTCCCAAGGAAACCCGGATGTGCCTGTTGTGACTTTTGCATTGGAGAATAAGAATGCTGATATTCATCCATTGAAATATGAGCTCACCTTGTTTGAAACGCAGGTGTTAGTTAATACACCTCAGGGTATTTTGGAGATCTCATCGGGGTTGCTTGGGAGGCATAACATTTACAACATTCTAGCAGCTGTTGCAGTTGGAATTGCTGTTGGGGCACCTTTGGAGGACATTGTTAGAGGTATTGAAGAGGTTGATGCGGTGCCTGGCAGATGTGAGTTGATAGATGAGGAGCAGGCATTTGGGGTGATTGTGGACTATGCCCATACTCCTGATGCTTTGTCTAGACTACTTGATTATGTAAGGGAGCTCGGTCCGAAGAGGATTATAACAGGTATTCTTTTTATATGCGTTTGAACTATTAACTATTGGTTTAGGCATTAAATTATGTTTAAATTATCTTTCTTTTGAATCTGAAATTCTTGATCTTGATGTATACACATATATGAACTATGACCATACTATACTGCAGTAGAAGGAGCTATAAGTTATTGTCTGACTGAATTTTCATGCAACATGAAGTTTTTGGCTGTGCCGGAGAGAGCGATAGAGGGAAGAGGCCCATGATGGCTAAGATTGCAACAGATAAAAGTGATGTGACTTTGTTGACGTCCGATAATCCAAAGAGTGAAGATCCACGTAAGTACAATGAATAATGAAGCATTCAGAATGTATCAATATGCCACTGCTGACCCTGATTTATAGCCTACAATATTTTTCGATGTTGAAAGTGTGATTCTGATGTCTTGTTGTTTCATCTTCACCAGTGGACATCTTGGATGACATGTTGGCTGGTGTAGGTTGGACTATGCAGGATTACTTGAAACATGGAGAGAATGATTATTACCCGCCACTTCCTAATGGTCACAGACTCTTTCTTCATGACATTAGAAGGGTAGCCGTACGTGCTGCTGTTGCCATGGGTGAAGAAGGTGATGTGGTGGTAGGTCTATCGGCATCCATTATGCATCTCGTATCTTTTCATAATTGACGTAAAAACATTGCAAAAGGTTTATGAAGTTACACAAGTCAAAGCTTATGGGAGATTGAGACCACAACGAAACAAATTATGTCTTTGCAACATTTTCCAAAGCTATAATGAAGTGAATATTTATATCTGAAACAACCCATTACATGAATTAAAGACCCAATGTATAACAAAGAAATGTAACGAGTCTAGAAATACTTAAAGAACTTGTAGGTATTAAAACAGACTTGTTTCGATCAAATGTCATAAGAAATTTATTTTATGCTTCCTGGTCCCTCCCCAGTCCCCTCCCTCTGTTCACATGGTACAACTGCTTAGGGGTCACTAATATATTGGAGAACTTTGTCTCTTTTCTTGTTAATGTCACTGTTCATATCTTGCAGGTAGTTTCTGGCAAAGGCCATGAAACATACCAGATTGAAGGTGACAAAAAGGAGTTTTTTGATGATCGGGAGGAATGCCGAGAAGCATTGCAGTATGTTGATGAACTTCACCAAGCGGGAATTGACACAAGTGAATTTCCATGGCGGTAAGTTGATTTGCTTTTATTTATATTGCATACTTCCATACAGTTGTCAGTATCAGTAATCACTTGGAAAGAACCATTTACTTATTTCTTGTCAAAAATTCAAAACTATATTTTTAAGTTTACTTCCGAGAAAGAGAAGTAAATGAAAAACAAGAGGCCGGGGATGGGGGGATTTACCCCATACTATGTTTTTCTACTAACTATGAAATACTATGAAGGAAACATATATTTTATCCTGACCATACTTCGATTATTGTGTGTTCTATTGCCCATGTTGCAACAGGTTGCCGGAGAGTCATTGAGGTCAAGAACAGGAGTACAGAGAAATCTTAGCGCTAGCTGAACCTAGGAGCCTTAGCGTTGGAATGTGAAGCCTATTGCAATTGGATGAGTAACAGGTCCAGCTTGATTATTTGTAAAGATGAAATCGGGAAACCTTGTATTTCCATTCATCTGTGGAGGCAGTGACAAAATTCAAAGGCCAAGCTTTCTTTGCCACACGACGGTATGCACGTAATTATAAATTCGTGATTTTTGCATTTAGTTATTGCAGTTCTGAATTCCAATTTTCTAATCCAATGCTTGTAGAACATTGCTAAGTTGGGACATTTCAACTTTAGGCAAGGAATTTTATGTTCGCCCCCTTTTGTGGCACCTCTAGAATAAAATAAAATGTTAAGTATAAGGAACATCTAGGCTTTTCTTAATACTCCTAACCTCATTCCCTTACATGCTAATAAGATAGTTTAATGCTTCTCCACTAAATATGCCTCACTGGCATTATCAGGCAATGAAATTGGAACTTTTGTAGAAATAGCATATGAACTTTCATACTATAACTCGCTAGACATTTGATGAAGCTTGAAATAGATTGTTTGTAGTGTCAGTCTTGCTGGTTCACTTATCTGAAAGGGAATGCTTTAAAGCCAGTGTTAAACACCTATTTTTTTAAGGAAAAGGGTTTTAACTTTTTATTTTTTCTGTTTGGAGTGTGACATCAATGAATTACTTCCTCAGTTCCATAAAAAAGAGTCTCATTTGCAACTTGACAAATATTAAGGATATTTTTTTATTCCAAATACTCATAAAAATAATAAATTGTTAGTTTAGTAGTATGGAATGACAATGAAATTACGATTGTAAACTTGAGGACATGGTGTCATTTTATACTATTATTATTACCAAGAAGTGCTCATTTGGTGGAACAAACTGTGTAAATGGGACACTTTTTGTGGAACAGAGGGAGTATTCAACAAAATACCACAATTTCTTGAGCCATCTATAAATTTTCTTACAGAGATGGTCCAATCCCAGACTTCTCTGAGCTGACTTATGTTATTCCTGTGCAGGTTGCTAGCCCTACTGCTTTATAACAGTGTCGTACTTCTCAGGGAAACATGACAGTCCTAACTGAATGTTCAAATTTTGTAAGTAGTAGATATACATGTACTTTTCATTTAATAAAATTGATTGTGTCAAGTGGCAATTAGAACCATGAAATGCTTATCTTGCCGTGATTAATATAGTCATACTTTTACATATACATTTTCTGTAGATTACACAAATTGAAGACCACACTACCACAATTGAGAAATGAACTGAATCATTATATTGAATTGGGATTTCAAATTCCTATCAAACCTGGATATTCACAGTTCATAAAGGTGTCCATTTATGTATAACAGATCTACTAAAAGTATTGTGCATTAGACTGCTCAATTCTGCACTTTTTTGAGCATTGGTCTTTTAGTTTAGTCGTGTAATTTCCTGGTATAAATGGCGCTAATCCCAGATACTTGTGTGGTCTAAGTCACCAGGTCATTGATTGCCACTGAATGCGATCATTGGCATAATATCTCTTACAAGCGAGGTCTTCAAACATATCAAACAGATTGTTTGACTGAGTTATATATCTTTATCGATTATGATTTAGATTTACAAGTCATTGGCAATAGATTAGTGGAAACATTTTCTTGTCACTCCACACTTTTGTTGGGGAATCTTGTATGTTTGACTGTACATTGATATCTATTTCATTTTAATTAGTCGTGGTAAGAAAAACAAACATGTTTATATAATCACGCGCGCACACATATATATAGGGATGTCTTAGTTATTCAGTGGTTTGATTTGGAACGACAAACTGAGAATTGTATTTACATGGATGGTTAGCTTCCTTAAAACTGAATCCGGTTAGCATGAACTGAACTTACCATAAAGTTTACTTCAGTAAGTTCACTTCATGCTAACCATTCTCCTAAAAACTGTTGTTCTTTGGTCGGCCTATGAGCTTGTCAAGTTCCTATTTTAACAGTGGTATAATCAGTTGTAAAATTATTTGCCCTTTCGTCCATAAAAAGTGTTTCATTTGCTGCAAATGTGAAAATATCAAGGATGTATTTTTTAATTTTATTCTAATGTTACGTTTGGAATGGAGGAATGAAATGAGTGAAAGAATGTAAAAGAGAAAGGAATGAAATGATGAATAAAATTGTAACACTCCAGTCTCACGTCAAAAAATATGGAAAAAGTGTGTATATAAGAAATTAAGTTACTAACAATAGTATTTCAGTCATGATCTTTTGGGCAAGTCTGTGATGTGCTAAGATGACTCAAGAATATAATATTGGGCTAGTAGTTTAAAGCTTTGTTTGGATGAATTCGATTCGGACTTGACACTATTTATTCTGAACTCGAGATATGACCTAAGTTTTTTTAGGAATGATTTTTTGTTATACCTTTTCCCAAAGAATAAAATTCACAAATTTGACAGAAAAAAGAATGGTTTATCCTATTCCAATGGAACAATCGATCATAATTTTTTTCATTTCATAAGAATGAGTCATTATATTTTCATTTTAATTTTTACAATCCAAATGTAGTATAAAAGTAATAAGTTGTTAGTTTATTAATTATGGTATGATAATGAAATTATGATGACAAATATAAGGATATTCTGATATTTTATATTACCATTAATTTGACAGAACTCTCTCTGGGGAATTTTTTAAAATTGTGAAAAAGGGGGAACAATAATAAGAGTACTAATATTGTGATTTGGTCACTTTTATAATTTATGGTTGCTAATTACTCCCATTTTAAAATTTATAGCGATACATTTTTACTTAGTGATATAATATTCTTAATTTGTCAATACATTTTCACTATTATTTCTTACCTGATGGTATAGTCACTACTAATTTTTTAATCAATATTATTTTAAAAAATATTAACTTCTCTTTGAATTTATGTCATCTTAGAAATGGGGCAATTAAATTTTGAATGTTTTCGATAGTTTATCTATTCATTAATATAAGTCGTTTTAGAGAAGTGTTTTTATTTTTTAATATACTCTCTTTTTTCTTTAATATAAGTCGTTTTAGAATTGTCCACAAATATTAAAGAAATGATTGTAAAACATTAAATATAATATCAATTGTCTATATTGTCCTTGTATTGAAAAAATAATGTTATTTATTGGATAGAGAATAGTGAGAGAACCAAAGTTATAGTGTGACGCCCCCAAAACAGGTATACATCACCCATCTTGAGTCGCCAGATACACACTACATAAATTCAAATACAACTTAATTATACAACAGTCGTGTAAAATACGACAAAACATAATCTAAGAGTTTTAATAAGAATATTGTCATTTAAACAATATCCACACTCAATGGAGTCCTCATTACATTTATTGTCACACTATTTAACAGAATAGTGAGGACTACTAATGCTATCTTTCGACCGTCACCTGCTCCTCGACTAGTCTCTTGCCACGTTCTCATTTCCTGAAGATAACAGTGAAAGAAAGGGTGAGCTCAACTAGCCCAGTAAGAAATATTATGACTAAGATAATGCAGAATAAATTATCATTAGTCTTCAACAATGTTAAACTGATAAATACAATACACATCAAGTTTAACTGCAGCGGAATAAGCAATCCATTAGAAGAGTCAAGTAGAGAATGATATCTACTATCTTCTATGATTTAAAATGTTTTCATCAATTTTTTTATCGTTGAGACTCAACTTAATAAATAAACCACATCATCGAATCCTCCTCAAGACTACGTCAAGGATATTCATTAAATCATCAATGATCATGACTATACCCTAATAATCCTCGGTCATAATTATACCAAAATTGTCCATCAATGCATTATGTATCATCGAGGACTTTTACCACATCATTTATAACATTACAGTGTCATGATTATACCGAATGATCCCTGGTCATAATCATACCAAGTCCATCTATGCACGTAAGTCAAAGATGACTTTCATCACAATATAAACATGAGGATGATGACAATGACATAATAATTCAATAAAACAAGTTCAAGAATAAATTTATAAGTTAATTTATCCTGAAATCAATAACGTCCAAATTGTCAACATGATACTACTTTGTGGAGTAAAATTCAAGAATGCTCAGAAGAATATTTTCATGAAAAGATACTGGATGAAGCGCAAATATCCAGGATATTCTACTAATTTCATGGAATATAGAAGCCAAAATTTTAACCAACTGAGTAAAATAGAATATATGAAACTGCAAATGGATTTTCGCCCGTCATGCGGTAATTCACGCAGATGCATCATTTCCACAATTTAATAAGGAATGAATACAAAGAATCATTCACCATGCATGCAGTAATCCTCATGTAAAAGTTATTCCAATGTAATAATAAAGAATGGAATAACAGAAGAATTCACCATGCATGCGATATATACACCGCATGCATAAAAGTTATTCTCAATGTAATAATAAAGAATGGAATCAGTCATGCAGAAACCGCATGCATGTGATATTCCAAATGAATAATAAAGAATGGAACTGTGTCATGCGTAAATCGATGTATGTAATATTCCAAATGTAATAATAAAGAATGGAATAACAATGTAATTCACCATGCATGCAATAGACCGCATGCATAAAAGTTATTCAAACAGTAATAATAAATAATGGAACTGCATCACGCGTAATACGCATGCATGTGATATTCCAAATGTAATAATAAAGAAGGGAATAACAGAATAATTTTACCATGTATGCGATACTTCGCATAGACTTGTTATGCCAACATAATAATAAAGAATGAAATAACAGAAGCTTTCTTCATGAATACGAAAGAAATAATACCATTTACCTTAGAAGGAACTAGATATTGGAATAGTGAGGTAGCAGACTTCTCTTCTTCTTTCTCTCTATAATAATTGCTCTAAAGCTTTAGTGAATTGGTCAGAAATGAAGGAAGAATGAGCTTCAATTTATAGGAAAATATAGTTTCAATAATTGCACGTTTTGGGGCTCGAAATATTATAGTACAATACCTCCAACTTTTCTTTTATTTTTAATTTAGTCCTGCAAGTATTATCAAACTTGCACCACCTCCCCTAATAGTAAATAATGTGAATCAATAGTTCAATCATGTGAATCAATAGTTATAATCATGTGAAAATACGAATTACAGTATAGTACCTCCATCTATACCTCTATTTTTAACTTAGTCATGCAAGTATTATCAATCTTGCACCAACTCCCCTAATAGTACATGAATGTGATTCAATAGTACACATATGTGAATAAATAGTTATATAAGCATGTGAATTAGTAACAATTAATTGCTCATTTATCCGATTAATTACCTGATTTATCAATATAATCCCCAGACATCAATTATCATCGAAATAGATGTCGATTTCCACTAACACTAATAATCCCAACACAATGGAACTATCAAATTCATCTTTAATCAACACAAACTTATTCATCATTAATATTATAACTCACAATATTTAACAACCGTGTCGCTCCCGTGAGCAGGGCTTTCCGATAAGGATTTCTCCTTATTGACGAGCAATTAGATGACCAAACCTCTCATTGACAGAACTTCTAGACATTGTAAATATTGCAATTTAATAATATAAATAACTTTGTCGTCTCAATTATTGATTTAATAATATAACATATTATGCAGATGATACTGTTGTGACAACCCGATATTTTCTATATAAATAAATCATAAATTTTATGTATAAATTTTTTTTTTATTTATTTATTTATTTTAAGGATGAGGATTTGTACAAGATTATGTGTATATGTATTTATGTGGTAAATAAAAAATATATTTATTACATGAATATTTACAAGTAAATTTATTTTAGAAATATTTATTATTAGAAAGTATATTTTTATAATAATTAATTTTAAGATAGAAATATTTTTATTAATTATTTTCCATGAATATATAATCGTATATTATTTAAATAATATACTTAAGTGATTTTTAGAATAAATATAATAATTATTTTATTATATGAATTTTTGTCTGATTATTAAGTTAATTATTTTACCTTAATTATTAAGGTTAAATATGAAAGAATAATCGATATGGAATCCAAACCCTAATTTTGGATTTATTGTCAAGGTATGAGAATAATAATATAATATTACATATATTTTGATTTTTTGATATATGAATATGCACTAGTATGTCCCAGATTGATAATCGGTTGGTCAATTACGGTGTATTTTGACCAAACCCTAAAGTAATAATGTTAAACCCTAATTTTCAATATTAGAAACCCTAATCCGGAAAACCTAAACTGGAGGTTTGATCTGTCAAGAGTTGTGTTACAGTGATTAATAACACGTGTGTTAGACTTTAATTGCTAATTAAAATAAACTTAATTAGTAAATTCAAACCCTAAAACCTAGAACCCTAATTTAATTTCTAGAAACCCTAATTGTATTTCTAGAAACCGTAATGATCGATGTTTTAAACCCTAATTGCTTTATTAGCCAAGTTCATTATGATTAAGGGTAATAAACCATAATGTTCATGTAATTACAAACTTAATTAATTAACAAATTTATTTTGCAAAATTTTAGAAACTAAAAGTTATTTAATTTTATTTATTTAATTTTTATGTGCAAACCCTAAATTAGAAATCCTAGATTTTTGTTTACCCAAATTGGCTCAAACCCTAAACACTAAAATGTCTAAACCCTAAACCCTAAGACACTTTTCTAGAAATTTAAGGAAATGACCATTTTACCCTTTTTAGCATTAAAGAGGCTAGCTTGTAGGTTTTGACAAATTGGTGAAGTTGTTCACCAAACCAACAACTCCCAACAACTCATTATGCATTTAAATTGCCAAAGAACAAGCCTTAGATCGTCGTTCATTCATGCACCTTTGTGGGTCTATTTAAGGATGAAGGAGAGAGAGAAAGTGGAGTTGTTTACCAAAAAATTGCACAAACACCATACTAACACTCTCAAGCCCCAAACCTCCAAAATATATAGTATATCGGACCCATTATCAAGCCCACTTAAATCCAACAACAAATCAATAGCCGTAAATCAAGAATTGAGCATAAAAGGTATGAAACCCTAATTCAAAATCATCCAATTTTTCGGTTGTTAGATGTTATGTTTGGGTGTTAGAATATGTTGTTTATAAGATATTATGATGATCCGGGTTGGTATTTATCAAGTCCATAACATTAAAGTGCTCGAAATTAAAGATTTTCAAAATCGGAAATTTTTAAAGGAGGCGTCGACAACGAATAATGTCGTGTCGTGTAGATCTCTCGTAGGTGTTTGATTTTTGTGTTATAAGTGTTGAATATAGTAGATCTGTTATGAGATCTTTGCTCTAGATCAAGAATCGGACCTAGATCGGTTGTAGATTATAAGTTATAATCCGGTCAAAGGTCGTTGATTAACATCGACCGGGCCATTTTGGGTAACCTGTAATGAGCCCGTAAAGCTCGACAAGTTTTTAAATGGCTGAAATCGTGGTGGTTTGATGTATCGTTATGGTTCTTGTATCTAAGTTGTAGTATGTTTGTTAGACTACATCATCATGCCTTAATATCACTTATTTCAGTAAATGGGTTGGATTTTATGGACGGTCAATTAACTAGCAAGGTCGAGCTCGTTTCTGCATTTTCCGGGTAACCCGTAAAATATATGAACATGTCGATCGACATGGTTCGAACCAGAGTCATAACTTTTGGATTCTCGTTCATGTTAGTTGTATTTTATGTAATAGATCTACTCTCTTGCATGCTAGCTACAACTGAACCCTTTATATCACAAGAACAGTTCATGTGTTGACGTTATAGTCGATCGAAAGTGAAACATTGAATCGTTTCTTCATTTCGGGCAACCCGAAAATGAAGAACAACTCGATAAAGATCTTGGAACGCTTAGATCTAACTTATGTTAGGTTGTTAGATCATGTGGTCTATTAGAACATGTAGTCTTGAACTTTGTCTACAAAATCTAGCTTTTGTATTTCTAAACACAATACACGAGAGAATTAAAGTGGGTCAAACATGGCCACTCTAAGAACCGCCTATGAAGATTTGGGTTTAAGTATGAACATGAAGAACACCTATATGATTTTGTTATCGCTATAGTGGCCTTTTATGACAGCATTTGCATTAATATTTTCCGTAAATTAATTAATAATTATAGAAAATTAGTTTTAAATTATTAAAAATACAAAATAAATTATTAAAAATTATTTTAAATTTCGAAAATTATATTTTAATTATTTTAAATATATTTCATAAATATTTAATATTTTGGAATATTAAAAGTGATTAATTTATTTAATTGTAATATTAAATAAATTATTTCAAAATGATTTTAATTCATGAAAAATCATTTAAAATTATATTATGATATAAGAAAAATATTTTAAGTTATTTTAATAACTTTTAATATTATTTGATAATTTTCATTAATAAATTAATATTAATGATAATTAAGTTATTTATTAAATGAATTAAATAAATAAATTAAAAAATGATTTTATTATATTAAAAATCATTTTAAATAATAAGAAGGTATTTAAAATATTTTAAGTTATAAAATATAACTTTTAATATTTAAAGGTAAATTTCATTAATTAATTATGATTAATGATAATAAAGTTATTTAATAATTATATTAAATAATTTAGTTTAAAAATGATTTTATTATTATAATAATCATTTTAATTAAAAATAAAGTGTTTAAAGATATTTTAAGTTATAAAATATAACTTTTAATATTTAAAGGATAATTTCTTTAATAATTTAATATTAATGATTATTAAATTATTGTAAATGATATTAAATTTATTTAATAATTATATTAAATAAATAGTTTAAAATGGTTTTATTTATTTAAAAATCATTTAAAAAGGATATTAATGATTTAAAAATATTTTAAGTTATAATTATTGACTTTTAATATTTGGATAAATAGTTCATTAATATTTAATATTAATGGTAATTATTTAATAATGATTTTAAATATTTTAAAAATCATTTAAAGGTATTGTAAATACTTTAAAAATATTTTGAGTTATTATACATAACTTTAATATTTTGGCAATGGTTTCATTAATAGTTTAATACTAATTAAATATTAATGATAATAGAATTATTTAATATTTAAATCATTTAATAATGATTCTGATATTTCAAAAATTATGATAAAATGATAATAATTATTTAATAATTATTATAAGGCCATGAAAAATAGTGTGACTAATGTTTAAGTTATCCAAATGGATATTGAACTACGGTTTAGAGTCTTAGACTCGATAATTACCCGAAAAAAGCAATTGGTGAGACCTACATGTTTATTTTAAATTGATCCTGGACTTAGAAATTTAGTTAGTTAAATGTTTATTTGTGATTCAATGGTTGTTAAGGTTTATATGACAATGTGTGATTAGGAAGGTGTCGATGTTTGATTATGAGTCAACGATTGTTAAACATGTGTGATGATGTGAATAGGGAATGTCTTGATTTGCAATAAAGTAAAGTGTTATATGTACGTTATGTTATACTAATCAAGAAATGATCTCGATTAATGATAGGTGATTTCATAAAAGATAAAATTAAGTTGCAAAGTGTAAGCAACAAGATCGTGCAAGTATCCTAACTTTGTATTTTCTTTATGCAATGGATGTGAAATGAGAAGTTCGTAATTATTGTTATTATTATATGATTGTTAAGTTCTATATTATATATGCCCATTGATTATCAACATGCTAGTATATGATAATTCTGGATAAATATATTCTGCTCGTTAATTTCTATAAATGATTATACAAGTGTCCCCACTTGGACAATCATTGTTTTTCATCGCATGTTGATACCCCTTTGATATACATATATGTTGAATTATATAAGACCTTTGTTATGAAAAACCCGATGAGATATGAACATCCCGAAAATGGGAAAATTTTATGTTTCCAAAGTGAGAGAATAACGATAACATCGCTCATGTACATGTAGTATTGATCAATGACAGGTACAACAGGCCGATCACCCTCTCCGTGTCAGTAAGTCATGATTTGCCATGGATGAACTTCGCTTAAACCTTTTGAAAATGAAAACAATATTCATGGTATGTCACGTAAACCCCATATACAAATAATACGTAGTTTCAAAAGTTTGAAAGAGGGTTGTTATGAATTATTATTGGTACAGATTACTTCACAACTCAATGACTAGTTGTAGAAGAATATTATTAAGAAAACATTTAAATTCTTTTCATTTTATATATATATATATATATATATATATATATAATACTTCTTTGGCACTCAAATGCTCATCCTTGCTTAATTTAAATGTTTTTTACTAAGTGTGAAGGACCGAAAAAGTTCAAAGCCGAGGCAAAGGAAAAGGAAAGCTAACCAAATAAGAATTGTGGCAGGATTTGTAATAGTTTTATAAGACTATGAAGACTATGATATATATATATATATATATATATATATATATATATATATTATGACATGTAATGAATGTTTAAAGGTTACGTACTTGGGAGAATGACTCGATGTATATGTAAACTTAAGTTAAGTTTTATATTATTGTGATTATTATTAGTATTATTCATTTCATAGAAATGGTATCGTGATGTACCGAAGTTCGGGTTTCAAGTATCCGGATTCGGGGACCTCATAACTCGTGACAATAATTGAATTAATAATATGAGAGATATGATGCAACAACCATCAGAAAGTAATAATTGAGTATAACCGAGTGACTTTTCACGTAAGCATCAATAACCAATACTGTGTGCTACTACGCAACCACGCCAGACATCTTTATTTCTTTACTAACGGGTAGTTCAACAGTTTTAAACAGTAACACTTCCGCCGTTATTTTTATAAAAAGATAATTCTGTCGTTTTCTTATTACGACAATACTTCCGTTATAGGGTCCACCAATGATTGTGTCGTCGTACGAATATTCCTTGTTAAAACGAATATTCCCCGACCAATCGAATATTATATAACCACTTGCTTACTTTGTAAAATTTGTAAATATTACCCACAACTATAATATTATATTATATCCACACCATAATATTCAAAAATATATTTTGAAAGAAATTAATCTTTATTCATAAAAGTTGGGGTCTTACAACCTCACCTTCTTATGAAATTTCGTCCTCGAAATTAGGGTACGTATCTGGTATATCGAAGAGGTGAGGATATCTTGACTTCATCTTAGATTCTAACTCTTAGGTCATTTCTTCCACAACGTGGTTTCTCCACAAAACTTTGACTTGAGGTATAACCTTGGAGCGTATAATATGATCCTTCTTATCCAAGATTTTAACAGGTAACTCTTCATACGTTAAATCTTCCTCTATCTCTTCTGGTTCTAATTCAATAATGTGGTTTGGGTCTTTCACATATTTACGTAACATAGATATGTGGAAAACGTTATGAACACGAGACATACTGGCGGAAGCGAGTCTATAGCCACGCTCCTATTCGTTCGAGGATTATAAATAGGCCAATGAATCGAGGATTGAGCTTTCCTCTTTATCCAAATCTCGTAACTCCTTTCCATGGAGCAACACGTAACAACACATGATCTCCAATATTGAATTCCACGTCTTTTCGATGAAGATCAAGATAACTCTTTTGTCGATCTTGTGAGGTTTTTATACGTTGTCGGATCGTTTGAATCTTTTCTCGTAGTCATACGCATTCAACTCCCGGTCCCAACAACGTTGCTTCACCCACCTCATCCCAAAGATAATCGGAGAACGACATTTTCTTCCATACAACGCCTCAAATGGAGCCATGCCAATACTTGCTTGACAACCGTTGTTGTAGGAAAACTCCACCAATGGTAAGAACTTGTCCCAACTTCCTGAAGTCCGGTGACACGTAATCTTAATAAATCTTCAAGAGTTTGAATAGTCCTTTCCGATCGCCCATCCGCTTTGAGGATGATATGCCGAACTAAATCGTAAATCCGTGCCCATAGCTTTTTGCAAACTAACCCAAAATCTTGAAGTGAATCTTGGGTCTCGATCAGAAACTATGGATACTGGCATACCATGCAATCTTACAATCTCGTTTATATATATACTAGCAAGACGTTCAAGTGTATAAGTTTTTCGTATCGATAAGAAATGAGCAGACTTGGTCAATCTATCAACAATGACCCAAATCGCATCTATGCCTTGAGAAACCTTGGGAAGACCAATGCTTAAATCCATGGTAATGTGCTCCCACTTCCATTCGGAATTTCAAGTGGTTGCAATGGACCTTTTGGCACTTGATGCTCGCCTTGACTCGTTGACAAGTTAGACACCTTGAGATAAACCCCGCTATCTCTCTCTTCATATTGCTCCACCAAAATGTATGTCGAAGATCATGATACATTTTGGTACTCCCAGGATGGATTGCAAACGGTGTATTGTGCGCCTCCATCATGATTTTATACTTCAAGTCGGAATCGTTAGGAACACAAAGTTTGGAGTTGACTCAAGTATTCCTTCTTCATCGATTCTTGCTTCCTAATAGCACCTTCTTGCACTTTCTTCTTCATACTCATCACCCGTGTCCGTAGTTTGAGCGACTTTAACTTTATCGATTAAAGTCGGTTCCACTCGTATATTCGCTATCATCACATGGGTCCCTGGAGTCTTTAACTCCATTTCCATCCTTTCCAAGTCATACAAAATGGGTCTTTGCGTTGACAATATTGCACTTGTACCCGCATATGATCTTCTACTCAATGCGTCAACTACTACGTTCGCTTTTCCAGGATGGTATTGGATGGTATGATCATAATCTTTCAACAACTCAAGCCATCATCGTTCTTTGCATGTTGAGTTCCTTTTGAGTGAAGAAATATTTGAGGCTTTTTTATGATCCGTATAGATCTCCACCTTCTCTCCATAGGTGTAATACCTCCAAATCTTAAGCAAAAAAATGACTGCTGCCAACTCTAGATCATGAGTAGGATAATTCCTCTTATATTCTTTGAGTTATCGTGAGGCATAGGCTATGACTTTCTCATGTTGCATGAGAACACATCCTAACCCTTTGCCTGAAGCATCACTATAGATGACAAATCCTCCGAGCTGATGGTATTGTCATAACAGTCTTTGAAATGAGTCTCCTCTTGAGTTCTTGAAAACTCTTCTCACATTCCTCGCTCCAACCGAATTTTGTATCTTTTCGAGTCAGCTGAGTTAATGGAGTAGCAATTCGAGAAAATCCTTCCACGAATCTCCGATAATAACCAGCTAAGCCGAGAAAGCTACGTACTCCGGTCACTGACTTAGGTTGCTCCCAGCTTTGAATTGCTTCAAACTTTGTCGGGTCAACAGATATTCCATGATTTGATATCACGTGCCCAAGGAATGCAACTTCCTCAAGCCAGAACTCACATTTCTTTAACTTGGCATAAAGCTTATTTTCACGAAGCTTTTGAAGTATCAGCCTCAAGTGTTGCTCATGGTCTTCACGGGTTTTGGAGTATATGAGGATGTCATCAATAAAGACGACCATAAAGTGATCCAAATATTCCTTGAATACTCGGTTCATCATGTCCATGAAGGCAGTAGGAGCATTAGTCAATCCAAAAGACATGACTAGGAATTCATAATGCCCGCATCGAGTTCCGAAAAGCGTCTTTGGAATGTTATCGCTTTTAATCTTCAACTAATGATATCCTAACTAAGATCAATTTTTGAAAAGAATTTGGCTCCTTGTAATCGGGTCAAACAGTCATCAATGCGAGGCAACGGTACCTATTTTTGATGGTGACATGATTCAACTCCCGATAATCAATACAAAGTCGCATACTTCCATCTTTCTTCTTCACTTAATGTAACAGAGCACCCCAAGGAGACGATTTAGGACAAATGAAACCGATGTCTAACAATTCTCAGAGTTGGGTTTTAACTCCTCAAGTTCAATAGAGCCATTCGATATGGGGCTTTGGAAATGGGTTTTGTAACGGATTCAAGGTCGATACAAAATTCAATTTCACGCCTAGGGTAGGCCATGAAGTTCTTTAGGAATACGTCAGAAATTTATTAACAATAGAAATATCATTCAAATCGACGATCTTTATTTAAATATGTGACATGGGCTAAGAAAGCATGACATCCGTTTTTCAATAAACGAATAGATTTATTACTTGATATGACAGTGATTGATTTTAGTGGTTTGGTTTCTTGAATTCGCATAATAGATTGGTTAGGAATATGAAAGCTAACAACCTTACGAAAATAATCGATTTTAGCATGATGAGTAGTTAACCAATCAATCCCTAAAATCACATCAAATGCAAGTATTTTCAAAGAAATAAGATCGACAAGTAACGTGCGGTTACCGATCTGAATCAAACAAGACTTATAAACAGTTGATGTAATGAAGGTTTCTCCCAGCGGAGTTTCAACAGATAAGTCAAAGTCTAATTTCTCCGGAGTCAAATTTAAACGTTGAGCGCAAGTAGGAGAAATAAAGGAATGGATAGAACCGGTATCAAATAAAGTATAAACTTCGCTAGAGTTTATGATTAGCTTACCCGTGATCACCTCGTTTGGATTCGTCGCTTTTTGGGATGTTACGACAAACGCTCTCCCTTGAACTACCGGTTTTGTCTTGTCTGGGACACCCTTTGATGCCTCCATCCCAGCTGGACTTGACTTAGGTGCACGACAAAATTGGGTTAGGTGACCTTCTTTTCCATAATTGTAACATGCTTTAGACTGCATCGTGCAGTTTGGACTGATGTGTCCTTCCCCTCTACATTTGTAACATCCGACCGGCGGTCGTTCTCCTTCCTTAACAATAGGTGCTGGTGCTGACGTCTTTCCATCATTGTTGAATCTCCTCTTCTTGGAATGTCCACTCTTATTGTCATGGCCATGATTACCACCGAAGTGATTACCATTTCTGGCATATTGATTCTCTCCACGTTTGTTGTCACCGCTTCGATGATCGCTACCACCCAGATATCGACTTCGCTTTTACCGCTTCTCTCTTGGTTGGGTTGACACATTATCGCGTTCCAATAATTGAGCCCTATTCACAACATCTGAATACAAACACAGTTTATGAGAGATAAGGTATTGACGTATCTCGGGTTTCAAACCTCTTAAAAACATCCGCGTCATTCTCTCTTCATTATCAACCAAGTGGGACGCAAACCGAGATAACTCGGCAAACTTAAATTCGTACTGCGCCACGGTCATATTGTTTTGCTCAAGCTTAATGAACTCTACCTCCTTCATGTGACGAATACTTTCAGGAAAGTACTTGTCATTGAACAGTTCTTGGAACTTCTCCCAAGACATCTTTAGTGGCGGAGTTGAGTATGCTTTCTGATTCCCACCAAAGAATCGCCTCGCGCTCACAATATGAAGGTGGAAAAGGGAACCTTTGCTCTCCGGAGCAAATTTCAAGACATCAAATATCTTGTTGATTTGCTTTATGCACGCCTCCGCCTTTAAGTGGTTTTAGCTCTCCAAAAACTCCGGTGGTCCCAGCTCCTTGAATCGCTAAGCGGTGGACCGCCTCGAGAGTTATCGGTGTTTCCACCGCATTTTGGATGTAAGCCGCTTTACCGATGTTGCATGAATTACATAAAGCCTCTGAACATCCCATCGTTCACCATTTCATCGGTGTTATTGTTTACATGAGGATTATTGTTAGGGGTGAGCATTCGGTTATTAACCGAACCGAACAAGAAATTCGGTTATAACCAAAACCCGAAAATGTCCTGTTTTAGCTATCCGAACAAATAACCAAAATGTGTACTAACCGAATAACCGAATAGGTTATTCGATTATTCGGTTAATAACCGAATTTAAACATAGTCCATAAACAGTTCAGTTCAGTTCCTATAATCCAGTTCAGTTCCTACAATCCATAAACATAATCCATAAACAACAACAACACAGTTCCTACAATCCATTAACATAATCCATAAACAACAACACAGTTCATAAACATAAATTAACACCATAAACATAATTCATAAACATAAATTATGGACATATGAGAGCTTGAAGCTACTGCTGCTGGCCAAAATGCTTGAAGCTGCTGCTGACTACTATTGCACAATGACTGATACCATTTGCTTGAACCTCTTTCTAGAAGCAAGACTTTAACAAGAATTTCATCAGAATTCAAGATTGTAACAAGTGGACACAGAACCTGTGACGCCCCCAAAATAGGTATACATCACCCATCTTGAGTCGCCAAATACATGGTACTAAATTCAAATACAACTTGATTATACAACAGTCGTGTAAAATACGACATAACATAAATTGAGAGTTTTAATAAGAATATTCTCATCTAAAAAATATCCACACTCAAAGGAGTCCTCATTATATTTATTGTCACACTATTTAACAGAATAGTGAGGACTACTAATACTATCATCTGGACCATCACTCCATTCCCCAACTAGTCCCGGCTACGTACTCATTTCCTAAAGCATCACTGTAGATGACAAATCCCTCCGAGCCAGATGGTATTGTCAGAACAGGTGCTGAAATGAGTCTTCTTTTGAGTTCTTGAAAACTCTTCTCACATTCCTCGTTCCAACTAAATTTTGTATCTTTCCGAGTTAGCTGAGTTAAGGGAGTAGCGATTTGAGAAAACCCTTCTACGAATCTCCGATAATAACCAGCTAAGCCTAGAAAGCTACGTGATTTTGATCATCGATTTAGGTTGCTCCCAGCTTTGAATGGCTTCAATCTTTCTTAGGGTCAACAGATATTCCATGACTTGATACCACGTGCCCAAGGAATGCTACTTCCTCAAGCCAGAACTCGCATTTCTTCAACTTGGCATAAAGCTTATATTCACGAAGCTTTTGGAGTATCAGCCTCAAGTGTTGCTCATGATCTTCATAGCTTTTGGAATAAATAAGGATGTCATCAATAAAGACGACCACAAAGTGATCCAAATATTTCTTGAATACTCGGTTCATCATATCCATGAAGGCAACAAGAGCATTAGTCAATCCAAAAGACATGACTAGGAATTCATAATGCCCGCATCGAAGTTCGAAAGTCATCTTTGGAATGTCATCGATTCTAATCATCAATTGGTGATATCCTAACTAAGATCAATCTTTGAAAAGAATTTGGCGCTTGCAATCGGGTCAAATAGGTCATCAATACGTGGCAATGGGTACCTATTTTTGATAGTGACATGATTCAACTCTCGATAATCAATACAAAGTCGCATACTCCCATCTTTCTTCTTCACGAATAGTAGCAGGAGCACCCCAAGGAGAAGTAGTAGGACGAATAAAGCCAATGTCTAACAATTCCTGCAGTTGAGTCTTTAACTCCTGAAGTTCAATAGGAGCCATTCGATATGGGGCTTTGGAAATGGGTTTTGTACCGGGTTCAAGGTCGATACAAATTCAATTTCACGTTCTGGGGGTAGGCCAGGAAGTTCTTCAGGGAATACATCAGAAAATTCATTAACAATAGAAATATCATTCAAAACTGACGTATTTTTGATTAGATCCGTGATATGAGCTAAGAAAGCTTGACATCCGTTTTTTAATAAACGAATAGCTTTATGGCTTGAGATGACATTGATTGATTTTAATGGTTTGGTTGCTTGAATTCGCATAATAGGTTGATTAGGAATATGAAAGCTAACAACCTTACAAAAACAATCAATTTTTACATGATAAGTAGTTAACCAATCAATCCCTAGAATTACGTCAAATACAAGTATTTTCAATGAAATAAGGTCGATAGGTAATGTGAGGGTACCGATTTGAACCAAACAAGACTTATAAACAGTGGATGTAATGAAGGTTTCTCCCAACGGAGTTTCAACAGATAAGTCAAAGTCTAATTTCTCCGGAGTCAAATTTAAACGTTGAGCGCAAGTAGGAGAAATAAAAGAATGGGTAGAACCGGTATCAAATAAGGTATGCACTTCACTAGAATTTATGATAAGCTTACCCGTGATGACCTCGTTTGGGTTCCTTGCTTTCTGGGAGGTCACGACAAACGCCTCTCCCTTGAACAACCGGTTTTGTCTTATGCGGGACCTTTTTCTTTGCCTCCATCCCAATTTGGACTTGTCTTTGGTACGACAAAATCGGGCCGGTGTGTCCTTCTTCCACAATTGTAACATGCTTTGGAGGGCATCGCATACAGTTTGACCGATGTGTCCCTCCCTCCACATTTGAAGCATATGATAGGTGGTCGTTCTCCTTCCTTAACGACAGGTGCTGATGCTTACGTCTTTCCATCATTGTTGAATCTTCTTTTCTTGAAATATCCATTCTTATTGTTTTGGCCATGATTACCACCGAAGTGGTTACCATTTTTGGCATGTTGATTCCATCCATGCTTATTGTCACCGCTTCGATGACTGCTATCACTGGTATTATCATTTTGCCGGCTGCTCTCTTTTGGTTGGGTTGACTCATTATCGTGCTCCAATAACTGAGCCCTATTAACAACATCTGAATACAAACACAGTTTATGAGAGATAAGAAATTGACGTATCTCTGGTTTCAAACCTCTTAGAAACATTCGCGTCATTCTCTCCTTATTATCAACCAAATGGGACGAAACCTAACAAATTTCGGCAAACTTGGCTTCAGATCGTGACACGGCCATGTTGTTTTGTTCCAGTTTAATGAAATCTACCTCTTTCATGTGACGAATACTTTCGGAAAGTACTTGTCGTTGAACAGCTTCTTGGAACTTCTCCCAAGACATCTTCGGTCAGGCGGCAGTTGAGTACGCTTTACAGATTTCCACCAAGAATCGCCGCCCGCCCGCAACATGAAGGTGGAAAAGGGAACCTTTTGCTCCTCGGAGCAACCCTAGACATCAAATATCTTGTTGATCTATTTTATCCACGTCTCCGCCTTAAGTGGTTTCGGCTCTCCAAAAAACTCCGGTGGTCCTAGCTCCTTGAACTGTTTGGCGGTGACCGTCCGAGAGTTGCCAGTGTTTCCACCTGCATTTTGGACATGAGTCGCTCTCGCCTGATGTTGCATGAATTGCATAAAGCCTCTGAACATTCCATCGTTCATCATTTGGTTAGTGTTGTTGTTTGCATGAGGATTATCGTCTTCTTGATGCACATTGTCCTGATTATTGATCTGTGGAAACTCAACGATCTCCTGTGCTCCATTGATGTTCTCAACATTCTCGGATGCCATTTTCAAACACTGCCACAAAACAAGGGTTAATTAACATATCACATATTATCCCTATACTCTGACTGACCAATTAAATACCAAATAAACTTAGGTAGGTCATACTAGCGAAGGAATTCCCCGTCTCTCCCCTCCTAGTTCTTATCTCACATCTCAGCCAGGGATTATATCCCTAAGCTTTGATACCAACTGTGACGCCCCCAAAATAGGTATACATCACCCATCTTGAGTCGCCAAATACATGGTGCTAAATTCAAGTACAACTTGATTATACAACAGTCGTGTAAAATACGACATAACATAAATTGAGAGTTTTAATAAGAATATTGTCATCTAGACAATATCCACACTCAAAGGAGTCCTCATTACATTTATTGTCACACTATTTAACAGAATAGTGAGGACTACTAATACTATCATTTGGACCATCACTCCATTCCCCGACTAGTCCCGGCTACGTTCTCATTTCCTGAAGAGAATAGTGAAAGAAAGGGTGAGCTCAACTAGCCCAGTAAGAAATATTATGACTAAGATAATACAGAATAAATTATCATTAGTCTTCACAATGTTAAACTGATAAAATACAATAGACATCAAGTTTAAGTGCAGCGGAACATGCAATCCATTAAAAGAGTCAAGTAGAGAATAAAATCTACTATCTTTTATGATTTAAAAAGGTTTTTCATCACTTTTATCGCTGAGACTCAGCTTAATAAATAATCCACATCATCCCTACACTACGGCTAAGGATATTCATTAGGGTCACGACCACAAATTATCAATGCACTACGGCCAAGGATATTTGTGTATTCATCAATGGTCATGATCTTGCCAACAACTGTCCATCAATGTACTTCGGGCCAATGAGGACTTTTACCACATCATTTGTAACATTACGGTCATGATTACACCGAATAATCCCTGATCATAATCATACCAAGTCCATCTATGTATTACAGGCC
This sequence comes from Panax ginseng, assembly GCA_020205605.1. NCBI lineage: Eukaryota > Viridiplantae > Streptophyta > Magnoliopsida > Apiales > Araliaceae > Panax > Panax ginseng. The sequence continues at coordinate 40,693,511 of CM035131.1, forward strand.
ACAGATGACTTTCAAAAATAATATAAACATGAGGATGATGACAATGATATAAGAATTCAATAAAACAAGTTCAAGAATTAATTTATTCAGGAACTAATAACGTCCAAATTGTCAACATGATACTTCTTTGTAAAGTAAAATTCAAGAATGCTCGTAAGAATATTTCCATGAATAGATCTTTGGATGAAGTTAAATATCAAGAATATACCACTAATTTCATGGAGTGTAGAAGTCAAAATTTTAACCAAATGAGTATAATAAAGAATGGAATAACAAAAGAAATCACCATGCATGCGGTACTTCACATAGACAGGTATTCCATCAGAATAATAAATAACGGAACTAGGTTAGGCGAATACGAATCAAGCGTGATATTACAAATGAATAATAAAGAATGGAATAACAATGTAAATCACCATGCATGCGGTGATTAGATAGACATGTTATTCCAATGTAATACTAAATGACGAAAACCAGTCGTGTGAAATTCACACCGGCCAGGATGTTCCAATGTAATAATAAAGATGGAACCAGTCCCACAGAAAGCATGCATACAAGATATTCCAATGTAATAATAAAGAATGGAATACGTAAGAATTTCACCAAGTATAGGGTAGCTCGGCGTACAAAAGTTATTCCAATGTAATAATAAAGACGGAATAATAGAAGTTCTCTTCATGAATACAAAAGAAATAATACCCCTTACCGTAAAAAAGAAACTTGATATTTGAGTAGTAAATTAGCGTAATACTTTTCTTCTTTCTCTCTATAGTTTCTCTCTCAGAGTTTCAAAGTGAATTCGTAAGAAATAATGAAGGAATGAGCTTCATTTATAGAAGAATGGAATGAATAGTAACCAATCCATAAGCGGTCCGTATTGATTTACTTTAATCGGACGGTCCATATTTAAAGTAAAATCTTTTAAATAAAATATAATATATTCTATTTATAATCTAATAAAACTAATAACTTTTAAAAAGATTCTACTATGCAAATACTATGCATAATAAAATATAATATATTCTAATTATTGTCTAATAAAATGTATAACTTTATAAAAGTATTCTGCATTTTTATATAAAAAGATTTTACTATTAGCCTAATAAAACGAATAATTTTATAAAAGTATTCTATTTTATATAAAAAGTTTTTCTGTTTTATTACGTTAATAATACTGAATAAAACAAAACGTCATCATCATTATTACTATTTACACTATTAATCGACTGTGTCGTTCCCAAGAAAGAGGGGCTTTCAATAAGGATTTCTCCTATTAATACAAGCAATTAGGTGACCAAACCTCTCCTTGGCGTAACTTTTAGACATCGTTAATAATGCAAATAATAATATTAATAACTTCATCATCTCAATTATTGATTTAATAACATATAAAATATCGATAATAATTGAATCAAACCGAGTGACTTCTCATATAAGCATTAATAATCAATACCGTGGTGCTACTATGCAACCACGCCAGACATCGTATTTTTTACTACCGAGTAGTTCAACAGTATCAACGGTAAAACTTCTGCCATTATTTTCATAAAAATGTTTTTGTCGTTTTCTCAATCCGACAATAATTCCATTGTGGGGTCCACCAATGATTGTGTCATTGCATTTAATATTCCCGACCAATCGAATATTATATAACAACTTGCGTATTTTGCAAAATTTATAAATATTACCCACAACTATAACATTATATCAAATTTATTCCATAATATTCAAAAATGATATTTATAGAAAATTTATTTTTATTCATAAAAGTTGGGGTCTTACAGAACCTATGCTATACGTACCACTCCCGCTACTCGAATAAAAATTACTACTCAAGTTGATGCTAAAAAAATAAAAGGTTAATCGTTTAGGCACTTCACAAAAAGGAGGCAAGTTTGTTTTTCTGACATGGTCATGAGATGAAGGATCGCATTTACCGCCGTACCAAGGCGATATGAGAGTTGGAGATCCGGGTTCACGGGCTCTCGGCCGCAAGCAATTATTTTTCTGATCTGGATGACTGGATCTGCTTTTTTTGTTTCGTTCTATGGTCAGCGATCTGAGAGTTGGAGATCTGGGTCTGAGAGCATTCGAGAATCGAGATTTGAGAGTTGAGAGAATAAAGTAGAAATTAGAATCGTAGATCTGGACCATCTGGTGTGCTTTGTTCAGCTACGGGCTATACTAAATTAGTAATTTGGTAAAGTAAATCTGAAGGTTCATGTTCGGTTATGCTTTTTAAAGTTTTTCTCGGTTATTCGGTTAACCCAAAATGTTAAAAAGTAAAACCCGTACAAACTAACCAAAAATCGTAATAAAATCCGGGTATAACCGATATGTTAAAAAAAACCGAATTATCAGAAAATTTCGGTTAAATTATTTCGGTTTGGTTCGGTTCTTCGGTTATATCCGTTTTTTGCTCAGTCCTAATTATTGTCTTCATGTTGCACATTATCCTGGGTATTAATCTGTGGTGACTCAACGGTCTCATGTGCTTCATTGCTTATCTTAATATTTTCGGATGTCATTTTCAAATACTGCCACAAAACAAGGGTTAATTAACATATCACATATTATCCCTATACTCTGACCGACCAATTAAATACCAAATAAACTTAGGTAGGTCATACTAGCGAAAAAATTTCCCGTCTCCCCCCTCCTAGTTCTTGTCTCACATCTCAGCCATGGATCATATCTCTAAGCTTTGATACTAACTGTGACGTCCCCAAAATAGGTATACATCACCCATCTTGAGTCGCCAAATACATGGTACTAAATTCAAATACAACTTAATTATACAACAGTCATGTAAAATACGACAAAACATAATCTAAGAGTTTTAATAAGAATATTGTCATCTAGACAATATCCACACTCAATGGAGTCCTCATTATATTTATTGTCACACTATTTAACAGAATAGTGAGGACTACTAATGCTATCTTATGGACCGTCACTTCGTTCCTCGACTAGTCCCGTCTACGTTCTCATTTCCTGAAGATAACAGTGAAAGAAAGGGTGAGCTCAACTAGCCCAGTAAGAAATATTATGACTAAGATAATGCAGAATAAATTATCATTAGTCTTCAATAATGTTAAACTGATAAAATACAATAGACATCAAGTTTAATCGCAGTTTGAATAAGCAATCCATTAGAAGAGTCAAGTAGAGCATGATATCTACTATCTTCTGTGATTTAAAATGTTTTCATCAATTTTTTTATCGCTGAGACTCAGCTTAATAAATAAACCACATCATCGAATCCTCCCTGCACTACGGGCCAAGGATATTCATTAAATCATCAATAATCATGACTATACCGAATAATCCCTGGTCATAATCATATCAAAAATTGTCCATCAATGCATTACAGGCTACTGAGGACTTTTACCACATCATTTATAACATTACAGGTCATGATTATACCGAATGATCCCTGGTCATAATCATACCAAGTCCATCTATGCACGTAAGTCAAAGATAACTTTCATCACAATATAAGCATGATGATGATGACAATGACATAATAATTCAATAAAACACGTTCAAGAATAAATTTATAAGTTAATTTATCCTGAAATCAATAACGTCTAAATTGTCAACATGATACTACTTTGTAGAGTAAAATTCAAGAATGCTCAGAAAAATATTTTCATGAAAAGATACTGGATGAAGTGCAAATATCCAAGATATTCTATTAATTTCATGGAGTATAGAAGTCAAAACTTTAACCAACTGAGTAAAATAGAATATATGAAACTGCAAATGGATTTTACTACATATGCGATAATCCACGAGATGCATCATTTCCACAATTTAATAAGGAATGAATACAAAGGATCATTCACCATGCATGCGGTAATCCACATAGACAGGTTATTCCAACAAAATAATAAAGAATGGAATAATGTAAGAATTCACCATACATGCGATAGATCGCATGCATAAAAGTTATTCTCAATAGAATAATAAAGAATGGAACTGTGTCATGCGAAACCGCATAGACAGATGTGATATTCCAAATGTAATAATAAAGAATGGAATAACAAATGTAATTCACCATGCATGCGATAGATCGCATGCAGAAAAGTTATTCCAATGTAATAATTAATAATGGAATGTGTCATGCGTAATACGCGCACACACGTGATATTTCAATGTAATAATAAAGAATGGAATAATGTAAGAATTTCACCATGTATGTGGTACTTGAGATAGACAAAAGTTATTCCACATAATAATAAAGAATGGAATAACTGAAGCTTTCTTCATAAATACGAAAGAAATAATACCCTTACCTTAGAAGGAACTGGATATTGGAATAGTGAGGTAGCAGACTTCTCTTTTTCTTTTTCTCTATAATTTCTCTCTATAATAATTGCTCTAAAGTTTTAGTGAATTGGTCAGAAATGAAGGAAGAATGAGCTTCTATTTATAGGAAAATATAGTTTCGATAATTGCACGTTTTGGGGCTCGAAATATTACAGTACAATACCTCAAACTTTTCTTTCATTTTTAATTTAGTCCTGCAAGTATTATCAAACTTGCACCATGTGATGCCCCCAAAAATAGGTATACATCACCCATCTTGAGTCGCCAGATACATGGTACAGAATACAAATACAATCTTTAATATACAACAAGAGAGCTGTGAGTTTTAATACAAATATTGTCTTAGACAATATCCACTCTCGTAATAAGTCCTCATTACATTTATTGTCACACTATTTAATGTAATAGTGAGGACTAATAATACTATATCATCGGATCTGTCAATCCGCTCCCGACTCGTCCTCAAATTTATATATTCTCATTTCTCAAGAGAATAAAGTGAAGGAAAGGGTGAGCTCAACTAGCCCGAAGAAGAAATATTATGACTAAGATAATGCGAATAAATTATCATTAGTCTTCAACAATATTAAACCGATAAAATACAATAGACATCAAGTTTAACTATCGCATGAATAAGCAATCCATTAAAAGAGTCAAGTAGAGAATAAAATCTACTATCTTTTATGATTTAAAAAGTTTTCATCACTTTTATTGTCGAGACTCAAATTTTTTAATAAATAATCCAAATCATCCCTGCACTACGGCCAAGGATATTCATTAGTATCATGACCATAAATTATCCATGCACTACGGGCCAAGGATATTCGTGTATTCATCAATGGTCATGATCATGCCAACAATTATCCATCAATGCACTACTACGCCAATGAGGACTTTTACCACATCATTTGTAACATTACGGCCATGATTATACCGAATAATCCCTTATCATAATCATACCAAGTCCATCTATGCACATGTGCCACAGATGACTTTCAATAAAATATAAACATTAGGATGATGACAATGATATAAGAATTCAATAAAACAAGTTCAAGAATTAATTTATCTAGAAACTAATAACGTCCAAATTGTCAACATGATACTTCTTTGTAGAGTAAAATTCAAGAATGCTCGTAAGAATATTTCCATAAAAAGATATGGATGAAGCACAAATATCAAGGATATTCCACTAATTTCATGGAGTATAGAAGCCAAAGCTTTAATCAACTGAGTATAATATCGAATATATGAAACTGCAAATGGATTTTCACCCGCCATGCAGTAATCCACGATACTGCATCATTTCCACAATTTAATAAGGAATGAATACAAAGGATCATTCACCACGCATGTGGTAATCCACATGCATAAAAGTTATTCTAACAAAATAATAAAGAATGGAATAATGTATGATTCACCATGCATGCGATAGAGACCGCATGCATGTGTTATTCCCAATGTAATAATAAATAATAGAACCAGTCCGGCGTAAATGCACGCATACAAGATATTCCGGCGTAATAATAAATACGAAATAATAAATAATGGAACCAGTCCCACAGAACGCACGTGCATGTGAGGATATTAACAGTAATAATAAATACGGAATAATAAATAATGGAACCAGTCCAGCCAGAACGCATACGCATGTGATATTCCAGCGTAATAATAAAGAATGGAATAACAACAGAATTTCACCCAGATGCGATTTCAGATAAACAAAGTTATTCCAATGTAATAATAAAGAATGGAATAATAGAAGAATTTCACCATGTATGCAGATTGTGATAAATAGGTTATTCCAATATAATAATAGAATGGAATAATGTAAGAATTTCACCATGTATGCAGATTACATAAACAAAGTTATTCCAATGTAATAATAAAGAATGGAATAATGTAAGTTCTCTTCTTGAATAATAAAGAAATAATACCCCTTTTACGGTACAACAAATAATATCCCTTACCGTAAAAAAGACTTTGGATATCAAGTAGTGAAGTAGTAGAATACTCTTCTTCTTCTCTCTATAATTTCATCTAGAGTTTCAATTGAATTGTAAGAAATAATGAAGGAATGAGCTTCTATTTATAGAAGAATGGATTGAATAAGAACTAATTCCTAAACGGTCAGATTGATTTACTTTTAAACGGATGGTCCAGATTGATTTACTATTAAAACTTAAAGCAACCATCCATACCGATTTACTATTATTAAAACTTTAAACCAAATGATCCATATTGATTCACTATTATAACTTTCCACCAGCGGTCCATATTGATTCACTAATATAACTTCAACCAACGGTCTGAAAAATTAGCACATCTCCTCATGGAATAATATTGTACCCAAATACCCGAATGCACAATACTAGAGTGAATAGTAATCGGGTGAATAGTAACTCGTGAATAGTAACTCATGAATAGTAACTTATGAATAATAACTCGTGAATAGTAACTTATGAATAGTAACTCGTGAATAGTACTCCGACACGAAAAGTTCTCCGAATACCCGATTGAACAATATAACCTCCAGACATCAATTATCATCGGAATAGATGTCGATTTCTACTAACACAAATAATCCCAACGTAATGAAACTATCAAATTCATCTTTAATCAATACGAACTTATTCATCATTAATATTATAACTCACAATATTTAACAACCAGGTTGTTCCCAGGAAAGAGGGGGCTTTCTAATAAGGACTTCTCCCTATTGGCGTGCAATTAGGTGACCAAACCTCTCATTGACAGAACTTCTAGACATTATAAATATTGTAATTAATAATATGAATAACTTTGTCGTCTCAATTATTGATTTAATAACATAACATATAATGCGATGATAATCTTTGTGACAATAATCGAATCAATAATACGAGAGATATGCGCAAAGAATTATCGTAGTAGCAATAATTGAGTATAACCGAGTGACTTCACGTAAGCCTCAATAATCAATACCGTGTGCTACTATGCAACCACGCATACTACTGTACTTTTACTACTAGGTAGTTCAATAGTTTTAACGGTAACACTTCTACCGTTATTTTATAAAAAAAGATAATTCGCTGCTTTCTAAAAATACTTATAGCTTCTTAATTAATGGGTCCACCAATGATTGTGTCTTCGCATTTAATATTCCCTGACAAAAAAAATATTTCCCGACCAATCGAATATTTATAACAACTTGCATACTTTGCAAAATTTTCAAATACTACCCACAACTATAACACTATCTCAAATCCACACCATAATATTCAAAAAAATATTTCGAGAAATTTAAATCTTTATTCATAAAATCTGGGGTCTCACACACCACCTCCCCTAATAGTAAATAATGTGAATTAATAGTTCAATCATGTGAATCAATAGTTATAATCATGTGAAAATACTTAATTACAAAGATAGTACCTCCATCTATACCTCTATTTTAACTTAGTCATGCAAGTATTATCAATCTTGCACCAACTCCCCTAATAGTACATGAATGTGATTCAATAGTACACACGTGAACAAATAGTTATATAAGCATGTGAATTAGTAGCAATTAATTGCTCATTTATCCGATTAATTACCCGATTTATCAATATAACCCCTGCACATCAATTATCATCTAATAGATGTTGATTTCCACTAACACTAATAATCCCAACACAATGGAACTACCAAATTCATCTTTAATCAACACGAACTTATTCATCATTAATATTATAACTCACAATATTTAACAACCAGGTCGTTCCCAGGAAAGAGGGGGCTTTCCGATAAAGATTTCTCCTTATTGGCGCGCAATTAGATGACCAAATCTCTCATTGACAAAACTTCTAGACTTTGTAAATATTACAATTTAATAATATAAATAACTTTGTCCTCTCAATTATTGATTTAATAATATAACATATTATGCAGATGATACTATGACAATAATTGAATCAATAATATGAGAGATATGATGCAAAGAATTATCGTGAAAGCAATAATTGAGTATAATCGAGTGACTTCTCACGTAAAGCATCAATAACCAATACGATTAAGCTACTATGCAACCACGCGTAGACATCGTACTTTTACTACCGGGTAGTTCAACGGTTTTAACGGTAATACTCCGCCAAGTTATTTTTATAAAAAGATAATTCTCATCATTTTTTATTACGACAATACTTCGTTATGGAGTCCATTAATGATTGTCTTGTCGCATTTAATATTCCTTGTTAAAACGAATATTCCCCGACCAATTGAATATTATATAACCACTTGCTTACTTTGTAAAATTTATAAATATTACCCACAACTATAACATTATATTATATCCACACCATAATATTCAAAAATATATTTCGAGAGAAATTAATCTTTATTCATAAAAGTTGGGGTCTTACATATAGTATTTAATACTCAGGGTAATATTGAAAACTAAACAATTAATGTTTATTTGAAATTTCCAAACGACTTATATTAAGAAACGAAGAGTTTAATTTAAGAATTTCAAGTAAGTATTAATTGCTTAAATATAATTTTTGTTATCTCCCAATTTTTTTATTCAATAAATAACACTTTTTTCAATTGTACAATGACAATATAAATAATTGATATTATATTTAATGTTATATAATTATTTTCTTAATACTTGTGAACAAGTCTAAAATGATTTATATTAAGAGACGGAGAGAGTCCGAAGTTATAATTCGTGCTTGAAGTTATACATTTGCGTTGAAAATAAAAAATATATTTAAGTAATTTTCTCCTAAAAAATGTGTTGAAAATATTATTCCTCTAAAAAACAAGATGATATTGTTTAAGTTGTTTCATTTGGTTGCGATTGATTATAACGAAATTATAGCAGGCGCAGTCACGAAAACATGAGATAATTTGATTATCTTATTGAATAGATGCAATTAATTTAATTTAATTAGGTTAATTTTGTGAATAGATCAGAATTTTTAAAAGGAATTTTGGGTAAAAAAAAAACAAAAACAAATATTCAAAGTCGATGTCAAGGTCAAATAATCTCCCCTCTCCTCGAGACTTATTTTCTAAAAATATGTGTTTATCAACCTAGTCAACTCCACACCACCTTGTCAAAATATATACTCCCCCACTTTAAAGTTGTGTACAAGGAGTAAGAAAATAATTGTATAACATTAAATATAGTATTAATTATTTATAATATCCCTTATTATATATTTATCTCATACTTTCTTATCTATAATATAATATTTTTTATGAGGATAATTTTGAAAAGATTGTGGCTAATTCTCCTAAATTATATAAAACGTCAAATAATTTTAAAAAAATAAAATTATCTAAAACGTCATATATTATTAGATTTAAGGAATATATATATATATATATATATATATATAGGGTTTCATTCACAACAATCTGGTTATCGTGGAAAACCCCTTTTTTGGCCTGTTGAATTTTTTTTTTTTTTTGCTCCACCCAAAATTTCAACAGGTCAAAAGAGATTGCTTCACAACAACCGGTTGTTATAGATGGAACCTCATATATATATGAGTAGGATCAGTGATATACTTTATTTTATTCACGTGCTCACCCCCTTTAGCGACGGATTCGGACGATGATCTTGGCCATACAACCCAAGGTTTCATACTTTTAGTGACGCTTATATGTTATCCGTCGCTATATAAGATAAGGGGGTGAGCACGTGAGTAAGATAAAAGGGTATATGACTGATCCTTACTCCTATATATATATATATATATATATATATATATATATATATATATATATATATATATATATATATATATATTAATTACAGTATTACACAAGAGACCTAAGATTTATTGATTTTTTGGGTTATAGCGATCAGAAACCTGTCGCCATAGCCTGTAATAGTTATGACGACGGGTGAAACCGCCGCTATAGCCCAAAAAATCGCCGCTTATAGCTCTATTGTAATATACATATTGTCATATATATTTTTTTTATATATATATATATATATATATATATATATATATATATATATATATATATATAACCTGACCTTATTTATATATATTTGTGAATATTTACTACATGTTTCTATGTATAAGTAATTTCTAATTTTTTTTAGGCATAGCCGAGTAGTCACATTTGTTATTTTTATTATTATCTATTTTAATAAGAGTAGGCACATACATTTGTCAAAAAAGGAAAGTTCATTTTATTTATTTACATGATGCTTGTCATATAGCATTCCTTTCCTAATGAGGTAATCTTCTATATTGTCAAACTAACAGTTGTCATTTGTTAATGAAAGGTTTATTACCAATAATGACATGTTTTTAAGTCCAAACACACCATTCAAATTCAAATCAAATGCTATGAATCCTAAAACGGGAATTCAAACTGACAAAGGAAATAGAGGAGAGTTTTATAGCAAAGGTAATATTTGCTTTCTTTACCCAACATGAATGAATACTACTAGTAGTCTAGTAGTACATAAAACTAATTTATCGTTGAGATCGAGATCATGTAATCATTAGTAAATTTTATATTTGACTTTTTGATTCATTTTATAAAATAATAATTTATTATATTTTTTTATCTTAAAATAAGTGAAATTGAATCACATTTCCAACCACCTCGTAATTCTCATGATTCAATGGTAAAAAAAATTAATTACTCATAAAACTTTGAATCAAATATAAAAAAATAAAATAAAAATTGAATCACATCCCAAATTTAAAAGGTGGGGTTGGTGGATTGAAACCTTTGATTTACAAAAGTCAAAAAAACTTTCTTGAAACAAAAAGTAAAAATAAAATGATTTCATTAAATGGGCTACCAGATGTCCAGACATCAGACCATAACTCATCCAGATTCTGCCTACTCCCCCACCCCCTCAAAAAAAAACCTCACCAGCTCACTCCTCTCAACCATATACAGAAACCCCTGCACATAAAGAAGCTTAAAAAAATCAAATCTTTTTCTTCCTTTTGAAGAGTTAGAACCAGAAATAAATGCATAAAGAAGCTACAACAGCTGAAAGAGACAGAGAAAGAATTAGAGGGGAACATAGCTGGGGAACAGGTCAGGTTTCATCTATTGATTGATGGTAAGAGTTTTTTTTATGTTTGATAAATATATAGATTTTCCTGTTTGATTATTTTTTGAATGCCCTTTTTATTGGAGTACTTTTGATTGTGTTTCTAGGTTTTAGTTCTGGAATTTTGGGTTTTAATCTTTATATCACCATTTGGGGTTTTGTTATTATCTTTACATTGAGCTATTATTGAGTTGTGATACATGTTCTTGTTTGTTTTGCATGTTTATTCTGTCTAGAAGGTTGAGGGTTCATGAATTGGATAATAGTTACTAGTTGATTTTGCATATTGGAATTGTTTAATTTAGTATTTTTTTTTACAATAGTTTCTTTTTTCCTAATGTGGAGTACAATTTGCTGTTCTCATTTATCAATATGAGTTTTAAAATAGCTAATACAGAAAATCAACCTGTTTTAGCAAGAAGCTTTTGCAACTTGATATAATAGCATTCTGAATTTTGCATTCTAATTTTTCTCTCATCTGTATTAAAATTCTATTCTGCTTTTGTATTAATTGTGAATTATTTGTGTGACATTGTTGTACAAGTTTTAACTAAAGTCATTATTTGCACTTTCAGATTAATCTTTGGTTTACTTTATAGAGAGAAAAGGAATTTTTGAAAGGGCTAGATTTGACTTCTTTTCTGATGCCAATTCAGTTAACTTAGTCTGCAAAATTCTCTGGTTTGGTCTTTAAAATGAGCTCAAGATCCACCCGGAGCAGGAACTCTTGTTTCCAATATTTGTCTTGCATCGAACTACGTGTAGAGGCATTGATTACAGAAGGGTTGGTTATTTGCTCTTAGGTTGTTCCGGGCGTTGACTTCATAATTTTTTACAGTAAGTTTTAGTATAAAGTCGCAACATTGTGAAGCTGTTTAATTGGTGATCTCCCCGGCTCAAATGAGTCATGACCACAATTTCCAGCAGATATGGGAGTTCAGGAGGAGAGATGATGATATTGATTCCTCGGCTGATGATTCGAAAACAAGTTCTAGGATTGAGCCAGTTCAAAAAAAGCACAAGCTGGTTTCCGCTTTGATCTTGGTGGCAGGAAGTGATGAAATTAGTGATACTCCAGAATGTCAACTGAATGATCAACCTGAATCAGGTGAGGGAGTCCATTACGAATTAGGCAAGGATGTTGGATTGCCAAGAAAACGCAGTGGTATAAAAAATAAGACAAAGAGGGGTTCTATGAAAGGACACAGTATTAAGAAGAGAAAATGCAGTACCCTAGATCCTGTTTCACTAAATGATCTTAAAATATTTACGGAGTCCATATTACAAGATCTTAAAGTTGAAAGGGAAAACATGTTTGTTCGAATGAGAGTGGAAATGAGAAAATTGGTGGATGTTAAGTCAATCACGAAGCCAACAAGGAAAAAAAAGGGCAAATGCATACCCAAGACTGGCCAAGCACGCCAGCAGAAAAGAACTAATTCGGACATGAAAACTTTACATTACAATGGTGGGGCTTTAGAAAAGTCTATAATAAGCAGTAGGAAGACTCAAAATTGTTCTAAGGTTCTAGAAGATGGTGTTAAATATGACCAAGCCATACAAACCATTAGATCAAACGAAAAGGACAAAGGACAAAGTTTGAGATTATTGGCTAAGAAATCAATGTATTCATCTACTCCCTCTGATCAGATAGGTTCTTCATCGTATTTGACTTTACCCTCTGTCATATCAGAGAGACAAGTGGAACAACAAAGGATTGAATCATCTTCAAGGAACTGCATTAAACCAGGAGTAGCCAGGAATGATACAGGCGCAACTTTTGAGAGAGAAAATTTAGTGATCAATTCAATTAATCATCATGGTTACTTTTCTGGCATCCAAGCGAAAGAATCATTTGGAAGTCTAGCTCAAATGGGATCCAAAAATATGAGCTGTTATGATCAAACTTCCAGCATGGGCACTGGGTTCCCAATTCCGCTTCATCAGAGGTTGGATAATACTTTCAATACTTCACACCAGTTTTTGCTGGAGAGTTCATCCCAAGGAAACAGCACATTGGGTCTGAGGATGAATGGAGGAGCCATAAGATTCTCTGGGAATGGTCGTGCTTTCTCTGACAACTTTGCTGCCAACAATTTCCATGGTCGCATGAATAATAAAACTGATGGAGAACTTGCTGGATATGGAACCCAAGATGTTAAAGATGGTCATTTTTACTTAATCTGAGAGGAAGGCTTGAGAATTGCAACCAAACGTACTTTCATAGTCTTCCCTAGAAAGAAGAGTCGATGAATACTTTTCTCTTTTATTCTTTCCAAAGGCAATGACTTACATTTTCTCAGCATTGAGTTTTGTTCCGTTTTATTTTTGTTCATTTCAAATCATTGACCAGTGAGGAAGGCTGGAAGATAGCAGCAAAACTTATTTGCATAGTCTTCCCATGGAAAATGATTCTTTTTCTTTTTATTCTTTCAAAAGACCATAATAACTTACAAAGATCTACATCTTTGTTTCAGTTCAAAACATTGACATTTATTTTTCCATTTAATTTCTCCTAGTTCATTACTTACAGATGAAACAAGTAAACATTTTGGCTCTTCCAAAAATTTGGCTTTAGATCAATGCAAATTGGGTTTATTATATTTGCAGCTAAGGGTGTAAATGAACCGAGTAGAGTCGAGTCGAGTATTGAGTTGTTCAAATTTGGTTCACTAAATTTATCGAGTATAAAATAAGGTTTGATTGAGAATGATCTCGAATCGAGCCTGAGCAGTTTGAACTTTTCGAACGAATATGATCCGAGTATATATAAAAAATTGCAATTTGAGGAGGTTCGAGTAATTTATCAAACTTTAAAATTTGTTCATATTTGAATCATTTATATTTCGAGTCGAGTTCGAATCGAACTTTTAATCAAGCGATTACGAATTGAACTCGAACTGTTTGCTCATTTTACAATTTTATATGCAGTGTGTGTTTTTTTGTTAATATATATATACTTTGTAGTTTTAATGATGACAATGGATATATGGGCTGAATTAATATTATATTGGTTTATAATTTGTTTAGGTCAAATATGTTTGTGCATGGATTGAATGGGTTATATTATGGGCTGATTTCTTCATGGGATATAAGTTGTTGTTGTGTTATGATGGCCCATTCTAATTGATTTAATTGAGATTTCTTGGAAGTGTGTTATACCTCTTTCTAGGCATAAGAGTTTTACTGCAGATTGAAGTATTGCAAATAGGTTACTTTGAGTTGTCACGTGTTATAGTATTGTATGGGAATTGATATAGCTAGGAAATATTGTTTTATATTTGTTTTAATGCTATATCTAAATTTGTTTGGCTATGAAGACCAATTCAAATCTGAATTGGAGTATTTCAAGGAGTTTGGAATTTGTTTGCAATTCGAAGAGCAAGGTAAAGGTTGGTTAGATAAAGGAGTCTAATCTTTATCATTAAATATTCTTTATATTAGCTTGTTACATTTTGAATTTGCTGAGATATATTTTCCTAATATATATATATGTTATATGCTGGTGTGTGTGTATATATATATATATATATATATATATATATATATATATATATATATATATGGTCCGAATTTTAAGCTTACCCTTATCCAACATACTTGCACACCTCTTTTTAATGATTTTGACCGGCGATTGAATTTCGTCGCTATATATAGAACCGTCGTCTTAGCTTTTAGCGACGGACAACATATAGCGACGGACCGGGCGACGATTCGGTCCGTCGCTATAGGGGGTATGTAAGGTATGTTAGATAATGGGTAAACTTAAGATTCGGACCGTGTATATATATATATATATATATATATATATATATATATGGTTATCAATTCAAATTTGTTTTGTCGATCAAGTTAAGGATTATGGATTATTTTAAATTTGAATTGTTAACAGGTATTAAAGGAGTATTAGCTCTAATAGTATTATTCTTTGATATATTTGACTCCTTTATTTCAGCAAATCATATATGATTATCTTTATCGTGCTAAAGATTGTATAGTTGTTAGTAATAATTTCTTCATTGAGCCTTTCACGCTAACAAAATTGGACTAGCCGTTGCTCTACACTTTATATATATTCAAACCTGTTGGGCAGAAGAAGAAACAAGACTACAAAGGTGATATTTACAAAGCATCCTTCCTGAATCATATCTGAGTCTTATTCAAATCATTGTGTCATTTCTTTAGGTCTCAGATTAATAGCAGAGTCTTTGTAATCTATCTCCTAATATATTGTAAACAAAGTACAAGTCTAGGTTGCCTTGGGGGATTTGTTATTGTAATGTTCAATCTGTTCAACGAAGGTATCAAAGTCTCAGAGGTGAGAGGTGTTGCAGAAGTGCAAATGGGGCAGAGGTGTCCAATTTTGTTTTCTGTTATATGCTTTAGTATTTTGCAGATTGTGGTTTAACTCGTGGTCAAAATTATACTAAAGCAGACATGTATTAGCTGTCCGATTATAACAGACGAAGAACATATACTAATACAGACAAGTATTAGCTGTTTGATTATAACAGAGAAGAATATATACTAATACGAACATGGTTAGCCTGTCCGATTATAGTTTGCAGTAGTAAACTTTACAAATTGACCATTATAGAATACTTTTAGGTATTTACACCTATTCAACCCTTTTAGATGTGCTTAATTACAGAATTACATTTTTGAGTTATCATGTTAGAAGATGGCGTGAAAGATGAGAATGTTAATCACCTACCTCGGTTATTTGGAAATTACATTTACCGCTCCTTCATGTCTATGATCAGGTATGTATTCTATGTCCCTATCATAAATACTTAGAAAAACTACTCCATCCGTTCCAAAATTAGAGACACAATTTGACTTTTAAGGTCAAATGACGACTATTAAACTTCAAGTTGCTGTGAATTTATTTAATTTTAGTTGATACAATTATTATAATTGTATAATATGTAACAAAAACTATTAATCATACCAATTTTGAAGTCTAATATGCCGTTGTTTGACATCAAAAGTCAAATTGTATCTCTAATTTTGGAACGAAGGGAGTTTATATTATTCATGATAACCTATTTGAACTTTTCCATTCTAAGGAATAACTTTTTCAGAATTCATTTTTTTTAATAGAAAAACTCAATAAATAGCTAGACGCTTAATCTATGTTAACACTTGTTTTTAAGAAAAATTAAATGCTGGTGTCTATTCTCTTTTAATTTCTATTTATGAGTTCTTGATGAGTGACACTAGTGTTTGTTGATTTTCTTATATAGTTCACATGTTTGTTACCAACTTGTGATATCCGTTAACAGAAGACAAACGGGATTAAAATTTTACTGACGTGGCTGACACATGGTGTGACGCCCCCCAAAATAGGTATATAACACCCATTCTAAGTCGCCAAATACATGGTACAAAAACAACTACAACTTTATTAATACAATTGTCGTGCAAAATACAACAACACATAAACTGTGAGTTTAAATACAAATATTGTCATCTAGACAATATCCACACTCAAATAAGTCCTCATTACAATTATTGATGCACTATTTTATAAAATAGTGAGGACCTAAAATAACTTCTAGAACCATCATTCCACATCTCGACTAGTACTCGCTACATTTGTAAGACCCCAACTTTTATGAATAAAGATGATTTTTCTATACATATCATTTTTGAATATTATGGAATGAATTTGATATAATGTTATAGTTGTGGGTAATATTTATAAATTTTGCAAAAGCACGCAAGTTGTTATATAATATTCAATTGGTGGGAGAATATTCGTTTTAACAGGGAATATTAGATATATCTCAAGACAATCATTGGTGGACCTCAGTAATGAAATTATTGTCGGATTGAGAAAACGATAAAAAATATTTTATGAAAATAACGGCGGAAGTTGTATGCAGTTATCGCTGTTGAAACACCCGGTGTTAAAAGTGCGATGAATCTGGCGTGGTTGCATAGTAGCACACGATATTGATTATTTATGCTTACGTGAGAAGTCACTTTCGATTTTGTTCAATTATTGCTATAGTAATTGTTGCATAAGTATCTCACGTTATTTGATTCAATTATTGTCGATATTTTATATATTATTAAATCAATAATTGAGATGATGAGTTATTAATATTATTATTTGTAATATTAACGATGTCTAGAAGTTACGCTAAGGAGAGGTTTGGTCACCTAATTGCTTGGCCAATATGGAGAAATCCTTATTGGAAAGCCCCCTCTTTCCTGGGAACGACCTGGTCAATTAATATTGTGAATTATAATAATGATGATAAATATTGTTAAATATATTGAGGTGTCTTTTTATGAAATCACGGAAGTTTATATATATATTTATTATATATATAAATTTTATTTTATTAGTATTATTAATGTAATAAAAGTAAAAACTTTTTATATAAAATATAATACTTTTATAAAGTTATTTGTTTTATTAGACAATAATTAGAATATATTATATTTTATTATGCATAGTATTTTGCATAGTAAAATCTTTTATATAAAGCAGAATACTTTTATAAAGTTATTTGTTTTATTAGACAATAATTAGAATATATTATATTTTATTATACATAGTGTTTGTATAGTACTGCATAGTATTTTGCATAGTAAAATCTTTTATATAAAGCGAATACTTTTATAAAGTTATTCATTTTATTAGATTATAAATAGAATATATTATATTTTATTTAAAAGATTTTGTTTTATTAGAATATTTTATTTAAACTGCATAGTAAATCAATATGGACAGTCCGTTTAAAAGTAAATCAATGGACTGAATAGTAACTAATTCATGAACGGTCCAGATTGATTTACTTTTTAACGGACGGTCCATATTGATTTACTATGCAGGATTAATAAATTATTCTAATAAAACAAAATCTTTTAAATAAAATATAATATATTCTATTTATAGTCTAATAAAACAAATAACTTTATAAAAGTATTCTGTTTTATATAAAAAGATTTTACTATGCAAATACTATGTAGGCACTATGTAAACACTATGCATAATAAAATATAATATATTCTAATTATTGTCTAATAAAACAAATAACTTTATAAAAGTATTCTATTTTATATAAAAAGATTTTACTATGCAAAACACTATACGTACACTATGCAAACACTATACATAATAAAATATAATATATTCTAATTATTGTGTAATAAAACAAATAACTTTATAAAAGTATTCTGTTTTTATATAAAAGATTTTACTATGCAAAAACACTATGCATAATAAAATATATTATATTCTAATTATTGTGTAATAAAACAAATAACTTTATAAAAGTATTTTGTTTTATATAAAAAGCTCTTCTGCATTTTATTACATTAATAATACTAATAAAACAAAATTTATATATATATATAATATAAACTTCCGTGACTTTATAAAAAGATACCTCAATAAATTTAACAACATTTATCATCATTATTATAATTCACAATATTAATCGACCAGGTCGTTCCCAGGAAAGAGGGGGCTTTTCAATAAGAATTTTTCCCTATTGACGCACAATTAGGTGACCAAACCTCTCATTGGCAGAACTTCTAGACATCGTTAATATTGCAAATTATAATATTAATAACTTCGTCGTCTCGATTATTGATTTAATAATATATAAAATATCGACAATAATTGAATCAAATAACGTGAGAAACTATGCATCAATTACTGTAGCAATAATTGAACAAAACTGAGTGACTTCTCACGCAAGCATCAATAATCAATACCATGTGCTATTATGCAACTACGCGTATTACTGTACTTTTACTACCGAGTAGTTCAACAGTTTTAATGGTAAAACTTCCACCATTATTTTCATAAAAATATTTTTGTCATTTTCTCAATCCGACAATAATTCCGTTGTGGGGTCCACCAATGATTGTACCGTCGTACAGATATTCTCTGACAACAAGAATATTCCCCGACCAATCGAATATTATATAATAACTTGTATACTTTACAAAATTTATAAATACTACCCACAACTATAACATTATCTCAAATCCACACCATAATATTCAAAAAAATATTTCGAGAAAATTAAATCTTTATTCGTAAAATTTGGGGTTTTACAGCGTCACAATTGGTATCAAAGCTTAGGGATATGATTCCTGGCTGAGATGTGAGATAAGAACTAGGAGGGGAGAGACGGGGAATTCTTTCGCTAGTATGACCTACCTAAGTTTATTGGGTATTTAATTGGTCGGTCAGAGTATAGGGATAATATGTGATATGTTAATTAACCCTTATTTTGTGGCAGTATTTGAAAATGACATCCGAGAATGTTGAGAACATCAATAGAGCACAGGAGACCGTTGAGTCTCCACAGTTCAATAATCAGGATAATGTGCATCATGAACGCGACAATCCTCAGGCAAACAACAACACTGACCAGATGATGAACGATGGAATGTTCAGAGGCTTTATGCAGTTCATGCAACATCGCAAGAGCGGCTCTCATACAAAATGCGGTGGAAACACTTTGGTAACTCTCGGGACGGTCCCATTAAGCTAAGATTCAAAGGCTGGGACCACCGGAGTTTTTGGAGAGCCAAAACCACTTAAAGGCGAGACGTGGATAAAGCAGATCTGCAAGATATTTGATGTCTTGGGATGCTCCGAGGAGCAAAAGGTTCCCTTTTCCACCTTCATGTTGCGTGCAGAGGCAGATTATTGGTGGAAATCTATAAAACGTACTCAACCTGCCGCATTGAAGATGACTTGGGAGAAGTTCCAAGAATTGTTCAACGATACGTACTTTCTCGAAAGTATTCGTCACATGAAAGAGGTAGAGTTCATCAAGCTGGAGCAAAACAACATGACCGTATCGCAGTATGAAGCCAAGTTTGCCGAGTTGTCCCGGTTTGCATCCCATTTGGTTGATAATGAGGAGAAAATGACGCGAATGTTTCTAAGAGGTTTGAAACCCGAGATACGTCAATATTTTTATCTCTCATAAACTGTGTTTGTATTCAGATGTTGTTAATAGGGCTCAGTTATTGGAGCGCGATAATGAGTCAACCCAACCAAAAGAGAGCAGCCGGCAAAATGATAATACCAGTGAAAGCAATCATCAAAGCGGTGACAACAAGCGAGGAGGGAATCAACATGCCAGAAATGGTAACCATTTCGGTGGTAATCAGGGCCAAAATAATAAGAATGGACATTTCAAAAAGAGGAGATTCAACAATGATGGAAAGACATCAGCACCAACACCCGTTGTTAAGGAAGGAGAACGACCACCTATCATATGCTTCAAATGTGGAGGGGAGGGACACATCGGTCAAAGCTAGCGATGCCGTCCAAAGCATGTTATAATTGTGGAAGAGAAGGTCACCTAGCCCAATTTTATCGTTCACCGAAGACAAGTTCAGCTAGGATGGAGGCACCAAAGGTCGTCCCATAAAAGTCAAAGCTGGTAGTGCAAGGGAGAGCGTTTGTTGTGACCTCCCAGAAAGTAAGGAACCCGAACGAGGTCATCACGGGTAAGCTTATCATAAACTCTAGCAAAGTTTATACCTTATTTGATACCGGTTCTACCCATTCTTTTATTTCTCCTACTTGCGCTCAACGTTTAAATTTGACTCCAGAGAAATTAGACTTTGACTTATCTGTTGAAACTCCATTGGGAGAAACCTTCATTACATCCACTATTTATAATCTTGTTTGGTTCAAATCGGTACCCTCACATTACCTGTCGATCTTATTTCATTAAAAATACTTGCATTTGATGTGATTCTAGGGATTGATTGGTTAACTACTCATCATGCAAAAATTGATTATTTTTGTAAGGTTGTTAGCTTTCATATTCCTAACCAACCTATTATGCGAATTCAAGTAACCAAACCATTAAAATCAATCGCTATCATCTCAAGCCATAAAGCTATTCGTTTATTGAAAAATGGATGTCAAGCTTTCTTAGCTCATGTCACGGATCTAAACAAAAATACGTCAGTTTTGAATGATATTTCTATTGTTAATAAATTTTCCGACGTATTCTCAAGAACTCCCGGCCTACCCCACAATAAGTGAAATTAAATTTTGTATCGACCTTGAACCCGGTACAAAACCCATTTCCAAAGCCCCATATCGAATGGATCCTATTGAACTTCAAGAGTTAAAGACCCAACTGCAGGAATTGTTAGACATTAGCTTTATTCGTCCTAGTACTTCTTCTTGGGGTGCTCCTGTTCTATTCGTGAAAAAGAAAGACGGGAGTATGCGACTTTGTATTGATTATCGAGAGTTGAATCATGTCACCATCAAAAATAGGTACCCATTGCCACGTATTGATGACCTGTTTGACCAGTTACAAGGAGCCAAATTCTTTTCAAAGATTGATCTTCGTTTTGGATATCACCAATTGAAGATTAGAACCAATGACATTCCAAAGACGGCTTTCAGAACTCGGTAAGGGCATTATGAATTCTTAGTCATGTCTTTTGGATTGACTAATGCTCCTGTTGCCTTCATGGATATGATGAACTGAGTATTCAAGGAATATTTAGATCACTTTGTGGTCGTCTTTATTGATTACATCCTTATTTATTCCAAAAGCCGTGAAGATTATGAGCAACACTTGAGGCTGATATTCCAAAAGCTTCGTGAAAACAAGCTTTATGCCAAGTTGAAGAAATGCGAGTTCTGGCTTGAGGAAGTAGCATTCCTTGGGCACGTAGTATCAAGTCATGGAATATCGTTGACTCAAAAAAGATTGAAACAATTCAAAGCTGGGAGCAACCTAAATCAGTGATCAAAGTACGTAGCTTTCTCGGTTTAGCTGGTTATTATCGGAGATTCGTAGAAGGGTTTTCTCGAATCGCTACTCCATTAACTCAGCTGACTCGAAAAGATACAAATTCGGTTGGAGCAAGGAATGTGAGAAGAGTTTTCAAGAACTCAAAAGGAGACTCATTTCAAAGACTGTTCTGATGACAATACCATCGCTCTGGAGGATTTGTCATCTCTGGTGATGCTTGAGCAAAGGGTTGGGATGTGTTATCATGCAACATGGGAAAGTCATAGCCTATGCCTCTCGGCAACTCAAAGAATATGAGAGGAATTATCCTACTCATGATCTAGAGTTGGTAGCTGTTGTCTTCGCACTTAAAATTTGGAGGCATTACTTGTATGGGGAGAAAGTGGAGATCTTTACGGATCATAAAAGCCTCAAATATTTCTAAGCCCAAAAGGAACTCAACATGCGACAACGATGTTGGCTTGAACTGTTGAAAGATTATGACCATACCATTCAATACTATCCTGGTAAAGCAAACGTAGTAGCTGACGCTTTGAGTAGAAGATCATATGGGGGTACGAGTGCGATATTGTCAACGCAAAGGCCCATTTTGTGTGACTTGCAAAGGATGGAGATAGAGTTAAAGACTATAGGGACCCATGTGATGATGGAGAATATACGAGTAGGACCGACTTTAATCGATAAAGTTAAAGATGCTCAAACTACAGACCTGGAGCTTATACGTATGAAGAAGAAAGTGCAAGAAGGTGCTATGCCGGAAGCAAGAATCGATGAAGAAGGAATACTTCGAGTCAACTCTAGACTTTGTGTTCCTAACGACCCTGATTTAAAGTATAAAATCATGATGGAGGCGCACAACACACCATTTGCAATCTATCCTGGGAGTACCAAAATGTATCGTGATCTTCGTCATACATTTTGGTGGAGCAATATGAAGAGAGGGATATCGCTGTTTATCTCAAGGTGTCTAACTTGTCAACGAGTCAAGGTGGAGCATCAAGTACCAAAAGGTCCATTGCAACCACTTGAAATTCCAGAATGGAAGTGGGAACACATTACCATGGATTTCGTTACTGGTCTTCCCAAGGTTTCTCAAGGCATAGATGCAATTTGGGTCATTGTTGATAGATTGACCAAGTCTGCTCATTTCTTACCAATACGAGAAACTAATACACTTTAACGTCTTGCTCGTATGTACATAAACGAGATTGTAAGACTGCATGGTATGCCAGTATCCATAGTTTCTGATCGAGACCCAAGATTCACTTCACGATTTTGGGTTAGTTTGTAAAAAGCTATGGGCACGGGTTTAAGATTTTGTTCGGCATATCATCATCAGACGGACGGACAATCAGAGAGGACTATTCAAACTCTGGAAGATTTATTAAGACTCTGTGTCCTTGACTTCAAGGAAAGTTGGGATAAGTTCTTACCATTGGTGGAGTTTTCCTACAACAACAGTTATCAAACGAGTATTGGCATGACTCCATTTGAGGCGTTGTATGGAAGAAAGTGTTGTTCTCTATTATGCTGGGATGAGGTAGATGAAGCAACATTGTTGGGACCAGAGTTGGTACGTATGACTACGGAAAAGATTCAAACGATCCCAAGAACGTATAAAAACCTCACAAGATCGACAAAAGAGTTATCCGATCTTCATCGAAAGGACGTGGAATTCGATATTGGAGATCATGTGTTGTTACGTGTTGCTCCATGGAAAGGAGTTACGAGATTTGGAAAGAGAGGAAAGCTTAATCCTCGATTTATTTTCCCATTTTTAATCCTCGATCGAGTAGGAACTGTGGCCTATAGACTCGCTTTACCGCCAAGTATGTCTCGTGTTCATAACGTTTTTTACATTTTCATGTTACGTAAATATGTGGAAGACCTGAACCACATTATTGAGTTAGAACCGGACGAAATTGCGGAAGATTTAACGTATGAAGAGGTTCCTGTTCAAATCTTGGATAAGAAGGAACATATTCTACGCTCCAAGGTTATACCTCAAGTCAAAGTTTTGTGGAAAAACTACGATGTTGAGGAAATGACCTAAGAGTTAGAATCTAAAATAAAATCAAGGTATCCTTACCTCTTCGACATACTAGGTACGTTCCCTAATTTTGAGGGCGAAATTTCTTAAGTAGGGGAGGTTGTAAGACCCCAACTTTTATGAATAAAGATGATTTTTTTATAAATATCATTTTTGAATATTATGGAATGAATTTGATATAATGTTATAGTTGGGGGTAATGTTTATAAATTTTGCAAAGTACGCAAGTTGTTATATAATATTCGATTGGTGGGGAATATTCGTTTTAACAGGAATATTCGATACAAACTAAGACACACAATCATTGGTGGACCCCATAATGGAATTATTGTCGAATTGAGAAAAGCGATAAAAATATTTTATGAAAATAATAAATAAAGTTGTATCGTTAATCTGTTGAAACACACGGTGTTAAAAGTAATGCTGATGTCTACGCGTGGTTGCATAGTTGCACATGGTATTGATTATTGATGCTTACGTGAGAAGTCACTCGGCTTTTATTAAATTATTACTACAATAATTGTTGCATAGTATCTCACGTTATTTGATTCAATTATTGTCGATATTTTATGTATTATTAAATCAATAATTGAGATGATAGAGTTATTAATATTATTATTTGCAATATTAACGATGTCTAGAAGTTACGCGAGGAGAGGTTTGGTCACCTAATTGCTGTGATCAGGATAAATCTTTATTGAAAGCCCCATCCTTCCTAGAAAGCGACATTGGTCGATTAATATTGTGAATTAAAATAATGATGATAAATATTGTTAAATATATTGAGGTGTCTTTTTATGAAGTCACTAAGTTTATATATATATATTTATTATATATATAAATTTTGTTTTATTAGTATTATTAATGTAATAAAAGCAGAATAGCTTTTTATATAAAAAGCAGAATACTTTTATAAAGTAATTTATTTTATTAGATAATAATTAGAATATATTATATTTTATTATGCATAGTGTTTTTCATAGTAAAAAATTTTTATGTAAAAGCAGAATACTTTTATAAAGTTATTTATTTTATTAGACAATAATTAGAATATATTATATTTTATTATGCATAGTGCCTGCATAGTGTTTTGCATAGTAAAATCTTTTTATATAAAACAGAATACTTTTATAAAGTTATTCGTTTTATTAGATTATAAATAGAATATATTATATTTTATTGTAAACCAATCTGGATCGCCCGTTTAAAAGTAAATCAATCTGGACCGTTCATAGATTGGTTACTATTCAGTTCATTCTTCTATAAATAGAAGCTCAATCCTCAATTTATTTGCCCATTTATTAAGACTCTGTGTCCTTGACTTCAAGGGAAGTTGGGATAAGTTCTTACCATTGGTGGAGTTTTCCTACAACAACAGTTATCAAGCGAGTATTGGCATGACTCCATTTGAGGCGTTGTATGGAAGAAAGTGTTGTTCTCTATTATGCTGGGATGAGGTAGATGAAGCAACATTGTTGGGACCAGAGTTGGTACGTATGACTACGGAAAAGATTCAAACGATCCGGCAACGTATAAAAACCTCACAAGATCGACAAAAGAGTTATGCTGATCTTCATCGAAAGGACGTGGAATTCGATATTGGAGATCATGTGTTGTTACGTGTTGCTCCATGGAAAGGAGTTACGAGATTTGGAAAGAGAGGAAAGCTTAATCCTCGATTTATTTGCCCATTTTTAATCCTCGATCGAGTAGGAACTGTGGCCTATAAACTCGCTTTACCGCCAAGTATGTCTCGTGTTCATAATATTTTTTACATTTTCATGTTACGTAAATATGTGGAAGACCTGAACCACATTATTGAGTTAGAACCGAATGAAATTGCGGAAGATTTAACGTATGAAGAGGTTCCTGTTCAAATCTTGGATAAGAAGGAACATATTCTACGCTCCAAGGTTATACCTCAAGTCAAAGTTTTGTGGAGAAACTACGATGTTGAGGAAATGACCTAAGAGTTAGAATCTAAAATAAAATCAAGGTATCCTTACCTCTTTGACATACCAGGTATGTTCCCTAATTTTGAGGGCGAAATTTCTTAAGTAGGGGAGATTGTAAGACCCCAACTTTTATGAATAAAGATGATTTTTCTATAAATATCATTTTTGAATATTATGGAATGAATTTGATATAATGTTATAGTTGGGCGTAATATTTATAAATTTTGCAAAGTACATAAGTTGTTATATAATATTCGATTGGTCGGGGAATATTCGTTTTAACAGGGAATATTCAATACAAACCAAGACAATCATTGGTGGACCCCGCAATGGAATTATTGTCGAATTGAGAAAACGATAAAAAATATTTTATGAAAATAACGGCGAAAGTTGTATCGTTAACTGTTGAAACACCTGGTGTTAAAAGTACAGTAATACGCGTGGTTGCATAGTTGCACATGGTATTGATTATTGATGCTTACGTGAGAAGTCACTCAGTTTTGTTAAATTATTACTACAATAATTGTTGCATAGTATCTCACGTTATTTGATTCAATTATTGTCGATATTTTATGTATTATTAAATCAATAATTGAGATGATAGAGTTATTAATATTATTATTTGCAATATTAACGATGTCTAGAAGTTCTGCCAAGGAGAGGTTTGGTCACCTAATTGCTCGCCAATAGGGAGAAATCTTTATTGGAAAGCCCCATCTTTCCTAGAAACGACCTGGTCGATTAATATTGTAAATTAAAATAATGATGATAAATATTGTTAAATATATTGAGGTGTCTTTTTATGAAGTCACGAAGTTTTATATATATATATATATATATTTATTATATATATAAATTTTGTTTTATTAGTATTATTAATGTAATAAAACAGAAAAACTTTTTATATAAAATGTAATACTTTTATAAAGTAATTTGTTTTATTAGACAATAATTAGAATATATTATATTTTATTATGCATAGTATTTTTCATAGTAAAATCTTTTTATATAAAATGTAATACTTTTATAAAGTTATTTATTTTATTAGACAATAATTAGAATATATTATATTTTATTATGCATAGTGCCTGCATAGTGTTTTGCATAGTAAAATCTTTTTATACAAAACAGAATACTTTTATAAAGTTATTCGTTTTATTAGATTATAAATAGAATATATTATATTTTATTGTAAACCAATCTGGATCGCCCGTTTAAAAGTAAATCAATCTAGACCGTTCATAGATTGGTTACTATTCAGTTCATTTTTCTATAAATAGAAGCTCAATCCTCGATTTATTTGCCCATTTTTAATCCTCGATCGAGTAGGCACTGTGGCCTATAGAGTCGCTTTACCGCCAAGTATGTCTCGTGTTCATAACGTTTTTCACATTTCTATGTTATGTAAATATGTGGAAGACCCGAACCACATTATTGAGTTAGAACCGGACGAAATTGCGAAAGATTTAACGTATGAAGAGGTTCATGTTCAAATCTTGGATAAGAAGGAACATATTCTACGCTCCAAGGTTATACCTCAAGTCAAAGTTTTGTGGAGAAACCACGATGTTGAGGAAATGACCTGAGAGTTAGAATCTGAAATGAAATCAAGGTATCCTTACCTCTTCGACATACCAGGTACGTTCCCTAATTTTGAGGGCGAAATTTCTTAAGTAGGGGAGGTTGTAAGATCCCAACTTTTATGAATAAAGATGATTTTTCTATAAATATCATTTTTGAATATTATGGAATGAATTTGATATAATGTTATAGTTGGGGGTAATATTTATAAATTTTGTAAAGTACGCAAGTTGTTATATAATATTCGATTGGTCGGGGAATATTCGTTTTAACAGGGAATATTCGTACAACGACACAATCATTGGTGGACCCCGCAATGGAATTATTGTCGAATTGAGAAAACGATAAAAAATATTTTATGAAAATAACGGCGGAAGTTATATCGTTAAGCTCGTTGAAACACACGGTGTTAAAAAGTACGATGTCTGCTGTGGTTGCATAGTAGCACACGGTATTGATTATTGATGCTTACGTGAGAAGTCACTCAGTTTTGTTAAATTATTACTACAATAATTATTGCATAGTATCTCACGTTATTTGATTCAATTATTGTCGATATTTTATGTATTATTAAATCAATAATTGAGATGACAGAGTTATTAATATTATTATTTGTAATATTAACGATGTCTAGAAGTTCTGCCAAGGAGAAGTTTGGTCACCTAATTGCTCGCCAATAGGGAGAAATCTTTATTGGAAAGTCCTATCTTTCCTAGAAACGACCCGGTCGATTAATATTATGAATTAAAATAATGATAATAAATATTGTTAAATATATTGAGGTGTCTTTTTATGAAGTCACGGAAGTTTTATATATATATATATATATATATATATATATTTATTATACATATAAATTTTGTTTTATTAGTATTATTAATGTAATAAAACAGAAAAGCTTTTTATATAAAATAGAATACTTTTATAAAGTAATTTGTTTTATTAGACAATAATTAGAATATATTATATTTTATTATGCATAGTGCCTGCATAGTGTTTTGCATAGTAAAATCTTTTTATATAAAACAGAATACTTTTATAAAGTTATTCGTTTTATTAGATTTTAAATAGAATATATTATATTTTATTGTAAACCAATCTGGACCGCCCGTTTAAAAGTAAATCAATCTGGACCGTTCATGGATTGGTTACTATTCAGTCCATTCTTCTATAAATAGAAGTTCATTCCTTCATTATTTCTTACGAATTCACTGAAACTCTAGAGAGAGAAACTATAGAGAGAATTCTTCTTCTATAATCTTAAGCGTATTTCTTTAGCGTTTAAGAAAGCTTTGAGCGTAGTGCAAGTTTCTTCAAGTATATCACCGCCCTAATGTCGGAGTTCTCTTCTTTATAAGGTAAGGGGTATTGTTTTTTTTCATATTCATGAAGAGAACTTCTGTTATTCTATTCTTTATTATTCTGTTGGAATAACCTGTATACACGGTCTACCCTATACTTGGTGAAATCTTACGTTATTCCATTATTTATTATTACATTGGAATAACTTTGTATCTGTGAGCTACCCTATACTTGGTGAAATTATTCATTATTCCATTCTTTATTATTACATTGGAATATCCTCGTGCTCGTGCGTTCTACGTGGGACTGGTTCCGTTATTTATTATTCATTGGAATAAACTTTCATGCAATCACCGCATGCATGGTGATTTTCTTTGTTATTACATTCTTTATTATTACATTGGAATATCCTCGTCTTTGCTTTTTCTGTAGAACACGGTTTACATTATTTATTATACATTGGAATAACTTGTCATCGCAATACCGCATGCATGGTGATTTCGATGTTATTACATTCTTTATTATTACATTGGAATATCCCGCTTCGGTCTTAATTTCTTTGACCTAGTTCCGATTATTTATTATTACATTGGAATAACTTCATACATGCTGAAATACCGCATGCATGGTGATTTCTTTTGTTATTCCATTCTTTATTATACTCGGTTGGTTGAAGTTTTGACTTCTATACTCCATGAAATTAGTGGAATATCCTTGATATTTGCGCTTCATCCGAGATCTTTTCATGGAAATATTCTTCTGAGCATTCTTGAATTTTACTCTACAAAGAAGTATCATGTTTACAATTTGGACGTTATTAGTTCATTGATAATTTAATTCTTGAACTTGTTTTATTGAATTCTTATATCATTGTCATCATCCTCATGTTTATATTTTGTTGAAAGTCATCGTGGCTTCTGTAGTGCATAGATGGACTTGGTATGATTATGACCGAGGATTATTCGGTATAATCATGACCGTAATGTTACAAATGGTGTGGAAAAAGTCCTCATTGGCTGTAGTGCATTGATGGGACGATTTTTGGTATGATTATGGCTATGGATTCTCTTGACCAAGGAGCAAAGATGAATTGTTTTATGGAATGATCGGGACCGTTGATGAAAACACAATTATCTTTGGCCCGTAGTGAATGGATAATTCGTGGTCATGATACTAAATAATATCCTTGGCTTGTAGTGCAGGGATGAATTGATAATGTGGATTATTTATTAAGCTGAGTCCCAACGATAAAAGTGATGAAAAACTTTTTAAATCATAAAAGATAGTAGATTTTATTCTCTACTTGACTCTTCTAATGGATTGCTTATTCCACTGCAGTTGTTGATCTAAAACTTGTTGTCTATTGTATTCTATCAATTGTTATACTGTTGAAGGCTAAGGATACTTTATTCTGCATTATCTTAGTCATAATATTTTTTACTAGGCTAGTTGAGCTCACCCTTTCTTTCATTGTTCTCTTCAGAAAATGAGAATATAGTTGGGACGAGTCGGGGAATGGAGTAATGGTCCAAGATAAATGGCTTTAGTAGTCCTCACTATTCTACGAAATAATGTGATAATAATTGTAATGAGGACACCATTGAGTGTGGATATTGTTTAGATGATAAGATTCTTGTTTAAACTCTCAGCTATGTTTTGTTGTATTTTACACGACTGTTGTATAATTAAGTTGTATTTGAATTTATGTACCATGTATCTGGCGACTCAAGATGGGTGATGTATACCTGTTTTGGGGGCGTCAAAGTTGGTATCAAAGCTTAGGGATATGATCCCTAGCTGAGATGTGAGATAAGAACTAGGAGGGGAGAGACGGGGAATTCCTTCGCTAGTATGACCTACCTAAGTTTATTTGGTATTTAATTGGTCGGTCAGAGTATAGGGATAATATGTGATATGTTAATTAACCCTTGTTTTGTGGCAGTATTTGAAAATGGCATCCGAAAATGTCGAGATAAGCAATGAAGCACATGAGACCGATGAGTCACCAACGATCAATACCCAGGATAATGTGCAACAGGAAGATAATAATCCTCAGGTAAATAACAACATCGATCAATTGATGAACGATGAAATGTTTAGAGTCTTTATGTAATTCATGCAACATCAGGTAAGAGAGACTCCTGTTCAAAATATAGGTGAAAATAATGGCAACCCACGGTCGGTCACCGCTAAGAAGTTTAAGGAGATGGGACCACCGGAGTTTTTGGGAAAGCCAGAACCACTTAAGGCAGAGACGTGGTTAAAGCAGATCACCAAGATATTTGATGTCTTGGGATGCCCCGAGGAGCAAAAGGTTCCCTTTGCCACCTTTATGTTGCGTGAAGAGGCAGATTACTGGTGGGAATCTGTAAAACGTACCCAGCCTGATGCACTCAAGATGTCTTGGGAGAAGTTCCAAGAGCTGTTCAACGACAAGTACTTTCCCGAAAGTATTCGTCACATGAAGGAGGTGAAGTTTATCAAGTTAGAGCAAAATAATATGACCGTGTCGCAATACGAGGCTAAATTTGCGGAGTTATCCCGGTTTGCATCCCATTTGGTCGATAATGAGGAGCGAATGATGCGAATGTTTCTAAGAGGTTTGAAACCCGATATACGTCAATACCTCATTTCTCACAAACTTTGTTTATATTCAGATGTTGTGAATAGGGATCAGTTATTGGAACGTGATAATGAGTCAGCACAACCAAAAGGCAATAACCAACAACACGATAATAGTTATAACAGTGGCAACGACCATCGGAACAATGATAACCATCGTGGGGGAAATTATTATGCCAAGAATGGTAACCACTTCGGTGGTAATCATGGCCAAGATAATAGGAGTGAAAATTTCAAGAAGAGAAGGTTCAACAACGATGGAAAGACAGCAGCACCAACACCCGTTTTCAAGGAAGGAGGACGACCACCAATTGTATGCTTCAAATGCGGAGGGGAGGGACATATCAGTCCAAACTGCGTGATACAGTCCAAAGCATGTTATAATTGTGGAAAAGAAGGTCACCTAGCCCAATTTTGTCGTACACCAAAGTTAAGTCCAGCTGGGACGGTGGCACCAAAGGCGGATACGGACAAAACAAAGTTGATGGTTTAAAGAAGAGCGTTTTTTGTGACTTCTCAAAAGTGAGTAACCCGAATGAAGTTAGCACGGGTTAGTTAATTATAAATTCTTGCAAAGTCTATACCTTATTAGATACCAGTTTTACCCATTCTTTTATCTCTCTTACTTGCGCTCAACGTTTAAATTTGACCCCAGAGAAGTTAGAGTTTGACTTATTGGTTGAAACTTCATTAGTAGAAACCTTCGTTACCTCCACTGTTTATAAGTCTTGTTTGATTCAAACCGACACTTTCACGTTACCTGTTGATCTTATCTCTTTGAAAATACTTGCCTTTGATGCAATTTTAGGAATCGATTGGTTAACTACTCATCATGCTTTTCGTAAGGTTGTTAGCTTTCATATTCCTAACCAACCTATTATGCGAATTCAAGCAACCAAACCCTAAAGTCAATCACTGTCATACCAAGCCATAAGTAAAGAGCCCCGAGCCTTTCGCTGGTGACTTCCAAGTCTTGGAATACACCGAAGCCAGAATATTCGTAGGGGACGTCGTGAATGACGATGGCAAGTTGATAGGTATCAATGTGACGTACTATCCAAGTCTTGGATGAGAGTCACAGTTTTGAATGATATTTCTATTGTTAACAAATATCCTGACGTATTCTTGAAGACTCCGTAGCCTACCCCTAGAGCTTGAAATTGAATTTTGTATTGACCCCAGTACAAAACCCTTAAAT
Source organism: Panax ginseng (assembly GCA_020205605.1). Taxonomy (NCBI): domain Eukaryota; kingdom Viridiplantae; phylum Streptophyta; class Magnoliopsida; order Apiales; family Araliaceae; genus Panax; species Panax ginseng. Next base: position 40,726,377 of record CM035131.1, read on the forward strand.
ATTTCTTCAACCAAAACGAACGTATAATGCACCAAAGATGTTGGCTCGAGCTTTTGAAGATTACGACCATACCATTCAATATCATCGTGGAAGACCGAACATGGTAGCTGACACATTGAGTAGAAGATCGTATGCGGTTACGAGTGTGACGTTGTTAACACAAAAATCCATTTCGTATAACTTACAAATGATGAAGATAGAGTTAAAGACTCTAGGGACCCACGTGGTGATATCAACTATACGAGTAGAATCGACTTTAATCGATAAAGTTAAAGGCCGCTCAAGCTACACACCCAAATCTGATGAATGTGAAGAAGAAGGTTCAAGAAGGAGTTATCTCAACCCTTGATTTTATTGGTCTATTTGAAATCCTCGATCTAGTAGGAACTGTGGCCTATAGACTCGTTTTATTGCCAAGAATATCGCGTGTTCATAACGTTTTTCACGTATCAATGTTACGTAAATATGTGGATGACCCAAACCACATTATTGAATTAGAACTAGATGAGATAGCAGAAGATTTAACGTATGAAGAGATACGTGTTAAAATCTTGGATAAGAAGGATCATATTCGACACTCAAATGTTATACCTCAAGAGTTAGAATCTAAAATGAAGTCAAGGTATCCTCATCTCTTCAGCATACCAGGTACGTACGTAAATTTCGAGGGCAAAATTTCATAAGGAGGAGAGATTGTGAGACCCCAAATTTTATGAATAAAGATTTAAATTTCTCGAAATATTATTTTGAATATTATGGTGTGGATTTGATATAATGCTATAGTTGTGTGTAATATTTATAAATTTTGCAAAGTAAGCAAGTTGTTATATAATATTCGATTGGTCAGGGAATATTCGTTTTAACAGGGAATATTCGTACGACGACACAATCATTGGTGGACCCCATAACGGAAGTATTGTCGTAGTTAGAAAATGACAGAATTATCTTTTTATAGAAATAACGACGAAAGTGCTACCGTTAAAACTGTTGAACTACCCGGTAGTAAAAGTACAGTAATACACGTGATTGCATAGTAGCACACGGTATTGATTATTGATGCTTACGTAAGAAGTCACTCAGTTATACTCAATTATTGCTACAGTAATTGCTGCATCATATCTCTCATATTATTGATTCGATTATTGTCATAGTATCATCTGCATAATATGATATATTATTAAATCAATAATTGAGATGACAAAGTTATTCATATTATTAAATTGCAATATTTACAATGTCTAAAAGTTCTGTCAAGGAGAGGTTTGGTCATCTAATTACGCGCTAATAAGGAGAAATCTTTATCGAAAAGCCCCCTATTTCTTGGGAACGACCTGGTTGTTAAATATTGTGAGGTATAATATTAATGATGAATAAGTTCGTGTTGATTAAAGATGAAATTGATAGTTCTATTGTGTTAAAATTATTAGTGTTATTGGAAATTGACATTTATTTCGATATTAATTGATGTCTGGAAGTTATATTGACCAGTCGGGTAATTAATCGGATAAATGAGCAATTAATTGCTATTAATTCACATGCTTATAACTATGTGTTCACATGTGTGTACTATTGATTCACATGATTTACTATTAGGGGAGGTGGTGCAAGATTGAGAATACTTGCATGACTAAATTAGAAATGGAGGTATAGTTGAAGGTAATATACTATAATTAATTTTTTCACATGTTTAAAACTATTGAGTCACATGATTTACTATTGATTCACATGATTTACTATTAGGGGAGGTGGTGCAAGTTTGATAATACTTGCAGGACTAAATTAAAAATAAAGAAAAAGAGGAAGGTATTATACTGTAATATTTTGAGCCCCAAAATGTGCAATTATTGAAACTATATTTTCCTATAAATAGAAGCTCATTCCTTCATTATTTTCACCAATTCACTAAAGCTATAGAGCAATTATTATAGAGAGAAATTATAGAGAGAAAGAAGAAGAGAAGTCTACTACCTCACTATTCCAGTATTCAATTTTCTTCTAAGGAAAAGGGTATTATTTCTTTCGTATTCATGAAGAGAATTATTTTCTTTCAATACTTGTAAGAGCTGTTATTCTATTCTTTATTATTCTGTTAGAATAACTTGTCTGTGCGGTCTATCGCATACCTGGTGAATTCTTCTGTTATTCCATTCTTTATTATTCATTGGAATAAACCGTCTGTGCGCGATCTATCGCATGCCCGTGAATTTCATTGTTATTCCATTCTTTATTATTCTGTTGGAATATCCTGTCTGTGCGGATTACGCATGACCTGGTTCAATTCTTTATTATTACATTGGGAATAACTCCGTCATGCATGGGTCTATTACATGCATGGTGAATTCTTTCCGTTATTCCATTCTTTATTATTTCGTTGAATAACTGCCTCATGTGGATTACCACATGCATGGTGAATGATATCGTATTCATTCCTTATTAAATTATAGAAATGATCCGTTCACGTGATTTCTGTGATGGCGGGTGAAAATCCATTTGCATTTTCAGTATATTCTATTATACTGCGTTTGAGATATCATTTCTTTTGTACTCGTCATGGAATCATTTTCTTTGGTATTTTTTTTACGATTTGCTATTCACGAGTTACTATTTACCCGGTTACTATTCACTCTAGTATTATTCACTCGGGTATTTGGGACACTTTTCGTGTTGAAGTACTATTCACGAGTTACTATTCATGGGTTACTATTTACCCAATTACTATTCACTCTAGTATTATTCACTCGGGTATTCGGGACACTTTTCGTGTCGGGGTACTATTCATGGGGTACTATTCCCAAAGTACTATTCACGGGATACTATTCACCTGAAAAATATATTTCTTTTCTGTCCAAATTATTTTTGGTACATGAATATTATTCTTGAATTTTACTCTACAAAGCAGTATTATGTTGACAATTTGGACGTTATTAATTTCTGGATAAATTAAATTATAAATCTTTAAAATTTATCCTTGAACTTATTTTATTGAATTATTATGTCATTGTCATCATCCTCATGCTTATATTGTGATTAAAGTCATCTTTAGCTTACGTGCATAGATGGACTTGGTATGATTATGACCAGGGATTATTCGGTATAATTATGACCGTAATGTGACGAATGATGTGGTGAAAGTCCTCATTGGCCTGTAGTTCATTGATGGACAGTTGTTGGTATGTTTATGACCAGGGATTATTCGGTATAATCATGACCATTGATGATTACAGGAATATCCTTGGCTGTGATGCAGGGATGATTTAATTTTATTTATTAACCTGAGTCTTAACAATAAAGTTGATGAAAAACTTTTTAAATCATAGAAGATAGTAGATTTTATGCTCTACTTGACTCTTCTAATGGATTGCTTATTTCGCTACAGTTGTTGATCTAAAACTTGTTGTCTATTGTATTCTATCAGTTGTTATATTGTTGAAGGCTTAGGATAATTTATTCTGCATTATCTTAGTCATAATATTTCTTACTGGGCTAGTGGAGCTCACCCTTTCTTTCATTGTTCTCTTCAGGAAATAAGAATATAGCTGGGACGAGTCGGGAAATGGAGTGATGGTCCAGGATAAATGGCTTTAGTAGTCCTCACTATTCTACGGAATAATGTGATAATAATTGTAATGAGGACACCATTGAGTGTGGATATTGTCTAGATAACAATATTCTTGTTTAAACTCTCAACTATGTTTTGTCGTATTTTACACGACTGTTGTATAATTAAGTTGTATTTGAATTTATGTACCATGTATCTGGCGACTCAAGATGGGTGATGTATACCCATTTTGGGGGCGTCACACAACACCCGTACATCTTTGCACTACGTCCAAAGATATTCATAAGAAAATCATCCATCTTTGCACTACAGGTCAAAGATATTCAGTAATATCATCATTTAGGACTGAGGATAATGAAAAATATTTTAAAGAAATGAATCCAGTGAAACAAAAGAACAAATTTTAAGGATTCATACTTCAAACAATCCAAGTTCAAAAATACTTCATAAATAACCATAGTGGAGTAAAATTCAAGAATGAAGACCAAAATATGGATACAATCAAAGCTAGTATCCATAATAGATATCTTGGACAAAAAAATAAAAATTTAATTTTTACGTGAATAAGGCCAGATTAAGTGAATAAAGACCAGATACGTGAAGCCGTATACGTGAATAGTAACCCTGACACTAAAAGATAATAATTTCACAAGAAAAATCTTACCAATATTCCGACATAATGATATTGAAAGAAATAATATCATTTTAAAAAAAATAATATCCCTTACCTCGAAAAGACAGTACTTCTGGCTGGAATATCAGATATAATGTTAAAAGGAACTTGCACCGTATAACAACACTTAAAGTATCAAAATACTCACAAGAATATGCTCGATAATATAGAGAGAGAAGATTTCAGTTTCTGGTGTGATTTTCAATTCTAACCTAAGCACCCTATTTATAGGAAAATGCTTAGAACACCAAAGTAAAAAATTTAATAAAATATTAATATATTTATATAAATTTCCTTAGCCCATTTTTTTTGTCAAACATCACCCACACAAGTAGCCCACCTCACAAAAAATGTTTTTGTTATTAAAATTATTTAAAACTCCAAAAATTAATTATTCCGGAACTTCAATAATTCATAATAAATAGCCCTTTTATCAAAAAAATTCGAATCTTATGTCCATTCCATAGGAAATTCAATTATCTACAACTTTGTAAGTTTAAGTTTTTCCAAATTCCAAGTAGAACTTGACCGAAATCCACATACGGACGATTTTACAAGCTATAATCAAATTTCAGTCACAAAATGGGGCCCACCAACACACAAAACATGTGTTAAACAATTTTTGTAATAAAAATACTCTTCCTCCTCATTTATTCATATATCCCACATTCATTGTAAAAATATCACCATTATTATATTATTAAAATATAATAATATATTTAAATGAATTATTTTATCAGAAAAGATAAAATATCAATTTTCAACAATTGTCACATTAAAAATTTTCTCCATCTATATCCACATAAAATAAATATTTTCCTCATCATATAAATCAATAATTAATTATTCACAAATAATATTACAGAATCACAATATCGACAACCGGTAGTTCCTGAGAAAGAGGGGCTTTCCAATAAGGATTTCTCCTTACTGGCGCGTAATTAGGTGACCAAACCTCTCCTTAGATAGAACTTTCTAGATATTGCCAATAATGCTATCTAATAATATTATTCAAATAATATAAATTATTAATCTGATAATGGAAAATACTGTGTAGTGACAATTATTGAAACAACAATAATATAAAATATCAACGTAGCAATTATTGAAGCAATAAAATAAAATATTGAACAATAATTACTATAACAATTATTGAGTAGTGCCTTCTTACGTAAGAATCAATAATTAGTGCAATACCGTGTGCTACTGTGTTTTAACCACCGGGTATTCCAATAGTATTAACAGTAACAACTACACCGTTATTTATAAACAACTTATACTTGTCATTTTCTTCATCCAATAGCTTTCTATTATGGGGCCCACACAAGGCTGCTACGTCGTACGAATATTCCTCGATAACAAGAATATTCCACGACCAAGCGAATATTCCCCGACAACAATGAATATTTTATAACCACTTGCTTATTTGAAATATTTGCGCATTTTACCCATAACTAACCACATTAATCAAATCAAGCCTTACTATTTCAAAATAATAAATAGAGAAAATTCAATTTCATTTATAATAAGTTGGGGTCTTACAACCTCCCCTCCTTATGAAATTTTTTCCTCGAAATTGACGTACGTACCTGACATTTCGAAAAGGTGAGGATACCTCGCTTTCATTTCCGTTTTCAACTCCCAGGTCATTTCCTCAATAGCATGGTTCTTCCAAAAAACTTTGACTTGTGGTTTGACCTTTGTGCGTAGGACATGCTCCTTCCTATCCAAGATCTTTACAGGTACCTCCTCATACGTTAAGTCTTCGGCTATCTCATCCGGTTCTAACTCAATAATGTGGTTTGGGTCTTTCACATATTTACGAAGCACAGATATGTGAAAAACATTATGAACACGAGACATACTTGGTGGTAACGCGAGTCTATAGGCCACATTTCCTACTCGGTTAAGAATATGAAATGGACCAATTAATCGTGGATTGAGCTTTTCTCTTTACCCAAATCTTGTAACTCCCTTCCATGGAGCAACACGCAACAATACATGATCCCCAATACTAAATTCCACGTCCTTTCTATGAAGATCCGCATAACTCTTTTGTCGATCCTGTGCCGTTTTTATACATTGTCGAATCATTTGGATCTTTTCTGTAGTCATACGTACAAACTCTGGTCCCAACAATGTTGCTTTACCCATCTCATCCCAACATACTGGAGAACGATACTTTCATCCATATAATGCTTCTAATGGAGCCACACCTATACTTGCCTGATAACTGTTGTTGTAGGAGAATTCCACCAATGGTAAATACTTATCCCAACTCCCTTTGAAGTCTAAGACACAGAGTCTTAATAGATCTTCAAGAGTTTGGATAGTCCTCTCTGATTGTCCGTCCGTTTGAGGATGGTATGCCGAACTGAATCGTAAATCCGTGCCCATAACTTTTTGCAAGCTAACCCAAAATCGTGAAGTGAATCTTGGGTCACGATCCGAAACTATGGATACTGGCATGCCATGCAATATCACAATCTCATTTACATACATACGAGCAAGACGTTCAAGGGAATAAGTCTCCCGTATTGTCAAGAAATGAGCAAATTTGGTTAATCTATCAACAATAACCCAAATAGCATCTATGCCTTGAGAAACCGTGGGAAGACCCGTAACGAAATCCATGGTAATGTGTTCCCACTTCCATTTCGGAATCTCAAGTGGTTGCAATGGACCCTTAGGCATTTGATGCTCCGCCTTTACACGTTGACAAGTTAAACACCTCGAGATAAACTTTGCAATCTCTCTCTTCATATTGTTCCACCAAAATGTATGTCGAAGATCACGATACATTTTGGTACTTCCAGGATGGATTGCAAACGGTGTATTATTTGCCTCCATCATGATCTTGTATTTCAAATCAGAGTCGTTAGGAACACAAAGTCTGGAGTGGACTCGAAGTATCCCTTCTTCATCGATTCTTGCTTTTGGAATAACACCTTCTTGTACTTTCTTCTTCATACGCATCAGCTCCGGGTCTGTGGCTTGAGCAACTTTAACTTTTTTGATTATATTCGGTTCTATGCGTATACTTGACATCATCACATGGGTCCCCGGAGTCTTAAATTTTGTCTTCATCTTTTATAAATTACACAAAATGGGCCTTTGTGTTAATAACATCACACTCGTTCCCGCATATGATCTTCTACTCAACGCATCAGCTACCACGTTCGTTTTTCCAGGATGGTATTGAATGGTGTAGTCGTAATCTTTCAACAGCTCGAGCCAACGCCGTTGCCGCATGTTGAGTTCCTTTTTGATGAAGAAATATTTGAGGCTTTTATGGTCTGAATATATCTCCATTTTCTCCCCATATAAATAGTGCCTCAGCATTTTTAACATAAAAACATCACGCTAACTCTAGATCATGAGTAGGATAATTCCTCTCATATTCTTTAAGTTGTCGCGAGGCATATGCTATGACTTTCCCATGTTGCATGAGAACACATCCTAACCCTTTGCCCGAAGCATCGCTATAGATAACAAATCCATCCGAACCAGACGATATTGTCAGAACAGGTGCCGAAATGAGTCTCCTCTTAAGCTCTTGGAAACTCTTCTCGCATTCCTTGCTTCATACGAATTTTTTATCTTTCCGAGTCAGCTGAGTTAACGAAGTAGAAATTCGAGAAAATCCTTCCACAAATCTCCGATAATAACCAGCTAAACCCAAAAAGCTACGTACTTTTGTCACCGACTTCGGTTGCTCCCAACTTTATATTGCTTCAATCTTCGCCGGGTCAACAGATACTCCATGTTTTGACACCACGTGCCCAAGGAATGCTACTTCCTCAAGCCAGAACTCGCATTTCTTCAACTTGGCATATAGCTTGTTTTCACGAAGCCTTTGAAGTACCAGCTTCAAATGGTGATTATGATCTTTACGGCTTTTGGAATAGATGAGGATGTCATCAATAAAGACAACAACGAAATGATCAAAATATTCCTTGAATACTTGGTTCATCATATCCATGAAAGCCGCATGAGCATTAGTCAATCCGAAAGACATGACTAGGAATTCATAATGCTCATACCGAGTTCTAAAGGCAGTCTTTGGAATATCCTCAGTTCTAATCTTCAATTGATGATATCCAGAACGAAGATCGATCTTTGAAAAGAATTATGCTCCTTGCAACTGGTCAAACAGGTCATCAATGCGAGGTAGCGAATACCTATTCTTGATGGTGACATAGTTTAATTCCCGGTAGTCAATACAAAGTCGCATACTCTCGTCTTTCTTCTTTACGAATAAAACAGGAGCACCCCAAGGAGATGTACTAGAACGAATGAAACCGATGTCCAACAACTGCTATAATTGGACCTTTAACTCTTGAAGTTTAATAGGAGCCATTCGATATGGGGTTTTAGAAATGGGCTTTGTACCAGGTTCAAGATCAATAAAGAATTCAACTTCACGTTACGGGGTAGGCAAGGAAGTTCTTCAGAAATATCGTCCAAGAAATTTACTAACAACAGTAATATTATTCAAATCTGATGTGTTTATGTTCAAGTCCATGACATGGGCTAAGAAAGCTTGACATCCGTTTTTTAATAAACGAATGGGTTTATGGCTTGATATGATAGTGATTGACTTTAGTGGTTTGGTTGCTTGAATTTGCATAACAGGTTGGTTAGGAATATGAAAACTAACAACCTTACGAAAATAATCAATTTTGGCATGATGAGTAGTTAATCAATTAATCCCTAAAATCACATCAAATGCAAGTATCTTTAAAGAGATAAGATCAACAGGTAATGTGATGGTGCCAACTTGGATTAAACAAGATTTATAAACAATGGATGTAATGAAATTTTCTCCTAATGGAGTCTCCATAGATAAGTCAAAGTCTAATTTCTCCGGAATCAAGTTTAAACGTTGAGCACAAGCAGGAGAGATAAATGAATGGGTAGAACTGGTATCTAGTAAGGTATAAACTTCACAAGAGTTTATGATTAGCTTACCCGTGATCACTTCATTTGGGTTCCTCGCATTTTGACCAGCCACGACAAACGCTTTTCCAGGAACTGTTGACTTTGACTTTTCTGGGATAGCCTTTTGAGTCACCATCCTTGCTGGACTTGGTTTCGCTACCGTAAAATCTCGAGCGATATGTCCTTCCTTTCCACAATTATAACATACCTTGAACTATTGTGGACAGTTTGGGCTGATGTGTCCCTCTTTTCCACATTTATAGCATACGACCGGTGGTCGTTCTCCTCCCTTAGAAACAATTGATGATGGTGCTGATGTCTTCACATTGTCATTGTTGCACCTTCTCTTTTGAAAATCTCCCCCTGACTCGCTTCTTCTATTATCATGGCCACGATTACCACCAGAGTGGTTATCGCTTTTGTTCGTATTTTTTCCTCCTCGCTGATTATCATTGCTTCGATGACTGCTGCCACTGGTATGACCCTGGTTGTGGTCCCTTGGTTGAACGTACTCGTTATCTCGCTCTAATAATTGAGTCATGTTGACAACATCTGAATATAGAAAAAATTTATAAGAAATGAGATATTGACGTATGTCGGGTTTCAAACCTCTCAGAAACATCCATGTCATACGTTCCTCATTCTCCACCAAATGAGATGCAAACCTGGATAACTCCGCGAACTTCGCCTCATACTGGGACACCGTCATGTTATTCTATTCCAGTCTAATAAACTCCACCTCTTTCATATGATTGAATACTTTCAGAAAGTACTTGTCATTGAACGATTCTGAAATGTTTTCTAAGACATGTTGAGTCTTGCGTTTGGATGGGTACGCTTCATAGATTCCCACCAAGAACTCCGCCTCATTACTGAAACATAAAGGTGGCGAATGGATCCTACGTTTCTCCGCATCCCAAGACATCGAATATCTTGGTAATTTGCTTGACCCACATTTTCGCTTTAATCGGATCCGCTTTCCCTGCACTACGGTGGTCCCAACTCTTTGAATCGCTTGGTCATTTGTGATAAACCGCTGCGTTCTTATCATTTCCACCGTATTTTATACACGAGTCTCCTCATCCGATTTTGCATGAAGCGCAAAAAGCTTCTAAACATCCCGACGCTCATCGCCTTATCGATTGGTGTTGTTTACGGGAGGAACATTGTGCGCTCACACGCGTTTCTCGATTGGTGAGTAAAGGTGTCTCCATGGTCTCATTTACTCCACTGTTAACATTCTCAATTGCCATTCTTAAATTTTTTCATAAAACAAGGGTTAATTAAAGAAATTAACATATCACATAATATCCCTATATTCTGAACAACCAAGAAATAATCTTAGGTAGGACACACTAGCGAATGATTTACTCGTCTCTCCCCTCCTAGTTCTATTCCCCGATCTCCGCTAAAGACCATATCCCTAAGCTCTGATACCAACTGTGACGCCCCCAAAATAGGTATACATCACCCATTCTGAGTCGCCAAATACATGGTACAAAATTCAAATACAACTTAATTATACAACAGTCGTGTAAAATATGACAAAACATAATCTAAAAGTTTTAATAAGAATATTATCATCTAGACAATATCCACACTCAATGGAGTCCTCATGGTACAGAAATAACTATAACTTCATTAATACTATTGTCGTGCAAAATACAACAACACATAAACTGTGAGTTTAAATACAAATATTATCTTCTAGACAATATCCACACTCAAATAAGTCCTCATTACAATTATTGATACATTATTTTATAAAAGTAGTGAGGACTACTAAAACAACTTTCTAGAACCATCATTCCATACCCCGACTAGTACTCGCTACATTTTCGCCTCCTGAGAAGTAAAATGAAACAAAAAGGAAAAGGGTGAGCTCAACTAGCCTAGTAAAGAACATTATGACTAAGATAATATAGAACAAATTATCGTTAGTCCTCAACAGGGAAAAATCTGATAGAATATAATAAACAACAAGTTTCAGATCAATATTCACAGCGGAAATAACGATTCATTAGAAAAGTTAAGTAGAGGATGAAATCTACTATCTTCTATGATTTAAAAGCCCATCATCAATATTTTATCCTTGTAACATCAATCAATATACATCTTGAATCAAATATTCATCTTTGCACTACAGGCCAAAGATATCCATCAGTTGGTCATGTTCATCTCAATACCTGTTCATCTTTGCACTACGGGCCAAAGATATTCATCAGAAAATCATTCATCTTTGCACTATAGGCCAAAGATATTCAGTTATATCATCATTTAGGACTGAGGATGATGGAAAATATTTTAAAGAAAACGAATTCAGTGAGACAAAAGAACAAATATTAGAGATTTATACTTCGGTTTATCCATGTTCAGAAAAACACCCCATAATATACTATGGTGGAGTAAAATTTAAGAATAATGATCAAAACATGGATGCAATCAAAGATAGTAACAAAAATAGTCATCTGGGACAAAGAAGAGAAAATTTCATTTTTCGGTGAATAGTGTCGTATACGTGAATAGTAATCCCGACTCAAAAAGGTAGAATTTCCACAATAAAAATTCATATCAATATTTTGGCAAAATGATATTAGAAGAAATAATATCATTTATAAAAAAATAACATCCCTTACCTCAAAAGGACAGTACTTCTGAATGGAATACTGGATATAGTGCACCGTATAGCAATCAAAATACTCATAAGAATACGCTCGATAATATAGAGAGAGAAAACTTTAGTTTCTGGTGTGATTTTTAATTCTAACCTAAGCACCCTATTTATAGGAAAATGCTTAGAACACCAAAGCATAAAATATAATAAAATATTATTATTTTTAAAAAAATTCACGCCCACCTCAAGAGAATCTGAAATCAGCTCATTTACCACACATGTGGGGCCCACCAAAATGAAAAAAACGTTTTTCTTTTAAAAAATATTTAAAACTTCAAAAATTAATTATTTTCGAATTTCAATAATTCATAATAAATAGCCCTTTTATCAGAAAAATTCAAATCTTATGTCCATTCCATAGGCAATTCAATTCTCTACAACTTTGTAAGTTTAAGTTTTTCCAAATTCCAAATAGAAACTCACCGAAATCCACATACAGACGATTTTACAAGCTATAATCAAATTTCAGTCAAAAATAGGGCCCACCAACATGTTTAACATGTTTTTAACATTTATTGTAACAAAAATACTCTTCCTCCTCATTTATTCATATATCACACATTCATTGTAAAAATATCACCATTATTATATAATAATATATTTAAATAAATTATTTTATCAGAAAAGATAAAATATCAATTTTCAACAATTGTCACTTTTCTAAAAATTCCTCCATTTATATCCACATAAATAAATAATTTTCTTATCATATAAATCAATAATTAATTATTCACAAATAATATTACAGAATCACAATACTTACAAACAGGTCGTTCCCAGGAAAGAGGTGGCTTTCCAATAAGGATTTCTCCTTACTGGCGGGTAATTAGGTGACCAAACCTCTCCTTAGACAGAACTTTCTAGACATTGCCAATAATGCTATCTAATAATATTATTCAAACAATATAAATTATTGATTTGATAATGGGAAATATTGTGCAGTGACAATTATTAAAATAATAATAATATAAAATATCAACGTAGCAATTATTGAATCAATAAAATAAAATATTAAATAGTATTTACTGTAACAATTATTGAGTAGTGCCTTCTTAAATAAGAATCAATAATTGGTGCAATACCGTGTGCTACTGTGTTTTAACCACCGGGTATTCCAACAGTTTTAACGGTAATAACTACGCCGTTATTTATAAAAAAACTTATATTTGTCATTTTCTTTATCCAATCGCTTTCCGTTATGGGGCCCTACGCAAGGCTGCGCCATCGTACGAATATTCTCCGACAGTAAGAATATTCCACGACCAAACGAATATTCCTCGACAACAATGAATATTTTATAACCACTTGCTTATATAAGATATTTGCGCATTTTACCCATAATTAACCACATTAATCAAATCAACCCTTACTATTTCAAAATAATAAATAGAGGAAATTTAATTTCATTTATAATAAGTTGGGGTCTTACATATCAAAACTTCTTAATTAATTTAAAATCGCATAAGAACTATAAAACGAAGGTATTTTGTTAACGAAACATGAAGACGAAATCAATTAAACGTAAAAACATAAATAATAAAAGATATGAAAAAATTATCATGAACAATTATTTAATATCATCTTCATCCTAAATTAAAGAAATTAACTAAACTTGAAAAATAAATAAACTAACTAAAATAAAGAAGAAATTAAATAAAACTTTATCATCTTTAAAAACTAAAATAATTATCTTTTACTTATTCACTAAGATAAACAAGATAACTCCAACAAAATAAAATAAAATGTATTAATTAAAGGGATAAGGTTCAAAAATATACCTGACTTTTACCGCGATGTTTACCGAGCATCATATATTTTTTTTTGTCCAAAAGTACCCTTAACGTTTTATTTTTGGTTCATCGATTCCCCGTAGTTAATGTAAGATAAATGGGGTTAAAATTTCAATGACGTATTTATATTATAGAGGCTTAAATATAAAACATATTCTAAATAAAATAATATATATCATTTAATCAAAACAAAAAATACTAAAATTCAAAATAAAAAAAGCATAACATATTTACATCATATAATCAAAATACTAAAATTCAAATTATTTTGTTAACTAATCAAAATAACTAATTAAATAAAATAATTTGTATAACATATTTACATAATTTAATCAAAATACTAAAATTCAAAATATAACATATTTACATCAAATACTAATTAAAAAAATACTAAAATACTAATTTAAAAAATACTAAAATACTAATTAAAAAAATACTAAAAAATCAAATTAAAAAATACTAAAATACAAAAAAAATCATAATACTAAATACTAAATACTAAATACTAAATACTAATTGATATAAAAATTTTAAATTACTAAAATCATAATACTAAAAAATATTTTTAAAATTCAAAATACTAAATAACGTTATACAACTAATTGAAATAATATTTTTAACGTTAAAATTCAAAATACTAAATAACGTTATCAAAATTTTTAACACTAATATTTTTGATGATGTAATTAGTTGAATTTTAAAAATATTATTTAGTTGAATTTTGAATTTTAAAATATTCAAAAATTTAACTAATTCAAAATAATTAACGTTATTTAGTAAATAATATTAAAATTAATTATTTTTTTGTTGATTTTAACGCTAATATTTTTAAAATTTAAAATTTAAAATGTTTGGAAATTAATATTTTTTAACATTAATATTACAAAATTAACGTTAATATTTTTAGTATTTTGAAAATTCAACTAATATTTTTAGTATTTTGATGATTAACGTTAATATTTTTAAAATTAAAAAATTCAACTAATTCAAAATTTTAAAACAATTAACGTTAATTCAACTAAAATCATCAAAAAATAATTAACGTTAATATTTTCGCTGCAAAGATGAATGATTTTCTTATGAATATCTTTGGCCGTAGTGCAAAGATGTACAGGTTTTGAGATGAACATGACGAACTTATGAATATCTTTGGTCTGTAGTGCAAAGATGACTATTTAATTCAAAATGTATATTGATTGATGTTACAGGGATAAAATATTGATGATGGACTTTTAAAATCATAGAAGATAGTAGATTTTATTCTCTACGTAACTCTTCTAATGAATTGTTATTTTCGCTGCGAATATTGATCTGAAATTTGTTGTCTATTATATTCTATCAGATTTTTCCCTGTTGAGGACTAACGATAATTTGTTCTATATTATCTTAGTCATAATATTCTTTACTGGGCTAGTTGAGCTCACCCTTTTCCTTTTTGTTCCATTTTTCTTCTCAGGAGGCGAGAATGTAGCGAGCACTAGTCGGGATGTGGAATGATGGTTCTAGAAGTTGTTTTAGTAGTCCTCACTATTTTGTAAAATAGTGCATCAATAATTGTAATGAAGACTTATTTGAGTGTGAATATTGTCTAGATGACAATATTTGTATTTAAACTCACAGTTTATGTGTTGTCAGTATTTTGCGATAATCGTATTAATAAAGTTGTAGTTGTTTACATACCATGTATTTGGCGACTCAAAATGGGTGTTGTATACCTATTTTAAAAGCGCCATGATTGGTATCGAGCTTAGGATATGGTCTCTGGCGGAGATCGGGGAATAGAACTAGGAGGGGAGAGACGAGAAAATTCTTCGCTAGTGTGTCCTACCTAAGCTTATTTGTTGGTTGGTCAGAATATAGGGATATTATGTGATATGTTAATTTCTTTAATTAACCCTTGTTTTATGGCATTATTTGAGAATGGCAACTGAGAATGTTAACAGTGGAGTAAATGAGACCGTGGAGACTCCTTTACTCACCAATAAGGAGAACGTACAACAGGCCGGCAATGTTCCTCCTGTAAACAACACCACTGATCAGACGATGAACGATGGGATGTTTAGAAGCTTCTTGCAGTTCATGCAAAATCAGACGAAAGAGACTCGTGTACAAAATACAGGTGGAAATGATAATAATGCACGGTTTGTCACAGCCAAGCAGTTTAAAGAGTTGGGACCACCAGAATTCTAGGATAAGCCAGATCTGATTAAGGCGGAGACGTGGGTCTAGCAAATTTCCAAGATATTCGATGTCTTGGGATGCATGGAGGAACATAAGGTTCCATTCGCCACCTTTATGTTCCGTAATGAGGCAGATTACTAGTGGAAATTGGATGCACGTCCATCCAAACCGCACTCAAAGATGTCTTGGGAAACATTTTAGAAATTATTCAATGACAAGTACTTTCCTGAAAGTATTCGTCATATGAAGGAGGTAGAGTTTATTAGACTGGAGCAGAACAACATGACGGTGTCCCAGTATGAGGCGAAGTTCGCGGAGTTATCCAGGTTTGCACCTCATTTGGTGGAGAATTAGGAACGTATGACGCGGATGTTTCTGAGAGGTTTGAAACCCGACATACGTCAGTATCTCATTTCTCATAAATTTTTTCTATATTCAGATGTTGTCAACATGGCTCAATTATTAGAGCGAGATAATGAGTACGTTCAACCAAGGGACCACAACCAGGGTCATACCGGTGACAGCAGTCATCGGAGCAACAATAACCAGCGGGGAAAGAAAAATATGGACAAAAGCGGTAACCACTCTGGTGGTAATCATGGCCATGAAAATAGAAGAAGTGAGTCGGGGGGAGATTTTAAATAGAGGAGATTCAACAATGACAATGTGAAGACGTCAGCACCAGCAGCAACTGGTTCTAAGAGAGGAGAACGACCACCGGTCGTATGCTATAAATGCGGAAAAGAGGGACATATCAGCCCAAACTGTCCACAACAGTTTAAGGTATGCTATAATTGCGAAAAGGAAGGACATATCGCTCGAGATTGTACGGTAGCGAAACCAAGTCTAGTGGGGATGGTGACTCAAAAGGTTGTACCAAAAAAGTCAAAGTCAATGGTTCCTGGAAGAGCGTTTATCGTGACTGGTCAAAATGCGAGGAACCCAAACAAAGTGATCACGGGTAAGCTAATCATAAACTCTTGTGAAGTTTATACCTTACTAGATACTAGTTCTACCCATTCATTTATCTCTCCTGCTTGTGCTCAACGTTTAAACTTGATTCCGGAGAAATTAGACTTTGACTTATCTGTGGAGACTCCATTAGGAGAAAATTTCATTACATCCATTGTTTATAAATCTTGTTTAATCCAAGTTGGCACCATCACATTACCTGTTGATCTTATCTCTTTAAAGATACTTGCATTTGATGTGATTTTAGGGATTAATTGATTAACTACTCATCATGCCAAAATTGATTATTTTCGTAAGGTTGTTAGTTTTCATATTCCTAACCAACCTGTTATGCAAATTCAAGCAACCAAACCACTAAAGTCAATCACTGTCATATCAAGCCATAAACCCATTCGTTTATTAAAAAACGGATGTCAAGCTTTCTTAGCCCATGTCATGGACTTGAACAAAAACACATCAGATTTGAATAATATTACTGTTGTTAGTAAATTTACTGACGTATTTCCTGAAGAACTTCTCGGTCTACCCCCAGAACGTGAAGTTGAATTCTTTATTGATCTTGAACCTAGTACAAAGCCCATTTCTAAAACCCCATATCGAATGGCTCCTATTAAACTTCAAGAGTTAAAGGTCCAACTATAGGAGTTGTTGGACATCGGTTTCATTCGTCCTAGTACATCTCCTTGGGGTGCTCCTGTTTTATTCGTAAAGAAGAAAGACGAGAGTATGCGACTTTGTATTGACTACCGGGAATTGAACTATGTCACCATCAAGAATAGGTATCCGCTACCTCGCATTGATGACCCGTTTGACCAGTTGCAAGGAGCATAATTCTTTTCAAAGATCGATCTTCGTTCTGGATATCATCAATTGAAGATTAGAACTGAGGATATTCCAAAGATCGCTTTTTAGAACTTCGCAGATGAGCATTATGAATTCCTAGTCATGTCTTTCGGATTGACTAATGCTTATGCGACTTTCATGGATATGATGAACCAAGTATTCAAGGAATATTTGGATCATTTCGTTGTTGTCTTTATTGATGACATCCTCATCTATTCCAAAAGTCGTAAAGATCATGATCACCATTTGAAGTTGGTACTTCAAAGGCTTCGTGAAAACAAGCTATATGCCAAGTTGAAGAAATGCGAGTTCTAGCTTAAGGAAGTAGCATTCCTTGGGCACGTGGTGTCAAAACATGGAGTATCTGTTGACCCGGTGAAGATTGAAGCAATACAAAGTTGGGAGCAACCGAAGTCGGTGACCAAAGTACGTAGCTTTTTGGGTTTAGCTGGTTATTATCGGAGATTTGTGGAAGGATTTTCTCGAATCGCTACTTCGTTAACTCAGCTGACTCGGAAAGATACAAAATTCGTATGGAGCAAGGAATGCGAGAAGAGTTTCCAAGAGCTTAAGAGGAGACTCATTTCGCACCTGCTCGACAAATAAATGCTCGGTTCGGATGGATTTGTTATCTATAGCGATGCTTCGGGCAAAGGGTTAGGATGTGTTCTCATGCAACATGGAAAAGTCATAGCCTATGCCTCGCGACAACTTAAAGAATATGAGAGGAATTATCCTACTCATGATCTAGAGTTAGCGCTAAAATGATGTTTCGCATTAAAAATCTGGAGGCACTATTTATATGGGGAGAAAATGGAGATATATTCAGACCATAAAAGCCTCAAATATTTCTTCACCCAAAAGGAACTCAACATGCGGCAACGGCGTTGGTTCGAGCTGTTGAAAGATTACGACTACACCATTCAATACCATCCTGGAAAAACGAACGTGGTAGCTGACGCGTTGAGTAGAAGATCATATGCGGGAACGAGTGTGATGTTGTCAACACAAAGGCCCATTTTGTGTGATTTACAAAAGATGAAGATAGAATTTAAGACTCCGGGGACCCATGCGATGATGTCAAGTATACGCATAGAACAGAATTTAATCGAAAAAGTTAAAGTTGCTCAAGCCACAGACCTGGAGCTGATGCGTATGAAGAAGAAAGTACAAAAAGGTGTTATTCCAGAAGCAAGAATCGATGAAGAAGGAATACTTTGAGTCCAATCCAGACTTTGTGTTCCTAACGACTCTGATTTGAAATACAAGATCACGATGGAGGCAAATAATACACCATTTTGCAATCCATCCTGGAAGTACCAAAATGTATCGTGATCTTCGACATACATTTTGGTGGAACAATATGAAGAGAGAGATCGCGAAGTTTATCTCGAGGTGTTTAACTTGTCAACGTGTAAATGCGGAGCATCAAGTTCCTAAGGGTCCATTGCAACCACTTGAGATTCCGAAATGGAAGTGGGAACACATTACCATGGATTTCGTTACGGGTCTTCCCACGGTTTCTCAAGGTATAGATGCTATTTGGGTTATTGTTGATAGATTAACCAAATTTGCTCATTTCTTGATGATACGGGAGACTTATTCCCTTGAACGTCTTGTTCGTATGTATGTAAATGAGATTGTGAGATTGCATGGCATGCCAGTATCCATAGTTTTGGATCGTGACCCAAGATTCACTTCATGATTTTGGGTTAGCTTGCAAAAAGTTATGGGCACAGATTTACGATTCAGTTTGGCATACCATCCTCAAACGGAAGGACAATCAGAGAGGACTATTCAAACTCTTGAAGATCTATTAAGACTCTGTGTCTTAGACTTCAAAGGGAGTTGGGATAAGTATATAGCATTGGTGGAATTCTCCTACAACAACAGTTATCAGGCAAGTATAGGTGTGGCTCCATTCGAAGCATTATATGGATGAAAGTGTTGTTCTCCAGTATGTTGGGATGAGGTGGGTAAAACAACATTGTTGGGACCAGAGTTTGTACGTATGACTACAGAAAAGATCCAAATGATTCGACAATGTATACAAACGGCACAGGATCGACAAAAGAGTTATGCGGATCTTCATAGAAAGGATGTGGAATTTAGTATTGGGGATCATGTATTGTTGCGTGTTGCTCCATGGAAGGGAGTTACAAGATTTGGGTAAAGAGGAAAGCTCAATCCACGATTTATTGGTCCATTTCATATTCTTGACCGAGTAAGAAATGTGGCCTATAGACTCGCGTTACCACCAAGTATGTCTCGTGTTCATAATGTTTTTCACATATTTGTGCTTCGTAAATATGTGAAAGACCCAAACCACATTATTGAGTTAGAACCGGATGAAATAGCCAAAGACTTAACGTATGAGGAGGTACTTGTAAAGATCTTGGATAGGAAGGAGCATGTCCTATGCACAAAGGTCAAACCACAAGTCAAAGTTTTGTGGAGGAACCATGCTATTGAGGAAATAACCTAGGAGTTGGAAACAGAAATGAAAGCGAGGTATCCTCACCTTTTCGAAACACCAGGTACGTACGTCAATTTCGAGGATGAAATTTAATAAGGTGGGGAGGTTGTAAGACCCCAACTTATTATAAAGGAAATTGAATTTTCTCTATTTATTATTTTGAAATAGTAAGGGTTGATTTGATTAATGTGGTTAGTTATGGGTAAAATGCGCAAATATCTTAAATAAGCAAGTGGTTATAAAATATTCATTGTTGTCGGGGAATATTCGTTTGGTCGTGGAATATTCTTACTGTTGGGGAATATTCGTACGACGGCATAGCCTTGTGTGGGCCCCATAACGGAAAGCGATTGGATGAAGAAAATGACAAATATAAGTTTTTTTTATAAATAACGGCGTAGTTGTTACCATTAACACTATTGGATACCTAGGTGGTAAAAAACACAAGAATAATTTCAGATTGTACCAATTATTGATTCTTACGTAAGAAGGCACTACTCAATAATGGTTACAGTAATTACTATTCAATATTTTGTTTTATTGATTCAATAATTGCTACGTTGATATTTTATATTATTAATATTTCAATAATTGTTACTGCACAATATTTTCTATTATCAGATCAATAATTCATATTATTTGAATAATATTATTAGATAGCATTATTGGCAATGTCTAGAAAGTTTTGTCTAAGGAGAAGTTTGGTCACCTAATTGCGCGCCAGTGAGGAAAAATCCTTATTGAAAAGCCCCCTCTTTCCTGAGAACGGCCTGGTTATCAGTATTGTGATTCTGTAATATTATTTGTGAATAATTAATTATTAATTTATATGATAAGAAAAATATTTATTTATGTGGATATAAATGGAGGAATTTTTAGAAAAGTGACAATTATTGAAAATTGATATTTTATCTTTTCTGATAAAATAATTTATTTAAATATATTATTATATTATAATAATATAATAATGGTGATATTTTTACAATGAATGTGTGATATATGAATAAATGAGGAGGAAGAATATTTTTGTTACAATAAATGTTAAAAACATGTTAAACATGTTGGTGGGCCCCATTTTTGACTAAAATTTGATTATAGCTTGTAAAATCGTCCGTATGTGGATTCGATTAGTTTTTGTTTGGAATTTGGAAAAACTTAAACTTACAAAGTTGTAGAAATTGAATTTCCTATGGAATGGACATAAGATTCAATTTTTTCTGATAAAAGGACTATTTATTATGAATTATTGAAGTTCCGGAATAATTGATTTTTGAAGTTTTAAGTATTTTTTAAAAGAAAAACATTTTTTCATTTTGGTGGGCCCCACATGTGTGGTAAATGAGCTGATTTCAGATTCTCTTGAGGTGGGCGTGAAATTTTTTAAAAATAATAATATTTTATTAAATTTTCTGCTTTGGTGTTCTAAGCATTTTCCTATAAATAGGGTGTTTAGGTTAGAATTGAAAATCATACTAGAAACTAAAGTTTTCTCTCTCTATATTATCGAGCGTATTCTTGTGAGTATTTTGATTCTTTTAGTGTTGTTATACGGTGCATGTTTCCTTCAGCACTATATCTAGTATTCTAGTCAGAAGTACTGTCCTTTTGAGGTAAGGGATGTTATTTTTTTATAAATGATATTATTTCTTCTAATATCATTATATCGAAATATTGATATAAATTTTATTGTGAAAATTCTACCTTTTTGTGTCGAGGTTACTATTCACGTATATGACATTATTCAAAAATACGACACTATTCACCAAAAAATAAAATTTCTCTTCTTTGTCCTAGATGACTATTTTTGTTACTATCTTTGATTGCATCCATGTTTTGATCATTATTCTTAAATTTTACTCCACCATGGTATATTATGGGGTGTTTTTTCTGAACATGGATAAACCGAAGTATAAATCTCTAATATTTGTTCTTTTGTCTCACTGAATTTGTTTTCTTTAAAATATTTTCCATCATCCTCAGTCCTAAATGATGATATAACTGAATATCTTTGGCCTGTAGTGCAAAGATGAATGATTTTCTGATGAATATCTTTGGCCCGTAGTGTAAAGATGAATAGGTGTTGAGATGAACATGACCAACTGATGAATATCTTTGGCCTGTAGTGCAAAGATGAATATTTGATTCAAGATGTATATTGATTGATGTTACAAGGATAAAATATTGATGATGGACTTTTAAATCATAGAAGATAGTAGATTTCATCCTCTACTTAACTCTTCTAATGAATCGTTATTTTCGCTGTGAATATTGATCTGAAATTTGTTTATTATATTCTATCAGATTTTTTCCTGTTGAGGACTAACGATAATTTGTTCTATATTATCTTAGTCATAATGTTCTGTACTGGGCTAGTTGAGCTCACCCTTTTTCTTTTTGTTCCATTTTTCTTTCTAGGAGGCGAGAATGTAGCGAGTACTAGTCGGGGTATGGAATGATGGTTCTAGAAATTGTTTTAGTAGTCCTCATTACTTTTGTAAAATAATGTATCAATAATTGTAACGAGGATTTATTTGAGTGTGGATATTGTCTAGAAGACAATATTTGTATTTAAACTCACAGTTTATGTGTTGTCGTATTTTGCACGACAATAGTATTAATGAAGTTGTAGTTATTTCTGTACCATGTATTTGGCGACTTAGAATGGGTAATGTATACCTATTTTGGGGGCGTCACATGATAGATTATTGTTAAGATATGAGTTTTGCATAATTAATGCTTGTTCGAAAAGTTTTGATGAGTTATAGTTAATTCTTAAATTTTCATAGTCTATGCTTGCCCACATTAATTGTAAAATTACTAAATTAAAGAGAAGGGAGATCAAAACCATAGTTAAGTTATAAAAATAGAAGAGTTTGGACTACTTATTATGCTTATTGTTTAGTGAATTCAGATTTCTAGATTGATTCTTCATTGATAATTTTCATATTCTAATTAGTTTAATTATAGTTAATCAATTTTCTATTTTATTTCTATTTCGCCTCAAATAAATATTAAGGTTGTTTTAAAATTAATCTAATTTATGCAGGTTTGACCTGTATTTGTCAATTTTTTAATTTGACATTGTACACTTACAATAACATATTTTTATCACATCATAATTATCCAGAATATCAGATTGTGTATATATACATTGAACTTCAACTTGAAATGACAAATACTTTGGTGCTTGCTTAACCCTTTTTGAATTTTCTGGATTCAAAATGCGAAGTTGAATCCAAACTAAAAACAAATTGGCAAAACCGTCGTTAAATTTCTATGTTGTAGCGACGAAAAAAATCGTCGCTATAGCCGGTTCGATTTTTGTTCACCCTCTATGGTTCCCTAGAGAGACGGACCGTGTATATATATATGGGATTTAATCTGTGGCAACCGGTTGCCATAAACACTGTTCAACAACCAAGTTTACAACCGTCGATCCATACATTATAAGGCCTAGATTAAAAAAATTTCCCCTATTGCTACAGCCTATAACGGCAGTCCAATCCCTTCAATTCCCGTTATCTTATTACATAAGTGCCCCTCACAATTTATCACTTCTCTGCCGCTACAGCCTCTCTCGACAGCTGGTCATAAAAGTTATGACAACATTATGGCAAAGTTGACCTGACCGAGGCCTTTTACTTTTCACGAATTTTTATGTTGGCATGTGAGTGTCCTGCCGCTACAGGCTGTAGTGGCAACCATCATTTTTTTATATTCCATGCTTGCTTCCTCCGTTGTTGAATTATCTCTCCAACCTTTCTTCTCACAGATCTCAGATCTTGGTTTCCTCTAGATATTTCTTTCCTTTTTTTCAGATCTATTTTTTTTTGTTGATGTTTGTGACACCACAAAAATCTTGATTCGCCAAATACATGATACAAAATTCAAATACAAACTTATTTAAAACTGACGTATTTTTGTTTAAATATGTGACATGAGCTAAGAAAACTTGACATCAATTTTTCAATAAACAAATAGCTTTACGGCTTGAGATGACAATGATTGGTTTTAATGGTTTGGTTGCTTGAATTCGCATAATAGGTTGGTTAGGAATATGAAAGCTAACAACCTTATGAAAACAATTAATTTTTGCATGATGAGTAGTTAACCAATTAATCCCTAGAATTACGTCAAATGCAAGTATTTTCAAAGAAATAAGAACAACAGGTAACGTGCTGGTGCCGATTTGAACTAAACAAGACTTATAAATAGTGGATGTAATGAATGTTTCTCCCAACGGAGTTTCAGCCGATAAGTCAAAGTCTAATTTCTTCGGAGTTAAATTTAAACATTGAAAAGTAAGAGAAATAAAAGAATGGGTAGAACCGGTATCAAATAAGGTATAGACTTCGCTAGAGTTTATGATTAGCTTACCTGCGTTTGGGTTCCTCGCTTTCTGGGAGGTCACGACAAACGCTCTCCCTTGAACTACCGGCTTTGACTTCTTTGGGATGACCTTTGACGCCTCCATCCCAGCTGGACTTGGCTTTCCTGCACGATAAAATCGAGCTAGGTGACCTTATCTTTCACAATTATAACACGTTTTGGACTGTTGTGCACAGTTCGGACTGATGTGTCCCTCCCCTCCACATTTGAAGCATATGATAGGTGCTCGTTCTCCTTCCTTAACAACGGGTGCTGGTGCTGACGTCTTTCCATCATTGTTGAATCTCCTCTTCTTGAAATGTCCACTTTTATTGTCTTGGCCATGATTACCATCGAAGTGGTTACCATTTCTGGCATGTTGATTACCTCCACGTTTGTTGTCACCACTTCAATGACTGTTACCACTAGTATTATCATTTTACTGGTTGCTCTCTCTTGGTTGGGTTAACTCATTATCGCGCTCCAATAACTGAGCCCTATTTACAACATCTTCATATAAACACAGTTTGTGAGAAATGAGGTATTAATGTATCTCGGGTTTCAAACCTGTTAGAAACATCCGCGTCATTCTTTCCTTATTATCAACCAGTGGGGACATATTTGGGATACTAAGCAAACTTAACTTAGCTTCAGATCGCGATACGGTCATATTGTTTTGCTCCAACTTGATGAACTCTACCTCCTTCATGTGACGAATACTTTTGAAAAAGTACTTGTCATTGAACAGTTCTTGGAACTTGTGACGCCCCCAAAATAGGTATACATCACCCATCTTGAGTCGCCAAATACATGGTACAAAATTCAAATACAACTTAATAATACAATTGTCGTGTAAAATACGACAAAACATAAAGCGAGAGTTTTAATACGAATATTGTCTTCAGATGTATTCAAACTCAAAAGGAGTCCTCAATACATTTATTATCACACTATTTCATAGAATAGTGAGGACTACTAATGCAAACATCACGACCGCTACTCCATTCCCCGACTAGTCCTCGCTACGTTCTCATTTCTCAAGAGAACAATGAAAGCAAAAGGGTGAGCTCAACTAGCCCGAAGAAATATTATGACTAAGATAATGCGAGAATAAATTATTATTAGCCTTCAACGTTGTTAAACCGATAAAATATAACAAACATGAAGTTTAACTACAGCGGAACAAGCAATCCATTAGAAGAGTCAATTAGAGAATAAAATCTACTGTCTTCTATGATTTAAAAGGTTTTTCATCACTTTAATCGCTGAGACTCAGCTTAATAAATAATCCACATCATCCCTGCACTACGACCAATGATATTCATTAGTATCACGACCACAAATTATCCATGCATTACGGGCCAATGATATTCATGTTTTCATCAATGGTCATGATCATGCCAACAACTGTCCATCAATGCACTACGGGCCAATGAGGACTTTTACCACATCATTTGTAACATTACGATCATGATTATACCGAATTATCCCCGATCATAATCATACCAAGTCCACCTATGTACTACAGGCCACAAATGACTTTCAACATAATATAAACATGAGGATGATGACAATGATATAAAATTCAATAAAACAAGTTCAAGGATAAATTTTTAAAGATTTATAATTTAATTTATCCAAAAATCAATACCGTCTAAATTGTCAACATGATACTGCTTTGTGGAGTAAAATTCAAGAATAATATTTTACCAAAAATAATTTGGACCGAAAATGAATTAATTTTTATCATGAATAGTACCCTGGGTGAATAGTACTCCAGTGAATAGTACCCCGTGAATAGTACTTCGGGAATAGTAACCCCATGAATAGTACTCCGATATGAAAAAGTTAAAACTTATCAAGAATGCTTAGAATAATATTTATATGAAAAGATATTGGATAGAGCGCAAATATCAAGGATATTCTACTAATTTCATAGAGTATAGAAGCCAAAACTTTAATCAAATGAGTATAGAATTCGAAATCTGAAACGAAATAATATTACTTACATACTATAGAGTATGGAAGAAAATATTATTTCAAGCGAATATTGAACAAAAATAACACCCCTTACCTTGAAAAGAAGAGTATTCCAACTGGTATAGCGGGGATATTCTTGAAGAAAAATTTAACTGTTTTCTACGCTCAAAGCTTTCTAAATTTCGAAAGAAATACGCTTAATATTATAGAAGAAGAATTCTCTGATTCTGGTGTGATTTTCAATTCTAACTAAGCATCCTATTTATAGGAGAATGGAAAGGATACTATTTGAAAAAGAAATCACGGACGCAACAGTGGAATCACGGGCTTGCAACGTATCAGTACACTAATTAACATTTTGAACCAATAAGAGAGTATCCTTTAAAACAATTCCCACGTTACTAAAACAATTGCTTCCATCAAATGTTATACTGACCAATCAAAGACTACCTCTATCTGAAGGGAATGCAAATTTCAAGATATTGACCAATGAGGGAACACCCTCCTTTATAAAGTATTGAATAGGAATCATACTTGGAATATTTGGCCAACATTTGTTCATAATTTGCCCCATTTCACATGCCATATCACGGGCACACATTATCACCCACACACACTATATAATACTAATACTTCAATCCACCATTTCCACTTTTCCACCAAACTTCCACTTTTCCACCAAAAATTCCACCCGTGAATCCCCCCCCCCCATGCCAAACTTTATATATATATATATATATAATACTTATATATATATAAACAAAAATTGAGATAACTTCTACTAACAGTTTTGAAAAATGGGTAAATGGGGGTTCATAAAATAAATAAAATTTACATCAAATACTTCATAAAAATTCCTTCAATATTTTTAACATTTATCATCATTATTATAATTCGCAATATTTAACAACCAGGTCATTCCCAGGAAAGAGGGGGCTTTCCAATAAGGATTTCTGTAAAATTCCAAATTTTACGAATAAAGATATAATTTTCTCAAAATATTTTTTTAATATTATGACATGGATTTGAGATAATGTTATACTTGTGGGTAGTATTTATAAATTTTGAAAAGTATGCAAGTTGTTGTATTATATTCGATTGGTCGGGGAATATTCGTTTTAGCAGAGAATATTCGAACAACGACGCAATCATTGGTGGACAGCACAACAAAATTATTGTCGGAATGAGAAAACGACAAAAATATATTTATGAAAATAACAGCGTAAGTTTTACCGTTAAAACTGTTGAACTACCCGGTAGTAAAAGTACAGTAATATGCGTGGTTGCATAGTAGCACACGGTATTGGTTATTGATGCTTACGTGAGAAGTCACTCAGTTATACTCAATTATTGCTATAGTAATTGTTGCATCATATCTCTCATGTTATTGATTCGATTATTGTCACAGTATCATCTGCATAATATGATATATTATTAAATCAATAATTGAGGCGACAAAGTTATTTATATTATTAAATTATAATATTTACAATGTCTAGAAGTTCTGTCAAGGAGAGGTTTGGTCACCTAATTGCACACCAATAAGGGAGAAATCCTTATTGGAAAGCCCCCTCTTTCTTGGGAATGACCTGGTTGTTAAATATTGTGAGTTATAATATTAATGATGAATAAGTTCGTGTTGATTAAATATGTATTTGATAGTTTCATTGTGTTGAAATTATTTGTGTTAGTGGAAATTGACATTTATTTCTATAATAACTGATGTCTGGAGGTTATATTATTCAATCGGGTATTCGGGGCACTTTTTGTGTCGGAGTACTATTCACGAGTTACTATTCACCCGAAAAATATTTTTCTTTTCGGTACAAATCATTTTTGGGTACAATATTATTCCATGAGGAGATATGCTAATTTTTCAGATCGTTGGTTGAAATTATAATAGTAAATCAATATGGATTGTTGATTTAAAGTTTTAATAGTTATTTGTCCCTTCAGTTTTCCAAGAATTATTTGTCCTTTTAGTTTTCTAAGAGTTATTTGCCTCTTCGGTGTTTCAAGAGTTAATTGCCCCTTCGCAAATAGTAGTTGTCTCTTCAATATTACCAAGAGTCATTTTGATCCTTCGTTAAGACCAAGAGCCACTTTCAGTTCTTCTATAAATAGAAGCTCATTCTTCCATTATTTCTTACGAATTCACTGAAACTCTAGAGAGAGAAACTATAGAGAGAAAGAAGAAAAGTATTCTGCTACTTCACTTTTCCAATATCCAGTTTCTTCTAAGGTAAGGGGTATTATTCTTTCGTATTCATGAAGAGAATTATTTTCTTTCAATACTCGTAAGAGTTGTTATTCCATTCTTCATTATTATGTTGGAATAACCTGTTTATGCGAAGTACCGTATACATGGTGAAATTCTTCTGTTCTTCCATTCTTCGTTATTATGTTGGAATAACCTGTTTATGCGAAGTACCGCATACATGGTGAAATTCTTTTGTTATTCTATTCTTCGTTATTATGTTGGAATATCTTGTTTATGCGAAGTACCACATACATGATGAAATTCTTCTGTTATTCCATTCATTATTATTATGTTAGAATAACCTGTTTATGCGAAGTACCGCATACATGGTGAAATTCTTCTATTATTCTGTTCTTTATCATTCTGTCGGAATATCCTGCGTACGTGCATTTACTATTTGGACTGGTTCCATTATTTATTATTCGTCGAGAATATCACGCTCAGGCGCGTTCTGTTGGACCTGGTTCCATCATTTATTATTCTGTCAGAATATCCTGTTTGTGCGTTTACGCATGACCTGGTTCCATTATTTATTATTCTGTTGTAATAACCTGTCTATGCGAAGTACCGCATGCATGGGGATTTCTATTGTTATTCCATTCTTTATTATTCTCCTGAAACATCCTGTCGGTGCAAATTTCGCCTAACCTGGTTCCGTTATTTATTATTATGTTGCAATAACCTGTCTATGCGAAGTACCGCATGCATGGTGATTTCTTTTGTTATTCCATTCTTTATTATACTCAGTTGGTTAAAGTTTTGACTTTCTATACTCCATGAAATTAGTGGAATATCTTTGATATTTACGCTTCATCCAATATCTTTTCATGGAAATATTCTTCTGAGCATTCTTGAATTTTACTCTACAAAGAAGTATCATGTTGACAATTTAGACGTTATTAGTTCCTGGATAATTTAATTCTTGAACTTGTTTTATTGAATTCTTATATCATTGTCATCATCCTCGTGTTTATATTTTATTGAAAGTCATCTGTGGCCAGTAGTGCATAGATGGACTTGGTATGATTATGACCAGGGATTATTCGATATAATCATGACCGTAATGTTACAAATGATGTGGAAAAAGTTCTCATTGGCCCGTAGTGCATTGATGGACAGTTTTTGGTATGATTATGGCTATGGATTCTCTTCGGCCAAGGGAGCAAAGATGAATTATTTTATGGCATGATCAGGACCGTTGATAAAAACACAATTATCTTTGGCCCGTAGTGCATGGATAATTCGTGGTCGTGATACTAAATAATATCTTTGGCTTGTAGTGCAGGGATGAATTGATAATGTGGATTATTTATTAAGCTGAGTCCCAGCGATAAAAGTGATGAAAAACTTTTTAAATCATAGAAGATAGTAGATTTTATTCTCTACTTGACTCTTCTAATGGATTGCTTATTCCGCTGTAGTTAAACTTGATGTTTATTATATTTTATCAGTTTAACATTGTTGAAGACTAATGATAATTTATTCTGCATTATCTTAGTCATAATATTTCTTACTGGGCTAGTTGAGCTCACCCTTTCTTTCACTGTTCTCTTCAGGAAATGAGAATATAGCTGGGATGAGTCGGGGAACGGAGTGACGGTCCAGATGATAGCATTAGTAGTCCTCACTATTCTGTTAAATAGTGTGACAATAAATATAATGAGGACTCCTTTGAGTGTGGATATTGTCTAGATGACAATATTCTTATTAAAACTCTTAGTTTATGTTTTGTCGTATTATTTACACGACAGCTGTATTATTAAGTTGTATTTGTATTTTGTACTATGTATTTGGCGACTCAAGATGGGTGATGTATACCTGGTTTGGGGGCTTCATAGTTGGTATCAAAGCTTAGGGATATGATCCCTGGCTGAGATGTGAGACAAGAACTAAGAGGGGAGAGACGGAGAATTCCTTCACTAGTATGACATACCTAAGTTTATTTGGTATTTAATTGGTCGGTCAGAATATAGGGATAATATGTGATATGTTATTTAACCCTTGTTTTTGTTGAAGTATTTGAAAATGGCATCCGAAAATGTTGAGAATAGCAATGGAGCACAGGAGACCGTTGAGTCTCCACAGATCAATAATCAGGATAATGTGCAACAGGAAGGCGATAATCCTCCTGTAAACAACAACACTGATCAAATGACGAACGATGGTACGTTTAGGAGCTTTTTAGAATACATGCAACACCAAACGAGAGAGACTCATATTCATAATGCAGGTGGAAACAATGGCAACCCACGGTTGGTCACCGCTAAGTAGTTCAAGGAGCTGGGACCACCGGAGTTTTTTGGAAAGCCAGACCCACTTAAGGCAGAGACGTGGATTAAGCAGATCGCCAAGTTATTTGATGTCTTGGAATGCTCAGAGGAGCAAAATGTTCCATTCGCTACCTTTATGTTGCGTGAAGAAGCAGATCATTGGTGGGAATCTGTAAAATGTACCCAGCCTGACGAACTCAAGATGTCTTGGGAGATGTTCCAAGAGTTGTTCAACGATAAGTACTTTCCCGAAAGTATTCGTCACATGAAGGAGGTGGAGTTCATCAAGCTGGAGCCAAACAATATGACCGTGTCGTAGTACGAGGCTAAGTTTGTTGAGTTGTCTCGGTTTGCATCCCATTTGGTCAATAATGAGGAGCGAATGACGCGAATGTTTCTAAGAGGTTTAAAACCTAATATACGTCAATACCTCATTTCTCATAAACTTTGTTTATATTCAGATGTTGTGAATAGGGCCCAGTTATTGGAGCGCGATAATGAGTTAGCACAACCAAAAGGTAACAACCAACAACACGATAATAATTATACTGGTGGCAACGGCCATCGGAACAATGATAACCAACGTGAGGGAAATTATCATGCCAAGAATGGTAAACACTTCGGTGGTAATCATGGCCAAGATAATAGAAGTGGAAATTTCAAGAAGAGAAGGTTCAATAATGATGGAAAGACAGCAGCACCAGCACTCGTTTCAAAGGAAGAAGAACGACCACCGGTCATATGTTTCAAATGCGGACATGAGGGACATATCTGTCTAAACTGTACGCAGCAATCCAAAGCGTGTTTTAATTGCGGAAGAAAAGGTCACCTAGCTTGATTTTGTCGTATGGTGAAGTCAAGTCCAGCTGGGATGGTGATGCCAAAGGATATCCCAGACAAGCCAAAACCGGTAGTTTAAGAGAGAGCATTTTTTCTTTCGAGACGAGGAACCTGAATAAAATTATCACGGGTAAGTTAATCATAAACTCTTGAGAAGTCTATACCGTGTTAGATACTGGTTCTACTCACTTTTTCTTTTCACCTAGTTGTGTTCAATGTTTGAATTTAACTCCGGAGAAGTTAGACTTTGATTTATCTGTTGAAACTCAGTTGGGAGAAACCTTCGTTACCTCCACTATTTATAAATCTTGTTTGATTCAAATCAACACTTTTACGTTACCTGTCGATCTTATCTCTTTGAAAATACTTGCCTTTGATGTGATTTTAGAAATCGATTGGTTAACTACTAATCATACTTTTAGTAAGGTTGTTAGCTTTTATATTCCTAACCAACATGTTATGCGAATTCAAGCAACTAAACCACTAAGTAAAGAGCCCTGTCCTTTCGTTGTTGATTTCCTTGTGTGGAATGCACCGAAGCCAGACTTTCCATAGGGGACGTTGTGAATAACGATGGCAAGTTGATAGGTATCAATGTGACGTGTTATCCAAGTCTTGGATGAGAGTCACAGTTGTGAATGATATTTCTATTGTTAATAAATTTCTTGACGTATTCTTGAAGACTTCTTAGCCTACCCTAGAGCGTGAAATCGAATTTTGTATTGACCCCAGTACAAAACCCATTTCTTAAACCCTCAAATATTTTCTTCACCTAAAACGAACGTAACATGCGCCAAAGACGTTGGCTCGAGCTGTTGAAGATTACGATCGTACCATTCAATACCATCGTGGAAAAGCGAACGTGATAGCTGATGTGTTGAGTAGAAGATCGTATGCGTTTATGAGTGTGAATATACGAACCTACGTGAAGATAACGAATATACGAGTAGAATCGACTTTAATCAATAAAGTTAAAGCCGCTCAAACTACACACCCGAAGCTGATGAATGTGAAAAAAGAAGGTTCAAGAGGGTGTTATTCTAGAAGCAAGAATTGATGAAGAGAGGAAATGTCAACCCTCGATTTAATTGGTCCATTTGAAATCCTCGATCAAGTAAGAACTGTGGCTTATAGACTCGTTTTACCACCAAGTATGTCGTGTGTTCATAACGTTTTTTACGTATCGATGTTATGTAAATATGTGGATGACCTGAACCACATTATTGATTTAGAACCGGACGAGATAGCGAATAATTTAACATATGAAGATGTACCTATTAAAATCCTGGAATATATTCTATGCTTAAAGGTTATAGCTCAAGAGTTAGAATCTGACGAAGTGTCCTCATCTATTCGGCATACCAGGTACGTACGTAAATTTTGAGGGCAAAATTTCATAAGGAGGGGAGATTGTAAAATCCTAAATTTTACGAATAAAGATTTAATTTTCTCAAAATATTTTTTTTAATATTATGGTATGGATTTGAGATAATGTTATAGTTGTGGGTAGTATTTATAAATTTTGCAAAGTATGCAAGTTGTTGTATTATATTCGATTGGTCGGGGAATATTCGTTTTAGCAGAGAATATTTGTACAATGGGCGATAATTATTTATGGACCCATACTTGGAATTATTGTCGGAATGAGAAAACGACAAAAATATATTTATGAAAATAACTATGGAAGTTTTTACCGTTAAAACTGTTGAACTACCATTAGTAAGTAAAAGTACTGATGTCTGGCGTGGTTGCATAGTAGCACACGATATTGGTTATTGATGCTTACGTGAGAAGTCACTCAGTTATACTCAATTATTGCTACTGTAATTGTTGCATTATATCTCTCATGTTATTGATTCGATTATTGTCACAGTATCATCTACATAATATGATATATTATTAAATTAATAATTGAGGCGACAAAGTTATTCATATTATTAAATTATAATATTTACAATGTCTAGAAGTTACATCGAGGAGAGGTTTGGTCACCTAATTGCATTGCTTGATAGGGAGAAATCCTTATTGGAAAGCCCCCTCTTTCCTGGGAACGACCTGGTTGTTAAATATTGTGAGTTATAATATTAATGATGAATAAGTTCGTGTTGATTAAATATGTATTTGATAGTTTCATTGTGTTAAAATTATTAGTGTTAGTGGAAATCGACATTTATTTCGATAATAACTGATGTCTGGAGGTTATATTGTTCAATCAGGTATTGGGGGCACTTTTCGTATCGGAGTACTATTCACGAGTTACTATTCATGAGTTACTATTCACGGGGTACTATTCACCAAAAAAATATATATCTTTTTGGTCCAAATCATTTTTGGGTACAATATTATTCCATGAGGAGATGTGCTAATTTTTCAGACCGTTGGTTAAAATTATAATAGTAAATCAATATGGATCATTGATTTAAAGTTTCTAGAGTTATTTGTCCCTTCAGTTTTCCAAGAGTTATTTGTCCCTTCAGTTTTTTAAGAGTTATTTGTCCCTTCAGTTTTCCAAGAGTTATTTGCCTCTTCGGTGTTTCAAGAGTTAATTGCCCCTTCGCAAATAGTAGTTGTCTCTTCAATATTACCAAGAGTCATTTTGACCCTTCGTTAAGACCAAGAGCCACTTTCAGGTCTTCTATAAATAGAAGCTCGTTCCTTCATTATTTCTTATGAATTCACTGAAACTCTAGAGAGAGAAACTATAGAGAGAAAGAAGAAAAGTATTCTGCTACTTCACTTTTCCTATATCCAGTTTCTTCTAAGGTAAGGGGTATTATTCTTTCGTATTCATGAAGAGAATTATTTTCTTTCAATACTCGTAAGAGTTGTTATTCCATTCTTCATTATTATGTTGGAATAACCTGTTTATGCGAAGTACCACATACATAGTTAAATTCTTCTGTTCTTCCATTCTTCGTTATTATGTTGGAATAACCTGTTTATGCGAAGTACCGCATACATAGTGAAATTCTTCTATTATTTCGTTCTTTATTATTCGCGGAATATCACATAACGTGCGCGCTGGGACTGGTTCCATTATTTATTATTCATTTGGAATATCCATGCATCACGTTTACGTGGGACCTAGTTCCATCATTTATTATTCGCAAGCCGAATATCACATGCATGCGTTTATGCATGACCTAGTTCCATTATTTATTATTCTATTGGAATAACCTGTCTATGCGAAGTACCGCATGCATGGTGATTTCTATTGTTATTCCATTCTTTATTATTCTGTTGGAACATCCTCGCTTGGGTGCAATTTACGCGACCTAGATTCATTATTTTTTATTACTGTTGGAATAACTTCGTCTATGCAATAATCGCATGCATGGAGATTTCTTTTGTTATTCCATTCTTTATTATACTCAGTTGGTTAAAGTTTTGACTTCTATACTCCATGAAATTAGTGGAATATCCTAGATATTTACGCTTCATCTAGTATCTTTTCATGGAAATATTCTTCTGAGCTTTCTTGAATTTTACTCTATAAAGAAGTATCATGTTGACAATTTGGACGTTATTAGTTCCTGGATAATTTAATTCTTGAACTTGTTTTATTGAATTCTTATATCATTGTCATCATCCTAATGTTTTTGTATTTTGTTGAAAGTCATCGTGGCTTTCGTAGTGCATAAATGGACTTGGTATGATTATGACGACGGGGATTATTCGGTATAATCATGGACCGTAATGCTACAAATGATGTGAAAAAAAAAAGTCCTCATTGGCCCGTAGTGCATTGATGGACGAGTTTTGGTATGATTATGGCTATGGATTCTCTTGACCGAGGGAGCAAAGATGAATTGTTTTATGGCATGATCGGAAGAGTAGTTGATGAAAACATAATTATCTTTGGCCCGTAGTGCATGGATAATTCGTGGTCGTGATACTAAATAATATCATTGGCCTGTAGTGCAGGGATGAATTGATAATGTGGATTATTTATTAAGCTGAGTCCCAACGATAAAAGTGATGAAAAACTTTTTAAATCATAGAAGATAGTAGATTTTATTCTCTACTTGACTCTTCTAATGGATTGCTTGTTTCGCTGCAGTTAAACTTGATGTTTGTTATATTTTATCAGTTTAACATTGTTGAAGACTAATGGTAATTTATTCTGCATTATCTTAGTCATAATATTTCTTACTGGGCTAGTTGAGCTCACCCTTTCTTTCATTGTTCTCTCCAGGAAATGAGAATATAGCTGGGATGAGTCGGGGAACGGAGTGACGGTCCAGATGATAGCATTAGTAGTCCTCAATATTCTGTTAAATAGTGTGACAATAAATGTAATGAGGACTCCTTTGAGTATGGATATTGTCTAGATGACAATATTCTTATTAAAACTCTCGATTTATGTTTTGTCATTATTATTTACACGGACAATTTGTATTATTAAGTTGTATTTGAATTTTGTACCATGTATTTGGCGATTCAAGATGTGTGATGTATACCTATTTTGGGGCGCCACAATTTCTCCCTATCAAGCGCCGCAATTAGGTGACCAAACTCTCCTTGATGAACTTCTAGACATCGTCAATATTGCAAATAATAATATTAATAATTTTGTCGTCTCAATTATTGATTTAATAATATATAAAATATCGACAATAATTGAATCAAATAACGTGAGATACTATGCGAAATTCTATTGTAGTAATAATTGAACAAAACCGAGTGACTTCTCATGTAAGCATCAATAATCAATACCGTGTGCTACTACTATGCAACCACGCAGCGTATTCTTGTACTTTAATCTGAGAGTTTCAACAGTTAACGGTAAAACTTCCGCCGTTATTTTCATAAAAAGATATTTTTGTTGATTCTTAATCCGACAATAATTCTATTGTGGGGTCCACCAATGATTGTGCTATCGTATGAATATTCCCTGTTAAAACGAATATTCCCCGACCAATCGAATATTATATAACAACTTGCGTACTTTGCAAAATTTATAAATATTGCCCACAACTATAACATTATATCAAATTCACTCCATAATATTCAAAAATGATATTTATAGAAAATTCATCTTTATTCATAAAAGTTGGGGTCTTACAGAACTTCTCCCAAGACATCTTCAGTGCGGTAGGCTGAGTACGCTTTACAGATTCCCACCAATAATCTGCCTTTCCTCGTAACATGAAAGTGGAAAAGGGAACCTTTTACTCCTCGGAGCATCCCAAGACATCAAATATCTATGTAATCTGCTTTATCTACGTCTCCGCCTTAAGTGGTTTTGGCTCTCCCAAAAACTCCGGTGGTCCCAGCTCCTTGAACTGCTTAGCGGTGACCATACGAGAGTTGCCAATGTTTCCACCAAAAGCATAGCTGAGAGTTTTTACACAAATATTATCTTCTAGATAATATCCAAACTCAAATTTAATATTATTACATTTATTTTCACACTATTTCACAAAATAGTGAGGACTACTAATGCAAACAACTGGACCGTCACTCGGTTTCCCAACTAGTCCCAGCTATATACTCATTTCCTGAAGAGAATAATGAAATCAAAGGGTGAGCTCAACTAGCTCAGTAAGAAATATTATGACTAAGATAATATAGAATAATTTATCGTTAGCCTTCAACAGTGTTAAATTGATAAAATATAATAGACATCAAGTTTAACTGCAGCGGAACAAACAATCCATTAGAAGAGTCAAGTAGAGCATGAAATCTACTATTTTCTATGATTTAAAAAGTTTATCATCAATTTTATCGCTGAGACTCAGCTTAATAAATAATCCACATCATCGAATCACCCCTGCACTACGGCCAAGGATATTAATTAGTATCACGACCACAAATTATCCATGCACTACATGCCAAAGATATTCGTGTTTTTATCAATGGTCATGATCATGCCAACCACTGTCCATCAATGCACTACGGGCCAATGAGGACTTTTACCACATTATTTGTAACATTACGGTCATGATTATGCCGAATAATCCTTGGTCATAATCATACCAAGTCCATCTACGCACTACGAGCCACAGATAACTTTCATCATAATATAAACATGAGGATGATGACAATGATATAAGAATTCTATTACAAGAAAGCAAAGGATACATTTTTAAAGATTTATAATTTAATTTATCCAGAATTCAATAATGTCCAAATTGTCAACATGATACTGCTTTGTGGAGTAAAATTCAAGAATAATATTGTATTAAAAATGATTTGGATCGAAAAGAAATCAATTTTTTTTGTCATAAATAGTACCCCAGGTGAATAGTACCTGAGTAAATAGTATCCCGTGAATAGTACTTCAGGAATAGTAACCCCGTGAATAGTACTCCGACATGAAAAATTTAAAACTGATCAAGAATGCTCAGAATAATATTTTCTTGAAAAGATATTGGATGAGGCGCAAATATCAAGGACATTCTACTAATTTCGTGGAGTATAGAAGCCAAAACTTTAACAAAATGAGTGTAGAATTCAAAATCTGAAACGAAATAATATTCCTTACATACTACAGAGAATAGAAGAAAATATTATTTCATACGAGTATTGAACAAAAATAATATCTCTTACCTTAAAAGGAAGAGTAATCCGACTGGTAAGGCGGGGACATTCTTGAAGAAAACTTATACTATTTTCTATGCTCAAAGTTTTCTAAAACTCGAAAGAAATATGCTCAATATTATAGAAGAAGAATTCTCTGATTCTGGTGTGATTTTTAATTCTAACTAAGCATCTTATTTATAGGAGAATGGAAAGGATACTATTTAGAATTTTCACGGACTGCACAGTAGAAAATCGGACGAAATCATTTGTAAGATCACGGGTGAGGGAAAAAAACTTATGATGTTCCTTTTCAAATTAATAATATAATATTCAATAAAATATAATATATTCTATTTTTTATAAAAAAATAAAACTTATTATAATATATATATATATATATATATATTATAAACTTATAATATATATAATATATGTATACACCCACCCGTGACAAACATTTTCAGATTCCTCCCTCCCCCCCTCCATTTCATTTTTCTTCCAGTGGGCCTCATGTGTTTCACCCCACCAACATATCACCATCACAGGTGGATCCCACCATAATATATATACTGAATAACTTTCTACCGATTATTTTGAAAAATAAGTAAATGGGGGTCTAAATAATACGCCAAAATTTATAACAAATATTTCATAAAATCCCCTTAATATTTTTAACAACATTTATTCATCATTATTATTATTCGTAATATTTAAAAACCAGATCATTCCCAGGAAAGAGGGGGCTTTCCAATAAGGATTTCTTCCTATTGGCCCGCAATTAGGTGACCAAACCTCTCATCGACAGAACTTTCTAGACATCGTCAATATTATGAATAACTGTATTGTCTCAATTATTGACTTAATCATATAAAATATCGATAATAATTGAATCAAATAACGTGAGATACTATGCATCAATTACTGTAGCAATAATTGAATAAAATTGAATGACTTCTTACGTAAGCATCAATAATCAATACCGTGTGCTACTATGCAACCATGTGTATTACTGTACTTTTACCACCGGGTGTTTCAATAGTTTAACGGTAAAACTTCCACCGTTATTTTCATAAAAAGATATTTCTATCGTTTTCTAACTCTGACAATAATTTCGTTGTGGGGTCCACCAATGATTGTGCTGTCATACGAATATTCCCTGTTAACCCCGACCAATCGAATATTTTATGACAACTTGTATACTTTGTAAAATTTATAAATACTACCCGCAACTATAACATTATATCAAATCCACACCATAATATTTAAAAATATATTTTGAAAAAAATTAATCTTTATTCATAAAAGTTGGGGTCTTACAATGTTGTTGTCCACTTTTACTCTCAAGTCCAAGTTGAAATTCTTATCTGGCATTTCTTCATTCTTATTTCAGAATGACACACAACATACCTGCTCATAAAAGGTTTGTATCAAGTTCTTCAGATTCAATTATTAGTTTAAATTGTGAAAATACATCTTAGTTTGTAAGTGAAGTTGAAAGTAATAAATCTAAATTGGTGTCATACGTTGGTCAATTATTTTCTAAGTTGGAAGAAGTTGAATTTTTTTACAGGTCGTATTTAAAAAAATGGTTTTGAGATTAGAATTGCAACAAGTCATAAACATGCTAGTACTAATGATGTGTCATCTAGGTTGTATGTTTGTAAAAAAGCCGGTACACCAACTTCTGTAAAGAGTTTGACTGATGATGATGATGGTAGTAAGAAAATAACTAGATAGCGATGTAAGACCCTAACTTTTATGAATAAAGATTAATTTTTCTCGAAATATATTTTTAAATATTATGGTGTGGATTTGATATAACGTTATAGTTGTGGTAATATTTATAAATTTTGCAAAGTAAGAAAGTTGTTATAAAATATTCGATTGGTCGGGGAATATTAGTTTTAACAGGAAATATTCATACGACGGCACAATCATTGGTGGAACCCACAATGAAATTATTGTCGGAGTTAGAAAATGACAAAAATATCTTTTTATAAAAATAACGGCGAAAGTTTTACCGTTAAACTGTTGAAATACCCGGTACGCTTGGTTTCATAGTAGTTCATGGTATTGATTATTAATGCTTACGTATGAAGCCACTCAGTTATACTCAATTATTGCTACAGTAATTGCTGCATAATATCTCTCATATTATTGATTCAATTATTGCCATAATATCATCTGCATAACATTTTATATTATTAACTCAATAATTGAGACAACAAAGTTATTCATATTATTATTTGTATTATTGACGATGTCTAGAAAGTTCTGTCGAAGAAAGGGATTTGGTCACTTAATTGCGCACCAATAGGGAGAAATCCTTATCGGAAAGCCCCCTATTTCCTGGGAATGATCTGGTTGTTAAATATTATGAGTTATAATATTAATGATGAAAAAGTTCGTGTTGATTAAAGATGAAATTATTG
Source organism: Panax ginseng (assembly GCA_020205605.1). Lineage (NCBI taxonomy): Eukaryota > Viridiplantae > Streptophyta > Magnoliopsida > Apiales > Araliaceae > Panax > Panax ginseng. Next base: position 40,767,161 of record CM035131.1, read on the forward strand.
ATAAAAAATATTTCCATTGTGTTGGGACTATTATTGTTAGTGGAAATCAACATTTATTTCGATAATAATTAATTTCTGGATGTTAAATTGACCAAACGGGCAATTAATAGGATAAATGAGCAATTAATTGCTATTAGTTTACATGCAAATTACTGTTGGTTCACATGTATGGAACTATTGATTCACATGCATGTACTATTAGGGGAGGTGGTACATGATTAATAATACTTGATGGACTAAATTAAAAATAGAGGTATAGATGAAGGTACTATACTGTAATAATTTGAGCTCCTAATCGTGCAATTATCAAAACTATGTTTTCCTATAAATAGAAGCTCATTCTTCTTTCATTCTCACCAATTCACTAAGACTCACAAGAGCAATTATACAGAGAGAAGCTATAGAGAGAAAGAAGAAGAGTATTCGGTTAGTTCACTATTGCAGTATCCAGCTTTCTACTAAGGTAAGGGATATTATTTTTGTTCCATACTCGTATGAAATAATATTTTCTTCCATACTTTGTAATATTAAGTAATATTATTTCGTTTTGTATTCCTATTTCTACACTCATTTTGTTAAAGTATTACTTTTATACTCCGTGAAATTAGTAGAATATCTTTGAAATTTGCGCTTCATCTAGTATCGTTTCACAAGAATATTTTTTTGAACATTCTTGTTAAATTTTAAGCTTTTCATGCCGAAGTACTATTCATGGGCACTATTCATAAATATGACACTATTAATAAATACGGTACTATTCATAAAGTACTATTCACGAGGTACTATTCACAAATTACTATTCCTAAAATACTATTCATGAGGTACTATTCACTCAGGTACTATTCACCCGGGGTACTATTCATGACAAAAATTGATTTCTTTTCTGTCCAAATCATTTTTGATACAATATTATTCTTGAATTTTACTCCACAAAGCAGTATCATGTTGACAATTTGGACTTTATTGAATTCTGGATAAATTAAATTATAAATCTTTAAAAATTTATCCTTTGCTTTCTTTTAATTGAATTCTTATATCATTGTCATCATCCTCATGCTTATCTTGTGAGGAAAGTCATCTTTGGCTTATGTGCATAGATGGACTGTTGATTGGTAGGATTATGACCAGGGATTATTCGGTGTAATCATGACCCGTAATGTTACAAATGATGTGGTAAAAGTCCTCATTGGCCCATAGTGCATTGATGGACAATTGTTGGCACGATCATGACCATTGGTGATTACACGAATATCCTTGGCCCGTAGTGCATGGATAATTCGTGGACGTGATACTAATGAATATCCTTGGCTCGTAGTGCATAGATAATTCAGTGATGTGGATTAATTATTGAGCTAAGTCTCAACAATAAAATTGATGATAAACTTTTTAAGTCATAGAAGATAGTAGATATCATGCTCTACTTGACTCTTATAATGGATTGCTTGTTCCGCTGCAGTTAAACTTGTTGTTTATTAGTTTAACACTGTTGATAGGCTAACTGTGACACCCCCAAATCTAGGTACTTCCTTCCCACAAGATTTGGTACTCACTAATCAAGCATCATACTATCCACCCAAATAAAATAATATTTAAATCATAAAATCCTCCTATAATAAATAGGGTTACATCATTAAGTTCAAAAACATCTCAGGTTATCTAACCTTTAAACATCATTCATAAGTGGAATTAAGTTATTACATAACATCGTTAAGATAAAGTCTAAGGTTATCATAATAAATAAAAGTCTAATATCATAATCATAATCAAAATTACAAGTCTTCATCACTTGTACATTTTTCCCTTTCCTTTGCTAGTCGAAGGTTCATCTACCTTCTCCTCTTTAGCTGCAATGAATTTATAAATATGCAAGAGTGAGCAAAAAAATTGCTCACTGGATATAATAGAGAATCAACAGGAGTATAACAATAATAACTGCCAATAATAGGCTCATCAAGACTGAATAGTACTCTAACAATAAATAATCAGAAACTGGAATCCAAAATATGGAATATACATCACTGAGGGTCATAAGACCATGAACTACGTCCACAGTTGCAAGTAATCTTTCAACTCCAACTTTAACAGTCATAAGATTATAAGGACCTCGTACTTAGGGGGATCAGCCCTTCGTACCATATATTGTGTACAAACATTTAAGGCTACGCGTAAGTTATCCCCTAATACTAATAGGGTTGTTCATCTCAGTATTGAGAGTACAAGTCTGCACTAAAGAAAATTTGGTTTGGATAAGCTTTCAAGGGTAATTTGAAGTTTAACGAACATTAACTAGAGGACTAGTTGAATCAATAGTGTTTGATAATACAACAATTGACCAATAATATGAAACAATGAATAAGTGTAAGCGAACTGTCTATACTTGATCTCATGCTTAGAAACAACTACAAAGCATAAGTATTGAGTGACAATAATAAACCTTGCTTGAATAAAATTAAGCTAGGACTATGAATTATTGAATAAAAATTAAGTAATAGCAAGCTGAAAATAAAGCTCACTTATCATGAAAATGACTTGTGTCAAGTAAATGAACTATAATGATTCGACATTTGAAATTAGAATTGAAGAAAACTGCATTCATAATATCCGAATAACAATAATGAAACTTGTCTAACAATAAATAAGTTAGAATGCATCAATAAGTATTGGACTTCAAACTTGGTTGAATAAAATAATGTCATAGCTAGATTGTTCAAATCATGATTAAGAATACAATAGTTCGTTTAACGAAACTTTAAAGTAAGAACTAGCTTAACAGATATGTAAGGATAAAAGGCTTGCATATGTAAAAAGAGAAGTTTAGAAACTTGCTTAATGTAAGTATAAAGTTAGAAAACTTGCCTTGAGCGTAAGCTATAAAATTAAACTCACGATCACCTATATATAATTTTAGAACCACAATATCTATTAGATATGCTAACATACCAAAACATGTTCATTACCACTCACATTTCAGAAACTCTAAGTGTTTAACTTCGCAAAACTTATCAAATGTTCATTAGGTATACTAAATTATCACATAATGTGTTCTCGACTTACTAATCATTTTTGCAACTTTGAACTCACTAACCACAATTCACTATGTTGTGTTAACCTTAACATTACCCATTTAACATACTAACATAAATTCAGGCTATACTATGATGTTATCCCAAGTCTGCAGTAACAGCAGAAGTCAGAATCTCAAACTGTGTATAGCGCAAATTGAGCCATACAAAGGCTTGGGGACCCCAAATTGCGCCATTTTTTTTTTAGATTGGCCTATGCAATTTGCGGTGATGATCGATTGACGAGAGAGAGGCTAATGAACAGTAGCCGACTTTAGCCCAACAACCACAAATTTCACCCAATAAACAATTATATCAACACGTAAAATAAATATACAACTATCATAAACATGAAAGCATGTATAACCACCATAACCTAGTTATATAACACAATTTAGAAGAAATATAATTCACAGAGCATAGCAAAACTTCGTCGAGATACTCATAAACATAAATAATATCAGAGTGATAGAACATACCTTCAATTAGCGTGTAATTCTTGCTACCATCACTGGAATATGCTCACGTTCTCTCTCAAATTCTCTCAAGTTTCACAATTCTCTGAACTCTCTCACAACTCAAAATGCTAGAATGCGTATAGCTAGGCCAAATAACCTTAAGCGTATTTTAAAAAAATTGACAAACCCTTAACACTAATACTAATTACATTATCAGTTATAACGCCTAAGCTATAAATATATATTATATTTATTATTTAATTATTTTATTTATTTTATTTAAATTTCAAAGCTAGAAATTTCAATAGCCATAAGGCTTGTTTGGCAACCCATATAAATTTTAAAGAATTAAAATACTTAAGCCTTGTTTGACAAAAACCAATTTAAATCCTTTTTAATTTATTTTAATAAACACCTTAGTGTAGAATTATAATCACATACTATATTTTAATTAAATATAGCATTTTAGCAAATACCACCAAATTATAATTTTCATTATAACTTTATTTAATAATTTAACATACCATCTAAATTATTAAATCAACACAACAACATAACACCTCATGTTATAATACAAACCTCTAAATTATAAATTAATTCATGTTATAATACAAACCTTTAAATTATAAATTAATTCCAATCATTTATATTCATCAACCATCACATCAACAAATATTTATTTAACAATACACACCTCAAATAATATTTAAATAACTCAATAAATATTTAAATTACAATTTTGAAATTTTGGATCGTTACATCCTTCCCTCCTTACAAGGATTCTGTCCCCAGAATCACAATTCAAACAATCAATTTGTCACATTCTCCCCTACTTACAAAGATTTTGTCCCCAGAATTGAAGACACAGACTAAACAAATAACTCAGGATAATTCTTCATCATATCCGCTTTGAGTTCCCACGTAGCCTCGTCGACGTTGTGTAGGAATCTCTTCGTAAGACAAATCTTTACTAAACTGCAACGGTTCATACTCAATCACATGCTTGTAATCGGGTTTATAAGGTCGTAACACCGACACATGAAAAACATTGTGCACATGCTCTAATTCTGGAGGTAAAGCTACCTCATAAGCCACCTCTCCCACTTTGCGTAGAATTTCAAAAGGTCCAATAAACCTTGAAATTTGAGCTTTCCTTTTTGCCGAAAACGAATCTTCCCTTCCAAGGAGAAAATTTCAGGAATACAAAACTTCCTACTTCAAATTCACAGTTTCGCGCCTGTAGATCAAAGATACTTTTTTCGTTGATCTTGAGCGGTACCAATCTTCTTCGATGAGTTTGACAATTTCGGTGATCTCATTGTACCAATTACGGGCCTAACGGTTGACGTTCTCCAACTTCATCCCAAAGATAGTGGAGTTACGCAGACTTTGCCAGTATAACGCCTCGTAGGGCGGCATACCAATGCTTGCGTGGTAACTATTGTTGTATGAAAATTCCACCAATGGTAGATGATCATCCCAGTTTCCTTTGAAATCCATGATGCACGCTCTGAGCATATCTTCAAGCGCTTGGATCGTTCTTTCGCTTTGCCCATCGATTTACGGATGATAAGTTGTGCTCATCTTCAATTGCGTTCCCATGCATTCTTGTAGTCTCTTCCAAAAATTTGATATGAACCTCGGATCTCTATCTGATACAATTGATACTGGAACTCCATGTCTTGAGATGATCTCTTTAATGTATAATTTCGCCAGCTGATCAAGATTAAATCTAATCTTTATTGGCAGAAAGTGTGCAGATTTTGTCAATCTATCCACTATTACCCATATCGCATCATATCCTTTCTAAGTCGTTGGAAGACCTACCATAAAATCCATTGTGATATGCTCCCACTTCTATTCCTGTATCTCCAATGGTTGAAGTAATCCGCTTGGTCGTTGAAGCTCGGCCTTCACTTTTTGACATGTCAAACACTTTGCAACGCATTCTGCAACATCTCTTTTCATGTTTGGCCACCAAAAATGACGTCGTAAATCTTGATACATTTTCGTACTTCCCGGATGAATTGAATATCTGGAGCTATGTGCTTCCGTCAAGATTTCTTCTTTGAAATCCTGTACTGCTGGAACCCAAATTCGTCCCTCAAATCGCAGCATTCCCTCAGTATCAACCTTGTACTTCACTTCTTTACCCTCGACTACAATTTGCCTTATTTTCTTACATTCTTCATCCTGTAGTTGAGCGTTCTTCTCTTTGTCCACCAAAGTTGGACTAGCTTCTATCTGGTACAATTTTTCATCGGACTCTTTTGGAAATTTGATTTCCAGCTCTAACCTTGCCATTGCTGTAATAAGCTCGTCCTTATCTGTTAACAACATCAACTTTTCTCTGCCTTTCCTACTCAAGGCATTTGCAACCACATTTGCTTTGCCTGAATGATAAAAGATCTCACAATCGTAATCCTTTATCAATTCCATCCATCTCCTTTGCCGTATGTTCAGGTCTTTCTGTGTAAAAATATACTTCAGACTTTTATGGTCTGTGTAGATCTCACATTTTTTTTCGTAGAGGTAGTGTCTCCATATCTTCAGTGCGAACACAACCGCTGTCAACTCTAAGTCATGAGTCAGATATCCTTTTTCGTAGTCCTTTAGTTGCCTTGATGCATACACAATAACCTTGCCGTTCTACATAAGAACACAACCCAATCCTTTGTGTGAAGCATCACTATACACCACAAAGTTTCTTGTATTATCCGATAATGACAACACAGGTGCCACACTGAGCTTCTTCTTTAATTGTTGAAAACTTTCTTCACATTTCTTCGTCCAAACAAATTTTACAGACTTCCTTGTAAAATTTGTCAATGGAGTAGCAACCTTGGAAAAATCTTGAATAAATCGTCTGTAATATCCTGCCAACCCCAAGAAACTTATTACTTCTGATGGATTTCTTGGTTGTTCCCAATTTATCACAGCTTCAACTTTTAATGGATCTACGGAAATCCCATCTTTATCGATTACATGCCCAAGAAATTGTACACGTTCCAGCCAAAATTCACATTTAGAGAATTTCGCGTACAACTTTTCCTTTCTTAACGTCTCCAACGTCAAACGTAGGTGCTCCATGTGTTCCTCTTGAGTTTTAGACTACATCAGAATATCATCGATAAACACCACCACAAACTTGTCCAAAAAAGGTTTAAACACCCTGTTCATCAGATCCATGAACGCTGCAGGGGCGTTTGTCAAACCAAATGACATTACTAAAAATTCGTAATGTCCATACCGAGTTCGGAATGTCGTCTTCGGTACACCCTCCTTCCTCACTTTCAATTGATGATATCCACTTCTCAAATCTATTTTTGAGAAATATCTTGCACCCTTCAACTGATCAAACAAGTCATCTATTCTTGGCAATGAATATTTATTTTTAATAGTGACTTTGTTCAATTCCCTATAATCAATGCAAAGATGCATTGACCCATCCTTCTTCTTCACGAATAACACCGGTGCTCCCCACGGTGACACACTTGGCTGAATGTACTTCTTGTCTAACAGTTCTTGCAGTTACACCATTAGTTCTTTCATCTCCACCGGAGCCATTCTGTATGGGGCCTTCGATATAGGAGCGGTTCCTGGCGCTAAGTCAATCACGAATTTGATATCTCGGTCAGGTGGAAGTCCTGGCAAATCCTCCGGAAACACGTCCACGAACTCCCTAACCACTGGTATTTCCTCCAATTTCATACTCTTCTTTTTTTGAGTATCAACTATGTAGGCTAAGTACCCCCACACAGCCTTTATTTTACAACTTTTTGGCCTGCATCATCGTCAGACATTTCATTTGTCTAGGCGATTTGCTACCATAAAAAATTACCTTTGACGGAGTCATAAGGTTTACACACTTCTTTTGGCAATCAATTATCGCTCCATAATTGAATAGCCAATCCATTCCCAATATCACATCAAACTCCCCAAGTTTAATCGAAATTAAATCTACTGCCATAATATTCCCCTTAATGTTCACCCTACAGTTCTTGTATACGAACCTAACAGGAATCACTTCCCTATTCGCAATTTCTATATTTAAAGGAAATTTCAACTCTTGACAAGGTATTTCTAACCTCTTAGCAAATTCATCAGATATAAACGAGCAAGTAGCACGAAGAATCAAATAATACATATGCATCTATATCATTGATTGGGATAATACCTGACACGACATCTTTTGATTGCACCGCATCCTGCACCGTCATGTTGAAGGTTCTGGCTGTGGGCTTATTTGTTGTTGTTGGTCCAGCAATATCCAACGCACCTCCACTAGCATTTCCCTTGCTCCCATTTGTCTCACCAGATCTCTTCTTAAGGCATTCACGAGCAAATTGATCCTTGGATCCGCACGTGAAGCACACATTCTTCTTAGCTTGAGTGAAATTTGGGGCGATGTGACCCTCCTGGCCACAATTGAAGCATACTCGTTTCCCTAGCAAACACACTCCCTTATGAAACTTTTCGCACGTAGCACATACTTCGAACTTCTTATTTTGCTGGTTTCTTTGCTGATTCCTAGCTCCTCCATTCCCAATCCACTTCCTCTTCAGGTTGTTGCCATTACTACCGTTACTACCACTCTTAGCTTCACCTTCACTTTTCTTCTTTCCCTGCTCTTGATTATGCTTTATTACTGCCTCGCCTCCACTTTCAGCAAGAATCGCCTTCTCCATCACTGCTGCAAATGTCTTCAATTAGAACAAGGAGACCCTACTATACAACTAGGGTTTCAGTCCCTGCTCAAACCTCTTCGCCTTGCGCTCATCTGTGCGGACCTGATATGGCGCAAACCTCGCCAAGTCATTGAATTTTGCGGCATACTTAGACACCGACATTGTTCCCTGCTTTAGTTCCAAAAACTGAACCTCTAGGTGACTCTTCGAACTCTCTGGGAAATAGGTCTCGAAGAACAGCTCCTTAAACCTATCCCAGGTCATCACTCCTGGTCCTTCCCGAGTTTTGTTAGCCTGCCACCAATAGCTAGCCTCCTCTTTCAACATAAACGTTGGAAAAGCAGTCTTCTGATTCTCCTCTACCCTAGCCACATCGAAAACCTTCTCGATTTCCATGATCCAGGTCTGTTCTTCGACTGGATTCATAGACCCTCAGAATTCTGGTGGTCCAACCACCTTAAAGTCCTTGAACGTCGTACCTTGATTCTAAGGTTGATTCTGCAAAGCACCTGTCAGTAACGTCACTTTTCTTCCACATTGTTGTTGTTGTTTTCCTCAACGGTTCTTCGTCGTGGTGGTTGACGTATTGAAGCCATTTTCTGTTAAAATACATCCATCAGATTCTATTTAATCTCTTAAGTATTATATACTTAAGTCGCACATCATAACAGTTTATCACATAACATTTAACACTTTGAATAAAGTAATAACTTTTATTCATTCATCATCAAAACATCAAAACAATAGCATCACTGCTATTTACATTACTTTCCTGAACTATAACAGTTGCAGGATAACATCATCATCATCTATCCCATTGGTTATCATATTCGGGATTTACATTTCATTTATTTTCAAAATCACCTATCAATTACAATCTCTACAATGTCCTACTAAGATACTGCGTAGCCTTACGACACTCTTCCTCCATAATTCGGAACATTGTTCGACGATCCAATACGTATGATGGCAGCATCTCGAACTGAATCGGATAACTCATGACTCGATCTTGAGCTCGATTGACCACGTTGTTGAATACGTTGCTCACTTCTTCCATCTTCCTCCTCTTGGCTTGTGCATCCCTCTCTGCTATTCCGGCTCATTGATAAGCTTCATTGTACGCATCTTCAGCCCTTGCCCTCTTAGTAGATTCCTCTTTCAGTTTATTCTCCAAGTCTACAATCTTCTCCATCATTTTCTCGTTTTCCCCTTCTGTGTGGATCAGCTTCTCTTCAATGTTGTTCAGTCGTTCTTCTCGATCCTGGATCTCATCGCCTTTATGTGCCATCGAGGTTTGTTGTTCAGCTACTATCTCCTGTAACTCCTCGACAGTGTCTTGAAGTTCCACATTGCGGTCATACACCTCATCGTACATACAGGCAGCTATCGAACTAAGTGGAAGCTCTTCCTCCTATTCCTCCTCATCCTCCGACTGTGGCAACTTTAAGGGATCCTCCTCATCCGTCTCTATCTCATCATCCTCGTCAGGTACCCTCTCCTGCTCAACTATTGTGACCGACGGAACTGTTTTCCATGGCAGTAGTTGTTCCCAAATCACCTGAATATCCCGAGGCTTCTCCTCTCTAGCCTGACTGGATCCTCCTATAATAGTCATCCTGTCAATCAAAGTTTAAGTTTTAATCACTAACTATTCCTACTCGACACTCACGATCACAAAAAAGTTGTAATCACATAAGCACATAAGTGTTTTATTACTTTCTCTTTCCTAAAACTCTATAAGAGTTCATCATCACTATCTTTTCAAAGGTTACTTCCTAAGGCTTTCCCCCCCCCCCCCCCCACCTAAGGTTCATAACCTGAGGCTTTGATACCAACCTGTGACACCCCCAAATCTAGGTTCTTCCTTCCCATAAGATTTGGTGCTCACTAATCAAGCATTCATATTATCTACCCAAATAAAATAATATTTAAATCATAAAATCCTCCTATAATAAATAGGGTTACATCATTAATTTCAAAAACATTCCAGGTTATCTAACCTTTAAACATCATTCAAAAGCGGAATTAAGTTATTACATAACATCGTTAAGATAAAGTCTAAGATTATCATAATCATAATCAAAATTACAAGTCTTCATCACTTGTACATTTTTCCCTTTCCTTTGCTAGTCGAAGGTTCATCTACCTTCTCCTCTTTAGCTGCAATGAATTTATAAATATGCAAGAGTGAGCAAAACAATTGCTCACTGGATATAATAGAGAATCAACAGGAGTATAACAATAATAACTGCCAATAATAGGCTCATCAAGACTGAATAGTACTCTAACAATGATAATCAGAAACTGGAATCCAAAATATGGAATATACATCACTGAGGGTCATAAGACCATGAACTACGTCCACAGTTGCAAGTAATCTTTCAACTCCAACTTTAACAGTCATAAGACTATAAGGACCTCGTACTTAGGGGGAACAACCCTTCGTACCATGTATTGTGCACAAACATTTAACGCTACGCGTAAGTTATTCCCTAATACTAATAGGGTTGTTCATCTCAGTATTTAGAGTACAAGTTCACACTAAAGAAAATTTGGTTTGGATAAGCTTTCAAGGGTAATTTGAAGTTTAACGAACATCAACTAGAGGACTAGTTGAATCAATAGTGTTTGATAATACAACAGTTGACCAATAATAATATGAAACAATGAATAAGTGTGTTTAATCGCTATCTATACTTGATCTCATGCTTAGAAACAACTACAAAGCATAAGTATTGAGTGACAATAATAAACCTTGCTTGAATAAAATTAAGCTAGGACTATGAATCATTGAATAAACATTAAGTAATAGCAAGCTGAAAATAAAGCTCACTTATCATGAAAATGACTTGTGTCAAGTAAATGAACTATAATGATTCGACATTTGAAATTAAAATTCAAGAAAACTGCATTCATAATATCCAAATAACAATAATGAAACTTGTCTAACAATAAACAAGTTAGAATGCATCAATAAGTATTGGACATCAAACTTGGTTGAATACAATAATGTCATAGCTAGATTGTTCAAATCATGATTAAGAATATAATAGTTCGTTTAACGAAACTTTAAAGTAAGAACTAGCTCAATAGAAATATAAGGATAAAAGGCTTGCTTAATGTAAAAAGAGATATAAGGATAAAAGGCTTGCCTTGAGCGTAAGCTATAAAATTAAACTCACGATCACCTACATATAATTTTAGAACCACAATATCTATTAGATATGCTAACATACCAAAACATGTTCATTACCACTCACATTTCAGAAACTCTAAGTGTTTAACTTCGCAACACTTATCTAATGTTCATTAGGTATACTAAATTATCACATAACGTGTTCTCGACTTACTAATCATTTTTACAACTTTGAATTCACTAACCACAATTCACTATGTTATGTTAACCTTAACATTACCCATTTAACATACTAACATAAATTCAAAGCCATACTATGATCTTTATCCCAAGTCTGCGAAATGAGACAAGTCGAATCTCAAACTAGGGTATGGCAAGCAATTGCCGCCATAGAAAGGTGGGGCCGCAAGAATTGCTACTTAGGTAAGACTTTTGCTATTTTTGCCTTGCAATGGTAAATTTCTTGCCGGTGATCAAACAGACTTGAGAGAGGCTAATGAGCAAAGATGGCAGACTTTAGCCCAACAACCACAAATTTCACCCAATAAACAGTAATATCAACACGTAAAATAAATATACAACTATCATAAACATGATTTCTTACATTTACAACCAATTAGAACAATTTAACACCAACTAAAACTATTTTAATTTCTCAAAATTCATATTTTCATACTAAAACTCCATTTTTGATATTCATTCTAGAAATCACCACTGTGAATTCATTACTTGATCAAATTATCTCATTCAAACTACGTTATGCTCATATCTCGATGAACTAACAAATACAAGTTTCAATTTATACTTTCATATACAACCTGGCCATTAAAATTGATACTTTTCATAAACATATGAAAAAAGACATATAAACAAACACTGTAAAAATTTTCTACTTTTATAGCGAAACTAGCATACGAGTTCCAGTTCAGCCATAAACTCTAACATTGAAAGCATGTATAACCACCATAACCTAGTTATATAACACAATTCAGAAGAAATATAATTCACAAAACATAGCAAAACTTCATCGAGATACTCATAAACATAAATAATATCAGAGTGATAGAACATACCTTCAATTAGCGTGTAATTCTTGCTACCATCACTGGAATATGCTCACGTTCTCTCTCAAATTCTCTCATGTTTCACAATTCTCTGAACTCTCTCACAACTCAATATGCTAGAATGCGTATAGCTAGGCCAAATAACCTTAAGCGTATTTTAAAAAAACTGACAAACCCTTAACACTAATATTAATTACATTATCAGTTATAATGCCTAAGTTATAAATATATATTATATTTATTATTTAATTATTTTATTTATTTTATTTAAATTTCAAAGCTAGAAATTTCAAAAGCCATAAGGCTTGTTTGGCAACCCATATAAATGTTAAAGAATTAAAATACTTAAGCCTTGTTTGACAAAAACCAATTTAAATCCTTTTTAATTTATTTTAATAAACACCTTAGTGTAGAATTATAATCACATACTATATTTTAATTAAATATAGCATTTTAGAAAATACCACCAAAATATAATTTTTATTATAACTTTATTTAATAATTTAACATACCATCTAAATTATTAAATCAACACAACAACATAACACCTCATGTTATAATACAAACCTCTAAATTATAAATTAATTTCAATCATTTATATTCATCAACCATCACATCAACAAATATTTATTTAACAATACACACCTTAAATAATATTATATAACTCAATAAATATTTAAATTACAATTTTGAATTTCGGATCGTTACACTAACGATAATTTATTCTGCATTATCTTAGTCATAATATTTCTTATTGGGCTAGTTGAGCTCACTCTTTTGCTTTTATTGTATCTTCAAGAAATGAGATTGTAGCCGGGACTAGTAAGGGAGCGGATTTATGGTCCGAAATGGTGGCTATAGTAGTCCTCACTATTCTATAAAATAGTGTGATCATAAATGTAATGAGGACTCTATTTGAGTTTGGATATTGTCTAGAAGACAATATTCGTGTAAAAACTCTCAGCTACGCTTTTGTCGTATTGTATAAAAGAAGTTTGTATTTGATTTCTGTACCAAGTATTTGGCGACTCAGAATGGGTGATGTTGTGACGCCCCCAAAATAGGTCCACACGACCCATTCTGAGTCTCCAGATATCACACTATAAAAATTATTTACAAACTTCATTTATACAACTGTTGAACTATCGTGCAGAATACGACCACAATTAAACTGTGAGTTTTAATACAAATGTATATAACACTCATGGTTCCTCGACCACAACCTTACAATGGTACTTTACATAAAAGTACAGTCAAAAACTGTTTTAGAAATTAAAATCTTTAGGAAGTGCTCAAGGAAACCTTCATACATGGGAGGTCATGCATCAAGGTTATGATAGATATCATATGTCCACAGAATTATTCTTAGCTGACCCAATAGACCCCAAAGAAAAACGAGAAGATTACTATCATGTTCTTTCCAATGGTGAGTCTTCTCTTGACATATAATTATCTCCATTGTCTACAATTGAAAATTATATTTCAACCAAACTCCAAGATCATAGAGGTAGTGCTCGTAGATATACTCAGCAAGTGGATGTGCACAACCCTATCTAATGATAACACGAGGTTGTATGTCATTAACTAGACATCTTGTATGATAGTGGCAAAACACCCTTCCAAAGTTGGGTTCACCTCACCCTATTCGGTTCACCAAAATTAAATATCAAATGACGTATACAATACAACACACTTATCTAAAGTTCTTAATAAAATTATTTCCATACTATTTAAGGAGAACCTCAACATGACTATAGACCATGAATTCTATTCTTACATTACCCCCGCTCAAACCCAACTATACTCTTATTACCTAAAAGGAATTGTGAAGCAAAAAGGGTGAGCACAACTAACTAGCCCAAGAAAGAATATCATGACTAAAGATAATTTACATCATCAATAGCCTTCATCAATAATAAATCGGAGATTTAGAACATATGGTAGATGATAAAACTTTTCAACCATAGTTGCGTGAACGAAGCAATCCATTAGAAGAGTCAAATAGACCATCGATCTATTATCTTCTCCATGTTAAAAGTCCACCAATAATGTTTTATCCTCGTAACATCAATCATCAATTCCTATCCACAATCATATGAATAACTCATAATCATAATTGTGATTCTAAATTCTCTTCGCACCTGGAACGAAGATAATTTTCATCACCTATCTTCACCTAAAACATCAAAAATCATGGTTATACTAAATCACAATTCTGCGCCATAATCATACTAATTAATTCATCTTTGCACTACGACCAAAGATATTCATTAACAATTCATCTTTGCACTCTACAGCCAAAGACATACAACCGTATTTTAGAAGAGTCAAGTAGAGCATGATATCTACTATCTTTTACTTAATTAAAAGTGTATAATCAATATTTTATCGTGAGAGACTCGACAATAAATAATCCACATCATCGAATCATCCATGCACTATGGCCAAGGATATTCATGTAATCATCAATGGTCATGATTATACCGAATAATCCTCGGTTATAATCATACCAATAATAATCGCCCATCAATGTACTACTAAAAGCCAATGAGGACTTTTACCACATCATCTATAACATTATGGGTCATTATTATACCGAATGATCCCTGGTCATAATCATACCAATAAACAGTTCATCTATGCACATAAGCCAAAGATACTCATCAATTAATAGTTCATCTTTGCACGTAAGCCAAAGATATACAACTGTAAAACCAATAATCAACAATCCATCTTTGCACGTAAGCCAAATATATACAACTGTAAAACTAATAATCAACAGTCCATCTTTGCACGTAAGCTAAAGATGACTTTCATCATAATATAAGCATGAGGATGATGACAATGATATAAGCATTAATCAAACGAAATCAAGGATAAATATTAAAGACTTTCAATTTATCCAGTGTTTAAAAATATCCAAATTGTCAACATGATACTGCTTTGTGGAGTAAAATTCAAGAATAATATTCATGTACCAAAAATAATTTGGATAGTAAAGAAATATATTTTTTGGGTAAATAGTACCCCGCAATAGTACCCTATGAATAGTACTTCAGGAATAGTACCTCGTGAATAGTACCCGGCATGAAAAGTATCCCAAACACCCGAGTGAATAATATTCGGGTGAATAGTAATTTGGGTGAATAGTAACCCATGAATAGTAACTCGTGAATAGTACTTCGACACGAAAAGTGTCCCGAATACCCGAGTAAATAATACTAGAGTGAATAGTAACTGGGTGAATAGTAACCTGTGAATAGTAACTCGTAAAAAAATACCAAAGAAAATGATATTCCATGACGCAGTACAAAAGAAATGATATCTCATGCAAGTATAATAGAATATCTAAAGCTGCAAAAGGATTTTTACCCACATGTAAGCAATCCACGTAAACAGATCATTTTCACAATTTAATAAAGAATGAATACGAAGTATCATTCACCATGCATGCGGTAATCCACATAAACGGGTTATTCCAATAGAATAATAAAGAATAGAACCAGGTCATGCGTAATCCGCATGCATGTGATATTCCAACACAATAATAAAGAACGAAACCGGTCATGCCGTAATCCGCATGCATGAGGATATTCCAATGAATAATAAATAATGGAACCGGTCATGCGTAATCCTCACATGCACAGGATATTCCAAATGTAATAATAAAGAATGGAATAACAACAGAATTCACCAGGCATGCGATAGACCGCACAGACAGGTTATTCTAACAAAATAATAAAGAATGGAATAACAGAAGAATTTCGCCATGTATGCGGTACTTTGCATAGACAGGTTATTCCAATATAATAATAAAGAATGGAATAACAACCCTTACGAGTATTGAAAGAAAATAACTCTCTTCATGAATAGAAAAGAATAATACCCCTTACTATAATAATAATATCCCTTACTATAATAATAATATCCCTTACCTTAGAAGTAGACTGGATACTGGAATAGTGAAGTAGCAGACTTCACTTCTTCTTTCTCTCTATAGCTTCTCTCTCTATAATTTCTCTATAATAATTGCTCTTGTGAGACTTAGTGAATTGGTGAAAATAATGAAGGAATGAGCTTCTATTTATAGGAAAATATAGTTTCCATAATTGCACATTTTGGAGCTCAAAATATTACAGTATAATACCCTTATCTTTTCCTTCATTTTTAATTTAGTCATGCAAGTATTATCAAACTTGCACCACCGCCCCTAATAATAAATCATGTGAATCAATAGTAAATCATGTGACTCAATAGTTCTAAACATGTGAAAAAATTAATTATAGTATAGTACCTTCAACTATACCTCCATTTTTAACTTAGTCATGCAAGCATTATCAAACTTGCACCAACTCCCCTAATAATAAATCATGTGAATCAATAGTACACACATGTGAACACATAGTTATAAGTATGTGAATTAATTGCAATTAATTGCTCATTTATCCGGTTAATTACACGATTGGTCAATATAACCTCCAGACATCAATTATTATCGAAATAAATGTCGATTTTTCACTAACACCAATAATCCCAACACAATGGAACTATCAATTTCATCTTTAATCAACACAAACTTATTCATCATTAATATTATAACTCACAATATTTAACAACACTGGTCGCTCCCGGGAAAGAGGGACTTTCAGATAAGGATTTCTCCTATTGGGCGCCGCAATTAGATTATCTAACCTCTCCTCGATGTGAACTTCTAGACATTGTCAATATTGCAAAAATAATAATATGAATAACTTTGTCGTCTCAATTATTGATTTAATAATATAACATATTATACAGATGATACTGTGACAATAATTGAATCAATAATATGAGAGATATGATACAATAATTACTATAGAAATAATTGAGTATAACTGAGTGACTTCTTACGTAAGTATCAATAATCAATACCGTGTGCTACTATTCAACCACGCATATTACTGTACTTTTACTACCGAGTAGTTCAACAATTTTAACGGTAACACTTTCGCCGTTATTTTTATAAAAAGATAATTCTGTCATTTTCTTACTACGACAATACTTCTGTTGTGGGGTCCACCAATGATTGTGCCGTCGAACGGATATTTTTAAACAAAAAGAATATTCCCTGACCAAACGAATATTTTATAACAACTTGCATACTTTGCAAAAATTTCACATATCACCCTTAACTTTAACCTTTTATTAATTTAACCATTTACAAAATAAAATAATAATTATAAGAAAATTGAATACTTTAATTTCATAAAATTCGAGGTCTTACAGATGTATACCTATTTTGGGGGCGTCACAGTTGGTATCAAAGTTTACGGATATGATCCCTGGCTGAGATGTGAGACTAGAACTAGGAGGGGAGAGACGGGTTAATCCTTCGATAGTGTGACCTACCTAAGTTTATTTGTTATTTAAATGGTCGGTCAGAATATAGGGATAATATGTGACATGTCAATTAACCCTTGTTTTGTGGCAGTGTTTAAAATTGGTATCTGAAAATATCGAGTTAAGCAATGGAGCAAATGAGACTGTTGAGTCACCAACGATCAATAACCAGGATAACGTGCATCAGGAAGGCAATAATCCTCAGGTAAACAACAACACCGACCAGATGATAAACGATGGGTTGTTCAGAGGCTTTATGCAATTCATGCAACATTAGGCGAGAAGGACTCCTATTCAAAATGCAGATGGAATCACTGGCAACTCTCGGATGGTCACCGCTAAGCAGTTCAAAGAGCTGGGACCAACGGAGTTTTTGGGAAAGCCAGAACCACTTAAGGCAGAGACGTGGATAAATCAGATCACCAAGATATTTGATGTCCTGGGATGCTCTGAGGAGCAAAAAGTTCCCTTTGCCACCTTCATGTTTCGAGGAGAGGCAAATTACTGGTGGTAATCTGTAAAACGTACTCAACCTGCCGTACTAAAGATGTCTTGGGAGAAGTTCCAGGAATTATTTAACGATAAGTACTTTCCCGAAAGTATTCGTCACATGAAGGAGATAGAATTCATCAAGCTGGAGCAAAATAATATGACCGTGTCGTAGTACGAGGCTAAGTTTGTGGACTTATCCTAGTTTGCATCACATTTAGTAGATAATGAGGAGCATTTGACGTGGATGTTTCTAGGAGGTTTGAAACCCGAGATACGTCAATACCTTATTTCTCACAAACTTTGCTTGTATTCAGATGTTGTGAATAGGGCTCAGTTATTGGAGCGCAATAATGAGTCAACCCAAACAAGAGAAAGTAGCTAGCTAAATGATAATACCAGTGGCAGCAGTCATCGAAGCGGTGACAACAAATGTGGAGGGAATCAACATGCCAGAAATGGTAACCACTTCGGTGGTAATCATGGCCAAGACAATAGAAGTTGAAATTTCAAGAAGAGAAGATTCAACAATGATGAAAAGGCGTCAGCATCAATACCTGTTGTTAAAGAAGGAGAATGAGCACTGATCATATGCTTCAAATACGGAGGGAAAGGACGCATCAGTCCAAACTGCATGAAGCAGTCCAAAGCGTGTTATAATTATGGAAGAGAAGGTCACCTAGCCCGATTTTGTCATGCAACAAAGTCAAGTCCAGTTGGGATGGAGACACCAAAGGTCGTCCAAGACAAGATAAAGCCGGTAGTTCAAGGGAGAGGGTTTGTCGTGACCTCCCAAAAAGTGAGGAACCCGAACGAAGTTATCACGGGTAAGCTAATCATAAACTCTTGTGAAGTCTATAACTTATTTGATACCGGTTCTACCCATTCTTTTATTTCTCCTACTTGCGCTCAATGTTTAAATTTAACTCCAGAGAAATTAGACTTTGACTTATCTGTTGAAACTCCTTTGGGAGAAACCTTTATTACATCCATTGTTTATAAGTCTTGTTTGATTCAAATCGGTAACCGCACGTTACCTATTGATCTTATCTCTTTGAAAATACTTGCATTTGATGTGATTTTAGGAATTTACTGGTTAACCACTCATCATGCAAAAATTGATTATTTTTGTAAGGTTGTTAGCTTTCATATTCCTAGCCAACCTATTATACGAATTCATGCAACCAAACCACTAAAGTCAATCACTGTCATATCATCCTCAAATGGACGGCCAGTCAGATAGGACTATTCAAACTCTTGAAGATATATTAAGACTATGTGTCCTTGAATTCAAAAGAAGTTGGACCAATTTCTTGTCATTAGTGGAATTCTCCTACAATAACAATTATCAAGAAAGTACTGGCATGGCTCCATTCGAGGCGTTGTATGGACGCAAGTGTCGTTCTCCAATATGCTGGGATGAGGTGGGTGAAGCAACGTTGTTAGGACCGGAATTGGTACGCATGACTACGGAAAAGATTTAAATGATCCGGCAACGTATAAAGACCTCACAAGATCGACAAAAGAGTTATGTTGATTATCATCTAAAGGACATGGAATTCAATGTTGGAGAGCATGTGTTCTTACGTGTGGCTCCATGGAAAGGAGTTATGAGATTTGGAAAGAGAGGAAAGCAAAATCCTCGATTCATTGGGTCCTTCGAAGTCCTCGATCGAGTAGGAACTGTGGCTTATAGACTCACCTTACCACTAAGTATATCTCGTGTTCATAACGTTTTTCACATATCTATGTTCGTAAATATTTAAAAGACTCGAATCACATTATTGATTTAGAACGGGACGAAATAGCAGAAGATTTAACGTATGAAGAGGTACCTGTTAAAATCTTGGATAAGAAGGATTATATTCTACACTCCAAGGTTATACCTCAAGTCAAAGTTTTGTGTTAAAACCACGATGTTGAGGAAATGACCTGGGAGTTGCAATCTGAAATGAAATCAAGGTATCCTCACCTCTTCGACATACCAGGTACGTACCCCAATTTTGAGGATGAAATTTTATAAGAAGGGGAGGTTGTAGGACCCCAACTTTTATGAATAAAGATTAATTTTTCTCGAAATATATTTTTGAATATTATGGTGTGGATTTGATATAACGTTATAGTTGTGGTAATATTTATAAATTTTGCAAAGTAAGCAAGTTGTTATAAAATATTCGATTGGTCGGGGAATATTCATTTTAACAGGGAATATTCGTACAACGGCACAATCATTGGTGGACCCCCACAACAAAATTATTGTCGGAGTTAAAAAACGACAGAAATATCTTTTTATAAAAATAACGACGAAATTTTTATCATTAAAATGTTGAAATATCTGGTGGTAAAAGTATAGTAATACATGTGATTGCATAGTAGCACATGGTATTGATTATTGATGCTTACGTGAGAAGTCACTCAGTTATAGTCAATTATTGCTACAGTAAATGCTGCATAATATATCTCATATTATTGATTCAATTATTGTCATAGTATCATCTGCATAATATTTTATATTATTAAATTAATAATTGAGACGACAAAGTTATTCATATTATTATTTGTATTATTGAAGATGTCTAGAAAGTTCTGTCGAGAAAAAGGATTTGGTTACCTAATTACGCACTAATAGGGAGAAATCCTTATCGGAAAGCCCCCTCTTTCCTGGGAATGATCTGGTTGTTAAATATTGTGAGTTATAATATTAATGATGAATAAGTTCGTGTTGATTAAAGGTTAATTTATTGATAAAAAAATATTTTCATTGTGTTGGGATTATTAGTGTTAGTGGAAATCGACATTTATTTCGATAATAATTGATTTCTGGTTATTAAATTGACCAAACGGGCAATTAATCGGATAAATGAGCAATTAATTGCTATTAGTTCACATGTATGGAACTATTGATTTACATGCATTTACTATTAGGGGAGGTGGTGCAAGATTGATAATACTTGAGGGACTAAATTAAAAATGAAAGTATAGATGAAGATACTATACTGTAATAATTTGAGCCCCAACTGTGCAATTATCGAAACTATGTTTTTCTATAAATAGAAGCTCATTCTTCTATCATTCTCACCAATTCACTAAGACTCACAAGTAAAATTATAAAGAGAGAAGCTATAGAGAGAAAAAAGAAGAATATTCTGCTACTTCACTATTGCAGTATCCATCCTTCTACTAAGGTAAGAGATATTATTTTTGTTCAATACTAGTATGAAATTATATTTTTTCCATACTCTGTAGTATGTAAGTAATATTATTTTGTTTCATATTCCTACTTCTACACTCAATTTGTTAAAGTATTGATTCTATACTCCGTGAAATTAGTAGAATATCCTTTAAATTTGGCTTCATCTAGTATCGTTTCACAAGAATATTTTTTTGAACATTCTTGTTAAATTTTAATCTTTTCATGCCGGAGTACTATTCATGGGCATTATTCGTAAATACGACACTATTCATAAATACGGTACTATTCATAAAGTACTATTCACGGGGTACTATTCATAAATTACAATTCTTGTAGTACTATTCACGGGGTACTATTCACTCGGATACTATTCACCCAGAGTACTATTCATGACAAAAATTAATTTTTTTCTGCCCAAATCATTTTTGATACAATATTATTCTTGAATTTTACTCCACAAAGCAGTATCATGTTGACAATTTGGAATTTATTGAATTCTAGATAAATTAAATTATAAATCTTTAAAAATTTATACTTTGCTTTTTTTTAATTGAATTTTAATATCATTGTCATCATCCTCATGCTTATATTGTGATGAAAGTCATCTTTGGCTTACGTGCATAGATGGACTGTTGATTGGTATGATTATGACCAGAGATTATTCGGTGAAATCATGACCTGTAATGTTACAAATGATGTGGTAAAAGTTTTCATTGGCCCGTAGTGCATTGATGGACAATTATTGGCATAATCATGACCATTGGTGATTACACGAATATCCTAAACCCGTAGTGCATAGATAATTCAGTGATGTGAATTATTTATTGAGCTAAGTCTCAGCAATAAAATTGATGATAAACTTTTTAAATCATAGAAGATAGTAGATATCATGCTCTACTTGGCTCTTCTAATGGATTGCTTGTTCCGCTGTAGTTAAACTTGTTGTTTATTAGTTTAACACTGTTGAAGGCTAACGATAATTTATTCTGCATTATCTTAGTCATAATATTTATTATGATGCCCCCAAAATAGGTATACACCACCCATTCTGAGTCGCCAAATACATGGTACAGAAACAACTACAACTTCATTAATACAATTGTTGTGCAAAATACGATAACACATAAACTGTGAGTTTAAATACAAATATTGTCTTCTAGACAATATCCACACTCAAATAAGTCCTCATTACAATTATTGATACATTATTTTACAAAAATAGTGAGGACTGCTAAAACAACTGTCTAGGACCATCACTCTATACCCTGACTGGTTCCTGTTATATTCTCACTTCCTGAGAAGAAAAATGGAACAAAAAGGAAAAGGGTGAGCTCAACTAGCCCAGTAAAGAATATTATGACTAAGATAATGAATAACAAATTATTTATAACCTTCAACAAATCAGATAAAATATAATAGACAACAAGTTTTAGATCAATATTCGCAGCGAAAATAACAATTCATTAAAAGAGTTTAATAGAGAATGAAATCTACTATCATCTATGAATTAAAAGTCCATCATCAATATTTTATCCCTGTAACATCAATCAATATACATCTTGAATCAAATATTCATCTTTGCACTACGGACCAAAGATATTCATCAGGCAATCATTCATCTTTACACTACAGGCCAAAGATATTCATCAAGTATCACCATTAAGGACTGAGGATGATGAAAAATATTTTAAAGAGCGAATTCGGTGAGATAAAAGGACAAAGATTAGAGATTCGTACTTTAGATAATCCAAGTTTAAAAATACTCTATAATAAACCATAGTGGAGTAAAATTCAAGAATGAAGATCAAAACATGGATACAATCAAAGATAGTAACCATAATAAACATCTGGGACAAAAAAGAGAAATTTTCATTTTTTGGTGAATAGTGTCGTATACGTGAATAGTAACCCCGACACGAAAAGGTAGAAATTCCACAAGAAAAATCATACTTTGTGAACAGTACTCGTGAATATTATCATATTCGTGAATAGTGCCATATACGTGAATAGTGTCGTATATGTGAATAGTAACCTCGACATAAAAAGATAAAAATTTCATAATAAAATTCATACCAATATTTCGGTATAATGATACGAAGAAATAACATTATTTACGAAGAAAATAACATCCCTTACCTCAAAAGAACAGTACTTCTAACTGAAATATCGGATATAAGGCTATAGGAAACATGCACTGAATAGCAACTCTCAAAGTATCTAAATACTCACAAAATACGCTCGATAATATATAGAGAGAAAACTTATGATTCTGGTGTGATTTTTAATTTTAACTAAGCATCCTATTTATAGGAAAATGCTAGAACGCCAAAGGAGACTAAATTAATAAAATATTATTATTTTATACAAAATTTCCCGCATGCCACTTTTGATCAAATTTCAGAACAACATAGTGGGGCCCACCAAAATCAGCCAATTCCACACCAACCAAAAGTGGGGCCCACCATGTTTTTTAATAAAAATATTTATTTTCAATAATTCATAATAAATAACCATTTTATCAAAAAAATTCAAATCTCATATCTATTCCATAGGAAATCTAATTATCTACAACTTTGTAGAAGAAAGTTTTTCCAAATTCCGAACAAAAATAGCCCGAAATCCACATACGAACGATTTTTAATATCTCCATTACGACAATATACTGATAAAACACCTCAACATTAATTCCTTCATTTATAACCACATAAAATAAATATTTTTATATCAGATATATTAATAATTAATTATTCATAAATAATATTACAGAATCACAATTATGACAACCAGGTCGTTCCTAAGAAAGAGGGGGCTTTCCGTTAAGGATTTCTCCTTATTGACGCGCAATTAGGTGACCAAATCCTTTTCTAGACAGAACTTCCTTAGACATTGCCAATAATTCTATCTAATAATATTATTCAAATAATATGAATTATTGATCTGATAATGGAAAATATTGTGCAGTGATAATTATTGAAACAACAATAATATAAAAATATCAACGTAACAATTATTGAATCAATAAAATAAAATATTGAACAGTAATTATTGTAACAATTATGTAGTAGTGTCTTCTTACGTAAGAATTAATAATCCAACAATTATGTGCAATCCCGTGTGCTACTGTGCAACCACGTGTATTATTGTACTTTAACCACCAGGTACTCCAACAGTGTTAATAGTAACAATTACGTCGTTATTTATAAAAACTCAAACTTGTTATTTTCTTCATCCAACCGTTTTTCGTTATGCAGCCCACAAATGGTTGCGCCGTCTTATGAATATTCCCCGACAATAAGAATATTCCATGACCAAACTAATATTCCCTGACAACAATGAATATTTTATAACCATTTGCTTATTTTGCAAAATTTACACATTTCACCAATAACCAAAGCATTATATCAAATTAACTCCTTATTATTTTAAGATAATGAATAGAGGAAATTTAATTTTATTTATAAAAAGTTAGGGTCTTACAACCTCCCCTCTTTATGAAATTTCGCCCTCGAAATTTACGTACGTACCTGGTGTTTCGAAAAGGTGAGGATACCTCGCTTTCATTTCCGATTTCAACTCTCAGGGTATTTCCTCAACAACATGATTCCTCCACAAAATTGTGACTTATGGTATAACCTTTTTGCATAGGACATGCTCCTTCCTATCCAAGATCTTGACAGGTACATCCTCATATGTTAAATCTTCGACTATCTCGTCTAGTTCTAACTCAATAATGTGGTTTGGGTCTTTCACATATTTACGTAGCATGGATATGTGGAAAACATTATGAACACGAGACATACTTGGCGGTAAAGCAAGTCTATAGGCCACATGTGAGACCCCAAATTTTATGAATAAAGATTTAAATTTCTCGAAATATTTTTTTGAATATTATGGTGTGAATTTGATATAATGTTATAGTTGTGGGTAATATTTTTAAATTTTGTAAAGTATGCAAGTTGTTATATAATATTCGAGACGGCACAATCATTGGTGGACCCCACAACAGAAGTATTGTCGTAGTTAGAAAATGACAGAATTATCTTTTTATAAAAATAACGGCGAAAGTGTTACCAATTAAAAACTGTTGAACTACCCGATAATAAAAAAATGCGATAATCTGGCGTGGTTGCATAGTAGCACACGGTATTGATTATTGATGCTTACGTAAGAATCTACAGTAATTGCTGCATCATATCTCTCATATTATTGATTCAATTATTGTCACAGTATTATCTGTATAATATGTTATATTATTAAATCAATAATTGAGACGACAAAGTTATTCATATTATTATTTTCAATATTGACAATGTCTAGACGTTCTGTCAAGGAGAGGTTTGGTCACCTAATTGCGCGCCAATAAGGAGAAATCCTTATCGGAAAGCCCCCTCTTTCCTGGGAACGACCTGGTTGTTAAATATTGTGAGTTATAATATTAATGATGAATAAGTTCGTGTTGATTAAATATGAAATTGATAGTTCCATTGTGTTGAAATTATTAGTGTTAGTGAAAATCGACATTTATTTCGATAATAATTGATGTCTGGAGGTTATATTGACCAATCGGGTAATTAACCAAATAAATGAGCAATTAATTGCTATTAATTCACATGATTATAACTATTTATTCACATCTGTGTACTATTAATTCACATTCGTGTACTATTAGGGGAGTTGGTGCAAGATTGATAATACTTGCATGACTAAGTTAAAGATGGAGGTATAGATGGAGGTACTATCTGCTTATTCAGTATTTTCACATGATTATAACTATTGAATCACATGATTGAACTATTGATTCACATTATTTACTATTAGGGGAGGTGGTGTAAGTTTGATAATACTTGCAGGACTAAATTAAAAATGAAAAAAAATTTGGAGGTATGGTACTGTAATTTTTTGAGCCCCAAAACGTGCAATTATCAAAACTATATTTTTCTATAAATAGAAGCTCATTCTTCCTTCATTTCTCACCAATTCACTAAAGCTATAGAGCAATTATTATAGAGAGAAATTATAGAGAGAAAGAAGAAGAGAAGTCTGCTACCTCTCTATTCCGATATCCTTTTTATTCTAAGGTAAAGGGTATTATTTCTTTCGTATTCATGAAAGAGAGCTTCATTATTTCATTCTTTATTATTATGTTGGAATAACTTTTGTCTATGCCAAGTACCACATACACGGTGAAATTCTTACATTATTTTATTCATTATTATTACATTGGAATATCACATGCATGCGGATTACGTATGACTGGTTCCATTCTTTATTATTACATTCGAATAACTTGTCATGCGGTCTATCGCATGCCTAGTGAATTCGTTGTTATTCCATTCTTTATTATTCTCGTTAGAATATCATGTATGCATGCGGATTACGCATGACTGGTTCCATTCTTTATTATTACATTGGAATAACTTCATGCATACGATCTATCGCATTCCTGGTGAATTCTGTTGTTATTCTATTCTTTACTATTACATTTGGAATATCACATGCATGCGTAATTACGCATGACCTGGTTCCATTCTTTATTATTCTATTGGAATAACCTGTTTGTGCGGTCTATCGCATGCCTGGTGAATTCTATTGTTATTCCATTCTTTATTATTCTATTGGAATATCCTGTCTGTGCGGATTACGCATGACCTGGTTCCATTCTTTATTATTCTATTGGAATAAACATGCATGCGATTCTATCGCATGCCCGGTGAATTCTGTTGTTATTCAATTCTTTATTATTCTGTTGGAATATCACGTGCGTGCGATTACGCATGACCGTGGTTTACATTCTTTATTATTACGTTAGAATATCCTATCTGCATGTGATTTCGCATGACTGGTTCTATTCTTTATTATTACATTGGGAATAACACATCTGTGCGGTCTACATCGCATGCATGGAGAATTCTTCTGTTATTCCATTCTTTATTATTCTGTTGGAATACCCTGTCTATGTGGATTACCACATGCATGGTGAATGATCCTTTGTATTCATTCCTTATTAAATTGTGGAAATGATCTGTCTACGTGGATTACCGCATAGCGGGCGAAAATCCATTTGCAAGTTCATATATTTTATTATACTCAGTTGGTTAAAGTTTTAGCTTCTATACTCCATGAAATTAGTAGAATATCCTGGATATTTACGCTTCATCCAGTATCTTTTCAAAGAAATATTCTTCTGAGCATTCTTGAATTTTACTCCACAATGCAGTATCATGTTGACAATTTGGACGTTTTTGAGTTCAAGAAAAATTAACTTATAAATCTTTAAAATTTAATTCTTGAACTTGTTTTATTGAATTATTATGTCATTGTCATCATCCTCATGTTTATATTATGTTGAAAGTCATCTGTGGCCTGTAGTGCATAGATGGACTTGGTATGATTATGACCGAGGATTATTCGGTATAATCATGGCCGTAATGTTACAAATGATGTGGTAAAAGTCATCATTGGCCCGTAGTGCATTGATGGACGATTGTTGGCATGATCATGACCATTGATGAAAACACGAATATCCTTGGCCCGTAGTGCATGGATAATTTATGGTCGTGATCTTAATGAATATCCTTGGTAGTAGTGCGTGCGATGATGTGGATTATTTATTGTTTGAATCTCAAGCAATAAAAGTGATGAAAAACCTTTTAAATCATAGAAGATAGTAGATTTTATTCTCTACTTGACTCTTAATGGATTGCTTGTTAAGCTATGATTAAACTTGATGTTTGTTATATTGTATCGTTTTAACATTATTGAAGGCTAATGATAATTTATTACGCATTATCTTAGTCATAATATTTCTTCTTTGGGCTAGTTGAGCTCACCCTTTCTTCTTTGTTCTCTTCGGGAAATAAGAATATATTTGCCGGACCGAGTCGGGGAGCGGAGTGACGATCCGGATGATAGCATTAGTAGTCCTCACTATTCTGTTAAATAGTGTGACAATAAATGTAATGTGGACTCCATTGAGTGTGGATATTGTCTAGATGACAATATTTGTATAAAAACTCATAGCATATGTTTTGTCATATTTTACACGACAGTTGTATAATTAAGTTTTTATTTGTATTTTGTACCATGTATTTGGCGACTCAAGATGGGTGATGTATACCTGTTTTGGGGGCGTCACACCACATTTTCTATTCGGTCATGAATCTCAAATGGACCAACAAATCGTGGATTGAGCTTTCCTCTCTTCCCAAATCTTGTAACTCCCTTCCATGGAGCAATACGTAACAATACATGATCCCCAATATTAAATTTCACGTCCTTTCGATGAAGATTCGCATAACTCTTTTGTCAACCCTGTGCCGTTTGTATACATTGTCGAATCATTTGGATCTTTTCTGTAGCCATGTGTACCAATTCTGGTCCCAACAAATTTGCTTCACCCACCTCGTCCCAACATAATAGAGAACGACACTTTCGTCCATACAACGCCTGTGACGCCCCCAAAATAGGTATACATCACCCATTTTAGGTCGCCAAATACATGGTACTGAATACAAATACAAGCTTAATTATACAACATGAGCTGTGAGTTTTAATACAAATATTGTCTTCTAGACAATATTCAAACTCAAAATAAGTCCTCATTTATTATCACACTATTTTGCAGAATAGTGAGGACTACTAATGCAACCATTTGGACAGTCACTCCGTTCCCCGACTAGTCTCGGCTACATTTTCATTTCCTGAAGAGAACAATGAAATCAAAAGGGTGAGCTCAACTAGCCCAGTAAGAAATATTATGACTAAGATAATGCAGAATAAGTTATCGTTAGCCTTCAACAATGTTAAACTGATACAATATAATAGACAACAAGTTTAACTACAACAGAACAAGCAATCCATTAGAAGAGTCAAGTAGAGTATGATATCTACTATCTTCTATGATTTAAAAAGTTTTTCATCAACTTTATCGCTCAGACTCAGCTTAATAAATAAACCACATC
The DNA here is from genome assembly GCA_020205605.1 of Panax ginseng. Classification (NCBI taxonomy): domain Eukaryota; kingdom Viridiplantae; phylum Streptophyta; class Magnoliopsida; order Apiales; family Araliaceae; genus Panax; species Panax ginseng. The sequence goes on from CM035131.1 coordinate 40,796,591, forward strand.
ATCGAATCATCCCTGCACCACGACCAAGGATATTCATGTAATCATCAATGGTCATGACTATACCGAATAATCCCTAGTCATAATCATACCAACAACTGTCGATCAATGAACTATAGGTCAATGAGGACTTTTACCACATCATTTGTAACATTACGGGTCATGATTATACCGAATGATCCCTGGTCATAATCATACCAATCAACCGTTCATCTATGCACGTAAGCCAAATATGACTTTCATCACAATATAAGCATGAGGATGATGACAATGATATAAGAATTCAATTAAAAGAAACAAAGGACAAATTTTTAAAGATTTATAATTTAATTTATCCAGAATTCAATAATGTTCAAATTGCCAACATGATACTGCTTTGTGGAGTAAAACTCAAGAATGATATTGTATCAAAAATGATTTAGACCGAAAAGAAATCATTTTTTTTTATCATGAATAGTACTCCGGTTGAATAGTACCCAGGTGAATAGCACCCCGTGAATAGTACTTCGAGAATAGTACCCTATGAATAGTACTTTATGAATAGTACTTATGAATAGTACTTCATGAATAGTACTTTATGAATAGTACTTTTATGAATAGTACCGTATAAATGAATAGTACTCATGGATAGTACTCCGGCATGAAAAGCTTAAAATTTAACAAGAATGTACAGAAAATATCCTTATGAAACGATATTAGATGAAGCGCAAATTTTAAGGATATTCTACTAATTTCACGGAGTATAGAAGCAATACTTTAACAAAATGATGGTAAAATTAGGAATACGAGACGAAATAATATTACTCACATACTACATAGTATGGAAGAAAAAATTATTCCTTATGAATACTGAACAAAAATAATATCCCTTACCTCGTAAGAAGATTTGGATCTTTGGAATAGTGAGGTAGCAGACTTCTCTTCTTCTTCTCTCTATAGCTTCTCTCTATAATTGCTCTTGTGAGCCTTAGTGAATTGGTGAGAATGAAAGAAGAATGAACTTCTATTTATAGGAAAATATAGTTTCGATAATTGCACGTTTTGGGGCTTGAAATATTATAGTATAATACCTTCATCTTTCCCTTCATTTTTAATTTAGTCCTGCAAGTATTATCAAACTTGCACCACCTCCCCTAATAGTACATCATGTGAATCAATAGTACATTCATGTGAATCAATAGTTCTATACATGTGAAAAAATAGTTATAGTATAGTACCTTCATCTATACCTCCATGCACTACGGCCAAGGATATTCATTAGGGTCACGACCACAAATTATCCATGCACTACGGGCCAAGGATATTCGTGTATTCATCAATGGTCATGATCATGCCAACAACTGTCCATCAATGTACTACGGGCCAATGAGAACTTTTATCACATCATTTGTAACATTACGGTCATGATTATACCGAATAATCCCTGGTCATAATCATACCAAGTCCATCTATGCACTACAGGCCACAGATGACTTTCAACATAATATAAACATGGGGATGATGACAATGATATAAGAATTCAATAAAACAAGTTCAAGGATAAATTTTTAAAAATTTATAATTTAATTTATCCAGGAATCAATAACGTCCAAATTGTCAACATGATATTGCTTTGTGGAGTAAAATTCAAGAATAATATTGTACCAAAAATAATTTGGACCGAAAACGAATCAATTTTTATAATGAATAGTACTCCGGATGAATAGTACTCGAGTGAATAGTACCCTGTGAATAGTACTTTGGGAATAGTAACCCCGTGAATAGTACTCCGGCATGAAAAAGTTAAAACTTATCAAGAATACTCAGAATAATATTTCCATGAAAAGATACTGGATGAAGCGCAAATATCAAGGATATTCTACTAATTTCATGAAGTATAGAAGCCAAAATTTTAACAAAACGAGTATAGAATTCGAAATCTGAAACGAAATAATATTACTTACTTACTACAGAGTATGGAAGAAAATATTATTTCAAGCGAATATTGAACAAAAATAACATCCCTTACCTTGAAAAGAAGAATATTCTAACTGGTATAGCGGGGATATTCTTGAAGAAAACTTTCACTACTTTCTACTCTCAAAGCTTTCTAAAACTCTAAAGAAATACGCTCAATATTATAGAAGAAGAATTCTCTGATTCTGGTGTGATTTTCAATTCTAACCTAAGCGCCTATTTATAGGAAAATGCTAGAACGTCATAGGAGACAAAATAATAAAATAATATTATTCTTTTTCTACGCACACTTCTTTGAAAAAATTTCAGCCACCACAAGTGGGGCCCACTAAAATCAACCATCTTTCCCAACAACCAAAAGTGGGTCCCACCCAATTTTAATAAAAATTATTTTATTTTCCAAAACTTTAGTAATTCATAATAAATAGCCCTTTTATCAGAAAAATACGAATTTTATGTCCATTCCACACGAAATCGAATTATCTACAACTTTGCAGAAGAAAGTTTTTCCAAATTCCAAATAGAAAATATCCGAATTTCATAAACGGACAATTTTCAACACCTTTTAAAATTCATAACAAATCTTACGTTAATTTTTAATAGTTCAAAATTTGTGGGCATATACTCAACTTATATATGTATAACATACCCAAAAATCACAACGATCCAACGGTCGGATCAAAATTATAACTCACGTAATAGAGGTTTAAGAACACTAATTTGATTTTTAATATCTCTAATCCGACAAAATACTGATAAAACACCTCAACATTAATTCATTCATTTATAACCACATAAAATAAATATTTTCCTATCCATCATTTATGTCCACATAAAATAAATATTTTCTTATCATATAAATCAATAATTAATTATTCACAAATAATATTACGAATCACAATTATGACAACAAAGTAGTTCCTGAGGAAAGAGGGGCTTTCAATAAGAATTTCTCCTTCTGGCGCATGCAATTAGGTGACCAAACCTCTCCTTGATGTAACTTTCTAGATATTGCCAATAACGCTATCTAATAATATTATTCAAATAATATGAATTATTGATCCGATAATGAGAAATCTTTCATGCGTTGATAATTATTAAAACAATAATAATATAAAATATCAACGCAATAATTATTGAATCAATAAAATAAAATATTGAATAAAGAATTATTGTAACAATTATTGAGTAGTGGCTTTCACGTAAGAATCAATAATTCAAAAATAATAATGTAATATCTGGTAATGCTCTGCATGCAACCTCAAGATATTACTATATTAACCACAAGGGTATTCTAACGATTAACGGTAAAACTTTCGTGGTGTTATTTATTTTTTGTTTTACGAATCCGACAAAAATTCCGTTGTGGGGTCCACCAATGATTGTGCCGTCGTACGAATATTCCCTATTAAAACGAATATTTCCCGACCAATCGAATATTATATAACAACTTGCATACTTTACAAAATTTATAAATATTATCCACAACTATAACATTATATCAAATTCACTCCATAATATTCAAAATGATATTTATAGAAAATTCATCTTTATTCATAAAAGTTTGGGTCTTACATTAGACACCTTGAGATAAACCCTGATATCTCTCTCTTCATATTGCTCCACCAAAATGTATGTCAAAGATTACGATACATTTTGGTACTCCCGGGATGGATTGCAAACGGTGTGTTGTGTGCCTCCATTATGATTCTATACTTCAAGTCAGAATAATTAAGAACACAAAGTCTGGAGTTGACTCGAAGTATTCCTTCTTCATCGATTCTTGTTTCTGGAATAGCACCTTCTTGCACTTTCTTCTTCATACGCATCAGCTCCAGGTCTGTAGCTTGAGCAGATTTAACTTTATCGATTAAAGTCAGTTCTACTCATATATTCGCCATCATCACATGGGTCCCTGGAGTCTTTAACTCTATCTCCATCCTTTGTAAGTCATACAAAATGGGCATTTGCGTTGACAATATCGCACTTGTACCCACATATGATCTTTCTACTCAATGCGTCAGCTACTACGTTCTCTTTTCCAGGATGGTATTGAATGGTATTATCGTAATCTTCAATAGCTCGAGCCAACGTCTTTGTCACATTATACGTTCGTTTTGGGTGAAGAAATACTTGAGGGTTTTAGAAATGAGTTTTGTACTGGGGTTAATACAAAATTCAATTTCACACTCTGGGGGTAGGCCAGGAAGTTCTTCAGGGAATACGTCAGGAAATTTATTAATAATAGAAATATCATTCAAATCTGATGTATTTTTATTTAAATACGTGACAAGGGCTAAGAAAGATTGACATTCGTTTTTTTAATAAACGAATAGCTTTATGGCTTGATATGAAAGTGATTGACTTTAGTGGTTTGGTTGCTTGAATTCGCATAATAGGTTGGTTAGGAATATGAAAGCTAACAACCTTACGAAAATAATCGATTTTAGCATGATGAGTAGTTAACCAATCAATCCCTAAAATCACATCAAATGCAAGTATTTTCAAAGAGATAAGATCAACAGGTAACGTGTTGTTACCGATTTGAATTAAACAAGACTTATAAACAGTGGATGTAATGAAGGTTTCTCCCAATGGAGTTTCAACAGATAAATCAAAGTCTAATTTCTCTGGAGTTAAATTTAAACGTTGAGCGCAAGTAGGAGAAATAAAAGAATGGATAGAACCGGTATCAAATAAGGTATAAACTTTGCTAGAGTTTATGATTAGCTTACCCGTGATAACTTCGTTTGGGTTCCTCACTTGTTGGGAAGTCATGACAACCGCTCTCCCTTGAACTACCAGTTTTGTCTTGTCTGGGACGACCTTTGATGCCTCCATCCCAGCTAGACTTGACTTTGGTGCACAATAAAATCGGGCTAGGTGACCTACTCTGCCACAATTGTAACATACTTTAGACTACTGCGTACAGTCTGGATTGATGTGTCCCTCCCCTCCGTATTTGTAACATACGACCGACGGTCGTTCTCCTTCCTTAATAACAAGTGTTGGTGCTGACGTCTTTCCATCATTATTGAATCTCTTCTTCTTGAAACTTCCACTTCTATTATCTTGTCCATGATTACCACCGAAGTGGTTACCATTTCTGGCATGTTGATTCCCTCCACGTTTGTTGTCACCGCTTCGATGACTGCTACCACTGGTATTATCGACTTGTCGGCTGCTCTCTCTTGGTTGGGTTGACTCATTATCGCGCGCTCCAATAGCTGAGCCCTATTTACAATATCCGAATACAAACACAGTTTGTGAGAAATTATGTATTAACGTATTTCGGCTCTCAAACCTCGCAGAAACATTCGCGTCATTCTCTCTTCATTATCAACCAAATGGGATGCGAACCGGGATAACTCGGTAAACTTATTCTCGTACTGCGACACGGTCATATTATTTTGTTCTAACTTGATAAACTTCACCTCCTTCATGTGACGAATATTTTCGGGAAAGTACTTGTCGTTGAATAGCTCTTGGAACTTCTCCCAAGATATTTTGAGTGCGTTTTACTGATTCCCACCAGTAATCTGCTTCTCCTCTCAACATGAAGGTGGCAAAGGGAACCTTTTGCTCCTCGGAGCATCCCAAGACTTTGAATATCTTGGTGATCTGCTTTATCCACGTTTCTGCCTTAAGTGATTTTGGCTTTCCCCAAAACTCTGATGGTCCCAGCTCCTTGAATTGCTTAGCGGTGACCATCTGTGAGTTGCCAGTGTTTCCACCTGCATTTTGAACAGGAGTCGCTCTCGCATGATGTTGCATGAATTACATAAAGCCTCTAAACATCCCATCGTTCATCATTTGATTGGTGTTAGTTTTTACCTAAGGATTATTGTCTTCTTGTTGCACATTATCCTGGGTATTGATCATTGGTGACTCAACAGTCTCATGTCACATATTATCCCTATACTCTAACCGACCAAATAAACTTAGGTAGGTCATACTAGCGAAAGAATTCCCCGCCTCTCCCCTCCTAGTTCTTGTCTCACATCTCAGCCAGGGATCATATCCCTAAGCTTTAATACCAACTATGACGCCCCCAAAATAGGTATACATCACCCATCTTGGGTTGCCAAATACATGGTGCTGAATACAAATACAAGCTTAATTATACAACATGAGCTATGAGTTTTAATACAAATATTGTCTTCTAGACAGTATTCAAACACAAAATAAGTCCTCATTTATTATCACACTATTTTTCAGAATAGTGAGGACTACTAATGCAACCATCTGGACCGTCACTCCGTTCCCCGACTAGTCCCGGCTACGTTCTCATTTCCTGAAGAGAACAATGAAAGCAAAAGGGTGAGCTCAACTAGCCTAGTAAGAAATATTATGACTAAGATAATGCAGAATAAGTTATCGTTAGCCTTCAACAATGTTAAACTGATAGAATATAATAGGCAACAAGTTTAACTGCAGCGGAACAAGTAATCCATTAGAAGAGTCAAGTAGAGCATGATATCTACTATCTTCTATGATTTAAAATTTTTTTTATCAACTTTATCGCTGAGACTCAGCTTAATAAATAAACCACATCATCGAATCATCCATGCACCACGACCAAGGATATTCATGTAATCATCAATGGTCATGAATATACCGAATAATCCCTGGTCATAATCATACCAACAACTGTCCATCAATGAACTACAGGTCAATGAGGACTTTTACCACATCATTTGTAACATTACGGGTCATGATTATACCGAATGATCCACGGTCATAATCATACCAATCAACAGTTCATCTATGCACGTAAGCCAAAGATGACTTTCATCACAATATAAGCATGAGGATGATGACAATGATATAAGAATTCAATTAAAGGAAACAAAGGATAAATTTTTAAAGATATATAATTTAATTTATCCAGAATTCAATAATGTTCAAATTGCCAACATGATACTGCTTTGTGGAGTAAAATTCAAGAATGATATTGTATCAAAAATGATTTAAACCGAAAAGAAATCATTTTTTTTATCATGAATAGTACTCCGGTTGAATAGTACCCAGGTGAATAACACCCCGTGACTAGTACTTTGAGAATAGTACCCTGTGAATAGTACTTTATGAATAGTACTTTGTGAATAGTACTTTTATGAATAGTACCGTATAAATGAATAGTACTCATGGACAGTACTCCGGCATGAAAAGCTTAAAATTTAACAAGAATGTACAGAAAATATCCTTATGAAACGATACTAGATGAAGCGCAAATTTTAAGGATATTCTACTAATTTCACGGAGTATAGAAGCAATACTTTAACAAAATAATGGTAAAATTAGGAATACAAGACAAAATAATATTACTCACATACTACATAGTATGGAAGAAAAAATTATTCCTTATGAATACTGAACAAAAATAATATCCCTTACCTCAGAAGAAGACTGGATACTGGAATAGTGAGGTAGCAGACTTCTCTTCTTCTTTCTCTCTATAGCTTCTCTCTCTATAATTGCTCTTGTGAGCCTTAGTGAATTGGTGAGAATGAAAGAAGAATGAACTTCTATTTATAGGAAAATATAGTTTCGATAATTGCACGTTTTGGGGCTTGAAATATTATAGTATAATACCTTCATCTTTTCCTTCATTTTTAATTTAGTCCTACAAGTATTATCAAACTTGCACCACCTCCCCTAATAGTACATCATGTGAATCAATAGTACATTCATGTGAATCAATAGTTCTATACATGTGAAAAAAATAGTTACAGTATAGTATCTTCATCTATACCTCTATTTTTAATTTAGTCATGCAAGTATTATCAATCTTGCACCACCTCTCTTAATAGTACATGCATGTGAATCAATAGTACACACATATGAACAAATTGTTATAAGCATGTGAATTAATAGCAATTAATTGCTCATTTATCCGATTACTTACCCGATTGGTCAATATAACCTCCCGAAATTAATTATTATCGAAATAAATGTCGATTTCCACTAACACTAATAATTCCAACACAATGGAACTATCAATTTCATCTTTAATCAAAACGAACTTATTCATCATTAATATTATAACTCACAATATTTAATAAACAGGTCGTTCCCAGGAAAGAGGGGGCTTTCCGATAAAGATTTCTTCCTATTGGCGCGCAATTAGGTGACCAAACCTCTCCTCGACAGAACTTTCTAGACATCGTCAATATTGCAAATAATAATATGAATAACTTTGTCATCTTAATTATTGATTTAATAATATAAAATATTGATACTATGACAATAATTGAATCAATAATATGAGAGATATTATGCATCAATTACTGTAGCAATAATTAAGTGTAACTGAGTGACTTCTCACGTAAGCATCAACAATCAATATCGTGTGCTACTATGCAACCACGCCAGACATCGATTACTTTTACCACCGGGTAGTTCAACAGTTTAACGGTAAAACTTTCGCTGTTATTTTTATAAAAAGATAATTCTGTCGTTTTCTAACTATGATAATACTTTTGTTGTGGGGTCCACCAATATTATGTTGTCATATGAATATTCCCTGTTAAAACGAATATTCCTCGACCAATCGAATATTTTATAACAACTTGCTTACTTTGCAAAATTTGTAAAAATTACCCACAGCTATAACATTATATCATATCCACACCATAATATTCAAAAATATATTTCGAGAAAATTTAATCTTTATTCATAAAAGTTGGGGTCTTACAACGCCTAGAATGGAGCCATGCCTATAGTTGTTTGATAACTATTGTTGTAGGAGAATTCCAACATTGGCAAGTATTTATCCCTACTTCCTTTGAAATCTAGGACACAGAGTCTTAATAGATCTTCAAGAGTTTGAATAGTCCTTTCTGATTGCCCGTCCGTTTGAGGATGGTATGCCAAACTTAATCGTAAATCAGTGCCCATAACTTTTTGCAAACTAACCCAAAATTGTGAAGTGAATCTTGGGTCACAATCCAAAACTATGAATACTGGCATGCCGTGCAATCTCACAATCTCATTTACGTACATACGAGCAAGACGTTGAAGGGAATAAGTCTCCCGTATCGGCAAGAAATGAGCAGACTTGATTAATCTATCAACAATAACCCAAATTGCATCAATGCCTTGAGAAACCTTGGGAAAACCCATAACAAATCCATGGTAATGTGTTCCCATTTCCATTTCGGAATCTCAAGTGGTTGAAATGGACCCTTTGGCACTTGATATTCCGCCTTTACACGTTGACAAGTTAAACACATCGAGATAAACTTCGCGATCTCTTTCTTCATATTGTTCCTCCAAAATGTATGCTGAAGATCATGATACATTTTGGTACCCCCAAGATGGATTGCAAACGGTGTGTTGTGTGCCTCCATTATGATTCTATGCTTTAAGACAGAATCGTTAGGAATGCAAAGTCTGGAGTTGACTCAAAGTATTCATTCTTCATCGATTCTTGATTCTAGAATAACAACTTCTTGTACTTTCTTCTTCATACGTATCATCTCTGGGTCTGTGGCTTAAGCATCTTTAACTTTATCGATTAAAGTCGGTTCTACTCATATGTTTAATATCATCAAGTGGGTACTTGGAGCCTTTAACTCTATCTCCATCCTTTGTAAGTCGTACAAAATTGGTTTTTGTGTTAACAACATCGCACTCGTACCTGCATACGATCTTCTACTCAATGCGTCAGCTACCACGTTTGCTTTTCCAGGATGATATTGAATGGTATGGTCGTAATCTTTCAACAGATCAAGCCAACGTCGTTGCCGCATGTTCAGTTCCTTTTGGGTGAAGAAATATTTGAGGCTTTTATGATCTGTATAGATCTCCACTTTCTCCCCATACAGGTAGTTTCTCCAGATTTTCAACGCGAAAATGACTGTTGCCAACTCTAGATCATGAGTACGATAATTCCTCTCATATTCTTTGAGTTTTCGCGAGGCATAGGCTATGACTTTCCCATGTCACATGAGAACACATCATAATCCTTTGCCTGAAGCATCGTTGTAGATAACAAATCCATCTGAACCATATGATATTATTATTATAGGTGACGAAATGAGTCTCCTCTTGAGCTCTTGGAAACTCCTCTCGCATTCCTCATTCCATACAAATTATGTATCTTTCCGAGTCAGCTAAATTAACGGAGTAGCGATTCAAGAAAATCCTTCCACGAATCTCCGATAAAAACTGGCTAAGCCCAGAAAGCTACGTACTTCGGTAGCTCCCAACTTTGTATTGCTTCAATCTTCGCCGGGTCAACAGATACTCCATGTTTTGACACCACGTGCCCAAGGAATGTTATTTCCTCAAGCCAGAACTCGCATTTCTTCAGCTTGGCATATAGTTTGTTATCACGAAGCCTTTGAAGTACCAGTTTCAAATGGTTCTCATGATCTTCAAGGCTTTTGAAATAGATGAGGATGTCATCAATAAAGACAACAATGAACTGATCTAAATATTCCTTGAATACTCAGTTCATCATATCCATGAAAGCTGCAGGAGCATTATTCAATCCAAAAGACATGACTAGGAATTCATAATGCCCGTACCAAGTTCTAAAGGTAGTCTTCGGAATATCCTCAGTTCTAATCTTCAGCTGATGATATCCTGAACGAAGATTGATTTTTGAAAAGAATATTGTTCCTTGCAACTGGTCAAATAGGTCATCAATGCGAGGTAGCGGATGTGACGCCCCCAAAACAGGTATACATCACCCATCTTGAGTCGCCAAATACATGGTACAAAATACAAATAAAAACTTAATTATACAACTATCGTGTAAAATACGACAAAACATATGCTATGAGTTTTAATAAGAATATTGTCATCTAGACAATATCCACACTCAATGGAGTCCTCATTACATTTATTATTACACTATTTAACAGAATAGTGAGGACTACTAATGTTATCATCTGGACCGTCACTCCGTTCCCCAACTCATCCCAGCTATATTCTCATTTCCTGAAGAGAACAGTGAAAGAAAGGGTGAGCTCAACTATCCCAGTAAGAAATATTATGACTAAGATAATGCAGGATAAATTATCATTAGCCTTCAACAATATTAAAACTGATAAAATACAATAGACATCAAGTTTAACTGCAGCGGAATAAGCAATCCATTAGAAGAGTCAAGTAGAGCATGATATCTACTATCTTCTATAATTTAAAATGTTTTCATCAATTTTTATCGTTGAGACTCAGCTAAATAAATAAACCACGTCATCGAATCATCTCTGCACTACGGGCCAAGGATATTCATTAAATCATCAATGGTCATGACTATACCGAATAATCCCTGGTCATAATCATACCAAAAACTGTCCATCAATGCACTACAGGCCACTGAGGACTTTTACCCCATCGTTTATAACATTACAGGTCATGATTATACCGAATGATCTCTAGTCATAATCTTACCAAGTCCATCTCTACACGTAAGCCAAAGACATACAACTATAAAACCAATAATCAACAGTCCATCTTTGCACGTAAGCCAAAGATATACAATTCAATAATCAACCGTCCATCTTTGCAGGTAAGCCAAATATAACTTTCATCACCATATAAGCATGAGGATGATGACAATGATATAAACATTAATCAAACAAAAACAAGGATACATATTAAAGACTTTAAATTTATCCAAATATTATCAACCACTTAATAAACTCATAATCTAATATTATTAATATTATAACAATATTTTAATCACTTCTTAAACTTATAAACAATTTATTACAATTGTTTACACTTTACCAAATAATGCATTTAATCATTCAAAAATGTCATACTCATAAAATTTTATCACCAATGATCAAATCCCTCATCAAAAATCTGCATATACCCTATATAGGATTCTCAAGCCATAAAATCCTATTTTCCAATTTTGTTACTTCACATAACATATTTAATTCATTTACTCATAACTAGTTCATTTTCATGAAAAATACCAAATCAATCCAAAAAATATTTCTTTTCTGGGATTTAGCAGAATATAGTCCCATATTGATCACATATTTTTCTCGGAATTTTTAAAATTCATTTACAATTTTTCATATGGCCAAAACTGCCAAATATTTAGACATTTATCATAAATTATACTTTTGTCCAAAAATTTCGAAATTTACAGGGTATACTCCTGTTATATACATGTACTCCCAATAAAAATTTCACCAGTTTTGGAGTTAACCACAAAGAGTTATAAGGGTTTACTTTTAAAATAGACTTTTCCCATAAAATCCATAACTCTTAATCTATAGATCCAAAAATTGCCATTTTTGGACACAATCTAGAAAACTCATCAAATTATCATTTCAAATTTTTCCATAATTTTTGAAGATCAAAAAAATTATAAAACTGCCCCTTGAAGAAACCCCTTTTGAATGAAAATATTATTCATATGAATACAAAGGATCATTCACCATGCATGCAATAGATCAAGATGCATGAGTTATTCCAATGAATAATAAAGAATGGAATAATGAGAAGAATTCACCATGCATGCAATAGACCGCACAGACAGGTTATTCTCAACAGAATAATAAAGAATGGAACCAGGTCATGCATAAACCGCACAGACAGGATATTCCAACAGAATAATAAAGAATGGAATAACAACAAAATTCATCAAGCATGCGATAGACCGCATAGATAGGTTATTCCAACAGAATAATAAATAATGGAATAACAGAAGAATTTCACCATGTATTCGGTACTTCGCATAGACAGGTTATTCCAACATAATAAGGAATGGAATAACAATAGCTCTCTTCATAAATACGAAAGAAATAATACCCCTTACTATAATAATAATATCCCTTACCTTAGAAGAAACTGGATACTGGAATAGTGAGGTAGCAGATTTCTCTTCTTCTTTCTCTCTACAATTTCCCTCTACAATAATTTCTCTATAGCTTTAGTGAATTGGTGAGAAATGAAGAAAGAATTAGCTTCTATTTATAGAAAAATATAGTTTCGATAATTGCACGTTTTGGGGCTCAAAATATTACATTACAATACCTTCAACTTTTCTTTCATGTTTAATTTAGTCCTGCAAGTATTATCAAACTTGCACCACCTCCCCTAATAGTAAATCATGTGAATTAATAGTTCATTCATGTGACTTAATAGTTATAATCATGTGAAAATACTTAATTCTGATATAGTACCTCCATCTATACCTCTATTTTTAACTTAGTCATGCAAGTATTATTAATCTTGCACTACCTCCCCTAATAGTACACACATATGAACACATAGTTATAATCATGTGAATCAATAGCAATTAATTACTCATTTATACGATTAATTACTCGATTGGTCAATATAACCTCCAGACATCAATTATTATCGAAATAAATGTCGATTTCCACTAACACTAACAATCCCAACACAATGGAAATATTTTTCTCAAAAATTTCATTTTTGAAATTTTGAAGTTTGACTTTTTCTGAAAAAGTCAACTATTGACTTTTTGACCAAAAAGTCAACCCCGGAAAATTTTGTGTTTATAGTCTATTTCTACTAAATTCACAGTTCCGGACTCAAATATCACGTCCGCGTCTCCAAATTCAACTCCGAACTCAAATTCGATTTTTAATAACATTCATTATTAATATTATAACCCACAATATTTAACAACCAGGTCGTTCCCAGGAAAGAGGGGGCTTTCCGATAAGAATTTTTCCTTATTACCGCGCAATTAGGTGACTAAACATCTCCTTGGCAGAACTTCTAGATATTGTCAATATTGCAAATAATAATATGAATAACTTTGTCGTCTCAATTATTGATTCAATAATATAAAAAATATTATGCAGATGATAATCTTGTGACAATAATCGAATCAATAATATAAGAGATATGATGCGACAAGAATTTGTAACAATAATTGAGTATAATGAGTGACTTCTCACGTAAGCATCAATAATCAATACGTGTGCTACTATACAACCACGCGTAGACATTATACTTTTATTCACAAAAGTAGTTCAGCAGCTTTTTAAAGAATACTTTCACTTTTATTTTTATAAAAAGATAATTATGTCGTTTTCTTACTACGATAATACTTCTGTTGTGGGGTCCACCAATGATTGTGCCATCTTACGGATATTGCCCGACAAAAAGAATATTCCTCGACCAATCAAATATTATATAACCACTTGCATACTTTTCAAAATTTCTAAATATTACCCACAACTATAAAATTATCTCAAATCCACACCATAATTTTCAAAAAAAATATTTCGAGAAAATTAAATCTTTATTCATAAAATTTGGGGTCTTACAATCTCCCGTCCTTATGAAATTTTGCCCTCGAAATTTACGTACATACTTGGTATGCCGAAGAGGTGAGGATACCTTGACTTCATTTCAGATTCTAACTCTTGAGGTATAACCTTTGAGTGTTGAATATGATCCTTCTTATCTAAGATTTTAACACGTATCTTCTCATACATTAAATTTTCTGCTATCTCGTCTAGTTTTAATTTAATAACGTTGTTCGGGTCATCCACATATTTACGTAACATCGATACGTGAAAAATGCGACATACTTGGCGGTAAAACGAGTCTATAGGCCACAGTTCCTACTCAATCGAGGATTTCAAATGGGCCAATTAAATCGAGGGTTGAGATAACGCCTTCTTGAACCTTCTTCTTCACATTCATCAGATTCGGGTGTGAAGCTTGAGCGGCTTTAACTTTATCGATTAAAGTCGATTCAAATCGTATATTCGTTATCTTCACATGGGTCCTTAGAGTCTTTAACTCTATCTTCATCATTTGTAAGTTATACGAAATGGGTTTTTGTGTTAACAACATCGCACTTGTAAACGCATACGATCTTCTACTCAATGCGTCAGCTACCACGTTTCGCTCTTCCACGATGATATTGATTGGTATGATCGTAATCTTTAACATCTCGAGCCAACGTCTTTGGCACATTATACGATCGTTTTAGGTAAAGAAATATTTGAGGGTTTTAGAAATGGGTTTTGTATTGGGATCAATACAAAATTCAATTTTACGCTCTAGGGGTAAGCTAAGGAGTTCTTTGAGAATACGTCAGGAAATTTATTAACGATAGAAATATCATTTAAAAACTGTGACTCTCATCCAAGACTTGGATAGCACATAAAGTGAAGGTTTCTACTAAGGAAGTTTCAACTAATAAGTCAAAGTCTAACTTCTCTGGGGTCAAATTTGAACGTTGAACACAAGCAAGAGAGATAAAATAATGGGTAGAACCAGTATCTAATAAGGCATAGACTTCGGAAGAATTTATAATTAACTAACCCGTGCTAACTTCGTTCGGGTTACTCGCTTTTTGAGAAGTCACGAAAAACGCTCTTCCTGAAACCACCGACTTTGTTTTGTCCAGATTCCGCTTTGGTGCCACCGTCCCAGCTGGAATTGACTTTGGTGCACGACAAAATCGGGCTAGGTGACCTTCTTTTCCATAATTGTAACATGCTTTGGACTGCATCACGTAATTTGGACTGATATGTCCTTCCCCTCCGCATTTGTAACATACGACCAGCAGTCATTCTCCTTCCTTAACAACAGGTGTTGGTGCTGACATCTTTCCATCATTGTTGAATCTCCTCTTCTTGAAATTTCCACTCCTATTATCTTGGCCATGATTACCACCGAAGTGGTTACCATTCTTGGCATGATAATTACCCCCACGATGGTTATCATTGTTCCGATGGTCGTTGCCACCGGTACGATTATTATCGTTGCCTTTTAGTTGGGCTGGTTCATTATCGCGCTCCAATAACTGAGCCATATTCACTACATTTGAATACAAACACAATTTATGAGAAATGAGGTATTGACGTATATCGGGTTTCAAACCTCTTAGAAATATTTGCGTCATTCGCCCCTCATTATCGACCAAATGGGATGTAAACCGGGATAACTCCGCAAATTTAGCTTCGTATTGCGACACGGTCATATTATTTTGCTCCAACTTGATAAACTCCACCTCCTTTATGTGACGAATACTTTTGGGAAAGTACTTGTCGTTGAACAGCTCTTGGAACTTCTTCCAAGACATCTTGAGTGCGTCAGGCTGGGTAAGTTTTACAGATTCCCACCAGTAATCTGCCTCTTCACGCAACATAAAGGTGGCGAAGGGAACCTTTTGCTCCTCTAAGCATCCCAAAACATCAAATATCTTGGTGATCTACTTTAACCACGTCTCTGCCTTAAGTGGTTCTGGCTTTCCTAAAAACTCCGGTGGTCCGAGCTCTTTGAACTGCTTAGCGGTGACCGACCGTGGGTTGCCATTATTTCCACCTATATTTTGAACAGGAGTCTCTCTTACCTGATGTTGCATGAATTGCATAAAGCCTCTGAACATCCCATCGTTCATCATCTTATCGGTGTTTTTATTTACCTGAGGATTATTGTCTTCCTGTTGCACATTATCCTGGGTATTGATCGTTGGTGACTCAATGGTCTCATGTGCTTCATTGCTGATCTCAACATTTTCAGATGCCATTTTCAAACACTGTCACAAAATAAGGGTTAATTAACATATCACATATTATCCCTACACTCTAACCGACCAATTAAATACCAAATAAACTTAGGTAGGTCATACTAGCGAAGGAATTCCACGTCTCTCCCCTCCTAGTTCTTGTCTCACATCTCAGCTAGGAATCATATCCGTAAGCTTTGATACCAATTGTGATGCCCCCAAAACAGGTATACATCACCCATCTTGAGTCGCCAAATACATAGTACAAAATACAAATAAAAACTTAATTATACAATTGTCGTGTAAAATACGACAAAACATATGATATGAGTTTTAATACAAATATTGTCATCTAGACAATATCCACACTCAATGGAGTCCACATTACATTTATTGTCACACTATTTAACAGAATAGTGAGGACTACTAATGCTATCATCTGGATCGTCACTCCGTTCCCCGACTCGTCCCACCTATATTCTCATTTCCTGAAGAGAACAGTGAATGAAAGGGTGAACTCAACTAAACCAGTAAGAAATATTATGACTAAGATAATGCAGGATAAATTATCATTAGCCTTCAACAATGTTAAACTGATAAAATACAATAGCCATATAGTTTAACTGCAGCGGAATAAGCAATCCATTAGAAGAGTCAAGTAGAGCATGATATCTACTATCTTTTATAATTTAAAATATTTTCATCAATTTTTATCGCTGAGACTCAGCTAAATAAATAAACCACGTCATCGAATCATCCCTGTACTACGGGTCAAGGATATTCATTTAATCATCAATGGTCATGACTATACCGAATAATCCCTGGTCATAATCATACCAAAAACTATCCATCAATGCACTACAGGCCACTGAGGACTTTTACCACATCGTTTATAACATTACAGGTCATGATTATACCGAATGATCCCTAGTCATAATCATACCAATTCCATCTCTGCACGTAAGCCAAGGATATACAATTATAAAATCAATAATCAACACTCCATCTTTGCACGTAAGCCAAAGATAACTTTCATCACCATATAAGCATGATGATGATGACAATGATATAAGCATTAATCAAACGAAAACAAGGATAAATATTAAAGACTTTAAATTTATCCAAATATTATCAACCACTTAATAAACTCATAATCTAATATTATTAATATTATAAAAATATTTTAATCACTTCTTAAACTTATAAATAATTTATTACAATTGTTTACACTATACCAAATAATGCATTTAATCATTCAAAAATGCCATACTCATAAAATTTTATCACCAATGATCAAATCCCTCATTAAAAATCTGAATATACCCTATATAGGATTCTCAAGCCATAAAATCCTATTTTCCAATTTTGTTACTTCACATAACATATTTAATTCATTTACTCATAAATAGTTCATTTTCATGAAAAATACCAAATCAGTCCCAAAAATATTTCTTTTCTGGGATTTAGCAAGAATATAGTCCCATATTAAAAATATATTATTCTGGGAATTTTTAAAATTCATTTACATTTTTTATATGGCCAAAAAGCGCGAATATTTAGACATTTATCATAAATTGTACTTTTGTCCAAAAATTCGATATTCTGAGGTATCTTTTGTTGTTATATACATATACTCCCAATAAAAATTTCACCAATTTTGGAGTTAACCACAAAGAGTTATAAGGGTTTACTTTTTAAATAGTCATTTCCCATAAAATTCATAACTCTTAATCTATACATCCAAAAATCGTCATTTTTGGACATAATCTAGAAAACTCATCAAACTATCATTACAAATTTTTCCAGAATTTTTGAGGGTCAAAAAAATTATGAAACTGTCCCCTGGCAGAAACCCCATTTGAATGAAAATACGATTCATATGAAGACAAATGATCATTCACCATGCATGCGATAATCCACATAGACAGGTTATTCCAACAGTAAAATAAAGAATGAAATAACAGAAGAATTCACCATGCATGCGATAAACCGCACATGATAAGGTTATTCTCAATGTAATAATAAAGAATGGAACGGTCATGCGAAACCGCATGCAGACGTGATATTCCAATGTAATAATAAAGAATGGAACATCAAGTCATGTGTAAACCGCATGCACAGGATATTCCAACAAAACAATAAAAATGGAACCGGTCATGCGTGGCCGTGATGCATGGATATTCCAAATGTAATAATAAAGAATGGAATAACAACAAAATTCACCGGGCATGCGATAGGCCATGCATGACGGGTTATTCCAAATGAATAATAAATAATGGAATAATGAAGAATTTCACCATGTATGCGGTACTTGATGTAGGCAGTTATTCCAACATAATAATAAGGAATGGAATAACAATAGCTCTCTTCATGAATCTGAAAAAATAATACCCCTTACTATAATAATAATATCCCTTACCTTAGAAGAAACTGGATACTGGAATAGTGAGGTAGCAGATTTCTCTTCTTCTTTCTCTCTATAATTTCTCTCTATAATAATTGCTCTATAGCTTTAGTGAATTGGTGAGAAATGAAGGAAGAATGAGCTTCTATTTATAGGAAAATATAGTTTCGATAATTGCATGTTTTGGGGCCCGAAATATTACATTACAATACCTTCAACTTTCCTTTTATTTTTAATTTAGTCATGCAAGTATTATCAAACTTGCACCACCTCCCCTAATACTAAATCATGTGAATTAATAGTTCATTAATGTGACTTAATAGTTATAATAATGTGAAAATACAAATTATAGTATAGTACCTCCATCTATACCTACATTTTTAACTTAGTCATACAAGTATTATCAATCTTGCACCACCTCCCCTAATAGTACATGAATGTGAATCAATAGTACACACATGTGAACAAATAGTTATAATCATGTGAATCAATAGCAATTAATTGCTCATTTATCCGGTTAATTACCCGATTGGTCAATATAACCTCAAGACATCAATTATTATCGAAATAAATGTCGATTTTACTAACACTAACAATCCCAACACAATGGAAATATTTTTCTTAAAAATTTTATTTTTGTAATTTTGAAGTTTGACTTTTTCCGAAAAAATCAATTGTTGACTTTTTTGACCAAAAAATCAACCCCAGCAAATTTTGTGTTTATAGTCTATTTCTACTAATTTTATCATTCCAGACTCAAATATCATGTCCGCGTCTCCAAATTCAACTCCGAACTCAAATTTAATTTTTAATAACATTCATTATTAATATTATAACTCACAATATTTAACAACCAGGTCGTTCCCAGGAAAGAGGGGGCTTTCTGATAAGAATTTCTCCTTATTGGCGCGGAATTAGGTGACCAAACCTCTCCTTGACAGAACTTCTAGACATTGTCAATATTGCAAATAATAATATGAATAACTTTATCGTCTCAATTATTGATTCAATAATATATAAAATATTATACAGATGATACTGTGATAATAATTGAATCAATAATATGAGAGATATGATGTAGCAATTACTATAACAATAATTGAGTATAACTGAGTGACTTCTCACGTAAGCATCAATAATCAATACTGTGTGCTACTATGCAATCACACGTATTACTGTACTTTTACTACCGAGTAGTTCAACAGTTTTAACGGTAACACTTTCACTGTTATTTTTATAAAAAGATAATTCTATCGTTTCCTTACTACGATAATACTTCCGTTGTGGGGTCCACCAATGATTGTGTCATCGTACGGATATTCCCCAACAAAATGAATATTCCTCGACCAATCGAATATTTTATAACCACTTGCATACTTTTCAAAATTTCTAAATATTACCCACAACTATAACATTATCTCAAATCCACACCATAATTTTGAAAAAGAAAATATTTTGAGAAAATTAAATCTTTATTCATAAAATTTGGGGTCTTACAGCGAATATCTATTCTTGATGGTGACATGGTTCAATTCTCGGTAGTCAATACAAAGTCGCATACTCCCGTCTTTCTTCTTTACGAACAAAACAGGAGCACCCCAAGGAGAGGTACTAGGACGAATGAAACCGATGTCTAACAACTCCTGTAGTTGGACCTTTAACTCTTGTAGTTGGACCTTTAACTCCTGAAGTTCAATAGGAGCCATTCGATATAGGGTTTTAAAAATAGGTTTTGTACCTGGTTCAAGGTCAATAAAGAATTTAACTTCAAGTTCTGGGGGTAGGCCAGAAAGTTCTTCAGGAAATACGTCAGGAAATTCACTAACAACAGAAATATTATTCAAATCTGACGTATTTTTGTTCAAGTCCATAACATGGGCTAAGAAAGCTTGACATCTATTTTTTAATAAACGAATGGCTTTATGTCTTGATATGACAGTGATTGACTTTAATGGTTGGTTGCTTGAATTCGCATAACAGGTTGGTTAGGAATATAAAAACTAACAACCTTACGAAAACAATCAATTTTGGCATGATGAGTAGTTAACCAATCAATCCCTAAAATCACATCAAATGCAAGTATCTTTAAAGAGATACGATAAACAGGTAATATGATGGTGCCAACTTGGATCAAGCAAGATTTATAAACAGTAGATGTAATGAAAGTTACTCCTAATGGAATTTCCATAGATAAGTCAAAGTCTAATATCTCCGGAGTCAAGTTTAAACGTTAAGCATAAGCAGGAGAGATAAAAGAATGGGTAGAATCGGTATCTAGTAAGGTATAAACTTCGCAAGAGTTTAAGATTAGCTTACCCGTGATCACCTCATTCGGTTTCCTCGCGTTTTGGCTAGTTACGACAAATGCTCTTCCAGGAACTGCTGACTTTGACTTGTCTAGGATAGCCTTTGGAGTCACCATCTCTACTGGACTTGATTTTGCTACCCGACAAAATTGAGCTATATGACCGTCTTTTCCACAACTAAAACACACCTTGGAAGGCTGTGAACAGTTTGGACTTATGTGTCCCTCCTCTCCGCATCTGTAGCATCAAACTGGCGGTCGTTCTCCTCCCCTAGAATTTGTTGCTGGTGCTGCTGCTGATGATGATGTCTTCTTGTCATTGTTGAATCTCCTCTTTTTGAAATTTCCACTTGACTCACCTCTCCTATTATCATGGCCACGATTACCACCAGAGTGGTTACCGCTTTTTTCGTATTTTTCCCTCCCTGCTGGTTATCATTGCTCCAATGACTGCTGTCACCGGTATGACCCTGGTTGTGGTCCCTCGGTTGAACATACTCATTATCTCACTCTAATAATTGAGCCTTATTGACAACATCTAAATATAGAGAAAACTTGTGAGAGATAAAGTATTGACGAATTTCGGGTTTTAGACCTCTCAGAAACATCCGCGTTATACGCTCCTCATTCTCTACCAAATGAGATGCAAACTTGGATAACTCTGCGAACTTCCCCTCGTACTGGGACACCGTCATGTTTTTTTGTTCCAGTCTAATAAACTCTACCTCCTTCATATGATGAATACTTTCAGGAAAGTACTTGTCATTGAACAGTTTCTGAAATGTTTCCCAAGACATATTGAGTGCGGCTGACTGTGTACGCTTCACAGATTCCCACCAGTAATCTGCCTCACCACGGAACATAAAGGTGGCGAATGGAATCTTTTGATCCTCCGTGCATCCCAAGACATCAAATATCTTGGTAATTTGTTTAACCCACGTTTTCGCCTTAATCGGATCTGGCTTTCCCCAAAACTCCCGTTGTCCCAACTCTTTGAACTACTTGGCTATGACAAGTCGTGCGTTGCTATCATTTCCACCCGTATTTTGTACACGAGTCTCCCTCGTCTAATTTTGCATGAACTACAAAAAGCTTTTAAACATCCCATCATTCATCGTTTGTTCGGTAGTGTTATTTACAGGAGGAACATTGTCGTCCTGTTGCACGTTCTCATGGTTGGTGATTAAAGGTGTCTCCACGGTCTCATTCACTTCATTGTTAACATTTCCAGTTGTCATTCTCAAATACTGCCACAAAACAGGGGTTAATTAAAGAAAAAAACATACCACATAATACCCCTATATTCTGACCGACTAACAATAACCTTAGGTAGGACACACTAGCGAAGGATTTATGTGACGCCCCTAAAATAGGTATACATCACCCATCTTGAGTCGCCAAATACATGGTACAAAATTTAAATACAACTTAATTATACAACAGTCGTGTAAAATACAACAAAACATAATCTAAGAGTTTTAATCAGAATATTGTCATCTAGACAATATCCACACTCAATGGATTCCTCATTACATTTATTGTCACACTATTTAACAGAATAGTGAGGACTACTAATGCTATCATCTGGACCGTCACTCTGTTCCCCGACTAGTCCCGGCTACGTTCTCATTTCCTGAAGAGAACAGTGAAAGAAAGGGTGAGCTCAACTAGTCCAATAAGAAATATTATGACTAAGATAATGCAGAATAAATTATCATTAGTCTTCAACAATGTTAAACTGATAAAATACAATAGACATCAAGTTTAACTGCAGCAGAATAAGCAATCCATTAGAAGAGTCAAGTAGAGCATGATATCTACTATCTTCTATGATTTAAAATATTTTCATCAATTTTTATCGTTGAGACACAGCTTAATAAATAAACAACATCATCGAGTCATCCCTGCACTACGGGCCAAGGATATTCATTAAATCATCAATGGTCATGACTATGCCGAATAATCCATGGTCATAATCATACCAAAAACTGTCCATCAATGCACTACAGGCTACTGAGGACTTTTACCACATCATTTATAATATTACAGGTCATGATTATACCGAATAATCCCTGATCATATCCATACCAAGTCCATCTATGCACGTAAGCCAAAGATGACTTTCATCACAATATAAGCATGAGGATGATGACAATGACATAATAATTCAATAAAATAAGTTCAAAAATAAATTTTAAAGATTTATAAGTTAATTTATCTTGAAATCAATTGCGTCCAAATTGTCAACATGATACTGCTTTGTGGAGTAAAATTCAAGAATACTCAGAAGAATATTTCTATAAAAATATACCAGATGAAGAGCAAATATCCAGGATATTCTACTAATTTCCTGGAGTATAGAAGCCAAAACTTTAACCAAATGAGTATCATAGAATATATGAAACTGCAAATGGATTTTCACCCGCCATGCGATAATCCACTTAGACAGATCATTTCCACAATTTAATAAGGAATGAATACGAAGGATCATTCACCATGCATGTGATAATCCACATAGACAGGTTATTCCAACAAAATAATAAAGAATGAAACCAGGTCATACGTAATCCGCAGAGACAGGATATTCCAACGGAATAATAAAGAATGGAATAACAGAAGAATTCACAATGCATGCGATAGACCGCACAGACAGGTTATTCCAATAGAATAATATAGAATGGAACCAGGTCTAGCGTAATCCGTACAGACAGGATATTCCAACAGAATAATAAAGAATAAAATAACAAAGAATTCACCATGCATGCGATAGACCGCACAGACAGGTTATTCCAACAGAATAATAAAGAATGGAACCAGGTCTAGCGTAATCCGCACAGACGGGATATTCCAACATAATAATAAAGAATGGAATAATAGAAGAATTTCACCATGTATGCGGTACTTCTCATAGACAGGTAATTCCAACATAATAATAAAGAATGGAATAACAATAATTCTCTTCATGAATACGAAAGAAATAATACCCCTTACCTTAAAAAGAAACTGGATACTGGAGTAGAGAGGTAGCAGATTTCTCTTCTTCTTTCTCTCAATAATTTCTCTCTATAATAATTGCTCTATAGCTTTAGTGAATTGGTGAGAAATTAAGGAAGAATGAGCTTTTATTTATAGGAAAATATAGTTTCGATAATTGCACGTTTTGGGGCTCGAAATATTACAGTATAATACCTTCAACTTTTCTTTCATTTTTAATTTAGTCTTTCAAGTATTATCAAACTTGCACCACCTCACCTAATAGTAAATAATGTGAATCAATAGTTCAAACATGTGAATCAATAGAGTTATAATCATGTGAAAATACGAATTACAGTATAGTACCTCCATCTATACCTCCATTTTTAACTTAGTCATGCAAGTATTATCAATCTTGCACCAACTCCTCTAATAGTACAAGAATGTGAATCAATAGTACACACATGTGAACAAATAGTTATAATCATGTGAATTAATAGCAATTAATTGCTCATTTATCCTAAGTTAATTACTACATTTGGTCGGTATAATTTCGGACATCAATTAATATCGAAATAAATGTCGATTTCTACTAACACTAATAATTCCAACACAATGAAACTATCAATTTCATCTTTAATCAACACGAACTTATTCATCATTAATATTATAACTCACAATATTTAACAATCAGGTCGTTCCCAGGAAAGAGGGGCTTTTCGATAAGGATTTCTCCTTATTGGCGCGCAATTAGATGACCAAACCTCTCCTTGACAAAACTTCTAGACATTGTAAATATTGCAATTTAATAATATGAATAACTTTGTCGTCTCAATTATTGATTTAATAATATATCATATAATGCAGATGATACTGTAACAATAATCGAATCAATAATATGAGAGATATAATGCAGCAATTACTGTAGCAATAATTGAGTATAACTGAGTGACTTCTCACGTAACCATCAATAATCAATATCGTGCGCTACTATACAACCACGCATAATACTGTACTTTTACTACCGGGTAGTTCAACAGTTTAACGATAAAACTTCTGCCGTTATTTTTATAAAAAGATAATTATGTCATTTTCTAACTACAACAATACTTTCGTTGTGGGATCCACCAATGATTGTGTCATCGTACGAATATTCCCCGACCAATCGAATATTATATAACCACTTGCTTACTTTGCAAAATTTGTAAATATTACCCACAACTATAACATTATATCAAATCCACACCATAATATTCAAAAATATATTTCGAGAAAATTATTTTTTATTCATAAAAGTTGGGGTCTTACAACCTCCCCTTCTTATGAAATTTCATCCTCGAAATTAGGGTGCTTACCTAGTATGTCGAAGAGGTGATGATACCTTGATTTCATCTCAGATTCTAACTCCCAGGTCATTTCCTCCACATCGTGATTTCTCCACAAAACTTTGACTTGAGGTATAACTTTAGAGCGTAGAATATGATCCTTCTTATCCAAGATTTTAACAGGTAACTCTTCATACGTTAAATCTTACTCTATTTCATCTGGTTTTAATTCAATAATATGGTTTGGGTCTTTCACATATTTACGTAACATAGATATGTAAAAAACGTTATGAACACGAGACATACACGAGACACGAGCGTAAAAAACATAAGACCCCAACTTTTATGAATAAAGATGAATTTTTTATAAATATCATTTTTGAATATTATGGAGTGAATTTGATATAATGTTATAGTTGTGGATAATATTTATAAATTTTGCAAAGTACGCAAGTTGTTATATAATATTCGATTGGTCGGGGAATATTCGTTTTAACAAGTAATATTCGTAAGACCACACAATCATTGGTGGACCCCATAATGGAATTATTGTCGAATTGAGAAAATGATAAAAATATCTTTTTATGAAAATAACGGCAGAAGTTTTACCGTTAACTGTTGAAACACCCGGTGTTAAAAGTATAGTAATACGCGTGGTTGCATAAGAGTTAATACCAGATTGATTATTGATGCTTACGTGAGAAGTCACTCGCTTTTGTTCAATTATTGCTACGAAGAATTGTTGCATAGTATCTCACGTTATTTGATTCAATTATTGTCGATATTTTATATATTATTAAATCAATAATTGAGATGACAAAGTTATTAATATTATTATTTGCAATATTGACGATGTCTAGAAGTTCATCAAGGAAAAGTTTGGTCACCTAATCAATTGCGCCAATAGGAGAAATCCTTATTGAAAGCCCTATCTTTCCGGAATGACCTTTATTGTTAAATATTGTGAATTATAATAATGATGATAAATGTTGTTAAAAATATTGAAGGAATTTTTATGAAGTATTTGATGTAAATTTTATTTATTTTATAACCCCCATTTACCCATTTTTCAAAACTGTCGGTAAAAGTTATCTCAATTGTTGTTTATATATATATATATATAAAGTTTGGCATGGGGGGGATTCACAGGTGGAATGTTTGGTGGAAAAGTGGAATTTTTGGTGGAAAAGTGGAAGTTTGGTGGAAAAGTGGAAATGGTGGATTGAATGTGATGCCCCCAAAATAGGTATACATCACCTATTCTGAGTCGCCAAATACATGGTACAGAATACAAATACAATCTTAAATATACAACATGAACTGTGAGTTTTAATACAAATATTATCTTCTAGACAGTATTCAAACTCAAAATAAGTCCTCAATATATTTATTAACACACTATTTCATAGAATAGTGAGGACTACTAATGCTATCATCCGGATAGTCACTCCGCTCCCGACTAGTCCCATTACGTGCTCATTTCTCAAGAGAACAATGAAAGAAAAGGGTGAGCTCAACTACCCAGTAAGAAATATTATGACTAAGATAATGCAGAATAAATTATCGTTAGCCTTCAATAGTGTTAAACTGATACAATATAACAAAAATCAAGTTTAACTGTAGCGGAACAACCAATCCATTAAAAGAGTCAAGTAGAGAATAAAATCTACTATCTTTTATGATTTAAAAAGGTTTTTCATCACTTTTATCGCTGAGACTCAGCTTAATAAATAAATCCACATCATCTCTGCACTACGGCCAAGGATAATCATTAGTATTACGACCACAAATTATCCATGCACTACGGGCCAAGGATATTCGTGTATTCATCAATGGTCATGATCATGCCAACAACTGTCCATCAATGCACTACGGGTCAATGAGGACTTTTACCACATCATTTGTAATATTACGGTCATGATTATACCGAATAATCCCTGGTCATAATCATACCAAGTCCATCTATGCACTACAGGCCACAGATTACTTTCAACATAATATAAACATGAGACTGATGACAATGATATAAGAATTCAATAAAACAAGTTCAAGAATTAATTTATCTAGGAACCAATAACGTCCAAATTGTCAACATGATACTGCTTTGTGGAGTAAAATTCAAGAATGCTCAGAAGAATATTTCCATGAAAAGATACTGGATGAAGTGCAAATATCAAAGATATTCCACTAATTTCATGGAGTATAGAATCCAAAACTTTAACCAACTGAGTATAATAGAAAATATGAAACTGCAAATGGATTATCACCCGCCATGCGATAATCCACGTATACAGATCATTTCCACAATTTAACAAGGAATGAATACAAAGGATCATTCACCATGCATGTGGTAATCCACATAGATAGGTTATTCCAACAGAATAATAAAGAATGGAATAACAAAAGAATTCACCATGCATGCGATAGATCGCACAGACAGGTTATTCCCAATAGAATAATAAATAATAAAACCAGGTCATGCGTAAACGCACAAACAGGATATTCCAATAGAATAATAAATAACGGAACCAGGACATACGTAAACGAACAGACAGGATATTCCAACATAATAATAAATAATGGAACTAGGTCATGCGTAAACGCACAGACAGGATGTTCCAACAGAATAATAAAGAATGGAATAACTGAAGAATTTCACCATGTATGCGGTACTTGTGACAGAGCAAAGTTATTCCAACATAATAATAAAGAATGGAATAACAGAAGAATTTCACTAAGTATAGGGTAGTCCGCGTATACAGGTTATTCCAACAGAATAATAAAGAATAGAATAACAACAGAATTCACCATGTATGCGGTACTTCGCATAGACAGGTTTCCAACATAATGATAAAGAATGGAATAACCGAAGAATTTCACCATGTATAGGATAGCCCGCGTATACAAGTTATTCCAACAGAATAATTAAGAATGTAATAACAGAAGTTCTCTTCATGAATACGAAAGAAATAATACCCCTTACCTTAGAAGAAACTGGATATAGGAGTAGTGAAGTAGCAGAATACTTTTCTTCTTTCTCTCTATAGTTTCTCTCTCTAGAGTTTAAGTGAATTTGTAAGAAATAATGAAGGAATGAGCTTCTATTTATAGGAGAATGGACTGAATAGTAACTAATTCATGAACGGTGTGACGCCCCCAAAATAGGTATACATCACCCATCTTGAGTCGCCAAATACATGGTACAAAATTCAAATACAACTTAATTATACAACAGTCGTGTAAAATATGAACAAAACTAAACTGAGAGTTTTAATAAGAATATTGTCATCTAGACAATATCCACACTCAAAGGAGTCCTCATTACATTTATTGTCACACTATTTAATAGAATAATGAGGACTACTAATGCTATCATCTGGACTGTCACTCTGTTCCTCGACTAGTCCCGGCTACGTTCTCATTTCCTGAAGAGAACAGTGAAAGAAAGGGTGAGCTCAACTAGCCCAGTAAGAAATATTATGACTAAGATAATGCGAGAATAAATTATCGTTAGCCTTCAACATGTTGTTAAACCGATACAATATAACAAACATCAAGTTTAACTACGATTGGAACAAGCAATCCATTAAAAGAGTCAAGTAGAGAATAAAATCTACTATCTTTTATGATTTAAAAGGTTTTTCATCACTTTTATCATTTGGGACTCGATTTTAATAAATAATCCACATCATCCCTACACTACTGCCAAGGATATTCATTAGTATCACAACCACAAATTATACATGCACTACGGGCCAAGGATATTCGTGTATTCATCAATGGTCATGATCATGCCAACAACTGTCTATCAATGCACTACGGGCCAATGAGGACTTTTACAACATCATTTGTAACATTATGGTCATGATCATACCGAATAATCCCTGGTCATAATCATACCAAGTCCATCTATGCACAACAGGCCACAGATGACTTTCAACATAATATAAGCATGAGGATGATGACAATGATATAAGAATCCAATAAAAACAAGTTAAAGAATTAATTTATCCAGAATTCAATAACGTCCAAATTGTCAACATAATATTGCTTTGTAGAGTAAAATTCAAGAATGCTCAGAAGAATATTTTCATGAAAAGATACTGGATGAAGCGCAAATATCAAGGACATACAACTAATTTCATGGAGTATAGAAGTTAAAACTTTAACCAATTGAGTATAATAGAATATATGAAACTGCAAATAGATTTTCGCCCGCCATGCGGTAATCCACGTATACAGATCATTTTCATAATTTAATAAGGAATGAATACAAAGGATCATTCACCATGCATGTGATAATCCACATAGACAAGTTATTCCAACAGAATAATAAAGAATGTAATAACAGAAGGATTCACCATGCGTGTGATAGACTGCACAGATATGTTATTCCCAACAAAATAATAAAGAATGGAACCAAGTCATGCGTAAGAACGTTACGTACGTGATATTACGGCGTAATAATAAAGAACGGAACCGTGTCGAGGCGATATTCGTATCATCGAGGATATTCCAAAAGAATAATAAAGAATGGAATAACAATGAAATCACCATGCATGCGATAGATCGCATGCAGATGAGTTATTCCAATGAATAATAATTAATGGAATCAAAGTTAGGCGTAATACGCACCTAAGAGGATATTCAATGTAATAATAAAGAATGGAATAATGTAAGAATTTCACCATGTATGCGGACTTGCATATACTGAGTTATTCTAACATAATAATAAAGAATGGAATAATGAAGAATGTCACCAAGTATAGGGTAGGCAAGTATACGAGTTATTCCAATAGAATAATAAAGAATGGAATAATGAAGTTCTCTTCATGAATACTGAAAGAAATAATACCCCTTACCTTAGAAGAAGCTGGATATTGGAAAAGTGAGGTAGCAGAATACTTTTCTTCTTTCTCTCTATAGTTTCTCTCTCTAGAGTTTCAGTAAATTTGTAAAAAATAATGAAAGAATGAGCTTCTATTTATAGGAGAATGGATTTGAATAATAACTAATTCATGAACTGGTCCGCATGATTTACTTTTTAAGCAGACCATCCATATAGATTTACTATGCATTATTAATAAATTATTTTAATAAAACAAAATCTTTTAAATAAAATATAATATATTCTATTTATAGTCTAATAAAACAAATAACTTTATAAAAGTATTACATTTTATATAAAAAGATTTTTTACTATGCAAACACTACGCAGACACTATGCAAACACTATGCATAATAAAATATAATATATTCTAATTATTGCCTAATAAAATAAATAACTTTATAAAAGTATTCTATTTTATATAAAAAAGATTTTACTATGCAAAACACTATGCAGCACTATGCAAAATATAATATATTCTAATTATTGTCTAATAAAACAAATAAATTTATAAAAGTATTACATTTTATATAAAAAGATTTTACTATGCAAAATACTATGCATAATAAAATATATTATATTCTAATTATTGTATAATAAAATAAATAACTTTATAAAAGTATTACATTTATATAAAAACTTTTCTGCTTTTATTACATTAATAATACTAATAAAACAAAATTTATATATATATATATATATAAACCTCCATGACCTCATAAAAAGACACCTTAATATATATATTTAACAACATTTATCATCATTATTATAATTCACAATATTAATCGACTGTGTCGTTCCGAGAAGAGAGGGCTTTCAATAAGGATTTCTTCCTATTGGCGCGCAATTAGGTGACCAAACCTCTCCTTGGCGAGAACTTCAGACATCGTTAATATTACAAATAATAATATTAATAACTCATCATCTCAATTATTGATTTAATAATATATAAAATATCGACAATAATTGAATCAAATAACGTGAGATACTTGCAACCAATTCATTGTAGCAATAATTGAACAATACTGAGTGACTTCTCATGTAAGCATTAATAATCAATACTGTGAGCTACTATGCAACCACGCGTATTACTGTACTTTTACTACCGAGTAGTATAACAGTTTTAATGGTAAAACTTCCGTCGTTATTTTCATAAAAATATTTTTGTCGTTTTCTCAATCCGACAATAATTTCGTTGTGGTGTCCACCAATGATTGTGTCGTCGTACGAATATTCCCTGTCAAAAAGAATATTCCCCAACCAAACGAATATTATACAACAGCTTGCATATTTTTCAAAATTTATAAATATTACCCACAACTATAACATTATCTCAAATCCACACCATAATATTTAAAAAAATATTTCGAGAAAATTAAATCTTTATTCGTAAAATTTGGGGTTTTACAATCTCCCCTCCTTATAAAATTTCTCCCTCGAAATTTACGTCGCATACTGGTATTAGAAGAGGTGAGGATACCTTGACTTCATTTCAAATTCTAACTCTTGAGGTATAACCTTTGAGCGCAAAATATATTTCAAGATTTTAACAGGTACATCTTCATACGTTAAATTATCCGCTATCTCATCTGGTTCTAAATTAATAATGTGATTCGGATCGTCCACATATTTACGTAACATCGATACGTTAAAAACGTTATGAACACGCGATATACTTAGCGGTAAAATGAGTCTATAGGCCACAGTTCCTACTCGATCAAGTATTTCAAATGGGCCAATTAAATCGAGGGTTGAGATTTTCTCTCTTTATCGACTCTTGCTTCTAGAATAACGCCCTCTTGAACCTTCTTCTTCACATTCATCAGATTTGAGTCTGTAGCTTGAGCGACTTTAACTTTATCGATTAAAGTCGATTCTAATCGTATATTCGTTATCTTCACGTGGGTCCCTAGAGTCTTTAACTCTATCTTCATCATTTGTAAGTTATATGAAATGGGTCTTTGTGTTAATAACGTCACACTCGTAACCGCATACGATATTCTACTCAACGCGTCAGCTACCACGTTAGCTTTTCCACGATGGTATTGAATGGTACGATCATAATCTTCAACAGCTCGAGCCAACATCTTTGGTACATGTTACGTTCATTTTGGTTGAAGAAATATTTGAGGGTTTTAGAAATTGGTTTTTGTACTGGGGTCAGTACAAAATTTGATTTCACGCTCTGGGGTAGGCCACGAAGTCTTCAGGAATACGTCAGGAAATTTATTAACAATAGAAATATCATTTAAAACTGTGACCCTCATCCAAGACTTGGATAGCACGTCACATTGATACCTATCAACTTGCCACTATTATTCACGATGTCTCCTACGAAAAGTCTGGCTTCAGTGCATTCCATACAAGGAAGTCAACAACGAAAGGATCGGGGCTCTTTACTTATGGCTTGATATAACAATGATTGACTTTAGTAGTTTGGTTTCTTGAATTCGTATAACAGGTTGGTTAGGAATATGAAAGCTAACAACCTTACGAAAAGCATGATGAGTAGTTAACCAATCGATTCCTAAAATTACATTAAAGGCAAGTATTTTCAAAGAGATAAGATCGACAGGTAACGTGAAAGTGTTGATTTGAATCAAACAAGACTTATAAACAGTGAAGATAACGAAGGTTTCTCCTAACGAAGTTTCAATCAATAAGTCAAAGTCTAATATCTTCGGAGTCAAATTTAAACGTCGCAAGCAAGAGAGATAAAAGAATGGGTAGAACAGGTATCTAATAAGGTATAGACTTCGCAAAAATTTATAATTAACTAACCCGTGCTAACTTTGTTTGGATTACTCGCTTTTTGAGAAGTCACGAAAAATGTTTTTCCTACCACCGACTTTGTTTTGTTCGTATCCGCCTTTGGTGCCACCGTCCCAACTGGACTTGACTTTGGTGCACGACAAAATCGGCTATGTGACCATATTTTCCACAACTAAAACATACCTTGGAAGGCTGTGAACAGTTTGGACTTATGTGTCCCTCCTCTCCACATCTATAGCATCTAACTGGTGGTCATTCTCCTCCCCTAGAATTTGTTGCTGCTGCCGACGTCTTTCCATCATCGTTAAATCTTCTCTTCTTGAATTTTCCACTTCTATTATCTTGGCCATGATTACCATCGAAGTGGTTACCATTCTTGGCATGATAATTTCCTCCACGATGGTTATCGTTGTTCCGATGGCCATTGTCATCGATAAGATTATTATCGTGTTGATGGTCGTTGCCTTTTGGTTGTGCTGACTCATTATCGCGCTCCAATAACTGAGCCCTATTCACAACATCTGAATATAAACAAAGTTTGTGAGAAATGAGGTATTGACGTATATCGGGTTTCAAACCTCTTTGAAACATTCGCTCCATTCGCTCCTCATTATCGACCAAATGGGATGCAAACTGGGATAACTCTGCAAATTTAACACTGTCACAAAACAATGGTTAATTGACATATCACATATTATCCCTATACTCTGACCGACCAATTAAATACCAAATAAACTTAAGTAGGTCATACTAGCGAAGGAATTCCCCGTCTTTCCCTCCTAATTCTTATCTCACATCTCACCGGGGATCATATCCTAAGCTTGATATACAGCGGTGGCGCCCCCAAAATAGGTATACATCAACCATCTTGAGTCGCCGGATACATGGTACAAAAATTCAAATACAACTTAATTATATAACAGTCATGTAAAATACGACAAAACATAAACTGAGAGTTTTAAAAAGAATATTGTCATCTAGACAATATCCACACTCAAAGGAGTCCTCATTACATTTATTGTCCCACTATGTAATAGAATAGTGAGGACTACTAATGCTATCATCCGGATGTCACTCCGTTCCCGACTAGTCCATAAGCTACGTTCTCATTTCAAGAGAAGCAAGTGAAAGAAAGGGTGAGCTCAACTAGCCCAAGAAGAAATATTATGACTAAGATAATGCGAGAATAAATTATCGTTAGCCTTCAACAGTGTTAAACTGATACAATATATCAAACATCAAGTTTAACTACAGCGGAACAAGCAATCTATTAAAAGAGTCAATAGAGAATAAAATCTACTATCTTTTATGATTTAAAAGGTTTTTCATCACCTTTATCATTTGGGACTCAAATTTTAATAAATAATCCACATCATCCCTACACTACGGCCAAGGATATTCATTAGTATCACAACCACAACTTATCCATGCACTATGGGCCTAGGATATTCGTGTATTCATCAATGGTCATGATCATGCCAACAACTATCCATCAATGCACTACGGGCCAATGAGGACTTTTACCACATCATTTGTAACATTACGGTCATGATTATACCGAATAATCCCTGGTCATAATCATACCAAGTTCATCTATGCACAACAGACCACAGATGACTTTCAACATAATATAAGCATGAGGATGATGACAATGATATAAGAATCCAATAAAACAAGTTCAAGAATTAATTTATCCAGAATTCAATAACGTCCAAATTGTCAACATGATACTGCTTTGTAGAGTAAAATTCAAGAATGCTCAGAAGAATATTTTCATGAAAAGATACTGGATGAAGCACAAATATCAAGGATATTCCACTAATTTCATGGAGTATATAAGTCAAAACTTTAACCAACTGAGTATAATAGAATATATGAAACTGCAAATGGATTTTCGCCCGCCATGCAGTAATCCACGTATACAGATCATTTCCACAATTTAATAAGGAATGAATACAAAGGATCATTCACCATGCATGTGGTAATTCACATAGACATGTTATTCCAACAGAATAATAAAGAATGAAATAACAGGAGGATTCACCATGCGATGCGATAGGATCGCATGCAGACGAGTTATTCCCAATGTAATAATAAAGAATGGAACCAGTCATGCGTAAATGCCGCAGGCAGGATATTCCGGCGAGAATAATAAAGAATGTAACTAGGTCGGGCAAAATTGACCGGCTGAGGATATTCCAAATGTAATAATAAAGAATGGAATAACAACAAAAATCACCATGCATGTGATAATCGCACGCAGCGAGGATATTCCAACATAATAATAAATAATGGAACTAGGTCATGCGAAAGCACGCATGAGGATGTTCCAATGTAATAATAAAGAATGGAATAATGAAGAATTTCACCATGTATGCGGTGCTTTGCATAGACAAAGTTATTCAACATAATAATAAAGAATGGAATAACGAGAAGAATTTCACTAAGTATAGGGTAGTCCGCGTGATACAAAAGTTATTCCAATGAATAATAAAGAATAGAATAACAACGAGAATTCACCATGTATGCGGTACTTGCGACATGATGAGTTTCCAACATAATGATAAAGAATGGAATAACAGAAGAATTTCACCATGTATAGGATAGCAGCAGATACAAGTTATTCCAATGAATAATAAAGAATGGAATAATGAAGTTCTCTTTATGAATCTGAAAGAAATAATACCCTTACCTTAGAAGAACTGGATATTGGAAAAGTGAGGTAGCAGAATACTTTTCTTCTTTCTCTCTATAGTTTCTCTCTCTAGAGTTTCAGTGAATTCGTAAGAAATAATGAAGTAATGAGCTTCTATTTGTAGGAGAATGGACTGAATAGTAACTAATTCATGAACGGTCCAGATTGATTTACTTTTAAACGGACGGTCCATATAGATTTACTATACAGTATTAATAAATTATTCTAATAAAACAAAATCTTTTAAATAAAATATAATATATTCCATTTATAGTCTAATAAAATAAATAACTTTATAAAAGTATTTTGTTTTATATAAAAAGATTTTACTATACAAATACTATGCAGAGCACTATGCAAATACTATGCATAATAAAATATAATATATTTTAATTATTATCTAATAAAATAAATAACTTTATAAAAGTATTATGTTTTATATAAAAAGATTTTACTACATAAAAATACTATGCAGGGCACTATGCAAAATATAATATATTCTAATTATTGTCTAATAAAACAAATAACTTTATAAAAGTATTCTTTTTTATATAAAAAGATTTTACTATGCAAAATACTATGCATAATAAAATATATTATATTCTAATTATCGTCTAATAAAACAAATAACTTTATAAAAGTATTTTGTTTTATATAAAAAGTTTTTCTGTTTTATTACATTAATAATACTAATAAAACAAAATTTATATATATATATATATATATATATATAAACTTCCATGACCTCATAAAAAGACACCTCAATATATATATTTAACAACATTTATCATCATTATTATAATTCACAATATTAATCGACCTGGTCGTTCCCAGGAAAGAGGGGGCTTTCCAATAAGGATTTCTCCCTATTGGCGCGCAATTAGGTGACCAAACCTCTCATTGGCAAAACTTCTAGAC
Organism: Panax ginseng; assembly: GCA_020205605.1. Taxonomy (NCBI): domain Eukaryota; kingdom Viridiplantae; phylum Streptophyta; class Magnoliopsida; order Apiales; family Araliaceae; genus Panax; species Panax ginseng. The sequence continues at coordinate 40,833,297 of CM035131.1, forward strand.
ATCGTTAATATTGCAAATAATAATATTAATAACTCTGTCATCTCAATTATTGATTTAATAATATATAAAATATCAACAATAATTGAATCAAATAACATGAGATACTATGCATCAATTACTGTAGCAATAATTGAACAAAACTGAGTGACTTCTCACGTAAGCATTAATAATTAATATCGTGTGCTACTATGCAACCACGCGTATTATTATACTTTTACTACCGAGTAGTTCAACAGTTTTAACGGTAAAACTTCCGCCGTTATTTTCATAAAAATATTTTTGTCGTTTTCTCAATCCGACAATAATTTCATTGTGGTATCCACCAATGATTGTGCCTTCGTAAGAATATTCCCTGTCAAAAAGAATATTCCTCAATCAAACGAATATTATAGAAAAACTTATATATTTTTCAAAATTTATAAATATTACCCACAACTATAACATTATCTCAAATCCACACCATAATATTCAAAAAAATATTTTGAGAAAATTAAATATTTATTCGTAAAATTTGGGATTTTACAAACGGTCCAGATTGATTTACTTTTAAACAGACTGTCCATATTAAATTACTATGCAGTATTAATAAAATATTCTAATAAAACAAAATCTTTTAAATAAAATATAATATATTCTATTTATAATCTAATAAAATGAATAACTTTATAAAAGTATTTTGTTTTATAGAAAAAGATTTTACTATGCAAACACTATCACGAGCACTATGCATAATAGAATATTATATATTCTATTTATAGTCTAATAAAATAAATAACTTTATAAAAGTATTACATTTTATATAAAAAGATTTTACTATGCAAACACTATCGCAGCACTATGCAAATACTATGCATAATAAAATATAATATATTCTATTTATAATCAAATAAAACAAAACTTTATAAAAAGTTTTACATTTTATATAAAAGTTTTATGTTTTATTACATTTATAATAATAATAAAACAAAACTTATCACCTTTATTATAATTCACAATATTAATTCACTGTGTCGTTCCCGGAAAGAGGGGCTTTCAATAAGGATTTCTCCCTATTATGCCTTAATTAGGTGATCAAAGCTCTCTTGGCGTAACTTCTAGACATCGTTAATATTGCAAATAATGATATTAATAACTCTGTCATCTCAATTATTGATTTAATAATATATAAAATATCGACAATAATTGAATCAAATAACGAGAGATACTATGCAACAATTCATGTAGCAATAATTGAATAAAAACCGAGTGACTTCTCGCGTGAGCATCAATAATCAATATCGTGTGCTACTATGCAACCACGCCAGAGCATATTCATTGTCTTTTAACAGGGTGTTTCAACAGATTAACGGTAAAACTTCCGCTGTTATTTTCATAAAAATATTTTTGTCGTTTTCTCAATCCGACAATAATTCCATTGTGGGGTCCACCAATGATTGTGCCGTCGTATGAATATTCTCCGACCAATTGAATATTATATAACAACTTGCATACTTTGCAAAATTTATAAATATTACCCACAACTATAACATTATATCAAATCCACACCATAATATTCAAAAAAAATATTTCGAGAAATTAAAATCTTTATTCATAAAATTTGGGGTCTCACAATCTCTCCTCCTTATGAAATTTTACCCTCGAAATTAGGGTACGTACCTGGTATGTCGAAGAGGTGAGGATACCTTGACTTCATTTTAGATTCTAACTCTTGAGGTATAACCTTTGAGTGTTGAATATGATCTTTCTTATTCAAGATTTTAACACGTATTTCCTCATACGTTAAATCATCTGTTATCTCGTTCGGTTCTAAATCAATAATGTGATTCGGGTTGTCCACATATTTACGTAACATCGATACGTGAAAAATGTTATGAACACGCGACATACTTGGCGGTAAAGCGAGTCTATAGGCCACAGTTCCTACTTGATCGAGAATTTCAAATGGGCCAATTAAATCGAGGGTTGAGATTTCCTCTCTTCATCGATTCTTGCTTCTAGAATAACGCCCTCTTGAACCTTCTTCTTCACATTCATCAGCTCTGAGTATGTAGCTTGAGTGGCTTTAACTTTATCGATTAAAGTCTATTCTACTCATATATTCGCTATCTTCACGTGGGTCTCTAGAGTCTTTAACTCTATCTTCATCATTTGTAAGTTATACAAAATGGGTTTTTGTGTTAACAACATCGCACTCGTAAACGCATATGATCTTCTACTCAACGGGTCAGCTACCACGTTCGCTCTTCTATAATGATATTGAATGGTATAGTCGTAATCTTCAACAGCTCGAGCCAATGTCTTTGGCGCATTATACATTCGTTTTGGTTAAAGAAATATTTAAGGGTTTTAGAAATGGCTTTTGTACTGGGGTCAATACAAAATTTGATTTCACTCTCTAGGGTTAGGCTAAGAAGTCTTCAAGAATACGCCAGAAAATTTATTAACAATAGAAATATCATTCAAAACTGTGACCCTCATCCAAGACTTGGATAACACGTCACATTGATACCTATCAACTTGCCATACGACGTCGCCTACAGAAAGTCTAGCTTCGGTGCATTCTACACAAGGAAGTCAACAATGAAAGAATCGGGGCTCTTTACTTATGGCTTGATATGACAATAATTGACTTTAGTGGTTTGGTTGCTTGAATTCACATAATAGGTTGGTTAGGAATATGAAAGCTAACAACCTTATGAAAAGCATAATGAGTAGTTAACTAATCGATTCCTAAAATTACAACAAAGGCAAGTATTTTCAAAGAGATAAGATCGACAGGTAATGTGAAAGTGTCGATTTGAATCAAACAAGACTTATAAACAGTGGAGGTAACAAAGGTTTCTACTATTAAAGTTTCAACCAATAAGTCAAAGTCTAATTTCTCTGAAGTCAAATTTAAACGTTGAGCACAAGCAAGAGAGATAAAAGAATGGGTAGAACCGGTATCTAATAAGGTATAGACTTCGCAAGAATTTATAATTAACTAACCCGTGCTAACTTCGTTCGGGTCACTCGCTTTTTAAGAAGTCACGAAAAATTCTCTTCCTGAAACCACCGACTTTGTTTTGTCCGTATCCACCTTTGGTGCCACCGTCCCAGCTGGACTTGACTTCACTACACGACAAAATCGAGCTAGGTGACCTTCTCTTCCGTAATTGAAACACGCTTTGGATTGCTGCGTACAGTTTGGACGGATGTGTTCCTCCTGTCCGCATTTGAAACATATGACCGATGTCATTCTTCTTCCTTTGAAACGGTTGCTGATGTTGCTGTCTTTCCATCATTATTGAACTTCCTCTTCTTGAAATTTCCACTTCTATTATCTTGGTCATGATTACCACCGAAGTAGTTACCATTCTTGGCGTGATAATTTCCTCCACGATGGTTATCATTGTTCTGATGGCCGTTGCCACCGGTACGATTATTATCGTGTTGTTGGTCATTGCCTTTTGGTTGTTCTGACTCATTATCGCACTCCAATAACTGAGCCTTATTCACAACATCTGAATATAAACAAAGTTTGTAAGAAATGAGGTATTGACGTATTTCGGGTTTCAAACCACGCAGAAACATTTGCGTCATTCTCTCCTCATTATCTACCAAATGGGATGCAAACTGGGATAACTCCGCAAACTTAGCCTTGTACTGCGACACGGTCATATTATTTTGCTCCAACATGATAAACTCCACCTCCTTCATGTGACGAATACTTTCGAGAAAGTACGTGTCGTTGAACAGCTCTTGGAACTTCTCCCAATACAGTGCGTTAGGCTGGGTACATTTTACAGATTTCCATCAGTAATCTGCCTCTTCATGCAACATAAAGGTGGCGAAGGAAACCTTTTGCTCCTCTGAGCATTCCAAGACATCAAATATCTTGGTAATCTGCTTTATCCACGTCTCTGCCTTAAGTGGTTATGCCTTTCCCAAAAACTCCAGTGGTCTCAACTCCTTGAATTGCTTAGCGGTGACTGACGGTGGGTTGCCATTATTTCCACCTACATTATGAACAGGAGTCTCTCTTCGTTTGGTGTTGTATGAATTCTAAAAAGATCCTAAACGTACCGTCGTTCGTCATTTGATCAGTGTTGTTGTTTGCATGAGGATTGTCACCTTCTTAATGCACATTATCCTGATTATTGATCTGTAGAGACTCAACGATCTCCTGTGCTCCATTGCTATTCTCAACATTCTCGGATGTCATTTTTAAATACTATCACAAAACAAGGGTTAATTAACATATCACATATTATCCCTATACTCTGACCGGCCGGCCAATTAAATATCAAATAAACTTAGGTAGGTCATACTAGCGAAGGAATTCCCCGTCTCTCCCCTCCTAGTTCTTGTATCACATCTCACCAGGATCATATCCTAAGCTTTGATATTAATGTGACGCCCAAAATAGGTATACATCACCTATTCTGAGTCGCCAAATACATGATACATAATACAAATACAATCTTAAATATACAACATGAATTGTGAGTTTTAATACAAATATTGTCTTCTAGACTGTATTCAAACTCAAAATAAGTACTCAATACATTTATTAACACACTATTTCATAGAATAGTGAGGACTACTAATGCTATCATCTGGACCGTCACTCCGTTCCCCGACTAGTCCCTGCTACGTTCTCATTTCCTGAAGAGAACAATGAAAGAAAAAGGGTGAACTCAACTAGCCCAGTAAGAAATATTATGACTAAGATAATGCAGAATAAATTATCGTTAGCCTTCAACAGTGTTAAACTGATACAATATAACAAACATTAAGTTTAACTGCAGCGGAACAACCAATCCATTAAAAGATTCAAGTAGAGAATAAAATCTACTATCTTTTATGATTTAAAAAGGTTTTTCATCACTTTTATCGCTGAGACTCAACTTAATAAATAATCCACATCATCCCTGCACTACGGCCAAGGATAATCATTAGTATCACGACCACAAATTATCCATGCACTACGGGCCAAGGATATTCGTGTATTCATCAATGGTCATGATCATGCCAACAACTGTCCATCAATGCACTACGGGTCAATGAGGACTTTTACCACATCATTTATAACATTACGGTCATGATTATACTGAATAATCCCTGGTCATAATCATACCAAGTCCAACTATGCACTACAGGCCACAGATGACTTTCAACATAATATAAACATGAGAATGATGACAATGATATAAGAATTCAATAAAATAAGTTCAGGAATTAATTTATCCAGGAACCAATAACGTCCAAATTGTCAACATGATACTGCTTTGTGGAGTAAAATTCAAGAATGCTCAGAAGAATATTTCCATGCAAAGATACTGGATGAAGCGCAAATATCAAAGATATTCCACTAATTTCATGGAGTATAGAATTCAAAACTTTAACCAACTAAGTATAATAGAATATATGAAACTGTAAATGAATTTTCACCCGTCATGCGGTAATCCACATATACAGATCATTTCCACAATTTAACAAGGAATGAATACAAAGGATCATTCACCATGCATGTGGTAATCCACATAGACAGATTATTCCAATAGAATAATAAAAAAAATGGAATAACAGAAGAATTCACCATGCATGTGATAGATCGCGTATGGCAAAGTTATTCCCAATGTAATAATAAATAATGGAACCGGTCACGTAAGAACGCTTGCAGACGAGGATATTCCAAATGAATAATAAATAAGCGGAACCGGTCATGCGTAAACGCACGCATGTGATATATTCAACAGAATAATAAATAACGGAACAGTGTCATGCATAAACGCACGCATGACGTGATGTTCAGCAGAATAATAAAGAATGGAATAACTGAAGAATTTCACCATGTATGCGGTACTTCGCATAGACAGGTTATTATAACATAATAATAAAGAATGGAATAAAAGAAAATTTTCACCAAGTATAGGGTAGTCCGCGTATACAGGTTATTCCAACAGAATAATAAAGAATGGAATAACAACAGAATTCACCATGTATGCGGTACTTCGCATAGACAAGTTATTCCAACATAATGATAAAGAATGGAATAACCAAAGAATTTCACCAAGTATAGGGTAGCCTGCGTATACAGGTTATTCCAACAAAATAATAAAGAATGGAATAACAGAAGTTCTCTTCATGAATATGAAAGAAATAATACCCCTTACCTTAGAAGAAACTGGATATAGGAGTAGTGAAGTAGCAGAATACTTTTCTTCTTTCTCTCTATAGTTTCTCTCTCTAGAGTTTCAGTGAATTCGTAAGAAATAATGAAGGGTTGAGCTTCTATTTATAGGAGAATGGACTGAATAGTAACTAATTCATGAACGGTCTAAATTGATTTACTTTAAAACGGACGGTCCATATTAAATTACTATGCAGTATTAATAAAATATTCTAATAAAACAAAATCTTTTAAATAAAATATAATATATTCTATTTATAATTTAATAAAACGAATAACTTTATAAAAGTATTCTATTTTATATAAAAAGATTTTACTATACAAATACTATGCGAGCCTTTATGCAAACACTATGCATAATAGAATATTATATATTTTATTTATAGTCTAATAAAACAAATAACTTTATAAAAGTATTCTGCATTTTATATAAAAAGATATTACTATGCAGGCACTATACAAACACTATGCATAATAAAATATAATATATTCTATTTATAATCAATTAAAATAAAACTTTATAAAAGTTTTATGTTTTATATAAAAAGTTTTACATTTTATTACATTTATAATAATAATAACACAAAACTTCTCACCTTTATTATAATTCACAATATTAATCGACCAGTTCATTCCCAGGAAAGAGGGGGCTTTCCAATAAGGATTTCTCCTTATTGGCGCGTAATTAGGTGATCAAACCTCTCCTTGGCAGAACTTCTGGACATCGTTAATATTGCAAATAATGATATTAATAACTCTGTCATCTCAATTATTGATTTAATAAAATATAAAATATCAACAATAATTGAATCAAATAACGTGAGATACTATGCAACAATTACTGTAGTAATAATTGAACAAAACTGAGTGACTTCTCACGTAAGCATCAATAATCAATACAGTATGCTACTATCCAACCACGAGTATTACTGTACTTTTAACACCGGGTGTTTCAACAGTTAACGGTAAAACTTCCGCCGTTATTTTCATAAAAATATTTTTGTCGTTTTCCCAATCCGACAATAATTCTATTGTGGGGTCCACCAATGATTGTGTCGTCGTACGAATATTCCCTGTTAAAATGAATATTCCCTGACCAATCGAATATTATATAACAACTTGCGTACTTTACAAAATTTATAAATATTACCCACAACTATAATATTATATCAAATTCACACCATAATATTCAAAAAAAATATTCCGAGAAATTAAAATCTTTATTCATAATATTTGGGGTCTTACATTGAAGTATTAGTATTATATAGTGTGTGTGGGTGATAATGTGTGCCCGTGAGATGGCATGTGAAATGGGGAAAATTATGAACAAATGTTGGCCAAATATTCCAAGTATGATTCATATTCAATACTTTATAAAGGAGGGTGTTCCCTCATTGGTCAATATCTTGAAATTTGCATTCCCTTCAGATAGAGGTAGTCTTTGATTAGTCAATATAACATTTGATGGAAGCAATTGTTTCAACAACGTGGGAATTGTTTTAAAGGGTACTCCCTTATTGGATGTTAATTAGTGTACTGATACGTTGCAAGCCCGTGATTCCACTGTTGCATCCATGATTTCTTTTTCAAATAGTATCCTTTCCATTCTCCTATAAATAGGATGCTTAGTTAGAATTGAAAATCACACCAGAATCAGAGAATTCTTCTTCTATAATATTGAGCGTATTTCTTTCGAGTTTTAGAAAGCTTTGAGCGTATAAAACAATGAAAGTTTTCTTCAAGAATATTCCCGCTATACCAATTGGAATACTCTTCTTTTCAAGGTAAGTGATGTTATTTTTACTTAATATTCGCTTGAAATAATATTTTTCTTCCATACTATGTAGTATTTAAGTAATATTATTTCGTTTCAGATTTCGAATTCTATACTTATTTGATTAAAGTTTTGGCTTCTATACTCCATGAAATTAGTAGAATATCCTTGATATTTGCGCTTCATCCAGTATCTTTTCATGAAAATATTATTCTCAGCATTCTTGATAAATTTTAACTTTTTCATGTTGAAGTACTATTCACGGGGTTACTATTCCCGAAGTACTATTCACGGGGTACTATTTACTCGAGTACTATTCACCCGGGGTACTATTCATAATAAAAATTGATTCGTTTTCGGTCCAAATTATTTTTAGTACAATATTATTCTTGAATTTTACTCCACAAAACAGTATCATGTTGACAATTTGGACGTTATTTATTTCTGGAAAATTAAATTATACATCTTTAAAAATTTATCCTTGAACTTATTTTATTGAATTCTTATATCATTGTCATCATCCTCATGTTTATATTATGTTGAAATCATCTATGGCCTGTAATGCATAGATGGACTTGGTATGATTATGACCAGGGATTATTCGGTATAATCATGACCGTAATGTTACAAATGATGTGGTAAAAGTCCTCATTGGCTCGTAGTGCATTGATGGATAGTTGTTGGCATGATCATGACCATTGATGAAAACACGAATATCCTTGGCCCGTAGTGCATGGATAATTTGTGGTCGTGATACTAATGAATGTCCTTGGCCGTAGTAGTGCGAGGATGATGTGGATTATTTATTAAAATTTGAGTCTCAAATGATAAAAGTGATGAAAACCTTTTAAATCATAGCGAGATAGTAGATTTTATTGTCTACTTGACTCTTCTAATGGATTGCTTGTTCCAACTGCAGCTTAAACTTGATGTTTGTTATATTTTATCGTTTAATATTGTTGAAGGCTAACAATAATTTATTACGCATTATCTTAGTCATAATATTTCTTCTTTGGGCTTGTTGAGCTCACCCTTTTGCTTTCATTGTTCTCTTGAAATAAGAACATAGCGAGGACTAGTCGGGAACCGGAGTGATCGGTCCGAGATGTTTGCATTAGTAGTCCTCACTATTCTATGAAATAGTGTGATAATAAATGTATTGAGAACTCCTTTGAATTTGAATCACATGCCTGAAGACAATATTCGTATTAAAACTCTCGATTTATGTTTTGTCGTATTTACATTTACGCAGTTGTATTATTAAGTTGTATTTGAATTTTGTACCATGTATTTGGCGACTCAAGATGGGTGATGTATACCTATTTTGGGGGCGTCACAGTTGGTATCCAAGCTTAGGGATATGATCCCTGGCTGAGATGTGAGACAAGAACTAGGAGGGGAGAGACGGGAAATTCCTTCGCTAGTATGACCTACCTAAGTTTAATTGGTCAGTCATAGTATAGGGATAATATGTGGCATGTCAATTAACCCTTTTTATGGCAATATTTGAAAATGACATCCGAGAATGTTGAGAATAACAATGGAGCACAGGAGACCGTTGAGTCTCCACAGATCAATAATCAGAATAATGTGCATTAGGAAGGCGACAATCCTCATGCAAATGACAACACTAACCAAATGATGAACGATGGAATATTCAGAGGCTTTATGTAATTCATGCAACATCAGGCGAGAGCGGCTCCTGTCTAAAATGCAGGTGAAAACGCTGGCAACTCTCGGACGATCACCGCTAAATAGTTCAAGGAGCTGGGACCACCAGAGTTTTTTGGAGAGCCAAAACCACTTAAGGTGGAGACGTAGATAAAGCAGATCTGCAAGATATTTGATGTCTTGGGTTGCTCCGAGGAGTAAAAGGTTCCCTTTGCCACCTTCATGTTATGAGCAGAGGCAGATTACTTATGGGAATCTGTAAAGCATACTCAACCTGCCGCACTGAAGATAACTTGGGAGAAGTTCCAAGAATTGTTCAACGATAAGTACTTTCCCAAAAGTATTCGTCACATGAAAGAGGTAGAGTTCATTAAACTGGAGCAAAACAACATGACCGTGTCACAGTACGAAGCCAAGTGCCGAGTTGTTACGGTTTGCATCCCACGTAGTTGATAATGAGGAGAGAATGACGCAGATGTTTCTAAGAGGTTTGAAACCCGAGATACGTCAATACCTTATCTCTCACAAACTTTGCTTGTATTCAGATGTTGTTAATAGGGCTTAGTTATTGGAGCACGATAATGATTCAACTCAACCAAGAGAGAGCAGCTGGCAAAATGATAATACCAGTGGTAGCAGTCATCGAAGCGGTGATAACAAGCGTGGAGGGAATCATCAGGCCAGAAATGGTAACCACTTCGGTGGTAATCATGGCCAAGACAATAAAAGTGGACATTTCAAGAAGAGGAGATTCAACAATAATGGAAAGACGTCAACACCAGCACCCATTGTTAAGGAAGGAGAACGACCACCTATCATATGCTTCAAATACGGAGGGGAAGGACACATCAGTCCAAACTGCGCGATGCAGTCCAAAGCGTGTTATAATTATGGAAGAGAAGGTCATTTAGCCCGATTTTGTCATGCACTGAAGACAAGTCCAGCTGGGATGGAGGCACCAAACGCCATCCCAGAAAAGTCAAAGCCGGTAGTTCAAGGGAGAGCGTTTGTCGTGACCTCCCAGAAAGTAAGAAACCCGAACGAGGTCATCACAGGTAAGCTTATCATAAACTCTAAAGAAGTATATACCTTATTTGATACCGGTTCTACCCATTCTTTTATTTCTACTACTTGCGCTCAACGTTTAAATTTGACTCCGGAGAAATTAGACTTTGACTTATCTGTTGAAACTCCGTTGAAAGAAATCTTTATTACATCCACTGTTTATAAGTCTTGTTTGGTTCAAATCGGTACCCTCGCATTACCTGTCGATCTTATTTCATTGAAAATACTTGCATTTGATGTAATTCTAGGGATTGATTGGTTAACTACTCATCATGCGAAAATTGATTATTTTCGTAAGGTTGTTAGCTTTCATATTCCTAACCAACCTATTATACGAATTCAAGCAACCAAACCATTAAAATCAATCACTGTCATCTCAACCCATAAAGCTATTTGTTTATTGAAAAATAGATATCAAGCTTTCTTAGCCCATGTCACAGATTTAAATAAAAATACGTCAAATTTGAATGATATTTCTATTGTTAATAAATTTTTTGACGTATTCCCTGAAGAACTTCCTGGCCTACCCCCAGAGCGTGAAATTGAATTTTGTACCGACCTTGAACCCGGTACAAAACCCATTTCCAAAGCCACATATCGAATGGCTCCTATTGAACTTCAAGAATTAAAGACCCAACTACAGGAATTGTTGGACATTGGCTTTATTCGTCCTAGTACGTCTCCTTGGGGTGCTCCTGTTTTATTCGTAAAGAAAAAAGATGGGAGTATACGACTTTGTATTGATTATCGGGAGTTGAATAATGTCACCATCAAAAATAAGTACCCATTGCCACGTATTGATGACCTGTTTGACCAGTTGCAAGGTGCCAAATTTTTTTCAAAGATCGATCTTCGTTCCAGATATCATCAGTTAAAGATTAAAACCGATGACATTCCAAAGACGGCTTTCAGAACTCGGTATGGGCATTATGAATTCTTAGTCATGTCTTTTGGATTGACTAATACTCATACTGCCTTCATGGATATGATGAACTGAGTATTCAAGGAATATTTGGATCACTTTGTGGTCGTCTTTATTGATGACATCCTCATATACTCCAAAAGTCGTGAAGACCATGAGTAACACTTGAGGCTGATACTCCAAAAGCTTCATGAAAACAAGCTATATGCCAAGTTGAAGAAATGTGAATTCTGGCTTGAGGAAGTTGCATTTCTTGGGCACGTAATATCAAGTCATGGAATATCTGTTGACCCGATAAAGATTAAAGCTATTCAAAGCTGGGAGCAACCTAAATAAGTGACCGAAGTACGTAGCTTTCTCGGCTTAGCTGGTTATTATCGGAGATTCGTGGAAGGATTTTCTCGAATCGGTACTCCATTAACTTAGCTGACTCGAAAAGATACAAAATTCGGTTGGAGCGAGGAATGTGAGAAGAGTTTTCAAGAACTCAAGAGGAGACTCATTTCAGCACCTGTTCTGACAATACCATCCGGCTTGGAGGATTTGTCATCTCAAATGATGCTTGAGCAAAGGGTTAGGATGTGTTCTCATGCAACATGGGAAAGTCATAGCTTTATGCCTCACGACAACTCAAAGAATATGAAAGGAATTATCCTACTCATGATCTAGAGTTGGCAGCTGTTGTCTTCGCACTTAAAATTTGGAGGCATTACTTGTGTGGGGAGAAAGTGGAGATCTTTACGGATCATAAAAGCCTCAAATATTTCTTCACCCAAAAGGAACTCAACATGCGGCAACGACGTTGGCTTGAACTGTTAAAAGATTATGATCATACCATTCAATACCATCCTAAAAAAGTGAACGTGGTAGGCGACGCATTGAGTAGAAGATCATACGCTTGAATACGAAAGTGCGATATTGTCAACGCAAAGGCCCATTTTGTATGACTTGCAAAGGATGAAGATAGAGTTAGAGACTCCAGGGACCCATGTGATGATGGCAAATATACGAGTAGAACCGACTTTAATGGATAAAGTTAAAGTTGCTCAAGCTACAGACCTGGAGCTAATGCGTATGAGGAAGAAAGTGCAAGAAGGTGCTATGCCGGAAACGAGAATTGATGAAGAAGGAATACTTTGAGTCAACTCCAGACTTTGTGTTCCTAACGATCCTGATTTAAAGTATAAAATCATGATAGAGGCGCATAACACATCGTTTGCAATTCATCCTGAGAGTACTAAAATATATCATGATCTTCGACATACATTTTGGTGGAGCAATATGAAAAGAGAGATAACAGAGTTTATCTCAAGGTGTTTAACTTGTCAACGAGTCAAAGCGGAGCATCAAGTACCAAAAGGCCCATTGCAACCACTTGAAATTCCAGAATGGAAGTGGGAGCACATTACCATGGATTTCCTTACTGGTCTTCCCAAGGTTTCTCAAGGCACAGATGCAATTTGGGTCATTGTTGATAGATTGACCAAGTCGGCTCATTTCTTATGTGACGCCCCCAAAATAGGTATACATCACCCATTTTGAGTCGTCAATAATATGGTACAGAAACAACTACAACTTTATTAATACAACATAAAAACTGTGAGTTTAAATACAAATATTGCCGTCTAGACAATATTCACACCCAAATAAGTCCTCATTATAATTATTGGTACATTATTTTACAAAAATGGTGAGGACTACAAAAACAACTTTCTAGAATAATCATTCCACACCCCGACTAGAACTAGCTACATTCTCGCCTCCTGAGAAGAAAAATGGAACAAAAAGAAAAAGGGTGAGCTCAACTAGCCCAGTAAAGAATATTATGACCAAGATAATATAGAACAAATTATCGTTAGTCTTCAACAAGGAAATATCTGATAAAATACAATAGACAACAAGTTTCAGATCAATATTCGCAGCGAAAATAATAATTCATAGAAGAGTTACGTAGAGAATGAAATCTACTATTATCTATGAATTTAAAAGTCCATCATCAATATTTTATCCCTGTAACATCAATCAGTATACATCTTGAATCAAATATTCATCTTTGCACTACAGGCCAAAGATATTCATCAGTTGGTCATGTTCATCTCAACACATGTTCATCTTTGCACTACGGGCCAAAGATATTCATAAGAAAATCAACCATCTTTGCACTACAGGCCAAAGATATTCAGTAATATCATCATTTAGGACTAAGGGTGATGAAAAATATTTTTAAAAAAATGAATCCAGTGAAACAAAAGAATAAATATTAAGGATTCGTACTTTAAACAATCTGAGTTCAAAAATACTTCATAAATACTCATAGTGAAGTAAAATTCAAGAATGATCAAAACATGGATACAATCAAAGCTAGTATCCAAAATAGATATTTTGGACAAAAAACAAAAATTTAATTTTTATGTGAATAGTGTCGTATTCGTGAATAGTGTCGTATACGTGAATAGTGTCGTATACGTGAATAGTAACTCCGACACTAAAAGACAAGAATTTCATAAGAAAAATCTTACCAATAATCTGGTATAATGATATTAGAAGAAATAATATCATTTTAAAAAAAATAATATCCCTTACCTTAAAAAGACTATACTTCTATTTGGAATCTGGGATATGTCTTTGAAGGAACTTCAGATCAGATATAGCAACACTCAAAGTATCAAAATACTCACAAGAATACGCTCGATAATATAGAGAGAAAGGAGAAAACTTCAGTTTCTGGTGTGATTTTCAATTCTAACCTAAGCACCCTATTTATAGGAAATTGCTTAGAACACCAAAGCAGAAAATTTAATAAATATTAATATTATTTTTCCACAACTTCCTACGCACACTAATTGAGCCAAACATCAGCCACACATGTAGCCCACCTCTCAAAAAACGTTTTACTCACATAAATCATTTAAAACTTCAAAAAAATCAAAATCAATTAATCCGAAACTTCAATAATTCACAATAAATAGCTCTTTTATCAGAAAATTTCAAACCTCATGTCCTTTCCATAGGAAATTTCATTCTCTACAACTTTGCAGAAGAAAGTTTTTCTAAATTCCAAACAGAAATTAACCGAAATCCACAAACGAACGATTTTACAGGCTATAATAAAATTTAAGTCAAAATGTGGGTCCACAAACATGAAAAACATGTTTTAAATATCTATTGCAACAAAAATACTTTTTCTCCTCATTTATTCATATATCTCACACTCATTGTAAAAATATCACCATTATTATATTATTAAAATATAATAATATATTTAAATAAATTATTTTATCGAAAAAGATAAAATATCAATTTTCAACAATTGTCACATAAAAAATTTTCTCCATCTATATCCACATAATAAATAGCCCTTTTATCAGAAAACTTTGAATCTTATGTCCATTCCATAGGAAATTCAATTTCTACAACTTTGTAAGTTTAAGTTTTTCCAAATTCCAAACAAAAACTCATCGAAATCCACATACGGACGATTTTACAGGCTATAATTAAATTTTAATCAAAAATGGGGCCCACCAACATGTTTAACATGTTTTTAACATTTATTGTAACAAAAATACTCTTCCTCCTCATTTATTCATATATCACACATTCATTGTAAAAATATAACCATTATTATATTATTATAATATAATAATATATTTAAATAAATTATTTTATCAGAAAAGATAAAATATCAATTTTCAACAATTGTCACTTTTTTAAAAATTCCTCCATTTATATCCACATAAATAAATATTTTTCTTATCATATAAATCAATAATTAATTATTCACAAATAATATTACAGAATCACAATATCGACAACCGTGCGGTAGTTTCTAGGAAAGAGGGGCTTTCAATAAGGATTTTCTCCTCACCTAGCGTAATTAGGTGACCAAACTTCTCCTTAGACAAAACTTTCTAGACATTGCCAATAATGCTATCTAATAATATTATTCAAATAATATGAATTATTGATCTGATAATGGAAAATACTGTGCAGTAACAATTATTGAAACATTAATAATATAAAATATCAACGTAGTAATTATTGAATCAATAAAATAAAATATTGAATAGTAATTACTGTAACAATTATTGAGTAGTGCCTTCTTACGTAAGAATCAATAATTGGTGCAATATCGTGCGCTTATCGTGTTTTAACCAAATTATTCCAAGCGTTGTTAATTGGTAACAACTACGCCGTTATTTATAAAAAAACTTATATTTGTCATTTTCTTCATCCAATCGTTTTCCGTTATGGGGCCCACACAACGCTGTGCCGTCGTACGAATATTCCCCGACAGTAAGAATATTCCACGACCAAACGAATATTCCCCAACAACAATGAATATTTTATAACCACTTGCTTATTTAAGATATTTGCGCATTTTACCCATAACTAACCAGATTAATCAAATCAACCCTTACTATTTCAAAATAATAAATAGAGAAAATTCATTTCCTTTATAATAAATTGGGGTCTTACAAACTCCCCTCCTTATTAAATTTCGTCCTCGAAATTGACGTACGCACCTTGTGTTTTGAAAAGGTGAGGATACCTCGCTTTCATTTCCGTTTCCAACTCCCTGGTTATTTCCTCAATAACATGGTTCCTCCACAAAACTTTGACTTGTGGTATGACCTTTGTACGTAAGACATGCTCCTTCCTATCCAAGATCTTGACAGGTACCTCCTCGTAAGTTAATTCTTTGGCAATTTCATCTGGTTCTAACTCAATAACGTGGTTTGGGTCTTTCACATATTTACGAAGCACAGAGATGTGAACAACATTATGAACACGAGACATACTTGGAGGAAACGCGAGTCTATAGGCCACATTTCCTACTCGGTCAAGAATCTGAAATGGACCAATAAATCGTGGATTGAGCTTTCCTCTCTTCCCAAATCTTGTAACTCCCTTCCATGGAGCAACACGCAACAATACATGATCCCCAATACTAAATTCCACGTCTTTTTGATAAAGATCCATATAACTCTTTTGTCGATCCTGTGCCATTTGTATACATTGTCGAATTATTTGGATCTTTTCCGTAGTCATACGTACCAACTTGGGTCCCAACAATGTTGCTTCACCCACCTCATCCCAACATATTGGAGAGCGACACTTTTGTCCATACAATGCTTCGAATGGAGCCACACCTATACTTGCCTGATAACTGTTGTTGTAGGAGAATTCCACCAATGGTAAATATTTATCCCAACTCCCTTTGAAATCTAGGACACATAGTCTTAATAGATCTTCAAGAGTTTGAATAGTCCTCTCTAATTGTCCATCCGTTTAAGGATGGTATGCTGAACTGAATCGTAAATCCGTGCCCATAGCTTTTTGCAAGCTAACCCAAAATCGTGAAGTGAATCTTGGGTCACGATCCGAAACTATGGATACTAGCATGCCATGCAATCTCACAATCTCATTAACATACATATGAGCAAGACGTTCAAGGGAATAAGTCTCCCGTATCGGCAAGAAATGAGCAGACTTGGTTAATCTATCAACAATAACCCAAATAGCATTTATGCCTTGAGAAACCGTGGGAAGACCCGTAACGAAATCCATGGTAATGTGTTCCCACTTCCATTTCGGAATCTCAAGTGGTTGCAATGGACCCTTAGGCACTTGATGCTCCGCCTTTACACGTTGACAAGTTAAACACCTCGAGATAAACTTCGCGATCTCTCTCTTCATATTGTTCCACCAAAATGTATGTCAAAGATCACGATACATTTTGGTACTTCCAAGATGGATTGCAAATGGTGTATTGTGTGCCTCAATCATGATCTTGTTCTTTAAATCAGAATCATTAGGAACACAAAGTCTGGAGTGGACTCGAAGTATTCCTTCTTCATCGATTCTCGCTTTCGGAATAGCACCTTCTTGTACTTTCTTCTTCATACGCATCAGCTCCGTGTCGGTGGCTTGAGCAACTTTAACTTCATCGATTAAAGTTGGTTCTATGCGTCTACTTGACATCATCGCACTCGTTCCTGCATATGATCTTCTACTCAACGCATCAGCTACCACGTTTGCTTTTCCAGGATGGTATTAAATAGTGTGGTCATAATCTTTCAACAGCTCGAGCCAACGTCGTTGCCGCATGTTGAGTTCCTTTTGGGTGAAGAAATATTTGAGGCTTTTATGGTCTGAATATATCTCCACTTTCTCTCCATATAGATAGTGTCTCCAGATCTTTAGCGCGAAAATGACTGCTGCCAACTCTAAATCATGAGTAGGATAATTCCTCTCATATTCTTTAAGTTGTCGCGAGGCATAGGCTATGACTTTCCCATGTTGCATGAGAACACACCCTAACCCTTTGCCCGAAGCATCGCTATAAATAACAAATCCATCCGAACCAGATGGTATTGTCAGAACAGGTGCCGAAATAAGTCTCCTCTTAAGCTCTTGGAAACTCTTCTCACATTCCTCGCTCCATGCGAATTTTGTATCCTTTTGAGTTAGCTGAGTTAAAGGAGTAGAGATTCGAGAAAATCCTTCCATGAATCTCTGATAATAACCAGCTAAGCCCAGAAAGCTACGTACTTCGGTCACCGACTTCGGTTGCTCCCAACTTTGTATTGCTTCAATCTTCGCCGGGTCGACAGATACTCCATGTTTTGACACCACGTGCCCAAGGAATGCTACTTCCTCAAGCCAGAACTCGCATTTCTTCAACTTAGCATAAAGCTTTTTTTCACGAAGTCTTTGGAGTACCAGCTTCAAATGTTGCTCATGATCTTCACGGCTTTTGGAATATATGAGAATGTCATCAATAAACACAACAACAAACTGATCCAAATAATCCTTGAATACTCGGTTCATCATATCCATGAAAGCCGCAGGAGCATTAGTCAATCCAAAAGACATGACTAAGAATTCATAATACCCGTACCAAGTTCTGAAGGCAGTCTTTGGAATATCCTCAGTTTTAATCTTCAGCTGATGATATCCAGAATGAAGATCGATCTTTGAAAAGAATTATGCTCCTTGCAACTGGTCTAACAGGTCATCAATACGAGGTAGCGGATACCTATTCTTGATAGTGACGTGGTTTAATTCTCGATAGTCAATACAAAGTTGCATACTTCCGTCTTTCTTCTTTACAAATAAAATAGGAGCACCCCAAGGAGATGTACTAGGACGAATGAAACCGATGTCCAACAACTCCTGTAGTTGGACCTTTTACTCCTGAAGTTCAATAGGAGCCATTCGATATGGGGTTTTAGAAATGGGCTTTGTACCAGGTTTAAGATCAATAAAGAATTCAACTTCACGTTCTGGGGGTAGACCGAGAAGTTCTTCAGGAAACACGTCAGGAAATTTACTAACAACAGGAATATTATTCAAATCTGACGTGTCTTTATTCAAATCCATAACATGGGCTAAGAAAGCTTGACATCCGTTTTTCAATAAACGAATAGCTTTATGACTAGATATGACAGTGATTTATTTTAATGGTTTAGTTGCTTGAATTGCATAACAAGAGTTGGTTAAGAATATAAAACTAACAACCTTACAAAAATAATCAATTTTGGCATGATGAGTAGTTAACCAATCAATCCCTAAAATTACATCAAAAGCAAGTATCTTTAAAGAGATAAGGTCAACAGGTAATGTGATGGTGCCAACTTGGATCAAACAAGATTTATAAACAGTGGATGTGATGAAAGTTTCTCCTAATGGAGTCTCCACAGATAAATCAAAGTCTAATTTCTCCGGAGTTAAGTTTAAACGTTGAGCACAAGCAGGAGAGATAAATGAATGGGTAGCACCAGTATCAAGTAAGGTATAAACTTCGCAAGAATTTATGATTAGCTTACCGTGATCACCTCGTTTGGGTTCTCGCATTTTGACCGATCCACGACAAACGCTTCTTCTAGGAACCGATTGACTTTGACTTTTCTCGGGATGACCTTTTGAGTCACCATCCTCATTGGACTTGGTTTCGCCACCGCATATCTGATCTCGGCGATATGTCCTTCCTTTCCATAATTATAACATACATTGAACTGTTGTGGGCGGCCAATGATATGTCCCTCTTTCCGCATTTATAAGATCTGAGGTGGTCGTTCTCCTCCCTAGAACCGATTCTTCTTTGGCCGACGTCTTCACATGGTCGTTGTTGAATCTCCTCTTTTTAAAATCTCCTCCCAACTTGCTTTTTTATTCTCATGGCCATGATTACCACCGAATGGTTACCGCTTTGTCCAGTATTCTTCTTTCTCCATTTGGTTATCGTTGTTCTAATGATTGTTGTCACCAAGATGATCCCTGGTTATGGTCCCTCGGTTGAACGTACTCGTTATCTCGCTTCTAACAATTGAGCCCATTGACAACATCCGAATAGAGAAAATTTATGAGAAATGAGATCTTGACGTATCCGGGTTTCAAACCTCTCTCGAAACATCCGCATCATCGTTCCTCATTCTCGCACCAAATGAGGTGCAAACACGGATAACTCGCAAACTTTGCCTCGTATTAGGACACGGCCAAAGTTATTTTGTTCGATCTAATGAACTCCACTTCCTTTATATGACGAATACTTTCGGAAAGTACTTGTCATTGAAAAGTTTCAAACGCGTCTCCCCAAGACATCTTTGAAAGCGGTGGGATGGGGTACGCGCTTCACTGATTCCCACCGATGAATCCGCCTCATTATAGAACATAAAGGTGGCGAATGGAACCTTATGTTCCTCCGTGAGTCCCAAGACATCGAATATCTTGGTGATTTATTTAACCCACATTTCTGCCTTAATCGGATCCGGCTTTCCCCAAAATTCTGTTGGTCCCAACTCTTTGAACTGCTTGGCTGTGACAAACCGTGCGTTGTTATCATTTCCACCTGTATTTTGTGCACGAGTCTCCCTCGTCTGATTTTACATGAACTGCAAAAAGCTTCTAAACATCCCGTCGTTCATCATCTAATCAGTGGTGTTGTTCACAGGAAGAACATTGCCAGCCTGTTGCACGTTCTCCTCGTTAGTGAGTAAAGGTGTCTCCACGGTCTCATTTACTCCACTGTTAACATTCTCAATCGACATTCTCAAATACTGTCATAAAACAAGGGTTAATTAAAGAAATCAACATATCACATAATATCCCTATATACTGACCAACTAACAAATAAGCTTAGGTAGGACACACTAGCGAAGGATTTACTCGTCTCTCCCCTCCTAGTTCTATTCCCCGATCTCCGCCAGAGATCATATCCCTAAGCTCTGATACCAACTGTGACGCCCCCAAAATAGGTATACATACCCATTTTGAGTCGTCAATAACATGGTATAGAAATAACTACAACTTTATTAATACAACATGAAACCGTCTAGACAATATTCACACCCAAATAAGTCCTCATTACAATTATTGGTACATTATTTTACAAAAATGGTGAGGACTACTAAAATAACTTTCTAGAATCATCATTCTACACCCCGACTAGAACTCGCTACATTCTCGCCTCCTGAGAAGAAAAATGGAACAAAAAGAAAAAGGGTGAGCTCAACTAGCCCAGTAAAGAATATTATGACCAAGATAATATAGAACAAATTATCGTTAGTCTTCAACAAGGAAATATCTGATAAAATACAATAGACAACAAGTTTCAGATCAATATTATAATGAAATAATAATTCATAGAAGAGTTACGTAGAGAATGAAATCTACTATTATCTATGAATTTAAAAGTCCATCATCAATATTTTATCCTGTAACATCAATCAATATACATCTTGAATCAAATATTCATCTTTGCACTACAGGCCAAAGATATTCATCAGTTGGTCATGTTCATCTCAACACATGTTCATCTTTGCACTACGGGCCAAAGATATTCATAAGAAAATCAACCATCTTTGCACTACAGGCCAAAGATATTCAGTAATATCATCATTTAGGACTAAGGATGATGAAAAATATTTTAAAGAAAACGAATCCAGTGAAACAAAAGAATAAATATTAAGGATTCGTACTTTAAACAATCCGCG
Source organism: Panax ginseng (assembly GCA_020205605.1). Taxonomy (NCBI): domain Eukaryota; kingdom Viridiplantae; phylum Streptophyta; class Magnoliopsida; order Apiales; family Araliaceae; genus Panax; species Panax ginseng. The sequence goes on from CM035131.1 coordinate 40,854,899, forward strand.
TTCAAAAATACTTCATAAATATTCATAGTGAAGTAAAATTCAAGAATGATCAAAACATGGATACAATCAAAGCTAGTATCCAAAATAGATATTTTGGACAAAAACGAAAATTTAATTTTCCTGTGAATAGTACCGTATTCGTGAATAGTGTCGTATATGTGAATAGTGACGTATACGTGAATAGTAACCCCGACACTAAAAGACAAGAATTTCACAAGAAAAATCTTACCAATAATCCGGTATAATGATATTAGAAGAAATAATATCATTTAAAAAAAAAATACCCCTTACCTTAAAAAGACTGTACTTCTAGCTAAAATACCGGATATAGTGCTTAAGGGAACTTGCACCGTATAGCAACACTTAAAGTATCAAAATACTCACAAGAATATGCTCGATAATATAGAGAGAGAAAGGGAGAGAAAACTTTAGTTTCTGGTGTAATTTTTAATTCTAACCTAAGCACCCTATTTATAGGAAATTGCTTAGAACACCAAAGCAGAAAATTTAATAAATATTTTATCAGAAAAATTTAAACCTCATGTCCTTTCTATAGGAAATTTCATTCTCTACAACTTTGCAGAAGAAAGTTTTTCCAAATTCCAAACAGAAATTGACCGAAATACACAAACGGGCGATTTTACAAGTTATAATCAAATTTTAGTCAAGAAATGGGGTCCACAAACATGAAAAACATGTTTTAAATATTTATTGCAATAAAAATACTCTTCCTCCTCATTTATTCATATATCCCACATTTATTATAAAAATATCACCATTATTATATTATTAAAATATAATAATATATTTAAATGAATTATTTTATCGAAAAAGATAAAATATCAATTTTCAACAATTGTCACATTAAAATTTTTCTCCATCTATATCCACATAAAATGAATATTTTCCTTATCATATAAATCAATAATTAATTATTCACAAATAATATTACGAGAATCACAATATCGACAACCGTGCGGTTCCCAAGAAAGAGGGGCTTTCAATAAGGATTTCTCCTTCTTATGCAAGCAATTAGGTGACCAAACCGTTTCTTAGACGAGCAGAACCTTCTAGACATTGCCAATAATGTTATCTAATAATATTATTCAGGATAATATGAATTATTGATCCGATAATGAAAAAAATTGTGTAGTGATAATTATTGAAACAACAATAATATAAAATATCAATGTAGCAATTATTGAATCAATAAAATAAAATATTGAACAGTAACTACTGTAACAATTATTGAGTAATGTCTTCCTATGTAAGAATCAATAATTAGTGCAATGTCGTGTGCTACTGTGTTTTAACCACCGAGTATTTTAACAGTATTAATGGTAACAACTACGCCGTTATTTATAAATAACTTAGACTTGTCGTTTTCTTCATCCAATCGCTTTCCGTTATGGGGAATTTTACACAAGGTTTGCTAGTAAATCGCATTTAACATTCAAACGACAAAGAATATTCCACTACCAAACGAATATTCTCCGATAAAAATGAATATTTTATAACCACTTGCATATTTAAAATATTTGCGCATTTTACCCATAACTAACCACATTAATCAAATCAACCCTTACTATTTCAAAATAATAAATAGAGGAAATTTGATTTTATTTAATAATAAGTTGGGGTCTTACATCTTACCTATACGAGAAACTTATACACTTGAACGTCTTGCTCGTATGTACATAAACGAGATTATAAGATTGCATGGTATGCCAGTATCCATAGTTTCTGATCGAGACCCAAGATTCACTTCAAGATTTTGGGTTAGTTTGCAAAAAGCTATGGGCACGGATTTATAATTTAGTTTGGCTTATCATCCTCAAACGGACGGGCAGTCGGAAAGTGTTGATTAATTCACGTTCTAGCCTAATATTTTGATGATGATTTGATCATCGATACTAAATTGTGATTTATGGATTTCAGGAAACTATCTCAAGAAGTATGTGTTGGATTATTCAAGAAGAATGAAGATGTTTTGAGTCCTAAGAAAAATATGTAAGATCATTGCAAATATCTAATTTTTCAATTCAAGGCTCTAGGACATTTTGTGTGTGCATTAAATTATGATTTAATATTTTGTGCATGTCTCAAATATGTTATTCAACGCTATTTGCTATCAAGAGAAATGTTAGCATGCATGCGTAGGAGTTTATGCGAATGATACGTATGGGAGAAATAAAATATTTTGGTGTGTATATGTCTTGGGAACTCTAAGATAATTATCCTGAAAGAGGTGCTTGTTAATTAATATTTCTATGTGATCTTTTCTCCATTTATTACGGAATATATTTGTTAGAAAGGAAGATGGCGGTAGTGGATCTTGATTAGAAGTCTAAAAGCTGCATATATATTGGAAATTGATAGTGATGATTATCTTGGGAAGATACATGTTGTCATTAATTACGGAACTAACATTTTACTAAGGAGTCTAGTTTAAATAAAGTTCTATGCTATATTGTTATAGTGGATTAATGTTGAACAGGTCAGAGATTTTTTTTTTCTAAGGCGGCAGTTATAGGCTATATATGTTGAACACGGAACTTTCTACCTTTTTGGATTATCTTTGACATAGTCTATATTTTTGAATGTTTCCAACAGAAATAAAATTATAGCTTATCTTTGGGATTTTTGTTGGCAACGTTTATTATTATTACAACGAAAACATTTATGAACGGTAATATTTTTAGGCTATAAAAGGAACTAAGAACAGTGTTGAAATTACAACACTTACAACACTTGAATTAATATTTTGCACTCATATACTTTGAAAGTTATTCTATTCTTGGTGCAAATTTTGAGCTGCTGATTTATTGATATATTCAGTCAATTTTCGTGGGCATTAAATTGGTGATATCTTCTACTATTTCTATTTGATCATTGCATTCATTAGTTAAGCCTTGCATTGTTAAATTGCTTATTTGCTTTGATCATTAGACCTCTATCATTGTAATCTTAAATTTATTTTTAGACTTAGTGTTGTCTAAGGGAATTTAATCCAGGTGGATTAAGGTTTGTTTACAAACAGGTTCAAGGAAGCATAGGTGCTTAAGGAGTGCATTGGTGCACAAGGAGCAAGAGTGCTCAAGTGAATTGTTGTAATTCAATTTTTATAGAATCTGTATTGTAACAAGAGTCTTTTAAAGAAATAAAAGTGAGTCTCCAATACTAGTTAGTATTGGACGTGGAGTAGGCTATTATTATAGAGGGTAATAGTCGAACCACGTAAAAATCTTGGTGTTATTTTCATTAATTAATTTTACTTAATTGCACTCAAGTTAATTAATTCGCTAAATAAATAAAAATTCGATCATAAGCATTTTTGGTTATCGTTAAATATTTTATTTAACTTATAAAATCACTAAGATATTTTCTTAAACAAAAAGTCAATTCGGTAGACTATATTCATTCAGCAAGCTGCATTCATTTATATAGTTGACTACATTCAATAATTTGGTTTAAAGTTTTTAATTGGTCATAGTTTGTATCCACACTTATTCAACCCCCCCTTCTAAGTGTGCTTTATTTGAATTTCAGAAAGGACAATTCAAACTCTTGAAGATTTATTAAGACTCTATGTCCTTAATTTCAAAGGAAGTTGGGACAAGTTCTTACCATTGGTGGAGTTTTTCTACAATAATAGTTATCAAGCAAGTATTGGCATGGCTCCATTCGAGGCGTTGTATGGAAGAAAGTGTCGTTCTCCAGTATGCTGGGATGAGGTGGGTGAAGCAACGTTGTTGGGACCAGAGTTGGTACGTATGACTACGAAAAATATTCAAACGATCCGACAACGTATAAAAACCTCACAAGATCGACAAAAGAGTTATGCTGATCTTCATCGAAAGGACGTGGAATTTGATATTGGAGATTATGTGTTGCTACGTGTTACTCCATGGAAAGGAGTTACGAGATTTGGAAAGAGAGGAAAGCTCAATCCTCGATTCATTGGCCCATTTTGAATCCTCGATCGAGTAGGAATTGTGGCATATAGACTCGCTTTACCGCCAAGTATGTCTCGTGTTCATAACGTTTTTCACATATCCGTGTTACGTAAATATGTGGAAGACCCGAACCACATTATTGAGTTAGAACCGGATGAAATAGCGGAAGATTTAACGTATAAAGAGGTTCCTGTTAAAATCTTGGAAAAGAAGAATCATATTCTACGCTCCAAGGTTATACCTCAAGTCAAAGTTTTGTGGAGAAACCACGATGTTGAGGAAATGACCTGGGAGTTAGAATCTGAAATGAAATCAAGGTATCCTTACCACTTCGACATACCAAGTACGTACCCTAATTTCGAGGGCGAAATTTCATAAGAGGGGGAGGTTGTAAGACCCCAACTTTTATGAATAAAGATGAATTTTTTATAAATATCATTTTTGAATATTATGAAGTGAATTTGATATAATGTTATAGTTGTGGGTAATATTTATAAATTTTGCAAAGTACGCAAGTTGTTATATAATATTCGATTGGTCGGGGAATATTCGTTTTAACAAGGAATATTATTACGGCAAGACAAGCAACGATAGTGGACCCCACAACAAAATTATTGTCGGATTGAGAAAACGATAAAAATATCTTTTTATGAATATAACAACGGAAGTTTTACCGTTAACTGTTGAAACACCCGGTGTTAAAAAAATGAATATCTGCTGCGTGGTTGCATAAGTAGCACACTTACAGTATTGATTATTGATGCTTACGTGAGAAGTCACTTAGTTTTGTTCAATTATTGCTTACGATAATTCTTTGCATAGTATCTCACGTTATTTGATTTAATTATTGTCGATATTTTATATATTATTAAATCAATAATTGAGACGACAAAGTTATTAATATTATTATTTGCAATATTGACGATGTCTGTAAGTTCATCAAGGAGAGGTTTGGTCACCTAATTGCGCGCCAATAGGGAGAAATCCTTATTGGAAAGCCCCATCTTTCCTGGGAATGACCTGGTTGTTAAATATTACGAATTATAATAATGATGATAAATGTTGTTAAAAATATTGAAAGAATTTTTATGAAGTATTTGATGTAAATTTTATTTATTTTATGAACCCCCATTTACCCATTTTTTAAAACTGTCGGTAGAAGTTATCTCAATTTTTGTTTATATATATATATATATATATATATATATATATATATAAAGTTTGGCATGGGGGGATTCACGGGTGGAATCTTTGGTGGAAAAGTGGACTTTTTGGTGGAAAAGTGGAAGTTTGGTGGAAAAGTGGAAATGATGGATTGAAGTATTAGTATTATATAGTGTGTGTGGGTGATAATGTGTGCCCGTGAGATGGCATGTGAAATGGGGCAAATTATGAACAAATGTTGGCCAAATATTCCAAGTATGATTCCTATTCAATACTTTATAAAGGTGGGTGTTCCCTCATTGGTCAATATCTTGAAATTTGCATTCCCTTCAGATAGAGGTAGTCTTTGATTGGTCAGTATAACATTTGATGGAAGCAATTGTATCAGCAACGTGGGAATTATTTTAAAGGGTACTCCTTTATTGGTTCAAAATGTTAATTAGTGTACTGATACATTGCAAGCCCGTGATTCCACTATTGCGTCCGTGATTTCTTTTTCAAATAGTATCCTTTCCATTCTCCTATAAATAGGATGCTTAGTTAGAATTGAAAATCACACCAGAATCAGAAAATTCTTCTTCTATAATATTGAGCGTATTTCTTTCGAGTTTTAGAAAACTTTGAGCGTAGAAAACAGTGAAAGTTTTCTTCAAGAATATCCCCGATATACCAATTGGAATACTCTTCTTTTCAAGGTAAGGGATGTTATTTTTGTTCAATATTCGCTTGAAATAATATTTTCTTCCATACTCTGTAGTATATAAGTAATATTATTTCATTTCAGATTTCGAATTCTATACTCATTTGATTAAAGTTTTGGCTTTTATACTCCATGAAATTAGTAGAATATCCTTGATATTTGCGCTTCATCTAGTATCTTTTCATAGAAATATTATTCTGAGCATTCTTGATATATTTTAACTTTTTCATGTCGGAGTACTATTCACGGGGTTACTATTCTCGAAGTACTATTCATTGGGTACTATTTACTCGAGTACTATTCATCTGAAGTACTATTCATAATAAAAATTTATTCGATTTCGGTCCAAATTATTTTTGGTACAGTATTATTCTTGAATTTTACTCCATAAAGCAGTATCATATTGACAATTTGGGCGTTATTGATTTCTGGATAAATTAAATTATACATCTTTAAAAATTTATCCTTGAACTTGTTTTATTGAATTCTTATATCATTGTCATCATCCTCATGTTTATATTATGTTGAAAGTCATCATCGTGGCTTTAGTGGTGCATAGATGGACTTGGTATGATTATGACCAGGAATTATTCGGTATAATCATGACCGTAATGTTATAAATGATGTGGTAAAAGTCCTCATTGGCCCGTAGTGTATTGATGGACAGTTGTTGGCATGATCATGACCATTGATGAAAACACGAATATCCTTGGCCCGTAGTGCATGGATAATTTGTGGTCGTGATACTAATGAATATCCTTGGTCGTAGTGCAGGGATGATGTGGATTATTTATTAAGTTGAGTCTCAGCGATAAAAGTGATGAAAAACCTTTTAAATCATAGAAGATAGTAGATTTTATTGTCTACTTGACTCTTCTAATGGATTGCTTGTTCCGCTGCAGTTAAACTTGATGTTTGTTATATTTTATCAGTTTAACACTGTTGAAGGCTAACGATAATTTATTCTTCATTATCTTAGTCATAATATTTCTTATTGGGCTAGTTAAGCTCACCCTTTTGCTTTCATTGTTCTCTTCAGGAAATGAAAATGTAGCAGGGACTAGTCGGGGAACGGAGTGATGGTCCAGATATTTGCATTAGTAGTCCTCACTATTCTATGAAATAGTGTGATAATAAATGTATTGAGGACTCCCTTTTAGTTTGAATACTGTCTAGAAGATAATATTTGTAAGACCCCGAATTTTATGAAATAAAAGTATTCAATTTTCTAATAATTATTATTCTATTTAGTAAATGGTTAAATTGATAAAAGGTTAAAGTTAAGGGTGATATTTGAAAATTTTGCAAAGTAAGCAAGTTGATATAAAATATTCGTTGGTGTCGGGTTTTAACAGGGAATATTCGTACGATGGTACAATCATTGGTGGACCCCACAACGGAAGTATTATCGTAGTTAGAAAATGACAGAAATATCTTTTTATAAAAATAACGACGAAAGTTTTACCATTAAAACTGTTGAACTACCCTAGTAGTAAAAGTATAAAGAATACGCGCGTGGTTGCATAAGAAGCACACAGTATTGATTATTAATGTTTACGTGAGAAGTCACTCGGTTTAGTTAATTATTTCACAGATAATTGTTGCATAGTATCTCACGTTATTTGATTCAATTATTGTCACAAAGATTATCTCGCATAATATTTTATATTATTAAATCAATAATTGAGACAACAAAGTTATTCATATTATTATTTGCAATATTGACAATGTCTAGAAGTTCTGTCAATGAGAGGTTTGGTCACCTAATTGCGCACCAATAAGGAGAAATCCTTATCGGAAAGCCCCCTCTTTCCTGGGAATGATCTGGTTGTTAAATATTGTGAGTTATAATATTAATGATGAATAATTGTTGAAGTATTAAGAATGTGTTTACTGAAGATAAGTGAATTATAAAAGTTAGAGGAGAATAATGTAAACTTAAAAAACTTTAGGGGTACTAAAGCATAATAAGTTAAATCAATCTGGACCATTGGTGGTGGTTTTAATAGTAAACCAATCTGAACCATTGATGGTGGTTTTAATAGTTAATCAATCTGGACCATTGATGGTGGTTTTAATAGTAAATCAATCTGGACCGTCGGTGGTGATTTTAATAGTAAATCAATCTAGATCGTCGATGGTGATTTTAATAGTAAATCAATCTAGATCGTCGATGGTGGTTTTAATAGTAAATCAATCTGGACCCTTGATGGTAGTTTTAAAAGTAAATCAATCTGGACCGTTGGTTGTGGTTTTAATAGTAATCAATATGGACCGTCCATTCTAATAGTAAATCAATCTGGACCGTTCATGAATTAGTTACTATTTAGTCCATTCTCCTATAAATAGAAGCTTAATTCTTCTTTCATTCTCACCAATTCACTGGGATTCACAAGAGAAACTATAGAGAGAGAAACTATAGAGAGGAAGAAGAAGAGTATTCTGCTACTTCACTATTGTAGTATCCGGTCTTCTACTAAGGTAAGGGACATTATTTATTTTATATTTGTAAGGGATATTATTTGTTATATTCGTAAGGGGTATTATTTCTTTCGTATTCATAAGGAATACTATTTTTCGTATTCATCCTTTAGTATGTCGAAATAACTTTGTCTACGCCGGATTACGCATCGTAGTATACGGATGAAAATCCATTGCTTGATTTCGTATGTTATTTCTTTTCATATTCTTAAATCTAAACTTACTATGGTAAGTATTGCTTCTATAATCTTTGAAATTAGTGAAATATCCTTCAGTTTTGCGCTTCATCCAGTATCATTTTATTGGAATATTGATCTAAATTTTTTTATTAAATATCAATATTTTCACCCGGATTACTATTCACAGGTTACTATTCACCCGGTTACTATTCACTATAATATTATTCACTCGGGTATTCTGGGCACTTTTCATGCCGGGGTACTATTCACGAGTTACTATTCACGAGTTACTATTCATGAGTTACTATTCACCCGGTTACTATTCACTCTAGTATTATTCACTCGGATATTTGGGGCACTTTTCATGTCGGGTTACTATTCACGGGTTACTATTCACCCGATTACTATTCACTCTAATATTATTCACTCGGGTATTTGGGAAACTTTTCATGCCAGAGTACTATTCACGGGGTACTATTCCCGAAGTACTATTCACAGGGTACTATTCACCAAAAAATTTATTTCTTTTTTGTACAAATTATTTTTAATACATGGATATTATTCTTGAGTTTTACTCCAAAAAGCAGTAACGTGTTGACAATTTGGACATTTTTAAATTCTGGATAAATTAAATTGTTAAAGTCTTTAATATTTATTCTTGATCTCATTTGATTGAATTCTTATATCATTGTCATCATCCTCATGCTTATATTGTGATGAAAGTCATATTTGGCTTACGTGCATAGATGGACTGTTGATTGGTATGATTATGACCAGGGATCATTTGGTATAATCATGACCCGTAATATTATAAATGATGTGGTAAAAGTCCTCATTGGCCGTAGTGCATTGATGGACAGTTGTTGGTATGATTATGACCAGGAATTATTCGGTATAATCATGACCATTGGTGAAAACACGAATATCCTCGCCCGTAGTGGCATGGATAATTCGTGGTCGTGATCTTAATGAATATCCTTAGTCGTAGTGCAAAAGGATGATTCGATGATGTGGATTATTTATTAAGTTGAGTCTCAGCAATAAAATATTGATAATATACTTTTAATTCGTAAAAGATAGTAGATATCATGCTCTACTTGACTTTTCTAAAAACAATTTGCATGTACTTTGGCTCGTATATTGCAAAGATGAGCTGTTAATGAATATCTTTGGCCCGTAGTGCAAAGATGAATTTATTAGTATGATTATGAACAGGAACTGTGATTTGGTATAACCATGATCTTTGATGTTTCAGGTAAAGACAGGTGATGAAAATTATCTTCATCCTGGGTGCAAAGAGGAATTTAGAACCACAATTATGAGTTATTCACATGATTGTGGACAGGAACTGTTAATTGATGTTACAGGGATAAAACAGTGTTGGTGGACTTTTAACATGAAAAAGATAATAGACTTTATAGTCTATTTGACTCTTCTAATGGATTGCTCGTTCCGCTGCAATTATGGTTGAAGACTTTTATTATGTACCATATGTTCTAAATCTCTGATTTATTCCTGATGAAGGCTATTGATAAATGAATTATCCTAGTAATAATATTTCTTAATGGGCTATTTGTGCTCACCCTTTTGCTTCACAATTCCTTTCAAGTAATAAGAGTGTAGCTGGGTCGAGCGGGGATAACAGGGGAATAGTGTGATGGTCCGAGACTATCAAAGTTTCTCAATACATTATAAAACGGCATGACATGCAATATATGATTGTATTGAGGACCTAAGATGTGTGTGTCGTACTTTATACGTCACTTAATAATTGATTTTGGTGAATAGCAATAGGGTGGTGAGAACCCGACTTTGAAAGCGTCAAAAGTGCAACTCATTAGAATGAGCAGGATAGAAATCTTGTCGTTCTTCTTTGGGGTCTTGAAATATTTGTTGCTGTACTTTATATGGAATTGTAATAATTTGAGTTTGGATACTGTCTACGAGATAATATTGTATTAAAACTCACAGCTTATGTGTTGTCGTACTCTGCACGACAATTCAACAGTTGTATAAATGAAGTTTGTATTTGATTTTTATAGTGTGATATCTGGCGACTCAGAATGGGTCGTGTGGACCTATTTTGGGGGCATCACAATATTCGTATTAAAACTCTCAGTTTATGTTTTGTCGTATTTTACACGACAGTTGTATTATTAAGTTGTATTTGAATTTGGCAAAACTAATGATTTAGCCACCAAAGTTGACACGTTTTATTGAATACCCGATTGAACTTTTAATTTTTCAAATTAACTCACTGAACTAATTTTTATTTTTAAATTGGGTCATTCCGTTAAAAAAAGTTGACAAACGTTAAGTTTTTATCTACGTGGCACTGACGTGATAAAAAAAAATAAAAAATATTGCTTATGAGGCAAAAAAAAATCAAAAACAGATTTTAAAAATAAAAAAAATTAACATTTTAAAGTTTTAAAAATAACAAAAACTTAATAAAATAAAACAAAAACAAATAAATCAAAATATCTTTAAAATATCAAAAGCAGATTTTTTTAAAAACATAATTTTTTAAAAATGTATTTTTTTAAAATTAGAATTTTTGAAAACCGACTTTTTTAAAAAAAAATAGAATTTTTTAAAAAAATTTTAAAAAACATTTTTAAAAAAAACAAACTTTTTTTAAAACAAACTTTTTTTGAAAAAATAGATTTTTTGAAAAACATATTTTTTAAAAATAGAATTTTTTTAAAAAAAGTAATTCTATAAAAAATATAATTTTTTAAAATAGAATTTTTAAAAATAGAATTTTCTTAAAATAGAATTTTTTTAAAAAAAGCAATTTTTAAAATCAATTCTTTTAAAAATAGATTTTTTTTAAAAAATTAAATTCTATTTTTTAAAAATTGCTTTTTTAAAAATTCTATTTTTTAAAATAATCTGCTTTTTAAAAAAATTTTGCTTTTAAAAAGTTCCATTTTTAAAAAAAACTATTTTTAAAAAAAGTATATTTTTAAAAAATTATGTTTTTAAAAAATGCATTTTTAAAAAAATCTATTTTAAAAAAATCATTTTTTAAAAAAATTCGCTTTTTTTAAAAAAGTCTATTTTTAAAAATTCTATTTTTAAAAAATTTTGTTTTTAAAAAATTATGTTTTTTAAAAAATTTGTTTTGATATTTTAAAGATATTTTGACTTTTTTGTTTTTGTTTTATTTTATTATGTTTTTGTTATTTTTAAAACTTTAAAATGTTAATTTTTTTATTTTTAAAATCTGTTTTTGATTTTTTTTGCCATATAAGCAATATTTTTTACTTTTTTTTGCCACGTCAGCGCCACGTGGACAAAAACTTAACGTCTGTCAACTTTTTTTTATCGGAATGACCCAATTTGAAAATAAAAATTAGTTCAGTGAGTTAATTTGAAAAATTAAAAGTTCAATCGGGTATTCAATAAAACGTGCCAACTTCGGTGGCCAAATCATTAGTTTTGCCATTTGAATTTTGTACCATGTATTTGGCGACTCAAGATGGGTGATGTATACCTATTTTGGGGGCGTCACATCTATTATATTCTATCAGATTTTTTTTCTGTTGAGGACTAAGGATAATTTATTGTACATTATCTTAGTTATAATATTCTTTACTGGGCTAGTTGAGCTCACCATTTTCTTTTTTGTTCTATTTTTCTTCTAAGGAGGTGAGAATTTAGCAAGAACTAGCCGGGGTAGGAGTGATGATTCAAGATAGTTATTTTAGTAGTCCTCACTATTTTATAAAATAGTGTATCAATAATTGTAATGAGGACTTATTTGAGCGTGAATATTGTCTAGAAGACAATATTTGTGTTTAAACTCACAGTTTATGTGTTGTCGTATTTTGCACGACAATTGTATTAATGAAGTTGTAATTATTTCTGTACCATGTATTTGGTGATTCAAAATGGGTAATGTATATCTATTTTGGGGGCGTCACATTCAAAGTATGTATTTCTCTTCAATTATTTTCTCTAATATTGACTGAACTCGTTACTTGATTTGAAATTGTGGGATATGAGATAACGTTGGTACATACTTTCAGTCTTTTTTTGACATGAATATCTGAAAATTTATTAAATCCATTATTCAAATTAGTCCGTGCATTGCACGGGTTATCAACTAGTATGTTTAAACCTAGGTATTATTTAATTGATATAAATTTAGATAGTGTTCATGCAAATATGAATTAGGAAAGCTGGATTAAAAATTTGTAAAACCAAACCAAACTAAATTTTTTGCTTTTAACTATAGAACTATAGTTGATTCAGAGTAATTTCTATAATTTTTTTGATCAAATGTCACATTTGAGGCCTCTGTGTCAATTGTTAGTATTCACATACATTTTATAGAAAACGAGTATGTATCAAATTGAGATCAACTTCGAATTCAAGCTTTGAATCATATTTTCGAGACAATCTCGAATCGAGTACCGAGTTACTTGGCTCGACTTACACTCCTAATTATAAGCTGAAGCTAGAGATACTATTTGTCAATTTTTTATCCATTACAAATACATGTTATATATATATATATATATATATATATATATATATCCAGTCCGGATCTTAAGCTTACCCTTTCTAACATACCTTGCTCACCTCTCTTTTAGCGACGAATGAATAGAAGATGGATGGGAAATGACGATTGATCTCTCGTCGCTATATATAGAACCGTCGTCTTAATTTTTTAATGACGGACAACATATAATGACAGATCAATTGTCGCCTTGCCTGGATCTGGTCGCTAAAAGAGGAGTGAATAAGATGAGCTAGATAAAGAGTGAGCTTAATATTTGGACCGTATATAAAATAGCTTGTACCCGATGATTGATTCTCTAAAAATAAATGTATTACGTTAATAAAAATGTTTAAAAAAATAAGTACAAGTCATTTAAGACGGAAAAAAGTTTATGTTGTAATAAATTTATGTATAATTTTGACAAAAAATTATTCATGTTCCTTGCATATTTTTTTCCCATTATATTTAACTTCAAAAATAGTCATACACAATTATTAAGAGATTGCTCTACTAAATTTATGTAAAATGATTAAAACAGGTGTATAATAAGTACTTCTTAAATCAAATAATAATGAATTAAGACTACTAGCACCAATTTTTCACAAAAATGATTACATATTTTTTGATATTTTCATATAAAAAATATCGTTATAGATATATAGAGACGATATAAAAATATTATATTTTATTGTGAATTTATCCATTTCTATTATAAAATTTCTCTAATTTTTCTTTTCCACCATTTTCATGTTAATCTATTGATTTTTTCAGTTGAATTGGACACGTGTACATAAGAGGTCCGTTGGCCGGTGGAATATGCTGGCGTAGCACAGTTAAAAAATAAACTGTGGCATCAGATTGAAGCCACGTGTAAAAAGAAGAGATTTGGGCGGTTGATGTGAGATGTTTAGGATATGGAAATTTCTTTTCCTCAGATTAATTAATTAGGACATTATTTATTTTAAAAATTAAAAGAAGAAAAAGATGGGATGGCGTTCGTTGAGCCCTGAAAGCTGCTGCTAATTGTTGGTGGGCCAGAACCAAAATAACCCAAATAAAAATGTGGTGGGCCCAGGCTGCATGTTAATGATGGGTACACTTCCTAATTAAAGTGAGGCGGTCAATATTTTAAAGGGTCCTTAACACTAATATACAACAATTAAAAAATAATTACAAGAAAAGTGCATCAACTAAATAATTACAAAAAGAGTGTAATTAAGACTCATATTACAAAAATAGTACAATTCACATTAATAAAGAAACCTAAAATCAAGGATAACTAATAATTCAAATCCATATTTCAAAATTCAAATCAAAATGAGAAAATTAAAAATAAAAAATTATGAAGGAGCTAATGTTCATCATCCTCTCTCTCTCTCGCCATTCATCGCCGCCGCCACATCGCCACCATACGCCACAAAAATTGATTAATAAATCGCATCACATTTAAAATAAAATTGGTAATCAAATACAATCTGAATTAGTTACCGGTGAGTACAAAAGTTTAGCAACCAATTTCATGTTGGTAAATAGAAAATAGAACAACGTGATATTTATACCAAGGTAACCAAAACTTTATACCAAGATAACCAAACTTTTATACCAAGGTAATCAAACTTTTATACCAAGATAATCAATCTACCTTTACACCGCAGTATGAATTAGTTACCTTGATCTCAAAGTTTGGCAACCAACTCGCACGAAGGTTTGGCTACTAAACCAGTATTACATGCAAAATAAATTGGAAACTTAATAAAACAGAATTAGTTACCTTGATATAAAGGTTTGGCTACTAACTGCATTATAAAAAAGCTGCAGAAACAGAAATGACGATGGCAGAGAGGGAGGGGGTGGGCAAGGGGGGGGAGGAGGAGGAGGGAGGAGGGAGGGAGGAGGAGGAGGAGAGCGGAGGGGAAGAGGAGGAGGAGGGGGGGGTGGATGATGGAGGGGAGGAGGAGGAGGAGGAGGCGGAGGAGGAGGGAGGAGGAGGGTGGCGGAGTGAGGGGTGGGCGTGGGCGGTGGGTGGAGAAAGGAGGCGAGGAAGAGGAAGGAGAGGGTGTGGGGTCAGGAGGAGGGAGGAGAAGGTGGGGCTGGGAGGGGGGAGGGGGGAGGCGTAGAGGCGAGGAGGAAGGGAGGGAGGGAGGGGGGGGGGGAGGGGGTTGGAGGAGGAGGAGGAGGAGGAGGAGGAGGAGGAGGAGGAGGAGGAGGAGGAGGAGAAGAAGAAGGGAAACATAAATGGAGTGTGAGAAAATCGTGGGAGAGATGAGGAGAAAATTGTGGGAGAGATGGTTGAGAATTAAAACACATCCCATAATTAAAGGAATCATAAATATGTACTAATAATGAAAATAAAATTTTAAAGATATTAATTATGTAAATATTTAATGAGGGCATTTTTCTTGTAATTATATTTTTAAATGTACTATAAAATGTAATTGTTCCTATTTTGAATATATCTAAATGTGCCCTAAGGTTCTTTGTTGTTAAACAAAATGCACCCTTCGAAATCTTAATTGGTCAAAATACACCCCAATGTTCTTTTCGCTAAACAATTAAAATGAACCCTCACTTTTAGGTTCAAATTAAAATGTATATTTTTAAGAAAAAAAATTAAAGTGCACTTAGACATATTTTAAATATTAATATACAAACCTCAACAATCATATAAACTTTGGGATACAAATTATATTTTCATCCACGATTAATTTATGATGAATTTAAATTTCAACTAATATAAAACTATAAACAATAAAATAAAATAAAATAAAAAAAATAATGCGTGAGTTTTTATTTTTATTTTTTAATCTATAAATCTACTAGGTTGTTCTCTAATATTAATATAAATTGATCGTAACAAACTCTAAATTATAAAAGTTCAAATTTCCCTACAATGTTTTTTGAATTTCTCAACAAAAAATAAAAGAAAATAAAGTATTATCATATATTCTTTTTGACCTTTTCTTTCTCTACCTTCTTTTTAAAAAAGTGGTAGGAACCCCGTTTTTATTATATAGCCGTTGGATTGTACTGATTAAGAAGCTGGCTATCACTTTCCATAACGGTCACTCGAAACGGCTACTTTCTCTCAGCCACTCATTTCCTTGCTTCAAGCCTGAAGGGCATTTTTATACTCTTTTACTTATATAATTCGTTTTATTCTGTCATACGTTTTATATATATTTAAAAGAAAAAATTAATTATTTTTATTTTATTTCAAAAATTAGAATAATTAAAGAGAGAGAAAAAAGAGTAATTAATTAATGTATACATAATAATGAAATTTTAAATTCACGCTAATTATTTAATATTAAAATTAATTAAAAAAATTTAATATACGTGATTATATCTTAAATTACGTATATAATGAAAAAGAGGGAGTAAATAAATTAGTTTATTTTATGGCCCTAACCCTCATGTTGTTTCCCACTACAGTTTGGACCTTGACCTTTGAGATTTCGCATTATTTTTTTTTTTTGCAAAATTAAATTTGACCATTAATTATATTGAAATATCTAAAAAAAAATTATAAAAATTAAAAAAATTCTATTTTTTTTTGAAATACTATTAATTCATTACAATTATTATGGATGAGTATGAACTCATCTGGTCTTCCTATGACAAAACCTATTAATAACATTCAAATAAATGTTTGGTAAAAATTATCGTGAAGTTAACTTATGATAAATTGATCAATTGATTAATACTGTTGACACTAAAGTTGAGGGTTCAATCTTTGTGTGTGTCAAATTAGTAAAAAAAAAAAAATCAAATTTTCTTTTTCATCACCCACATAAAAAAACCCTTTACATTTACCTTTTCTTTTCAAATTTAATGATTAGCATAACCACACAAGCCATGTGTGTATTGGTTAGGAGAGTATATATTTTTAGATTTTAGTTTTTTTTATTTAAAAAAAATAGTTAATTAAACAGGGGGATAGGTAGGGGGAGGGGGAGGGCGACGGGGA
Source organism: Panax ginseng (assembly GCA_020205605.1). Taxonomy (NCBI): domain Eukaryota; kingdom Viridiplantae; phylum Streptophyta; class Magnoliopsida; order Apiales; family Araliaceae; genus Panax; species Panax ginseng. The sequence continues at coordinate 40,871,856 of CM035131.1, forward strand.
AGGGAGGGGGGGGGGGGACTGGGAGTAAAAAGTTGACGAGGGTTAAAATTTAAAGAATATATATTACTATATAATAATGTTCATTTTTATTTGTGAAAGTAATTGACATGGATGATGAACCTTAAAAGTAGGAAGGCTGCTTCTCCTTTTGAATAAATAAAGAATAAAATAGTACAGATTAGGTGAACTAATGACCCAAAACAACTAATCAATATTATCTGTAATATTAAGAAATTAATAATGGTGACACTCTGTAAAGGATAGTACAGATAAGAACAAACATATAAACAACCATTCAGAACCTGTCAGCATCTTCTCCTCTTTACAGCCCACCATTTTCCCTCTCCTCTCACTCTGTGAAACCCTAAACACTCTTTTAAGCATATTATTTTTTTTACATTCGACACACAGAAAAAATAAATTTATAAAACCATCTCAATTTTAAGCACTAAATTAAGAGATCAATGGCTTTCAGCATAGGATTTGAAATACCCATTTAATTTCAATAATTCCAACACACCAATGATTAATTTCAAAATTAAAGAATTTGTGACATACCCCTTCTTTTTAGAAGCAAAGACTTCACCTTTTTACCTATAAAATACACTGTCCTTTCTCAAACTGCCACAACCTTTCTTGATTTCTTCTTCTTTAGTGTCTTCAGAGAGAAAAAGCTCGAGTGATAATGGAGGGTAAGGAAGAGGATGTTAAGCTTGGAGCTAACAAGTACTCTGAGAGGCAACCTTTGGGTACATCTGCTCAGACAGATAAGGACTACAAGGAGCCACCACCAGCACCCTTGTTTGAGCCAGGGGAGCTCACCTCATGGTCCTTTTACAGAGCTGGAATTGCAGAGTTCATTGCTACCTTCTTGTTCTTATACATCACTGTCTTGACTGTTATGGGTGTGTCCAGGGCACCTAACAAGTGTGCCTCTGTGGGTATTCAAGGAATTGCTTGGGCCTTTGGTGGTATGATCTTTGCCCTTGTCTACTGCACTGCTGGTATTTCAGGTTAGCAACACATGATTCCTCTCTTTTCCCTGTCTTTACTCTAAATTTTTTGTCATCACTTTACAAATTTATTGTTTTTCTTCATGCGAGTATTTCTGAGTTTCTCCTCATTTCATCCTAATTAGTCTCTAATTTCTTACTCTTTGTGGGTTTCTTTTAGATCTTGTCGTCTAACCTTTTTATCATAGTTTCATGTTTTCTTGGGATAATATTTATATGGGTGTTTTAGCTTTTGTACCATTAATTTGTGTCCATTTAACTTGAGTTATTTGAGCTATATTTGAGTTTTTAAAATATGAAATGTCTAGTGAAGAACAAGTTATCGATCTTTTATTCTTTCTTTTTTATTCAAGAAATATTGGTTTAGAACATGGGTACATCTATCTGTTTAGTCTTTTGAAATTTATTGTTGCCATTTAGTTGCTTGAGCTAATATTTGAGTTTTTAAAAGATGTGATCTGAAGTTGAGAACAATTTATATTACTCTTATTCCTTTTTTCAACAAGAAATATGGGTTTTAACTTTGGTTGTATATCTGTTTAGTCTTTTGAAATTGCTTGAGGCCTTGTATTGATTTATTGTGTTACTTGATGAGAAACAGGAGGACATATTAACCCAGCTGTGACCTTTGGTTTGCTTCTGGCAAGGAAGCTTTCCCTGACCAGGGCTTTGTTCTACATGGTAATGCAGTGCCTTGGTGCCATCTGTGGTGCTGGTGTTATTAAGGGGTTTGAGGGATCATCCAAATTTGAGTTTTATGGTGGTGGGGCTAATGTTGTGAACCATGGCTACACAAAGGGTGATGGTCTTGGTGCTGAGATTATTGGCACCTTTGTTCTTGTCTACACAGTGTTCTCTGCCACTGATGCCAAGAGAAGCGCCAGAGACTCACATGTCCCTGTATGTACTCTTTTCGAACTTATTTACAATTGGATATTCTATCGAATTTGGGTTCCACTTCACATGAATTATTTATCACAAGAAACAATATACAAGTAGAAATTTTACACAGAATGTTAATATACTTGAACACAATGAATCAACTAATTTTGTATGCAAATTATGTAATAAATTATGTGTGGTTATTAATATGTCAATATTAGTTGGGGTTTATGCTTTGGATGAGGTTGAACAAAAAGCTAGAAACTTGCATAGTGTCACTTTTTCTTTTAAGTTGTGTAAATTAAATGGTGATTTTGAACCCAGAAAAGCATTATTGTATAGTTGAGGAGGAAAGGGGAGTTTTCTTCTGGTAGGATAGATAGAATAGATGATATCTCTCTTCAAAGTAAAATCTATATGCCTTTTCCAAGGGGTTAAAGTGTGTTGATTTACCTTTTCAATCCAATGGAAATTACAGTGAGGCTTGCATGTGTTATGCATTTTTATTGTTGTTAGTGCTTGCTAGCTGTTGTAGCTTTTTTAATTGTGGGACCCAGCATTAATTCATGAAAAATGCTTTTTATCTATAAAAGTATGATGAGAAAAGAAGGGTTGGGTTGGGTTGGGTTGGGCCCCTAAATAAATCATTGAGATAAAAATGTTGTAGAGTCCCTTTCCCATGTAAACCATCTTTAGTTTTAGACTTCATCTAATGTTGAACAGCACTTGTACTTGCTTATGTAAGTCTTATAGAATATTTCTTGAATTGTATTGCAGATTTTGGCTCCTCTTCCCATTGGTTTTGCCGTGTTCTTAGTTCATTTGGCCACCATCCCCATCACAGGGACTGGCATCAACCCAGCCAGAAGTCTTGGAGCTGCCATCATCTTCAACAAAGATCACGCCTGGGATGATCACGTGAGTAGTTTTTATTTATTTATTTGTTATAAGAATCAGAATTTTTAAATTCAGTAAAAGTTCATGTTCGTTCCCAAAATGATGGTAAACTAATATCAAGTGTTTTTTTCTCTCTATTTCAGTGGATCTTCTGGGTTGGCCCTTTCATTGGTGCCGCTCTTGCTGCTGTGTACCACCAGATAGTTATCCGAGCCATTCCTTTCAAGAGCAGGGCTTAAGTTTCTATGTTTTGAGTACCACCATGTCCCATCCACTATCTTTTTTTTTCTTCCGTTAATTATGTGTGTAAATTATCAGGTTCCACTGTATTTAAGCTTGTGACTTGCATTTTATGAATGAGTAATTCTTTTATTTTGCCTTTTCGATTTGCCCTTTGCAGCATGATTCTTTATGTTTCTTGGGTCAGTTGTTTGTGAGATGTCAGTCCCATTGTCAATCCAGATTCTCAAAATTGTGATTTCAGGTTGAACTTATTAGTCTATAAGTTCATTAACTTATATTTTGTTTTCCAGCCCAAGTGTTAGCATGTTTTCTCATTCAATTTTGTTTGTGTTGGAAGACATTGTGGTTTTCTTCTACCAACTCATGATACATTTTGAATAGTACTATTTTGTTACATGAAGTATTGTTTTCACAAATTAATAATCAAGTAATAATAACCAATGAAAAATTTAAAACTATTGGAGCCCAAGGAAGGCAAAAGATGTGTGCGTAGAGGGTTATGCTATTATGCATATAAAAGAACTGAATCCATCAAGACCTCATGCAAGGAAATCTAAACTTGATAATCAATACGAGTTAGTTAATAGGTTTGTTTAAGTGAGAACTTTCTTAGAACTAGTTCTCACTAATTTTGATAATGTTATGTATTCAACTGGACAATAAGTATGGGGCAGATTATATCGTCTAATTTTTTCCAATACCCATTCAACTACATAAATATTACATTGGTGCTGTTTGTTTACATCTGATTGTCTCTTAATGGACTGTCTCTTATTCGCTAAGAGGCATGATGTTGTTTGTTTATTTTTTTGTTACCTCTGAATACCTCTTAATCAGTAAGACAAAAAATGAAATCTTAATAATTAAGAGGTACCTCTTAATGAATTTTTTTTGATAATTTATTTTTTATATAAATATATTCAACAATATTATGCACTCATTTTTATTAAATTGAATTTAAAATTATTAAATAAAATTTTACTCTTTAAAATGGTAAAATAGTGTCATTAAGTGACAACTTACTTTTTAGTTATCAAACAATTTTTTAGATTCAGACCTCATAATCATTCAGATGATCTAATTTATTAAGACATCATAATCATTCAGATCTTAATTGCCAAGTTTATCAAACACAACCTAAAGAATAATAAAAGTCATAAATAATTAGTGAGAAATAACATTCGTCGTCAAAATAATTATGTCGTTAATATTGTGGTTAAAAAGTTTATTTATGTTGTCTTAATTTAATATTATTTCAGATTATTTATCCCATGATAGGAGATTAATAGTCATTTCTAAGGCTATTTATGATAAATTATATAATCCCATGATATATATATATATATATATATATATATATATATATATGGGATTAATAGTCTTTTTCATTTTAAGCTATCAAATGACTTTATGGGACTAATAATTCTACATTAACAGACTAAATCATTCATCAAATAATTAAATAGTACAAAATATTATTAAATTAAAACAAATAAATAATTCAATCACAAACATGCTTTTTGTAATAAGGCTACTCCATCCTTTCTACAGTTAGACATGCATTTATATTTTTAATCTGTTTCAAAATTACATACACATATTTATTTTAAATTATAAAATCAAATAAAAGATTTAACATGTCATTGCTCCTGCGGGTTAAACTCAATCAATGACACCAAAGCTACATTTTTAAAAAACATGCTAGAAATATATTTGGAAAATTATTTTTTCTTATAATTGGTTGGTTAATAAATACTCCATATCTATCTAATTTTGGACCGTATAAGATATCACGGGCCTCCGAGCAGGCCCACTCACCAATTCAAGCTGCATAAGATATATGGTGATGACAGCCGACGTGCGTAGTATTTCATTGGTTTCATGAGTGTGACCTTTTCTTCTTCAGAGCTGCTGTTTATCAAATTATATAGAAAAAAAAAGACTATGTGGATTTTTGGAATAAAAGGGGCATCTGGATTCTCAGCTCGTTCCACAGCTGAGGAAGTTACAGAAGGAATTGATGGAGCTGGCCTTACTGCCATTGTTACAGGTTTGAATATCTTATATGGGTCTCTCATTTTTGATTATTAATTTTTTATCATGCTTTTTCCAAGTGCTTTGGCTAGAGCTTTTTTCACTGTTTATTGGCCTATTTTTCCATTATTTGTTGAGGGGTTTGATCCCATTTCAACATAGAAAGGGTCTTGTTCATATGATGACTTCATCTTAATTGACCTAAGGAACAAGATTGATGACTTTCTATTCAGTTTAAAGGAGCATGTCACATGTTGTGGTTTTAATTAAGTGGGGATAAATATGGAATTTGGGTTATAGTTTATGTGGATTAATTCATCCCACAAGGTTGAGAAATAGTATAGGAAAACCTCTAATTTGGGGCACTTCTGGTATAGGAAAACCTCTAATTTGGGGCACTTCTGTAACTTGGTTGTAGTGTCATGAAACTCAAAAAGGAAACGAAAATGAAAAAAGCTAAACATTTCATTACTCTAAAGTTTGTGGTGGGTAAACATTTTTATTTGCAACTTAGTTGCCAAAGCACCACCATTTTCCTGAGAAGTTTTAGACTAAGTTCCTAGCCTATGAGCACTGAGTGAGAATGTACACATTCAACTTTAATGTGTTTCCATGAGTAGTTCCATATATGATCTCAGTACATTATGAACAATGGGACCGATTCCAGCCCATCTATATCATGTTGCACTTGAAGCATGTCCAAGTACCTCCCATCTTGTTCCTATTCCATTAGTTCAAAATTTCAGGACTCCCAGTAACACTGGATGGGCACATATGGATGACTGGATCTACTATGACCAATAAAACTGGTGGTCATTCTTATTTAATCATTATTAATATTAGTGAAAAAATTGTATATTGGTTTGCTCATGGTTTGCCAATCATTGAAGTCATTAGTATTTCAAAACTGTAGAATTTTTCTTAAGGTTCATGGTTTAGACAGGTAGTAACTAGTAACTGAGATAACTAATTTTTCATTAGCGAATAACAATATTTTACTAAACTGTAGAATTTTAAAATCTGATAAAACCCATATTTATAATAGCGCGATATGATAAAGTGTTAGCCAATTAGTCATTCTATTTGCAAATCACAGATAACTTGTACGTCCACGTTATTATAAGTCAACAAAAAGAAATTGCATACATGTTCGGGTATATTAGGTAAGAGAGATGATAAACATGAATCCTTATCAATACTCTTAACCACACATCTCCAAACTACTAGCACAAATTGATAGTAGATAATGGTGAAAACAAAAAAGTTGATTCATGAAACATCTCAAATTAATCCACTAACTCAGACATGAATGCAGTATTATGTTGAATGGCATTAAAGCTGTGTGCTCAAACTCAGTGAACTAGTTGCCCCATTTCCACCCACTTTGCTAACTGAATCAAGTATTTCTCAAACTCCCTTGTGCCCTTTGAAATGTGTAATTCAAGTGTTACGGTGCATAGACCGGATCTCCATTTTGAAAGATGTTTGTCTATATCTATCTCCTTCACACTTTTCCTCAAGCATTAATTTGAAAAATACCCACATAGATATTCTAGCATAAACATAAAGTTACCTCCATCAAACATATCTTCTGACATTCCTTCAGTCCTTTCAGCAAACCCAATCACAAGCAGATCTGGTTGAGACAACATAAATTATGCAATATCACTTCAGCAACGAAAAGAAGAAGAAGAAGAGCAGCGTATTTGAACTTCCAATGACAAAAAAAATTTTATCACACTGCACATTATGAAGGTCTCACTATACTTGTTTAAATTGAGTCCCTGTTATTGTGAACTTCATAATGTCCCTGTTATTGTGATCAGTTTGTCATAGTTTTCATGCCTTTGTTTCTTTGGCATTTTAATGGTCCAAGGTTTCAAAACTAGAATAATTTACTATGTCCTTGTGCATATAGTGGAAATTATTCAATTTCTTACCTAGCAGTAATCTCCAACTTAAATGTAAAGTGGTTACAATCTATATTCTATAATTTCAGGAGCATCAAGTGGCATTGGAACAGAGACTGCTCGGGTCCTAGCCTTGCATGGTGTACATGTAGTTATGGCAGTCAGAAATATGGATACCGGTAGAAAAGTTAAGGAAGAAATACTTAAGGAAATTCCCAGTGCTAAAATTGATGTCATGAAGTTAGATCTCAGTTCATTGGCATCTGTGAAAAAATTTGCATCAGAATATAAATCAACGGCTCTTCCCCTCAACCTCCTCATGTAAGAAACTATGTGAGTGTTCGAGTGTAGTAGTGTACTTCTATCTTTTGGATGCTATTATGTTTTTTTCCCCCCAGATACAACTGAATCACAATGCCCCTGTGCATCTCCACTAATTTATGTTGGAGCATTTCTAGGAGTGAACTGATTGTGTTTGGTGTTGGAAGTAACAATGCAGGGGTTATGGCTACTCCATTCATTCTTTCACAAGACAACGTAGAGCTGCAATTTGCTACTAACCATTTGGGTACGTTGCACTGAAGTTAATTGATGTGTATTTCTGTATAAGTATGCTTGTCGGATCCTAAAAACTAAATCAGAAAACGAGTTCCAGTTGTTTCGAACCCTTGAAAACTCGGTTAAAGTAGTGTTTCAACTTTTATCATTCCCTTATCCCATAGAATTGCAGCTTCACGTGTGGTGTAAAATTTTCTCTCTCCTCAGTTTTCTGATATTTACTACCTGTGCACTGTAATATTACTAAGTACGCAGCTTTCACTTATATTTATCAAATGCTCTCCTTCTGTCATTTTTCATTATATCCAACATGGTGGATAGCTCTATTGAATGAGAGGATTTAGAAACCAAAAAGTACTTGTATCGCTTCTTGCGATATCACCCTCAATTTCCTCAAATTTTTCATTCTCGCTGTTCAGCCTGAGAATTTCTAAATACCTTGTTTCAAAGTCAAATGTAACCACCTTTTCTTTTAAAAAATGGCATGTTCATGGGTAGCTTTTGGAAAACTTCGTTGTTCTCTTGAAATAATTTTTATTGTCTTTTAAATGGCGTAGTGTTATGCAATATAAGAGGATATTTTACCTTTTGCAGGTCATTTTCTTTTGACAAATCTTTTGTTGGACATCATGAAAAACACGGCACGTGAAAGCCAAAAAGAAGGAAGAATTATTAATGTATCATCAGAGGGCCACCGGTTTGCGTATAGTGAAGGAATTCGTTTTGAAAAAATCAATGATGAATCAAGGTCAGTGATAGCATCCTTTATGTTTTCACTATCTGGTGTATATCATTTAATTAAAAATTGTCGGCACTTATTAAATTTCTTGGCTGCTTAGATTTTTTTTTTGTTTATCTATTATTATGTATTTGTGGCATTTTTTACTTGTTATTAAAATTTTGCTTAAAAGCAATTACTACCTCCATCCCATTATATCTGACGTTTTAGAGTTTTTTTTTCTTCCCAAAATATTTGACGTTCTACAATACCAAGAATATTTTGCCTATTTGTTTTCCTTTTCTACCCTTCCTTCTCTAGCCTTCCTTCTCCATCACCATTAATGGGTATTTTCTCTATGACACTTCCCGTGTTTTACTCCGGTCAGATCCCATGTTTTACTCCAGTCAGATCCCGTGTTTTACTAACTTCGCTGAAACAGATCCCGTGTTTTGCTCCGGTCAGATCTCAGCAAAAATTAATGGACACATATATATAGAAATCTGGATATAGTTAATGGAGTACATAATGATGGGTTTATCAGAAGTGATTTTGACGAATATAGAAAGAATTAGTGTTGTTATGTATTTTGTTTGCTGCGATTTTTACTATGTACTCCATTAATGGTGTTCTTGGATATAGTTAATGGAGTAAATAATGATGGGTTTATAGTTAAGTGATGGGTTTATCAGAAGTGATTTTTTACAATGGTCAAAAATGGCCGATGAAGAGATGAAGAGATCTGACTGATGAAGAGATGAAGAAGAAGAGTTGGGAGTATGTATGTAGACTGAAGAAGAAGAGATGAAGAGATCCGGCCAATGAGGAGATGGAGAAGAAGAGTTGGGAATATGAGATCAAAGTATTAATTAAGGGTAAAATAGCAAAATTGCGTCTATTCTTAATCTGTGTGAAAATATGTAGATATAATGGGATGGAGGGAGTACTTAAAAACTATATTTGAAATAATAAAGTAAAACAAGATTTTCCTTCAATAGACACTGACTTAATTCTTTATTACTATCTTTCTTTATTTTTTATGCAAGCTTAAAAATTGGAAATTAATTTTTTTGTTGGTTTAATTCTGCAAAAACGACTTACAAGTGTTATCCTTTTCTTCTAACAGTTCTCTTTGATTTCTTATCCTACAGTTACGGACAAATTTACGCATATGGACAATCTAAGCTTTCTAATATATTGCATGCTAACGAGCTTGCAAGGCGCTTGAAGGTAATATTGTACTACCATCAATCACAACACATTGACATGAAGATGATTATTCTGGATATTGATTCTTAAGTCAATATTTTTTCTGTCCCAGAAAAGGATACTAGGGAAAGGAAGAAAGAGCTTAAGCATGTTAGCTAGTTGCAGAGCCAAGCTCAAAGTGGGGTGGCATTGTTATTAGTTAGAACTCCAGTTTATTAGAATTCCAGTTCGAAAGGGAGAAATATATACATCAATGCTTCTATTTAGAACAAACAACCAAATGAAATTAAAGCCCAAAAGGAAATGAAAATAATGAGTTTGAGCCTGTAAGCTACAATGGACCGACTTTAATTAAGATTGCATTAAAATATGGGAATGTAATTACATAGATGTTTGAACTCGACATATTAAGTTTTAGTTGGGAGTAGATATGGTGAAAGAATCCAATCCTTTGTAATTTCCTTTCTAGTTTTTTAATGAGAGATTATGAAGAACATCACCATAGGACTTCATTAAGAAGATTAAGTTGAGGGGTAGCATAGGAAACTTATTTGAGAGATTAAGTGAATCTGCACAATGAGTTCTTGTAGTACTACTTTTCCTGTAACAAGGTTATGGGCCTAACTGCTATTTAAAGCAAGTGTTATAAGGATCCCTAACTAGGTACAAAAGTTGTTGTTGAGTTGAATTCAGGAGAGTCAAATGAAGCCCCTAGGAACGAGCTCCACCTTTGATTTTGGCAAGTTATAAATTAATATAACATTGTTGAATGTTGATTCCTTTTTCTACAATGTTCAGGAGGAAGGAGTGGAGATAACTGCTAATTCACTTCATCCTGGATCTATTGCCACCAATCTTTTACGGCACCACGGATTTATAGATGGTAAATACCTGAGCCTTGTAATTTCCTCTTATATCCTTTGATTAGTACTTGCTGGTTTGTACTTGTGCTGTTTGATACAAATTGCATAAAGAAGATGCTTCATTTGGTTAGGACTTGGGAGTTGGGAATAAACTGATAAAATGACCATTCCATTACATTTGAATGTATTAGTTGAGAGTAATTGGCCCTGCAACAGAGTTCAAATTGCAGAGCAATGAATTTATAATCATATATTACTATGACAAACAAAGGTTCTACAAGAAAGATTATGCATATATCTGCGCACCGGACTTAATATATTGTTCCTTGAGAGAATTTTCTTTGAAAGTTTATCCAAATAGAATTTATAGAGAGGGGATTGAAAATCTGTAAGATTTGGCTTCTACAAAGTTGAGGTGTGTGGTCAGGTGCACAGTCTCGGGTTTGATTTCACCTTGGAGGTATCCAGGAGGGTCATGTCCCTTTTAATCTGCAAACTATAGAATAAAGAAATTAAAGAGGTATAACTTCAACTTATATTAATTCAGATTGAAGGGGATGTCTTGGGTAAGAATGCCAGAACCTAGGCTTTACTGAGGTTTGTTGTTGTTGTTTATTTTTCTTTCCAGAAAATATCCGCATAAAAGGCAAGTGTACCATGTAATATATCTCTTACTATAAAGCTTTTATCTTACATATACTGCAGTCTCATGAATTTGAAAGATTTTGCTTGATATATGGATTATTGCCCTACCAAAATTTGTTTGTCACTGTTTATATACTCGTACAATTTATTGTTATAATCGGGTTGATTGTAATGATCTAATTCCTTGATCAATGCAGGCATGGTCAATTTGGTTGGTAAATATTTTCTTAAAAATATTCCACAGGTTTGTTCTCAACTTTCTCCTAACATGCATGGAAAGAATTCTGTTTAAGGTTTCAGATAAATTCATACTTGCTCATTATCAGTTCTCCAAATTCCCATGCCAAACAATTCACAAATTTCACATCCATGTTGGTTATAGGGAGCTGCTACTACATGTTACGTGGCACTGCATCCACAAGTTCAAAGGGTTAGCGGTGAATATTTCTCAGACAGTAATATAGCCAAACGGAGCTCTTTGGCTACTGATGTAGAATTGGCGAAGAAACTGTGGGATTTCAGCTTGAGCTTGACGGAATCCAAGTAATTAGGGTTGTGACTTCAATGACTTTCTTCATTGCAACTTAATTGATTTTGAAACACCTTTGTCTAGTTTTTAAGACTGTGTGAGGCATGTTTGTGGCATACTTGTATAATCTCTTTAGAATTGCAAAGCCTTGTAGCACTTTGATATAGCAATTTGGAAAGGAAAAAACTTTAAAGAAGAGTTGTACTTGGGAAGTCTTTGCAGAACCTTTCTATAATGGTTAAAATGATATTTTTACACAAGTTTTTCTCTCACATGAATGTGAGAACTATTCACTATTCATGTGAGAGGGATTACGTGAAAATATTTATTTTTTATATGGAAATATAGTTACCTTCTATAATTGTAGTCTTGATAGTGAAAATATTTATTTTTTATATGGAAATATAGTTACCTTCTATAATTGTAGTCTTGATAATTGATCCAAGACTACCTTAACTTTTGATGATTATTTATTTCAAGAGAAAGTTGGGAACTCAAACAATTTTTGACAACCAAAAAAAGAAAATTATACTTTTGTGTAGATATAACCGTAAAATGTAAGAAATTACCGGTACAAAATTGAATAGATTTGTATTGCTTTTGAAATTTTGAAATATTTAAATTAACTAACATTTAAAATATCTCTTATTTTTAAGTTTAACGATTATCGCAAATTGACAATTATGTTTCTTGAGGTTAGAGTTTTTTAAATTAGTTCAATACGTTATAACATTTTTTTTATCCTTGAGTTAGTTCTATAGTAACAATATCATGAAATATTTTACTCATAAAATTATTTAATATCAGGAAAGTAGAAGTATTTATTCTCATCTTTCTACGAAAATTTTATTCTCATAACCTTAAAAAACATTATTAATTTTTTTTTTTTTTAAAATTGTCCATAACGATCACATGGCCATGTTTGTTTACAAAGATTATAATTCCGATACTATATTCTTATAGATTATAATTCCAAGATTATTAATCCTGTGATTAAATAATCTTAGTTATATGTTTGTTTTTATGTGATTATTCATGGGATAATTTAAAATCATCACATGTTATGTTTGTTTTGTGTATGATTATTTAAAGGATTTGCTAAAATCTTATCGTTTGGACTATCATACCTTTACTATTAAAAATAAAGATATCATATTCTCATTAGTTTAAATATACATAGATAGGATAAGATAAAGTTAAAGGTTAATTTTGTCCATAAATTTTTAGTCATAAATGGTAGGAATTATAATATCTAGTTGGACATGATATTAAATAATCCCCCATTTCAAGTCATTTTATTATCCTATTTTTAAAAACAAACAAGAGACTTGTAATTAATATTCTAATCCCAAATATAATTGTTGCAAACAAACATAACACAAATGTGTGTAGCAGGTGAATGTTTGAAATTAGATTATTTATCTAAATTATTTAATATAATTTGGGACTATTTAATCTTTTGCCGAGGATTAAGTCTGTTAGAGTCTGCGTGATTAATTTGATGATGAATGAGTTTAATGTATATTTGTACCAGTATGATTTGTAAAGTTCTTATAAAGAATTGATATATTGTACAAGGATTTAGAATAGAAAGGTCAAATAATGTTCGGTTGATCTTAAAAGAGCTGAGTTGATGTATAGCTTATAGGATCGTAAGGTTATCCTGCTATTTGAGGAACACGATCGCAAAGTACAAAGTCACACATACATCAAGAGGGTCGCTGAACTACTTGTAGTAACCAAGACTCTCTGCTTCGTAAATTATCTTCAGACTTCAGAGCGTTGCAAGTTGAAGGTCCCAATGCAATATCAAAATATCCTTGGCGAAAATCGAAGATCAGAGCATGTATCTACCGGCTACCTGTTGGACAGTGACACGTCAAAGGTGTTAGGTGAAAAAGCAGGTTGATGTGACAGGCACAGAAAAGGAACAGTCTCCAAGGTTCAGAATGTCAACACCAAGCCTCCTAGTACATCAGAGCATTAAATGCAGCAACGAAACATTACAACGGGAAGATTATTCAGCAGAGTATAAAATGCTACAAGGATCCAACTTTGAAATTACTGAACGTTTTGATCAAAAAGCCAAATACTATGCCAAAAAGTCAAGAACGAACTCAACGATCCAATATACAAAGTTTGAGCTGCTAAGTACCTGAGAAGAAAAGCTTAAACGTCAACTTAACAACACCTTTCAACAAGCATTCATCAAAACATCTGAGGGCAAAAGTGTCCTAGTCAATAGTGACTAAATATCCAAGCCTGTTAGGCTTGAAGAGGGTGTCGACGTCGGGATTTTTGAGTGTCCCTTTTCGTTACTTGTTCTTTGGTGTTCTCATGTTAATGTGAGATTTGTTTGAAAAAACAAGTGAAAAAGGTCCGACATGTGTAATTTCGACGATTTGACTTTAAGAGTCACCAGTTGGTGTTTTTAATTGGTTGCACCAACGCAACCGAAAAGGTTTGCACATTGACCCAGTGTTTTGACACTGCTAGACGGGTCTATGAAACCGAGATTCATTTTGGGTTCGGGGGCTTGATTATGTGGAGGGAAGGTGTTAGGCACCCCCCGACATCCGTGTTACCACGGTGACCGCCACTTTTCAAAAAAATTGTTAGATGAATGTGTGTGTTTGTGTGTGTGTGTGTGTGGATCAATGTGCAATTATTTGAAAGTAGTGCGAGGCCTCGTTCGCACCTATATACACAAGGTTTGAATTTTATAGAAAAATTTAGTTTTAACCAAGATATAGCAATGACGTTTTATAAAAGAGGTTTTTCAAACCCTGTGCTCAATAGGAATTGAGACCTTTTCATACTTTCATTTTATTATTAAATGTTGAAACTTGTTTGCTTTTATTTTAGAGATCTGAAGCATTCTAGAAAAAATAATAAGAAGTGATCTGCGAACTCCTCATGGACATGATGACCATCCAAGGAAATTGAGATTAATCGTAAAATAAATACGCAGGACTACTTACTACGGTGAAAGATGTCCATCATGGGAACAAGAATCTAGATTGAAGAACTGCACTGTGATCACATGATTCCTAGGCTCACATGATCATCTGCAATTTGTATGAAAAGCAATAAGCGATTATATATATAAAGTCAGTAAATATATATATATATATATATATATATATATCTGAGACATGATCAACCACCACGAAAAGCAACTTCATGGGGATCAAAATGTAAATATATAAAAGCGGTAAATATATATATATGGACATGATCAACCACCACGTAAGTAAACTCGGTGGGACAAAATGTAAATAAAGTTGTAAAAGCGATCAAGCATCACTAAGTAAACTCGAGGGTGAGAATGAAATGTAAATAAAAGTTTGTAAAGGGCCACGTAAGTAAACTCAGTAAAATACAGAATGTAAATATATATATATATATACAAATATATATATATATATATATATATATATATATATATATATATATATATATATAAAAGCAATAAATGCAGGATGTGAATCCAGGGCTCATCGGATATGTCCAACAACAATTATATATATATAAGAGATTAAATGCACCGATATAAAATCCGTGCTCATCGATGTAGTCGACCACGCTTTATATATATATATATATATATATATATATATATATATATATATATATATAAAAGTAATTAAACACTCGCATCAAGTCTCAGGCTCAATCGAGGCATAACTCGATAATGTTAGTTCATATATGAAATATATACATATATATAAGTATATATATACGAGACGAGAATGAAAACCACGGATAGAAATGCAGGAAAACACACACTACACGACTCTCAGCGTGTACATACAGCAGTGTGTCTTAATATGAGAAGAAGGCTTTATAGAATATAAGAAGGCTTACGGTGAACATTGCCAAAGTAGACTTCTATTGACTTTAGATGGATAAACACTCGGCTCACGGATAAAAGATAGCTATATGTGAGCTAACTAGTGTTTAGAAGTGAGAAAACACTCAAAAGATGTGTATGCAGAGCAAAATAGACAGGGCTTCCTCGCCTTTATCCCTCCCTCTTCTTCTCAAATGGCTGACCCCAAGGCTTGTATATATAGACAGATGGCCACGGTACACTGCGGCGGTAATGCAGCTTGTACTGCTACCGGTCGTGGTGCATTCGAGCCCTCATGATGGTCTGTTGTGTCTCGTGAAGACGTGCACTCATGCACTCTAATGTCCGCTCGAACTTGCAGAACTTCAATCCGAGAATCTGAACGAGGTATATCTGACCTTCTTCGGACCGCTTATGTCGAGAGTGACGCAATGACATGGATTAGAGGTTGTACGAAGTCAGGAAGAGGGGTCTATACCCATGGTCTTCAAGCTTCAAATTCTATCCAAAGTACTGCCACGCGTAATAGTCACTCGGGATTGTCAATCCTCGGCTCTTGTGGGACATTGTTGGATGTATGTATGAAGTGTTGAGACGACGTGCCATTGTCGAAGGAACAAGATGACGTTTGACTCCTCACCAGGGTTATCGCCGGTTTAAGCGGAAAGTAGACGTTGCTCAGGGTTACAGCTGAGATTGGACTACTTGTTGATATGCCGTTATATCATCTTGTTGATATGGTAAGATGACGTTGTGACTCCTTACCGGGGTTATCTCTGGGTCTGAGGTGTGTGTGCCTCGACAGGATGTCTGAGGTTGAAGCTGATTGTATATGTTTGAAACAAGCATTTCCGGGGTTATCACCAGAACTGCAATGACATCTCTTGGGGCTATCACCAAGGATGGGGCCGCTTCTTCTCGAGTGTTTTTGTGGGGATGGGCGAAGCGTCGCGGTGTTATCTCCGAGATAGAACTGTCCTCTCCGGTGTTGTTGCCGGTCTTTTGATCTTCATATCTCGGGGTTATCTCCGAGATTGGAAACGACATTCCTGGTGTGTGTTCCGGGTTTGAGATGATGTTCCCGGTTTGTGTTCCGGGTTGGAACTGAACTTCCGGTAGTATCCGGAATGGATGTAAGTTGTCTTTCAGGGTTATCTCCAAAAGACAAATCTACCCTCCTGCAATGTTAGTAATAGGAGTGCAAAATTTTTTGAGTGTCTACAGATGCCCCTCTTTATCATATTCATGCAATGCAAGGCATGGATAGGATAAAGAATACTAGACACTTGAAATGCAAGCAAGATAAGCATGATGCTACATGTAGCAACATGATGCAAATGTATGATGCATGATTGTTAGGTAATCCTGCTGGGATGACAATCAGTGATGGCTTGGACATGCTATCCAAGTCTCCAAGGATGTTGACGTTGGGGCTATCACTAAAGTCTTGAATCCTAGACATTGGCTTATATTCCATAGAGGTACCTCTTATGTGTAAGAGATCTGTGGGGATAAAGCTTTGTCTGTTTGAGGATGAGTATAACATATTCTGTAAGACCCAAACTTATTATAAATAAAATTGAATTTTCTCTATTCATTATTCTAAATTAATAAGGTGTTAATTTGATATAATGATTTGGTTATGGGTGAAATGTGCAAATTTTGCAAAATAAGCAAGTGGTTATAAAATATTCATTTTTGTCGGGGAATATTCTTTTGGTCGTGGAATATCTTTTTGTCGGGGAATATTAACGACGACGACGCAACCATTCGTGGGGCTCATATAATGAGAATAAGCATTGGATGAAGAAAAGCGACAAAGTATGAGTTTTATAAATAACGGCGTAGTTATTACAGATTAACTCTTGTTGGAATACACGGTGGTTAAAATACGATGTCTGGCGTGGTGTCACAAGTAGGCACTACGGTATTACATGCAAGATATTGAATTATTGATTAAATGCGTGAAGGCACTACTCAATAATTATTACGGTGAATTCTTTATTCAATATTTTATTTTATTGATTCAATAATTCTTTGCGTTGATAGTTTATATTATTGTTGTTTCAATAATTGTCTTTGCATGATATTTTTCATTATCGGATCAATAATTCATATTATTTGAATAATATTATTAGATAACATTATTGGCAATGTCTAGAAAATTACATCTAAGGAGAGGTTTGGTCACCTAATTGCTTGGCGGCCGATGAGGAGAAATCCTTATTGGAAAGCCCTCTTTCTGAGAGCGGCTACCTGGTTGTCATAATTGTGATTACGTAATATTATTTATGAATAATTAATTATTGATTTATATGATAAGGAAATATTTATTTGATGTGGATATAAATGATGAATTTATTTATGTGGTTATTAATGAAGGAATTAATGTTGAGGTGTTTTATCAGTATTTTGACAAAGTGGAGGTATTAAAAATCATCCGTTTATGGATTTCGGATATTTTATGTTGGGAATTTGGAAAAACTTTCTTCTACAAAGTTGTAGAGAATTCAGTCAGAAGTAGGGTTATTTTGAGGTAAGAGATGTTATTTTCTTCTTAAATGATATTATTTTCTTTAATATCATTATGCCGAAATATTGGTGAACTTTTGAATCAAATTTAGAACTTTTTGTGTCGGGGTTACTATTCACGTATACGTACTATTCACGAATACGGCACTATTTATCAAAAAATAAAAATTTTCCTTTTTGTCCAAGATGTCTATTTTGGCTACTATCTTTGATTGTATCCATGTTTTGATCGTTATTTTTGAATTCTGCTTCAAAATTGGTTATTATGGAGTATTATTGATCTTGGATAAAAGCATTATCTGAATCCCTAATATTTGTCCTTACGTCTCCTTTGGATTCATTTTCTTTAAAATATTTTTCATCATCCTCGGTCCTAAATGATGATATTATGAATATCTTTGGCTGTGAGTGCAAAGATGAATGATTAATGAATATCTTTGGCCTAGAGTGCAAAGGTGAATATGTGTTGAGATGAATATGACCAACTGGTGATACTTGATGAATATCTTTGGCCTGTAGTGCAAAGATGAATATTTGATTAAAAGATGTATATTGATTGATGTTACAGGGATAAAATATTGATGATGGACTCTTAAATCTTAGAAGATAGTAGAATTCATTCTCTACGTGACTCTTTCTAATGGATTCTTTATTTCATTGTGTTTGTTGATCTAAAACTTGTTGTCTATTATATTCTATCGAGATTTTTCCGTTGAAGACTAATGATAATTTGTTGTATATTATCTTAGTTATAATATTCTTTCTTGGGCTAGTTGAGCTCACCCTTTTCCTTTTGTTCCATTTTTTTTTCTCGAGGGAGGTGAGAACATAGCAGGATCGAGTCGGGGTATGGAATGATGGTTCTAGAAAGATGTTTTAGTTGTCCTCACTATTTACGTAAAATAGTGTATGAATAATTATAATGAGGACTTATTTGGGTGTAGATATTATGCAGAAGACAATATTTGTATTTAAACTCACAGTATGTGTTGTCGTATTTTGCACGACAATTGTATTATTGAAGTTGTAGTTTGCTTTTTGTACCATGTATTTGGCAACTCAAAATGGGTGTTGTATACCTATTTTGGGGGCGTCCTGATTAATGGTATCGAGCTTAGGGATATGGTCTCTGGCGGAGATCGGGGAATAGAACTAGGAGGGGAGAGATGAGTAAATCCTTCGCTAGTGTGTCCTATCTAAGCTTATTTGTTGGTCGGTCATAATATAGGGATATTATGTGATATGTTAATTTGTTTAATTAACCCTTGTTTTATGGCAGTATTTAAGAATGGCTGCTGAGAACGTTAACAATGGAGTGTATGAGACTGTGGAACAACCTTTAGTCATAAACCAGGAGAACATGCAACAGGAAGACAATATTCCTCCTGTAAACAACGCTACCGAGCAAACGATGAATGATGGGATGTTTAGAACCTTTTTGCAGTTCATGAAAAATCAGACGAGGGAGACTCGTGTACAAAATACGGGTAGAAATGATGGCAACGCGCGGTCTGTCACAGCCAAACAGTTCAAGGAGTTGGGACCACCAGATTTCTGGGGAAAGCCCGATCCGATTAAGGCGAAAACATGGGTCAAGCAAATTACCAAGATATTCGATGTCTTGGGATGCACGAAGGAGCAGAAGGTTCCATTCGCCACATTTATGTTCCTTGGTGAGGAAGATTACTGGTGGGAATCCGTGAAGCGTACCCAGCCAGCCGCACTTAAGATGTCTTGGGAAAGATTTCAGAAACTATTCAATGACAAGTACTTTCCAGAAAGTATTCGTCATATGAAGGAGGTAGAGTTTATTAGACTGGAACATAACAACATGACGGTGTCTCAGTACGAGGCGAAGTTCGCGGAGTTATCCAGGTTTGCACCTCATTTGGTAGAGAATGAGGAACGTATGACGCGAGATGTTTCTGAGAGGTCTAAAACCTGAGATTCGTCAATACCTTATCTCTCATAAATTTTCTCTGTATTCAGATGTTGTCAACATGGCTCAATTATTAGAGAGAGATAATGAGTATACTCAACCGAGGGATCACAACTAGGGTCATACCGATGACAACAGTCATCAGAACGATGATAACCAGCGAGGAGGGAAAAATAAGGACAAAGACGGTAACCACTCGGGTGGTAATCGTGGCCATGATAATAGGAGAGGTGAGTCAAGTGGAAATTTTAGAAAGAGGAGATTCAACAATGACGGGAAGACATCGATGAAGCAGACCAACAACAAATTCTAGGGAGAGAACGACCGCCGATTAGATGTTACAAATGCGGGGAAGAGGGACATATCGATTCAAAGCGCCCACAACAATCCAAGGCATGTTATAATTGTGGAAAGGAAGGACATATCGCTCGAGATTGTACTATAGCAAAACCAAGTTCGGCGAGGATGGTGACTCAAGGGTCATCCGGATAAGTCGAAATCAGCGGTTCTGGAAGAGCATTTGTTGACCGCCAAAATGTGAGGAACGAACGAGGTGATCGGTAAGCTAATCTTGAATTCTTGCGAAGTTTATACCTTACTAGATACCGGTTCAACCCATTCTTTTATCTCTTTTGCTTGTGCTCAACGTTTAAACTTGACTCCGAAGAAATTAGACTTTGATTTATTTGTTGAAACTCCGTTGGGTGATACCTTCGTTACATCTACAGTTTATAAATCTTGCTTGATCCAAGTTGGCATAATCACATTACCTGTTGATCTTATTTCTTTAAAGATACTTGCTTTTGATGTGATTTTAGGAATTGATTGGTTAACCACTCATCATGCCAAAATTGATTATTTTCGTAAGGTTGTTAGTTTTCATATTCCTAACCAACCTGTTATATGAATTCAAACAACTAAACCACTAAAATCAGTCACTGTCATATCAAGCCACAAAGCTATTCGTTTATTGAAAAACGGATGCCAAACTTTCTTAGCCCATGTTATGGATTTGAATAAAGACAAGTCGATTTGGATAATATTTACATTTGTTAGAGAATTTCGATGTATTTCTGAAGAACTTCCGGTCTACCCCGAGCGTGATGTTGAATTCTTTATTGACCTTGAGCAACCGTACAAAACCCATTTCTAAAACCCCATATCGAATGGCTCCTATTGAACTTGAGGAGTTAAAAGTCCAACTCAGGAATTATTAGACATCGGTTTCATTCGCCCTAGTACATCTCCTTGGGGTGCTCTGTTTTATTCGTAAAGAAGAAAAGGCGGGAGTATGCGACTTTTGTATTGACTCTGAGAGAATTAAACCATGTCACCATCAAGAATAGGTATCCGCTACCTCGCATTGATGACTGTTCGACTAGTTACAAGGAGCACAATTCTTTTCAAAGATCGATCTTCGCTCGGATATCATCGGTGAAGATTAAAAGCGAGGATATTCTCAAGCGCCTTGAGAACTTCGATGACGGGCATTATGAATTCTTAGTCATGTCTTTTGGATTGACTAATGCTCTCCCGCCGCTTTCATGGATATGATGAACCGAGTATTCAAGGAATATTTGGATCGATTCGTTGTTGTCTTTATTGATGACATCCTCATCTATTCCAAAAGCCGTGAAGATCATGAGCACCATTTGAAGTCGATACTTGAAAGGCCGTGAAAACAAGCTATATGCCGTCAAGAAATGCGAGTTACGGCTTGAGGAAGTAGCATTCCTTGGGCACGTGGTGTCAAAACATGGAGTATTTGTTAACCCGGCGAAGATTGAAGCAATACAAAGTTGGGAGCAACCGAAGTCGATGACTGAAGTGCGTAGCTTTCTGGGCTTAGCTGGTTATTATCGGAGATTCGTGGAAGGATTTTCTTGAATCGCTACTTTGTTAACTCAGCTGACTCGGAAAGATAAAAAAATTCATATGGAGCGAGGAATGCGAGAAGAGTTTCCAAGAGCTCAAGAGGAGACTCATTTCGGCACCTATTCTGGCAATACCATCTGGTTCAGATGGATTTGTTATCTACAGTGATGCTTCAGGCAAAGGGTTAGAATGTGTTCTCATGCAACATGGGAAAGTCATAGCCTATGCCTCGCGATAACTCAAAGAATATGAGAGAAATTATCCTACTCATAATTTGGAGTTGGCAGCAGTCGTTTTTGCGTTAAAAATCTGGAGACACTACTTGTATGGGGAGAAAGTGGAGATTTATACGGACCATAAAAGCCTCAAATATTTCTTCACCCAAAAAAGAACTCAATATCTGCGAACGACGCGTTGGCTTGAGTGTTGAAAGATTACGATCACACTATTAAATATCATCCTGGAAAAGTGAACGTAGTAGCTGACGTATTGAGTAGAAGATCATATGCAAGTACGAGTGCGATATTGTCAACGCAAAGACCCATTTTGTATGACTTACAAAGGATGGAGATAGTTAAAAACTCCAGGGACCTACGTGATGATGGCGAATATACGAGTAGAACCGACTTTAATCGATAAAGTTAAAACTGCTCAAGCTACCGGACTCAATGATGCGCGTATAAAGAAGAAAGTGCAAGAAGGTGCTATTCGAAGCAAGAATTGATGAAGAAGGAATACTTGAGTCAACTCTAAACTTTGCGTTCTAACGATTACGACTTGAAGCATAGAATCATGATGGAGGCACACAACACCCCGTTTGCAATCCATCACAGGAGTACCAAAATGTATCATGATATTCGACATACATTTTGGTGGAACAATATGAAGAGAGATCGCGGAGTTTATCTCGAGGTGTTTAATTTGTCAAAGTGTAAAAGCGGAGCATCAAGTACCAAAAGGTCCATTGCAACCACTTGAGATTACGAAATGGAAGTGGGAACACATTACCATGGATTTTGTTCTGAGGTCTTCCCAAAGTTTCTCAAGGCATAGATGCGATTTGGGTTATTGTTGATAGATTAACCAAGTCCGCTCATTTTTTGTCGATCGTGAAACTTATTCCCTTGAAGCGTCTTGCTCGTATGTACGTGAATGAGATTATGAGATTGCATGGCATGCCAGTATCTATAGTTTCGGATCGTGACCCAAGATTCACTTCAAGATTTTGGGTTAGCTTGTAGAAAGCTATGGGCGCAGATTCTGATTGATTGATTCCAAAGATACCATCCTAAAACGGAAGGACAATCAGAGAGGACTACTCAAACCCTTGAAGATCTATTAAGACTCTGTGGTCTAGATTTCAAAGGAAGTTGGGATAAGTACTTGCCATTGGTGGAATTCTCCTACAAAAAAAGTTATCAAGAAAGTATAGGCATGGCTCCATTCGAGGCGTTGTATGGACGAAAGTGTCGTTCTCCAGTATGCTGGGACGAGGTGGGAGAAGCAACGTTATTGGGACCAGAATTAGTACGCATGACTACAGAAAAGATCCAAATGATTCGACAACGTATTCAAACCTCACAAGATCGACAAAAGAGTTATGCTGATCTTCATCGAAAGGACGTGAAATTTAATATTGGGGATCATGTACTATTACGTGTTGCTCCATGGAAGGGAGTTACAAGATTTAGAAAGAGAGGAAAGCACAATCCAAGATTTGTTGGTCCATTTGAGATTCTTGACCGAATAGGAAATGTGGCCTATAGACTCGCATTACCTCCAAGCATGTCTCGTGTTCATAATGTTTTTCACATATCTGCGTGTTTCGTAAATATGTAAAAGACCCGAACCATATTATTGAGTTAGAACCGATCGAGATAATAGAAGATTTAACGACGAGAGAGGTACTGTTAAGATCTTGGATAGAAAAGAACATGTCTTACGCACCAAGGTTATACCACAAGTCAAGGTTTTGTGGAGAAACCATGCAATGGAGGAAATGACATGGGAGTTGGAATCAGAAATGAAAGCGAGGTACCCTAACATTGAAACACAGTACGTACATCAATTTGAGGACGAAATTTTATAAGGAGGGAGGTTGTAAGACCCCAACTTATTATAAATAAAATTGAATTTTCTCTATTCATTATTCTAAATTAATAAGGTGTTAATTTGATATAATGATTTGGTTATGGGTGAAATGTGCAAATTTTGCAAAATAAGCAAGTGGTTATAAAATATTCATTTTTGTGGGGAATATTCTTTTGGTCATGGAATATCTTTTTTGTGGGAATATTAAATGCGGCCAGCAACAACCATTCGTGGGGCTAATAATGAATAATGTCGGATGAAGAAAAGCGACAAAGTATGAGTTTTTATAAATAACGACGTAGTTATTACAATTAACAACTTTGTTGGAATACGGTGGTTAAAATCTGATGTCTGGCGTGGTGGCACGATAGCACACGATATTACTGTGATATTATTGAATTATTGATTAAATGCGTGAGAAGACACTACTCAATAATTATTACGATGAATTCTTTGTTCAATATTTTATTTTATTGATTCAATAATTCTTTGCGTTGATAGTTTATATTATTGTTGTTTCAATAATTGTCACGCTGATATTTTCCATTATCAGATCAATAATTCATATTATTTGAATAATATTATTAGATAACATTATTGGCAATGTCTAAAAAGTTCTGTCTAAGGAGAGGTTTGGTCACCTAATTATGCGCGCCAGTAAGGAGAAATCCTTATTGGAAAGCCCCTCTTTCTCGAGGACTACTGGTTATCATAATTGTGATTACGTAATATTATTTATGAATAATTAATTATTTATTTATATGATAAGGAAATATTTATTTGATGTGGATATAAATGATGAATTTATTTATGTGGTTATTAATGAATGAATTAATGTTGAGGTGTTTTATCAGTATTTTGTCAAAGTGGAGGTATTAAAAATCATCCGTTTGTGGATTTCGGATATTTTATGTTGGGAATTTGGAAAAACTTTCTTTTACAAAGTTGTAGAGAATTCGATTTCAGGCAGAATGGATATAAAATTCATATTTTTTTGATAAACGGGCTATTTTCAATGAATTATTGAAGTTTCGATAAATAAAATAATTTTTTATTAAATTTATGGGGGGGCCCACTTTTGGTTGGTGGAATACACACAAAAGGTCTTTGAATTCTTCCAACATGGTCGCCCAAAAATTCAAAGCATCGTAGGGAATTGTAATTAATAATAATATTATTTTATTATTTAGTCTCCTTTGGCGTTCTAGCATTTTCCTATAAATAGACGCCTAGGTTAGAATTAAAAATCACACTAGAAACAAGTTTTCTTTCTCTCTATATTATCGAGCGTATTTTTGTGAATATTTTGATACTTTGAGTGTTGCTATACGGTGCAAGTTCTGTCAGCACTATACCCAAAATTCAGTCAGAAGTACGGTTATTTTGAGGTAAGAGATGTTATTTTCTTCTTAAATGATATTATTTTCTTCAATATCATTATCTTAGGAATATTGGTGAACTTTTAATCAAATTTGGAACTTTTTTGTCGGGGTTACTATTCACGTGATACGACCTTTATTCACGAATCTGACCTTATTCATCGAAAAATAAAATTTTCCTTTTTGTCCAAGATGTCTATTTTGGCTACTATCTTTGATTGTATCCATGTTTTGATCGTTATTTTTGAATTACGCTTCAAAATTGGTTATTATGGAGTATTATTGATCTTGGATAAAAGCTATTATCTGAATCCCTAATATTTGTTCTTCCGTCTCCTTTGGATTCGTTTTCTTTAAAATATTTTCATCATCCTCGGTCCTAAATGATGATATTCTTGAATATCTTTGGCTTTGTAGTGCAAAGATGAATGATTAATGAATATCTTTGGCCCGTAGTGCAAAAAGGTGAACATGTGTTGAGATGAACATGACCCATTGGTGATACTTGATGAATATTTTGGCTTTTGTAGTGCAAAGATGAATATTTGATTAAAAGATGTATATTGATTGATGTTCTGAGGATAAAATATTGATGATGGACTCTTAAATCTTAGAAGATAGTAGAATTCATTCTCTACGTGACTCTTCTAATGGATTCTTTATTTCATTGTGTTTGTTGATCTAAAACTTGTTGTCTATTATATTCTATCAGATTTTTTCCCGTTGAAGACTAATGATAATTTGTTGTATATTATCTTAGTTATAATATTCTTTACTGGGCTAGTTGAGCTCACCCTTTTCTTTTTTGTTCCATTTTTCTTCTCAGGAGGTGAGAACATAGCAGGATCGAGTCGGGGTATGGAATGATGGTTCTAGAAAGATGTTTTAGTTGTCCTCACTATTTCTGTGAAATAGTGTATGAAAAATTGTAATGAGGACTTATTTGGGTGTAGATATTGTCTAGAAGACAATATTTGTATTTAAACTCACAGTATGTGTTATCGTATTTTGCATGACAATTGTATTATTGAAGTTGTAGTTTGCTTTTTGTACCATGTATTTGGCGACTCAGAATGGGTGTTGTATACCTATTTTTGGGGCGTCACATATTCCCTCATTCGTCGAGAATTCATCGCCAACGGTTTGTTGTTATCGAGGTTGCTTTCGATCTTTCTTTGCCGATGTGTGTATCCTTTGGATAAATCCTCTTTGGATGCATTGTCAAAGGCTTGACCTTCATTGATGTATGTGTCAATGGTAGCATTGCGTTGTAGCCCCCACCGGGGAAGGTTGCTTCGATGGGTTTACTTGCCATCGGCTGACATGATGTCAAGGTTGCTTGACCTTCATTGATGTGTATATCAATGGTTGCATTGCGTTGTAACCCCCATGGGGATACGTAGATGCTTGAAAAGATGCGGCGTTGTGACTTCGTAGGGGATACGTAGATGCTTGATAACTTCGGCGTTGTAACCCCCGCAGGGGAGGTTTGATATTTCGTGGTTTTGCGTTGTAACCCCCGCTGGGGATACGTCGGTTGCCTGACACTCATTGACGACATCGGACCTTTGTGGGGTATTGCCGAGCATGATCTGTGAAAGCTGATCTTATTGGTATAGTATACCCTGCATTCAGGCGAATACCTTTGAGACGACGGGAGTTTAACTCGATCGATCGACGAAACCGAGATTCAGTTATTCCGCTCAATCGCGTAGCACTTTTATTCTGATTTGGCGTTTTCAACTTGTGAGACCTCCTTTTGCAACTCTAGCTGGGCGAAATGGAGGTGTGGGACCCATGTAGGAGTGCCGCAGTGTACTGCGAGGAGCCGTGAGGTTAGCTCATGCCAACCCGTGCCTATGTATAGACAAATGGTTGCTTATAAGTCATTTTCAAGTTGCGCGTGAAGGAAATTCGAGAGCTCTTCTTGAGATCTCGAGTTCGAGCAACTTTTCGCATATATCGCCGCCATCGTACAAGCGTTCTTCTTTCATCACAGTAACACATGCATGTATTTTTTCCAATTTCATCCGTTGGAAAATGACTTATCATATGAAATGCATTTAGACACATAGTAGTGAATATGCATGCTGATATGACTTGATAAAAAATATTCAACATAGCAAATGTTAGTATTAAACCATGCTAAACATAATGATGTGAAAATTTTTTACTTTTGAAACAGTCAAATTGGCACCTTTTACTGTAATTTCTTATCCTATATGAGGACAAATGAGTAAAGGTAGACAAGAAAAATAATCCTGGTAATTAGACTACACTTACGGATTTTTTTACTGCAATGTATTGATGCATACAGGATGTATATAACTGTGTATAGGTGTGCTACTGAATGGCCACCTAGTTATGCCTATGTGCATGTGGATAGTCTCATTTACAAAGGGGCTATGGCAAAATTTTCCCAAAATATAGGTATTGGGTAGTCATGCATTTTTAACTATACTGTAGATGTATGTTAAAGCAATGCATGCATGCATGTAATCATAGAATGCATTTTGAAAAGACTCCAGGTAAGAAATTACCACACCCTTTCTGAGGTGATTTGGAGACCTGCTGTCCAGATATCATGGATCCGGATAAGCCGAGTAGATCCCGCAGGACCACTTCTAGTGTACGGAGGAGGGCTTTTGAAGAGCCTCGGCGCCGTTCTGTTAGACAACCTCGTCGCTTGGCGGAGGCGGTGATACGTCCTATTCGAGTTGAAGTGCCGAATGTTGAGGACGAGGAAGAGGATGCACCGATCGAGGTTCCTGTTTTTGCTGTGCGTGTTCCCCATAGGGAATTGCCAGGTATTCAAGTGGCGAACCCAGATCTTCTGGGTGACTTGAGTAGGCATCCTTCAGTATACATGCACGCAAACGAGGTATGAAGTTAGATCTTTAATCTTCTTTATTTCCTATTAATGAGGAGTCGAGGAGTCGATGTTGATCTGCATTTGATGTAGGTTCCGGCTTCCGCGACCTCGAGGAACTGGTTTAGCATCCACTCTATGTATCGGGCCTTGCATGATGACTACTGAGTGATGATCGTCCATGGTTGGGGATTCGGGAGGTTTTCTCTATTCTACCCGTCGGCGTCCTTGGGGATACCTCGGGGCATTATTCGGCGGTGGTTTCACGGACTCGATCCTCCATTTCTTCGGATCATGAGGTGATGATGATCTTTGATGGATTGGCGGTTTATCACGGTATGGAGTTTGGAGGGGCGGTGCCTTGCTACTGTGGATATCACCCCTACTCGCCGCCGATTCTTGTTGGGAGTTCCAATGAGGGCTCAAGGCGGGGATCTGTTTCATCTGAGTCCTTTGAGCATAGATGCTATGAAGCGGCATGAGAGTGAGCCTATATACCCGATGATGTGAGAGTCGGGGATCGCGTTCTTGGTGATTATTCTCGATGATCATTAGGGGCTGCTTCATAGAAGATAACTCTTCTACGGTGTCCTTCGCTTTGATCAGCGCCACTCGACACGTGGACCGTATAGGAGAGTATGATTGGGGTTCCTACACCTTTGCCTATTTCCTCAGGGGAATGCGCATGCGATCGCAGGGCTTGACCGAGGCGTGGTTAGGATTCTACCCATTTCTGCTGGTGAGTGTTTCTCTTATCTTTTCCCATATATGGGTTAAGAGTGTTGACTGACAGCAGATGTTTGCCTTTGTGTTGGCAGTTTTAGGCCTATGAGAGGCTTCCTTATTTGCGTCCTGTAAGCATGTTAGGTTTAGACACCTATCCACGAGGACGGAGATGGCATCATTCCATACTGGCGGAGGTCCCTATTCTTTGAGGGTTTCACTCATGCCGCCTTCTGATTGGAGTTATTGATGTGACCAATGTCATCACATGGATTCCCTACTCTTGAGAGCATTTGGGAGTTGGTTTTGAGGATGGGTACCATTTGGAGTAAGTACGTCATTTCCACCTTGCAGATTCCTCTCTTCACAGATGGAGGATGGGAGCTCTATTTAGGAGAAGCGTCTTTATTAGGAGCACTACAAGAGAGATTCAGATCCGATCTTGCCTCCTGCCAAAGCGTTATTGGCACTGCTTTAGTGATCCTCATCATTGACATCCCATTGATGGGGATTGTGTTTTACATTGTCGAGGGCCCTGCTTTTTCGAGGAGATGTTCCGGCATTGGTGGATCCTCGCAGACGATTAGAGCTCGGACTCCACGCCCACGGTTTATGGGGGATATGGTTCCAGGATCCGTGATGATGACGAATTGGCCAGCCTGTGTCAGAGATCTAACTCATGCGACACAGATTGACAAAATGACTCGGCAGCTAGACCGGTCACATCTTTTCATTCGACATTTGGGCAGAGATCCTTCAGAGGTAGATACTTTTGATCCTTCCAGCTCTGGCGCTGGTCCCTCAGGTGACCCATATGGTTTTGCCGGTGCAGATCCTCTTTTATATCGGCCTGACATCCCTGTAGATAAAGATCCAGTGACTCAGGAGGAGTTACATCAGGTGGACAGGATCGATGATGTAGACATCGATACTCTTAACTTTTTCTGATGTATTTCTCGCTATCTCTTTTGATAGGCTTCTGTTGTATGTTGGGTAGCTTCGCGCCCATTTCCTATATTTTATTTTGTCTGAGATGTATTAGATGATGATATACTTAGGAATGTATGTACAGTTTTCCATTCCCTATATCGTATTGCCATTTATTGTATCATGCATATTATTGTGTTATGCATATGTATGTATGTCCAGAGATATTCAGCATTGACCCCTGGATGGTCTTATGACACGGCCCATACATATGTCTTCTTCAACAGTTAGCCGTATTGATCATACCCCACCATTTGTGGTGGTAGCTGGTATGCGCTCATGGTATGATAGTATATCACTATCAGACATGGTGATCGTAGATGATTTGCTATAACATACTATGACCCTGTTGATGTTTCAGGTTCCCACAGGATTGTAGAGGGCATGCTAGAGCATTGGGTATCGGAGAGACAGGTTTTCCGATTTGGGACCCAGGAGTTGACTCCTACTTTGGAGGAGTATGCACGGTTGGCGATTTTGCTTAATCGGATGGACCTTGCGTGCATATGGCTATTAGAGACATGAGCAGACAGTTCATGACCCTCACCGGATTGAGACGTAGAGTGGTCCAGGACGAGATTACATCCGACCACGTGATATCCCAGCGTTTCCTGTTTGACAAGTTTGGCTCTGAGGATAACTATGCACGACATTCTGGGGATTTCACCACACCGGAGGATCATTGGCGTTCAGCCAGAGTAGATGTACTGCTTCTATGCGTATTGTCATACGTCTTCATGCCGCGGTACATGGATGAGCTAGATATCGGCGTCATTATAGCAGTGAGAGCTCTCAGGGAGGGTCGTACCATTGTACCGATGATCATTGCAGAGACACTGAGGTCAGCTACATACTACTGCACTTATCCGGCAGGAGTGTTTACAAGTAGTTCGGTCATGCTGTATGTGTGTATTATGTCACACTTTAGACCGATTGGCACATTTAGACGGCAGGGGTTTTGTTTCACCCAGGAGATAGCCATGTCATACTCCTTTCAGCCTGCAGAGTGCACAAATGCTGCATCGTGGTCAGGTTTTCTGGCAGGGATTAGGGATCCGTTTGCCATATTGCCGTGTTCAGGGCTTAGTTCACCCTACAGCTTCATTACTCATGCTCTAAGCATGGATTACCTCCATCTGGCTGGATTGAGGGGCATGATTACTTACCACCCACTGGCCGTGATGTGTCAGTTTGACCAGTTCTAGGATTTTCATTCGTATGAGGCGGTGAGTGAGTAACCAGCGTCACAACCGATTTATCGGCGAAGGGCAGATCCGGGTTGTATGCTGTTGGGATCGAGAGTTGGTGAGTTTTCTCGTCATCATCCAGTTGTTCTCGCGAGTATTCCGCATGGATGGAGACAGAGATCGCATGACGGTGGCGGTAAGATCCATGCGAGGATTGATTACGGACGATGAGGAGCCTATAGAGGAGGCTATTATTCTCACCGATGATTTGGATCTTTGGGTCGCAAGATTTACGATGGATTCTCCCACCCCGAAAGTGCCATTGTTGTTACTCAAGATTCTAAGACAACATTTGGAGCGAGCTTACATCGATGACCTATGATAGAGATCGAGGCTAGGGCGATGATGATGACTCTTGATGAGAGAGATCTTCGCTTCTCTGTAGAGAGGGATGAGGCTAGATCACCCAGAGATGTATTGATAGTGGAGCGGGATGCCGCCTTTATCTCGCTAGGGATGTGGCCATTGCGCACAACACTTGATGAGATCCCGGATGAGTGTCGTGCTTGCTTGACATGAGTGCTTACATTGATGAGCATTATGCCACCATGCGATTAGCCTCTAATCGCTGGCTCGTGTAGATACTCTCAAGCGGGAGCTTGCGTGCTTCCTCCGTCTTCGAGAGAGGGATGCTATGTTAGATCGATAGTCGCATACACGGATCTATAGATAGCTTTTATATTTTCTCCCGCATTGACTAGCTTAGCCATTTTGTCATGTATAAAGACGGATGTATATATCAAACAAGATATATATGGCAGGGAAATATATTTTGATTTACTTCCCTTTTAGTTATACCTTGATACTTGCATGATATTTGCCTATTTCTCCAGGGCCTTGTGATCTTGATGCATTCTGAACTTATCCTTGATAGATGGACATTGAGACGTCGCAAGATCTCTCAGAACGAATCATAGATTTCTATAAATCCCTACCATCTTTGGTGTCTTGGGACTGGTATCTGTATGGAAAAGTGGAGAGGAGGGTGATTTCTTCCTCTCTGAGATTAACCGTACCACAGATGGTCGCTAGTACTTCTATTTATGAGAAGCCTAGTTAATTCCATCTCTTATGGGTCGGTATTGCTCTTTGAGGCACGATCGCAGCTTAGATGGTCACCGAATCTTCTATTTGTGAGAAGAGGTTGGGTAATTCCATCCCTTTGATCTCAAACCGATGAAATGGGGCGAATTGAAGATTGATCCCGCATCAGTGTGACAAGTATGTTGTTACGGTAGGGGTTAGAATCGTACCATGAATGGTACATCTCACGACTCCTATTGAAGAGGAGATCAAGTCTGCGTGTAGTTCGAACCTAGTGTAGGAGGTTCAACGCCGAATCAAGGCAGATGGGTGTAGAAGTATTTTTGTTATTTTTGTTGTTTTGTAAAGAAAGGGTAGAAATGTTTTTGTTGTTTTTCTTTATTACGACCGGTCCATAGAGAATATGGTTGCCTACGTACCCCCGGGTATCAGGGAGATCAGGTCGACGTAGTTCGCCCCTCAGGACGAATTGAAGGAGAAGATAAACGTGAATCCTATGTGCAGGCTATACTGCGGGAGAAGAAAGTTTGATCCCATAATGGGGACAAACTGCAAGTGTGTAAAAAGTTTGATCCCGTCTTCAGGATAAACTGCAGGTGTGAAAGGTTCAATCCCATCTTCAGGATAACCAAAATTATGAGAGGTTAAATCCTATCTTCAGGATAACCGAGATTGTATGAAAGGTTTGAAATGAAGTAAAAACCATGCTGCTGGCTTGAAGTGTATATTTCCCTGAGGGGCAGAAGAGTATGTAGAAAAGAAAGGGTTCAAAACCGGAATGACTGGTGATTTGATGATCAAAACCAGGATGTTTGATTGATGGTAACCTCAGACATAGTACCGTTTCTCGGTGTCCAAGTTGATGAGCTGTGGAAATTTATTGCCATCCATTTCCTGCAATATGAGAGCACCTCCTGTCAATACTTCTTTGATAACAAATGGGCCTTCCCAGTTAGGAGCAAATTTTCCCTTAGATTGATCTTGGTTGTCAATGATCTTCTTCAAAACCAAGTCATGTTATTTGAATTACCGTAGTTGGACTTTTCTGTTGTAGGATCGTGCAATCCTTTGCTGATATAACTGACCATAAAAGATTACCGCGGTTCTCTTTTCGTTTATCAGAGATAATTGGTGAAACCTGTCTTGTACCCATTGGTCTTCATCCAACTGAGCATCCATCAATACTCTGAGGGATTCCATTTCCACTTCTATGGGGAGCACTGCTTCCATCCCATAGACTAATGAGTAGGGGTTGCCCCCGTGGAAAGTTCGTATGGAAGTTCTATAGGCTAATAAAGTCGATTAAGCAAGAGGTTAGAGGCCATCCTTTATGATTGGCGGACATTTTCTCGCATGATCTTTTGATGTTTTTATTAGCCGCCTAACAAAGACCATTCATTCATCTTTTGGACGGTAGATGGCGGAGTTGAGATGTTTAATGTGGAATTTTATGCATAACTCCTCCATCATTTTGTTGTTGAGGTTCTTAGCATTGTCTGACACAATGACTTCTGGTTGTCCATATCGACAGATGACATTGTTTCTGATAAAAACAATGATAACTTCTTTAGTGACCTTGGGGAAGGATGCTGCTTCTACCCATTTGGTGAAGTAGTTGATCATGGTGAATATGAATCGATGTCCATTACTGGCTTTGGGATCGATGGGTCCGATTACATCCATTCCCCACATTGAGAAGGGCCATGGCGAACTCATATTGTGGAGTTCCCTCGGAGGGGCGTGGATAGCATTCCCATGAATCTGGCATTGATAGCACCTCTTGACGTGATCATCACAGTCAGCTTTGAGTGTAAGCCAATAATGTCCCGTTCTGAGAATTTTCTTGACAAGTAAGGGGTCGCTCATGTGTGGGCCACATACTCCACCATGGATCTCTTTGTCTAGACATCTGAGGAGACCTAATCCTGCATCTCCGCTCAGGTAGAATTTCATAGCAAGTCGATGAATCCGCCTCTTCTCAGTTAGGCTCGCCTCAGCGGGTGTAGATCCATCTCGTAGATACTCCTTGATGCATTGATACCAAGGGTTGTGGATGGGAGGTAACTCATCCGATACTTCTCCAACGTAATTCCCATAGACTGGGGCTCTTTGCAGAGTAAACGTGATGTTTGGCATGTTTTCCTTGTCCGGTATGTAAACCAAGGAGGCCAACGTTGCTAATGTATCTACAAAATCATTCCTATTACGAAGAATGTGTAGAAAGGAGATTTCTTTGAACTCCAAAGCCATCTGTAGAACTTGCCGATGGTATGGCAGCAAATATAATTCTTTGGTTTGATAGATTCCAGTGGATTGCTTGATTACCAATTCGGAATCCCCAAAGACAATTAACCGCCTGATGCCCATTAAAATGGAAAGTTTTAGCCCCATGATACAGCCTTCATACTCAGCTGTGTTGTTGGTGCTAACAAAGCGTAATTTGTGGCGATGGGATCTCGCTCCCCATCTAGGATATTAAAGCTGCTTCGACTCAGAGCCTTAGTATTATTACTGGCCATCAAAATACATTCTCTATGTACGACATGTATCAGATCGATGTTATATTTGAATTATCATTACTCCTTCATCAGGAAAGTATGTTTCCAAGGGTTTGTAGTCCCTGCGCAAAGTGCGGCGGCAGTTGATTGATTCGCAATTCCTTGACCTTTGGCAGACTTTTTTGCATCACGTAGACGATGTCAAATTCTTTCAGAGGATCAATCGCCATCCGGACGATCGACAATTCAAAGTATGGGCTTCATCGAACACATACTTGAGAGGATCCATTCGGGATATGAGATGGGTTGTGTGACCATGGAGGTAATGCTGTAACCTCATGGAAGTCCATGCTAAAGTACAACAAGTTTTCTCAATCAGAGTGTACTTGTGTTCACCGATCTTTGAATCTTTCTTTGAGGTAATAGATAGCTCGTTCTTGGCCTCTATTGTCTTTTCTCGCCTCAAAGATGCAACCCATGGCATTGTCATTTATGGACAGGTACATGAACAGAGGAACATCATCCTTGGGAGGTACCAAAACAGGAGCGTTAATCAGTTGCTCTTAAATGGTAAGGAAGGATTTTTGACACTCATCATTCATGGAGGAGTTCTTCTCAATGACTTGAAGATAGGCTCACTGAGTTCTTTGTGAGTTGAGGAATGAATCTGCTAATGAAATTGATTCTTCCCAAAATCCCGTATTTCTTCTCTCTGTCTGAGGAATGGGCATTTCCTTGATGGCCTGGATTTTGGTAGGATCCAGTTTAATCCCTTTGTGGCTGACTAGGAAACCTAGCAACTTACCTGACTTAACACCAAAGGCGCACTTGGCGGGATTCAACTTCAAGTTGTACTTATGCAACCTGTTGAAAAGTTTTGTGAGATGGTCTAAGTGGTCATCCTCTTTCCTAGATTTGACAATGATGTCATCCATGTAGATCTCTATCTCTTTGTGCATTAAATCGTGGAAAAGAGCCATCATAGCTTGTTGAGAGGTTGCCTCGGCGTTGATGAGGCCGAATGATAACGGGCTGTAGCAAAAGGTTCCCCAAGGCGTGATGAAAGCAGTTTTCTCACGATCTTCCTCAGCGACCATAATTTGATGGTACCCTGCAAAACAATCAGCAAAAAAGTACATGCCGTATTGAGCAGTATTGTCAATAAGAATGTGGATAAAGGGCACGCGAAAGCTATCTTTAAGGCAAGCTTTGTTCAAATCCCGGTAATCCACGCAAACTCGCACCTTTCCCCCTGGTTTAGGCACGGGAATAATGTTGGATGTCCACTCCGGATATGTAGACACCATGATGATGCCAGCTTGAAATTGTTTCACAATTTCCTCTTTGACTTTTAAATTCCATTCAGGTTTCAATCGCCTGAGCTTTTGCCTAACTGGCTTGAATCCTTCTTTGATGGGAAGGCGATGAAGAACAATCTCAGTGGACAAACCCACCATGTCTTCATAAGACCATGCAAATACATCCTGGAATTGGGTTAATAGTACAACCATGTCATTCCGTTGATTTGTGGTAAGGTCTGAACCAATCTGGATTAGCTTAGGGTTGTCTAAGGTTCCAAGATTGAAAGGAGTGGTTTGATCATGATTGGGTTTGGGTTTGTCTGCGACCCATTCCTTAATCTCCTGAGGTGTCTCAATGTCCTCTTGGATGTCCATCAAGTCTGAGTCCAACTTTGCATCAAAGTTACAGCCTTTGTGGAGAGAAGGCATATCATCAGCAAGGACAGACACATCTAAATTCAGAGTCCTGAAATAAAATATGCTTTCACTTAATATATGCAACTGTTCGATCATACAAAAGTGTTAGCATATACTTGATAAAATAACTACTAGTGCTGTAAAGAAAAGCAAGCAATTAAAGTTATCTACAGGGTAGAAGGATTTTCTGCCCATTTTACCCTCGTCGACCAATGAATGGAGTGCTACTCCAATTGTCAAGGGCAAAGTCCTGATGGACTGCAGTGATGGAAGGATCGTCATTGTCCTCCTTCTCCCGAATGATAACCATGACATCTGGGCAATCATTGTCTAGGGTGTATCTGTTTGTATGTTCATCATGAACAATGACGCGAATGCCTGCCATCATCAAGGCAAGGTCATGTTTACGTTGCCGTTCCTTTTCTTCCACTTCGGGATCAGGAATCAGCACCTCTTTTGCTTTGATTGGCACTGCTTTTGGAAACAAAGATAGCCACAACACATGGGTCGGAACTTTCTTTGGAGATTGCATTAACTCATGAGGTAAAGGCATAGAAAATCACCGTGCGGTGGAAGCTTGATGAACCTACTTGTGCTTATGAGGATTCCTATAACTGGAACTGGAAAAATAGCCTCGGTATAACCTCGGCAGAAATCTTGGGTGCGGGAAGTGGCGCTCCAATAGAATGGTATTGCGTGTTACTCACTTCTAGAGTATGAAAACTGGCCGGTTCAACTTCTGAATTGAAGTTAATAATTGGTAGATTTCCTTGTTCAGGACAATCCGGCTCAGCGTTGACAGTGACTAGACTGTTGTTGATAATATATTTGAGTTGTTAATGTAGCGTGGAGGGAACAGCTCCAGCAATGTGTATCCATGGTCTCCCCAATAGCAGGTTGTATCCTGAGTCTATCTTGAGGACGTGGAAGGATACATTGAATGTATTTGGACCAATCTCAATTGGAAACTCAATCTTTCCAACGGAATTTCGCCGGGATCCATCAAAAGCTCTGATGATCGTGTGGCTGCTTTGGATCCGCTTGAGATTGATATTCATCTTTACCAAGGTGGCATAAGGACATATATTTAGAGATGAGCCTCCATCTATCAATACTCCTGCTAGCATATACCCGGAAGATAAAACTGTAATATGCAAAGGCATGCACTGACCGGTCCCTTCGGGAGGTATGTCGTCATCAGTGAAGGATATCACATTGTTGTTGAAAATGTGATCAACCAAATGTTGAAATTTTTCCACGTCCACTGATTTTGGCAAATAGGCTTCTTCTAAAACCTTCAGCAAGATCTTCCGATGATCCTCAAAAGAGAAAACCAAGTCCAGTATCGAAATCTGGTGTGGAGCTTCTCGCAAGCTTAAAACCACTTTGGCTTCATTGTGGCCCATTGTGCGGAGGAATTTTCAATCTTCTCCACGGGTAACTTCCCCTTTGCTTTGCCAGTAGGTTTAATAACCCGTTGAGGAAGATACAATGGATTTTCCTTCATTAATCTTTGAAGCGATAGTATGAGACGTGAATCCTTGACTTCTCCATAATTCCATGGAACGTTGTGTGTCGACAACGGGATATTGTGGTGCGAAAGATAAAGAAATTGGCTCTCGAGTGCGGCCACTTTCAAAGGATTTTCAGCTCCTTTGAGTTGAATTGGTTGTATGGGAAATACTTTGTGATCTCATCATCCACGGATATAATCGCTCATCGATCCCTTCCATTTGGTAGGACATGCATTCCCACCCTTGAGTTATCTGCGGTGTAATCATCTGCTATTTGCGGGACACCGCTTATCAATAAGATTCGAATGAGGTGGCGAAGTGCCCATCATTCTTCCATCAGGCCGTGATGGCGAGAATGTGAATGATATTGACATATTTCATCGAGATTGAACCGTCACGAGCGGGGATTGATTGGAGGAGAAGGAAGGTAATCTTTTTCTTCGTTGATCAACATATGTATTATCTCCTCCATAGACTGGCCCAAATAGGTGAATTCCCTCTGATTGGCAAAATCCCGACGGGCTTTAGCATTTGCTCGCTTCACAACCTTATCCTCCATAGTTTCATTTTCTGAAGGTGGTGAGAAGGCATTTGTAACAAAAAGAAGGAGATAGGCATGCTCATGCCTGATTAATTGGCGTGTGACTTAATGCTAGTGGGTCACCAGTTCTATCAATTGTTCAATTTGTTTGGAAAGATCTTTCGTCTTTTGTTTCATGGTAAATTGGAACTTTGCATAATCCCATTTGTCAACACCATCTTTGATGGGTTGGGATGATTCACTGTTAAAATTGGAACCTTGTAAAGTGCTCAAACTGATCATGTTGACCTCTTCTTCTTTGTGTTGAGGAAAAGGGTTGTCTTGCACATGAGGTTGATCTGGTTTAGTGACTACGATCTCACCGTTGTCTATTAGATCTTGAATCTTATGTTTCAAGGCCCAACAATCTTGAGTATCATGTCCAGGTGCTCTGGCATGATAAGCACACTTCCGAGTAGCATTAAAACCCCTCCCATTAGGGTTGGATGGTGGAAGAAGATGTGTAATTTTCTTCTAAGCAATCAGAAGAGCAAGAATATTCTCGAGCGAGTCCCCTAAGGGTGTGAATGTTCAAGGTCACTTTATTTCTCCACTTTTAGGCAATGGAGGGTTTGAAGGTTGTGCTGGAAAAGGGGAGTAGTTTCTCCTCTGCATAGGCATTCTTGGATTGCCTTTTTGTCCTTGTAGTATCAAGTTAACATCCTCCTCTTTCTTTTTATGAACCTCAGGGGGTTGTTTCCATAAGATCCGGATTTGGATGTGCTCAAAGAATGACTTTAAAATGCTAGGTCTTGAATTTTACTGGGACTTCAATCCCATCTCACCATCTCATAGTGTTTGATCATTTCAGAAAATCATTTGCCAATACCAGCTAGAACTCTTTCATAGAAAGGAGCTTCTCAGACGTCTATGAAGGCCATGACCATTTCGATTCTCATCATGGAAGGAATAACTTGAGCGATGAGCGCGCTCCACCTTTGAGCATATACTCTAAATGACTCATTAGATCTTTCTTGACCTTGGTAATTTGGTACCTGGCCAGAGCCATCCGAGATTGAAAATCAGATTGAGTGAGGAAGGCGTGAGCCGACTCTTCCCAACTATGGATCTTAGAGTTGTCTAGTCCGGTATTCCACTTAAGCAAGCTTCTCCGGTCAGACTTATTTGAAGCAATTTGCATTCAGAGCTTTTCATTTTCTGCAGAAGACCCAAGTTCTCCTATGAACACCTTTAAATGTGTATAAGGATCCCCTAATCCGTCATATTTCTCAAAATTAGGGTCTTGAATTTCTCTGGATATTGAACACGTGAAATATGCAAAAGGTGCAGTATATGAAACACGCCACGTGTTCCAATCCCTTTGAGAACGCAGCAGATAGTTTCCTCCATTTGAAGGACCTTTTTCCCGATATCACTTAGGTGTACGGATCTCCTTTGAGATGGGTGTTTTCGTGGTCTTTGTTGGTTGTATCCAATCGATGTTTCGGAACTATTTTTTCCGCACCTTGAACTCAAATCCTTGTGTAGAGGATTCTGTATGTGTAGGTATCTTCGTACCCTGAGTAGACTGGTGTAATTCTTTTAGTAGGACAACCAAGTCTGTGATTTGTTTACTCAATCCGTCAAATTCTTCTTGGGAAACAACATTAGACTGATCAGAAAAAGACATGATTGGCTGTAGGCTTGTGGCCTTTTTAGACTTTGAACGGGTAACAGGCCCAATTGCTTCCCTACAAAAGACTTACGTAGTTTAGTCTTAGGGTAATATAAATGTTATCATAACATGTCCATTTAGGAATTTTGTCCTGCAAAACCGGTTGTTAATTGATAACATGTCATGCATGCACAGATATTCTTTATATTTTCCATTACATATGAATGAACATGGAATAAAAATTACAAGTAAATGCTTTTACAAGTAATTTAAAGTGGAAAGTATGAAGAGACTTCCCCCCGCGTTTGGTTTATCAGAGGCTAACCTATCTTAGGGTTACTATCGCGACTTTTCGGCATGAAGGTTCCTAGATCATCACAATTTATTTGACGGGAAGTTAATCCGGTCGTTCAACTGGAGCGAATCTGAGTGGTGCCTTTCCTGAGCCCCGGGGAATCATCCTTCCCACAAGTCCAGTAATCAAACACCAACAGGATAGCCTCCTGGTGGAGGGACCACACAACATACATTCACATATAACGTGTCTCACCATTTATGCAAAATGATGACATGTGCGAAGCACTAATATCACAGATAGATATTTAGCAGTGCGGTAATTAAGATGCATTCGTACACATTCATCATAAATGTAAATGCAACATTCACACACAAGCATACAACAATTTTGAAAAGCTTGAAATGGCGGCTTAAGCCCTCTTACTGGAGTCCCAAGCAGAGTCGCCACCTGTCGATGTCGGGATTTTTGAGTGTCCCTTTTCGTTACTTGTTCTTTGGTGTTCTCATGTTTATGTGAGATTTGTTTGAAAAAACAAGTGAAAAAGGTTCGACATGTGTAATGTCGACGATTTGACTTTAAGAGTCGCCAGTTGGTGTTTTTAACTGGTTGCACCAACGTAACCGAAAAGGTTTGCACATTGACCCAGTGTTTTGACACTGCTAGACGGGTCTATAAAACCGAGATTCATTTTGGGTCTGGGGGCTTGATTATGCGGAGGGAAGGTGTTAGGCACCCCCCGACATCCGTGTTACCATGGAGACCGCCACTTTTTAAAGAAATTGTTATATGAATGTGTGCGTTTGTGTGTGTGTGTGGATCAATGTACAATTATTTGAAAGTAGTGCGAGGCCTCGTTCGCACCTATATACACAAGGTTTGAATTTTATAGAAAAATTTAGTTTTAACCAAGATATAGCAATGACGTTTTATAAAAGAGGTTTTTCAAACCCTGTGCTCAATAGGAATTGAGACTTTTTCATACTTCCATTTCATTATTAAATGTTTGGCTTGTTTGCTTTTATTTTTGAGAGATGAAGCATTCTCGAGAAAAATAATATACTGAGTCTCGAACTCCTCATGGGCATGACATCCATCCAAGGAAATTAGAAGATAAAGTGTAAAAAATATATAAATGTCAACATAAATTTGAAAGATGTCCTTCATGGGGAACCGAATCTAGATTGAAGAACCAACCTATGATCACATGATTCCTAAGCTCACATGATACTACAATTTGTATGGAAAGCAATAAGCGATTATATATATAAAAGTCGTAAATATATATATGAGACATGATCAACCACCACGAAGCAACTCCATGGGGATCGAAATGTAAATATATAAAAGCGGTAAATATATATATATATATATATATATATATATATATATATATATATATATATATATATATATATATATATATATATATATGGATATGATCAACCACCATAAGTAAAACTGTGTGGGACGAAATGTAAAAATAAAGTCAGTAAAAGCGATCAAGCGCCACGTAAGTAAACTCAG
Organism: Panax ginseng; assembly: GCA_020205605.1. Taxonomy (NCBI): domain Eukaryota; kingdom Viridiplantae; phylum Streptophyta; class Magnoliopsida; order Apiales; family Araliaceae; genus Panax; species Panax ginseng. The sequence continues at coordinate 40,913,643 of CM035131.1, forward strand.
GCGGGCAGATTTAAATGTAATAAAAATGTAAAAGGGCCACTGAAGTAAACTCTGTGCCAGCATACAGAATGTAAATATATATGTACATATATATATATATATATATATATAAAAGCAATAAACGCACTGAGATGTGAATCTGTGCTCACCTGGATATGTCCACAACAATTATATATATATATATATATATATATATATATATATATATATATATATATATATATATAGCGATTAAACGCACAGGATATAAAATCGGGCTCATCGCATGTGAGTCGACCACAATTATATATATATATATATATATATATATATATATATATATATATATATATAAAAGCAATTAAACGCCTGCATCAAGTTTAGGCTCAATCGAGGCATAACTCGATAATGTTAGTCCATATATGAAATATATACATATATATAAGTATATATATATACAGACAGAAATGAAAACCACGGACCGAAGTCCGGGCAAACACACTCACACGACTCTCAACGTGTACAACAGTGTGTGCTAATATGAGAAGAAGGCTTTATAGAATATAAGAAGGCTTACAGTGGGCTGCCAAAGTAGACTTCTATTGACTTTAAATGGATAAACACTCAGGTCCCACCGGATAAAAGATAGCTATATGTGAGCTAACTAGTGTTTAGAAGTAAGGAAACACTCAAAAGATGTGTATGCAGAGCAAAATGGACAGGGCTTCCTCGCCTTTTTCCCTCCCTCTTCTTCTCAAATGGCTGACCCCAAGGCTTGTATATATAGACGGATGGCCGCAGGTACACATGCGGTAGCCGCAGTTGTACCTGCGGATGGTCGTGGTGCATCCGAGCCTCGCAGGTCCCGTCGTCTCGTAGTACGTGTACTCATGCACTGTAATGTCCGCTTAAACTTGCAGAACTTCAATTCGAGCATCCGAACGAGGTATATTTGACCTTCTTCGGACCGCTTGTGTCGAGAGTTACGCAATGACATAGATTAGAGGTTGTACGAAGTCAGGAAGAGGGGTCTATACCCATGGTCTTCAAGCTTCAAATTCTATCCAAAGTACTGCCACACATAATAGTCACTCAGGATTGTCAATTCTCGGCTCTTGTGGGACATTGTTGGATGTATGTATGAAGTGTTGAGATGACGTGCCATTGTCGAAGGAACAAGATGACGTTTGACTCCTCACCGGGGTTATCGCCGGTTTAAGCGGAAAGTAGACGTTGCTTAGGGTTACAGCTGAGATTGGACTACTTGTTGATATGCCGTGATATCATCTTGTTGATATGGTAAGATGACGTTGTGACTCCTCACCGGGGTTATCGTCGGTTTAAGCGGAAAACAGACGTTGCTCAGGGTTACATCTGAGATTGAACTGCTGCTTGTATGTCTCACTGTCATCTGTGAACGTTCTTGTCTGCCCGTTGTTATCTCCGGGTCTGAGGTGTGTGTGCCTCGACAGGATGTCTGAGGTTGAAGCTGATTGCATATGTTTGAAACAAGCATTTTCGGGGTTATCGCCGGAACTGCAATGACATCTCTTGGGCCTATCACCAAGGATGGGGCTGCTTCTTCCAGTGTTTCTCTGGGACTGGAACTGATCATCGCAGAGTTTCCTTGTCTGTGTGACTAAATTCTAGTGGATTCCTACTCAAGAAGTAAAAGAGATTAGGAGCAATTCAGTCTCTGAACCACTTAAAAGTTACCTGTGTCTTTACGTATTGTTCTTGTTGATTCAATCTACTTCATTATTATTCTTCATTGCTTAAATCCAAAACCATCATTTGATTTAGATCTCTAGGGGTTCTTCAAAAGAACATATTCCGTTGTGCTTATTGAAATAAGTTTATAATTAGATAAAAAGATTTTTTTTTAAAAAAGAAGATTTATTCAACCCCCCTTCTAAATCTACAAGTGCCTTTAGGAAATAACAAGTGGTATCAGAGCATGTTCTCACGAACACAAAACTTACACTTTGAGTAAATCCATGACATAAAATAAAAATGGTTTTGAGCTTGGTGGTGGAAGTAAACCACCTCTTCTTAATAAAGAAAAATTTACTAACCGGAAAGCGCATATGCAAGCATACATGGATGCCATTGATGATGATTTGTTTGAAGCTATTCTCTCTAATCCATACATTCCTACAAAGCTTTCTCCTACAATGGATGATCTAAATAAGGAGGTTGTAAAAATGCGTGAAGAATGGACAGAAAATGAAAAGAAGCACGTGTAGTTGGACAAAAGAGCCAAAAGTATTATGTTCATGGCCTTGGAGGATGAACTCTTTGAAAATGTTATAAACTGCACCACTGCAAAGGAAGTATGGGAAACATTGCTGATGATGCATGAAGAAACAAAAGAAGTCAGAGAAAACAAGCAATCTATTCTGACTCAACAATATGAGATGTTCACTCACATTCCAGGAGAAAACCTCACAGCAACATATGAAAGATTCACTATTCTTTTAAATTCTCGTAAGTCATATGGAAAGGTATATCCAAATAAAGATCTGAACATAAAGTTCATGCGAGCTCTACCCAACAAATGGGATGCCAAGACCAAAATATTTTGAGAATTAAAGAATCTGCACGAAATGACTGTGCAAAAGCTTTATGGTAATCTCCTTACCTATAAGCTGGAGCTGAATCAAAGAGCTGAAACTCTGTTTGAAAATAAAAGAAAAGAAAAAGGCATTGCTCTCAAAGCATCTGAAGGAATATCCAAAATTCATGTCGAGGCCGAAGAAGATAATCAAGAAAGCTTTGATGGTGATGATGATGATGTCGCTCTACTTGCCCGAAGACTGAGAAAGTTCATGAGAAAAGGCATCAACTGGCGACCAAGAAGGAATTTTAGCATAGGAAGATACAACAAAGAACAAGAAAAGCACTTGTGTTTCAACTACAAAAAGTCAGGTCACTTTATAGTAGAATGTAACAAGCCTCTACGAGATGATCTTGAAATCACAAGCAAAAGCATAACAAGAAGAAAGAATCACTAAAAAAAGTCTCACAAGAAAGAAAGAGGTTTAGTAGCTGATAGCTCATGGAGTGACTCAGATGATGATTCTAGCTCAAACAAGCGATGATGAAGAACCATAAGTATCCAAACTATGTCTAATGACCATAGAAGGAAAGTCTAACTTGACCACTGAATGTCAAGATATTGATATCAGTGAAGTATTTGATTTTAACTCTCCTAATGTTGACATGAATGATCTTAAATCTGATTTGCATGATATTAAATATTAATTACATATATATATGAAATGTTCAGGGTTCTATCAAAGGATTATTCTCTTCTTCAATAAGAAAAAGAGAAAGTGAAAGTAGAATTGAAAATATCTCTACGAAGCATTGTCTCTCTATCCATGCTTGAAATAGAGAATAAAAATTTGAGAAAGATAACTAAACAAACACTCTGAGAGAGTATACTCTTAACTCTAAAATAGAGGAATTGAAAAAGATAATCTCCATGTGGAATCAATCTTCTTCATCTATGAATTCACTGATCATAAGTCAGAAAATGGTCTTTGACAGATCGAGATTAGGATTTGATGGCTTGCCTTCCTTAAATCGAAGTATGGAAAATTATTTTTTTTTAAAAAACCAGTGTGTCTTCCTCTCATAAGAACATTGTGTTTGTGAAATCCAAAGAAATCATTGAACCATGCATTTCTGATCTATCAAGATCTGCTGACCAAGTGGTTACTCCAATAAATAATAGGTCACATATTGGCTTTGGTTTTGTAAAGTCACAAAGCAAGATCAAATTTACAATCAAGTTTAGACGAATTGCAGGGTTTGAAAACAACCCTAAAGGCGAATCTGGAAATAATCGTAGAACCAATTTTTGCTTTATGAAATTCCAAAATCGTAAAACTATGTGAAGACAGAGAAGTAAATCAGAAAGAATAGTATCTACAAAGTTCAAATGAAAAGAAATCCATACACGCGACACATAAATAGTCATGCATATCATAGAAATGGGCACAAATTTGCTGATTACTGCACTAAATATTATTAACTCATGATCAGGCAAATCTGGGTTCCCAAGGTAACTAACAATTAAGGACCCAAAAGAGTATGGGTACCAAAATAAATAATGATTATGCATACAGGTACCCAGGTCAACCTAATCCGTTTAGTATATGGATAGTGGGTGCTCAAGGTACATGACTGGCAACAAGGCTCTTCTAACAGATTTTAAAGAAAAAGATGGTCCAACTATTATTTTTGGAGATAACAACTCAGGAAAAACCAAAGGATATGTCTCTATCAAAAAAGGAGTCATTTTGTTCAGCAAAGTAGCCTACTTTGATGGACTAAAGCACAATCTGCTAAGCATAAGTCAGCTATGTGAAAAGGGTCATCAATTCATTTTTCTCAATAACAAATGTCAAGTTCGAGATCTAGAAACTAACTCTGTCAAGCTAACTAGATCTAGAGAAGGAAAAGTTTATGTTATGAATCTCTCTGAAGCAAGTTCCTCAGTATCAACTTGTTTCTTTTCAAAAGCTTTAGAAGACGTAAGATGGCTATGGCACAAAAGATTATCTCATCTAAACTTCAAGATTATGTCAAAGCTTACTTCAAAGGATTTAGTCAGAGGTCTACCCAAACATAATTTCATCAAGGAAAGACCCTGTAAAGTTTTTTAATTGGGAAAGCAGACCAAGAGCTCATTCAAAAGCAAGATGATCAATTCAAATGAAAAGCCACTACAACTTCTTCATATCGATCTCCTTGGGCCTATTCTAACAACCAGCCTGGGAGGTAAAAGATACTCACTAGTAATAGTAGATGACTATACCAGATTCACATGGGTATTCTTTTGAAGCTCAAAGGACGACATAAGTACTCAACTGATCATATTCTTCAAGGCAGTGATGAATGAAAATGGTGAAAAGATAAAAGCTATAAGAAGTGATCATGTCAGGGAGTTTGACTATTCTGAAGTAAATCAGTTCTGTGAAGAAAATGGCATTCAACATAATTTCTCGACACCTAGAACTCCATAATAAAATGGAGTAGCTGAAAGGAAGAATATCACACTAATCGAAGCAGGTAGAACTCTCCAAGCAGTAGCTCGACTGCCTGAGTATTTCTGGGCTGAAGCTGGTAGCACTGCATGTTATACTCAAAATAAATCCTTAATCCACTCCATGATCAAGGAGACACCCTACGAGCTATGGAAAGGAAAAAGCCAAACATTAGCTACTTTCGTGCTTTTGGTTGTACATGCTACATTCTCAACAATTAGAAAAAATATCTGACCAAATTTTAGCCTAAGTCAGATGAAGGAATCTTCTTTGGATACAAAGCCTACAAAGTTTTCAACAAGAATACTCTGATAGTAGAAGTATCTATCCACATCACGTTTGATGAATCTGATGAAGGTGAACCAAACAAGACAACTCAAGATGAAGTGATAGGTTTCCAAGTCTTAATATTTATTTTGATGATAATAATAATTGGAAAAAAGGGTAATTAAATTAGAATCCTCTCCATAAAGTTTTATTTGTGTTTTCAAATCTTATTTACTTTGATCAAAAATATTTTCTAAGTTGAAATAACATTTTCTCAACCTTGATAATTTAATATCAAGTGTTAAAAATATTATTTCACAAAATAACATTTCTCCAAGGCAAATATGATTCCTATTTTCTTTCAAAATATTATATTCAAGCTTCAAAATTATTTTCACAAAAAAGGGTAAAAAGATTTTTTTTTTTTTTATCAAAAATATTTGCATGCAACCGTGCTAAATTATTAAAATCTTAAATGTGCATTTGTGTGTGCATCCGTGTATGCAAAGAGTTTTTTGAATTAAGCTTTTAATGTCCATTTGACCAAAAGAAAGGAGACATCCATTATTTGGACAAATATTTGTTGATCCGTTCATGTGCTGGGAGATATAGAAAATTGGCATGTGCTCATTTAATACATTTAAAGGTAGTCAAATTTTTCAATGATCCTAAGCTTTCCAAAATTCGGATGGTCTCTGAGTAAACAATCTGTGTGATCAAAACTGATAAACTTCATTCGATACCTTCATTTCAAACAAATGACTTTCAGCATTACCCCATTACTCCATGAATTTCAAACAAATGAATTTCAAATGAATTTCAGCAATCTGTGTGATCTTTGAAAGTTAATATCTCACTCATTACCCCATGGATTTGAGCTTCCAAATACTTAATTTAATCTACTAATGAAGTATAACACATTGATATATGGATTCACTTTAAATAGTTATTAAGCTCACTTTAATTTTGGCTCAAATTATAACAGTAATAGTGCAGGGGTTATGGCCCCTCCATTCTCGCTTTCACAAGATAACATAGAACTGCAGTTTGTTACTAACCATTTAGGTAAGTTACATCGAGTTATTTGATGTTTGTTTTTCATATATTTTACGCTGATTGTGAGAATGAGATATAAAATAATAACACAAGAATTTTACGTAGAAAAATTAATTGGAAAAAATCACGGGAAAAGATCTCTAAAATCCACTATGAAAATAATATGGAGAATACAAAACTCTTAACCGAGTTTATTTTCTATCTATACTCTCACTCTTTATCTGATCTCACTTTTCTCTAACTAGTTATTGTGGTGTGTCTAAGCTTGTGAGGATGGGTGCTTTTTATAGGCAAGAGCTTCCGACAATTAATCGCAACAGGGAAACATAATATTAATGTGGTCGAAAATGGCTTATGGATTTATTTCTTATTCACTTAATCCTCTGATACCACCTACCTTCATACTAAAATATCACTAAGCTGTGTAACTTTTATATCATTCATCTTGTTTTCCATTTTCAGGGCTGACCCTAAGTTTTTAATGGCCTAAAGCGAAAATAAAAAAATTTGGGCTTATTTCATTAGGTAAATTTTTTGTGATCATTTAAATTTAACTGACGTGGTCTAGTCTCTTTTATTTGAGTATATATATACATAAAATAAATACCTCTTGGGGGCCCTACAATTTTGTCAATTTTAGTGGGCCTAAAGCTCAAGCACCTTGGGCTTTAGCCCAGGGCCGGTGCTGTCCATTTTCAAGAGTTAGTCCAATCCTGATTCCAGCTTTATTAATTAATTGGCTTCAGAAACCAAAGTGTACTTTCACGTCTTTTTATTACTTAGGTTCTGTTTGATTACCTCTTAATGACTTAATGGATTTGCCTCTGATTCGGTCAGAGGCAAATCTTGTTTGGCAATTTTTTTTTTGCCTCTTAATGGCTCTTAATCGGTTAGATACAAAAATAATTCTATAGCATCTAGAGGCATGTCTGAGCGAGAAAATATTTTTTTAGGACAAAAATAACCTCATCAATATTACAAATTCTATATGTTATCCCCAAAACAAATTTAACCTACAATCTGGCGTTGCTAGTCTTCTCCTTCGCTACTAATCTTCTCCTTCGTTACTACTCGATCTTCTTCTTTTGCCGGTAAATCTTATCTTCCTTTTTCATCTATTGTTCATTATTATCAATTGCTACATGATAAGATCACTCTTATAGCATCTTTGCATAACCCTCTTCTTCTGCGTAAGATTTCTGTAGATCCTTATCAATAATTGTGTTATTTGTTTTTGTGGATTTTTCAAATTTTTTGACTTCATCTAAACTTTATCTATTTGTAATAAAAAAAAATTTAAAGGCCAATGAATCGAAGTCTCATTATCCTTTTTCTCTCTAGCAGAAACCATAACCCTAGGTGTCTTAAATGGGTAAACTGCCCTTAATGATTTTAAGATTCCAAATCAAGTGATACTATTCATTTTAAAGTTTGGCTTCTCATTCTAAAGTCTGCATTGCATGGTCCCGTGTATGATCGAACATTGAATGGGTATAATAATGTGTTTGTAAGTTTTAATGTGTTCATTTTATGAGTTTGATGTTTAAAATTTGATCTACAAGTATGCTTCTTTTTTTCCTTTTTCTTTTGATGATTTGCTTATTTGGTTGCAAACTCATAATATATGATCTTTGCTATACATTTGTAGGATTCAGTGTGATGGTTTTAAGGATTTAATTTGATATTATTGATAGTTACAACTAGTTGATTAGTTGCAAAATGAGCTATTTATTGGTTAACTATTTGGTTGAGTTGAATGTTGTAGTCTATAAAGTATAATTTGTTCTTTATTGTCAAACTATTTAAATGTTTGCTTTTTATTGTTTACACCTTTTATAATCTATGTACTTTAGGTATGGAACAAAACAGTGAAACTCAAAAACCAAAGGGATATAGTTATCGCTTGCTTCGCAATCCATAATTTCATAAGGAAGTATAACATTGAGGATGAATTGTTTGCTCAATATGATCGAGATTACATGTTTGACGATGAAGCGGAGCAAAATGAAGGAAACAAAGAAGAGGAACACGATGAACCACAATAGGATGATCAAGGCGTAGAATTTATGGTTAATCTACGTGAACAAATTGCACTTCAACTCTTAACAATTGTTTGAAGTTAATTTAATTTGTATGGTTGAATTATTAGGTTATGTTGATATTTTTGGGACATGATACTATGTTTGAATTAAGTTAATTTAATTTGTACATTTTCATTTTTATTTTATCATATTGTGGTCAAAATATTATAAATATGTATTTAAAATACTATTCAGACCTTTCTGATTATCAAACATGTTTTGCTTAAACTGTTCAGAGGGTTAAAATGGTAAAATATTATATTCAGACATTTTGGAAAAATTAATTATCAAACAACATTTTTTCATTCAGACACAATTCTGGACAGAGACTCTAAATTATTCAGATGTCTAAACTGTTCAGATCTTAATAATAAATTTTATAAAACACCACCTTAGTGTTGCTCACATATCTGTTCTTTCAATTCAGCCTGAGAATTTCTAAATTATACTCCCTTCTTTTTTAATATTAGAGATCCATTTATAAAACGAGGACTTTGAAAGTTTTTCTTTAACATATCCCAACCATTTTTTTTCCTGAAATGTATGTAACACTGGAGGCATGATAATACTCGATCTAAATTTAATATATAGTAATAACATGTTAAGAATTTCTTGTCACTTTATAGTCTAAAATTAGAAATATATATCTCTAAATTTGGAATAGACTAAAAAGTAAAATTTATCTCTAATTTTGAAACCGAAGAAGTAATAAATTTTTCTCAAGGTCAGATGTGTATATATATATATAGCTCATCTTTTATCTTTAGTGAGCAAGTTTGTATCTATGAAAAATGTTCTATGTTTCTCTTAAAATAATTTTCACTATAGCTCCTTAATTGAAATGCCACTCTCTTGTAAAACTGCATTAGCTTAGTGTGCATATAAAGAAGATTTCTTCTTACAAATCTTTTATTGATGACCATGCAAAAGACAACACATGAAAGCGGAAAGGAAGGAAGGATTGCGCATCATCAAAGGCCCATCGGTTCCAGTACAGTAAAGGAATTCGTTTTGGAAAAATCAATGATGAATCCAGGTAATAAATTTACTCATTGTTTTATATTAGAGTATATATATATATATATATATATATATATATATATATATATATATATATATATATATATATATATCGATTTAAAATCTCACCTCTTATCTACTATACCGCTTCACCCCCTTTAATGAATTTGACCGGCGACGATTTATCGGTCCCGTCGCTATATATATAAAGTCGTCGTCTTACTTTTTTTAATGCAAAATAACATATAGTATTGACCGAATCGTTGTCCGATCTGTCGCTAAAGGGGGGTGAGCAAAGTATGTTAGATAAGGGGTGAGCTTAAGATCCTGACCGTGAATCCGGACCCTGAATTTTTTTTTTTTTTTTGGTAAAACAACTAAAAAAAATTAAAAAATTATAGAACTGAAATTTTTCCATAATATAATGTTTTGGGCGTGATTTGGATACCTACACAAAAAAATGTATGTATAGTATTATGTAAAAATTCAAGTTCCATAATTTTTTTTTTTTTAGTTGTATAAAAAAAAAAGAAAAGGTCTAGACGCTACTAAAATACTATATATATACGGTCACGTTCTGATCAGGTCTCCCGGACATAAGTTAAAATCCAAACTTCTGTTATGAGCCAATGGATGATATCCAACGGTTGGGAAAAATAAACTTGGACCATCATTCTGAACGGGTTACGAGTCATTTTAGCTCCATTTCCATTTTACAGCTTGAAACTCTGGCCGACTCTCTCTCCATTCCATTTCACGACCTCCATTCCATTCGCGACTCTCTCTCTCTCTCACACACAAAGCTCCGGAAGAAATCAGCTCGCAAAACTCTAGCCCAAAGCTTCCGTTGTCTCTCTATCTCTCGCTGTCTCTCTGTATCCAAGGTAAATCTAGGGTTGATGTCTCTGTCTAAGAATGGTGAAACAATTGTGAACTAGGGGTGTAAATGTTATTGAAATTCCAAAATTCCACAATTAATGTGTCTAGGGGGTGTAAATCCATTAGTGTGTCTAGGATTTACACCCATGATTCTAGTTTTATGCCTTTTCTGTTTTGGCTTGTCTACTTCCCCCAATTTTTCATGACTAGATATGAAGTGCCACCCATGGCTAAACTACTATTAAGACCTTATCATTTTGTGCTCTACTGTTTTGTGATGGTCTCGTTCTTGATCAAAGTAGCATGGAAAAATAGGTTATTCTTATTACAGCAGTACTCTTGTTATTCTTATTAGTAATACAGAAAGAATTGGAGACACCCCTTTTGGCATCTTGAAGAGAAAGCCCTTGAAATGTAGTTTTTTTCTGTGTACATAATAGAGAATTTTAAAAGGTCAGTATATTTTCATGGGGAAAAAAAAGAGTTGGATCATAAAGCAGCTGCAAATGGTCAGTTCACTTGGACAATCTATAGAAATAAGTTGCATTTTATATAGAGAATTTCATTTGAGATTACCTTTGTTATAAAAATATGACACAAATACTAGTATTATACACACAACTGTCTATATAAAATGCAACTCATGTCTACAGACAGACTAACTAAATGCAACTCATGTCTACAGACAGACTGCCTAAATGTAAGGCTGATTTGAACTACTAGAATCAAATTGGGTTCTGGGTATGGACAAAATAGAATAGTTGAAATCCGAGTTTTGTTCATATGTTATTGTCATGATATGCGGATTACCAACTGTTGAATGTCTCAAAAACATTGCATTCTTATGGTGGTTTTGGCAGATAAGGTTCAACAAAGGCGTGTCTACTTCAAGGAACATGAGCATTCAAACTCATGATACCCGATTTTGAAACAAGATGTGTTATTGTCGCCTGAGAGCTGGTATGAGAATATCTGAATCAGAGAAGAATATCCTGGAAAGCTCTACTATGACTGTTTAAGGGAGAAGGACAAAGGAAAATGTAAGTTTTGGGACTGGTGCAATCCAGTTGTGTATGGCGAACCCAACTCCGCTGTTGAAGCACACGTGCAGTTGCGCATCAATGATGATGCTCGACTTGGAGTCATTGAAATCAATGTGGCACATCTTAAACACATCGTCAATATCATCGTGTTCTTTTGTGGGATATCCTTGGTAGTGTCGGTTATGTCACTTGTCAAGTGATTGTAATGACTGTAATGATTGTAATGATTGTGTACTTGGCTATCCTAACTGGGTTAAGAAAGTACTGGATGATTATCTTGAATATGATTGTCTTGTTGAAAATATGGATGTTAACTTTTATCTGTTTGAGCTTGTAAATAATAAGTACTAAAGGTTCTTTTCTTAATTAGTCAATATTGGGTTAAATGGTTCTTTTCTTAATAAGTACACTGTTTTCTAGACTTCATACTCTTAAACATAAAGTGACTACTGTGTCTTTGCATCTTGTTTCAAGCAAAAGGTGGACCTTAGAAAAAAATATATATAAAATCAAAGTAGCACATACACTTGTATTCTTTTCAAAATGAATGAAAGCAAGAACATTCCTGTAGGACATCTATTAGGTATCAACCCCCACCTTCTCTAAAAGGTTCTCTTGGCCATATGTATAGTTATTCACCAATAATAACAATATACATATATTATGGGAATGATGTCTATCAAGCCGATAGCTAGCTAGTTAAGGGTTTAATCATGCAGAAATAATGTTATTAAATAAATCTCATTTCTCATATAGCTAGTTAAGGCAATCAAAGCACCATGTTTTCCAAATAGGTCTCTCAAAGAAATAGAGCAGCCCCTGCCAAAACACAACAGCTCTTTGGGTCTACTTTGCCAAAACAGAACAAAAGAAGCAAGAAACTTATTATAGACATCGTAGATCCACACATGAAAGAAACTTATTAAAATACAAAAAAAATACAAGACCGGAACAAGCAGCCCCTGCCACAAAGACTCCCATCCTGAAACACGAAAAATGTCATCATGTCAAGTACAAGAATAACATCAATGTCAACTATAAGATGGAGACAAAATTGCAATAAGAAAAACAATCAAACAAAGACTTACAATCATCGTTAATGTCAACGTCCTCCTCATCGTACTCTCCAACAAGTTTTGGACAATTTCTTTTATCATGCGACACTCCAACAATCCCACAGCCATTGCATTTCCTAGCCTTCTTAATAGCCTTCTCTTTTCCTCCCTTAAGTCGTTTACCACAACCCTTTGTCCTTACCGAAAATGGTTCTTTGAGACTTAGATGTTGGCTCTCAAAAGAAATGGGCATGTTGATACTCCCTTCCACATCCATGCTACCATGATTCATGGCGGAAAACCTCATTTGAGTTGATAACAACAATTCTTTAAACTCTTTTGTATCATCTTCACATAATGCAACTTCATCAATAACATTAGACGCAATTTGGAAGAGACTACTCTGCCTCAGTAACACAGAAGTATCACATATTTCACTCACCCTCCCACCCAAGTCATCCATAACTCTTCCACATTTCGTAGATTTTGTCCACCTCCGCAAGATGTACTGATTAGGTAATCCATAACCTGTTTTTTTGTGAAATATGCCAACATATGCCTACATGGAATGTCATCACTCTCAAACATCTGAAAACTACATTTAACAAAGTTTAATGACTTGTCAAACGAAAGCTTACGGTCATTAGAATCACCATCCTTTACCCTCTGAACATTGTACATACAGTTGTTGTCATCTTTAAATGTTTGTGTTACCACATACTTGCCACTTTCAAGCAGTTGTTCTTGAAACTTGTAAAAAATAGTATGTGTGTACAACTCACTCATCTGGTATTCCATGACCCACCCAGTTACAGTTTGTGGCTTTTGATTGACATCCTTATGATCGAAATCTAGTTCATTATGTCGTATTTTTGCAAGTCCCCTATTAAACTGCGTCAAAAAATCCAACAGTGAGTTTTGAGGAGACACATACTTCTTGAAAAAGGCATGAGCCCCTTCAACTCTTTGGCTACTAGTTATGTGGGCAGAAAAAATATGTCTCAAAAATGCCGGAACCCATCGTTCGCGGATTTCATACATCTCTTGTAACCAATCATTCGGGTCAAATATAGTTTTCTCTACAACCTTCGCCCATCTTCTTTCAAACTCGTCTGAGCTCTCAGATTTCCATATACAACAACTCAACTAGCCATAATGTTCTTTGTAGGGAATTGGACCTAATTTTTCAGAAATTTTTTTCAAAATGTGCCAAATGCAATACCTATGAAAAGTATTTGGAAGCATAGCATGAATTGAATTTCAGATTTACGGATCTTGATCGGTTATGATCATTTGGGTAAGCTACCCAAGATCGCTTTCAACCATTCCTTGAAAAACCAATCAAAAGCATCAATCTTTTCACTACTTAATAATGCACACCCTAAAAGAGTTGTTCGCCCATGGTGATTAACCCCTACTATAGGTGCGAAAATCAAATTGTAGCGTGTCAGATTGTAAGTTGTATCAAATACAACAACATCCCCAAAACTTTGTATGACTTTATACATGTTGTATTCCGCTAAAAACAATGAATCATGACACCCTCCTCTTTGCTTCGAATGTAAAAAGTAAAACCGGATTCTTTTTTTTTCTCATCCTTAAAATATTGAACAAATGATTAACATCATGTCCCTTTAAAGCCCTCATCCGATCTCTTTCAGCATTATAAAGATCTCGTGTTGTACATCCAACATTTTCAAGACCTCCAGCTTCCATCTCTAAAATACTCATTTGTTGCCATGTTGGCACATTAGCTTTTGATAGTTGTTCTGTTAAATTTCTTTTGGCAAGTGTCACTACACGATGAGAGTGCAACAAATGTACTTTTCTTGGGGTCTTAAGAGGATGGTTGTGACGCCCCCAAAATAGGTATACATCATCCAACTTGGGTCGCCACTTACATGGTACAGAATATAAATACAATCTTAAATATACAACATGAGCTGTGAGTTTTAATACAAATATTGTCTTCTAGACAGTATTCAAACTCAAAATAAGTCCTCAATACATTTATTATCACACTATTTCATAAAATATTGAGGACTACTAATGTTATCATCTGGACCGTCACTCCGTTCCCCGACTAGTCCCTACTACGTTCTCATTTCCTGAAGAGAACAATGAAAGCAAAAGGGTGAGCTCAACTAGCCCAGTAAGAAATATTATGGCTAAGATAATGCAGAATAAATTATCGTTAGCTTTCAATAGTGTTAAACTGATACAATATAACAAACATCAAGTTTAACTGCAGCGAAACAAGCAATTCATTAGAAGAGTTAAGTAGAGAATAAAATCTACTATCTTCTATGATTTTAAAGGTTTTTCATCACTTTTATCGCTGAGACTCAGCTTATTAAATAAACCACGTCATCCCTGCACTACAGCCAAGGATATTCATTAGTATCACGACCACAAATTATCCATGCACTACGGGCCAAGGATATTCGTGTTTTCATCAATGGTCACGATCATGCCAACAACTGTCCATCAATGCACTACGGGCCAATGAGGACTTTTACCACATCATTTGTAACATTACGGTCATGACTATACCGAATAATCCCTGGTCATAATCATACCAAGTCCATCTATGCACTACAGGCCACAAATGACTTTCAACATAATATAAACATGAGGATGATGACAATGACATAATAATTCAATAAAACAAGTTCAAGAATTAAATTTTAAAGATTTATAAGTTAATTTATCTTGAACTCAAAAACGTCCAAATTGTCAACATGATACTGCTTTGTGGAGTAAAGTTCAAGAATGCTCAGAAGAATATTTCCATGAAAGATACTGGATGAAGTGAAAATATCCAGGATATTCTACTAATTTCATGGAGTATAGAAGCCAAAACTTTAACCAACTGAGTATAATAGAATATATGAACCTGCAAATGGATTTTCGCCCGCCATGCGGTAATCCACGTAGACAGATCATTTCCATAATTTTATAAGGAATGAATACAAAGGATCATTCACCATGCATGTGGTAATCCACATAGACAGGTTATTCCAACAGAATAATAAAGAATAGAATAACAGAAGAATTCAAGATGATGCGATAGATCAAGATGCAGAAAAAGTTATTCCTAACGTAATAATAAAGAATGGAACCAGTGTCACGAAATGCATGCATGCATGGATATTACAATGAAAAATAAAGAATGGAATAACAATAGAATTCACCAGGCATGCGATAGACCGCACAGACATGTTATTACAACAGAATAATAAATAATGGAACCAGGTCATACGTAATACGCATGCAGACAGGATATTCAAAAGTAATAATAAAGAATGGAATAATGAAGAATTTCACCATGTATGCGGTATTTCAGATGCATGAAAGTTATTCCAACAAAATAATAAATAGTGGAACCGAGTCACGCGAATATGCATGCACATGATATTCCAACAGAATAATAAAGAATGGAATAACAGAAGAATTTCACCATGTATGTGGTACTTCGCATAGACAGGTTATTCCAACAAAATAATTAAGAATGGAATAACAATAGCTCTCTTCATTAAAATGAAAGAAATAATACCCCTTACCTTAGAATAAAGCTGGATACTGGAATAGAGAGGTAGCAGACTTCTCTTCTTCTTTCTCTCTATAATAATTGCTCTATAGCTTTAGTGAATTGGTGAGAAATGAAGGAATAATGAGCTTCTATTTATAGAAAAATATAGTCTCGATAATTGCACATTTTGGGGCTCAAAATATTACAATACAATACCTCCAACTTTTCTTTCATTTTTAATTTAGTCCTGCAAGTATTATCAAACTTGCACCACCTCCCCTAATAGTAAATAATGTGAATCAATAGTTCAATCATGTGATTCAATAGTTATAATCATGTGAAAATATGAATAACAGTATAGTACCTCCATCTATACCTCCATCTTTAACTTAGTCATGCAAGTATTATCAATCTTACACCAACTCCCCTAATAGTACATAAATGTGAATCAATAGTACACACATGTGAACAAATAGTTATAATCAAGTGAATTAATAGCAATTAATTGCTCATTTATCCGATTAATTACCCGATAACTTCCAGACATCAATTATTATCGAAATAAATGTCAATTTTCACGAACACTAATAATTCCAACACAATGGAACTATCAATTTCATCTTTAATTAACACGAACTTATTCATCATTAATATTATAATTCACAATATTTAACAACCAGGTCGTTCCCAAGAAAGAAGGGCTTCCGATAAGGATTTCTCCTATTGCGCATACAATTAGATGACCAAACCTCTCCTCGATGTAACTTCAGACATTGTAAATATTGTAATTTAATAATATGAATAACTTTTTGTCGTCTCAATTATTGATTTAATAATATATCATATTATGCAGATGATATTGTGACAATAATTGAGTCAATAATATGAGAGATATGATGCAAAGAATTATCGTAGCAATAATTGAGTATAACTAAGTGACTTCTCACGTAAAAGATCAATAACCAATACAATCGCAGTGCTACTACGCAACCACGCATATTATCGTACTTTTACTGGGTAGTTCAACAGGTTTTAACGGTAACACTTTCGTTGTTATTTTTATAAAAGATAATTTTGTCGTTTTTTACTAATGACAATAATATTGCTAGGGGTCCACTAATGATTGTCTGTAGTCGCATTTAATATTCCCCGTTAAAACGAATATTTCCCACCAATCGAATATTATATAACCACTTGCTTACTTTGCAAAATTTGTAAATATTACCCACAACTATAATATTATTTCAAATCCACACCATAATATTAAAAAAAAATATTTCGAGAAATTTAAATCTTTATTCATAAAATCTGGGGTCTCACAATCTCCCCTCCTTATGAAATTTCGTCCTCGAAATTTACGTACGTACCTGGTATGCCGAAGAGGTGAGGATACCTTGACTTAATTTCATATTTCAACTCTTGAGGTATAACCTTGAATACCTTTATCGTCGAAAACATTACACGTTGCATACGTTCATGCCTGATGTCCTCCGATTGCCTCTGAATGCACATCAGTCCCTAAAATAGCCACTTTAGGCCTTGATACCAACCTCAAATATCAAAATATAAAGAATAAAAGTTTTAGGTCTACTCGTTATCTTTTCGAATCATCCTGAATCACCTCAATCGAGGTTTATATGAAAAGGTTATGCCCAATTTACTAAAGGACGTCCGGACAGATTTTGGCTTAACACTTGACCAGCGCCTAGGCGCCTAAATTTGGCCTTGGGCAAGCGCCTAGGCGCCCAAGAACAGATTCTAAGTGCTGAGCCTAGTGCCTAGGTGCTCGACCTTTGGCACTTAACTCCAATTTTCCAGATTTTGCAACTTTTCACACACATACTTCAAATCTTCATAACTTCTTCATCCGTTATCGGAATTAGTCCGTTTTGAGGCTATGAAAAGCTTGTAACATGCTCTATAAAACCCCTATGATTTCATAATTTTTCAGATTCATTAATTATTCCGAAATTTGGCTCCAAAGTCCCCCAAGACTAAGTTTTTACTAACAACGATACGTGAAAAACGTTATGAACACGCGACATACTTAGCGGTAAAATGAGTCTATAAGCCACAGTTCCTACTCGATCAAGGATTTTAAATGGGCCAATAAAATCGAGGGTTGAGATTTCCTCTCTTCATCGATTATTGCTTCTAGAATAACGCCCTCTTGAACCTTCTTCTTCACATTCATCAGCTCCAGGTGTGTAGTTTGTGCGTTTAACTTTATCGATTAAAGTTGATTCTAATCGTATATTCACTATCTTCACGTGGGTCCCTAGAGTCTTTAACTCTATCTTCAATTTGTAAGTTATACGAAAAGGGTTTTTGTGTTAACAACATCGCACTCGTAAACGCATACGATCTTCTACTCAACGCGTCAGCTACCACGTTCTCTCTTCCATAATGATATTGAATGGTATGATCATAATCTTCAACAACTCGAGCCAACGTCTTTGGCACATTATATGATCATTTTAGGCAAAGAAATATTTGAGGGTTTTAGAAATGGGTTTTATACTGGGGTCAATACAAAATTCGATTTCACGCTCTAGGGGTAAGCTAAGAAGTCTTCAGGAATACATCAGGAAATTTATTAACAATAGAAATATCATTCAAAACTGTGACCCTCATCCAAGACTTAGATAACACGTCACATTGATATCTATCAACTTGCCACCGTTATTCACAACCT
Source organism: Panax ginseng (assembly GCA_020205605.1). Lineage (NCBI taxonomy): Eukaryota > Viridiplantae > Streptophyta > Magnoliopsida > Apiales > Araliaceae > Panax > Panax ginseng. The sequence continues at coordinate 40,932,304 of CM035131.1, forward strand.
CCCCTACGAAAAGTTTGGCTTCGGAGCATTCCACACAAGGAAGTCAACAACGAAAGGATCGAGACTCTTTACTTATGGCTTGATATAACAGTGATTAACTTTAGTGGTTTGGTTGCTTGAATTCGCATAACAGGTTGGTTAGGAATATGAAAGCTAACAACCTTACGAAAAGCATGATAAGTAGTTAACCAATCGATTCCTAAAATTACATCAAAGACAAGTATTTTCAAAGAGATAAGATCGATAGGTAACGTGAAAGTGTCGATTTGAATCAGCAAGAGTTATAAACAGTGGAGGTAACGAAGGTTTCTCCTAACGGAGTTTCAACCGATAAGTCAAAGTCTAACTTCTCTGGGTCAAATTTAAACATTGAGCACAAGCAAGAGAGATAGAAGAATGGGTAAAACCGGTATCTAATAAGGTATAGACTTCGCAAGAATTTATAATTAACTAACCCGTGCTAACTTCGTTCGGGTTACTCGATTTTTGAGAAGTCACGAAAAACGCTCTTCCTGAAACCACCAACTTTGTTTTGTCCGTATCCGCCTTTGGTACCACCGTCCCAGATGAACTTGACTTTGGTTCACGACAAAATCGGGCTAGGTGACCTTCTTTTCCACAATTGTAACATGCTTTGGACTGCATCACACAGTTTGGACTGATATGACCCTCCCCTCTGCATTTGAAGCATACAATTGGTGGTCATTCTCCTTCCTTGAAAATGGGTGTTGGTGCTGCTGTCTTTCCATCGTTGTTGAACCTTCCCTTCTTGAAATTTCCACTCCTATTATCTTGGCCATGATTACCACCGAAGTGATTACCATTACTGGCATGTTGATTCCCTCCACGTTTGTTGTCACCGCTTCGATGACTGCTACCACTGGTATTATAGACTTGCCGGTTACTCTCTCTCGGTTGTGTTGACTCATTATCACGCTCCAATAACTAAGCCCTATTCACAACATCTGAATACAAATATAGTTTATGAGAGAGAAGGTATTGACGTATCTCGGGTTTCAAACCTCTTAGAAACATCCGCGTCATTCTCTCCTTATTATCAACCAAGTGGGACGCAAACCGAGATAACTTGGCAAACTTAGCTTCGTACTGCGACACGGTCATGTTATTTTTCTCCAGTTTAATGAACTCTACCTCTTTCATGTGACGAATACTTTCGGGAAAGTACTTGTCGTTGAACAATTTTTGGAACTACTCCCAAGACATCTTCAGTGCGGCAGGTTGAGTACGCTTTACAGATTCCCACCAGTAATCTGCCTCTGCTCGCAACATGAAGGTGGCAAAGGGAACCTTTTACTCCTCGAAGCATCCCAAGACATCAAATATCTTGTAGATCTTCTTTATCCACGTCTCCGACTTAAGTGGTTTTGGCTCTCCAAAAAACTCCGGTGGTCCCAGCTCCTTGAAGCATTTAGCGGTGGACTGGTCCGAGAAGTTGCCAGTGTTTCCACCTACATTTTGGACAGGAGCCGCTCTCGCCTGATGTTACAAGAATTGCATAATGTAAGACCCCAACTTTTATGAATAAAGATGATTTTTCTATAATTATTATTTTTGAATATTATGGAATGAATTTGATATAATGTTATAGTTGTGGGTAATAGTTATAAATTTTGAAAAGTACGCAAGTTGTTATATAATATTCGATTGGTCGGGGAATATTCGTTTTAATAGGAAATATTCGTACGACGGTTCAATCATTGGTGGACCCCATAACGAAATTATTGTCGGATTGAGAAAACGACAAAAATATTTTATGAAAATAATGACGAAAGTTTTATCGTTAACTGTTGAAACACCCGGTGTTAAAAGTACAAGAATACGCGTGGTTGCATAGTAGCACACAGTATTGATTATTGATGCTTACGTGAGAAGTCACTTAGTTTTGTTCAATTATTGCTACAGTAATTGTTGCATAGTATCTAACATTATTTGATTCAATTATTGTCGATATTTTATATATTATTAAATCAATAATTGAGACGACGATGTTATTAATATTATTATTTGCAATATTAACGATGTCTATAAGTTCTGCTAAGGAGAGGTTTGGTCACTAATAATTACGCGCACTGATAGGGAGAAATCATTATTGGAAAGCCCCTCTTTCCAGGAACGACACGGTCGATTAATATTGTGAATTATAATAATAATGATAAATGTTGTTAAAATGTTGAGGAATTTTTTATGAAGTATTTGTTGTAGGTTGGCGTATTATATGAACCCCCCACTTTCTCACTTGAGGCTGATACTTCAAGAGCTTCGTGAATATAAGCTTTATGCCAAGTTGAAGAAATGCGAGTTCTGGCTTAAGGAAGTGGCATTCCTGGGGCACGTGGTATCAAGTCATGGAATATCTGTTGACCCAACAAAGATTGAAGCTATTCAAAGCTGGGAGCAACCTAAATCAGTGACCGAAGTACGTAGCTTTCTCGGCTTAGTTGGTTATTATCGAAGATTCGTAGAAGGGTTTTCTCGAATCGCTACTCCCTTAACTCAGCTGACTCGGAAAGATACAAAATTTGGTTGGAACGAGGAATGTGAGAAGAGTTTTCAAGAACTCAAGAGAAGACTCATTTCAAAGACTGTTACGACAATACCATCCGCTCGGAGGATTTGTCATCTACAAAGATGATGCTTCGGGCAAAGGGTTAGGATGTGTTCTCATGCAACATGGGAAAGTCATAGTTTATGCCTCTCGACAACTCAAAGAATATGAGAGGAATTATCCTACTCATGATCTAGAGTTAGCGTGCGATCATTTTGCACTAAAGATTTGGAGGCATTACTTGTATGGGGGAGAAAGTGGAGATCTTTACGGATTATAAAAGCCTCAAATATTTCTTCACTCAAAAGGAACTCAACATGTGATAATGACGTTGGCTTGAACTATTGAAAGATTATGATCATACCATCCAATACCATCCTGGAAAAGCGAACGTGGTAGCTGTCGCATTGAGTAGAAGATCATATGCGGGTACGAGTGCGATTTTGATAACGCAAAGGCCCATTTTGTGTAACTTGCAAAGGATGGAGATAGAGTTAAAGACTCCAGGGACCCATGTGATGATGGCGAATATACGAGTAGAACCGACTTTAATTGATAAAGTTAAAACTGCTCAAGTTACAAATCTGGAGCTGATGCATATGAGGAAGAAAGTGCAAGAAGGTGCTATGCCGGAAGCAAGAATCGATGAAGAAGGAATACTTCGAGTCAACTCCAGACTTTGTGTTCCTAACGATCCTGAGTTAATTATAAAATCATGATGGAGGCGCACAACACACCATTTGCAATCCATCGTGGGAGTACCAAAATGTATTGTGATCTTCGTTATACATTTTGGTGGAGCAATATGAAGAGAGAGATAGCGCTGTTTATCTCAAGGTGTCTAACTTGTCAACGAGTCAAGGCGGAGCATCAAGTACCAAAAGGTCCATTGCAACCACTTAAAATTCCAGAATGGAAGTGGGAGCACATTACCATGGATTTCGTTACTGGTCTTCCCACGGTTTCTCAAGGCATAGATGCAATTTGGGTCATTGTTGATAGATTGACCAAGTCTGCTCATTTCTTACCAATACGAGAAACTTATACACTTGAATGTCTTGCTCGTATGTACATAAACGAGATTGTAAGACTGCATGGTATGCTAGTATCCATAGTTTCTGATCAAGACCCAAGATTCACTTCACGATTTTGGGTTAGTTTGCAAAAAGCTATGGGCATAGACTTACGATTTAGTTTGGCATATCATCCTAAGACGGACAGACAATCAAAGAGGACTATTCAAACTCTTGAAGATTTATTAAGACTCTGTGTCCTTGACTTCAAGGGAAGTTGGGACAAGTTCTTACCATTTGTGGAGTTTTCTTACAACAACAGTTATCAAACAAGTATTGGCATGGCTCCATTCGAGGCGTTGTATGGAAGAAAGTTTCGTTCTCCAGTATGCTGGGATGAGGTGGGTGAAGCAACGTTGTTGGGACCAGAGTTGGTACGTATTACTACGGAAAATATTCAAATGATCCGACAACGTATAAAAACCTCACAAGACCGACAAAAGAGTTATGCTAATCTTCATCGAAAGGACGTGGTATTCGATATTGGAGATCATGTGTTGTTACGTGTTGCTCCATGGAAAGGAGTTACGAGATTTGAAAAGAGAGGAAAGCTCAATCCTCGATTCATTGGCCCATTTCTAATCCTCGATCGAGTAGGGACTGTAGCCTATAGACTCTCTTTACTGCCAAATATGTCTCGTGTTCATAACGTTTTTAATATATCCATGTTACGTAAATATGTGAAAGACCCGAACCACATTATTGAGTTAGAACTAGATGAAATAGAGGAAGATTTAACGTATGAAGAGGTTCCTGTTCAAATCTTGGATAAAAAGGAACATATTCTACGCTCCAAGGTTATACCTTAAGTCAAAGTTTTATGGAGGAACCACGATGTTGAGGAAATGACCTAGGAGTTAGAATCTGAAATGAAATCAAGGTATCCTTACCTCTTCGACATACTTGTCGGATTGAGAAAATGACAAAAATATTTTATGAAAATAACGGCGAAAGTTTTATAGTTACTTGTGAAACACTTTCGGTGTTAAAAGTACATCTGTTGTTGTATAGTGAGATTTGTTGATTGATTAAAAATGAGAAGTCAAAAAGGTCCGATGAATGTATAATGTCGACGTATCGAGATTTTTAAGAGTCGCTTTCATTACTTGTTCTTGGATTTCTCATGTTAATGTGAGATTTGTTTGAACAAACAAGTGAAAAAGGGACATGTATAATGTCGACGATTGGACTTTTAAAGTCAGCTGGTTGTATGTATTTAAGGGTTCAACGCAACCGAAAAAGGCTTGCACATTGACCCAGTGATTTGACACACATCGCTAAACGGTCTCGTGAAACCTAGATTCATTTTTGGGTCCGGGGCTTGATTATGAGAGGGAAGGTGTTAGGCACCCCCCGACATCCGTGTTACCACGGTGACCGCCACTTTTCAAAGAAATTGTTATATTAATGTGTGTGTGTGTGTGGATCAATGTACAATTATTTGGAAGTAGTGCTATACCTCGTTCGCACCTATATACATAGGGTTTGAATTTATAGAAAAATTCATCTTTAAACAAGATATGGCAATGACGTTTTGTAAAAGAGGTTTTTTTCAAACCCTGTGCTCAATAGTAATTGAGGCCTTTGATACTTCTATTTTATTATTAAATGTCTGGCTTGTTTGCTTTTATTTTCGAGATGCGAAGCATTCTCAAGAAAATAATATACAGCAGTGCCGAACTCCTCATGGGCATGACAACCATCCAAGGAAATTCAGACACTGTAAAATAATGTACAAGTCGCACATATTGAAAAATGTCCATCATGGGAATCGAATCTAGATTTAAAGAATCGAACTCGTGATCACATGATTCCTAGGCTCACATGATATTGCAATTTGTATGGAAAAAAGAAGTAGCTTATATATATAAAGTCAGAATATATATATATACAGACATGATCAACCACCATAAGCAACTCCATGGGGGATCGGAAATGTAAATATATAAAAATATATATATATATATATATATATATATATATATATATATATATATATATATATATATATATATATATCCTGGGGGATATGATCAACCATATACAAAGTAAACTCCAAAGGGACGAAATGTAAATAAAGTTGTAAAAGCGATCAACCGCCATTAAGTAAACTCCAAGCAGACAAAATTTAAATAAAGTCAGTAAAAAAGCGATCAAAGTCGCCAACGCCGTAAGTAAACTTCTGCAGCAGACAAAATGTAAATAAAGCTGTAAAATCAATCGCCACTTAAGTAAACTCTGTGTGACAAAATATAAATAAAGTTATAAAAGGCCATATAAGTAAACTCCATGACCCGACAGAATGTAAATATATATATATATATATATATATATATATATATATATATATATATATATATATATATATATATATATAAAGATGTAAATAAACGCACCGGATGTAAATCCAAGCTCATCTGATATGTCCGACAACAAATATATATATATATATATATATATATATATATATATAAAATATAATAATAAACGCATGGATGTAAAATCCGTGCTCATCGATATGTCCGACAATAGTATATATATATATATATATATATATATATAAGTTTAATAAACGCACTTAGGATGTAAAATCTAGGCTCATCGTATGTAGTTCCACCACATATATATATATATATATATATATATAAAAGCAATTAAATGCTCTGCATCAAGTTTTAGGCTCAATCGAGGCATAACTCGATAATGTTAGTCCATATATATGAAATATATACATATATTATATATATATACGTATGTAAATGAAAACCACGGATCGAAGTCCCGCAAACGACACAACACGACTCTCAATGTGTATAACATTGTGTGTGTGCTATATGAGAAGAAGGCTTTATAAAATGTAAGAAGGCTTACAAATACGCCAAAGTAGACTTCTATGACTTTAAATGGATAAACACTCACCTCTCATTGGATAAAAGATAGCTATATGTGAGCTAACTAGTGTTTAAAGAAGAGGAAACACTCAAAAGATGTGTATGCAGAGTAAAATGGATGTGGCTTCCTCGCTTTTTCCCTTCTCTCTCTCTTCTCAAATGGTCGACCCAAGCCTTATATATATAGACGGATGGGATGCAGTACATTCATGTACAAATGCATAGCTTGTACCGGGGTCGGGTGGTGGATCCGAGCCTCATGGGTCCCGGCTATCTCGTAGAAGACGTGCACTCATGCACTATAATGTCCGCTTCAACTTGCGTAACTTCAATCCGAGCATCCAAACGAGGTATATCTCGACCTTCTTTGGACCGCCGGTGTCGAGAGTTACGCAATGACATGGATTAGAGGTTGTACGTAAGTCGAAGAGGGGTCTATGCCCATGGTCTTCAAGCTTCAAATTCTATCCAAAGCATCGCACACACGTAATAGTCACTCGGGATTGTCACTCCTCGATTCTTGTAGAACATTGTTGGATGTATGTATGTATGAAGTGTTGAGACGACGTGCCATTTGTCGAAGGAACAAGATGACGTTTGACTCCTCGCCAGGGTTATCGCCGGTTTGAGTTGAAAGTAGACGTTGCTCAGGGTTACAGCTGAGATTGGACTACTTGTTGTTATGCCGCGATATCATCTTGTTGATGTGGTAAGATGACATTGTGACTCCTCACCAGGGTTATCGCCGGTTTAAGCGGAAAGCAGACGTTGCTCAGGGTTACATCTGAGATTGGGCTACTTGTTTGTATGCCTCACTGTCATCTAGATTGAAGCTGATCGCATGTTTGACACAAGCATTTTCGGGGTTATTGCCAAAACTGCAATGACATCCCTTGGGGCTATCACCAAGGATGGTGTTGCTACTCCCAGTGTTGTCTCTGGGATCGAAATCGAACGTCATGGTGTTATCGCTTTAGAGAGTAATCGCCCTCTCCGGTGTTGTTGTCGGTCTTTTGATCTGCATATCTTGGGGTTATCTCCGAGATCGAAAATAACATTCTCGGTGTGTGTTCTAGGTTGACATGACATTCCCGGTTTGTGTTTCGGGTTGGAACTGAACTTCTGGTGGTATCCGAGATGGATGTAAGCTGTCTTTCAGGGTTATCTCCAAAAGACAAATCTACCCTCCTGCAATGTTAGTAATAGGAGTGCAGAAAATTTTGAGTGTCTACAGATACCCCTCTTTATCATATTCATGCAATGCAAGGCATGGATAGGATAAAGAATCCTAGACACTTGAAATGCAAGCAAGATAAATATGATGCTATGTGCAGCAACATGATGCAAATGTATGATGCATGATTGTCATGTAATCCTGCTGGGATGACAATAAGTGATGACTTGGACATGCGATCCAAGTTTCCAAGGATGTTGACGTTGAGACTACTACCAAAGTCTTGAATCCTAGACACTGGCTTGTACTCCATAGAGGTACCTCTTATGTGGAAGAGATCTATGGGGATAAGGCTTTGTCTGTTTGAGGATGTGTATAATATGTTCCCTCATACTGTCGGAGTTACTGCCAACAGTGTTGTCGCTGCCAAGGTTGCTTGACCTTCGTTGATGTTTGTATCTCCGGATAGATCCCTGCTGGGTGTATTGTAAAGGCTGCTTGACCTTCATTGATGTATGTGTCAATGGTAGCATTGTGTTATAGCCCTTGCATCGGGTAAGGTTTCTTCGATGGGTTTATTTGCCATCTACCGATATGACGTCAAGGTCGCTTGACCTTCATGATGTGTGTATCAATGGTTACATTACGTTGTGACTCCCCGCCGGGATACGTAGAAGTTTGAAGGATGCGTAGACTCGCCAGGGGATGATAGATGCTTGATAACTTCTGCGTTGTAACCCCCATCGGGGATACGTAGATGCTTGATAACTTTGGCGTTGTAACCCCCGCCGGGGAGGTTTGATATTTCGTGGTTTTTGCATCAGAACCCTCGGGGGATTGTTTAGGGTTGTGACCTTGCAAATGACAAGATCGGACCTTTGTGGGGTATTCATCGAGCATGGTTTGTAAAAGTCGAGCTCATTGGTATAGTATACCCTACATTCAAAGCGTAATACCTTTGAGGCGACGGAGTTTAACTCTAACCGACAAGAAACTAGGATTTCGTGTTATTCCGCCAATCGCAGTAGCATTTTTATTCCCGATTTGGCCTTTTTCACTTTTGTGAGACCTCCTTTGCAACTCTAATCGAGCGAGCCGAGGTGTGGGACCCATGGGGGGGGGCAGGTGTACTGCAGTAGAGTCAGAAGTTAGCTGCGGGCCAGCCGTGCCTATGTATAGTGGTGGTTGCTTTATAAGTCATTTTCAAGTTGCGCAATCAAGGAAATCCGAGAGCTCTTCTTCAGATCCGGTGAGTTTGGGCAACTTTTCGTATATTCTATCACCGCATAAGTGCTCTTCATCATCCCGGTAACACATGCATGTATTTTTTCCAATTTTCGTCTCATTGAAAATGACTTATCGCATGAAATGCATTTAGACACATAGTAGTGAATATGCATGCCGATATGACTTGATAAAAAATATTCAACATAGCAAATGTTAGTATTAAACCATGCTGAACATAATGATGTGAAAAAATTTGACTTTTGAAATAGTCAAATTGGCACCTTTTACTGTCATTTCTTATCCTATATGAGGACAAATGAGTAAAGGTAGACAAGCAAAATAATCCCGTAATTAGACTACACTTTACGGATTTTTTATCGCAATGTATTGATGCATACAGATGTATATGATCGTATAGGTGTGCTACTGAATGGCCACCTAGTCATGCCTATGTGCATGTGGATAGTCCCATTTACAAAGGGGCTATGGCAAAATTTTCCCAAAATGTAGGTATTGGGTAGTCATGCATTTTTAAATCTACTGTAGATGTATGTTAAAGCAATGTATGCATGCATGTAATCATAGAATGCATTTTGAAAAGACTCCCGGTAAGAAATTACCACACCCTTTCTGAGGTGATTTGGAGACTTGCTGTCCAGATAACATGGATCCAAATCAGCCGAGTAGTTCCCACAAGACCACTTCTGGTGTACGTAGGAGGGCTTTTAAACAGCCTCAGCGCCGTTCCGTGAGACAACCTCATCGTTTGGCAGAGGCGATGATACGTCCTATTCGGGTTGAGGTGCCGAATGTCGAGGACGAGGAGGAGGATGCACCGCTCGAGGTTCCTTCTCCCATCAGACGTGTTCCCCGTAGGGAATTTGCCAGTATTCAAGTGGCGAACCCAGATCTTTGGGTGACTTGAGTAGGCATCCTTCAAAAGATACCCGCACGCAAACGAGGTATGAAGTTAGATCTTTAATCTTCCTTATTTCCTATTGATGAGGAGTCAAGATTCTCGATGTTGATCAGATTTGATGTAGGTTCCGACTTCACACAAACCTCGGGGAACCGGGTTTAGCATCCACTCTATGTATCGTGCCTTGCATGATGACTACAGAGCGATCATCCATGGTCGGGGATTCGGAGGTTCTTTTCCATTCTACCCTCGTCGCCGCCCCTCGGGTTACCTCGTGGAATTGTCTCGAGTGGTGGTTCCACCGCACTCTACCACCCATTTGTTGGATCATGAGGTGATGATGACGCCGATGGATTGGGCGGTTTATCATGTGTATGGAGTTTGAGGGGAGCCTGTGCTCGTTTTGCATTTGCGGATATCACCCTCATCGCCGCCGATCCTTGTTGGGAGTTTCGACATGAGGCGCCAAGGGGTGGACTGCTCAGACATGTGTCCTTTGAGCGTAGATGCTATGAGCGGGCTGTTGAGTGAGCCTATACCCGATGATGTGAGAGTCAAGGATCGCATTCTTCACGATTGTTCCCGATGATCATTAGGGGTCGCTTTATAGCAGAGATAATTTCTCTACGGTGTCCTTCGCTTTGATTAGCGCGCCACTCGACACGTGGACCAGATATAGAGAGAGTATGATTGGGGTTCCTACACCTTTGCCTACTTCCTTAGGGGAATGCGCATGCGATCGCAGGGCTTGACCGAGGCATGGTTAGGATTCTACCCATTTCTCCTGGTGAGTGTTTCTCTTATCTTTTCCCATATATAGGTTAAGAGTGTTGACTGACAGCAGACGTTTGCCTTTGTGGTGGCAGTTTTGGGCCTATGAGAGGCTTCCTTGTTTGCTTCCTGTGAGCGTGTTGGGTTTAGACAACTATCCATGAGGACGGAGATGGCATCATTCCATACTGGCGGAGGTCCCTATTGCTGAGGGTTTTACTCATTGTCGCCTACAGCTGGAGCTATTGACAACTGATGTCATCACATGGATTCCCTACTCTGGAGAGCATTTGGGAGTTGGATTTGAGGATGGGTACCCGACTGGAGTAGAGTACGTCATTTCCACCCGCAGGATTCCTCTCTTCACAGATGGAGGATGGGAGCTCTATTTAGAGAGCGTGCTATCAGGAGCACTACAGAGAGATCCAGATGCCGATCTTGCCTCCCGCCGCAGCGTTATTGGCCTATTTTCGCCACCCATCATTGACATCCCATTGATGGGGATTGACGATTTTACATTATCGAGGCCCCCTTCTCGTGGAGACGTTCCAAGATTGGTGGATCCTCACGACGATTGGAGCTCGCACCGCGCGCCACACAATTTATGGGGGATATGGTTCCGTGGATCCGATGATGATGACAGATTGGCTAGCCTCGTGTCGAGATCCGACTCATGTGACACAGATTGACAGATCGACTCGGCAAATTGGACCGATCACATCTTTTCATCGGCATTTGGGGTAGATCCCGCAGAGGTAGATACTTTTGATCCTTCCAGCCAAGGCATACGGGTCCCTCAGTGACCCATATGGTTTTTTGCCGGCACAGATCCTCCTTTGTATCTACCGACATCCTCGTAGATAGAGATCCAAATGACTCAGAGGAGTTACATCAGTGGACAGGATCGATGATGTAGACATCGATACTATTGACTTTTTCTCGATGTATTTCTCGTTATCTCTTTGATAGGCCCTTGTTAGCATCCGGTAGCTTCGCCCCATTCTCGCTATATCTTTTGATAGGCCTCTGTTGTATGTTGGGTAGCTTCACCCCATTTCCCTGTATTTTAGCTGTACAGAGATGTATTAGATGATGATATACTTAGGAATGTATGTACAGTTTTCCATTCCCTATATCATATTGCCATCTATTGTATCATGCATGTTATTATGTTATGCATATGTATGTATGTCCAGAGATACTCAGCATTGACCCCTGGATGGTCTTATGACACGACCCGCATAGATGTGTTCTTCGACAGTTAGCCATATCGATCATACCCCACCATTTGTGGTGGTAGCTGGTATGCGATCATGGTATGATAGTATACCACCATCAGACATGGTGATCGTAGATGATTTTGTCAAAGATACTATGACCTTTACCGATGTTTCTGTGTTCCTCAGGATTTGTAGAGGGCATGCTAGAGCACCGGGTACCTGATGATAAGTATTTCGATTTGGGACCCGTGAGTTGACTCTCTTACTTTGGAGGAGTATGCACGATCGACTATGATGCCGCCGGATGCACCTTGTGTGCATATGGTGATGGGAGACATGAGTAGACAGCCTCATGACTCTCACAGATTGAGGCGCAGAGTGGTGCAGATGAGATTACATCATCCGCCATGTTATATCCCAAAGGTTTCTGTTTGATAGGTTTGGCTCGAGGACAACTATGCACGGCATTCCGGGATTTCACCACACCGGAGGATCATCATGCGTTCACCTGTAGTAGATGTATCGCTTCTATGCGTATCATCATACGCCTACATGCCGCAGACATGGATGAGCTAGATATCGGCGCCGTCATGGCAGTGAGAGCTCTCAGGGAGGGTCATACCATTATTCCGATGATCATTGCAGAGACCTTGAGGTCGCCTACATACGCCTGCACTTATCCCTACATGAGTATTCATGTGTAGCTCTTGGCCTTGTTGTATGTGTGGTTTATGTCACACTTGAGACCGATTGGCACATTTAGACATCATCATGGATTTTGTTTCACCCATGACATAGCCATGACGTATTCCTTCCAAACTCATGGAGTGTATGATGTCGTATCGTGGTCGCTTTTCCGGCAGGGATTAGAGATCCATTTGATATATTGCCGTGTTCGTGGCTCACCACCCTACAACTTCATTACTCATGTTCCGGGCATGGATTATCTCCTCCGGGCCGGATTGAGGGGCATGATCACTTACCACCCATCGCCGCGATGATGTGTCAATTTGACAGGGCCAGGATTTCCATCCGTATTTGAGGGGCAGTGAGTGAGTCAGTCAGCTCACACACACCGCTTGTCACGGAGAGGATGATCCAAAGTTGTATGCCTATTGGGATCGGCCGAGAGTCGGGCCGAAGTTTTTCGTACCATCAAAGTTGTTTTAGCAGAGTATTCCGCATGGATGGAGACAGAGATCGATCGTCTGCGCAAAGAGATCCATAAAGGCAGGGATTGATTCTCGACGATGAGGAGCCTATAGAGAGGCCTATTATTCCCACCGATGATTTGATCATTGGTCGCCAAAGATTTGTGATGGATTCTCCCACCCCGAAAAGTGCCATTGTTACCAAAGATTCTAAGACAACATTTGGAGCAGAGCTTACATCCGATGACCTATGATAGAGATCAAAGCTAGGGCCATGATGTCGACAACTCTTGATGAGAGAGACACCGCTCTTTTGGAGAGGGATGAGGCTAGATCACTGTGGATGCATTGATTGAGAGAATGGATGCCGCTTTATCTGCTAGGGATGTGGCCATTGCAGATAGCACTTCCATTAGATCCCAGATGATCGATCTGGGCCTGGCCGACATGAGTGCTTACATTGATGAGCATTATGCCACCATGCAGTTAGCCTCTGATCTGCTAGCTCGTGTAGATACCCTTGGGGTGAGCTTGCAGTGCTTCCTCCATCTTCAGAGAGGGATGCTATGTTAGATCTGATAGTCCACATACACACAGATCTGTAGATAGCTTTGTATTTTCCTGCACAGACTAGCTTAGCCATTTTGTCATGTACAACATGTATGTATATATCAAACAAATATATGTATGGTAGGAAATATATTTTGATTCACTTCCCTTTTAGTTATGCCTTGATACTTGCTTGATATTTGCCTGTTTCTCCAGGGCCTTATGATCTTGATGCATTCTGAACTTATCCTTGATAGATGGACATTGAGACATTGCAAGGTCTCTCAGAATGGATCACTGATTTCTATAAATCCCTACCATCTTTGGTGTCTTGGGATTGGTATCTGTATGGAAAAGTGGAGAGGAGGATGGTTTTTTCCTCTCGAGATCGACCGCACTACGATGGTCGCCAAGATTTCTATTTGTGAGAAGCCTAGTTAATTCCATCTCTTATGGGTTGGAATTGCTTTTCGAGGCGACGATCGCAGCTTAGATAGATGGTCACCGAATCTTCTATTTGTGAGAAGAGGTTGGGTAATTCCATCCCTTTGATCTAAAACCGATGAAATGGGGCAAATTGAAGATTGATCCCAGCACCGTGTGACAAGTATATTGTTCTGGTAGGGGTTAGATCGCACCATGAATGGTCGCCACGCACTCTATTGAAGAGGAGATCAAGTCTCAGCGTAGTTCAACCTAGTGTAGGAGGTTCAACGTTGAATGTGAAAGGCGTAAGGGTGTAGAAATATTTTTGTTATTTTTTGTTATTTTTTGTGAAGAAAAGGGTAAAAATGTTTTTGTTGTTTTTTTTATATGAGACCGGGCCATATAATATATGGTTGCCTACGTAACCCTGCATCGTGGGAGATCAGTCGATGTAGTTCGCCCCTCGTGACTTAATCGCAATGAAGAAAAATGTGAATCCCATGTGCAAAGCTATATCATGGGGAGAAGAAAGTTTAATCCCATAATGGGGATAAATTGCAAGTGTGGAAAAGTCCGATCCCGTCTTCGTGACAAACCGCAAGCATAGAAAAGTTTAATCCCGCCTTCAGGATAAACCGCAGTGTGAAAGGTTCAATCCCATCTTCGTGTGGATAACCAAATTGAGATAAGGAAGCCTTCGTGATTTGGAAGGTTTGGAATGAAGTAAAACCAAAGTTGTTGGCTTGAAGTGTATGTTTCCCTGAGGGGCAGAAGAGCATGTAAAAGGGTGAAAGGGTTCAAAATCGGAATGACTAGTGATTTGATGATCAAAACCAGATGTTTGTTTGATGGTAATTTCAGACATAGTACCGCTTTCACTGTCCGAAGTTGATAAGTCGTGGAAATTTATCGCCATCCATTTCGCAACTGAGAGCACCTCCCGTCAATACTTCCTTGACAATAAATGGGCCTTCCCAGTTAGGAGCGAATTTTTCCTTAGATTGATCTTGGTTACTAATGATCTTCTTCAAAACCAAGTCATGCTGTTTGAATTTCCATAGTCGGACTTTTCTGTTGTAGGATCGTGCAATCCTTTGTTGATATAACTGACCATGGAAGATAGCCGTGGTTCGCCTTTCGTCTATCAGAGACAATTGGTGATACCTGTCTTGTACCCATAGATCCTCATCTAACTGAGCATCCATCAATACTCTGAGGGATTCCATTTCCACTTCTATGGGGAGCACTGCTTCCATCCCATAGACTAATGAGTAGGGGGTTGCCCTAGTGGAAATTCGCATGGAAGTTCTGTAGGCTAATAAAGTCAGAGGCTAGAGGTTAAGACATCCTTTGTGGTTGGCGGACATTTTCTACATGATCTTTTTGATGTTTTTAATAGTCGCTTCAACAGCACCATTCATCTTTGGTTGGTAGAGATGATTGAGTTGAGGTGTTTGATGTGGAATTTTTCGCATAAATCCTCCATCATTTTGTTGTTGAGGTTCTTAGCATTGTTCGACACAATGACCTCGTTGTCCATATCGACAGATGACATTGTTTTCGATGAAAGCAATGATAACTTCTTTAGTAACCTTGGGGAAGGAAGTCGCTTCTACCCATTTGGTGAAGTAGTGGATCATGGTGAATATGAATCGATGTCCATTATCGGCTTTGGGCTCGATGGGCCCGACACGCCCATTCCCACATTGAGAAGGGTCATGGTGAACTCATATTATGGAGTTCCTCGAGGGCGTGGATAGCATTCCCATGAATCGGCATTGATAGCATCTCTTGACGTGATCATCACGGGCCACTTTGAGTGTGAGCCAATAATGTCCCATTCGAGAATTTTCTTGACAAGTAGGGGTCCGCCATGTGAGGGTCAGATACTCCACCATGGATCTCATCCATGAGTCGCCGAGCTTGGTCTTTGTCCGCATATCCGAGGAGACCTAATCATGCATCTCTTTTATAGAGTCATCTCTCCGCCAGTAGAATTTTCATAGCAAGTCGATGAATCCGCCTCTTCTCAATTAGGCTCGCCTCGCGGGTGTAGATCCATCTCGCAGATACTCCTTGATGTGTTGGTACCAAGGGTTGTGGATGGGAGGTAACTCATCAGATACTTCTCCAATGTAATTCCCATAGATTGGGGCTTTTTGCAGAGCAAACGTGATGTTTGGCATGTTTTCCTTGTCAGGTATGTAAACCAAGGAGGCCAACGTTGCTAATGCATCTGCAAAATCATTCCTATTACGAGGAATGTGTAGAAATGAGATTTCCTTGAACTCCAAAGACATCTCAGTAAAACTTTCGATGGTAAAGCAAAGAAATGCAATTCTTTGGTTTGATAGATTCTCGTGGATTGCTTGATTACCAATTCGTAATCCCCAAAAGATGCTTAATCACTTTAATGCCCATTGAACGGGCAAGTTTTAGCCCCATGATACAACCTTCATACTTAGTTGTGTTATTGGTGCTGATAAACTGTAATTTGATGGCGACGAGATACTGCTCCCCCATATCGGATATTAGGAATGCTCCAGCTCCGGAGCCTTCTGAATTAACAGCTCCATCAAAATATATTTTCCACTCACGACATGTATCGTACTGATGTTGTAACTGAACTGTCATTACCCCTTCATCGGGAAAGTACGTTTCTAAGGGTTTGTAATCCCCTTGCAGGGTGTGGCAACCATTGATCGCAAATCCTTGACCCTTTGACAGACTTTTACGTCACGTAGACGATGTCAAATTGTTGTAGGATCAATCGACATCCGGATACCGATAATTAAAAGATGGGTTTATCAACACATACTTGAGAGGATCCACGCAGGATATGAGATGGGTTGTGTGACCATGGAGGTAATGCTGTAACCTCATGGAAGCCCATGCTAAAGCACAACAAGTCTTCTCGATCAGAGTGTACTTGTGTTCACTGATGCTGAATCTTTTGCTGAGGTAATAGATAGCTCGTTCTTGGCCTCTATTGTCTTTTTGCCCCAGCATGCAGCCTATAGCATTGTCATTTATAGACAGGTACATGAACAGAGGAACATCATCCCTGGGAGGTACCAAAATAGGAGCGCTAATCAACTATTCTTTGATTATGAGGAAGGCTTTCTGACACTCATCGTTCCATTACATGGATGAGTTCTTCTTTAACAATTTGAAGATAGGCTCACAGGTTGCTGTGAGTTGAGAAATGAATCTGCTAATGAAGTTGATCCTTCCCAAAAATCCTCGTATTTTCTTCTCTGTCTGAGGAATGGGCATTTCCTTGATGGCCTGGATTTTGGTAGGATCCAGTTTAATCCCTTTGTGGTCGATTCAGAAGCCCAGCAACTTGCGACTCGACTTAACACCAAAGGCGCATTTGGAGGGATTCAACTTTAAGTTGTACTTACGTAACCTATTGAAAAGCTTTTTGAGATGGTCTAAATGGTCATCCTCCTTTCGGGATTTGACAATGATGTCATCCACATAGATCTCTATCTCCTTGTGCATTAAATCGTGGAAAAGAGCCATCATAGCTCGCTGATAGGTTGCCCCGGCATTGATGAGGTCGAATGACAACCGTCTGTAGCAAAACGTTCCCCAAGGCGTGATGAGAGCTGTTTTCTCACGATCTTCCTCAGCGACCATAATTTGATGGTACCCCGCAAAGCAATCAGCAAAGGAGTACATGTCGTATTGAGCAGTATTGTCAATAAGAATGTGGATAAAGGGCACGAGAAAGCTATCTTTAGGGCAAGCTTTGTTCAAATCCCGATAATCCATGCAGACCCGCACTTTTCCCCCTGGTTTAGGCACGGGAACAATGTTGGATATCCACTCCGGATATGTAGACACCATGATGATGCCAGCTTGAAATTATTTCACAATTTCTTCTTTAACCTTTAAACTCCACTCAGGTTTCAATTGCCTGAGTTTTTGCCTAACTGGATTGAATCCTTCTTTAATGGGAAGGCGATGAAGAACAATGTCAGTGGACAAACCCACCATGTCCTCATGAGACCATACAAACACATCCTGGAATTGGGTTAACAGTGCAACCATGTCATTCCGCTGAGTTGTGGTAAGGTCTGAACCAATCTGGATTAGCTTAGGGTTGTCTAAGGTTCCATGATTGAAAGGAGTGGTTTGATCAAGATTGGGTTTGGGTTTATCTGCGACCCATTCCTTAATCTTTTGAGGTGTCTCAATGTCCTCTTGGATGTCCATCAAGTCTGAGTCTAACTTTGCATCAAAGTTATAACCCTTGTGGAGAGAAGGCACCTCATCAGTAAGTACAGGTACATCTAAATTCAGAGTCCTGAAACAAAAGATGTTTTCACTTAATATATACAACTGTTCGATCATACAAAAGTGTTAGCATGTACGTGATAAAATAATTGCTAGTGTTGTAAAGGAAAGCAAGCAATTAAATTTATCTATAGGGCAGAGGGATTTTTTGCCTATTTTACCCTCGTCGACCAATGCATGGAGTGTTGCTCCAATTGTCGAGGGCAAAGTCCTGAAGGACTGCAGTGATGGAAGAATCGTCAGTGTCTTCCTTCTCTCGAATGATAACCATGACATCTGGGCAATCATCGTCTGGGGTGTATCTGTTTGTATATTCATCATGAACAATGACGTGGATGCCTGCCATCATCAAGGCAAGGTCATGTTTATGTTTTCGTTCCTTTTCTTCCACTTCGAGATTAGGAATAAACACCTCTTTAGCTTTGATTAGCACTGGTTTTGGAAATAGCATAGTCACAACATGGGCTGGCACCTTTACTGGAGATTGCATTAACTCATGAGGTAAAGGCATAGAAAATCGTCGTGCGGCGGAAGCTTGAGGAACCTGCTCATGCTTATGAGGATTCCTGTGTCTGGAACTAGAAGAATAGCCTAGCCCGACTGTTCTAATTTGATTGGACATTTGGATAGGGTTCTTAATACCTTGTTGATCCTTACCAAGCCCTTGTCTAGGTTGATGACCCAATAACATCATTTCTTGAGTGGCCGACATAACCTCGGCAGAAATCTTGGGTACAGGAAGTGGCGCCCCAATAGAATGGTATTGCGTGTTACTCACTTCCAAAGTATATGAAACCGCTTGGTTCAACTTTTCAATTGAAGTCGATAATTGGTAGAATTCCTTGTTCAGACAATCCATTTCGGATGATAAAGAATTAGACTCGTTGTTGATAATGTATTTGAGTTGTTGATATAAGCGTGGATGGAACAACTCCGTACCATGTGTATCCATGGTCTCCCTAATAAAGAGTGTTGTATCCCGAATCTATCTTGAGGACGTGGAAGGATACATTGAATGTATTTGGACTAATCTCAATTGGCAATTCAATCTTTTCGACGACATTTTGTCGGGATCCATCAAACGTTCGGATGACCGTATGGCTGCTTTGGATCCGCTTGAGATTGATATTCATTTTTACCAAGGTGGCATAAGGACAAATATTTAGAGATGAGCCTCCATCTATCAATACTCCTGTTAGCATGTACCCGAAAGATAACACTGCGATGTGCAATGGCTTGCAATGACCGATCCCTTTGGGAGGTATATCGTCATCAGTGAAGGATATCACATTGTTGTTGAAAATGTGATCAACCAAATGTTGAAATTTTTCCACATCCACTGATTTTGGCAAGTAGGCTTCTTCTAAAACCTTCAACAAGATCTTCCGATGATCCTCAGAAGAGAAAACCAAATCCAGTATTGAAATCTGGTGTGGAGCTTCTCACAAGCTTAAAACCACTTTGGCTTCATTATAACCCATAGTACGGAGAAATTTTTCAATCTTCTCCATGGGAAATTTCCCCTTTGCTTCACAAGTAGGTTTGATAACCCGTTGAGGAAGGTACAGTGGATTTTCTTTCACACATAGCAAAGAGTATGAGACGTGGATCCTTCAACTTTCTCCATAATTCCATGGAACTTTGTGCAAGTCGACAACAGGATGTTGTGGTCTCGCAAGGTAAAGGAATTGGCTCAAAGTGCGCCACTTTCAAAGGATTGTCACTCCTTTGAGTTGAAATGGTTGTATGGGAAATACTTTGACAGCTTTCATCATCCACTTCGAGATAATCGCAATCGATCCCTTCCATTGGGTAGGGCATGCATTCCCACCCTTGAGTTGCACAGTGTAATCATCTGCTATTTGCAGGACACCGCTATCAATAAGATTTTGAATAAGATGGCGGAGTGCCCAGCATTCTTCTGTGCTGTGACTGTGAGAATGTGAATGATATCGACACATTTCATTAGGATTGAACTGCCCTGAGTGGGGATTGATTGGAGGGAGAAGGAATGTGATTCTTCCTTCATTGATCAACATTTGAAGTATCTCCTCCATAGACTGGCCCAGATAGGTGAATTCCCTTTTATTGGCAAAATCCCAACGGGCTTTAGCAGTTTCTCGCTTTGTAACCTTATCCTCCATAGCTTCACTTTCTGAAGGAGTTGATGGAGCATTTATAACAAATGGAAGGAGATAGGCATGCTTCTGCCTAATTAATTAGGGTGTGACTTGATGCTGGTGGGTCACTAGTTCTGCTAATTGCTCAATTTATTTGCAAAGAGCTTTCATCTTTCGTTCCATGGTAAACTGGAACTTTGCATAATCCCATTTATCAACACCGTCTTTGATGGGTTGGGATGATTCGTCATTGGAACCTTGTACAGTGCTCCAACTGATCATGTTGACCTCTTCTTCTTTGTGTTGAGGAAGAGGGTTGTCTTGCACATGAGGTTGATCTGGTTTGGTGACTATAATCTCACCATTGTCTATCAGATCCCGAATCTTATGTTTCAAGGCCCAACAATCTTGAGTATCATGTTCGGGTGCCCCTGCATGATAAGCACACTTCCGAGTAACATTAAAACCCCTTCCATTAGGGTTGGCTAGTGGAAGAAGATGTGTAATTTTCTTCTGAGCAGTCAAAAGAGCAAGAATGTTCTTGAGCGAATCCCCTAAGGGTGTGAACATTCGAGGTCGCTTTACTTCTCCATTTTTAGGCAATGGAGGGTTTGAAGATTATGCTAAAAAAGGGGAGTAGTTTTTCCTCTGCATAGGCATATTTGGATTGCCTTTTTGTCCTTGTAGTATCAAGGAAACATCCTCCTCTTTCTTTTTATGGACCCTCCGGGGGTTGTTTCCATAAGATTCGAATTAGATGTGCTCAGCAACAGCTTTAAGAGCGGCTAGGTCTTGAATTTTACTGGACTTCAATCCCATTTCAGCCATCTCACCGTGTTTGATCATTTTAGAAAATGGTTTGCCAATACCAGCTAGAACTCTCTTATAGAAAGGAGCTTCTCAGACATCTATGAAAGTCATGACCATTTCGATTCTCATCATGGAAGGAATAACTTGAGCAAAGAAGGCGCTCCACCTTTGAGCGCATTCTCTAAATGACTCATTATTAGACTGCTTTGACTTGGTGATTTGGTACCTGGCCAGAGCCATCCGAGATTGAAAGTCAGATTGAGTGAGGAAGGCGTGAGCCAACTCTTCCTAGCTATGGATCTTAGAGTTGTCTAACTGTATACCATGAACAAGCTTCTCCAAATGACTTTTAAAAACAATTTGCATTATGAGCCTTTCATTTTCTGCAGAAGACCCGAAGTTCTCCAATGAACACCTTTAAATGTGTGTAAGGATCCCCTAATCCATCATACTTTTCAAAATCAGGGGTCTTAAATTTCTCTGGATAATGCACACCAGGAAATATGCAAAGGTCTGCATATGAAACACTGCCATGTGTTCCAATCCCATTGAGAACGCGAATGGTTTCCTCCATTTGAAGGACCTTCTTCCTGATGTCTACAGTGTCTAGATCTCCTTTGAGATGGATGCCTTCAGGGTCTTTGTTGGTTGTATCCAACTGATGTTCTGGAATTGTTTTTCCAGACCTTGAACTCCCCCTTGTGTAGAGGATTCTGTATGTGTAGGTATCTTCGTACCCTGAGTAGACTGGTGCAATTCTTTCAGTAGAACGGCCAAGTCTGTGATTTGTTTACTCAATCCGTCAAATTCTTTTCCGGAAACAGGATTAGACTGTTCGGAAGAGGACATGATTGGCTGTAGGCTCGCAGCCTTTTTGGATTTTGACCGGGTAACAGGCCCAATTACTTTCCTACAAAAGACTTACGTAGTTTAGTCTTAGGGTAATATAAATGTTATCATAACATGCCCATTTTAGGAATTTGTCCTGCAAAACTGGTTGTTAATTGATAACATGTCATGCATGCACATATATTCTTCATATTTTCCATTACATATGGATGAACATGGAATAAAATTACAAGTAAATGCTTTTACAAGTAATTGAAAATGGAAAGCATGAAGAAACTTTCCTCCGCGTTTGGTTTATCAGAGGTTGACCTATCCTAGGGTTTTCTCGCGCTTTTTCGCATGAAGGTTCCCAGATCATCACAATCTACTTGACGGAAGTTAATCCGGTCGTTCAACTGGAGCGAATCTGAGTGGTGCCTTTCCTGAGCCTCGGGGAATCATTCTTCCCACGAGTCCAGAAATCAAACACCGATAGTATAACCTCCTGGTGGAGGGACCACACAACATACATTCACATACAACGTGTCTCACCGTTTATGCAAAATGATGACATGTGCGAAGCACTAATATCGCAGATAGATATTTAGCAGTTCAGTAATTAAAATGCATTCATACACATTCATCAGAAATGTAAATGCAACATTCACACACAAGCATATAACAATTTTGAAAAGCTTGTAATAGCGGCTTAAGCCCTCTCATCGAGTCCCCAAAGCAGAGTCGCCACCTGTCGACATCGGGATTTTTGAGTGTCCCTTTTCGTTACTTGTTCTTTGGTGTTCTCATGTTAATGTGAGATTTGTTTGAAAAAACAAGTGAAAAAGGTCCGAAATGTATAATGTCGACGATTGGACTTTAAGAGTCTCCAGTTGGTGTATTTAACTGGTTGCACCAACGCAACCGAAAAGACTTCCACATTGACCCAGTGATTTGACACTGCTAAACGGGTCTGTGAAATTGAGATTCATTTTTGGGTCCGGGGCTGGATTATGCGGAGGGAAGGTGTTAGGCACCCCCCGACATCCGTGTTACCACGGTGACCGCCACTTTTCAAAGAAATTGTTATATGAATGTGTGTATGTGTAGATCAATGTGCAATTATTTGGAAGTAGTGCTATACCTCATTCGCACCTATATATACAGGGTTTGAATTTATAGAAAAATTCAGCTTTTAAACAAGATATGGCAATGACGTTTTGTAAAAGAGGTTTTTCAAACCCCGTGCTCAATAGTAATTGAGGCCTTTGATACTTCCATTTTATTATTAAATGGTTTGTTTGTTTGCTTTTTTTCGAGATGCGAAGCATTCTCGAGAAAATATATACAAGAAGCGTCGAACTCCTCATAGGCATGACAACCATCCAAGGAAATTCAGACATCAGTAAAATAATGTACAAGTCGCCATAATTTGAAAAAATGTCCATCATGGGAACCGAATCTAGATTCAAGAATCGAACCTGTGATCACATGATTCCTGAAGGCTCACATGATAATCGCAATTTGTATGGAAAGCGATAGTTAGTTATATATAAGTAATATATATATATATATATATATATATATATATATATATATATATATATATATATATATATATATATATATGACATGATCAACCACCACGTAAGCAACTCATGGGGGATCGGAAATGTAAATATATAAAACCGGTAATATATATATATATATGGATATTATCCGCCGCCATAAGTAAACTCCAAAGGGACGAAATGTAAATAAAGATGTAAAAGCGATATCAACTCGCCACTTAAGTAAACTGTGAGTAGGACAAAATATAAATAAAGTTGTAAAGCGATCAATCGCCATTAAGTAAACTCTGTGCAGACAAAATGTAAATAAAGTTGTAAAAGCGATCAATCGCCATGAAGTAAACTCCAGCAGGACAAAATGTAAATAAAGTTGTAAAAGGCCATAAGTAAACTAAACTGACAGAATATATAAATATATATATATGTACAAATATATATATAATAATAAACGACCGGATGTAAATCCAGCTCATCGATGATATGTCCGACAACAATATATATATATATATATATATATATATATATATATATAAACGCATCGGATGTAAATCCGTGCTCATCCTGATATGTCTGATAAACAATAATTATATATATATATATATATAAGCATATCGGATGTAAATCCGTGCTCATCGGATATGTCCGACAACAATTTTATATATATATATATATATATATAGCGAATAAACGCATCGGATGTAAAATCCGGGCTCATCGCATAATGAGTAGACCACTTATGCTTATATATATATATATATATATATATATATATATATATATATATATAATAAAATTAAAACCTGCATCAAGTTCAGGCTCAATCGAGGCATAACTCGATAATGTTAGTCCATATATATGAAATATATACATATATTAGTATATATATATATACAGAAATGAAAACCACTGGACCGAAGTCCCGCAAACGCACACAACACGACTCTCAATGTATAATAAAGGTGTGTGCTATATGAGAAGAAGGCTTTATAAAATGTAAGAAGGCTTACAGTGGGCTGCCAAAGTAGGCTTCTATGACTTTAAATGGATAAGCACTCAACTCCTGCTGGATAAAAGATAGCTATATGTGAGCTAACTAGTGTTTAAAGAAGAGGAAACACTCAAAAGATATGTATGCAGAGTAAAATGGACAGGGCTTCATTGCCTTTTTCCTTCTCTCTCTCTTCTTAAATGGCTGACCCAAGCCTTGTATATATAGACGGATGGTCGCAGGTACACCTGCGGCAACCGTAGTTGTACTTGCGGCTGGTCGTGGTGGATCCGAGCCTCGCGGGTCCTGTCGTCTCGTAGTACGTGCACTCATGCACTGTAATGTCCGTTCGAACTTGTAGAACTTCAATCCGAGCATCCGAACGAGGTATATCTGACCTTCTTCGGACCTCTGGTGTCGAGAGTTACACAATGACATGGATTAGAGGTTATACGAAGTTTGGAAGAGGGGTCTATGCCCATGGTCTTCAAGCTTCAAATTCTATCCAAAGTACTGCCACACGTAATAGTCACTCGGGATTGTCACTCCTCGGTTCTTGTGGAACATTGTTGGATGTATGTATGTATGAAGTGTTGAGACGACGTGCCATTTGTCGAAGGAACAAGATGACGTTTGACTCCTCGCCGGGGTTATCGCCGGTTTGAGTTGAAAGTAGACGTTCTTCAGGTTACAAATTTGAGATTGACTACTTGTTGGTATGTCGCGATATCATCTTGTTGACGTGGTAAGATGACATTATGACTCCTCACCAGGGTTATCGTCGGTTTAAGCGGAAAGCAGACGTTGCTCAGGGTTACATCTGAGATTGGGCTACTTGTTTGTATGCCTCACTGTCATCTGGATTGAAGCTGATCGCATGTTTTGACACAAGCATTTACGGGTTATCGCCAAAGCGCAATGACATCCTCGGGGCTATCACCATGATGGTGTTGCATCTCGATGTTTGTCTCTAGGGCTGGAACCGAACGTCATGGGTTATCGTCGAGTTGTAATGCCTCTTCGGTGTTTTTGTCGGTCTTTTGATCTGCATATCTTGGGGTTATCTCCGAGATCGGAAATGACATTCCCAGTGTGTGTTCCGGGTTGCCATGACATTCCCGGTTTATGTTCCGGGTTGGAACTGAACTTCTAGTGGTATCCGGTATGGATGTAATACATCTTTCGTGGTTATCTCAAAAGACTAATCTGGAAATGTTATAGTAATAGGAGTGTGAAAAAAATTTGAGTGTCTACACACATAGTATTTCACGTTATTTGATTCAATTATTGTCATTATTTTATATATTATTAAATAAAAATTGAGGCCGATGTTATTAATATTAATATTTGCAATATTGGTTATGTCCAGAAAAGACCAATGAGAGGTTTGGTCACCTAATGTTAGTAATAGAGAGAAATCCTTATTGGAAAGCCCCCTCTTTCCTGGGAACGACTTGGTCGATTAATATTGTGAATTATAATAATAATGATACATGTTGTTAAAATGTTGAGGAATTTTTTATGAAGTATTTGTTGTAGGTTGGCGTATTATATGAACCCCCCACTTTCTCACTTTTTAAAATCGTCGGGAGAAAGTTATCTCAGTTTTGTTTCATTACTTATATATATATATAAGATTGATATTTATATATTATATATATGTAAAGTTAACATGTCGGGGAAGAAAAAAAAGAGATGATCACGGGTGGGGGAAATTAAGAAAGTGTGGAGGTGTGTGAATAATAAGTAATTATATATATTAAATGTGGGTGAGTGGGTTGTGGTGGAGGATAAAGTTTGGCAGGATATGTGATGTTAATTTCAAAGCTTGCACCTTATTGGTTGAGCAATCCAATAATACTATCAAACATTTACATAAAGCCATTTTCTTAACTTGGCATGTGCTAGTTTTTTTTTCTCTTTCTTCTAATTGGCTAGCACCAAATGTTGATAAACCGTGAACTTCGAATTTATATACTGTGAGTCCGTGATTTTTCCTAAATAGTATCCTTCCATTCTCCTATAAATAGAAGCTCATTCCTTCATTATTTCTTACGAATTCACTGAAATTCTAGAGAGAGAAAATTATAGAGAGAAAGAAGAAGAGAAGTTTGATACCTCTCTTTTCCTATATCCAGTTTCTTCTAAGGTAAGGGGTATTATTTCTTTCATATTCATGAAGAGAACTTATGTTATTCCATTTCTTTATTTCTGTTGGAATAACTTGTATACGCGGTCTACCCTATACTTGGTGAAATTCTTCTGTTATTCCATTCTTTATAATTATGTTGGAATAACATGTCTATGCGAAGTACCGCATACATGGTGAAATTCTTCTGTTATTCCATTCTTTATTATTCTATTAGAACATCATGTCTGTGCGTTTACGCATGACCTGGTTTCGTTATTTATTATTCTGTTAGAACATCCTGTCGGTGTGAATTTCGCCTGACCTGGTTCCGTTATTTATTATTACTGGTTGGTGTGCGCTTTACACTACACACGGACTCGGTTCCGTTATTTGTTATTCATTGGAATAACCCATCTGCATCTTGATCTATCGCATGCACGGTGATTTCTTTTGTTATTCTATTCTTTATTATACTCAGTTGATTAAAGTTTTGACTTTTATACTCCATGAAATTAGTGGAATATCCTTGATATTTGCGCTTCATCCAGTACCTTTTCATGGAAATATTCTTCTGAGCATTCTTGAATTTTACTCTACAAAGAAGTATCATGTTGACAATTTGGACGTTATTAGTTCCTGGATAAATTAATTCTTGAACTTATTTTATTAAATTCTTATATCATTGTCATCATCCTCATGTTTATATTATGTTGAAAGTCATATGTGGCCTGTAGTGCATAGATGGACTTGGTATGATTATGACCATGGATTAATTGATATAATCATGACCGTAATGTTACAAATGATGTGGTAAAAGTCCTCATTGGCCCGTAGTTCATTGATGGATAGTTGTTGGCATGATCATGACCATTGATGAATACACGAATATCCTTGGCCCGTAGTGCATGGATAATTTGTGGTTGTGATACTAATGAATATCCTTGGTCGTAGTGCAGGGATGATGTGGATTATTTATTAAGTTGAGTCCCAGTGATAAAAGTGATGAAAAACCTTTTAAATCATAAAAGATAGTAGACTTTATTCTCTACTTGACTCTTTTAAATGGATTGCTTGTTCCGCTGCAGTTAAACTTGATATCTATTATATTTTATCAGTTTAACATTGTTGAAGGCTAATGATAATTTATTCTGCATTATCTTAGTTATAATATTTCTTACTGGGTAAGTTGAGCTCACCCTTTTGCTTTCATTGTTCTCTTCAGAAAATGAGAACGTAGCAGGGACTAGTCGGGGAACGGAGTGACGGTCCAGAGGATAGCATTAATAGTCCTCACTATTCTATGAAATAGTGTGATAATAATTGTAATGAGAACTTATTCTAAGAGTGGATATTGTCTAGAAGACAATATTTGTATTAAAACTCACAGCTCTTGTTGTATATTTAAGATTGTATTTGTATTCTATACCATGTATTTGGCGACTCACAATAGGTGATGTATACCTATTTTGGGGGCGTCACACATAAAGCCTCTGAACATTCCATCGTTCATCATTTGGTCAGTGTTGTCGTTTGCATGAGGATTGTCGCCTTCCTGATGCACATTATCCTGATTATTAATCTGTGGAGACTCAACGGTCTCCTATTCTCCATTGCTATTTTCAACATTCTCACATATTATCCCTATACTCTGACCAACCAATTAAATACCAAATAAACTTAGGTAGGTCATACTAGCGAAGGAATTCCCCGTCTCTCCCCTCCTAGTTCTTGTCTCACATCTCAGCTAGGGATCATATCCCTAAGCTTTGATACCAACTGTGACGCCCCCAAAATAGGTATACATCACCCATCTTGGGTCGCCACTTATATGGTACAGAATACAAATACAATCTTAAATATACAACATGAGCTGTGAGTTTTAATACAAATAGTCTTCTAGACATTATTCAAACTCAAAATAAGTCCTCAATACATTTATTATCACATTATTTCATAGAATAGTGAGGACTACTAATGTTATCATCTGAACCGTTATTCCGTTCCCCGACTAGTCCCTACTACGTTCTCATTTCCTGAAGAGAACAATGAAAGCAAAAGGGTGAGCTCAACTAGCCCAATAAGAAATATTATGGCTAAGATAATGCAGAATAAATTATCGTTAGCCTTCAACAATGTTAAACTAATATAATATAACAAACATCAAGTTTAACTGCAGCGGAACAAGCAATCCATTAGAAGAGTCAAGTAGAGAATAAAATCTACTATCTTCTATGATTTAAAAGGTTTTTCATCACTTTTATCGCTGAGACTCAGCTTATTAAATAAACCACGTCATCCCTGCTCTACGGCCAAGGATATTCATTAGTATCACGATCACAAATTATCCATGCACTACGGGCCAAGGATATTCGTGTTTTCATCAATGGTCATGATCATGCCAACAACTGTCCATCAATGCACTACGGGCCAATGAAGACTTTTACCACATCATTTGTAATATTACTACCATGATTATACCGAATAATCCTCGGTCATAATCATACCAAGTCCATCTATG
The DNA here is from genome assembly GCA_020205605.1 of Panax ginseng. Classification (NCBI taxonomy): domain Eukaryota; kingdom Viridiplantae; phylum Streptophyta; class Magnoliopsida; order Apiales; family Araliaceae; genus Panax; species Panax ginseng. Next base: position 40,961,539 of record CM035131.1, read on the forward strand.
CACTACAGGCCACAAATGACTTTCAACATAATATAAACATGAGGATGATGACAATGACATAAGCAATAATCAAACGAAATCAAATCAAACAAAATCAAGGATAAATATTAAAGACTTTAAATTTATCCAAATATTATCAATTACTTAATAAACTCATAATCTAATATTATTAATATTATAATAATATTTTAATCACTTCTTAAACTTATAAATAATTTATTTCAATTGTTTACACTTTACCAAATAATGCATTTTAATCATTCAAAAATGCCATACTCATAAGATTTTATCACCAATGATCAAATCCCTCATCAAAAATCTGCATATACCCTATATAGGATTCCCAAGTCATAAAATCCTATTTTCCAATTTTGTTACTTCACATAACATATTTAATTCATTTACTCATAACTAGTTCATTTTCATGAAAATACCAAATCAGTCCAAAAATATTTCTTTTCTGGGATTTAGCAGAATATAGTCCTATATTGAACATATATTTTTCTCGAAATTTTTAAAATTCATTTATTATTTTTCATATGGCCAAAACTGCCGAATATTTAGACATTTATCATAAATTGTACATTTGTCCAAAAATTCTGAATTTTACATATACTCCTGTTATATACATGTACTCCCAATAAAAATTTTACCAATTTTGGAATTAACCACAAAGAGTTACAAGGGTTTACTTTTAAAATAGTCTTTTCCCATAAAATCCATAACTCTTAATCTATACATCCAAATATCGTCATTTATGGACACAATCTAGAAAACTCATCAAATTATCATTTCAAATTTTTCCAGAATTTTTGAAGATCAAAAAAATTACAAAACTGCCCCTAGCATAAACCACTTTTGAATGAAAATACTATTCATATGAATACAAAGGATCATTCACCGTGTATGCGGTAATCCACATAGACAGGTTATTCCAACAGAATAATAAAGAATGGAATAATGAGGAAGAATTCACCGAGCATGCGATGAACCGCATGCAGACATGTTATTCCAAGCGAGAATAATAAATAATGGAACCGGTCGTCATGCGTAATTCGCATGCAGCACGGGATATTCCAATGAATAATAATAAAGAATGGAACTAGGTCATAGGTAATTCACATGCATGTGATATTCCAATGAATAATAAAGAATTGAACGTGTCATGCGTAATACGCATGCATGCATGTGATATTCCAACAGAATAATAAAGAATGGAATAAATGAAGAATTTCACCGTGTATGTGGTACTTCAGATAGAACAAGTTATTCCAACATAATAATAAGGAATGGAATAACAATAGCTCTCTTCATGAATACTGAAAGAAATAATACCCTTTACCTTAGAAAAAGCCGGATCTTTGGAGTAGAGAGGTAGCACACTTCTTCTTCTTTCTCTCTATAATTTTTCTCTATAATAATTGCTTTATAGCTTTAGTGAATTGGTGATAAATGAAGGAAGAATGAGCTTCTATTTATAGAAAAATATAGTTTCGATAATTACACGTTTAGGGGCTCAAAATATTACAGTACAATACCTTCAACTTTTCTTTCATTTTTAATTTAGTCCTGCAAGTATTATCAAACTTGCACCACCTCTCCTAATAGTAAATAATGTGAATCAATAGTTCAATCATGTGAATTAATAGTTATAATCATGTGAAAATATGAATTACAGTATAATACCTCCATCTATACCTCCATTTTTAACTTAGTCATGCAAGTATTATCAATCTTGCACCAACTCCCCTAATAGTACAAGAATGTGATTCAATAGTACACACATGTGAACAAATAGTTATATAAGCATTTGAATTAATAGCAATTAATTGCTCATTTATCCGATTAATTACCCGATTTATCAATATAACCCCCAGACATCAATTATCATCGGAATAGATGTCAATTTCCACTAACACTAATAATTCCAACACAATGGAACTATCAAATTCATCTTTAATCAACACGAACTTATTCATCATTAATATTATAACTCGTAATATTTAACAATCAGGTCATTCCCAGGAAAGAGGGGGCTTTTCGATAAGGATTTCTCCTTATTGGCGCGCAATTAGATGACCAAACCTCTCCTTGACAGAACTTCTAGACATTGTAAATATTGTTATTTAATAATATGAATAACTTTGTCGTCTCAATTATTGATTTAATAATATATTATATTATACAGATGATACTGTGACAATAATCGAATCAATAATATGAGAGATATGATGCAGCAATTACTGTAGCAATAATTGAGTATAACTAAGTGACTTCTCACGTCATCATCAATAACCAATACCGTGTGCTACTATACAACCATGCGTATTACTGTACTTTTACTACCGGGTAGTTTAACAATTTTAACGGTAACACTTCCGCCGTTATTTTTTTATAAAAAGATAATTTTATCGTTTTCTTACTACGACAATACTTCCGTTGTGGGGTCCACCAATGATTGTGTCGTCGTACGGATATTCCTTGACAAAAAGAATATTTCCCGACCAAACGAATATTTTATAACAACTTGAATGCTTTGCAAAAAATTTCACATATCACCCTTAACTTTAACCCTTTATCAATTTAACCATTTACGAAATAAAATAATAATTATAAGAAAATTGAATACTTTCATTTTATAAAATTTGGGGTCTTACACATTCCACAAAGGAAGTCACCAGATAGAGGCTCGGGTACCAACTTCTATAGTTGGGTTTTTAACACCTGAAGTTCAATAGGAGCCATTCGATAAGAGATTTTAAAAATGGGTTTTGTACCGGGTTCAAAGTCGATACAAAATTCAATATCACACTCTGAGGGTAGGCCAGGAAATTCTTCAGGAAATACGTCAGGAGATTTACTAACAACAGAAATATCATTCAAATCTGACGTATTTTTGTTTAAATCCATGAAATGGGATAAGAAAGCTTGACATTCATTTTTCAATAAACGAATGGCTTAATGGCTTGATATGAAAGTGTTTAACTTCAATGGTTTGGTTGCTTGAATTCGCATAACAGGTTGGTTAGGAATATGAAAACTAACAACCTTACGAAAATAATCAATTTTGGCATGATGAGTAGTTAACCAATCAATCCCTAAAATCACATCAAATGCAAGTATCTTTAAAGAGATAAGATCAATAGGTAATGTGATTGTGCCCACTTGGATCAAACAAGATTTATAAACAGTGGATGTGATAAAAGTTTCTCCTAACGGAATCTCCACAGATAAGTCAAAGTCTAGTTTCTCCGGAGTCAAGTTTAAACGTTGAGCACAAGCAGGGGAGATAAAAGAATGGGTAGAACGGGTATCTCATAAGGTATAGACTTCGCAAGAATTTATAATTAACTAACCCGTGATACCTTCGTTCGGGTAACTTGCGTTTTGGGCAGTCACGACAAACGCTCTTCCAGAAACCGCCGACTTTGTTTTGTCCATATCCGCCTTTGGTGCCATCGTCCCTGCTGGACTTGATTTCGTTACAAGAAAAAATCGAGCTATGTGACCATCTTTTCCACAACTAAAACATACCTTGGAAGGCTGTGAACAGTTTGGACTTATATGTCCCTCCTTTCCGCATCTGTAGCATCTAACTGGCGGTCGTTCTCCTCCCCTAGAATTTTTTGCTGGTGCTGGTGCTGCTGGCGACGTCTTCCCATCATCATTAAATCTTCTTTTCTTGAAATTTCCACTTGAATTATTTCTTCTATTATCTTGGCCATGATTACACCCGAAGTGGTTACCATTTCTGGCATGATAATTTCCTCCACGATGGTTATCATTGTAACCTCAACGATCGTAATGCAACCTCAGCAATCGTAGAAACAGAATCTACGATCGCAGTCTTACAAGAGACTACTCCTAACTTATGAGGAGTTGGAAGAACAGGAAAATTGCTCAATCATTTAAAATGAGAAAATACAAGTTTGAATGCTGGTTGGAAAGATGTACTGCTAAAGGAAAGTGCCCAAGGCTTCATAAAGCACAACAGTGGATGAGGCGTGGAAGTTCAAAATGAGAAGTAATGTCAAAACCATCCACTACAACATCTTTCAGAGAGTTGATCGTTGAGTTAATAAAGGAAAACGTAGAGTCAATACCTGTCCTATTATGCTACTCTACGAACTCAAGAGGTCAAAGGTCAATCCACGTCAATCAAATGTCCACATCTCTAAAAGAGACAGCTAATTGACAAGTTACTGGGGAGTTACAGCTCGTTACTGGGCATCATGCAACCAATGACTAGGTGACACATCACAGCGTATGCAGAGTCAGAAGGAACTGCCATAAAGACAGATTCAAATCTGCAAACAGTTATCAGAACCTCTTGAACCTCTCTCCCTCCCATTTTCAAACCCTAGAATTCTCTTCAAAGCCAAACCACTCAAATTTTCAGAGTCCAAATCACAACAAGCCATACTCCATAAATCTCCCTGAATCAATATCCATATTCCTCGAATCATTCAAATGGAAGACTGGCGAGTAATCACTGGCATTCAACTCGGAACCAAGTCATTTGAGAAATTCGAAAAGAAGTTCAGAGACATTCTTGAACTCGTGAAGAAAGCTGGATTCTCAGAATGTCTGGAGGCAAGCACTGAAAGTATACTTTGAATCTCGGTTAAGGAATTCTACTCAAATGCATCCATAAATGCCAGAATTCTTTCAACCAAGGTTAAAGGTCAGTCTCTAAAACTGAAATCATCCGATATCAACCAATGCTTAGGTTTTCCTGACCTAGGATTGAAAAATCTTAATGAGATTGACACTGAGAAAGCAAAGGAGATTATGGGGTACCAAAGAAACCCTAGTCTAAAGGACATAAAGAAAAAGGAGTTTCCAGAGTAATTCGAGTTCCTTGCTGAAATAGTAGGCAAATGTATACTATGCAAAGATACTGCACATGACACTGTGTTTAATCAACAACTGAAGATTATGTCTGCAATAGTTCTAAAGCAATGAATAAACTTTGGAGCTATCTTGTTCGATCAAATCTCAAAATGGGTGGAAAAGGCTGAGTTGAAGTAGTCTACAGAAAAACCACTTACAAAGGTGTTTCATGAAAGACTGATGAGTATTGTGATGAAGAAAAGGCTGGGAAGAAAGATCAAGGATGATGAGGGAGAACCCTTGAATGTTCACAAAGTAATGTCTCCACAACTATTTATGAATTGGAAGAAAAACCCAAAGGAAAACAGGAGGCTAACACAAACTGAAAGCAGCAGAAAAGTCTCTACAAAGAAGAGAAAAGCAAAGGAGGTGGAAAGCTCTGAGTCTGATGACTCTGCATCAGTTGCTGCCACACCGGCGAAGAAGAAACCTAAGAATGTGAAGAATGTAGAGGTTTCGTCAAGACATGTCTCCACTGACAAAAAGAAACAAGGAGCATGAGAAAAACCAGCATCAACTGCTGAAAACCCAAAAAGAAGAAGTAACAGACTACTCCAAGAACCACCCAAGAAGAAAGCAAAAGGGATGATGAAATCAGTTCTAGTTCCCCCAAGGAAGCACATCTAACAAAGAAGAAAATGTAGAGTCAAAAGAAGAAAAGGAAACTGATGATCTCAAGACTGAATCCCCGGAGATCAGATCCAGCAATAAAGGTGGAGCTGGATCCATGAAAGAAGATGTAAACTCTACTGATGAAGAAGAATATTTAAGTCCTATGGATAATTCTTAGAGTACTCACTTTGAAGTTAAAGAGAAGTTGTAAAATGACCCATCTGAATCTCCAAATGTAAATGTTCAAATAAGCTCTCATTATGGATCAAAAGATGATGAGATCGAGAAAGAAATACCTGTCCCTGCCAATGATGAACATCAAGAAAGCTTGCCTGATGACTCAAAGGCTTCAAAGTCTGAAGAAGAAGAAGATTCTAATTCTCCCATAGCTGAACCTCCAAGGAGAAGGAAGAGTTACAGATTGATTGCTCAATTTGCCTCCAAAAAGAAAACTGACAACTCTACTAAAGTCATTGAATTAAGTGATGAGGAATATGAGCCACAGGAAGAAAGTGCTAAAGATGAGACTAGCTTCAAAGAAGATGATTCTGAGAAAGATATTGCTGAAGAAGGCTCTGAAAATGAAGATAAACAAGAAGAATTCACTGATAAATCTGATGAAGGGAATCAGCAAGATTCAAGCTCAACAAGGGAAGAGATAGAAAAAGATTCAGATTCTGCACATCAGGAAGCAGAGGAACCAGGATACTATTTTGTTCTCTCTCCAGCCAGAATCAGCAGAAGAATTGTAGTGGGAGTCTTTGATGAACCACCAGTTGAACCACCAGCAAGATGGATAAATCAAGGAAATAATCAACTTCGAGTTGTAAGAATGACCACAGATGAAGTGCTTCACAACTGGAAAAACATGGAATTAGACTACACAACAATACTGTATAACTCTGAAGACCTTCTGATGAGATGGTTCTTCCCGTAGATGCCGTGGTTGAAGGCACATACTAATGCTGATGAGAGCTACTTCAGCTAGTGTTATTCTCAGTTTCCAAATATAGAGCTGGTATCACAAAACTTCCCAAGGGTAAAGAAGTTTGCAACCATGATGATAAATGACAAGCCTCACTACAAAGTCTACCGACGTGCTGAAAATCATTATATTCCTTATGATCATAGAGTGGACTCTGATGGAAAAAGAAATATGGCCAAGACACTAATCGTAGAGTCTGTTCACTCTACCACTGATGATGATCAAGTCCAGAATAAGATGTCTCCATCTGCCCTAGCACATCTATCTAACATTCCTTCATCCTCCCACAACGATTGGTACTCAACAATTTTTCAGATCCTCAACACTTTCGAAAATATGTCCAAGGATGAAGATCGTAGAGTCCAATCTGGTGTTCAGCAAGAGACTGCCCAACCAAATGACGAAATTTCTATGGAGCAAGAGCTAATGAAAAACTTTGATGAATTGATTGCGAAGATATCTATAATCCATGAAGAATCAAAGAGGGTGACAGCAGCTGGAGATAATTCAGTTCAAGATAGACTCCAAGCAACTATAGCTGATGTATCTCTCAAAATCAAAGATAGAGATCACATCTATCTGAAGGCCTTAAATGATCGGCGAGATGCACTACGAGCTCGAGAAAGCAAATGAAGAGCAACTACAAGCCCCTCTCGACAAGATTGACAACTTGAATCGATCCTTCTATGCAACTTGAGTTAAGCCAACAAGAACTCAAGATTGAAGTCGGTAACTCCTCCTACCTGATGGAGCAGCTTATGTCCAACATGGAGCAGCTCTCCCAAATGATTAATGACAAAAAGGGGGAGAAAAGAAGCATAGAAAGGGGAAGAATAAGAGGCACTCTAGAAAGAGCAAGGAGAGCAAAAGGAAAGAAAAGAAGAAGACAACACCAGGGGGAGCTGAATCATCAACTAAGGGGGAGCCTAAGGCTGAGGGGGGGCCAAAGCCAAAACCAGAAGAAGAAGAAATGAATAGCTCCACATCCTGTGGGGAGGGGAGCAAAGGAATCAAACAGGTGAATAGCTAATCAACAGACATCCTGGAAGCATACATAGAGCCAAAGAGGTACATCTCTAACTAGTTAGGTATGTTCTGGATCCAGGATGTAAAATGTCAGTGTATTAAATTCCACATCATTATAAATGACATTCATGATTATATGTTTTAGAAATACAGCTGCTCACTGTATATAAGATTCATTCATAACATGCATATGCCCCGATTATTTTTGTCATAATCAAATAGGGGGAGATTGTCAGGAATAAGCATGTGAATGATATTCCTATTTACATATAATTTGATTATGATATATATATATATATATGAATGAATATGCAAGTATTCTTGCATTAAGAAAAGCTGTAAAGTCCTTTGATAGATAATAGAAACATATGTATAAGGACTTAGAATGAATTGATCAAATGTGTTAGGTTGATCCTACATAAGTAAAACAGCTTTGTAAAGTCCTTAAAAAGAAATGATGTACAAGGACTATAAATATAGAAAGATCAAGCATGTTAGGTTGATCTTATGATATAATAGATAGGCTTGTCTGATCGTCGAGCACTACACCAGAAATCATAGTCTGCCAAGAGAGTCAAGAAAAACTCGAGAGCTATCAAGGCAGAATTGTAGTATACAAGATAATAGATCTCGGAGTTCATAGACTTCCAGGAGAGACGAGGAAGGATCGTAGTGTGTCAAGGAGAACTTCCTCAGGGTCGTAGTCTATTGAGAAAGTCATGTTCAGAATCGTAGAGACAACCTGCCTACGAGCCGACCGAGCATCTGCCAAAGCCAGTCAAGAATCGTAAACTACACTCGGAGTCGTAGAGTCTACTAATGTCAAAGCCAATTCAAGAATCGTAGACTGCACTCAGAATCGTAGAGTCTACTGATCGCATCAAAGACAGAGATCGTAGTCGAGCAAGATCAGATGAAGACAACAAGCACAACGACAGAAATCATAGTATCAAGATCTGATCTCAAAGTCGTAGTGTCTGCACGGCCGAAGCTGAATCGTAGAGTGCAGAGCTAAGATCTTAACAGATGTGTTCATAAGGCCACAGTAGAATCATAGAGTAAACACGATTCTCAACAATTGAGCACTCCCGGAATATCTAAAGGAATGAAGCCTCTGGTTGGTAATGCAAAGATACATCTCACCTGAAGGAAGCCAGAGAGCACTCAACGAATGGCATGCAAGCTAATAGAAGATCTAAGCATCAACTCAATCAGCATCCAAATTGAGTTGAGAAGCTATTCAAGGTAAAGTCTTCCACAAGATGATCATAAGAATACTTCAGTTGCTGACTAAGAAAAGTCAGCATATGCAGTGGCTGTCAAGTAGAAAGATGACAACGATCCTGAAAGTAACCAGGATCGTAGTGTTTGCCAAACAAAGAAGAAACTGATGAAGTATACACAAAGATACTGGTCAGCCTCTGAATAACAAGGCTAAAGTGATTAAGCATTGTGTTAGTCCATTGATGATAAGTGAACGGGAGATCACAAGGAGAAAGCGAGCTGGACACGCCATAAATCTGAAGTGTCTTGTTATTCAAAAGGGGCCAGAATAAGGAGTAAAGCCTTCAGAATCTGAGAACAGTCGAGGCAAACAGAAGTATTAAAGCACTACACAAGAATAGGAAGAGGTGTTCCACATTGGAGATCTAATGAACATTCTTTAAGATCGTAGTGTTAACTACACAAGTCAAGAAGCAACAGTCAACAAGACACTACGATCAAGTCCAAGAAGATATGCATCAGAATCGTAGAGTTCGAACAACTGAATATTGAGGCATTGGCAATGGCTCAATCTAAAGATTGATATTCGAATAGAGCTTATTGAGAGCATCGATGCAAAAGGACAACCTCTGATCTAGAAATCAGAAGGAAGAAATAAAGTTGACTACCTGCCCGAGACATGAAAGTGACATCTCTGATGGGGTAGGTGAAACAGTAGACTGCAGTGTCAGAAAGTCAGAAAAGGGGATGTCATGTCACATCTGCAGTCTACATCAAATAACTCAAGATCTGCGAGGCAATTCAAATAGCTTCCAACGGCTATATTCCAACGGGAAGATTGGGAAGGAGTATAAATCAACAGAACCTCAAAGATCAAGAGTTGTTGATAATTGTGAGGTTGTAGAATCGTTTAGTTGGTGAATGCTATAGTTGACTCTACGAGTTCCACCAAAGATCAACAGAACAAGTCTCAGTGACAGTAAGACTATCAAGGTGGAAGTGAAGCAGCTTTAAAGAAGAACTTAAACAGATCAAAGCTTCACTCAACAAAGATGAGAATGCCACTAAAGATGGCAGCCAAGCTGAGAGCCGAGAAGGCCAAGAAGATAGCATTCAGAAAAGTGGCTGAGTACAAAGAAGATCAAGAGAGCCACTCTACGAATCACCATGAACCTAAAGCTGAAACTGAACAAGTGCAGAACCATGTCTGAAAAATATTCAAGAAGGGTTCAGGGATTGCTAAGTGCTAAAAGAAGTCTACCAAAAGCTCAGGGACTTAGTAAATCCAGATGGTGATGGTGCACAACTGACATCAGATGAAGATGAGCAGAAAAGAGTAAAGATCAGCTGCATCAAAGAAGATATGGTCCAGACTCAAAGCAGAATGCAAAGAGGACCACACCAAGCTGTTAAGTACAGAAGATGTTCAGAGCTTAATGACATCTTAGCAACTCAACATCAACAACTACAACAACAAGAAGCCAGGGCCTGAGGGGTCCTTGTCAGAAGGACTAAATGAAGATTCCAAGCCTGCTTTGGCTTGAAGAGTTCAAAGGAACTAGAGAAGTTCAAAGTCTTTGGCCTTGAAGAGTTCTTAGTGAATTTGAAGTCCCAAGGTCACGCGGCCTTGAAGGAATCTTAGTGATTCGAGGGTCTTTGTCGTTCCTTGGTGGAAATCCTGCTAGTTGGAAACAGAAGAGTGGATTAGGAGCTTGAGTCTCTGAACCACTTAAAACCCTTTGTGTCTTTTACTTTATGTCATTTACATTATGTACATTAACTGCTATAACTGCTTTGTATGTTTTAATTGTTTACCACTGAACTAACTCTACGAACAATGTATGTAAGATTATGAATATATCAATGAAGGGGATCTTTTATTTATTCCGTTGTGCTTGAAAAGATTCTTATGTTTGTCACATGCTAAATTATTAGCAATACAAAATAAATTAGAAAAGTATTTGAAATTAAAAGGATCTATTCACCCCCCCTTCAGATCTATTGTACCTCATTGAACTAATAAAGGTCAGATATCGTAAATAGTAACCCCGACACAAAAAGGTAGAAATTTCACAATAAAATCTATATCAATATTTCGGTATAATGATATTGAAAGAATAATATCATTACGAAAAAAAAATAACATCCCTTACCTCAAAGAAATAGTACTTCAGAATGGAATATCGGATATGATGCTAAATGAAACTTGTCATAAATAGCAACTCTCAAAGTATCTAAATACTCACAAAAATACGCTCGATAATATAGAGAGAGAAAGCTTATGTTTCTGTGTGATTTTTAATTCTAACCTAAGCACCTATTTATAGGAAAATGCTAGCACGCCGAAATAGACTTGACCTGCTACCTGATGGCTTTACCTACTACTATTGCCACCCACCACATTTGAAATAAAATTTGAGCACATTTCTCACCAACCAAAAGTGGGGCCCACTCAATTCTAGAATTTTTCACCAAAATCATTTATAACATAATTTTCGAATCAGCCACTTCTTAAAATTCATAACAAATCATACATTTATTTTTAACGGTTCAAAATTTTTGGACATATACTTAACTTATATATGTATAACATATCCAAAAAATCACAACGATCCAACGGTCGGATTAAAATTATAACTCACACAATAGAGCTTTAAGAACACTGATTTGATTTTTAATACCTCCATTCTGACAAAAATACTGATAAAACACCTTAACATTAATTCCTTCAATTATATCCACATAAAATAAATATTTCCTTATCATATAAATCAATAAATAATTATTCACAAATAATATTACAGAATCACAATAATGACAAACCGCACTGTTCGAGGAAGAGGGCTTTCAGATAAGGATTTCTCCTTCTTGGTGCGCAATTAGGTGACCAAACCTCTCCTCGATGAGAACTTTCTAGACATTGCCAATAATGCTATCTAATAATATTATTCAAATAATATGAATTATTGATCTGATAATGAGAAATATTATGCAGTGACAATTATTGAAACAACAATAATATAAAATATCAACGTAACAATTATTGAACCAATAAAATAAAATATTGAACAATAATTACTGTAACAATTATTGAGTAGTGCCTTCATACGTAAGAATCAATAATTCAAAAATACTGTGCAATATCGTGTGCTACTGTGCAACCATGCGTATTACTGTATTTTAACCACCATGTAATCCAACAGTGTTAACGGTAACAATCACGCCATTATTTATAAAAACTCAAACTTGTCGTTTTCTTCATCCGACAGTTATTCTGTTATGGGGCTCACAAATGGCTGCGCCGTCGTACGAATATTCTCCGACAACAAGAATATTCCACGACCAAACGAATATTCCCCGACAAAATGAATATTTTATAACCACTTGCTTATTTTGCAAAATTTGCATATTTCACCCATAATCAAAATATTATATCAAATTAACACCTTATTATTCACAATAATAATTAGAAGAAATTCGATTTTATTTATAAAAAGTTAGGGTCTTAATATATATATATATATATATATATATATATATATATATTTGTTCCATCATCCATGTATACATGGGCGGAACCAGGGGACCCACCCTGGAATTTTCGGGGATTATTTATTTTCCTTTTCCTTCTTTTTTTTTATGTATTTCCTTTTCTTCTTTGCTTTTTTTATTTTTACTTTATCATCAAAGTGAGGCAAAAAAAAGTGGTAATAATTCTCTCTCTAAACTAATTAAAAATAAAAAAGGAATAAAATAATTTTTATTGGATCTTACTATAGTGACCATAAGTTCACCATAGTTCTATCTTATCAAGATTATTAAATTTGTCTTATTTTAATTTTTTTTTGTTGCTGGAATTCATTCTTTCAAGCTAATTAATTCCATGAACCACAATATAAGGTTTTGAATATATAATATTATAATTTGTAATTTATCTATAAAAATAGCAAATCAGTTGACTAAAAATTTCAAAGTCTGATTAATAGTCTCATAGTTCGGAAAAAATTAATATATATATATAAAGTCATTAGATTCACAACTCAAAAGTTGATAAAGGTTGGAATAGGATGTTGTGAAATATTATAATTAGGCAAAATGAATTTGAAAGAAGCACTCCAAGCGCTAATAAATAATTTTTTTACTGATGTATTTTGACCCTCCTCTATAAATGTTCTGGTTCTGCCATTGCACAAGTTAGTTACTTTGTAGTTTGATACGATAATGACACAATGATAGTAAACTTGAGTACATAGTGTTAATTTATACTACTATTACTAAAAAGTGGATTCTCTTTGTGGAACAAAAAAGTTAGCAACGGAAACTCTTTTTGTGGATTGGGGGAGTAATATGGAATGGTTTCTAAGATATATATGTATAATATGAAACTCATGTAAAAGAAATTACTCAATCACTTTCTTTAATTAAATCATACTTCAGTTTCTTGTCATGTTATGATACAAGTAGGAATCTAGTATAGCATTGTTTATTCCTTCTTCTACAATTGAACAGGAAGAAGGAACGGATATCACTGCAAATTCAGTTCATCCCGGAGCTATTGCCACCAATCTTATGCGTCACCCAGCTTCATTAGTGGTAAATATTTTGATCCTTACCTCTTGATATATATTTCCATGTTTGTGTAAGAATTGAATATGAGGTGTTAAATTAGTATAAATAGTTTTATCTCGTGTATCATTTTTGCAAATAAACGCAGCCTGGGTGTATAATAAGATAATATATAAGATATGACTTTGAAGAAAGGTTCTATTAGAAAAAATTGAGCCTTGAGAGAAAATACTTCAAAAGTACTTCTAATATATAATAATAAACACAATCCATAAAAAAGAGGTTGAACATCTATAGGAGTTGGTCTCTGAATGGCCATATATAAGTAGTCCCGCAGTCCTCAAAAGGACGTCGTGAAGTACAGATCTTTTTGTCTAGCTATAGGAGTTGGTCTCTGATTTGATTGTACTAGCTAGCTAGCTAATTAATTTTGTTCTTTGCTGGATGCAGGGATAGCTAATATGTTAATTTCTTGGATATTTGGTCAAAAGCATTCCACAGTTTTGTTCATTTCTGTTTTTTAAAATGTATGGAAAGATTTCTCCGATAGTTTTAAGCTTGGGACGGCACTTGGGATCAGTTTTTGATGGTTTCACTTGGACAAACTGATCTTTTTCTCCCATTTTCTTAATGGTAATCTTATTACAAATTTCTTGCAAATTAATGTTGTGGACGCGTGTTGATTATCAGGGAGCAGCAACTAGCTGTTATGTGGCATTTCATCCACAGCTGAAAGGGGTTAGTGGTGAATATTTTGCGGACAGCAACAAAGCTGAACCAAACCGCTACGTACGGCTAAAGATGCAGAATTGGCCAAGAAACTGCGGGATTTCAGCTTGAGCTTGACTGGATTTTAAGTAGTTAATTTCGATGTAATTTATTATTTTGTTTTTTTCTTTCTGAAAAATATCCTCACAGAAAGCAAGGGTACCATGCATGTAATATGCTTCTTACTATATATAAAGCTTATATCTGACGTATACTTTAGTATCATGCATTTAAAACATTTTAATTGATAGGGGAACACTATTTACACACGTGTTTTTGATATTTTCACATGGTTCCTTATCACATGAAGGTGACACACTGTATACTCATGTGAAAGAGAATTATGTGAAAATATCAAAAATACATGTGGAAATATCAGTTCCCGATATATGGGTTATAGCCATGCCAAAATTTGTAGGTAATACTTTATATACTTGTACAATGACTTTTCTCCATTGCACCTTAATTGATTTTGAAACACCTTTGTCTAGTTTTTAAGACCGAGAGACATGTTTGTGTGGCATACTTGTATCATTGTGTAGCACTTTGAGATAGTAATTTGCAAAGGATAAACATTTAGAAGAGTTGTACTTGGGAAGTCTTTGCAGAACTTTTCTATACTTAATCCAATTCTACTTTTTGATTATTACTTATTTCAAGAGAAAAATGGGATCGGAGCTCAAACAATTTTAATTTTGACAAGGAAAAAAGACATTTTGTAGATATAATTGTAAAATGTAAAAAATATTACTGGTATAAAATTGAACAGATTCATATTGATTTTGAATTTTATAAATTAACTTTAACATTTAAATTATATCTCCAATTTTAAAACATAACATTTATCCCAAATATGACTTCAGCATTCAAAATGCATCAATAATTTGAAACATAGGGAAAACTTATTGTTATTTATATTAAACTCTTAGGCTATGTTTGTTTGCAAAAAAATAAACTTGAGATTGGACTATTTATCTTAATTTAATACTATTTCAGACTATTTTATCCCATGGTGGGAGATTAATTGTTCTTCAATTGTCATATGCACTATTTTTTTGTCATTTTTAAGACTATTTATGAGAGGATTATATAACACCATGATGAATGTGTGATTAATAGTCCTCCTATTTTAAGCTATTAAATAACTTTATGTGACTAAAATAGTCTCACATTAATGGTTAAATACTCAAAAGTAATGTTAAATTAAGACAAATAGTCTAATACACAAATTTAAACACGGCCTAGGCTATGTTTGTTTGAAAAGATTATAATCTCATGGATGGCCTAGGATATCCATGAGATTATAATCCTAAGACTATTAATCCTAGAATTATAATCCCAAGATTATAATTATAATTTCAAAATAGTAAGCCTTTTTATAATTCATAGACTAATAGTCTCAAGTCTAAATTTAAAAATAAACAAGACACTTAAAATTAATAGTCTTATCCTTAGAAACAAACATAGCTCTAAGGTTATGTTTGTTGACAATTATCTTACATGGGGTTATATTTTTTATCAAAAAGTCTAGACAGACCGAAAAAAGCGACAGATAAATGGGACATTTCAATTTTTATTTTTTTTTGGCTTGTGACTCTTAAAAAATTTATAGTATTTATTTCAACAGGAATTTTTACAAAATATAGTGTTTTAGATGTAATTTGAATACATATACAAAAACAGAGTTATACAGACTGTTTAGAAAGACAATTAATCTCCCATCATGTGATACAGACTGTTTAAGAGTCACAAGCCAAAAAAATAATAATAATAATAATTGAAATGTCCCATTTACCTGTCGCTTTTTTCTGTCTGTCTAGAAGGACTCAATTTTTATAGGTTTTTTATACTAGTTTAATATATTAAAACACTTTTCTTTTATCACTAATTAGTCCTATAATAACAATATAAATATCATGAACTATTTTACTCGTAAAATAATTTTATTTTAGAAAAGGAGAATTACTTAATCGCATCTTTCTACTAAAATTATAGTAAAAAATATTATGAAAAATAAATAAAAAAGAATAGTCCATGACGATCACATAGCTAAGGATGACGATTTACTATGTGCCCACCGTAATCCTTACGCCTCGTTCCGAATGGGTCAGTGATTTTGGCTTTGATCAGGAGTCGGAGATGAGAAATCATTGAATAGTAATATTTGGAATGGAAAGGGGATGATATTTGCTTTCTCTGCACCAATCCCTGCTCTGTACCTGCCCCCGAATAATTATATATTAATTAAATTAATATTTATACTTTTATATATTACATAATCAAATATTTTTATATATATATATATACATATAATTCAATATACTATTATTATTTTATTTTTATTAATGTTATATGTATTATATTAAATATAATTAAAATAAGACTTTTAAAACTAAAAAACTCACAAAGTATAGATCCCCACATAAAATTTCCCATGAGTATGGGGATGATTATTAAATTTTAATCCCTATGAAAAATGGGACGAAGATGAAGAATATTTATAAAATCGGAGATGGAGTGGGTATATATAGTCCCCACCCCGCACCGTTACATTGCTATTTTGGAGAATGTTGTTCGCATGAACAAACTATGGATAAGAGAGAATTAGACATGTACAATAAGACGGCTTGTTTGGTCTAGTCTGGGCATGTCAAGTCTTAGACTTTGATCAGGTCATGTCAGGTCATGTCAGGACGTTGACTTTGGTCTTCCAAACCAATTCAGGTCTGGCCTTAGCCTCTAGGTTGTGGTTTGATTATTCCTACAAGTCAGGTCAGGTCAGGTCATGTCATGTCAAGCACAAGACTATTCCTATGTCGGTCTGGTCTGCCCCTCCCATTTTTTTCTTTTTAATTTTAAATATTAAAAATAAAAACTATAAAATAGAAAAAGACTAAACTAGAATTTGCATCCTAAAATTTGTAGCGTTGTTAAGATTTGTATCTCAATATTTAAAAAATGTATCTAAGTACGTCTCAAAGTTCTTTTTCTGTTAAAAAAATATTTTGCATCCAAAAGTAAGGGTACATTTTGTTTAGTGAAAAGAACTTTGGGGTGCATTTTGAACGGTTAAAAGTCTTAGAGCATGTATTTTTTTAGCGAAAAAGAACTTTGGGGGTGCACTTAGATTCGCTTTAAAAATTGAGATGTAAATCTCAACAACCCTACGAATTTTGGGGTGCAAATTGTGTTTTAGTGAAATAGAAAATAATAAAATTTTGTAAAAATAAAATTTTAAATGAAGAAATATAGTATTTGCAAGAAACTAGCTTATTATTATTTAACATTAAAAATTAATTTAATGATGTATTAATGTTAATATTTAACACTAAAAGCTACAAGAAATATTAATAAAATTTTAATGTAAATATTAGTATTTACAAGGACCAACTCATTATTAATATTTAATTAACTAACTTTTAATGTTAAATATTAAATAAACTAACCAATATATTAATTAAATGTATTTATAAAAAAAATCAAAAATAAATAATTAAAATTTTTAAATTTTATTGATGTATTAATTAAAATTAATGTATTACAAATTACAATAATATAGTAGTTGAGTTTTGGGTAATTTAAGCGTGGTAATGGAAATGGTAGCCTGGTAGGGTATGTTGTGGAATGCTGAAAGTTGGATTGGTAAGCGAACTAGGCCAAACCTCATGCTTGAGGGCGAACCAGGTCTCATGCCAAGTTAAATCAACCTATTTTGCAGGTCATGTCGGTCCTTTACAATAATATACAATATTTAGTAAGTAATTATATTATTAGTGCATCATCAAAATAATTACAAAAATAATAATTTTTTCATATTTATTTACAATATTAGTGCAATTAGGATTCCTTAATTTAAAAAATTAGTATAAGATTCAATTCACAATAATAAGGAAACCTAAAATTAAAGAGAAATAACTGTCATAATTAATAATTCAAATATCTTAGATCTAACAATAAAAATAAATTCAAATTCAAACTCAGATATTAAAATTCAAATTAATCTTCATCTCCCTCAAATATTCTCAGAAACTTCGTTTTTTTTCTGCGTAATCCTCTTCCTCACATTCTTCTTTGAAACCATAACATTGTCAACCTTTTTGTTCCTTAATAATTTCCCTGCAATCACTTCAGTTCTTACATCAGCAGTTTTATCATTTAAATCTGCAACAAGCCGTAATTCCTTATCATTCTTTTCCATCTCTTTCACTGCCCTTTTCCATCTCTTCCGCACAAAAACCGAACTGGAAATTAAAACCTTAATCGTGGATATTTGATATTTTACAATTTTTTCATGTCCATAAATTTCAATTCCAATTTTATATCCAAAGAAAAATAAGAACACTGCATAGGAAAGAGAGAGATAAGAGAGTGAAAGTAATGTTGATAACCAACCCTTCATACTAATGTAACCAAACTTTTATACCAAGGTAACCAAACCTTTATACCACGGTAATCAATCTACCTCCACATTTGCAGTATGAATTGGTTACCTTGGTCTGAAAGTTTGACAACCAACTGCATGAAGGTTTGGCTACCAACTGCATCACATTCAAAATAAATTGGTAACTTAATAAAACTGAATTGGTTACTTTGGTATGAAGGTTTGGCTACCCACTGTTTGGCTACCAACTGCATCACATTCAAAATAAATTGGTAACCTAATAACACTAAATTGGTTACCTTAGTATGAATGTTTGGCAACCAACTGCAAAATGAAGCAAAAATATAAAAGAAAGTAAAAAAATCCATGGAAGGGGTATTATAGTCATGTCAACGAAGCCTTAAGATAATGAGAAAATTCTCTAATTAAGCTTTACATTAATAAAAAGTCTTGGAAGGAAATTAAAGAGAAAGACACGAGAAAGAAAAAAAAACAGAGAGAGAGAAATGGTGGAAGGAAGGTTAGGGGAATGGTGTTGCTTTTTATTGCTTGGTCGGTTGCTTAAGAAATCTTTTATTTGACTTACATCTCCAACCTTTACCATCGTTCTTCTTACAACGAAATTCGTCGTCTGGTAGCACGAGGTTTTCCTCCACCGTCGGATCCGCCATTATCTCCTCCAAAACCACCGTCGTCTAGTAGTAGTGTATTTGTAATAGTAGTAGAACTAGTAGGTATAGTGTAGAGAGATATACAAGCTTGTAAGGACCGAAGAAGAAGAAGAAGATGAAGAATCCATTAGTAAGAAAAAAAAAGATGAAGAAAAAAGAGAGAGAAAGAGGAACAGAGATAAGGGAGAAAATAATAATTAACGGGAAGAGATAAGGGAGATAATCGTGGGCCACGATTAAAGGATATACAAATGTATTAATTTTATAAATAATATGAAAAATATATTACTTTTATAATTATTTTATCTATGCACTATTATTGTAATTATTTCTAAAAATATAATAAAATATGTAATTAACCCTATAATAAAACAGAGCGGCTCAAATTCCAAGACTTTAACATCTAACGGCCTCAAATCAATTTAGGCTTCAACATACAACGATCTAAAATTATTTGGGGCTTCAACATCCAACGACCAAGAATTTATCTTTCAAAAATTCAAACCCACATCCATCATCTCACTCTCGGTTCTCCCTCCTCACCCACAAATTTGTTGTAATTTTTTCTAAAAATATACTAGAAAGTGTAAATAACCCTTTTTTTGGTAATTACTTCCTCCATCTCAAATTTTACAATCATTATTAATTTTAAAAATTATTTTGAAATATTTTTAAACTCGAAATTGATAAGATTGATTAAAAATTAAATATATATATATATATATATAATAATAATTAGTGTGTATCAATTTTATATTAAGTTGAGTTTAAAAAAATAAATAAAGATTTTATATTTTAAAATGGATGGGGGTACATTTTTTGATATGATAAATACCAACACAGAGGAGGAAGACTTAATTCTTGGTGTATATGAATCCTATTCGTAACCAAGGAAGACTCGACTCATCCAAATTATGACAATTCCATGGAAGATTTAGCTACAGTCATACGACGTGTGTGTAAAGACAGCTGTTGGAACATCAATTATCATATAAATTGTCACCTTATTTGTCACATAAATTGTCATATAAATCTTCCATATAACTTAACCATCAGTTATTCATCACCTTATTTATTTGACCTGTCCCTCTCTTATTTGTCTTGGTTCTTTATTTTTAAATTTTATTGCTGAGCTAATCCTAAATTTATATAACGAACTGCAATCAATTTTTGTATCAAGTTACGGTTCTGCGAAATTGTATACTCATCTACATGCGACAAAAAAAAAAGAAGTTGTTATAACAAGCAAGCATAATTTTTAATTGTCAAGTTACTATTTAAAAGTTACAATCAATTAAAAAAGGCTTATAAATAATAAAAAATAAATCTTGAAATGTAGTTAAACTTAGTTTAAATTTATGAGAATTTGACTATTAAAGTTTGATATTCTTTATTTATTCATTGAAATTTGTCTTAATTCATAATAATTTTTTATTTAAATACTTTGTAGAGTATGTATGAAAAGTGCGGGTGTGTTAAGAATTAATTTAGGCTTTTAGTTTAGTTTGTGTCCATATTCAATACTTTATTTTTTTGTGTTCATGATTTTTTTATGAATTATACAGTGCTTTCAGACACGGGTTATCGCAAATTTAGAGAATATAGATAAACGACTTGTTGGAATATCTACATTCTCAATATCATCTTATTTTAGTCATTTTTAAAACAAAAAACCATGAGACATTTATCATTATTCATAATATTAAGTAATGTTAGTCTCAAAAAAAATCTCAAATGATAGGTAACGTTATCTTTTATGAACAATAAAATATTTTCATACCACATTAAATAAGACCCATTTAAATAAAAAAAAAAAAATTTAAAGCCCTTATCATCAAGTTTTTTGTTTGATCTCAAATATCATTTCGGTAGTTATTTTTATATACTCCATTCGTTCCATAGTTATAAGCTGATTTCTTTTGGCATATAGTTTTAAGAAAATCAGTTTAAATGACAATTTTTAATAAAAAAATTTCCACATATACCCCTTAATATGGAATTAATGAATAAGTTAATTACTCTTTACTTATCACACTGGAACTCTCAACTTAATTGATTAACGTGTACTGTCCATTAAAGTCCTTAACCATAGAACTTTAACTTAATCTACATAAACTTTCAACTAATTGTCTTTTATACACAAAAAATGTTAAACTAGTAAAACCTAAAAAGTTGAATTCTTTTATTGAGAATATAACAATATTAAATGTGGTGATAAAAATAATGACGTTGAATATTGTTTCTTCAAAATAAAGAAGAAGTAATGATTAAATATTTATTATAAGGACATAAAAGTAAAACAATGAACCAACTAAATTTTATAAATAGTAAGTAGCTTATATATTGGGACATCTCAAAATAAAAAATCAGCCAACGGAGGGAATAGTTTCTCTCACTTTAATACACCCACAACCGAGGCTATTCTATAAATCTCTCTCTCTCTCTCTCTCTCTCTCTCTCTCTCTTTTCATATGGAATTATACCAATTTCCTTGTTTAATTGTTAAAAAAAGACATGAGAGAAAACAAAGTCGAACAATACTTAAATAGTTATTGATTTGTAGTCCTTTGTCTAATACAAGATTCCACATTTATTATTATTCTACTGGAATGATACCTACATTTCTCTAGTATCTTCAATCATCTGCTTCTGCTAGTGCTATCCTGTCAACATTGGTCTCATAAATATTTTTGTGATTATTTAATATCTTTTTTGGGAATTCTTATTAATCAGTTGGAGAAAAAAGGAAAGAAAAGTAAGAAATGTGGATATTTGCAAGGAAAGGGGCATCTGGGTTTTCTGCTCGTTCCACGGCTGAGGAAGTTAGCCATGGAATCGATGGAGCTGGCCTCACTGCCATTATTACAGGTCTTCTCTGCAATTATTATTATTTTTTTAAAACAAATTATTTTAGGATCAGTCTGCTAGCTGGAGCTTAGTAATCTTGACAAGAAATAAAATATCGTCTATCTTTAATCTTCTGTACTACCCGTTAAATTCTAACTTCTTTGGTTAGGGTAGACTCGAACTTTCGAACTTGCGACTTTACACAGTAGAAAATAAGACTTTTACTATTAGACTATGAGTGGTTTAAAGGAGAACTTGGGTCCAGTCGTAAACTTACAGTTCTTGAGTTCGATTCTGCGGGTTTACGGACCGCAGTCGTAAACTTGTTATTGAAAGGGTCATGGACAGCAGGCGTAAGCTTGTTATTGAAAGTATTGTTCGGGGGAGGGGAGACATAATCTGAGAAAACTTTCTTTATATAAAAAAAATAGATATTTAAACTTCGAAGGGTATGAAAGAATAGATATATGTAAGAGGTACAATTCCCAAAGCTGTTTTTTGTTTTGTACTTTTTGATGAGCTTGTTCTGCTATCAACATGAAAAGTCTTTATTCATTTATTTCACATTACTTGATGATGTTCTGGCACATACTTTCTCTATTTAATTTGCAAAATCTTAAAATATAAATTGTGATATATGAATTAAATAATTTTTCCTTTAGTAATACTTTTTAAGTAGTTTGCAATAAAAATTATTGCATTAATCAAAATCAACATCAATTTTGAATTTTAGAATTTTGTAAGGACGACTAAGATAAGGAACTTCTAATGAGATTGTAAGTATGTCACATATTGGTTCAGTTGGTGATAAATATAGAATCTTGGGTTATAATTTATTTAAAATGAAATATTCACGGAATTAATTCATCTCATAAGGTTGAGAGATAGTGTGAAAGGATACAATTTTGGGTTCTGCATTTTGGTTTTTCTAGTAGATGGACTGTTTGATCCCCTCCCGGCCTCCCCAATTCCAAACCAAAACCCGAAAGAAGAAAAAGGGAGTAGCAACATAATATGATCAAGACACTAGGTAACACAGGATGTCAAGTACCAACTTTCCTTCTCTAATTTTGGTTGGACGAAACGGAAGATATTGTCGATAAATAGAAGTACTTCTTGTTCATTAACATGTCGCATATTTCAGATCATCAGGACATTAGTACTGGATAGGCTCATGGGATCTAGATCAATTCCCAATATGGCGGTTATTCTTATATATATGTCCAGATTAATATTGGTAAATTATTTAATGTTTGCAAGCATCCTATTTAGGTAGGTTTTGGTTGAAATTTTTGGGATATAAAAACTATAGGAAATTGTACTCTCAATAACTAAGAAAACATTTGGTCTACCTTTAAGCTTTGATTAATATATAGTGGTGGTACTATATGAAGTGGTCAATTATATAATTAAGTGGATTCATGTTAGTATTTCTAGAACCAAAATGTATCCTCAGAATATTGAGGAATCTTACCCCTATAAACTTTTGGTGCTTCATATTTGATGTTTTGTTTAGGTTTTATAAGTCTACTTGCTAAAAACTTGTTTGATCACTAAATCTATAACTACATCTTTCAGACGTGAACTTCTTTATTTCCCTTTCTGTCTCTTATTAGACCGGTTTAAAGATGGCTACTAGATTTTGAACTTCTTTGAATAGGCTTTGATGGTAGCTTTCCAAAGCTTAAACATTCCATTGCTTTTCAAGATCAAGATTTTGTTACTTTGAAAGATTTGTAGTCTTTATCTATTTCCTTGTGACTCCCTTTGTGGTTGTGGTACAATTGTTATTTAATATCACTTGGATATTTCTAAACTTCCAATAAATACATTCGGAATTATGAATGTGCTAGCTTCTACTTATATGCTAGGTCCTTTCTGTCTATTTACGAAGTCCCTATTCTTGCGAATCCCATAATTGCTTAGTTTGTTTGAAATAATTTACCTCCTTTCGAGTTTTTATAGTCACACTGAAAAGATAGCTAGGAGTCTTATTCGGTATTGAGCATCGAGAAAAATGTGCTACTGCATACCTCAGTACTGCACTCTAACTTAATGCACAAGTACTTGCATTCTGATTAATTTCAGGAGCATCAAGTGGTATCGGAACAGAGACTACACGTGTCCTTGCCTCGTGTGGTGTACATGTAGTTATGGCAGTGAGAAACATTGATACTGGCAAAAAATTCAAAGAATCAATACTTGAGGAAATCCCTACTGCTAAAATCGATGTCATGGAGCTAGATCTCAGCTCATTTGCATCCGTTAAAAAGTTTTCATCTGAATATAATTCATCTGGTCGTCCGCTTAACCTCCTCATGTAAGAAAAACAAGTGCCACTGTTTGAAATATTGCCTATTTACAATACAACTGAGTCATAATGCTATCATTAATTTATTGAAGGTGCTCAACTTATTCTGGTTTTTGTTGGAAGTAACAATGCAGGGGTTATGGCTCCTCCATTCTCGCTTTCTCAAGACAACATAGAATTGCAATTTGCAACTAACCATTTAGGTAAGTTAAATTGAAGTTATTAATTTGATGTACGGTTTTCATATATTTAAGCTTGTTGTGGGAATGAGAAATGCTAAATGAGAGGTGGGATCTAATGATTCAAACCCTTGAAAATTCAGTTACACTAGTCTTTCATTTTTTTGCTACTCTTTCAATCCCTAGATAAGCAGGCGCAACTATATCAATTGGATTCTGCAGAATTATTTCTTACTAAGCTGTGTAACTTTCAAATCATTATCTAGCTTTCCTTTTTCAAAAGTAAGCTTTATTAATTGATAGGCTTCAGAAACCTAAATGTACATACTTTCATGTCTTTTTCTTATTAGTGTCCGTCGCCTCGCCCACATCTTTGTTCTGTTGGGACAAACGAAAGCACAATGAGCAAAAACAGAAATTTATCAAGGAACTTTTATTAGAAGAGAGATGAGAGCCATAGACTTTGCGATGAGTCACTGCCCGCATGATCGCTAGACTTCTTCTTTTTTCCTTACTTCATGGGTTACATCAATCTCCTATTTAATCTAGGAGTGGAGTATTCTAGAATAAGACTTCAATACTCTTGAGAATACAAAAGACACTTATAGAACTCAGCAAACTTAATAACTATATTTAATACTGCTTCTAGAAATATGAGATTACATAATTACTTTCTAACACCCCCTCTTAATTTGTAATCTTCAATTCGTTCTTGAACTTCTTAAATTTCTCCCTCGTGATTGGTTTGGTTAGAGCATCAGCTAGCTGTCGTTAGTGCTAACAAATTCCATGCAAATTTCTCCTTTGTTCACCAAGTCTCTGATGAAATGATAACTGAGCTCTATATGCTTAGAAAGCGAGCATGAAAAAGCTGGATTTTTGCCATTGCTTATTATTTGACTGTTGTCACAATAGATTTTTGTAGGTTCATTTTGCTTTAACTGCAAATCATTCAAAATTCTTCTTAACCAAACTGCTTCACATGCACAATCGATTCATTATAATGTATTCCGCTTGGCACGACGATAATGCCACTGATTTTTGCTTCTTTGAACTCCATGATATCACATTTGAACCTAGGCAAAAAAGATAACCTGAGGTGCTCTTTCGATCATCAAGAGAACCTGCCCAATCGCTATCAGTATATCCAACAAGCTTGAAATCTTTTTCTTTCACATAAGTGATCCCATGCTTTTTTGTGTCCTGTAGATACCTTAAGATTCTTTTTGCTGCTGTATAATGAGACTTTGTTGGCTTATTCATGTATCTAGAAATCACACTCACTGAATGCATTATATCAGGCCTTGTGTTGGTGAGATAAATCAGAGAGCCAACCAAGCTTCTATAAAGCTTATCATCAACTCTTGGTTCTCCATTATTTTGTTGCAACTTTTCATTTAAAGCCATAGGCGTAGGCATAGCTTTGCATTTATCCATTTGAAAATTTTTAAGCAAATCTTCTACATACTTTTCTTGGGAGAGAAAAATATGCCCTTTGCTTTGTTTCACTTGAATTCCAAGAAAATATCTCATAAGACCCAAATCAGTTATTTCAAACTCATTCATCATATTTTTCTTTGAAATCTTCGAGCATTTTCATATTTGAACCAAAATAGATCAAATCATCAACGTATAAACAAACAAGAAGGAAGTCTCAGCCTTACATCTTCACATCTGATGAAAGGTTCACTTGGGCTCATTTTGAATCCACTTTGCTGGAAATAACCATCAATTCTTGTGTTCCAAGCTTGGGGGGCTTGCTTTAGGCCATACAAAGCCTTTCGAAGCCTATACACTTTGTCTTCTTTTCCTTCTACTTGGAAACCTTGAGGTTGCTCAACATAGACCTCTTCCTCCAACTCACCATTTAAAAAGCAGATTTTACATCAAGTTGAAACACTTTCAACTCCAATTGAGCTGCCAAAGCAAGAACAGTTCTTATTGTTTCCATCCGAGCTACCGGTGCAAACGTCTCGGTGAAATCTATGCCAGGCTGTTGTGAGTAGCCTTTCGCGACTAATCTAGACTTGTGCTTTTGAATTGAGCCATCTTCATTGTACTTTGTCTTATAAACCCATTTTAATCCAATGACATCTTTCCCTTTTGGCAGATCCATAAGCTCCCAAGTTTTGTTCTTTTCAATCATAGAGATTTCTTCTTTCATGGCTTTAATCCATACATTATTACTTGCTGTTTCTTCAAAAGTGTGAGGTTCACATGAAAAAAGAGCAAATTCACATGATTCATAGACATCTTGCAATGATCGTACCTTTCTTGGAGGTGATTTCGAATCGGAATGATCATGAATTGATGATGGAATTCTAGAGGGACTTCTTGTTACTTCATACTGCAGGTTGCTTTCTTGATTTGCATCTTCTTGAAAAGATGATGATTCTTTAAATTCGTATGACTTTTGATCTTGAGAAGAATCATCCTTCCACTCCCAAGCTGCCATTTCATCAAAAATGACATCTCTAGATACTCTGGTGATTTGTCTTGGGATTAAGCATCTAAAACCCTTAGACTCATCACTATAGCCAATAAACACGTACTTTTCTCCTTTCTTGTCAAACTTGTCCATGTTGTGTGATATGTTCATGCCATAAGCAATGCATCCAAAAACTTTGAAGTGATCAACAAGTGGCTTCCTGTTATTCCATGCCTCAAATGGAGTTTTGTTTCGAACTGCTTTTGTAGGGGATCTATTAAGAATATAGATAGAAGTATGAATAGCTTCAGCCCACAGATTGTTTGGAAGCCTTTTTCCTTGCAACATACTACGAGCCATCTCAACAATAGTGCGATTCTTTCTTTCCGCCACACCATTTTGTTGCGGACTTCTACTAACAGTGAGCTGCCTTTGAATCCCATTCTCCTTGCAGTAATACATGAACGGTGTGTATATAAATTCTCCACCACGATCTGTTTGTAAAGTTTTCATTTGACATCCACTTTGCTTTTCTGCTAGGGCTTTGAATTGAAGAAAAATTGAGAAAGCTTTTGACTTTTCATTTCAGAAGTACAGCCACATCATTCTTGTATAGTCATCAACAAAGAGAATGAAATATCTCTTATTGTTGAGAGATGGTGTCCTCATAGGACCACATATGTCAGAATGCACCAATTCTAAAGGGGCTTTAGCTCTTCATGAGGTTTTTGGAAATGGAAGTCTATGCATTTTTCTATAGACACATCCTTCACAAACTCTTCCATTATTCTCTATAGCAGGCAATCCAACCACCATATTTTTTTCTTTCAACAATTTCATACCCCTGTAATTTAAATGCCCATATCTCAAATGCCACAGGTAGGATATATCTAAATTTTCACTTCTTAAAGCAAGGTTTTCCTCTATTGGTATGACAAGAGGAAACACTTTATTTTTAGACATTTCAACTTTTGCTATTGTCAAGTTATTTTTCTTGTCAACAATTTCGCATTTGCTATCGTCAAAGATAACCTGGTAGCCTTTGTTTAACAACTGACCAACACTCAAGAGATTTTCAGATAAATTTGGCACATAAAAAACATCAGATATCAATCTTTTGTTACCTCCTTTGGTGTGGACAACAATAACACCTTTTCTGAGAGCTTTCTGTAACTTTCCGTCTCCAAGCTTTACTTGAGAAGTGAAGCTGTGATCAAGTTCTATGAAAAAATCTTTATTTCCCGTCATATGGCTCTTGAACCGCTGTCTAAATACCATAAATTCTGCGACTCACTTTTCGATGTAAAGTAGTAAGAGAGTAAAAAAAGGTGTTCATTATCACTTTCCTTTGTGAACTTAGCTTCATTTTGCTCCTTTTTGTTTTGAAACCAGTGATCTCTTTGAGAATGATTAGGCACTCGACATCTTGTACATTTAAATCGCAATCTAAGGATTCATGGTTAGATCTTTTGCGAGATGATACAATCGAGAATAATTTTCATTATTGAAACTTTGTTGTGAGCTTCCACTTCTTTCTTTCTTTGAGTTGTGACTGTAAGTTTTATCTCTTCTTCTTCTTTGCTGTTGATTCATTCTTAAAAAAGAATTTTGATTTTTTTTTGTTGAATGAGACATGTCCCAGGAGCTGTTGGCCTTCTTTTCTGAAATTCTCAAGTTTGGACTTAAAAGCTTGTTCCACAGGTTGATGTGAGGACCTATTAATCCTCTGTTCATGAGCTTGTAGTGAACCTGTTAACTCATGAAAGGTCATTTTGGACATATCTTTGGATTCTTCTATGGCTGCAACAACATGATCAAATTTGGGAGGAAGACTCCTCAAAACTTTCTCAATCACTCTCGTCTTTAATGGTGTCACCACAACCCTTGATTTGATTTACTATTTCAGCAACTTTTGAAGAGAAATCTCGAATGTTTTCACTTTCGTTCATTGACAGATTATCAAAATTTCGCCATAATGTCTGAAGTTTTAAAGTAATGGCCTTGGCAGATCCTTGAAATTCTTTTTGCAAAATCTCCCATACAATTTTAGCTTTTTTGACTCCAAAAATTCTAGGAAAAATTGATTTGCTTTACCCTATTTGTATAAATCTGAGTGTTTGTGACATCTTTCTTTTTGTTCTCCTTGACAACTTTTGTTGTGCTTGTGACCAATCTCTAGTTCGGTGGTTCTTCATAACTAGTCTCAATAATATCCCAAAGGTCTTGAGATATGAAGACAATTTCCATTTGACCGCTCCCAAGACTCATAGTGTTCCCCTTCAAATATAGAGATTTGACTTGGAGAATATGCAAACAACGTAGGATGAATTTGAACTCATGATAGCGAGGATGTGGTTTTAACAAAATAGCTCGATACCAAATTTGTTGGGACAAACGAAAGCAATGATGAGCAAAAAGCAGGAATTTATCAAGGAACTTTTATTAGAAGAGAGATGAGAGCTATAGACTTTGAGAGAGTCTGCTGCTCCCGCAGAATCGCTAGACTTCTTCTTTTTTCCTTACTTCATGGGTTACATTAATCTCCTATTTAATTTAGGAGTGGAGTATTCTAGAATAAGACTTCAATACTCTTGAGAATACAAAAGACACTTATAGAACTCAGCAAACTTAATAACTATATTTAATACTGCTTCTAGAAATATGAGATTACATAATTACTTTCTAACATGTTCTTGCTGTCCAACTTGAGAATTTCTAAATTATATTCCCTTCATTCCAAAATAGAGGTACATTTTTAAAATGACGACAATTATGAAAAACTTTATTCTCCTAACCTATCCCTACCATTTGTTAGAAATGTAGTAGTTGTGGCATACTCGATCTGTGTAGAATAGAAATGACATGACATATTAGGAACTGCATGTCACTTTGTTGTCAGAAATCTCTAATTTTGTAATGGAGGGAGTAATAAAACTTTGCTTGATGTCAGATGTAACCAACTTTTATCTTTACTGAGCTAGTTTGTATTTATGAAAGATTTTCTATATTCTCTTGAAATAATTAATTTTAACTATAGCTCCCAAATTGAAATGCCATTCTCTTGTAAACTGCATTAGTTTATTGTGCATATATAATAAGATTTCTTAATTCTTTTTTACAGGTCA
This sequence comes from Panax ginseng, assembly GCA_020205605.1. NCBI lineage: Eukaryota > Viridiplantae > Streptophyta > Magnoliopsida > Apiales > Araliaceae > Panax > Panax ginseng. The sequence continues at coordinate 40,991,555 of CM035131.1, forward strand.
TTTTCTTTTGACAAATCTTTTGTTGGATACCATGAAAAAGACAGCACATGAAAGAGGAAAAGAAGGAAGGATTGTTAACGTATCATCAGAGGCCCATCGGTTTCCGTACAGTGAAGGAATTCGTTTTGAAAAAATCAATGATGAATCAAGGTAATCAAATTACTGGTGATTTTATATTAGAGCATGTGAACAAGTATATCTATTATATATAGGTAAATATATATGTACATGCAATTGTATACATGTATGCATACATATATACGCAAATGCACAACCCCATATAGGTACATGCACGGGTCTCTTCTGGTTATTGCAAGTAGACTTGTAAACTAAAGTTACATATTGGGCTAATGACAAAATTATCCCCTAAGTTAGGCCGAAAATCAATTTGTTCCTCAAAGTATTTTAAAACAACAATTGTGATCCTTTTGGCTAGCTCCGGTCAATTTTGATCGAAAATTTGAAATGTACCGGTCATATGTGTATTTTTATATAACTTGACTGTATTTAAATACTATTGATCACATTTGACTACTTTTGATCGTATAAAGCAAAATAAACAGGTAAAATTATTTACCTAACATAAAATTACTTGAAAAATACGGTTTGACTTATTAAATTCATATAAAATCTATATAAATACTTATTTTGAAGTATTAAATCTGTATAAATCTTTATAAATAATAATTATTATATGTTAAATTATTAGAATTAAATATTACAATTTGACTTTTTAAACTTATATACTTTTAAATTTATCAAACATAAATTAAACTTTAAAAAGTCCAAATTCACCCTCCATCTTCACCAACCTCATCTTCTTCCTTTAACCCATTCACAGTTGACACCGCTGCCCTCAACCTGCACCTTTCTGGCTACCATAACTCCATAGCTCCCCACTCAATTCCCTACACCACCGCATTTCATTTTCCCTTGTGCTTGCCTCAGATCTGAAATTTCTAAAGCCCCAACTTCGTTGTTATGTCTCCATTAAAACAACTCAAATCTTAACAAAGGTTGAGACACTCCCCACCTATTATTCCATTTCAGCTACTTGACTTATATCTCTGCCCCGATCTGTAATCTATATTAAAACCCAACTTGTTGACCTCCACCCACCAGTACCAAGAGAAAAAGAGAGATAAAGTTGTGATTACATGGCCATTAGCATCAACAATGAATCTGGTGAATTTTTTTTTAAAATTTCTTAATGGAACTTGAAATTTGGGTCATTGACATAAAGAATGGAGAGAATTAGATGTGTTGAATATAGAGAAGGGGAAAATAACTTTTTGAGGATGATGAATCTATTCTCACATATTATTCAGGTTTCTTTTATATTTGTTCTTTTTATTCTTTTTGTAATTCATCGTTCCTTTTTCAAATATATAATAGGTAGGTGTATTTAGATGTTATTTCAAATATATAACAGGAAATACGTATTCAACTCACAAATAAATGACACATAACCGGACCGACGAGAAGGGGACGACATTGTTGTTTTTAAATACATAGAAGTATTGATCGACGATTTTCAAACTTTGAGTATCAAGTTGATTTTTGTCCAAACTTAGGGGGACAATTTTTTCATTTGCCCTTGGATATTTCCTTCTTGCTTACTATGTGAAAACTACTATTACAAGTGTTACCATGAAAACTACTTACAAATGTTACAATAGTCTTGGTCTATCTAACGTAACTGTTTTCTTTAAATTCTTATTGTAATTTTCAGTTACAGCAGTGTGTATGCTTATGGACAATCAAAGCTTTCTAACATATTGCACGCCAATGAGCTTGCGAAGCTCTTGAAGGTAATCTTGTACTCTAATCAGCTATCAACATGATCATATATGGTTGTCTTTGTTCTTGAATCTTAATTTTCAGAATGTCTACTACCTATTGCAGATTAATTTTGTTTGCCAAGATGCATTCAGTTCCATAGAGTCCTATTTGCAAAATTTACGAATATCAAGGATATACTTTTGGTCCATGTATACCCCTTAAAATACTAACTTGTTAGTTTAGTAGTTTATTATGATAACAAAATTATGATGGTAAACTTGAGGACATGGTCGTTTTATACTACTAACACTAAAAAGTGAACTCGCTTTGCGGAACAAAATTTTCCGCAAAGCAGACGAGACTCTTTTTGTGGATTAGACGGAGTAGTATGGAATGGTATCTAGGATATGTATGATATGAAACTCATGTAGAAGAAATTACTCAATCCCTTTCTCTAAATTCATACTTCAACTGTTGTCTTGTTATGATGCAAGTAGGAATCTATATAGCATTGTTGTTTCCTTTTTCTACAATTGATCAGGAAGAAGGAGCGGATATAACTGTAAATTCACTTCATCCTGGAGTTATTGCCACGAATCTTATGCGTCACCACAGCTTCATTAGTGGTAAATATTTTGATCCTTCTAGTTTACCTCTTGCTATGTCCATGTTTTTGCACCAGTTGAATGTGGTTGAGATAGTATGGGTAATGCAATACATATCAAATTCCAGAACACTCAAGTGTATAATCACATAATCGGATTGATCTTTGAATAAAGTTCCCATTAGAAAAATTATGCTATGAGCCTTGAGACAATATACTTCAAAAGTACTTAATTCTCCCTCCTTCCCTGCACAAATTTTAAGAAATTTACTATTCTTATTTGATCTTCTTTTTAACCCCTACGAAATATGTGGTTGAGAATGCTCCTAGAATATGAACCACAAAAGTTTTAATTAGCTGCGGACCCACTATATATTCAAATGATAAAAGATACGTAACTATGGGTAAATTAGTCAATTAACTTCACAGAGTTTCCAAATAGATAAGTATTGCAATTTTTGTGAGATTTCCTAAAATGGAATGTGTTGCAATATTTGTGGGGAGGCGGGAGTATTAGATTTGTACAAAATTCCTAGAGGTTGAAAATCTCTAGGAGTTAAATCTCTGAATGACCATCAGAAGTATTTGAAAGTTCGATTCAACATCAGATATGGATAATGTCATTCTTTACAAGCTCCTAGAATATTTAAACATAATCTGATTTGATTGTAATAATTTGGTTCCTTGCTGGATGCAGGGATAACAAATATGTTTCTCAGCTATTTGCTCAAAAACATTCCACAGGTTTGTTCATTACTCTTTTAACATGTATGTGGAAAGATATCTCCAATAGTTATAAATTTGGGCACTTGGGATCAGTTTCTGCTTGTTTCACTTCTTTTTTTCCTCATTTTCTTAGTGATGATCTTATTATTACAAATTGTTCACAAAATAATGTCATCGGCGCGTATCAGGGAGCAGCAACTACCTGTTATGTGGCATTGCATCCGCAGCTTAAAGGGGTTAGTGGCGAATATTTTGTGGACAGCAACAAAGCTGAACCAACTGCTACGGCTAAAGATGAAGAATTGGCCAAGAAACTGTGGGATTTCAGCTTGAGCTTGACTGGATTCTAAGTAGTTAATTTGAGTGGTAACAAATAACAATGCCTCTTTTGTATAGATTCATGACAAGCTAAGTTCTGGTTGTGTGACATGCTTGTGTAATTTCTTGATAAAAGTTTCAAGGTCTGTAACAGTTTGATATGGTAATGTTAATAATGCTTAAAAAGAGGGGAAACTTTGTAATAAATAATTATATAACATCAGTGTAATATCCATACATGATATATTTACATGGAAACTCTAGTTTTAAAAATTTACTCTAATTAATTAATGGTACAATAATAATACTAGTGCTTAGAAAATGGGGGGTAGAATGGTCTTTTGAAATGGCTTGATTGTAGCTTGGGATAGAGGAGCAAGAAAAAGAATATGAAAATTGATTGGTATTTTAGGGATGTAAAGATACCCATCAAAACTTGAAATACTGGGTATTTAACTTAGTTACTAATGATAGAAACTGGTCATATTTTTGTTATTTCTTATGTAATTTTCAAGTGCGAACAAAAATATTCACCTGATTATCTACCTTAAAAACCACTTTAGTCTAAAATGTTGATATAATCGAATGAGTTTTGTGTCTATTTATTATTTTATTTTTTTGAATGCCTCCATTTTGTAGGTGTATACTTTTAAGTACAATTAAATTATATAATTAGCATTAAGAATTTCATTTGTAATACTAATAAATCTAACACTTTAGGAGTGAAAATATACAAGTGCTATAAGTTTATATTTATCATATCTAGTAGTAACAAAGAAACAAATATTTAAAGATTTTAAAATACAAGCTCATCATCAATTGCATGCAAAGTATGGGCGATATGTGTCAAAATTAATACCAGACAAGGCAAGCTTAATTAATATAACTGCAAATTCTCAATATAATACTTTTGATTTCTTTCTTTACAATTTGATCAGGAAGGAGGAGATAATATTACAGCAATTTCACTTCATTCTGGTACTTGTAGTTAATATTAATGTGCTCATTCCTTTCTCAATTGCAGGGATGTTCAAAAGCTTCTCAAAAGATTTCATGTTAAAAATATTTGATGTGGTTGAAGAGCAAGTATGTCAGTTTATGGAAATATTTGATCCAATGGCAATTCGACAATTTCTGTCAAGTTTGGAGTGTCGAATTTTGGCGTTTTCGGAACCTAATTTCATTGAAAACGGGTCAACGTTTAAAAGTTACCAGCTTTGCTCGTGCAATGTAGGGTTTTTTGGTCAAATTCTATCATTTAGACTTTCAAAAATACATTTTACTGTTTTTGAATTATTTTTATAATTTTTCTTATTAGTTTTTCTTTTCCGTTATGTATTCCGTTTTTAGGATTTTGTTATTTAAACATTTGTTATGATGGGAAGATGGAGTTTTTGAGGAATAATAGACTTTTCTTATTTTTCAAAATTCTCTGAATTAGAATTTTGTTGCCTATTTCTTGGAATTCGTAGAATCAACAGGTTGTAGAAGGTTATCGTTTGGCAATCGTGCACGGTTCAACAATTGATAACGATTTTCTGTTTACTTCCGCTACGTCAATTGGTATCAAAGCCTAAGCCATATTCACCATGCCAAGACGACGTGTGGATGATGTTTATTTATGAATAAATGAATAATAATTTTTCTCGAAATATATTTTTGAATATTATGGTGTGGATTTGATATAATGTTATAGTTGTGGGTAATATTTATAAATTTTACAAAGTAAGTAAGTGGTTATATATTATTAGATTGGTGGGAAATATTCGTTTTAACAGGGAAATATTAAATGCGATGGCACAATCATTAGTGGACTCCTAACGGAAGTATTATCGTAGTTAAAAAAGCACGTAATTATCTTTTTATAAAAATAACGACGAAAATTTTACCGTTAAACTGTTGAACTACCCGGTGGTAAAAGTACAGTCATACGCGTGGTTGCATGGTAGCACACGGTATTGATTATTGATACTTACGTGAGAAGTCACTCAGTTATACTCAATTATTGCTACAATAATTGCTTTATAATATCTCTCATATTATTGATTCAATTATTGTCACAATATCAATATTCTATATTATTAAATCAATAATTGAGACGACAAAGTTATTCATATTATTATTTGTAATATTGACGATGTCTAGAAAGTTCTATCGAGTAGAGGTTTGGTCACCTAATTGCGCGCTAATAGGGAGAAATCCTTTTCGAAAAGCCCTCTCTTTCCTGGGAATGATTTGGTTGTTAAATATTGTGAGTTATAATATTAATGATGAATAAATTCGTGTTGATTAAGGATGAATTTGATAGTTCCATTATGTTGGGATTATTAGTGTTAGTGGAAATCGATATTTATTTAGATAATAATTAATTTCTGGAGGTTATATTGACCAATCGAATAATTAAACGGATAAATGAGCAATTAATTGCTATTAATTCACATGCTTATAATTATTTGTTCACATGTGTGTACTATTTCATCTACTATTAGGGAAGGTGGTGCAAGATTGATAATACTTGCATGACTAAATTAAAAATGAAAGTATAGATGAAGGTGTTATACTGTAACTATTTTTTTCACATGTATAGAACTATTGATTCACATGAATGTACTATTGATTCACATGATGTACTATTAGGGGAGGTGGTGCAAGTTTGATAATACTTGCAGGACTAAATTAAAAATGAAAAAAAAGATGAAGGTATTATCTTTGTAATATTTTGAGCCCCAAGCGCGTGCAATTATCGAAACTATATTTTCCTATAAATAGAAGCTCATTCTTCTTCCATTCTCACCAATTCACTAAGACTCACAAGAGCAATTATAGAAAGAGAAGCTATAGAGAGAAAGAAGAAGAGAAGTTTGTTACCTCACTATTCCAGTATCCAGTCTTCTTTTGAGGTAAGGGATATTATATTTTTCAGTATTCATAGAAATAATATTTTCTTCCATACTCTGTAGTACGTGAGTAATATTATTTTGTTTCATATTCCTAATTCTACACTTATTCTATTAAAGTATTGCTTCTATACTCCGTGAAATTAGTAGAATATCCTTGATATTTGCGTTTCATCCAGTATCTTTTCATAAAAATATTATTATGAGCTTTCTTGATAATTATTGATCTTTTCATATCGGAATACTATTCATGAGTTACTATTTATGGGTTACTATTCACCCAGTTACTATTCACTCAAATATTATTCACTTTCGGGTATTATTGGGGCACTTTTTTCGTCAGTACTATTCATGAGTTACTATTCACAGGTTACTATTCACCCGATTACTATTTACTCGGGTATTTGGGGCACTTTTTATGTCAGGGTACTATTCACGAGGTACTATTCCCAAAGTACTATTCACAGGGTACTATTCACCTGAAAATATATTTCTTTTCTGTCCAAATTATTTTTGATACATGAATATTATTCTTGAATTTTACTCTACAAAGCAGTATCATGTTGACAATTTGGATATTTTTAAACTCTGGATAAATTCAAAGTCTTTAAAATTTATCCTTGATTTCGTTTGATTAATACTTATATCATTGTCATCATCCTCATGCTTATATTGTGATGAAAGTCATCTTTGGCTTACGTGTATAGATGGACTGTTGATTGGTATGATTATGATCATGGATCATTCGGTATAATCGTGACCCTTAATGTTACAAATGATGTGGTAAAAGTCTTCATTGGCCTGTAGTGCATTGATGGACAGTTGTTGGTAAGATTATGATCAAGGATTATTCGGTATAATCATGACCATTGATGATTACATGAATATCCTTGGCCCGTAGTGCATGGATGATTCGATGATGTGGTTTATTTATTAAGCTGAGTCTCAGCGATAAAATTGATGAACCACTTTTTAAATCATAGAAGATAGTAGATATCATGCTTTACTTGACTCTTCAAATGGATTGCTTGTTCCGCTACAGTTAAACTTGATGTTTATTGTATTTTATCAGTTTAACACTGTTGATGACTAATGATAATTTATTATGCATTATCTTAGTCATAATATTTCTTACTGGGCTAGTTGAGCTCACCCTTTTGCTTTCATTGTTCTCTTCAGGAAATGAGAGCGTGGCAAAGGGACTAGTCGGGGAGCGGAGTGATGGTCGAGAGATGGTGTTTAGTAGTCCTCACTATTCTATAAAATAGTGTGACAATAAATATAATGAGGACTCTATTTGAGTTTGGATATTGTCTAGAAGACAATATTCGTGTAAAAACTCTCAGCTCATGTTGTATAATTAAGTTTGTATTTGTATTCAGTACCATGTATTTGGAGACCCAAGATGGGTGATGTATACCTACTTTTGGGGGCGTCACATTTGGTATCAAAGCTTAGGGATATGATCTCTGGCTGAGATGTGAGACAAGAACTAGGAGGGGAGAGACGGGGAATTCCTTCGTTAGTATGACCTACCTAAGTTTCTTTGGTAGTTAATTGGTCGGTTAGAGTATAGGGATAATATGTGACATGTCAATTAACCCTTGTTTTGTGGCAGTGTTTAAAAATAACATCTAAAAATGTTGAGATCAGCAATGAAGCACATGAGACCGTTGAGTCACTAACGATCAATACCCAGGATAATGTGCAATAGGAGGACAATAATCCTCAGGTAAACAACAACACCGATTAAATGATGAACGATGGGATGTTCAGAGGCTTTATGTAATTCATGCAACATCGGTAGAGTGAGGCGACTCACATTCAAAATGCGGGTGGAAACACTGGTAACTCTCGGACGGTCACCGCTAAATAGTTCAAGGAGCTGGGACCACCAGAGTTTTTGGGAGAGCCAAAACCACTTAAGGCAGAGACATGGATAAAGTAGATCACCCAGATATTTGATATCTTGGGATGCTCCAAGGTGCAAAAGGTTCCCTTTGCCACCTTCATATTCTGAGGAGAAGGCAGATTCTTGGTGGGAATCGTAAAAGCGTACTCGATCTTGCACTAAAGATGTCTTGGGAGAAGTTCAAGAACTGTTCAACGACAAGTACTTTCCTGAAAGTATTCGTCACATGAAGGAGGTAGAGTTCATCAAACTAGAGCAAAACATTATGAACGTGTCACAGTACGAAGCTAAGTTTTCCAAGTTGTCACGGTTTGCGTCCCATTTGGTTGATAATGAGGAGAGAATGACACGGATGTTTCTAAGAGGTTTGAAACCTGAGATACGCCAATACTTAATTTCTCACAAACTGTGTTTGTATTCAGATGTTATAAATAAGTCTCAATTAATGGAGCACGATAATGAGTCAACCCAACCAAGACAGAGCAGCTGGCAAATCGATAATACCAGTGGTAGCAGTCATCGAAGCGGTGATAACAAATGTGGAGGGAATCAACATGCTAGAAATGGTAACCACTTCGGTGGTAATCATGACCAAGATAATAGAAGTGGAAATTTTAAGAAGAGGAGATTCAATAATGATGGAAAGGCGTCGGCACCAATTTTGTTGTTAAGGAAGGAGAACGACCACAAGTTGTATGTTACAAATACGGAGGGAGGACACATCGGTCCAAGCATACGCTTGACAATCAAAGCATGTTACAATTGTGGAAGAAGGTCACCTAGCCCAATTTTATCGTGCACCAAAGTCAAGTCCATTTGGGATGGAGGCATCAAAAGGTATCCGGACAAAGGCAAAACCCGGTAGTTCAAGGAGAGAGTTTGTCGTAACCTCCCAAAAAGCAAGGAATCCGAACGAGGTGATCACGGGTAAACTAATAATAAACTCTAGCGAAGTCTATACCTTATTTGATACCGGTTCTACCCATTCTTTTATTTCTCCTACTTGCGCTCAATGTTTAAATTTAACTCCGGAGAAATTAGACTTTGATTTATCTGTTGAAACTCCGTTAGGAGAAACCTTCATTACATCCATTGTTTATAAGTCATGTTTGATTCAAATCGGTAACCGCACGTTACCTGTCGATCTTATCTCTTTGAAAATACTTGTATTTGATGTGATTTTAGGGATTGATTGGTTAACTACTCATCATGCTAAAATTGATTATTTTCATAAGGTGGTTAGCTTTCATATTCCTAACCAACCTATTATGCGAATTCAAGCAACAAAACCACTAAAGTCAATCACTGTCATATCAAGCCATAAAGTTATTCGTTTATTGAAAAACGGATGTCAAGCTTTCTTAGCCTATGTCATAGATTTAAATAAAAATACATTCGATTTGAATGATATTTCTATTGTTAATAAATTTCTGACGTATTCACGAAGAACTTCTGGCCTACCCCGAGGCGTGAAATTGAATTTTGTATCGACCTTGAACCCGGTACAAAACCCATTTCCAAAGCCCCATATCGAATGGCTCTATTGAACTTGAGGGAGTTAAAAACCCAACTGCGAGGAATTGTTAAACATCGGTTTCATTTCATCTAGTACGTCTCCTTGGGGTGCTCCTGTTCTATTCGTAAAAAAGAAAGATGGAAGTATGCGACTTTGTATTGATTATCGGGAGTTGAATCATGTCACTATCAAAAATAGGTACCCATTACCTAGAATTGATGATTTGTTTGACTAGTTGCAAGGCGCCAAATTCTTTTCAAAGATCGATCTTCATTCCGGATATCATCAATTAAATATTAAAATTGATGACATTCCAAAGATTGCTTTTAGAACTCGGTACGGGCATTACGAATTCCTAGTCATATCTTTTGGATTGACTAATTCTCCTGCTGTCTTTATGGATATAATGAACCAAGTATTCAAGGAATATTTGGATCACTTTGTGGTCGTCTTTATTGATGATATCCTCATTTAATCCAAAAGCCGTGAAGATCATGAGCAACACTTGAGGCTGATACTCCAAAAGCTTCGTGAAAACAAGCTATATGCGAAGTTGAAGAAATGCGAGTTCTGGCTTGAGGAAGTAGCATTCCTTGGGCATGTGATATCAAATCATGAAATATTTATTGACCCGACAAAGATTGAAGCAATTCAAAACTGGGAGCAACCTAAGTCGGTGACTGATGTACGTAGCTTTTTGGGCTTAGCTGGTTATTATCGAAGATTTGTGCAAGGATTTTCTCGAATTGCTACTCCATTAACTCAGCTGACTCGAAAAGATACAAAATTTGGTTGGAGCGAGGAATGTGAGAAGAATTTTCAAGAACTCAAGAGGAGACTCATTTCAATTTTATTACGACAATACCATCCGGTTCGGAGGATTTGTCATATCTGATGATGCTTGTGCAAAGGTTTAGGATGTGTTCTCATGCAACATGGGAAAGTCATAGCCTATGCCTCACGACAACTCAAAGAATATGAGAGGAATTATCCTACTCATGATCTAGAGTTGGCGTACGATCGTTTTTTGCACTTAAAATTTGGAGGCATTACATGATGGGAGAGAAGGTGGAGATCTATCTGGATCATAAAAGCCTCAAATATTTCTTCACCAAAAGGAACTCAACATGCGACAACGACATTGGCTCGAGCTATTGAAAGATTATGATCATACCATTCAATACCATCCGGAAAAGTGAGCGCGTGGTGGTGACGCATTGAGTAGAAGATAATATGCGGAATGCTGAGTGCGATATTGTCAATAAAAAGGCCCATTTTGTATGACTTACAAAGGATGGAGATAGATTTAAAGACTCGGGGACCCATGTGATGATGGCGAATATCTGAGTAGAGCAGGCTTTTTAATCGATAAAGTTAAAAGTTTGCTCAAGCTACGGACACTGGAGGCGGATGCGTATGAGGAAGAAAGTGCAAGAAGGTGCTATTCCAGAAGTAAGAATCGATGAAGAAGGAATACTTTGAGTCAACTCCAGAATTGTGTTCCTAACGATTCTGACTTGAAGTATAAAATCATGATGGAGGCGCACAACACACCGTTTGCAATCCATCTTGGGAGTAACAAAATGTATCGTGATATTCGACATACATTTTAGTGGAGTAATATGAAGAGAGAGATAGCGGGGTTTATCTCAAGCTGTCTAACTTGTCAACGAGTCAAGGCGGAGCATCAAGTGCCAAAAGATCCATTGCAACCACTTAAAATTCTAGAATGGAAGTGGGAGCACATTACAATGGATTTCGTTACTGGTCTTCCTAAGGTTTCTCAAGGCATAGATGCGATTTGGGTCGTTGTTGATAGATTGACCAAGTCTGCTCATTTCTTACCTATACGAGAAACTTATACACTTGAACGTCTTGCTCATATGTACATAAACGAGACTGTAAGATTGCATGGTATGCCAGTATCCATATTTTTTGATCGAGACCCAAGATTCACTTCAAGATTTTGGGTTAGTTTGGAAAAAGCTATGGGCACGGATTTACGATTTAGTTCGGCATATTATCCTCAAACGGACGGGCAGTCGGAGAGGACTATTCAAACTCTTGAAGATATATTAAGACTCCGTGTCCTTAACTTCAAAGGAACTTGGGACAAGTTCTTACCATTGGTGGAGTTTTCCTACAACAACAGTTATCAAGCAAGTATTGGCATGGCTCCATTTGAGGCGTTGTATGGAAAAAAGTGTCGTTCTCCAGTATGCTGGAATGAGGTGGGTGAAGAAATGTTGTTGGGACCGGATTTGGTACGTATGACTACGAAAAAGATTCAAATGATCCGACAACGTATAAAAACCTCACAAGATCGACAAAAGAGTTATGTTGATCTTCATCGAAAGGACGTGGAATTCAATATTGGAGATCATGTGTTGTTACGTGTTGCTCCATGGAAAGGAGTTATGAGATTTGGAAAGAGAGGAAAGCTCAATCCTCGATTCATTGGTCCATTTATAATCCTCGATTGAGTAGGAACTGTGGCCTATAGACTCGCCTTACCGCCAAGTATGTCTCATGTTCATAACGTTTTTTATATATCTATGTTACGTAAATATGTGAAAGACCCGAACTACATTATTGAATTAGAACCGGACGAGATAGCGGAAGATTTTACGTATGAAGAGGTACCTGTTAAAATCTTGGATAAAAAGGATCATATTCTACGCTCCAAAGTTATACCTCAAGTTAAAGTTTTGTGGAGAAACCACGAGATTGAGGAAATGACCTGGGAGTTAGAATCTGAAATAAAGTCAAGGTATCCTCACCACTTCGACATACCAGGTATGTACCCTAATTTTGAGGGCAAAATTTCATAAGAAGGGGAGGTTGTAAGACCCCAACTTTTATGAATAAAGAATAATTTTTCTCGAAATATATTTTTGAATATTATGGTGTGAATTTGATATAATGTTATAGTTGTGGGTAATATTTACAAAATTTACAAAGTAAGCAAGTGGTTATATAATATTTGATTGGTCGGGGAATATTCGTTTTAACAGGAAATATTCGTACGATGGCACATCATTGGTGGACCCCACAACGAAAGTATTGTTGTAGTTAGAAAATGACAAAATTATCTTTTTATAAAAATAAAGGCGAAAGTTTTACCGTTAAACTGTTGAACTACCCGATGGTAAAAGTACAGTAATACGTGTGGTTGCATAGTAGCACATGGTATTGATTATTGATACTTACGTGAGAAGTCACTCAGTTATACTCAATTATTGTTACAGTAATTGCTGCATAATATCTCTCATATTATTGATTCAATTATTATCACAGTATCAATATTTTATATTATTAAATCAATAATTAAGATGACAAAGTTATTCATATTATTATTTGCAATATTGACGATGTCTAGAAAGTTCTGTCGAAGAGAGGTTTGGTCACCTAATCGGGTTGATCTGGTTGTCGAAGAGAAATCTTTATCAGAAAGCCCCGTCTTTCCTGGGAATGATCTGGTTGTTAAATATTGTGAGTTATAATATTAATGATGAATAAGTTCATGTTGATTAAAGATGAATTTGATAGTTCCATTATGTTGATATTATTAGTGTTAGTGGAAATCGACATTTATTTCGATAATAATTGATTTCTGGAGGTTATATTGACCAATCGAGTAATTAAATGGATAAATGAGCAATTAATTGCTATTAATTCACATGATTATAATTATTTGTTCACATGTGTGTATTATTGCATGCTATTAGGGGAGGTGGTGCAAAATTGATAATACTTGCATGACTAAATTAAAAATGGAGGTATGGATGAAGGTGCTATACTGTAACTATTTTTTTCACATGTATAGAACTATTGATTCACATGAATGTACTATTGATTCACATGATGTACTATTAGGGGAGGTGGTGCAAGTTTGATAATACTTGCAGGACTAAATTAAAAATGAAGAAAAAGATGAAGGTAATATACTATAATATTTCGAGCCCCAAAACGTGCAATTATCGAAACTATATTTTCCTATAAATAGAAGCTCATTCTTCTTCCATTCTCACCAATTCACTAAGACTCACAAGAGAAATTATAGAGAGAGAAGCTATAGAGAGAAAGAGGAAGAGAAGTCTGCTACGTCACTATTCTAGTATCCAGTCTTCTTCTGAGGTAAGGGATATTATATTTTTCAGTATTCATAGAAATAATATTTTCTTCCATACTCTATAGTATGTGAGTAATATTATTTCGTTTTATATTCCTAATTATACACTCATTCTGTTAAAGTATTGCTTCTATACTCCGTGAAATTAGAAGAATATCCTTGATATTTGCGTTTCATCCAGTATCTTTCCATGAAAATATTATTATGAACTTTCTTGATAATTATTGATCTTTTTATATTGGAATACTGTTCATGAGTTATTATTTATGGGTTACTATTCACTCGGTTACTGTGACGCCCCCAAAATAGGTATACATCACCCATATTGGGTCGCCAGATACAAGGTACTGAATACAAATACAAGCTAATTATACAACAGTCGTGTAAAATACGACAAAACATAAATTGAGAGTTTAAATAATAATATTGTCATCTAGACAATATCCACACTCGAAGGAGTTCTCATTACATTTATTGTCACACTATTTAATAGAATAGTGAGGACTACTAATACTATCATATGGACCGTCACTCCGTTCCCCGACTAGTCCCGACTACGTTCTCATTTCACGAAGAGACAAAGTTGAAAGAAAGGTGAGAGCTCAACTAGCCCAATAAAAATATTATGACTAAGATAATGCAGAATAAATTATCATTAGTCTTCAACAATGTTAAACTGATAAAATATAATAGACATCAAGTTTAACTGCAGCGGAATAAGAAATCCATTAGAAGAGTCAAGTAAAGCATGATATCTACTATCTTCTGTGATGCCCCCAAAAATAGGTATTTATCACCCATCTTGAGTCGCCAGATACATGGTACATAAATTCAAATACAACTTAATTATACAACAGTCGTGCAAAATACGACGACATATTCTGTGAGTTTTAATACAAATATTGTCATCTAGACAATATCCACACTCAATTGAGTCCTCATTACATTTAATATCACACTATTTAGCAAAATAGTGAGGACTACTAATGCTATCATCTGGACTATCAATTCGTTCCCCGACTAGTTCTGACTACGTTCTCATTTTCTGAAGAGAACAGTGAAAGAAAGGGTGAGCTCAACTAGCCCAGTAAGAAATATTATGACTAAGATAATGCAAAATAAATTATCATTAATCTTCAACAATGTTAAACTGATAAAATATAACAAACATCAAGTTTAACTGCAGCGGAACAAGCAATCCATTAGAAGAGTCAAGTAGAGAATAAAATCTACTATCTTCTATGATTTAAAAAGTTTTTCATCACTTTATCGCTGGGACTCAGCTTAATAAATAATCCACATTATCAATTCATCCCTGCACTACAGGCTAAGGATATTATTTAGTATCACGACCACGAATTATCCATGCACTTCGGGCTAAAGATAATTGTGTTTTCATCAACGGTCCTGATCATGCCATAAAACAATTCATCTTTGCTCCCTTGGTCAAGAGAATCCATAGCCATAATCATACCAAAAAGCGTCCATCAATGCACTACGGGCCAATGAGGACTTTTTCCACATCATTTGTAACATTTTATCGTCATGATTATCTTTGAATAATCCACGGTCATAATTATACCAAGTCCATCTATGCACTACAGGCTACAGATGACTTTCAACAAAATATAAACATGAGGATGATGACAATGATATAAAAATTCAATAAAACAAGTTCAAGAATTAAATTATCCATGAACTAATAATTGTCAACATGATACTTCTTTGTAGAGTAAAATTCAAGAATGCTCAGAAGAATATTTCCATGAAAAGATACTGGATGAAGCGCAAATATCAAGGATATTCCACTAATTTCATGGAGTATAGAAGTCAAAACTTCAACCAACTGAGTATAATAAAGAATGGAATAACAAAAGAAATCACCATGCATGCGGTACTTCACATAGACAGGTTATTCCAACAGAATAATAAATAACGGAACAAGGTCAGACAAAATTCGCACCGACAGAATGTTCCAACAGAATAATAAAGAATGGAATAACAACATAAATCACCATACATGCGGTACTTCGCATAGACAGGTTATTCCAACAGAATAATAAATAACGGAACCAGGTTCGGTGTAAAAAGCAAAGACAGGATATTCCAACAGAATAATAAAGAATGTAATAACAGCAGAAATCACCATGCATGTGGTATCAGATATATGAAAAGTTATTCTTACGAATAATAAATAACGGAACCGTGTTATGTAGAACGCCATGCATACATGATATTCAATGAATAATAAAGAATGGAATAATGGAAGAATTTCACCAAGTATAGGGTAGCAGCGTATACATATTATTCCAATGAATAATAAATAATAGAATAATGTAAGAATTTCACCAAGTATAGGGTGATCATGGCATCTGAGTTATTCCAATGAATAATAAAGAATGGAATAACAGAAGTTCTCTTCATGAATATGAAAAAAAAATAATACCCCTTACCTTATATAGAAGAGTACTCTGATAATAGGGTGGGGATATACTTGAAGAAACTTGCACTACGCTCAAAGCTTTCTTAAACGCTAAAGAAATACGCTTAAGATTATAGAAGAAGAATTCTCTCTACGGTTTCTCTCTCTAGAGTTTCGGTGAATTCGTAAGAAATAATGAAGGAATGAGCTTCTATTTATAGAAGAATGGGTGAATAGTAACCAATCCATGAGCGGTCAGATTGATTTACTTTTAAGCAGCGGTCCAGATTGATTTACAATAAAATATAATATATTCTATTTATAACCTAATAAAAGCGAATAACTTTATAAAAGTATTCTGTTTTATATAAAAAGATTTTACTATGTAAAATACTATGCGAGCAATTATGCAACACTATGCATAATAAAATATAATATATTCTAATTATTGTCTAATAAAATAAATAATTTTATAAAAGTATTACATTTTATATAAAAAGATTTTACTATGCAAAATACTACGCGAGCCTTTATGCAAACACTATGCATAATAAAATATAATATATTCTAAATATTGTCTAATAAAACAAATAACTTTATAAAAGTATTATGTTTTATATAAAAAGCTTTTCTATTTTATTACATTAATAATACTAATAAAATAAAATTTATATATATAATATATATATATAAACTTAGTGACTTCATAAAAAGACACCTCAATATATTTAACAACATTTATCATCATTATTATAATTCACAATATTAATCGACCGAATGTCGTTCCTGGAAAGAGGGCTTTTCAATAAAAAATTTCCTATTGGTAGCAATTAGGTGACCAAACCTCTCCTTGGCGAGAACTTAGACATCGTTAATATTGCAAATAATAATATTAATAACTCTGTCATCTCAATTATTGATTTAATAATATATAAAATATCGACAATAATTGAATCAAATAACGTGAGATACTATGCAACAATTACTGAAGTAATAATTGAACAAAACTGAGTGACTTCTCACGTAAGCATCAATAATCAATAATGTGTGCAACCATGCAACCACACATATTACTGTACTTTTACTACCGAGTAATTCAACAGTTTTAACGGTAAAAATTCCGCCGTTATTTTCATAAAAATATTTTTGTCGTTTTCTCAATCCGACAATAATTTCGTTGTGGGGTCCACCAATGATTGTGCCGTCATACGAATATTTCCTGTTAAAACGAATATTTCCCGGCCAATCGAATATTATATAACAACTTGCATACTTTACAAAATTTATAAATATTACCCACAACTATAACATTATATAAAATTCATTCCATAATATTCAAAAAAATATTTTGAGAAATTTAAATCTTTATTCGTAAAATTTGGGGTCTCACAATCTCCCCTCCTTATGAAATTTCACCCTCGAAATTTACGTACGTACCTGGTATGCCAAACAGATGGGGACACTTCGTCCGATTCTAACTCTTGAGGTATAACCTTTGAGTGTTGAATACATTCTAAGATTTTAACAGGTACATCTTCATACGTTAAATTATCCGCTATTTCGTCCGGTTATAAATCAATAATGTGGTTCGGATCGTCCACATATTTACATAACATCGATATGTGAAAAACGTTATGAACACGCGACATACTTGGCGGTAAAATGAGTCTATAAGCCACAGTTCCTACTCGATCGAGGATTTCAAATGGGCCATTTAAATCGAGGGTTGACATTTCCTCTCTTCATCAATTCTTGCTTCTAGAATAACGCCCTCTTGAACATTCTTTTTTTTCACATTCATCAGCTTCGGGTGTGTAGTTTGAGCGGCTTTAACTTTATCGATTAAAGTCGATTCTACTCGTATATTCGTTATCTTCACGTAGGTTCGTATATTCACACTTATAAATGCATACGATCTTCTACTCAACGCGTCAGCTACCACGTTCGCTTTTCCACGATGGTATTGAATGGTACGATCGTAATCTTCAATAGCTCGAGCCAACGTCTTTGGCGCATGTTACATTCATTTTGGGTTAAGAAAATATTTGAGGGTTTAAGCAATGGGTTTTGTATTGGGGTCAATACAAAATTTGATTTCACGCTCTAGGGGTAGGTTAAGAAGTCTTCAAGAATACGTCAGGAAATTTATTAACAATAGAAATATCATTCACAACTGTGACTTGGATAACACGTCACATTGATACCTATCAACTTGCCATCGTTATTCACAATGTCCCCTACGGAAAGTCTGGGTTTGGTGCATTCCACACAAAGAAATCAACAACAAAAGGACCGGGGCTCTTTACTTATGGCTTGATATGACAATGATTAACTTTAGTGGTTTGGTTTCTTGAATTCGCATAACAGGTTGGTTAGGAATATGAAAGCTAACAACCTTACTAAAAGTATGATGAGTATTTAACCAATCGATTCCTAAAATCACATCAAAGGCAAGTATTTTCAAAGAGATAAGATCGACAGGTAACGTGAAAGTGTTGATTTGAATCAAACAAGATTTATAAATAGTGGAGGTAACGAAAGTTTCTCCCAACTGAGTTTCAACAGATAAATCAAAGTCTAACTTCTCCAGAGTTAAATTCAAACATTGAACACAACTAGGTGAAATGAAAGAGTGAGTAGAACTGATATCTAACACGGTATAGACTTCGCAAGAGTTTATGATTAACTTACCCGTGATAATTTTATTCAGGTTGCTCGTCATGAAAAAAAATGCTCTCTCTTAAACTCTAGGTTTTGGCTTATCGGGACATCCTTTGGCATCACCATCCCAATTTGGACTTGACTTCACCATAAGACAAATTCTAGCTAGGTGACCTTCTCTTCCATAATTAAAACACGCTTTGGATCTGTGCGTACGGTTTGAGACGGATGTGTCCCTCGTCGCATTTGAAATATACGACCAGATGGTCGTTCTTCTTCCTTTGAAACGGTCTTTGGTCTTTCTTTGTCTTTCCATCATTATTGAACCTCTCTTTTGAAATTTCCACTTCTATTATCTTGGCCATGATTACCATCAAGTGGTTACCATTCTTGGCATGATAATTTTCCCACGATGATTATCATTATTCCGATGGCCGTTGCCACCCCATACAATTATTATCGTGTTGTTGGTTATTGCCTTTTGATTGTGCTGACTCATTATCGCGCTCCAATAACTGAGCCCTATTCACAACATCTGAATATAAACAAAGTTTGTGAGAAATGAGGTATTGACGTATATTGGGTTTCAAACCTCTTAGAAACATTCGCGTCATTCGCTCCTCATTATCGACCAAATGGGATGCAAACCGAGACAACTCAGCAAACTTAGCCTCGTACTACGACACTGTCATATTGTTTTGCTCCAGCTTGATGAACTCCACCTCCTTCATGTGAAGAATACTTTCGGAAAAGTGCTTGTCATTGAATAACTCTTGGAACTTCTCCCAAGACATCTTGAGTGTGTCAGGCTGGGTACGTTTTACAGATTCCCACCAATGATCTACTTCTACACGCAACATAAAGGTGGTGAATGGAACTTTTTGCTCCTCTGACCATTCCAAGACTTCAAATATCTTGGTGATCTGCTTAATCCACGTCTCTACCTTAAGTGGGTCTGGCTTTCCCAAAAACAACGGTTGTCCCAGCTCCTTGAACTGCTTAGCGGTGACCAACCGTGGGTTGTCATTATTTTCACCTGCATTATGAACAGGAGTCTCTCTCGTTTGGTGTTGCATGTATTCTAAAAAGCTCCTAAACGTACCATCGTTCGTCATTTGATCAGTGTTGTTGTTTACAGGAGGATTATCGCCTTCCTGTTGCACATTATCCTGATTATTGATCTGTGAAGACTCAACGGTCTCCTGTGCTCCATTGCTATTCTCAATATTTTTGGATGCCATTTTCAAATACTGCAAAAAACAAGGGTTAAATAACATATCACATATTATCCCTATACTCTGACCGACCAATTAAATACCAAATAAACTTAGGTAGGTTATACTAGCGAAGGAATTCCCCGTCTCTCCCCTCCTAGTTCTTGTCTCACATCTCAGTTTGGAATCATATCCCTAAGCTTTAATACTAACTGTGACGCCCCCAAAAATAGTTATTCATCACCCATCTTGAGTCGCCAGATACATGGTACATAAATTCAAATACAACTTAATTATACAACAGTCGTGCAAAATACGATGACATATGCTGTGAGTTTTAATACAAATATTGTCATCTAGACAATATCCACACTTAATTGAGTCCTCATTACAT
Organism: Panax ginseng; assembly: GCA_020205605.1. NCBI lineage: Eukaryota > Viridiplantae > Streptophyta > Magnoliopsida > Apiales > Araliaceae > Panax > Panax ginseng. The sequence continues at coordinate 41,012,133 of CM035131.1, forward strand.
TTAATATCACACTATTTAACAAAATAGTGAGGACTAATAATGCTATCATCTGGACTGTCAATTCGTTCCCCGACTAGTCCCGGCTACGTTCTCATTTCCTGAAGAGAACAGTGAAAGAAAGGGTGAGCTCAACTAGCCCAGTAAGAAATATTATGACTAAGATAATGCAGAATAAATTATCATTAGTCTTCAATAATGTTAAACTAATAAAATATAACAAACATCAAGTTTAACTGCAACGGAACAAGCAATCCATTAGAAGAGTCAAGTAGAGAATAAAATCTACTATCTTCTATGATATAAAAAGTTTTTCATCACTTTTATCTCTGGGACTCAACTTAATAAATAATCCACATTATCAATTCATCCCTGCACTACAGGCCAAGGATATTATTTAATATCACGACCATGAATTATCCATGCACTACGGGCCAAAGATAATTGTGTTTTCATCAACGGTCCTGATCATGCCATAAAACAATTCATCTTTGCTCCCTTGGCCGAAGAGAATCCATAGCCATAATCATACCAAAAACTGTCCATCAATGCACTACGGGCCAATGAGGACTTTTTCCACATCATTTGTAACATTACGGTCATGATTATCTTTGAATAATCCTCGGTCATAATCATACCAAGTCCATCTATGCACTACTCTGAGCCATGAGATGACTTTCAACAAAATATAAACATGAGGATGATGACAATGATATAAGAACTCAATAAAACAAGTTCAAGAATTAAATTATCCATGAACTAATAACGTCCAAATTGTCAACATGATACTTCTTTGTAGAGTAAAATTCAAGAATGCTCAGAAGAATATTTCCATGAAAAGATACTGGATGAAGCGCAAATATCAAGGATATTCCACTAATTTCATGGAGTATAGAAGTCAAAACTTCAACCAACTGAGTATAATAAAGAATAGAATAACAAAAGAAATCACCATGCATGCGGTGCTCGCATGACAAAGTTATTCAATGTAATAATAAATAACGGAATAAGGTCAAAGTGAAAATTGCAAGACCGGCTGGATGTTCCAACAGAATAATAAAGAATGGAATAACAACAGAAATCACCATGCATGCGGTACTTCGCATAGACATGTTATTCCAACAGAATAATAAATAACAAAACCAGGTCCGGCGTAAAAAGCGAAGACATGATATTCCAACAGAATAATAAAGAATATAATAACAGCAGAAATCACCATGCATGCGGTACTTCGCATAGACAGGTTATTCCAACAGAATAATAAATAACGGAACCAGGTCCGACGTAGAATGCACAAACAGGATATTCCAACAGAATAATAAAAAATGGAATAACAGAAGAATTCACCAAGTATAGGGTAGCCCGCGTATACAAGTTATTCTAACAGAATAATAAATAATGGAATAACAGAAGATTTTCACCAAGTATAGGGTAGACCGCGTATACATGTTATTCCAACAGAATAATAAAGAATGGAATAACAGAAGTTCTCTTCATGAATATGAAAAAAAATAATACCCCTTACCTTATAAAGAAGAGTACTCCGACAGTAGGGCGGAGATATACTTGAAGAAACTTGCACTACGCTCAAAGATTTCTTAAACGCTAAAGAAATACGCTTAAGATTATAGAAGAAGAATTCTCTCTACAGTTTCTCTCTCTAGAGTTTCAGTGAATTCGTAAGAAATAATGAAGGAATGAGCTTTTATTTATAGAAGAATGGACTGAATAGTAACCGATCCATGAACGGTCCAGATTGATTTACTTTTAAACGGACAGGCCAGATTGGTTTACAATAAAATATAATATATTCTATTTATAATCTAATAAAATGAATAACTTTATAAAAGTATTCTATTTTATATAAAAAGATTTTACTATACAAAAAACACTACGCAGCACTATGCAACACTATGCATAATAAAATATAATATATTCTAATTATTATCTAATAAAATAAATAACTTTATAAAAGTATTACATTTTATATAAAAAGATTTTATTATGCAAAATACTATGCAGAACACTATGCAAACACTATGCATAATAAAATATAATATATTCTAATTATTACCTAATAAAATAAATAACTTTATAAAAGTATTCTTTTTTTATATAAAAAGCTTTTCATTTTATTACATTAATAATACTAATAAAACAAAATTTATATATATATATATATATATATATATATATATATATAAACTTTAATTGACTTCATAAAAAGACACCTCAATATATTTAACAACATTTATCATCATTATTATAATTCACAATATTAATCGACTGTGTCGTTCCCGTGAAAGAGGGGCTTTTCAATAAGGATTTTTCCTATTAGAAGTTAATTAGGTGACCAAACCTCTCCTTGGCAGAACTTCTAGACATCGTTAATATTGTAAATAATAATATTAATAACTCTGTCATCTCGATTATTGATTTAATAATATATAAAATATCGACAATAATTGAATCAAATAACGTGAGATACTATGCAACAATTACTGAAGCAATAATTGAACAAAACTGAGTGATTTCTCACGTAAGCATCAATAATCAATACTGGTGTGCTACTATGCAATCACGCAGTACATCGTACTTTTACTACAAGAGTAGTTCAACAGGTTTTAACGGTAAAACTTCCGCCGTTATTTTCATAAAAATATTTTGTCGTTTTCTCAATCCGACAATAATTTCGATTTGTGGGTCCACCAATGATTGTCTTTGTCATCTGAATATTCCCTGTTAAAACGAATATTTTCTGACCAATCTAATATTATATAACAACTTACATACTTTGCAAAATTTATAAATATTACCCACAACTATAACATTATATCAAATTCATTCCATAATATTCAAAAAAATATTTCGAGAAATTTAAATCTTTATTCGTAAAATTTGGGGTCTCACATCTTCTATGATTTAAAATGTTTTCATCAATTTTTATCGCTGAGACTCAGCTTAATAAATAAACCACATCATCGAGTCATCCCTGCTTTATGGACCAAGGATATTCATTAAATTATCAATGGTCATGACTATACCGAATAATCCCTGGTCATAATCATACAAAAAACTGTCCGTCAATACACTACAGGCCACTGAGGACTTCTACCACATCATTTATAAAATTATAGGTCATGATTATAATGAATAATTCCTGGTCATAATCATACCAAGTCCATCTATGCACGTAAGCCAAAGATTACTTTCATTACAATATAAGCATGAGGATGATAACAATGACATAATAATTCAATAAAACAAGTTCAAGAATAAATTTTAAAGATTTATAAGTTAATTTATCCTGAACTCAATAATGTCCAAATTGTCAACATGATACTGTTTTGTGGAGTAAAATTCAAGAATGCTCAGAAGAATATTTCCATGAAAAGATACTGGATGAAGCACAAATATCAAGGATATTCCACTAATTTCATAGAGTATAGAAGCCAAAATTTTAACCAAATGAGTATCATAGAATATATGAAACTGCAATGGATTTTCACTATGCATGTGGTAATCCACATAGACAGGTTATTCCAACAGAATAATAAATAATGGAACCAGGTCATGCGTAAATGCACAGACATGATATTCCAACATAATAATAAATAATGGAACCAGGTCATGCGTAAACGCACAGACAAGATATTCCAACAGAATAATAGAGAATAGAATAACAAAAGACTTCACCAGGCATGCGATAGACTGCACAGACAGGTTATTCTAACAGAATAATAAATAATGGAAACAAGTCATGCGTAATACGAACAGACAGGATATTCCAACAGAATAATAAAGAATGGAATAACAGAAGAATTTCACCATGTATGCGGTACTTCGCATATACAGGTTATTCCAACAGAATAATAAGGAATGGAATAATAAAAGAATTTCACCATGTATGCGGTACTTCACATATACAGGTTATTCCAACAAAATAATAAAGAATGGAATAACAGAAGTTCTCTTAATGAATACAAAAGAAATAATACCCCTTACCTTATAAAGAAGAGTACTCCGACAGGTAGGGCGGGGATATACTTGAAGAAAACTTGCACTACGCTCAAAGCTTCTTAAAACTCTAAAGAAATACGCTTATAGAAGAGAATTCTCTGAATTTCTGGTGTGATTTCAATTCTAACTAAGCATCCTATTTATTAGAAAATAGAAAGGATACTATGCAATATAATATAATATATATATATATATATTATTTAAAATTTAATAAAGCAATTAACTTTATAAAAGTATTCATTTTTTATATAAAAAGATTTTACTATGCAAATACTATGCATAATAAAATATATTATATTCTAATTATTGTCTAATAAAATAAATAACTTTATAAAAGTATTACATTTTATATAAAAAGATTTTACATTTTATTACATTAATAATACTAATAAAATAAAATTTTATATATATATATATATATATATATATAAATATATATATAAACTTCCGTGACTTTATAAAAGACACCTCAATATATTTAACAACATTTATCATCATTATTATAATTCACAATATTAATCGACCGTGTCGCTTTCTACAGAAAGAGGGGCTTTTCAATAAGGATTTCTCCATATTGGCGCACAATTAGGTGACCAAACCTCTCCTGGCGAGAACTTCAGACATCGTTAATATTGCAAATAATAATAGTAATAACTTTGTTATCTCAATTATTGATTTAATAATATATAAAATATCGACAATAATTGAATCAAATAACGTGAAATACTATGCAACAATTACTGTAGCAATAATTGAACAAAACCGAGAGACTTCTCACGTAAGCATCAATAATCAATACCGTCTTTACTATGCAACCACGCCAGTATTCATTGTACTTTTTAAACAAGGGTGTTTCAACAGTTAATGGTAAAACTTCCATGAGTTATTTTCATAAAATATATTTTGTCGTTTTCTCAATCCAAACAATAATTCCGTTGTGGGGTCCACCAATGATTGTGCCATCGTACGAATATTCCCTGTTAAAACGAATATTCCCCGACCAATCGAATATTATATAATAACTTGCATACTTTTCAAAATTTCTAAATATTACCCACAACTATAACATTATATCAAATTTACTCCATAATATTCAAAAATGATATTTATTGAAAATTCATCTTTATTCATAAAAGTTGGGGTCTTACAGTTACTATTCACTCAAATATTATTCACTTAGGTATTCGAGGCACTTTTCATTCCGGAATACTATTCATGAGTTACTATTCACGGGTCACTATTCACCCAGTTACTATTTACTCAAATATTATTCACTTGGGTATTTAGGGCACTTTTCATGCTGGGATACTATTCACGAGGTACTATTCCTGAAAGCACTATTCATAGGGTACTATTCACGGGGTAATATTCACCCGAAAAATATATTTCTTTTCTGTCCAAATTATTTTTGATATATGAATATTATTCTTGAATTTTACTCGACAAAGTAGTATCATGTTGACAATTTGGATATTTTTAAACTCTGGATAAATTTAAAGTCTTTTAAATTTATCCTTGATTTTGTTTGATTAATGCTTATATCATTGTCATCCTCCTCATGCTTATATTGTGATGAAAGTCATTTTTGGCTTACGTGCGTAGATGGACTGTTGATTGGTATGATTATGATCATGGATTATTCGGTATAATCGTGACCCGTAATGTTACAAATGATGTGGTAAAAGTCCTCATTGGCCTGTAGTGCATTGATGGACAGTTGTTGGTATGATTATGACCAGGAATTATTCGTTATAATCATGATCATTGATAATTACATAAATATCCTTGGCCCATAGTGCAGGGATGATTCGATGATGTGGTTTATTTATTAAGCTGAGTCTCAGCGATAAAATTTATGAAAAACTTTTTAAATCATAGAAGATAGTAGATATCATGCTTTACTTGACTCTTCTAATGGATTGCTTGCTCCGCTGCAGTTAAACTTGATGTTTATTTTATTTTATCAGTTTAACACTGTTGACGACTAATGATAATTTATTATGCATTATCTTAGTCATAATATTTCTTACTGGGCTAGTTGAGCTCACCCTTTTGCTTTCATTGTTCTCTTCAAGAAATGAGAACGTAGCCGGGATTAGTCGGGGAACAAAGTGATGGTCCGAGATGGTGTTATAGTAGTCCTCACTGTTCTATAAAATAGTGTGACAATAAATGTAATGAGGACTCTACTTGAGTTTGGATATTGTCTAGAAGACAATATTCGTGTAAAAACTCTCAGCTCATGTTGTATAATTAAGTTAGTATTTGTATTCAGTACCATGTATTTGGCGACCTAAGATGGGTGATGTATACCTATTTTGGGGGCATCACAATGAGGATCTGCAACGCCTTGAGCAGCGGTTCGAGTAGCGAATCGAACAAGTAATGGAGCAGGGGATCACTATGATGGATCGACTAACACTAAGGATGGGCGAGTTGTTGGCGAACCAAAATAGGGCAAATCCTAATCCTGGGAGGAACCCTAATTATGATGATCGGAGGATTCCTTTCGCAGTAGAGAATGATGACGGAGATGACTTTGATGATGACTATGATGAGTCACCTCATGGGCATCGCCGACCATATGCAGTGGAGGATGATAGGAGACGTTGGGAGACTGGTATAAGGATTGAGATTCCTGAATTTCGTGGTACCCTCCAACCAGAAGAATTCATTGACTGGCTGGCCACAGTAGAAGAGATCCTGGAATTTAAGGGTGTCCCTGATGATAAACGAGTATCCTTGGTTGCTACCAGACTCAGGGATAGGGTGATGTCCTGGTGGCAGCAACTCAGGTAAACGAGGGTTAGATTGGGGATGTCAAAAATTACGAACCTAGAGAAGATGAAGAAATAGTTATGGACGACGTTCCTACCTTATAATTATCAGCGATTAATGTACCAGAGGTTGCAGAACTTAAGGCAAGGAGGTCGTACAGTGGATGAATACACAACTGAATTCTATCAGCTGATTTCTCGAAACGAGGTGCATGAGACATAAGATCAGTTGGTAGCCCAACATATTGGGGGTTTACGAGAGAAAATTAAAGAGACAGTCAACATGTTTGATCTGATGTCTGTTTCTGCAGTGCATCAATGGGCTGTGCAGATTGATAAGAGGCGTCCTGATGGTTTTGGATAATTTTCTAGCTTTGGGTATTAAGGAGGAGGTGTCAATATCGACTGTTCAGGCGAGGTTGCAGCTGCGAGGGTAATAGCCAAAACGGGAGCAGTAACAATTAATAATAGGAGGAATAGTCCAGTAAGTGGTATCAAGTGTTTTGTATGTGGTGAAGTGGGACACAGGCAGGCTGATTGCAAGAAAACTGGAAAAAGGGCGATGTTTGCTGAAATAGATGAGGGTGATGCTATCGAAGATGCAACCTTGCTAACTGGTGAACCGATCTTTGACCTAGAAGGAGTGGATGAGGAGGTGGTGACTGGTGATGTTGGGACTGCATTGGTGGTGAGGAGGTCTTGCCTTACTCCTAGGGTTGTTGATGATGATTGGCTGCGAAACAACATTTTTCAATCAACCTGTACTATTAAAGGGAAGGTGTGTAGGTTTTTGATTGATGCAGGCAGTTGTGAGAATATAGTTTCAACAGAGGCAGTCCGAAAGCTGGAAATAACAACTAAAAAGCACCCAAAGCCGTACAAGTTAGCCTGGTTGAAATATGGGGACGAGGTGACTGTCTCAAAATGTGCGTTGGTATCCTTTTCTATGGAGACAAAATATAAGGACGAGGTTTGGTGTGAGGTAGTATCTATGGATACATGCCATCTACTGTTGGGACGACCTTGGCAATTTGATAGAGAGGTGGTTCATAATGGTAAAACGAATACTTACAACTTTGTTTTTGAGGGGGTAAAGATTGTGTTAATGCCCAAGCGGGAAGAAAATAAAGATAGTGCTAGTTTGTTGACTTTAGCACAGTTTGAGGAGGTGGTGCAGGAGATAGAAATAATGTATGCCTTAATCGGGAGGATGGTAGACAAGGAGATAGAGGTTCCTGATGTAGTCAAACCACTTCTAGAATAGTTCAATGATTTATTTCTAGAGGAACTGCCTGAAGGATTACCCCCAATGCGTGATATCTAACATCAGATTGATCTGGAGCCTGGGGCAGCCTTACCCAATCGACCTCATTACAAGATGAGTCCCAGAGAGTATGAAGAATTAAGGAGACATGTGAAAGAGTTACTGGACAAGGGGTACATTCGAGAGCATTTGAGTCCTTGTGCGGTACCAGCCCTTCTGATTCCAAAGAATGATGGTACTTGGCGGATGTGTATCGACAGTAGAGCCATCAACAAAATAACGGTCAGGTATCGTTTTCCTATTCCTAGATTGGATGACCTACTGGATCAGCTTAGTGGGGCTATTGTTTTTACTAAATTAGATTTAAATAGTGGGTACCATCAACTCCGTATTCGGGCTGGCGATGAATGTAAGACAACTTTTAAGATGAGGGAGGGATTTTATGAGTGGATGGTCATGCCGTTTGGGTTGTCCAATGCACCTAACACCTTTATGCGTGTTATGAATCAGGTTTTGAGGCCTTTCATTGGTAAGAGTGTTTTTGTGTATTTTGATGACATCTAATATATACAGTGCTAACCTGAGTGAGCATCTTAGTCAGCTGCAAGATGTTCTTCATGTGCTGCGTAGGGAGAAATTGTATGTTGCAGTTAAAAAATGTGTATTTCTGACACCTAGGGTGTTGTTTCTTGGTTACATTGTGTCTAATTTGGGGATGCAGGTAGATGAGTCTAAAGTAGAGGCAATTAAGCATTGGCCAAGACCTACTACCAATACTGAATTTAGGAGCTTCCATGGGTTGGCCTCCTTTTATCGGTGCTTTATTCCTCATTTTAGCAGCATTATGGCTCCTATTACTGATTGAATGAAGCAGGATGGGAAGTTTGCTTGGACATATGAAGAAGAAAAGGCGTTTGAGCTGATTAAATTCTGCCTTTCCACAGCTCCTATTCTAGTATTACCAGACTTCCATCAACCTTTTGTGTTGCATTCTGATGCTTCCAAGGTGGGAATTGGGGTTGTTTTGAGTGAAAACAGCAGGCCAGTGGCGTATTTTAGTGAGAAACTGTAGGGTGCCAAGTTGCGTTATAGCACTTATGATGTTAAATTTTATGTTGTGGTTCAGGCTATTAAGTATTGACGCCATTATTTGTTTCAACGGGAGTTTATCTTGTATACAGATCATAAGGCTTTAAAACATTTGCATAGAGATGGAGACATTAAGATGTTAAAGATTGGTACTGTAGAAAATCCAGCTGACATGTTAATAATGAAATCGTTGTCATGTACCAAATTCGAACATTGCTTAGACCTGGTTAGTGTTCAATGCACTTGAGTTATGCATTTGAGAAGAGGAGAAAGTTTACTATTTGTGTTGTATTTGGAAGATTCAAGTCAATGTGGAGATTTGTTGGGTATGACATGAATCCTTATGGATTTGGATTTAGGTATTACCTAGAATCCGTTTTAGTTTAGGAAAGTTTTCTTTCCTATCTATACTCAATTTAATATTTCTTATCCTATTTGATTATGCAATTTTCCTATGACCTATAAATATAGGTGTTTGGATTTTGGAGAAGAGACATTTAGGAATATTCTAAAAAAATCTCATAGTTCTCTATTTATCTTTATTTAGTGAATTTCTTTTGCCTTCTCCGTGGTTTTTTCCCGATATGGGTTTTCACGTAAAACTTTATGCTATTGTCTTTATTTTTCTGCTTTAATTTATTGTGTTTGCCATAATTTGTTATAACAGTCTTTAATCAAGTATCTTATTATCCGAACTTTAATTGACATGTTTGTTGATTTTTTGTGTATTGAAGTGAGTACTTTTTCCGTAATTTCATATTTATAGCTTGAAATATTTCAGGGTGCTTAATTTTAGTTAGGAATAACAACTTGCACTGTAAATAGACTTTCCAGATAAATTTTTCATACTTACTGCATATGTGAATAGTAATTGTATCAAATTTTCACTTTTCAAATATCTCGGTGATGATTATTGGTTTCACCATTATTTGCTGAATTTTCGGATGAGATATTGTTGGGGAAGAGACAATTGAGTTAAGAGCAAACTCAAAGTGATCGCTCTGATCCATTGAATTTTCCCAATTTGGATTGAAAAAGCAATTGGGAATTTGTTATGCAGTGGAATTCAGCTCATTGTTTTGAATTTTCATCCCAAATTGAGTGGAATTCCATGTGGGTAGAAATGTGTTTCCTTTATTCCCAAAAAGTTTCTCTTTTTCCATATGAAGATGTTGGTTTTGATAGAAACAAAGTGTAGAAACTCTCAGGAAACAAAAGAACATTGAGGCATCTAAAGTTATATTTTATTAAGCTTGAAAAACACTTATTTATCTGACTAGCTTAAAAGCAAAAAAACATAAAAAGTGCGACAATATACTACTGCGAGATACCTCTAAAAATAGAAACAAAACTGCTACCTATAAATACTTCCTAAAAATAGAAATAAACCAACAAATACTTCCTAAGGAATAGGTAAATCTTCCACATAACTAACTTATTTGACTACTTCCACTAAAATCTACTCACTCCATGTCGTGACTCTTGGGACATGTCTCATTCAACACTCCTCCTTGTCTCCTGAGGCTGCGAGACTCCAATCCTTTCCCTCAAGAACTCATATCTAGCTTTGGGAAGTGGCTTGGTTAAGATATCGACATTCGACTTTACATTTTTGCAATAGACCATTGTATTTCCCCCTCATACATACCTCTCTTAGGAAATAGAGTTTTAACTTGAAATGTTTTGTTTTGCCATGGAACACCGAATTATTTGCAATTGAAATTGTAGCTTGATTGTCTACGAGTATTTGTGTGCTTTCCTTTTGCTCCATAAACAAGTCAGCCATCAATTTCACGATCCGAGAGCACGATTCTCAAAGACAGATATAATGCTACATATTCTAACCTGCTTTGTGGATTGAGCTATGACTTCTTGTTTTTTGGAACACCATGAAAAAATAGCAGAACCAAAGCTGAAACAATAACCTGAAGTACTTTTTATATCATCAACACAACCTGCCCAATCACTATCTGAATAACCTTGAAGAGTGAAATTTTTATCTGAATAGGCTTGAAGAGCAAAATTTTTAACTTGACAAAACCTCAGCCCATAATCATTTCTACCCTTGACATATCTGACAATTCTTTTTGCTGCTTGAAAGTGAATTTCACTAGCACAATGCATGTACCTTGAGAGTAAACTTACAACATTCATAATATCTGGTCTAGTTGCCGTTAGGTACATCAAGCATCCAATAATGGTCCTGTAAAGCCTTTCATCAGCTTTTGCAGCTCCATTTTCTTTGCAAAACTTCTCATTTTGATTAATTGGAGTTGCACTTGGATTGCACTCTTCCATCTTGAAATTTTTCAGGATTTCCTTGGCATATTTCTATTGACATATGAAGATCTCATTCTGCTTTTGTTGTACCTCCATGCCAAGAAACAACGTCATCCTCCCAAGATCAGTCATCTCAAAAACATCCTTTATTTCCTTTTTGAAATTGTGAATTTGCTCCATACTGCTTCCTGTTACAAGTAGATCATCAACGTATAAAGATACCACAAGTGTTTCATTACAAACCTTCCTGAAGTATAGAGTAAATTCACTTAGGCTTTTTGTAAAGCCTAAGCCTAACAAATGTGAATCAATCCTACTGTACCAGGCCCTTGGTGCCTATTTTAAACCATACAAGGCCTTTTTCAGCAAATATACTTTCTCCTCCATTCCTTGAACAATAAAACCTTCAGGGTACTCCACAAAAAATTCTTCCTCCAAGTATCCATTCAAGAAGGCTGATTTGACATCCATCTGATGTATATTCCAGGCCTTTTGAGCAGCAAGAGCCAAGAACATTCTTATAATGTCCAATCTAGCAACAGGGGTAAAAGTCTCAGAAAAATTCACTCCAAACATCCGAGCATATCATTTGACAACCAGTCTTGCCTTGTGTTTTTTTATGGAACCATCAGAATTGAGTTTGGTTCTATAAACCCACTTGACTCCAATTGCCCTTTTGTGTGTCGGTTTGTCCACTAGCTCCCAAGTCTGGTTTTTTTCAATAATTTTAAGCTCCTCCTTCATTGCATCCATCCATTTTTTATCAGATGCAGCTTCTTCATACCCTGCAGGCTCTATTATAGCAACATTGCACCTCTGATAGATGTCAGAGAGTGATCTGGTTCCTTTGACAGGTTCATCATCAATATTGTCATTCTCCTCCTGAAACTCAAGGTCCTTTTGGAACTCAAGCTTATTATCATTCTCCCAATTCCAGCTTTCTGATTCGAAGAATTTGACATCTCTGCTAGCTATTACTTTGTTATTTTCTGGAAGGTAGATTCTATAGGCCTTTGATATTGAACTGTAGCCTATAAAAATTCCAACTTCTGCTTTCTTATCCAATTTGTCTCTCTTAACATGTGGAATATAAGAGAAACAAAGACAGCCAAATGTTTTTAAATTTTGCAGCCTTGGTTTATAGCCATACCATGCTTCAAATAGAGTTTTTTGTTGCAAAGTTTTTATTGGCAGTCTATTCAGTAGAAAGACTGATGTATGTGCAGCCTCAGCCCAGAATTTCTTTGGCAACCCTTTGTCATGCAGCAAACACCTTGTCATTTCCATTAGTGTTCTATTTTTCCTCTCAACGACTCCATTCTGTTGAGGGGTATAAGGTATTATAAGTTGGTGCTCAATGCTGCATCCTCAAAAAATTTGTTAAATTTCTCCGTGGTGTATTCGGTTCCATTATCGAGACACGATCACTTGCATTTTACATTTACTTTGATTTTCATTCAAGCTTTAAACTTCCGAAGATGTCAACAACTTGATTTAAATTTCATGAAATAAATCCGAAGACATTCTTGTGTAATCATCAATGAAAGCAATATAGAACTTACTGCCATTTAGTGATGGTGTTTTCTGAGGTCCTCCCACATCAGTGTGTACTAACTGCATCTTCTGAGTAGCTCTCCAGGCCTTATTTTGTGGGAATGGAAGTCTTGTTTGTTTCCTATACTGACAGGCTACACAGGTAGGAGGTTTCACCTCTAATTCAGGCAAGCCTTCTCCAAGATCGTTCTTCTTCATATAGAGAAGAGCAGTATGATGAAAGTGCCCCAAACGCCTATGCCAAAACATTGTATTTCTTTCTTCTTTGTGAATTGCAGCCTGCTCTTCTTGCATCAAATCCAAAGCAAAACTTTTTCCTTTTATTTGGACTTTAAATACCTCTCTGCCTTGTGCATCAGCAATCATGCAATGATTGTCCTCAAACAACACCTTATAGCCTTTTTCTAGGAGTTGACCAACACTCAACAGATTTTGATTAATCTCAGGAACATATAAGACATTAGAGATTAATTTCAAACTTGTGTGGCCTTCAATTGCCACTGTTCCTTTGCCTTTTACTGCAAGACATGCTCCATTTCCAATTCTAAATTTGGAAGTAACAGTTTTGTCAAGTTCCTTAAAGAGCCCTTGATCATAAGTCATATGGTTTGTACAACCACTGTCTATAAGCCACGTTTCTGGGGAGCTGCTAGTGGTAAAACATGATACCACAAACAGTTGCTCATCTTGAGGTTTTCTTCCACAATGACCTTGGCTTCTCCTCTTCTTTGTTGAGAATTACATACCCTTTCCACATGCCCTAGCTGACCACACTTGAAACATTTTACATCCGGCCTCCACCAACACCTTTTTTGTGGATGATTGGATTTTTTACAGTAAGGACATGGTGGAAACTTTTGAGTGTTGTTCTCTTTATTATTGTTTTTTTCATCTCTTTCTTGTACTGAGATATGGCCTGAAATGCACCCTCCACAGATCCTTCTTGTCTCATAAGCCTCCTTTGTTCTTGAGCCTGTAATGCATTCAACAGCTCTGCCAAGGTGATGTTTGACACATCTTTTGAGTTTTCTAGAGATGATATTGTAGTCTCAAACTTTTCAGGAACTGTTATAAAAATTTTCTGAACTATTCTAGAATCAGAAAAGTCAGTACCAAGAAGTCTTACTTTGTTAACAATACTAAGAAGTCTGTCTGAGTAATCCTTGATTGTTTCTGATTCTTTCATCCTTTGCATCTCAAATTCTCTAATCAGGTTCAACACTTGCATACCTTTGACTCGTGCATTTCCTTCATATTCTTTCTTCAGGAAGTTCCATATTTCGTGTGCTGTCTTCAGTGTCATGATTCTGGTGAAAATTATAGATGAGACAGCTGTAAATAGACTAGCTTTTGCCTTTGATTTCCTTTGCCTCCTCTCATTGTGTTGTTTTATCTGTGCCATAGTTGGATTGTCGGACAGGGGAGGAGCTTTATATTCCTCACTCACAGCTTCCCACAGATCACTAGCATCAAGGTAGGCTTCCATACTGATTTGCCCACACTTGATAATTTATTCCATCAAACCTTTGGAGGTGCCGGTGCATTGATTGAAGCTTCCGAGGTCATTCGGATATTGTTTGTTTGTTGGTGTATAGGCTCACTCACCTCATGGGTTGCTTTCAGAACTTGGCTCGATACCAATTTGTTGGTTTTGATAGAAACAAAGTGTAGAAACTCTCGGAAACAAAAAGAACATTGAGGCATCTAAAGTTATATTTTATTAAGCTTCAAAACACTTATTTATCTGACTAGCTTAAAACATAAAAACATAAAAAGTGCGACAATATGCTACTGCGAGATACCTCAAAAAATAGCAACAAACCTCGCTACCTATAAATACTTCCTAAAAAATAGAAAAACCAACAAATACTTCATAAGGAATAGGTAAATCTTCCACATAACTAACTTATTTGACTACTTCCACTAAAATCTGCTCAGCTCCATGTCAACAGCTCCTGGGATATGTCTCATTCAACAGAAGAGTACCCAGAACAAGAATTATTATGCACAAAGCAGAATTTTTTTTTTGAAAAAAAAATGTTTTTGATTTGGAACAAATAAGGAAGGAAAAAAGTTAAAGTAAATTTAGAAAGGGACATCTATTTTAACAAGGTTTTAGCTAGAACTTATGTTCCTTTAGATGTTGTTAAATTTTCCATAACCACCCTACAGGTGAATTTAAATTAATTTGTGCCACATATTTCAGTACTTATGTTGTATTTATGATTGCTATTTTTGATGAGTAGTTGTTGCTCCTATTCGGGAGTTGTTAACATGAACTTAACTTTGGCCAATTGATCAAATATAGTGTCGACACGCAGGTCAGGAGGTGATAGTGTCGGCACTATATTGGTCAATTAAACAACTTACCATGAAGTTAACTTCATGTTAACCGGATCTGTAAGACCCCAACTTATTATAAATAAAATTGAATTTTCCTTTATTCATTATTCTAAATTAATAAGGGTTAATTTGATATAATTCTTTGGTTATGGGTGAAATGTGCAAAGTTTACAAAATAAGCAAGTGGTTATAAAATATTCATTATTATTGGGAATATTCGTTTGGTCGTGGAATATTCTTTTTTTGTCGGGAATCTCCATTTGACACGCAAATATCATTAGTGGGCCCCATAACGGAAAAGCGGTTGGATGAAAGAAAGCGACAAAGATTGAGTTTTATAAATATAAGCGTAAGTTGTTCTTAATTAACTTTGTTAGAATACCCGGTGGTTAAAATACGATGTAATATGCGTGGTCGCATAAAGAAAGCTTTGCAGTATTATTGCAGTATTGTTGAATTATTGATCCTTACGTAAGAAGGCACTACTCAATAATTGTTACGATTGAATTCTTATTCAATATTATATTGATTCAATAATTGTTGCGTTGATATTTTATATCATTTGTTGTTTCAATAATTGTCATTACACAAGTATTTTCCATTATAAAATCAATAATTCATATTATTTGAATAATATTATCGAGATAACATTATTGGCAATGTCTAGAAAGTTACATCAAGGAGAGGTTTGGTCACCTAATTGCTTGGCCAGATAAGGAGAAATCCTTATTGGAAAGCCCTCTCTTTCTCAGGAGCGGCTGGTTGTCGAGATTGTGATTACGTAATATTATTTTTAAAATAATTAATTATTGATTATTATGATAGAGAAAATATTTATTTTATGTGGATATAGATGGAGAAAATTTTTAATGTGACAATTGTTGAAAATTAATATTTTATCTTTTTCTGATAAAATAATTCATTTAAATATATTATTTTAATAATATATTAACGGTGATATTTTTATAATGAATGTGGGATATATGAGTATATAAGGAGGTAGAGTATTTTGTGGCATTAAATGTTTAACACATATTTTGTGTGTCGGTGGACACAATTCTTGACCGAAAATTTATTATAGACTATAAAATCACCCGTTTATGGATTTTGGTCAATTTCTGTTTGGAATTTGGAAAACATTTCTTCTGCAAAGTTGTAGAAAATGGAATTTTCCCATGAAAAGTCGCGTGTTTTGAATTTTTCTGATAACCGAGCTATTTTCTACGAATTGTTGAAGTTTCAGAAAATAAAATGATTTTTTTTAATTTATGGGTGGGACCCACTTTTTGGTTGGTGAAATTAGCATGTGGGCTGGTGGAAATTTTTCCAAGATGGTGGTTGGTCTTGGTCTTAATGAGCATACATAGAGAATTGGTAAATAAAAAATAATATTTTATTATTTTAGTCTCCTTTGGCGTTCTAGCATTTTCCTATAAATAGAGGGTTAAGTTAGAATTGAAAATCACACCAGAAACAAAGTTTTCTCTCTTTCTCTCTCTATATTATCGAGCGTATTCTTGTGAGTATACTTTGAGTGTTGCTATACTGGTGCGAGTTTCACAAGACTATATCTGAAAATTCAATGAAATACGGTTATTTTGAGGTAAAGGATGTTATTTCTTTCATGAAATGATATTATTTTCTTCAATATCATTATGCCAAAATCTTTGTTGAACTTTTATCAAATTTGGAACTTGTTGTGTTTGGGTTACTATTCACGATACTCAAGACTATTCACATTATCTGACTATTCACGAATACTGCCTTTATTCATAGAAAAATAAAAATTTTCTTTTTGCCCAAAATATCTATTACGGATACTAGCTTTGGATCGTATCTATGTTTTGATCATTCTTGAATTTTACACCAATATGATTATTTTCGAGGTATTTTTGGACATGGGTAAAACAAAGCACTGAATCCTTAATTCTTGTCATTTTGTTTCCTTTGGATTCGTTTCTTTAAAAATATTTTTCATCATCCTCGGTCTTAAATGATGATATAGATGAATATCTTTGGCACTGTAGTGCAAAGATGAACGATTAATCGATGAATATCTTTGGCTGTAGTGCAAAGATGAAGCAGTGTTGAGATGAACATGACCATTTGGTGATATAAATGAATATCTTTGGCTGTAGTGCAAAGATGAATATTGATTGTTATTCTGAGGATGAAATATTGATGATGGACTTTTAAATCTTAGAAGGCAGTGAGAATTCTTTCTCTACGTCACTCTTACAATGGATTCTTTATTTCCATTGCATTTGTTGATCTAAAACTTGTTGTCTATTGTTCTATTAGATTTTTCCTGTTGAAGACTAACGATAATTTGTTGTATATTATCTTAGTCATAATATTCTTTCTTGGGCTAGTTGAGCTCACCCTTTTCCTTGTTGTTCCATTTTTTCTTCTCGGGAGGTGAGAACATAGCGAGGATCGAGTCTGGGTATGGAGTGAAGGTTCAGAGAGAGTTGTTTAGTAGTCCTCACCATTTTGTAAAATAATGTATCAATAAATGTGATGAGGATTTATTTGAGTATAGATATTGTCTAGAAGATAATATTTGTATTCAAACTCACATTTTTCTTGTTGTAATAATAAAGTTGTAGTAATTTACGTACCATGTATTTGGCGACTTCGAGAATGGGTTGGGTGTTGTATACCTATTTTGGGGCGTCATAGTTGGTATCGAGCTTAGGATATGATCTCCGGCGGAGATCGGGGAATAGAACTAGGAGGGGAGAGGCGAGTAAATTCTTCGCTAGTGTGTCCTACCTAAGCTTATTTGTTGATCTCCATCATAATATAGGATATTATGTGATATGTTAATTTGTTTAATTAACCCTTGTTTTTTATGGCAAGATTTAAGAATGGTCTGCGAGAAGCGTTAACAATGGAGTTTATGAGGCTGTGGAACAACCTTTAGTGCAAAACCAAGAGAACGTATGCGACGGGAAGGCAATATTCCTCCTGTAAACAACACTCAAAGAACAAGCGATGAAGCGATGGAATGTTTAGGAGCTTTTTTCAGTTCATGCAAAATCGGACGAGGACACTCGTGTACAAAATACTGGTAGAAATGATGGATGGCGCTGCGGCCCTCATCACACCCAAGCGATTCAAGGAGTTGGGACCACCAAATTTCCATGGAAAGCCGGATCCGATCAAAGGCAGAATCGTGGGTCAAGCAAATTACCAAGATATTTGATGTCTTGGGATGCACGGAGAACGAAGGTTCCATTCGCCACCTTTATGTTTTCGTGGTGAAGCAGATTCATTGGTGGGAATCGTGAAGCGTACCAACCAGATGCACTTAACATGTCTTGGGAAAGATTTGAGCTGTTCAATGACAAGTACTTTCCAGAAAGTATTCGTCATATGAAGGAGGTATATTTTATTAGACTCGAACAGAACAACATGACGGTGTCTCAGTACGAGGCAAAGTTCGCAGAGTTATCCAGGTTCGCACCTCATTTGGTGGAGAATGAGGAACGAATGACGCGTATGTTTCTGAGAGGTCTAAAACCCGAGATTCGTCAATACCTTATCTCTCATAAGTTTTCTCTGTATTCAGATGTTGTCAACAGGGCTCAGTTATTAGAGCGAGATAGTGAGTATACTCAACCGAGGGACCACAACTAGGGTAGTCATCAGAACGATGATAACCAGCGAGGAGGAAAGAATATGGACAAAGGCGGTAACCACTCAGGTGGAAATTGTGGACATGATAATAGGAAAGGTGACTCAAGTGGAAATTTCAGAAAGAGAAGATTTAACAATGACGGGAAGATCATCAAAGAAAGACACAAATACCAACAACAAATGCTAAGGGAGGAGAATAACCGCCAGTTAGATGTTACAAATGCGGGAAGGAGGGACATATTAGCCCAAACTGTCCACAACAATCCAAGGTATGTTAGAACTGTGGAAAGAAAGGCCACATCATTCGAGATTGTACTATAGCGAAACCAAGTTCAGCGGGAGTGGTGATTCCAAGGGCTGTCCCGGATAAGTCAAAATCAGCGGTTCCTGGAAGAGCTTTTGTCGCGTGATCGCCAAAACGTGAGGAACCCGAATGAGGTGATCACAGGTAAGCTAATCTTGAATTCTTGCGAAGTTTATACCTTACTAGATCTGGGGTTCTACCCATTCTTTTATCTCTCCTTCTTGTGCTCAACGTTTAAACTTGACTCAGGAGAAATTAGATTTTGATTTATCTGTTGAAACTCCGTTGGGTGAAACCTTCGTTACATCTATAGTTTATAAATCTTGCATGATCCAAGTTGGCACTATCACATTACTGTTGATCTTATCTCTTTAAAGATACTTGCTTTTGATGTGATTTTAGGAATTGATTGGTTAACCACTCATCATGCCAAAATTGATTGTTTTTCGTAAGGTTGTTAGTTTTCATATTCCTAACCAACCTGTCATACGAATTCAAACTACTAAACCACAAAGCTATTTGTTTATTGAAAAACGAATGTCAAGCTTTCTTAGCCATGTTATGGACTTGAACAATAATACGTCAGATTTGAATGATATTTTTGTTGTTAGTGAATTTCCTGACGTATTTCCTGAAGAATTTCTTGGCCTACTCCTAGAGCGTGATATTGAATTTATAACGACTTTAAATCCGGTACAAAACCCATTTCTAAAATCTCATATCGAATGGCTCCTATTGAACTTCAGGAGTTAAAAACCCAACTATAGAAGTTGATACCCGAGCCTCTATCTTATGACTTCCTTTGTGGAATGCATCGAAGCCAAACTCTCCGTAGGGGACGCCATATTCGTGCGGTAGTAAACTGATAGGTGCTATTGTGATGTGCTATCCAAGATTGGGATATAAGTCATAGTTGAGAGCAACCTAAGTCAGTAATCGAAAT
This sequence comes from Panax ginseng, assembly GCA_020205605.1. Classification (NCBI taxonomy): domain Eukaryota; kingdom Viridiplantae; phylum Streptophyta; class Magnoliopsida; order Apiales; family Araliaceae; genus Panax; species Panax ginseng. The sequence goes on from CM035131.1 coordinate 41,032,346, forward strand.
ACGTAGCTTTTTAGGCTTAGTTGGTTATTATCGAAGATTCGTGGAAAGATTTTCTCAAATCGCTACTCCATTAACTCAGCTGACTCGTAGAGATACAAAATTCGAATGAAGCGAGGAATGTGGTAAGAGCTTCGAAGAACTCAAGAGGAGACTTATTTCGACACATGTTCTGACCATACCATCCTAGAAAAGCGAACGTGGTAGCTAACGTGTTGAGTAGAAGATCGTATACGAGTACGATATTGTCAAAGACTCATTTCGTATAACTTACAAATAATAGAGATGGAGATGAAAACTCTAGGTACCCATGTGATGATGGTGAATATATGAGTAGAACCGACTTTAATCGATAAAGTTAAAGCTGCTCAAGCTACGGACCTGGGGCTGATGCATATGAGGAAGAAAGTGCAAGAATGAGCTATTCCGGAAGCAAGAATTGATGAAGAAGGAATACTTAGATTCAACTCAGGACATTTTGCGTTCTCGACGACTACTCGATTTGAAGCATAGAATCATGATGGAGGCACACAACACACCGTTTGAAATCCATCCTGGGAGTACCAAAATGTATCATGATATTCGACATACATTTTGGTGGAACAATATGAAGAGAGAGATTGCAGAGTTTATCTCAAGATGTTTAACCTGTTAACGTGTAAAGGCGGAGCATCAAGTGCCAAAAGGTCCATTGCAACCACTTGAGATTCCGGAATGGAAATGGGAACACATTACAATGGATTTTGTTACAGGTCTTCCCAAAGTTTCTCAAGGCATAGATGCGATTTGGGTTATTGTTGATAGATTAACCAAGTCTGCTCATTTCTTACCTATACGAGAAACTTATTCCCTTGAACGTCTTGCTCGTATGTACGTGAATGAGATTGTGCGATTGCATGGCATGCCAGTATCCATAGTTTTGGATCGTGACCCAAGATTCACTTCAAGATTTTGGGTTAGCTTGCAGAAAGCTATGGGCACGGATTTACGATTCAGTTCAGCATACCATCCTCAAACGGACGGACAATCAGAGAGGACTATTCAAACCCTTGAAGATCTATTAAGACTCTGTGTTCTAGATTTCAAAGGAAGTTGGGATAAGTACTTGCCACTGGTGGAATTCTCTTACAACAACAATTATCAAGCAAGTATAGGCATGGCTCCATTTGAGGCGTTGTATGGACGAAAATGTCGTTCTCCAAAGATATCTTTGGGACGAGGTGGGAGAAAGCAACATTGTTGGGACCGTAATTAAATACGCATGACTACGAGAAAAGATCCAAATGATTCGACAACGTATTCAAACTTCACAAGATCGACAAAAGAGTTATCGATCTTCATAGAAAGGACGTGGAGTTTAATATAGGAGATCATGTATTGTTAAGTATTGCTCCATGGAAAGGAGTTACAAGATTTGGAAAAAGAGGAAAGCTCAATCCAAGGTTTGTTGGTCCATTTGAGATTCTTGACGAATAGGAAGCGTAGCCTATAGACTCGCGTTACCTCCAAGTATGTCTCGTGTTCACAATGTATTCCATATATCTATGTTTAGTAAATATGTGAAAGACCGAACCACATTATTGCGTTAGAACCGCATTTGAGATAGTGAAGATTTAACATACGAGGAGATACTGTTGAGATTTTGGATAGGAAAGAGCATGTCTTATTTACGAAGGTTATACCACAAGTTAAGGTTTTGTGGAGAAACCATGCAATTGAGGAAATGACATGGGAGTTGGAATCGGAGATGAAAGCGAGGTACCCTCACCTTTTCGATACACGAGTGCGTGACGTCAATTTCGAGGGGCGAAATTTCATAAGGAGGGAGGTTGTAAGACCCCAACTTATTATAAATAAAATTGAATTTTCCTTTATTCATTATTCTAAATTAATAAGGGTTAATTTGATATAATTCTTTGGTTATGGGTGAAATGTGCAAAGTTTACAAAATAAGCAAGTGGTTATAAAATATTCATTATTGTCGGAGAATATTCGTTTGGTCGTGGAATATTCTTTTTTGTCGAGAATCTCCGCATTTACTTGACGCTAGCATCATGTGTGGGCCCATAACGGAAAAGCGGTTGGATGAAAGAAAGCGACAAAGATTGAGTTTTATAAATAAGCAGGCGTAAGTTATTCTGATTAACACTATTAGAATAATTTGGTTAAAATACTGATAATATGCGTGGTTGCATGCGAAAGAAGTTACACGGTATTGCGCAAAGATTGTTGAATTATTGATCCTTACGTAAGAAGGCACTACTCAATAATTGTTACGGTTAATTCTTATTCAATATTATATTGATTCAATAATTCTTTGCGTTGATATTTTGTATATTTGTTGTTTCAATAATTGTCATTACACAATATTTTCCATTATAAAATCAATAATTCATATTATTTGAATAATATTATCGATAACATTATTGGCAATGTCTAGAAAGTTACATCTAAGGAGAGGTTTGGTCACCTAATCAATTGCCTTGATAAGGAGAAATCCTTATTGAAAGCCCCCTCTTTCTGAACTAGCGGCACGGTTGTCGATTTGTGATTACGTAATATTATTTTTAAAATAATTAATTATTGATTATTATGATAAAGAAAATATTTATTTTATGTGGATATAGATGGAAAAATTTTAATGTGACAATTGTTGAAAATTAATATTTTATCTTTTTACGATAAAATAATTCATTTAAATATATTATTTTAATAATATATTAACGGTGATATTTTTATAATGAATGTGGGATATATGAGTATATGAGGAGGTAGAGTATTTTGTGGCATTAAATGTTTAACACATGTTTTTTGTGTGTTTGTGGACACAATTCTTGATTAGAAAATTTATTATAGATTATAAAATCGTCTAGTTTATGGATTTTGGTCAATTTACATTTGGAATTTGGAAAACTTTCTTCTATAAAGTTGTAGAGAATGGAATTTCTCATAGAAAGTCATGAGTTTTGAATTTTTCCGATAACCGAGCTATTTTCTACTTAATTGTTGAAGTTTTGAAAAATAAAATGATTTTTATTAATTTATGGGTGGGACCCACTTTTTGGTTGGTGGAATTAGCATGTGGGTTCTTGGAAATTTTTCCAAGATGGTATTTGGTCTTGGTATTAATGAGCATACGAGAGAATTGGTAAATAAAAAATAATATTTTATTATTTTAGTCTCCTTTGGCGTTCTAGCATTTTCCTATAAATAGAGGGTTAAGTTAGAATTGAAAATCACACCAGAAACAAAGTTTTCTCTCTTTCTCTCTCTATTATCGAGCGTATTCTTGTGAGTATACTTTGAGTGTTGCTATACGGTGCGAGTTTTCACAAGACTTATCTGAAAAATTCGAATGGAAATACGGTTATTTTGAGGTAAGGGATGTTATTTCTTTCGCAAATGATATTATTTCTTCAATATCATTATGCCAAAATCTTTGTTGAACTTTTTATCAAATTTGGAACTTGTTGTGTCGAGGTTACTATTCACGTATACGGCACTTTATTCACGAATCTGACTATTATTCATAGAAAAATAAAATTTTTTTCTTTTTGCCCAAAATATCTATTCTGGATACTAGCTTTGATTGTATCCATGTTTTGATCATTCTTGAATTTTACACCAATATGATTATTTTCGAGGTATTTTTGGACATGGGTAAAACAAAGTACGAATCCTTAATCCTTAATCCTTGTCATTTTGTTTTCTTTGGATTCGTTTCTTTAAAAATATTTTTCATCATCCTCGGTCTTAAATGATGATATAAATGAATATCTTTGGCACGTAGTGCAAAGATGAGCGATTAATCGATGAATATCTTTGGCTGTGTAGTGCAAAAAAGATGAGCAGTGTTGAGATGAACATGACCAATTGGTGATATAAATGAATATCTTTGGCTGTAGTGCAAAGATGAATATTGATTGTTATTACTGAGGATGAAATATTGATGATGGACTTTTAAATCTTAGAAGCGGTAGAATTCTTTCTCTACGTGACTCTTCTAATGGATTCAAGCTTTCCATTGCATTTGTTGATCTAAAACTTGTTGTCTATTGTATTCTATTAGATTTTTCCCTGTTGAAGACTAACGATAATTTGTTGTATATTATCTTAGTCATAATATTCTTTACTGGGCTAGTTGAGCTCACCCTTTTCCTTGTTGTTCCATTTTTCTTCTCAGGAGGTGAGAACATAGTAGGATCGAGTCGGGGTATGGAGTGAAGGTTCTAGAAAGAGTTGTTTAGTAGTCCTCACCATTTTTGTAAAATAATGTATCAATAAATGTGATGAGGATTTATTTGAGTATAGATATTGTCTAGAAGATAATATTTGTATTCAAACTCACAGTTTTACTGTTGTAATAATAAAGTTGTAGTAATTTCTGTACCATGTATTTGGCGACTCAGAATGGGTTGGGTGTTGTATACCTATTTTGGCGGCGTCACAGGATCCCTCCTATTCTATTGCACATCTATTAATGGAATGACACAAAGAGGTTGTATATAGTCATTTTAACCTTCAATTAAGCAAATTAGTACATCCTTGAGCCTATTATGCTATACATCATTTTAAGTTGATAAAAAAACTTTTCAGATTGTTAAGCGAATAATTGATTCAATATTTGGTCGAACAAGATCAATTTACAAGGTATGTACTAATCATAATCGAACTTTTGCAACATTTTAATTAATTCTAGGTGATCTTATTTATTTGTAAAGCCTGCTTGGGATATAGTTTGGGAAATTAGCCGATAACTATTTATTCATTTAGAGAGCTTGATGATACTTGATACTATACTCCAAGAAATAGTAAAACAAATTTATCGTAAATAATAACATTATTATACTATTAACATGACATAGACATTCATGTTAATTTTTATTAATATATAATGCATGAGTCATGCTATTAATCAGTACACAATTGTACGTACGTACATAGTATTATTCTAATAAAATAGTTTAGTTAGTCTAGCTGAAAATATGAAATTGTGGGGTGGTAACTCACCGAGTCATTTGGGGATATTTGTGGGTTTTTACCCCTTCCCCTTTATGAATTTTATTTATTTTAAAGTTTGGGAATTCCTTTGGAGAACTATTGAGAGAATGGAATAGAGGAAGAAATAACGTAAAAATAGTGTATTTGATGATCATTTTAGAAGATAAATAATTCTAATGGAATGATCATTCCCTTTACTTTTTTATTACATGTGGAGAAGGTGAAATAAAATTCATTCAAATTGAATATATATATATAATGATTTTACCATTATATGACAACACCCGTCATCAACAACTAAATATACATTTAAAATACTTTAAAATCATTTTATTCCGTCTTTCATTCTATTTTTTCAATTCAAACGTAGCATAAGAGTTGCCCAGTTGTTTATTATACCCTTTTTCATGATTCTTGTTGATTTCTGCAAGACAAGAATCACCAATTACCACCACTTTGGCACTTTGTGTTGGAAATGGGTTTGACAATATAAATATTTAAGTATTTTGAGGGTTAATTTAATATGGGACCCACACGCCGGACGTAAAACCCCAACTTATTATAAATAAAATTAAATTTTCTCTATTTATTATTTTGAAATAGTAAGGGTTGATTTGATTAATGTGGTTAGTTATGGGTAAAATGCGCAAATATTTCAAATATGCAAGTGGTTATAAAATATTCATTTTATCGGAGAATATTCATTTGGTCGTGGAATATTCTTCTTGCGTTGGGAATATTAACGAAATGCGGCAAGTTGACCTTATGTGGGCCCCATAGCTGAAAAGCGATTGGATGAAGAAAGCGACAAGTATAAGTTATTTATAAATAATGGCGTAGTTGTTACCGTTAATACTGTTGAAATACTCGGTGGTTCACAGTAGCACACGGTATTGCATCAATTATTGATTCTTACGTAAGAAGACACTACTCAATAATTGTTACAGTAATTACTGTTTAATATTTTATTTTATTGACTCAATAGTTGCTACGTTAATATTTTATATTATTGTTGTTTCAATAATTGTCACTACACAGTATTTTCATTATCAGATCAATAATTCATATTATTGGAATAATATTATTAGATAACATTATTGGCAATGTCTAGAAAGTTCTGTCTAAGGAGAGGTTTGGTCACCTAATTGTGCGCCAGTAAGGAGAAATCCTTATTGGAAAGCCCCCTCTTTCCTGGGAACGGCCTGGTTGCTAGTATTGTGATTTTATAATATTATTTGTGAATAATTAATTATTGATTTATATGATAAGGAAAATATTCATTTTATATGGATATAGATGGAGAAAATTTTTAATGTGACAATTGTTAAAAATTGATATTTTATCTTTTTCGATAAAATAATTCATTTAAATATATTATTATATTTTAATAATATAATAATGGTGATATTTTACAATGAATGTGCGATATATGAATAAATGAGGAGGAAGAGTATTTTTGTTACAAAAAAATGTTTAAAATATGTTAAACATATTTGTGGGCCCCACTTTGTGACTGAAATTGGATTATAGCCCATAAAATCGTCCATTTGTGGATTTCGGTCAACTTCTTCTTGGAATTTAGAAAAACTTAAACTTATAAAGTTGTAGGGAATGTAATTTCCTATGAAAAGGACATAAGATTCGAATTTTTCTGATAAAAGGGCTATTTATTATGAATTATTGAAGCTCCGAAGTTCCGAAATAATTGATTTTTTGAAGTTTTAATTATTTTATTTAAGAAAAATGTTTTTTGCAATTCCACATGTGATATAAATGTGCTGAATTCAGTTGGTCTAAGGTGGGCTTGAATTTGTTTAATTATGTTATTATTTTATTAAATTTTACGCTTTGGTGTTCTAAGCATTTTCCTATAAATAGGTGCTTGGGTTAGAATTGAAAATCACATTTAAACTGAAGTTTTCACTCTCTTTCTCTCTCTATATTATCGAGCGTATTCTTGTGAGTATTTTGATACTTTGAGTGTTGCTATATGGTGCAAGTTCCCTTCAGCACTATATCCGGTATTCTAGCTAGAAGTACAATCTTTTCAAGGTAAGGGATGTTATTTTTTTAAAATGGTATTATTTCTTCTAATATCATTATGCTGGATTATTGGTAAGATTTTTCTTGTGAAATTCTTGTCTTTTAGTGTCGGGGTTACTATTCACGTATACGACACTATTCACGAATACAACACTATTCACGGAAAAATTAAATTTTTGTTTTTGTCTAAAATATCTATTATGGATACTAGCTTTGATTGTATCCATGTTTTGATCATTCTTGAATTTTACTTCACTATGGTTATTTATGAATTATTTTTGAACTTGGATTGTTTAAAGTACGAATCCTTAATATTTGCTCTTTTGTTTCACCGGATTCGTTTTCTTAAAAATATTTTTCATCATCCTCAGTCCTAAATGATGATATTACTGAATATCTTTGGCATGTAGTGCAAAGATGGTTGATTTTCTTATGAATATCTTTGGCCGTAGTGTAAAAGATGTACAAGTGTTGAGATGAACATGGCCAAGAATGATGAATATCTTTGGCTGTAGTGCAAAGATGAATATTTGATTCAAGATGAATATTGATTGATGTTACCAGGGATAAAATATTGATGATGGACTTTTAAATTCATAGATTATAGTAGATTTCATTCTCTACGTAACTCTTCTATGAATTATTATTTTCATTGTGAATATTGATCTCAAAACTTGTTGTCATTGTATTTTATCGATTTTTCCTGTTGAAGACTAACGATAATTTGTTCTATATTATCTTAGTCATAATATTCTTCTTGGACTAGTTGAGCTCACCCTTTTCCTTTTTGTTCTATTTTTCTTCTCAGGAGGCGAGAATGTAGCTAGTACTAGTCGGGGGTGTGGAATGATGGTTCTAGAAGTCGTTTTAGTAGTCCTCACCATTTTGTAAAATAATGTACCAATAATTGTAATGAGGACTTATTTGGGTGTGAATATTGTCTAGATGACAATTTTTGTATTTACACTCACAGTTTTTATGTTGTATTAATAAAGTGGTAGTTGTTTCACATCTTTATGTTATTGACGATTTCGAGAATGGGTGTTGTATACTATATTGGGGAAGCTTACGTACAGTTGGTATCGAGCTTAGGGATATGATCTCTGGCGAGAGATCGGGGAATAGAACTAGGAGGGAAGAGACGAGTAGATCCTTCGCTAGTGTGTCCTACCTAAGCTTATTTGTTAGTTGGTCAGTATATAGGGATATTATGTGATATGTTGATTTCTTTAATTAACCCTTGTTTTATTGCAGTATTTGAGAATGTCTACTGAGAATGTTAAAGTAGAGTAAATGAGACCGTGGAGACACCTTTACTCACCAACGAGGAGAACGTGCAACAGGCTGGCAATGTTCCTCCTATGAACAACACCACTGAGCAGATGATGAACGACGGGATGTTTAGAAGCTTTTTGCAGTTCATGCAAAATCAGACGAGTGAGACTCGTGTACAAAATACAGGTGGAAATGATAACAACGCACGGTTTGTCACACCCAACCCGAGTTCAAAGAGTTGGGACCACGCAGTGCAGGGAAAGCGATCCGATTAAGCGAAATGTGGGTCAAACAAATCGCCAAGATATTCGATGTCTTGGGATGCAAGGAGGAACAGAAGGTTCCATTCGCCACCTTTATGTTCCGTAATGAGGTAGATTACTGGTGGGAATCTGTGAAGCGTACCCATCCAGTTGCACTCAGCATGTCTTGGGAGACGTTTCAAAAATTGTTCAATGACAAGTACTTTCTTGAAAGTATTCGTCATATGAAGGAAGTGGAGTTTATTAGATTGGAACAAAACAACATGACGGTGTCCCAGTACGAGGCAAAGTTTGCAGAGTTATCCAGGTTTGCACCTCATTTGGTGGAGAATGAGGAATGTATACTTGAGATGTTTACGAGAGGTTTGAAACCGTAAGATACGTCAATATCTCATTTCTCATAAATTTTCTCTCTATTCAGATGTTGTCAATAGGGCTCAATTATTGGAGCGAGATAACGAGTACGTTTAACCAATGGACCATAACCAGGATCATACTGGTGACAGCAGTCATCTGAACAACGATAACCAACAGAGAAAAAAAAATGCGGACAAGAGCGGCAACCACTCTGGTGGTAATCATGGCCATGAGAATAGAAGAAGCGAGTCGGGAGGAGATTTTAAAAAGAGGAGATTCAATAATGATAATGTGAAAACGTCAACACCAGCAGCAACTGGTTCTAAGGGAGGAGAATGACCATCGGTCATATGCTATAAATGTGGGAAAGAGGGATATATCAGCCCAAACTGCCCACAACAGTTCAAGGTATGTTATAATTGTGGAAAAGAAGGACATATCGCTCGAGATTGTACAGTAGCGAAATAAAGTCTAGCGGGGATGGTGACTCAAAAGGTTGTCCCAGAAAAGTCAAAGTCAACGGTTCCTGGAAGAGCGTTTGTCGTGACTGGTCAAAATGTGAGGAACCCAAATGATGTGATCACGGGTAAGCTAATCATAAATTCTTGCGAAGTTTATACCTTACTTGATCTGGGTCTTTACCCATTCATTTATCTCTCCGCTTGTGCTCAACGTTTAAACTTAACTCTAGAGAAATTAGATTTTGACCTATCTGTGGAGACTCCGTTAGGAGAAACTTTCATTACATCCACTGTTTATAAATCTTGTTTGATCTAAGTTGGCATCATCACATTACCTGTTGACCTTATCTCTTTAAAGATACGTGCTTTTGATGTGATTTTCGGGATTGATTGGTTAACTACTCATCATGCCAAAATTAATTATTTTTGTAAGGTTGTTAGTTTTCATATTCCTAACCAACCTGTTGTACGAATTCAAGCAACTAAACCACTAAAATCAATCAGTGTCATATCAAGTTATAAAGCTATTCGTTTATTGAAAAACGGATGTCAAGCTTTCTTAGTCCATGTTATGGATTTGAATAAAGACACGTCAGATTTGAATAATATTCCTGTTGTTAGTAAATTTCCTGACGTATTTCCTGAAGAACTTCCCGGTCTACCCCCAGAATGTGAAGTTGAATTCTTTATTGATCTTGAACACGTATAAAGCCCATTTCTAAAACCCCATATCGAATGGCTCTATTAAACTTCGGGAGTTAAAGGTCCAACTACGGGGAGTTGTTGGACATCGGTTTCATTAGATCTAGTACATCTCCTTGGGGTGCTCTATTTTATTTGTAAAGAAGAAAAGCGGGGAGTATGCGACTTTGTATTGACTATCGAGAATTGAACCATGTCACCATCAAGAATAGGTATCCGTTACCTCGTATTGATGACATGTTTGACGATTACAAGGAGCACAATTCTTTTCAAAGATCGATCTTCGATTCCGGATATCATCGGTGAAGATTAGAACCGAGGATATTGCAAAGACTGCCTTCAGAACTCGATACGGGCATTATGAATTTTTTAGTCATGTCTTTTGGATTGACTAATGCTCCTATGGCTTTCATGGATATGATGAACCGAGTATTCAAGGACTATTTGGATCAGTTCGTTGTTGTCTTTATTGATGATATTCTCATATATTCCAAAAGCCGTGAAGATCATGAGCACCATTTGAAGCTGGTCCTCCAAAGGCTTCGTGAAAATAAGCTATATGTCAAGTTGAAGAAATGCGAATTCTGGGTTGAGGAAGTAGCATTCCTTGGGCACGTGGTGTCAAAACATGGAGTATCTGTTGACCCGGCGAAGATTGAGACAATACAAAGTTGGGAGCAACCAAAGTACGTAGCTTTTTGGGCTTAGCTGGTTATTATCGGAGATTCGTGGAAGGATTTTCTCGAATCGCTACTCCGTTAACTCAGCTGACTCGGAAAGATACAAAATTCGTATGGAGCGAGGAATGCGAGAAGAGTTTCCAAGAGCTTAAGAGGAGACTCATTTTCGACTTTTGCTCGACAATACCATCTGGTTCGGATGGATTTGTTATCTACAATGATGCTTCATGCAAAGGGTTAGGATGTGTTCTCATGCAATGTGGGAAAGTCATAGCCTATGCCTCGCGATAACTTAAAGAGTATGAGAGGAATTATCCTACTCATGATCTAGAGTTGGCAGCAGTCATTTTCGTATTAAAGATCTGGAGCCACTATCTATATGGGGAGAAAGTGGAGATATATTCAGACCATAAAAGCCTCAAATATTTCTTTACCCAAAAGGAACTCAACATGCAAAGAACGACGCGTTGGCTCGAACGTTAAAAGATTATGACCACACCATTCAATACCATCCTGGAAAAGCAAACGTGGTAGCTGACGCATTGAGTAGAAGATCATATGCAGGAACGAGTGCGATGATGTCAAGTATACGCATAGAACCAACTTTAATTGATGAAGTTAAAGTTGCTCAAGCCATAGACCCGGAGTTGATGCGTTTGAAGAAGAAAGTACAAGAGGGTGCTATTCCAGAAGCAAGAATCGATGAAGAAGGAATACTTCGAGTCCACTCCAGACTTTGTGCTCCTAACGATTTTGATTTAAAGAACAAGATCATGATGGAGGCACACAATACACCATTTGCAATCCATCCTGGAAATAAAAAAATGTATCGTGATCTTCGACATACATTTTGGTGGAATAATATGAAGAGAGAGATTACAAAGTTTATCTTAATGTGTTTAACTTGTCAACGTATAAAGGCAGAGCATCAAGTGCCTAAGGGTGCATTGCAACCACTTGAGATTCTGAAATGGAAGTGGGAACACATTACCATGGATTTCGTTATGGGTCTTCCCACGGTTTCTCAAGGCATAAATGCTATTTGGGTTATTGTTGATAGATTAACCAAGTTTGCTCATTTCTTGCTGATACGTGAGACTTATTCCCTTGAACGTCTTGCTCATATGTATGCAAATGAGATTATGAAATTGCATGGCATGCCAGTATCCATAATTTCGGATCGTGACCCAAGATTCACTTCACGATTTTGGGTTAGCTTGCAAAAAGCTACAGCACGCAGATTTGATTGATTCGGCATACCATCCTCAAACGGACAGACAATTAGAGAGGACTATTCAAACTCTTGAAGATCTATTAAGACTTTGTGTCCTAGATTTCAAAGGGAGTTGGGATAAGTATTTACCATCGGTGAAATTCTCCTACAACAACAGTTATCAGGCAAGTATAGGTATGGATCCATTCGAAGCATTATATGGACGAAAGTGTCGCTCTCCAATATGTTGGGATGAGGTGGGTGAAGAAACATTGTTGGGACCCGAGTTGGTACGTATGACTACGGAAAAGATCTAAATGATTTGACAACGTATACAAACGGCTCAAGATCGACAAAAGAGTTATGTAGATCTTCATCGAAAGGACGTGGAATTTAGTATTGGGGATAATGTATTGTTGCGTGTTGCCCCATGGAAGGGAGTTACAAGATTCGGGAAGAGAGGAAAGCTCAATCCACGATTTATTGGTCCATTTCAGATTCTTGACCGAGTAGGAAATGTAGCCTATAGACTTGCGTTACTTCCAAGTATGTCTCGTGTTCATAATGTTTTTCATATATCTGTGCTTCGTAAATATGTGAAAGACTCGAACCATGTTATTGAGTTAGAACCGGATGAGATAGCCGAAGACTTAACGTACGAGGAGGTACCTGTCAAGATCTTGGATAGGAAGGATCATGTCTTATGTACAAAGGTCATACCACAAGTTAAAGTTTTGTGGAGAAACCATGATATTGAGGAAATGACCTGGGAGTTGGAAACGGAAATGAAAGCGAGGTATCCTCACCTTTTGAAAACACGTGTGCGTCACGTCAATTTCGAGGATGAAATTTCATAAAAAGGGGAGGTTGTAAGACCTCAACTTATTATAAATAAAATTAAATTTCCTCTATTTATTATTTTGAAATAGTAAGGGTTGATTTGATTAATGTGGTTAGTTATGGGTAAAATGCATAAATATTTCAAATATGCAAGTGGTTATAAAATATTCATTTTTATCGGAGAATATTCATTTGGTCGTGGAATATTCTTACTGTCGGGGAATATTAGTACGACGACGCAGCCTTGTATGGGCCCCATAATGGAAAGCGATTGGATGAGGAAAACGACAAGTATAAATTGTTTATAAATAACGACATAGTTATTACGAATTATCTTGTTGAAATATAAATTGGTTAAAACACGTAAAGCTGCAGTATTGCACCAATTATTGATTCTTACGTAAGAAGGCACTACTCAATAATTGTTACAGTAATTACTGTTCAATATTTTATTTTATTGACTCAATAGTTTCTACGTTGATATTTTATATTATTGTTGTTTCAATAATTGTCACTACACAGTATTTTCATTATCAGATCAATAATTCATATTATTGGAATAATATTATTAGATAACATTATTGGCAATGTCTAGAAAGTTACATCTAAGGAGAGGTTTGGTCACCTAATTGCATGTATTTAGTAAGGAGAAATCCTTATTGGAAAGCCCCCCTCTTTCTGAGGAGCTACTGGATGCCGATGATTGTGATTTTATAATATTATTTGTGAATAATTAATTATTGATTTATATGATAAGGAAAATATTCATTTTATGTGGATATAGATGGAGAAAATTTTTAATGTGACAATTGTTGAAAATTGATATTTTATCTTTTTTGATAAAATAATTCATTTAAATATATTATTACATTTTAATAATATAATAATGGTGATATTTTATAATGAATGTGCGATATATGAATAAATGAGGAGGAAGAGTATTTTTGTTACAAAAAAATGTTTAAAATATGTTAAACATGTTTGTGGGCCCCACTTTGTGACTGAAATTGGATTATAGCCCGTAAAATCGCCCATTTATGGATTTTGGTCAACTTCTGCTTGGAATTTGGATAAACTTAAACTTACAAAGTTGTAGAGAATAGAATTTCCTATGGAAAGGACATAAGATTCGAATTTTTCAGATAAAAGGGCTATTTATTATGAATTATTGAAGCTCCGATGTTCCGGAATAATTGATTTTTTGAAGTTTTAATTGTTTTATTTAAGAAAAACGTTTTTTGCAATCCCACATGTGATATAAATGTGCTAAATTCAGTTGGTCTAAGGTGGGCTTGAATTTGTTTAATTATATTATTATTTTATTAAATTTTCTGCTTTGGTGTTCTAAGCATTTTCCTATAAATAGGGTGCTTAGGTTAGAATTGAAAATCACACCAGAAACTTAAGTTTTCTCTCTCTTTCTCTCTCTATATTATCGAGCGTATTCTTGTGAGTATTTTGATACTTTGAGTGTTGCTATATGGTGCAAGTTCCCTTCAGCACTATATCCGGTATTTTAGCTAGAAGTACAATCTTTTCAAGGTAAGGGATGTTATTTTTTTAAAATGGTATTATTTCTTCTAATATCATTATGCTGGATTATTGGTAAGATTTTTCTTGTGAAATTCTTGTCTTTTAGTGTCGGGGTTACTATTCACGTATATGGCACTATTCACGGAAAAATTAAATTTTCGTTTTTGTCCAAAATATATATTATGGATACTAGCTTTGATTGTATCCATGTTTTGATCATTCTTGAATTTTACTTCACTATGGTTATTTATGAATTATTTTTGAACTTGGACTGTTTAAAGTACGAATCCTTAATATTTGCTCTTTTGTTTCACTGGATTCGTTTTCTTAAAAATATTTTTCATCATCCTCAGTCCTAAATGATGATATTACTAAATATCTTTGGCCTGTAGTGCAAAGATGGTTGATTTTCTTATGAATATCTTTGGCCCGTAGTGCAAAGATGTACAAGTGTTGAGATGAACATGACCGACTGATGAATATCTTTGGCCGGTAGTGCAAAGATGAATATTTGATTCAAGATGAATATTGATTGATGTTACAGGGATAAAATATTGATGATGGACTTTTAAATTCATAGATTATAGTAGATTTCATTCTCTACGTAACTCTTCTATGAATTATTATTTCCATTATGAATATGGATCCGAAACTTGTTGTCTATTGTATTTTATCAGATTTTTCCCTGTTGAAGACTAACGATAATTTGTTCTATATTATCTTAGTCATAATATTCTTTATTGGGCTAGTTGAGCTCACCCTTTTCCTTTTTGTTCCATTTTTCTTCTCAGGAGGCGAGAATGTAGCGAGTACTAGTCGGGGTGTGGAATGATGGTTCTAGAAGTCGTTTTAGTAGTCCTCACCATTTTTGTAAAATAATGTACCAATAATTGTAATGAGGACTTATTTGGGTGTGAATATTATCTAGATGACAATATTTGTATTTACACTCACTGTTTTTATGTTGTATTAATAAAGTGGTAGTTGTTTCTGTACCATGTTATTGATGACTCAGAATGGGTGTTGTATACCAATTTTGGGGGCGTCAAACTGGATATACCGGGTCTTTGCATCAATGTGTTCTCCTTCGTGAGGAGTATAACTTGGTATATTTATGAGTTCAAATCCATTAAGAATTGAATGAGAAAATTGACTCCAAAGTCACCTGCTTGAAATGTTGTAAATTGCAAAAGTCCCACATAGTACATTAGAGGAAAAAATAAAGAACATATATATGGGATGTTTGCTCAATGGGAAGGGTCCCAAGGGGCACCCCACTTTTGTGGAAGAGAGAGTACCTTGCCAAGGCTTGGTTCAAACCATCGCATGCAGGCCGTCGTCCCGTCGGTGGTAGGGCTCCTTGTCGAATAAAGTGATATATATTTTTTAGACAAAATTTGTTTAATAATTTTGTTCACGATACTACGTCATTTTGATGAACCAACGGTTATATCTTTTCTTAACGGTAACAAAATATTCTATAAATAAACTATATGAGATCCCATTTCCACACAAGTTTATTTTCCCGTTTATGTAATATTTTTCCGCTTTTTTCGCAAAAGAATTTTTTTTCGTTAAGATTCTTAAAAACTTTTCCATTCCGAAGTCCGTCATCGCAAAAAGAATTTTCCCGTTCCTGCACTGCAAATCCCGTTTCTGCATGAGTTTTTTCCCTTTATTTTATTTACATGCATCGTTACTGTAACTTGTAGTTTCATGCATCATTAATATAAGTTCAGTACATAAACATAGAATTTGGTTCGAAGTGTTCTTAATTTTGAAGTGCTTCTAATTAAGAACTGGAAATCTGTTTTATCTTGGGAAGCAATTATTCAATTAATCCTTAGCACCAGTGAGGGAATAAATTTGCTTTAAGGAGACTTTGTGAATTCAAAGGACTCGGATTTATCTGTTTATATTTTTTGTATTTATATATATATATATATATATATATATATATATAATTCGATTACATTTTATTATATTTATATATATTAAATAATACTATATATTATGGATAACAATCTTAAAGCAAATTTACTTGTTCTGTAATTATAGTTTTATTTAATATAATACTGTAATTTGTATCTATATTAAATCTCTTGAAAAATCGAGATTATTGCAAATTTTGTTCATTGAATTTCTGCAAATTTTGTTGAATATGAATACATTGTATGCTGTAATTTATGTATACATAATATTCTGTTATTGTTTGCATGTTAATATAACAATTTATTTTGTTTGCATGTTAATCGATACTATTCTATTTTATATATATTACAGGCATATTTTATGTATTAATTGTTTTCATGTTAATTCTGTTATTTTATATGTGCAGAATATTATATATGTATTACATGTAAACTGTTTTATATTCTGTTACATGTATTGAATTTTAACAAAACCTGTCCAACTATAGAATACAAATCTGTGACGCCCCCAAAATAGGTATATAACACTCATTCTGAGTCGTCAATAACATGGTACAGAAACAACTACCACTTTATTAATACAACATAAAAATTGTGAGTGTAAATACAAATATTGTCATCTAGACAATATTCACACCCAAATAAGTCCTCATTACAATTATTGGTACATTATTTTACAAAAATGGTGAGGACTACTAAAACGACTTTTTAGAACCATCATTCTACACCCCGACTAGTACTCGCTACATTCTCGCCTCCTGAGAAGAAAAATGGAACAAAAAGGAAAAGGGTGAGCTCAACTAGCCCAGTAAAGAATATTATGACTAAGATAATATAGAAAAAATTATCGTTAGTCTTCAACAGGAAAAATCGATAAAATACAATAGACAACAAGTTCCGGATCAATATTCGCGAATTGGAAATAATAATTCATAGAAGAGTTACGTAGAGAATGAAATCTACTATAATCTATGAATTTAAAAGTCCATCATCAATATTTTATCCCTGTAACATCAATCAATATTCATCTTGAATCAAATATTCATCTTTGTACTACAGGCCAAAGATATTCATTAGTCGGTCATGTTCATCTCAACACTTGTACATCTTTGCACTACGGGCCAAAGATATTCATAAAAAAATTAACCATCTTTGCACTACAGGCCAAAGATATTCAGTAATATCATCATGTAGGACTTAGGATGATGAAAAATATTTTTAAGAAAATGAATCTAGTGAAACAAAAGAGCAAATATTAAGGATTCGTACTTTAAATAGTCCAAGTTCAAAAATACTTCATAAATAACCATAGTGAAGTAAAATTCAAGAATGATCAAAACATGGATACAATCAAAGCTAGTATCCATAATAGATATTTTGGAGAAAAACGAAAATTTAATTTTTTCATGAATAGTGCCGTATTCGTGAATAATGTCGTATACGTGAATAGTGCCGTATACGTGAATAATAACCTCGACACTAAAAGACAAGAATTTCACAAGAAAAATCTTACCAATAATCCAGCATAATGATATTAGAAGAAATAATACCATTTTTAAAAAAATAACATCCCTTACCTTGAAAAGATTGACTTCTAATTGGAATACCTGGGATATAGTCTTTGAAGGAACTTACAGACTATATAGCAACACTCAAAGTATCAAAATATTCACAAGAATATTTCGATAATATAGAGAGAAAGGGAGAAAACTTCAGTTTCTGGTGTAATTTTCAATTCTAACCTAAGCACCCTATTTATAGGAAAATGCTTAGAACACCAAAGCAGAAAATTTAATAAAATATTAATATATTTATAAAATTTTCCTTAGCCTACCTTGACCATCTGAATTCAGCTACCAAATAATGACAAAAACAAAAAAAACGTTTTTGTTATTAAAAATAATTAAAACTTTCAAAAATGAATATTTTATAACCACTTGCTTATTTGAAATATTTGCGCATTTTACTCATAACTAACCACAATAATCAAATCAACCCTTACTATTTCAAAATAATAAATAGAGGAAATTCAATTTCATTTATAATAAGTTGGGGTCTTACAAAATCTGTAAACAGAAATTTGTAAACTGAAAGTTGTAAACAGAATTTTTTAACAGAAATTCTATAAACAGAATTCTCTGCAAAACAAATTTGTATACATAATTTGTAAACAAATTTTCTACAACAGAAATTTTATAAACAAAATTTGTTGTTTGATTTCTGTAAATAAAAATTTGTTGTTTAAATTCTGTTAAATTTTGTACAACAGAAATTTGTTTTTGTTTATTGATAATTGTCTTCTTTATATAACAGAAATGGCATCTACTAGTACCATTCCTGCCGTGAGTATGTCTCATGGAGAAAAGCTTGAAAAGTTCAATGGAACTGATTTCAAGCGTTGGCAACAAAAAATTCTCTTCTATCTCACAACATTGAATTTGGCAAGGTTTCTACAAGAGGACTATCCTACTCTTGTTGAAGGAGAAACTGACAAGGAAAAAGTGGCTGCAGTTTATGCATGGAAACATGCAGATTTCCTTTGTAGAAATTATGTAATGAATGGATTAGATAATACACTGTATAATGTGTATTGTACAATTCAAATTGCAAAGGAACTTTGGGAATCTTTGGATAAGAAATATAAAACTGAAGATGCTGGCATGAAAAATATTCATTGTTGGTAGATTTCTTGACTATAAAATGGTAGATTCTAAAGCAGTCATCACTCAAGTGCAAGAATTACAAGTAATTCTACATGATATTCATTCTGAAGGAATGTCATTAAGTGACTCATTCCAAGTTGCTGCAATGATTGAGAAACTTCCACCATTATGGAAAGACTTCAAGAATTATTTGAAGCATAAACGCAAAGAAATGAATCTTGAAGAACTGATTGTGCGACTTAGGATTGAAGAGGACAATCGAGGATCTGAGAAGAAAACTGGGAAAGACTTCATTAAAGCAAAGGCAAATGTGGTAGAACAAAGGCCAAACAACAACAAAAGGAAGCGTGAAGGAAAAGAGACTTTCAAGGCCAAAAAGAAATTCAAAGGCAAATGCTTCAACTGTGGCATTCCAGGACATAAATCAAATGAATGTCGCAAGCCAAAGAAAGTCAAGAAAGAAGAAAAGGCTCAAGTAAATGTGACAGAACTGTAAAAGCTTTCTAAAAATATTTTAGACATGAATCTTTGTGCAGTTGTATCTGAGTGTAACTTGGTAGGAAACCCCAAAGAATGGTGGGTGGACACTGGGGCAACTCGCCACATTTGTTCCAATAAATGGATGTTTTCTACTTACAAACTAGTAGAAAATGATGATCAACTCTTCATGGGAAACTCCTCAAGTTCAAAGGTTCAAGGACGTGGAAAGATTGAAATGAAAATGACATCGACAAAGAATCGACTTTGAGCGAAGTGCTTCATGTGCGGATATCCAAAAAATCTAGTTTACGGGTCACTACTTAGCAAGAATGGCTTCAAGTTGGTGTTTGTAATCGATAAATTTGTACTTACTAAAATGATATATTTGTAGGAAAGGGCTACATGGTGATGGGATCTTTAAGATGAATGTTATATTTGTTGTCATCAAGTCTATTGATAATAATAAAATTAATTCTTCTGCTTACTTGTTAGAATCTTCAAATATATGGCATGCTAGATTAGGACATGTTAATTATAATACTTTGCATAGATTAATTAATTTAGAATTCTTGCCTAAATTTGATATTAATCAAAAACATAAATGTGAAATTTGTGTGGAATCAAAAATGACAAGATTACCTTTTCATTCTATTGAAAGGAAACTGAACCTCTAGATTTAATTCACACTGATATATGTGAATTAAAGTTTGTTCAAACAAGAGGTGGGAAAAAATATTTCATTACCTTTATTGATGATTGCACAAGATATTTGTGACGCTTCCAAAATAGGTATACAACACCCATTCTGAGTCGTCAATAACATGGTACAGAAACAACTACCACTTTATTAATACAACATAAAAACTGTGAGTGTAAATACAAATATTGTCATCTAGATAATATTCACACCCAAATAAGTCCTCATTACAATTATTGGTACATTATTTTACAAAAATGGTGAGGACTACTAAAACGACTTCTAGAACCATCATTCCACACCCCGACTAGTACTCGCTACATTCTCGCCTCCTGAGAAGAAAAATGGAACAACAAGGAAAAGGGTGAGCTCAACTAGCCCAGTAAAGAATATTATAACTAAGATAATATAGAAAAAATTATCGTTAGTCTTCAACAGGGAAAAATCTGATAAAATACAATAGACAACAAGTTTCAGATCAATATTCGCAGCGGAAATAATAATTGATAGAAGAGTTACGTAGAGAATGAAATCTACTATAATCTATGAATTTAAAAGTCCATCATCAATATTTTATCCCTGTAACATCAATCAATATTCATCTTGAATCAAATATTCATCTTTTACTTCCTAGGCCAAAGATATTCATCGATCGGTCATGTTCATCTCAACACTTGTACATCTTTGCACTACTGGGCAAAAGATATTCATAAGAAAATCAACCATCTTTGCACTACTGAGGCCAAAGATATTTAGTAATATCATCATTTAGGACTGAGGATGATGAAAAATATTTTTAAGAAAACGAATCCAGTGAAACAAAAGAGCAAATATTAAGGATTCGTACTTTAAAAAGTCCAAGTTCAAAAATACTTCATAAATAACCATAGTGAAGTAAAATTCAAGAATGATCAAAACATGGATACAATCAAAGCTAGTATCCATAATATATATTTTGGACAAAAACAAAAATTTAATTTTTCCGTGAATAGTGCCATATACGTGAATAGTAACCCCGACACTAAAAGACAAGAATAATGATATTAAAAGAAATAATACCATTTAAAAAAAAAATAACATCTCTTACCTTGAAAAGATTGTACTTCTAGCTGGAATACCAGATATAGTGTTGAAGGGAATTTTCACCGTATAGCAACACTCAAAGTATCAAAATACTCACAAGAATGCGCTCGATAATATAGAGAGAGAAAGGGAGAAAAAACTTCAGTTTCTGGTGTGATTTTTAATTCTAACCTAAACACCCTCTTTATAGGAAAATGCTTAGAACACCAAAGTAGAAAATTTAATAAAATATTAGTATATTTACAAAATTTTCCTTAGCCTACCTTGACCATCTGAATTCAGCCACCAAATAATGACAAAAACAAAAAAAAACATTTTTGTTATTAAAAATAATTAAAACTTTCAAAAATCAATTATTTCAGAACTACGGAACTTCAATAATTCATAATAAATAGCCCTTTTATCAGAAAAATTCGAACCACGTGTCCTTTCCATAGGAAATTCCATTCTCTACAACTTTGTAAGTTTAAGTTTTTTCCAAATTCCAAGCAGAAGTTGACCGAAATCCACAAACGGGCAATTTTACGGGCCACAAACCAATTTCAGTCAAGAAATGGGGTCCATTGGAGCATGTTTAACATGTTTTAAACATTAATTGTAACAAAAATCTTGATCCTCCTCATATACTCATATATCCCACATTCATTGTAAAAATATCACCATTATTATATTATTAAAATATAATAATATATTTAAATGAATTATTTATCAGAAAAGATAAAATAATAATTTTTCAACAATTGTCACATTAAAAATTTTCTCCATCTATATCCACATAAAATAAATATTTCCCTTATCATATAAATTAATAATTAATTATTCACAAATAATATTACAGAATCACAAATCGATAACTTGAGTGCGGTTCAGGAAGAGGGGCTTTCCAATAAGGATTTCTCCTTACTGGCGCGCAATTAGGTGACCAAACCTCTCCTTAGAAGAACTTTCTAGACATTGTCAATAATGTTATCTAATAATATTATTCCAATAATATGAATTATTGATCTGATAATGAAAATACTGTGTAGTGACAATTATTGAAACAACAATAATATAAAATATCAACGTAGCAACTATTGAATCAATAAAATAAAATATTGAACAGTAACTACTGTAACAATTATTGAGTAGTGCCTTCCTACGTAAGAATCAATAATTGGTGCAATACCGTGTGCTACTGTGTTTTAACCACCGGGTATTCCAATAGTATTAATGGTAACAACTACGCCGTTATTTATAAACAACTTATACTTGTCGTTTTCTTCATCCTATCACTTTCCGTTATGGGGCCCACACAAGGCTGCGCCGTCGTACGAATATTCCCTGATAGTAAGAATATTCCACGACCAAATGAATATTCTCCGATAAAAATGAATATTTTATAACCACTTGCATATTTGAAATATTTGCGCATTTTTACCCATAACTAACCACATTAATCAAATCAACCCTTACTATTTCAAAATAATAAATAGAGGAAATTTAATTTTATTTATAATAAGTTGGGGTCTTACAATATTGTTATGTATATTTGCTAAGAAGCAAAGATGAGGCTATAGAAATGTTTCAACTTTATGAAAATGAAGTTGAAAATCAACTTAGCAAAACGATTAAAGCAATAAGAAACGATAGAGGTGGTGAAAATGAATCACCATTTGAAGAGATATGCTCTACTCATGGTATTATTCACCAAACTACCGCTCCTTATTCACTTCAATCTAACGGTATTGCTGAACGCAAAAACCGAACATCGAAAGAAATGTTGAATGCTATGTTAAACAGTTCTGGAGCACCCCGAAATTTGTGGGGGGGAAGCTTTGCTTTCTGCAAATTATATTCTTAACAAAGTACCTCATAAGAAAACTCATAAAACACCTTATGAATTATGGAAAGGTCATAGACCTTGCTATAAATACTTAAGAGTGTTAGGGTGTCTAGCAAAAGTGATGGTTCCTAAACCTAAAAAGGTTAAGATAAGACCAAAAACAATTGATTGTGTATTCATTGGTTATACAAATAACAGCAGTGCTTATTGCTTTCTTGTGCATAAATCTGAAATTCCTGATATTCATGTTAATACTTTTATTGAATCAAGAGATGCATCATTCTTTGAGAATATATTTCCATATAATGGAAATAAAGATTCAAATTCAAACAAAAGACCTTTAGATGCTACTAGTAATAATCCTGAAAATATAGACAAAGAGTCTGTAGTGGATGAACCTAGACGTAGCAAAAGAGCAAGGACTTCAAAGTCTTTTGGTCCGGATTTTCTAACATTTTTGTTAGAAAACGATCCTCAAACTTACAAGGAAGCAATATCCTCTCCAGATGCTTCTCATTGGAAAGAAGCAATTAATAGTGAAATTGAGTCCATTATGCAAAATCATACATGGGAATTAGTGGACCTTCCACCTGGTTCCAAACCCTTAGGGTATAAATGGATCTTCAAAAAGAAGATGAAAGCTGATGGTTCAATGGATAAATATAAAGCAAGGCTTGTTGTTAAAGGCTATAGACAAAAGGAAGGATTGGATTATTTCGACACTTATTCACCTGTTACAAGAATTACATCTATTCGAATGCTAATAGCAATAACATCTTTAAATAGACTTGAAATACATCAAATGGATGTAAAGACTGCATTCTTAAATGGTGAATTAGATGAAGAAATATATATGGAACAACCTGAAGGTTTCATAGCTCCTGGACAAGAGAGAAAAGTATGCAAACTTGTTAAATCCTTGTATGGATTAAAACAAACACCAAAACAATGGCATGAGAAATTTGATAATGGTATGTTATCAAATGGATTTAAAATTAATGAGTGTGACAAATGTGTTTATGTCAAAAGCACTCAAAAAGAATATGTCATTGTTTGTCTTTATGTGGATGATATGTTAATTATGGGTAACAACAATGAAGTTATCAACTCTACCAAACGTATGTTGTCAAATAGGTTTGACATGAAAGACTTGGGGGTTGCTGATATAATATTAGGAATCAAGATTTGTAGAACATCTGATGGAATTATATTATCTCAAACTCATTATATTGAAAAAATACTTGAAAAATTTAACAAGTAAAATATAATTCTAAATAAAACCCCAGTTGATATAAATCTTCATCTAGCTAAAAATGAAGGTGATAGCATATCTTAACTAGAATATTCTCGTATAATAGGCAGTTTAATGTATGTCATGAATCGCATCTTAGACCGAGATATAGCTTATTCGGTAAGTAAGCTAAGTCGGTATACGAGCAATCCAGGTAAAGATCACTGGAAAGCTATTTTAAGAGTTTTGGGATATTTAAAACATACTCAAAAATATGGAGTGCACTATACAAGATATCCAGCAGTATTGGAAGGATATAATGATGCTAATTAAATATCTGATAATAAAGACTCAAAATCAACAAGTGGATGTCTTTACCCTTGGATGTGCAGCGGTATCTTGGAAATCCTCAAAACAAACGTGTATTGCTAGGTCTACAATGGAATCAGAATTCATTGTGTTAGACAAAGCTGGAGAAGAAGCAGAATGGCTTCGTAATTTCTTAGAGGATATTCCAAATTGGTCAAGACCTGTGCCAACTATATGTATACACTGTGATAGCCAATCAGCAATTGGAAGAGCACATAGTCACTTATATAACGATAAGTCACTCCATATAAGACGAAGACATAATATCGTTAGATAATTGCTCTCAAATAGAATTATCTCAATTGATTATGTGAAGTCAAAAGATAATATTGCGGATCCGCTTACGAAAGGTTTAACAAGAGAGCAAGTGGAAAGATCATCGAAGGGAATGGGTTTAAAGCCAACTGTTTAAATAAGAGTCGTCATAGTGGCAACCCAACCTAGCTGACTGGAGATCCCAAGATCTAGGTTCAATGGGCAAACCGAACTATGTAGTACTGTAACGCCCCAGAAAATCGAACATTTTATAAATACTTTTAATAATGAATAAAATAATATTATTTATTATTATTATGTGTTAGTAAGATGAATGTCGTTCTATAACCTCGGAACGGCAGAACGTCGTAGTATTTTAACTATGTGGGAGAATTAAAGTGTTTGAATTTCTAAAACGAAAATAAAAGCTTTCCGGGAAATTTTTTGAAAAATACTATTCATCGATTTCTGCTAGGGAATTATTTTTGAACTTCCGAGAAATACGTAACGTTATAATATCGAGGTGATATTGATTATGTAATAATAATCTAAGTATGAAAAACGTAATATTTTGCATGCGGACCTAATTTGGGAACGTTAGGTTTATTAAGCGTTAAGGAAAGAAAGTTATACTTGTATGATGTGTATGCATTGTACGAGGTACTGAACGTAAGTATAATACGATGTATTATACTATTAAGAATGGAGAATGAAATAACGTATATTACAAATTAATATACGAGCTAGCATACGAGAATTATACGTGGTGTATATATGTTAAGTTGTTAATTAAATGTAATGGACTTGTAAGATTATTAGCTTAATGATAGAAGTCCAATAGAATGTGATACTCAAGCCCAAGTGTTTGTTAAATCATAAGTCCAAACTTTTGTAATGGAAGCCCAATAAGGAATTAGCTAGATTAATTAGAAAGCCCAATGATAAGCCATGATCCATGGAGCAAACCATGTTAATGTGGGTAGACTTGATGGGCAAGAACTTTGTGTGGTGATCAAGTGTTGTGCTAGCCAAGTTTACTTAGTTGTAAAGTGATGAATAGTAAGGAGGTGGAGTTAAGGAGGTGGGATGTCTTAATGACCATTCTACCCTAACTTAGCCAAGCCTATAAATACCAAGCTTCACAATTCATTTGTTGTTCGATAAATTTCTCCCAACTCCTCTCAAGATAAGCAACTTATTTGGTAGAGAGAATAAGCCACATAAGCACTTATAAGCCACTTCATCCTTTGCTAGATTTTCCAAAGTGAAGTGAAGTAATAGTCCTCAAGGGTAAGACTCATACCTATTATCTTTATCTCTTCTATGATTGGATTGATAGAGAAGGGGGATTGTTGTTAAGAACATTTAATAAGTTATTAATGAATGAACTTAAGCCGAATAAGTTGAATAAGCAACTTGAACTCTAATAAGTTGATAGAATCATGAAAAACTTGTCATATGTTTGTCATATGATGTTAGTATGTTCAATATAGTATGAGAACATTGATTGATGAACTTATGTTCATAGTAAGTCATAAGCATGGAAATTTGTAGTTCATAAGTTAAATAAGTCATTGACTTATGAGAATAAGTCAAAACCTACTTTGACTATAAGTTGGTGTAATAAGTAACTTGTGATGTTCATATGTTGATTAAAATCCATTTAGAATCATTAGGAATAAAGTTTTGCCGGAATTCACACGATTGGACGATAATCATCGAATTCGTGAAATTCTCGGAATGGAAGTCGTATTTTGTGTTTGAAGTTAGAAACATTGGTTTTCGATGGAGACAAGTCATATTTGGCGTTATAGAGTTGTGGACTCGAAAATGACCGAATTCCGACTTAGAACGAAGAAACGAGTGTTGAACGTTCACGAACGTTTATCGTTTTCGTTAAAAATGAATTAATAGGTGAAATTTTAGGAAACAAAATCAAATAGATAAAATTCTTACATGAACACATAGAGTATGAAATTTTTGAACCGTAGGCTTTTGAACGAGCCAATTCAGACTTATAACGAAGAAGTTATGAGTCCGGGAGTTTCGTAAAATTTTCAAACTTTGCAAACTTTACAGAGACAGAGTTGGCCGCCATGGCCAACCCAAGGCCAAATGAGTGAAATATGCATGTACGACCTATAGAGTAAGGACTTCCTGGCCCACAGTCACGAGTCCCGGACTTGCTCTATCGTTAACTCATATGCAGTCACCATTGAAGAAGCAATGGGTGGCGCCTTAGCGCCAACCCTAGGGAGTGGACAGTAAAGAATGTTTATGAGTACAACTTAAACAGTAACTCAGTAATAATTAACTAAGGAACTTAATAAGATATTGTAAGGTACTTTTAAACCTTATGTATGATGATTAGAGTTAATAACCAATTGAATGTGAACGTAATGTGAATGACGTAATGAAAAGCCAAAAACCATAATAACAGATCTAAGTCAGGATTTAGATTGAGATGAAGGGTAAGATATATTAGTATACCTACTTGATTATATAAGACATAATGTGGTACGTTATATGATCATGTATTGTAGAGACTTAGAGACTTAAAGAGTACGTGTGATAATCAGTAAGCAAACGCTGAAGGCAAGTATTCTAACCCTTGTTCCAGTTCAGTCTGGAAAAGCTTTGTAATTCATGTATTCTTTCGCATGAAGTCTTGAATGATGGAGTCAAAGCTAATCCTTTTGGCTAGACTTATATTATGAATCTATCAAGCATGATTAATGTTTATCGAGTTATATTGGTATAGTTTTCAATCAAAGATTGAGTATGCTAAAATGTTTTGTCATTTAACGACAGACACATGAGGTTGCACAAATTAAACGTATACACATTTAATGAATGTAGTGTTAATCAACATAGAGTACTATGGGATGATCACCTAGAAGTGCTCGTAAGCTATGCCGGACTTACGGACTTAGTGCCGGGTTGTCCTTTTTAAAAGAGATTATGAACTGCTCATAGTCTTGAGCCTTAGTTGATATTCTACTGAATATTGTTGTTGGAAATCGTTTTGAATGAAAAGAAGTGCTATTTTGAATTATCGATAGTACTTCGTAACTATTGTTCAGTTACTGAAGATATATGAGTTCTATGTTTCAAGCATGTTGTTTATTAGAATTATAGTACTTGCTGAGCTAGTCATGCTCACTCTTGCTTGAACCATATGAACACAGCCAAGATCGAGCGGACCGAAGGCTCAGACAAGGATAAGGGCAAGGAGAAGATGAACCCTTAGATTACTTATGTAATAGTATAGGTGAACGATTGAAATATATTTGATATTATGACAAGAACAAATGAATGGGTTACAAAGAACCTGGGAAATGTAATATTATTTTGGATATATAGAAGTTATATTAGTTCTTTTGAGACTTTTCAATTGAATGAATGTATGAATGGTAGTACCGTGTAGCACCATCTGTCGGGTTGGAAGACACCCGGATTTGGGGGCGTCACAAGTACTCAGTAAAGCACTGAGGAGATATTTTCTCCTAGCCATTCTTATTATGAGACAGTGCACATCTGTCGCGAGAATTAGGATAAGTTACGCTTTTAATGACTTTTATATCTTAAAATATGTTCAAGTGGAGTTTTCCAGGATACTCTTGATAGAAGTCACCTACGTGAGTAAGAAGGGGGCCATTTCTGTGAGAATTTTGAAGGCTGAATTCTCTAATATACTCATGGAACTAAGAGGTGTTTCAAGGCCAAAATGAACACAAACGTGAGAACCAACTATGTCTGAAAAGATATTTTATGAATTCTATTGTCTAGATTTACACGAAAAACTGACAGTTCAAAGACATCAAGTCTACTGTTTAGTTGAGTAAATCCGATAGACTTTACTAGGGCAAGTTCAAAGCCACTAGGCCACTTAACCCGATGAAGTATTTTTTTTTATATACTCGAACTAGTGTCTGCATATTCATAATATTTTTTTTTCTCTATGTTGTAAAGCCAATTTTACATTCATGTGGGGGATTATTGGAAATGGGTTTGACAATATAAATATTTAAGCATTTTGAGGGTTACTTTAATATGGGACCCACACGCCAGATATGCCGGGTCTTTGAATCAATGTGTTCTCCTTCATGAGGAGTATAACTTTGGTATATTTATGTGTTCAAATCCATTAAGAATTGAATAAAAAAATTGACTCCAAAGTTACCTACTTGAAATGTTATGAATTGTAAAAGTCCCATATAGGGCATTAGAGAGAAAAATGAAGAACATATATATGAGATGTTTACTCAATGGGAAGGGCCCCAAGGGGCACCCCACTTTTGTGGAAGGAAGAGGACCTAGCCAAGGCTTGGTTCAAACTCACACGTCTTGTATGCCATGCGGCCGTCGTCCGTCCTATTCGGTCGGTAGGAGCTCGAGTTGCAAGTGTCGTGATATATATTTTTTAGACAAAATTTATTTAATAATTTTGTTCACGATACTACGTTGTTTTGATGAACCAACGGTTATATCTTTTCTTAACGATAACAAAATATTCTATAAATAAACTATGTGGGATCCCATTTCCACACAAGTTTATTTTCCCGTTTATGTAATATTTTTCCCGTTTTCTACAAAAGAATTTTTCGTTCCGTTCTGAAAAATACTTTCCATTCTGTCCCGTTCTACAAAGAATTTTCCCGTCCCGTACTCTGCAAATCCCGTTTCTGCGTGAGTTTGTATTCTGCAAATCCCGTTTCTGCGTGAGTTTTTTCCCTTTATTTTATTTACATGCATCGTTACTGTAACTTGTAGTTTCATGCATCATTAATATAAGTTCAGTACATAAACATAGAATTTGGTTCGAAGTGTTCTTAATTTTGAAGTGCTTCTAATTAAGATTTGGAAATCCATTTTTTCTTGGGAAACAATTATTCAATTAATCCTTAGCACCAGTAAGGGAATAAATTTGCTTTAAGGAGACTTTATGAATTCAAAGGACTCAGATTTATCTGTTTATATTTTTCTGTATTATATATATATATATAATTCAGTTCTGTTTTATTATATTTATATATATATATTAAATAATACTATATATTACGGACAACACTTTTTGTATATGAGCAGCAACTTTTCTCTTTTCATAGTTCAAAAAGAAAATATTCCATTAAAGAGTAAAAAAAACAACTTAAAGAACCTAATTAAAGTTCAAGTTTTTTTTCCTTCTAAAAAAAAACTTATAAGAACCTTATTTTTTTGATTGTTTAAAGCGAAAATTAAATTAAGCGGTCTAAAATTTGAAAACAAGTGTTGAAAAGAAAAGCATTCAATTAATATCAATAACGATATGAACTGATATTTCTACATATATTTTTTATATTTTCACATGATTCTCTCTCATGTGAACATATAGTGGATCCTACCTTCATGTGACAAAAAACTATGTGAAAATATCAAAAACACATATTAAAATAGTACTTCTCTAACTATATATAAAAAGGCATCACATATCATATCATAATAATTTTATAGCCATTTTGATTGATAATGAGTTAATATTAAGTCAATTATTTAAGACTTTTCATTTTTTTAAAAACAATGTATAAACATATAATGATTGGATATATATATATATATATATATATATATATATATATATATATATACACACATATACACACACACACACACATACATGAAAGACATAATTTAAAAAGGACTAATTCACTACAAGAAAAAAGCTTAATTCCGACGGAATATGCCGTCAGAATTAATCCTATTCAGTCGAAAATAAATTATTTACGACGAAAATATCCGTCAAAAATTCGGTTGTATATATTCGCGTCGAAAATAAGATCCGTCTCAAATTCCGTCGGATATTTATTAGGGAATTGTTAAATCCACAACACTTTTTGTTATTTCCACAATAAAAGTGTCGTTGTAGATGTATAGCGATGGTAAAAACTGTAGCTATAGGATCTATAGCGACACTTTTGTTGTGGAAATAATATTTTTTGTTGGGGATTTAACAGTTCCCTATTTATTATCTTCGACGAAAGTATCTCCGACGGAGTTTCGTCGAACATACCCTATCTTCGACAGAATATATAGGACGAAACTTTCCGTCGAGTATAATAGACCCTAATTTCGACGGACATATTCCCTCGAATTTATCCTATTTCCGACTGAAAACTAAAATAATCTGGTATTTATTAAAATTGACTAATTATTATCTTCGACGAAATTTACGTCGGAGATACCATAGTTACGACGGATATGGTCCGTCGAAGTTAACGTATTTTCGACTAAAAATTAGAATATTTCGACATTTATTAAAAATTGGTTATTTGTTAACTCTGAGGGAAGTTCCGTCGAGAATACCTTATTCCATCGAAATTAACTTTTTTTTTAACCACAGATTTTAAAAGTTCAGTTTCCAGGTGTTTAAACCCATTAATGTACCTGTAACCTGTCACAACCCAATACACAGTAATATAAACATGTATCTGAAATTCAAATATGCAACATAGCACTAAAACGTAATCTTTAACTCATTATCATTCACATTCAAATATCCACCAAAACGTATTATAAGCTAACCAATTACAAATATAAGCTAATGTTCCATAAATGTTAAACAATATAATTTATAATACTTGTACAGACGCAATTAGACAATACAATATATACAAAAGTTCTACAATAACATGAATATATACAAATGAACTATAAACTAGTAAAAGTATCATCATCGGGCGAAGGTGAACGACGCTGCTCTAGTGTATGGAAATTAGCGTCGTGCTCCTGCTCATCATCGTTAGCCTGCTCACCATCACCACCTTGATGGATAGAATCAAAAATATAAATCATTAGTCCATATATATATGTGAGAATTAACAAGCTAGCCTTAATTGAAAAAAACGTAAACAATAAGAATACCTGAGTAGGTGGGGGCGGACGAAAAGCCTCCTCCAAGAGGGTAATCACCATCCGGAGCATCTCGGCGCTCCAAGCGTTGAACTGATCCCGTGGTAATCCCGTACTCTCTGCAGAGGCCCTCGCTATAATATCACGAGCAATCTGGTGAAGACAAGAAGCGGAAGACAAGCACGACACCGAAAGACCAGACGCAGACAGAACCTATCCGACACGGCCCCTATCGGTATTGAAGACATCGTCATCCAAGCCAAATACCGTATGAGATGGTCCGACACATGTGCTCTCGGATGGGCTGGCCTGGAGCCTATAAAGAGATACAAATTCGATTACTAATAATAATTTATATAATGTGATAAATTCGTATAATTTCGTGAAACATAAAAAATATTACCTCCGGGAAGTTTATATGCGGGTATCCTCTACGACCCAACACTCGATATCTCTGGGGTACTACTAGTAGGGGATCACGAGACGCGACCCATAGTCTCGACTCCTCATCGATCTAATACAATATCGGGAAGAGGGTGGTGGAGAATCTAACGACTCGTAACCCTCCTAATAGTCTTCACTCGACCTATACGCTTCGTCCAAAGCCTCTGAAATCGGTCTTGTAATGTTTTTCGTATACGTATGTTAATTATATCATTTTATTTACGATTAAATATTATTAAAATCTAAATAGTAAGATGAGTTTTACCCGTATAACTAAAGCTGCCTGAGACAAAGAACGCTCGTCCTTAGGCATGTGGGCTCGATCCCAAAACTCTAGAATGGTAGGATCTCGGCCCAAGGTCCTCCCCAATGCCTAGTAAAAACATTCATGAAATAGGTCTTAAGTATTTGTGTGAGAACTTAACACATAAATAACTAAATACAATGCACTTACCGTCTTCGCCTCCTCAAATGACTGAGAACCAGTGGTGTGTACTATCCGGAGTTGACCATGGTTCTTCTTCGCTTCGCTTTCATTTTTTTTTGTTGAAGTCATTGACCTCCCAGGTCTTACATAGCCTCCCAAAGCTAAATCGGAGACTATCTTGAGGCCGATGATCTCGATGGTGGTCCCATTTGGTCCACAACCGCCCGAAGCCGCCTTGATCACATCTCATCTGACCATCCAGAGTAATTTGCAGCGACATGATGCTCAATCACATCATCGCCAGCTGACTGAGAGATGCTCGGGTCAAATCGATAATAAACCTATAACAAAAGATTATTTAAAATTAGGAACAATTGATTTTGTCATCCCAATACAACTATGTAGTGATAATATGCTTAACTTACGTGGAACTCCCGTAAGACGGTCTGCATAAAAATGGCATCGTACCTCGCATACTGATTAAACCGCATGCACCCTCTCAGGAGATGCGTCAAACAGATCGCATGTAGGGTGTGCTTAGCCACCGGGTCTAGTATACTACAGAAAAAGTATAACAATATGTGTTATGTGAATTATGTTTTGCAATAACTGATAGAAATATTACGAATATATTAACACTTACTGCTGGGAAACAAAATCCACCGCTACTGTAAGTGGCACTGCCGGTGGACGACCAAAGATACCAAGGTTCGTCCCTCGGTGTCGTCGACGAGGTGCATCTGTAATAATTGTATTTTACATAGTACTTCAATAATCATTGTAATTAATGAAGCTTGAGATATATTTAAATTCTAGTTAAGATAACTTACTCGCTTTGAAGAAGAGCCTCCATCGTGGCTACTGCCTCAAAGATCTTGGGATCGCCCACCACCTCTACGACCTCCACCGCTATATGTCTAGCCATGAATATCCTACTGTAATAACAAAATTGGTAGATTACGAATATGTAAGGTTTAACAATATGTGGTAAGTACTAATATGAATGCTCATTTTCAATTATGCACGTCATCAAACCCATCATAATCAACGTGTATATCATTCTCGAATTCGGTAACTTCCTCATCCTCAGTTTCGAGATCAGTTTTGTCATCGTTATCATCCTCAATGACTACATCATCATCCATGTGTACTTTGGCCTCGACATCCTCATCTTTAGGTACGTCAATGACATCAGTACTCACCACATCTTCAGCATGGAACACTATGGCCAAGGGGTTGCTCACATCTTCTTCCAACGCCTCATCCATACCAAACATGTTATCAGCATTAAATGAGCGTGTTTTAGTAGTGACTACTGTGTACCAGGGGCTTCGAGTATTTACGACATTAGGAGCGTAATACGCTTGAGTCGCTTGACTTGCTAACACGTACACGTCATTAGACTTTAACACCGACTTGATATCCACGATTGTGATTCTATTACGATCAACTTTAACCCCCTTTTCAATATCAAACCAGCTACACTTAAATGTAACTACCTTTTTGCCGCTGTGGTAATTGAGCACAACCACATCCTGTAAACGACCATAGTAATTGGAATTAGAATCTTGGTAGCAGCTTCCTAACACCACAACCCCAAAATTGACTGATGTGAGTTCATGCAAGTCATCGACTCTAAATCTGTACCCATTCACGATGCAACCAGGAAAAGAACTAATAACTTTGTAAGGTCCTTGGATGACATCTATAAAATGCTCAGAAATATTCTCTACTTCAACCCTTTTCTTAAACCACTGTTGGAAATTAGCATTAGTGAATGTTTCCAATTCTGCTGCAGTAAAAGTTGGGTTAGAAGCATACGCTTCCTCTTCAAATGAACTGTGATATTAGTAAAATGTCTTTAACATATATATAGAGATGACTACACTTGTAAATTGTACTAAATACCATAACTAAGCTTAGACTTACGTGATGTATGATGATACTTCGGGCATATTTAGAAGCACGTATGTAGATATAATCTTCAACTCTTTGTCGCTTAAGTAAGTCAGCGTCTCATGGCCAAATGGTTTAGTCGGATATGTGAATACAGCTAACTCATCATCAGCATGAGTCATTGGACCAACAAACTCATTCCTTCCTAAACGATTGTGCTTTGTTGAGACAACATCGTCAAAATACAATGAGCAAAAGTTGACAAGCTCTTCCTCCGTATATCGTTTAGCAATAGAACCCTCTACACGAGCTTTGTTCTTGACCTTTTATTTTAATCGGCGCATATACCTACGATAAATAATATGCAGACAAATTGAAGTATTATTAATATGAGCAGGATAGAGCAATTAACAGTTTATATATTACCTCTCAAAAGGATACATCCACCGATATTGCACCGGTCCTCCAAGTTTGAGTTTATACGACAGATGAATAGGCAGATGTTCCATTGAGTCAAAAAATCCTGGAGGGAAGATCATTTCGAGCTTGCAAATGGTAAGCACAATATTCTTCTCCATCTGCTCGACATCACTGTACTTAATTATAGTTGATCAAATATCTCGAAAGAAATTTGACAGTTCAGTCAATGCATCTAGAACTTTTCTGGGTAACATCTCACGAAATGCAATTGGAATCAACTTCTGCATGAATACATGACAATCGTGAATCTTGAATCCAGAAATTTTCAATTGCTCAACCTTACAACACCGTGTTATATTCGACGCATATCCATCTGGGAGCTTCAACTCACTAACCCACTTACACACGTCTTCAACTTGTTGCTTAGTAAGACAAAATGGAGCTTTAGGTTCCATAGTGTTAGGGTGAAGCCACAATTCTGGCCTAATGTTCAATGCCTCCAAATCTTTTTGAGCATTGTCATTGTCTTTAGTTTTACCACTTGCATCTAACACGGTGTAAAACAAGTTCTCGAAAACATTCTTTTCGGTATGCATGACATCTATACAATGACAAACTGAAAGTGTGCCCCAATACGACAACTCAAACCATATAGGCAAGTGTGTCCAATTATGAGTCTTCCCGTACCCGGCTGCTCTCAATTTACTGTGTTCCTTCCTCGGCAAAGGAAAATCAAGTTTATTCAACCAAACCCCAAGACCTCGCCTTGACTGACCACCAACAACAACCCCTTCTTCTCTATCTTTCTATTGAACTGTGCAGACATCTTTCTGTAGTTGTGATCAAGAGGAAAGAATCTACGAGCAGTTCCAAATAAACTACATTTTCATCCATGCTACAACTGGTTGCCTTGCACATCCCCTATACACACTGGACAGAGATGACTTCCCGTGAGTTGACCAACCACTAACCATCCTAAGAGCCGTAAAGTCGGTGATATAGTCAATAATGTACGCCTTCATCACAAAATTCTCGCATATCGATTTATCATACGTCTAAACCCCTGTCTCCCACAACATCTTTAGTTCATCCACTAACGGTCGAAGGTACACATTAAGGTCTTTTGTAGGACTTTTATCCCCCGGAATGAGTAAAGTCAAAAACAAATACGGATCCCTCATGCACATTGCCGGTGGAAGATTATAAGCGACCATAATGACTGGCCAAACTGAGTATGGCTGGCTAAAATTATTAAAAGGGCAAAAGCCATCAGTAGCCATGCCAAGCCTAACATTCCTAACTTCTTCTGAAAACTCAGGATAATTTACATCAAATCTCTTCCATTCATCTCCATCCACTAGGTGAGTCAGCTGACCAGGCACGACATCCCTTGTTCGATACCAACTCATATGTTGAGCCGTATGAGACGACATGAATAGCTGCCGAAGTCTCGGCTCAAGTGGAAAGTACCGTAAGATTTTCCTGGGAACATATTTCTCATTCCCCCCATGTTTTGTAACCTTGTAACGTGATAAGCTGCATATATCACACTGTCCCTTATCTCTATCCTCCCCATAGTATAACATGCAATCCTACTCACAAGAATCTATTTTTTGATACCCCATATTTAACCCCTTGACCATCTTCTTCACTTCGTAATAATTCACAGGAAGAGTATGATCCTTGGGTAAGAACTGTCCAATTATAGCGAGCAAATCGTTGAAACCTCTCTCACTACAGTCGTGCTCATTCTTGAAGTGTAGAGAGCTTCACATCGCAGAAAGCTTGGTGTCTGTATCATTTCCGGATATAACGCGACCCCAGATTCGAGATAGCAACTTGTAAAAGGCAAAGAATCAGATCATTTGGCACTTGCTTAGACCGCTTGAAGAAGGTTCATATCAAATTTTGATCAATAGTAGTAGGGCCATAAGCATCGACCAACATCTCAACTGGATCATAGTTTTTGACGTATGAATCCTATGGAATTGGTTGTTCCACAATATTTTCAATCACTTCTGATTCCCCGTGATGAGTCCATACGAAGTACCCATCCATAAATCCATGAGAAAATAAGTCGAATTTAATCTCGTCGACTTTCTTCCAAATCATATTTTTACACTTGACACACCGGCATCGCATCTTCCCGTTCGGATCATCCGTATGTTCTAGTGCTTTGTTAAAGAAATCTAAAACCCCAACACGATAAGTTGAGACTAATCCCCTCCCATCACTGGGTATCCTACGGTACATCCAACTCCTATTGGTGACATTTTTTAACTACTGAAATCGCATTAAGTTAATTTGGATATTCATGCCTGAATTAGATTTACCTAGTATCTCTATAGGACATGGGTAAGGCTTCTATCCCGTTATTGGATGCATCTCGTCACTAGTACAAACACGTTGAGTACATTTCATGAGTTTCAAGAAAATTTCGGCAACACCTCCCCATGATCTCCAAGCACACGAAATAGACTAAGATAACTTAATCTAAGTATGCACTCGGAGAACATATAGAGATAACAGTCGATTAATCCTCAAAATAACCAAAAATGTACCAGTTTTACGTAGACCTTTGGCCTAAGTGAGAGACATAACATCTAATAACAGTCCCAAACTGGGGACTATTCGACATTTACCCCTACTGAGTGTATGTCAAACGGGTTTCTAAGTTTCAAAGTATAGTACATATATAATTGAAAATGTAACTTAGTTTATTGAAAATTGTGGCAAACTAAGCAAATGCTACTTCTTTTATGAGAATTGTTATGTGGAATCTGTAAGACCCCAACTTTTATGAATAAAGATGATTTTTCTATAATTATCATTTTTGAATATTATGGAATGAATTTGTTATAATGTTATAGTTGTGGGTAGTATTTATAAATTCTGCAAAGTATGCAAGTTGTTATATTATATTTGATTGGTCGGAGAATATTCGTTTTAGCAGGGAATATTCGTACAACGGCACAATCATTGGTGGACCCCACAACAAAATTATTGTCGAATTGAGAAAATGACAAAAATATATTTATGAAAATAATGGCGGAAGTTTTACCGTTAATACTGTTGAACTACTCGGTAGTAAAAGTAAAGTAATATGCGTTGTTGTTGCAGTAGTAGACTGCAAGTATTGATTATTGATACTTACGTGAGAAGTCACTCGGTTATACTCAATTATTGCTACATGATAATTCTTTGATCATATCTATCATATTATTGATTCGATTATTGTCAAAGATCATCCGCATAATATGTTATTTTATTAAATCAATAATTGAGACGGCAAAGTTATTCATATTATTAAATTGCAATATTTACAATGTCTAGAAGTTACATCAAGGAGAGGTTTGGTCACCTAATCATGGCGCCAATAGGAGAAATCCTTATTGGAAAGCCCCCTCTTTCCTGGGAACGACTTGGTTGATAAATATTGTGAGTTATAATATTAATGATGAATGTTATTAAAATTGAAGTTGTGCTCAGAGTTGAATTTGGAGACGCAGACGTGATATTTGAGTCTGGAACGATGAAATTAGTAGAAATAGACTATAAACACAAAATTTTTCAGATTTTACTATTTGGTCAAAAAGTCAACAGTTGACTTT
Source organism: Panax ginseng (assembly GCA_020205605.1). Lineage (NCBI taxonomy): Eukaryota > Viridiplantae > Streptophyta > Magnoliopsida > Apiales > Araliaceae > Panax > Panax ginseng. The sequence goes on from CM035131.1 coordinate 41,070,931, forward strand.
TTTGGAAAAAGTCAAACTTTGAAATTTCAAATTTTATATTTTTGATAAAAATAGTTTCATTGTGTTGAAATTATTTGTGTTAGTGAAAATCGACATTTATTTCGATAATAATTGATGTTTGGAGGTTATATTGACCAATCGGATATTTAACCGGATAAATGAGCAATTGATTGCTATTATTTCACATGATTATAACTATTTGTTCACATGTGTATACTATTGTTTCACATTCTTTTTTACTATTAGGGGAGTTGGTGCAAGATTGATAATACTTGCATGACTAAGTTAAAAATGGAGGTATGAGATGGAGGTACTATATCTTGTAATTCGTATTTTCACATGTCTACAGAACTATTGATTCACATGATTTACTATTGAATCACATTATTTACTATTAGGGGAGGTGGTGCAAGTTTGATAATACTACATGACTAAATTAAAAATAAAAAAAAAGTTGGAGGTATTGTACTGTAATTTTTCAAGCCCCAAAACGTGCAATTATTGAAACTATATTTTTCAATAAATAGAAGCTCATTCTTCCTTCATTTCTCACCAATTCACTAAAGCTATAGAGCAATTATTATAGAGAGAAATTATAGAGAGAAAATCTGTAGAAGAAGAGAAGCCTGCTACCTCACTACTCCTATATCCAGTTTCTTTCAAAGGTAAAAGGTATTATTTCTTTCTTTCGTCTTTTGTTATTCCATTCTTTATTATTATGTTGAAATAACCTGGTTATGCGAAGTACCGCATACATGGTGAAATTCTTCTGTTATTTCATTCTTTATTATTCTGTTGGAACATCCTGTCTGTGCTTTACGTCGGACCTGGTTCCGTCTTTATTATTATGTTGGAACATCACATGCAGGTTTTACTACTTGGGACTGGTTAAAATCTTTATTATTTTGTTAGAATATCCTGTCTGTACATTTTACGTCGGACCTGGTTCCATCTTTATTATTCTGGAATGAATATCATGTCTGCGCGTTTACTTACGGACCGGTTCTTCTATCTTTATTATTACATTGGAATAACCTTCTTGTGTGGTCTACCGCATGCTTGGTGATTTCTTTTGTTATTCTATTCCTTATTATACTCAGTTGGTTAAAGTTTTGACTTCTATACTCCATGAAATTAGTAGAATATCCTTGATATTTGTGCTTCATCCAGTATCTTTTCATGGAAATATTCTTCTGAGCATTCTTGAATTTTACTCTACAAAGAAGTATCATGTTGACAATTTGGACGTTATTAGTTCCTGGATAAATTAATTCGTGAACTTGTTTTATAGAATTCTTATATCATTGTCATCATCCTCATGTTTATATTTTTTTGAAAGTCATCTTTGGCCTGTAGTGCATAGATGGACTTGGTATGATTATGACCAGGGATTATTCGGTATAATCATGACCGTAATGTTATAAATGATGTGATAAAAGTCCTCATTGGCCCGTAGTGCATTGATGGACAGTTGTTGGCATGATCATGACCATTGATGAATACACGAATGTCCTTGGCCCGTAGTGCATGGATAATTGTGGTCGTGATACTAAAGAATATCCTTGGCCATAGTGCAGGGGTGATTCGATGATATGGATTATTTATTAAGCTGAGTCCCAGCGATAAAAGTGATGAAAAACCTTTTAAATCATAAAAGATAGTAGATTTTATTCTCTACTTGACTCTTTTAATGGATTGCTTATTCTACCGCAGATTAAACTTGATTTCTATTGTATTTTATCAGTTTAACATTGTTGAAGACTAATGATAATTTATTCTGCATTATCTTAGTCATAATATTTCTTACTGGGCTAGTTGAGCTCACCCTTTTGCTTTCATTGTTCTCTTCAGGAAATGAGAACGTAGCGGGGACTAGTCGGGGAACGAAGTGACGATCCAGAGGATAACATTAGTAGTCCTCACTATTCTGTTAAATAGTGCGACAATAAATGTAATGAGGACTTATTCTGAGAGTAGATATTGTCTAGAAGACAATATTTGTATTAAAACTCACAGCTCTTTTGTTGTATATTAAAGATTGTATTTGTATTTTGTACCTGGTATTTGGCGACTCAGGATAGGTGATGTATACCTATTTTGGGGGCGTCACAGAATCTCTACTTAAGTCGGCAACCGGGAAAAAAAAGGTCGTAGTTCCTGTTGTGTCCTATACTCGAATAATAAAGTTAATTCAATTACTGCAAACATTCCTCACCGTTCCATCATAACAGATGACAACATCCTGAAGGAGTTCCATTAAGCTATTGAATAAAGTTTCAGCTTAAGCAACCCTCTAGATGAACGAACGATCACTTCTCTGCTAGGAATGAATCATCTCCCTATATGGGTCCAATCCATGATATAGACAGCTTCTCACCACTCCGAATTCGTCAAATGGATAGTTCTCATACAAAAGGTGAGACTTTCTGTGAGAACTACCCATCTGAGGAATTCGGAGTGGTGAGAAGCTGTTTATATCATGGATTGGACCCATATGGGGAGATGATTCAATCCTATGAGAGAAGTGATCGTTCGCTCATCTAAAGGGTTGCTTAACCTAGAACTTTGTTCAACAACTTACTGACACTCCTTCCGGATGTTGCCATATGTTATGATGGAATAGTGAGGAATGTCTGCAGTAATTCAATTACCTTTATTATTCGAGTATAGGACACAAACAGGAACTACCCTTTTTTTTAATTGTTGTCGAGGAACCGGTTGGAGTACTATTAGCTGCAACTGCTATGTCGATACCTGCATACAAGAAAGAGTATATATATGTAGGGAGAGTATTATTGCATTTATTAAAAATTGTGGCAAACTAAGCAAATGCTACTTAGTTTATTTTGCCAATGATAAACTAAGTAAGTGGTACTTAGTTTATGAGAATTGTTATTTGGGATCTATAGAGACTAATGTTCGACATTCACTCCTAGCTACTTAGTTTATTTTGCCAATGATGATAAACTAAGTGGTACTTAGTTTATGAGAATTGTTATTTGGGATCTATAGAGACTACTGTTCGACATTCACTCATAGCTACTTAGTTTATTTTGCCAATGATGATAAACTAAGTAAGTGGTACTTAGTTTATGAAAATTGTTATTTAGAATCTATAAAGACTACTGATCAACATTCACTCCTACTTAGTTTATTATTATATTTTCTTTTATTTTAATTTGTAGTATATTATATTATAGTATATAATTGGTTTATTTATTAATTTAATTTAATTTATTAAATTAAATTAAATTAAATCATTTTATTTTATTTTATTTTATTTATTTTATTAAATCGAATTAAATTTATTATTATTATTTATTTTATATTGTATTATATTATATAAGTTAAAATTTAATTTAATTTAATTTAATTTAATTATATAATTAATTTAATTTAATTTAATTATATTATATAAGTTCAAATTTAATTTAATTTTTTTAATTTAAATTATTTTAATTTAATTAAATTAAATTGAAATTATTTGATTATATTTTATTTTATTCTTTATTGAATTGAATTTTATTTGTGTTATATTATATATTTATAAATATTTTTATTAAATTTAATTTATTTATTAAATTAAATCAAAATTTTTGATTTAATTTAATTTTATTTAATTTATTATTTTATTTAATTTTACTTTATTTGTATTATATTATATTATCTATTTTTTAAAACTTATTTTATTTAATAAACTAAATTCAGTTAAATTAATTTTATTTTAGTAGTAAGAAACTAAGTAAATGCTACTTAGTTTATATTTTAATATTGGGAAACTAATTACTAATATTATCAAAATAATTCTGACAAAATCTTGTAAATGCATACATCTGACAGAATTTCTGTCACAAATTCAGTTAGAAATTGCAAATATATTAAAATTAAAATCAGCCCTAAAATCAATTAAATTCAAGATTGAAAACTAATTAAATTACATAAACTGTGAGACCCCAAATTTTATGAATAAATATTTAATTTTCTCGAAATATTTTTTTTTATGTTATGGTGTGGATTTGAAATAATTTTATAGTTGTGGGTAATATTTATAAATTTTAAAAAGTAAGCAAGTGGTTATAAAATATTCGATTGGTCGGGGAATATTCTTTTTATCGGGGAATATCCGTACGACGGCACAATTATTGGTGGACTCCACAACGGGATTATTGTCGGAATGAGAAAATGACAGAAATATCATTTTATGAAAATAACGACAGAAGTTTTACCGTTAACTGTTGAACTACCCGGTAGTAAAAGTTCAGTAATACGCGTGGTTACATAGTAGCACACGGTATTGATTATTGGTGCTTACGTGATAAGTCACTCAATTTTACTCAATAATTATTACAGTAATTACTGTTCAATATTTTATTTTATTGATTCAATAATAACTACGTTGATATTTTATATTATTGTTGTTTCAATAATTATCACTGCACAATATATCCCATTATCAAATCAATAATTCATATTATTTGAATAATATTATTAGATAGCATTATTGGCAATGTCTAGAAAGTTCTGTCAAGGAGAGGTTTGGTCACCTAATTGCGCGCCAGTAAGGAGAAATCCTTATCGAAAAGTGTCCTCTTTCCTGGGAACGGTCTGGTTGTCATTATTGTGTTCTGTAATATTATTTTGAATAATTAATTATTGATTTATATGATAAGGAAATATTTATTTTATATGGACATAAATGATAGATAGAAAAATATTTATTTTATGTGGTTATAATTGAAAGAATTAATGTTGAGGTATTTTATCAGTATTTTATCGGATTGGAGGTATTAAAAACTTAAATCGGTGTTTTTAAAGCTCTATTGCGTGAGTTATAATTTTAATCCGACCGTTGGATCGTTGTGATTTTTGGATATGTTATGCATATATAATTTGAGTATATGTCCACAAATTTGGAATCGTTAAAAATTAACGTATGATTTGTTATGAATTTTAAGAGGTATTGAAAATCGTCCGTTTATGGATTTCGGATATTTTCTGTTTGGAATTTGAAAAAACTTTCTTCTGCAAAGTTGTAGAAAATTCGATTTCGTGTGGAATGGACATAAAATTAGTTTTTTTCTAATAAAAAGGCTATTTATTATGAATTGTTAAAGTTTGGGAAATTAAAATGTTTTTATTTAAATTATGGGTGGGCTCCACTTTTGATTGTTGGGGAAGATGGCTGATTTCTGGTGGGCCCCACTTATGGTGGCTGAATTTTTATTCAAAGCATGCATGCGTAGAAATAATAATATTATTTTATTATTTAGTCTCCTATGACGTTCTAGTATTTTCCTATAAATAGGCGCTTAGGTTAGAATTGAAAATCACACAAGAAATAAGTTTTCTTTCTCTCTATATTATCAAGTGTATTTTTGTGAGTATTTATGTAAGACTCCAACTTATTATTAATGAAATTGAATTTTCTCTAATTATTATTTTGAAATAGTAAGGGTTGATTTGATTAATGTGGTTAGTTATGGGTAAAATGCGTAAATATTTCAAATAAACAAGTGGTTATAAAATATTCATTGTTGTCGGGGAATATTCGTTTGGTCGTGGAATATTCTTACTATCAGAGAATATTCGTACGACGACGCAGCCTTGTGTGGGCTCCATAACGGAAAGCGATTGGATGAAGAAAACGACAAGTATAAGTTATTTATAAATAACGGCGTAGTTATTACCGTTAATACTGCTGGAATACCTGGTGGCTAAAACACAATATTACGTGATATTGCACCAATTATTGATTCTTACGTAAGAAGGCACTACTCAATAATTGTTATAGTAATTACTGTTCACTATTTTATTTTATTGATTCAATAATTGCTACATTGATATTTTATATTATTGTTGTTTCAATAATTATCACTATACAATATTTTCCATTATCAGATCAATAATTCATATTATTTGAATAATATTATTAGATAGCATTATTGGCAATGTCTAGAAAGTTTTATCTAAGGAGAGGTTTGGTCACCTAATTAATTGCGGCATGAGAAGGAGAAATCCTTATTGGAAAGCCCTCTTTCCCGGAACTACCGGGTTGGTTGTGATTTATCGATTCTGTAATATTATTTGTGAATAATTAATTATTAATTTATATGATAAGGAAATATTCATTTTATGTGGATATAGATGGAGAAAATTTTTAATATGACAATTGTTGAAAATAGATATTTAATCTTTTTCTGATAAAATAATTCATTTAAATATATTATTATATTATATAATAATGGTGATATTTTTACGTTGAATGTGTGATATATGAATAAATGTTAAAAACATGTTAAACATGTGACGCCCCCAAAATAGGTATATATCACCCATCTTGAGTCGCCAGAAAATACACTACTGACAACTTTATTTATACAACTGTCGTGCAAAATACGATGACAGGTATACTATGAGTTTTAATACAAATATATGTAACTCTCATGGTGCCTCGACCACAACCTTACAATGGTACTTTACATAAAAGTACAGTCAAAAACTGTTTAAAAAATTAAAATCTTTGAAAAGTGCTCAAGGAAACTTTCGTACATAGGAGGCCATGAATCTAAGTTATGATAGATATCATATGTCCAGAGAATTATCCTTGGTTGACCCAATAGACCCCAAAGAAAAACGAGAAGATTACTATCATGTTCCTTCCAATGGTGAGTCTTCTCTTGATATATAACTATCTCCACTGTCTGCAATTGAACATTATATTTCAAATAAACTCCAAGATCATATAGGTAGTGCTCAGAGATATACTCAAAGAAGTGGATGTGCACAACCCTGTCTTATGATAACACGAGGTTGTATGTCATTAGACATCTTGTATGATAGTGGCAAAACACCCTTCCAAAGTTGGGTTCACCTCACCCTATTTGATTCACCAAAATTAAATATCAAATGACGTATATAATACGACACACTTATCTAAAGTTCTCAATAAAATTATTTCCATACTATTTAGGGAGAACCTCAACAAATATATAGACCACCGTTTCTATTCCCTGTTATCCCCGGCTCGACTTCAAGAACACTCTTATTACGAAAGGGATTGTGAAGTAAAATGGTGAGCACAACTAACTAGCTCAAGAAAGAATATCATAACGAAAGATAATTAAATTATCAATAGCTTTCATCAATAATAAATCGTAGATTTAGAACATATGGTAGATGATAAAACTTTTCAACCATAGTCAGCAGTGTGAACGAAAGCAATCCATTAAAGAGTCAAATAGACCATCAGTCTATTATCTTCTCCATGTTAAAAGTCCACCAATAATGTTTTATCCTCAGTAACATCAATCAACAATTCATGTCCACAATCATATGAATAACTCATAATCATAATTGTGATTCTCAATTCCTTTTTCGCACCTGTGATTTAAGATAATTTTCATCACCTATCTTCACCGAAACATCAAAATCATGGTTATACCAAATCACAATTCATGCTCATAATCATACTAATAAATTCATCTTTGCACTACGGCCAAAGATATACAACTGTATAACCAATAACCAACAGTTCATCTTAACACTACAGGCCAAAGATATACAACTGTATAACTAATAATGCTGAGACTCAGTTGAATAGTATCACGACCATGAATTATCCATGCACTACGGGCCAAGGATATTCATGTTTTCAATTACGATCATGATTATACCGAAAAATCCCTGGTCATAATCATATCAAGTCCATCTATGCATTACGGGCCAAAAATGACTTTTACCACATCTTTTGTAACATTACGGTCATGATTATACCGAATAATCTCTGGTCATAATCATACCAAGTCCATCTATGCACGTAAGTCACAGATGACTTTCAACACAATATAAGCATGAGGATCATGACAACGATATAAAGAATCAATCAAATGAGATAAAGGATAAATATTAAACATTTATAATATAAATTATCCAGGGTTCAAGAATATCCCAATGTTATCAATCACTTAATAATCTCATAATCTAATATCATTAATATTATAACAATATTTTAATTATTTCTTAAACTTATAAATAATTTATTTTAATTGTTTACACTTTACCAAATAATGCATTTAATCATTCAAAAATGTCATACACATAAGATTTCATCACCAATGATCAAATCCCTTATAAAAAATCTTCATATACCCTATATAGGATTCCCAAGCCATAAAATCCTATTTACCAATTTTCAACTTCACATAACATATTTAACTCATATACTCATAACTAGTGCATTTTCATGAAAAATACCAAATCAGTCCCAAAAATATTTCTTTTCTGGGATTTAGCAGAATATAGTCCCATATTGAACATATATTATTTTTAAAATTTTTAAAATTCATTTACTATTTTTCATAAATCAATTTCAAATAAATTCCTTAAGAAATTAGCTACCTCAAGTTTAACTCTAGAAATTCCTAAATCTTGGTAGAATCTTACACATGTTAACGTGATCTTCCAGTTTAAATTTTATGGTCATCGGAGTTATAAACTCCGGTTATAGCGTTTTTCGTCGGAAAAACCTAAATATTGAAATGGTCATAACTTGCTCATTTTAAGTCGGAATGAGCTCATTTTTGGACAGGAGGTACTTTATTTCGTATATTTTCATGTCCCAAAAGGCCGGATTTTTTCTCACAAATTAAGTGGCCGAAACAACCCTTTTAAACTTCTGGACAGTAGCCTTTTTGGTTTTTGCAGTTTTTGACTCCTTTGCTAAAATCAGTCCATACAAAAATCTACAACACCTTTTCCAGTGATTCCACTTGGATAAGTTAGAAAACTCATAGATCTAACTCTAGAACTTGACCACACTCAAAAATTAGAAATATAATAGGAGATATGGTCAATTGAATTTCATATTTTATTTTCACTAAAATCTGATTTTCAATCCTTTGTGATTTCTAAGAAACTTTCATGTTTTCACATAATAACCAACATAACTTATCATAACAATTACTAATACTACACATACCCATGATTTTCATCAGTCGAATGTTTTTATTATGACTTTCATCATAATCCACGTAAACAGATCATTTCCACAATTTAATAAGGAATGAATACAAAGGATCATTCACCATGCATGTGGTAATCCACATGTAGCAAAAGTTATTCCAATAGAATAATAAAGAATGGAATAATCAAGAATTTCACTGCATGCGATAGATCGCATACGCATGTGTAATTCTCATGCAGAATAATAAAAGCGGAACGGTCGTGCAGAAACGCACGCATGTGATATTCCGACATAATAATAAAGAATGGAATAACAATGAGAATTCACCGTGCGATAGATCAAGACAAACAAAAAGTTATTCCAATGTAATAATAAATAACGGAATTCAGTCATGCGCGTAAACGCACGCATATGATATTCAAGCAGAATAATAAATAACGGAACCGTGTCGTGCAAAATTTGCACAATTGCGGTGATGTTCTAATGTAATAATAAAGAATGGAATAATGTAAGAATTTCACCATGTATGCGCAGATCAGATGCATAAAAGTTATTCCAACATAATGATAAAGAATGGAATAATGAAGAATTTCACCAAGTATAGGGTAAAATCACAGATACAAAAGTTATTCCAATGTAATAAAAAATGGAATAATGTAAGTTCTTTTCATGAATACTGAAAGAAATAATACCCTTATGAAAGTACAACAAATAATATCCCCTACCTTAGAAGAAACCGGATATAGGAGTAGTGAAGTAGCGAGAATACTTTTCTTCTTTCTCTCTATAGTTTTCTCTCTAGAGTTTTAGTGAATTCGTAAGAAATAATGAAGGAATGAGCTTCTATTTATAGAAGAATGGATTGAATAGTAACTAATTCATGAACGGTCCAGATTGATTTACTTTTAAAAGCATTTTATCCAGATTGGTTTACTATAAAATATTCTAATAAAACAAAATCTTTTAAATAAAATATAATATATTCTATTTATAATCTAATAAAATGAATAACTTTATAAAAATATTATGTTTTATATAAAAAGATTTTACTATGCAAACACTATGCAGGCACTATGCAAACACTATGCATAATAAAATATAATATATTCTAATTATTGTCTAATAAAACAAATAACTTTATAAAAGTATTCATTTTTATATAAAAAGCTTTTTCGCTTTTATTACATTAATAATACTAATAAAACAAAACTTCATCATCATTATTATAATTCACACTATTAATCGACTGTGTCGTTCCAGAAAGAGGGACTTTCCAATAAGGATTTCTCCTATTCACGCACAATTAGGTGACCAAACTTCTCCTTAACAGAACTTCTAGACATCGTTAATATTGCAAATAATAATACTAATAGCTTTGTTATCTCAATTATTGATTTAATAATATATAAAATATCGACAATAATTGAATCAAATCGAAAGTGACTTCTCACGTAAGCATTAATAATCAATCTGAAGTGTTCTATTATGCAACCAATGCCGTATTTTACCAACCGATTATTTTTTGACAACTTGCTTACTTTAAAAAATTTTCAAATATCACCCTTAACTTTAAACTTTTATCAATTTAACTATTTACCAAAATAGAAAAATTGAATACTTTTATTTCATAAAATTCGGGGTCTCACAAAACATATTGGTGGGCCCTATTTCTTGACAGAAATTTGATTATAGCTTGTAAAATCATCCGTATGTGGACTTCGGTCAATTTCTGTTTGGAATTTGGAAAAACTTAAACTTACAAAGTTGTAGAGAATTGAATTTCCTATGGAATGGACATAAGATTCAAATTTTTCTGATAAAAGGGCTATTTATTATGAATTATTGAAGTTCTGAAATAATTGATTTTTAGAGTTTAAAATATTTATTTTAAGAAAAACATTTTTTACACTTGGGTGGGCCCCACATGAGTGGTAAACATGTTGAATTCAGTTTTCTTGGTGTGCGTAGGAAAAAATTTAAGAAATATTAATATTTTATTAAATTTTCTGCTTTGGGGTTTTATGCAATTTCCTATAAATAGGGTGCTTAGGTTAGAATTGAAAATCACACCAGAAACTAAAGATTTCTCTCTCTATATTATCGAGCGTATTCTTGTGAGTATTTTGATACTTTGAGTGTTGTTATACGGTGCAAGTTCCTTCAGCACTATATCCAATATTCCAAATCAAGTCTTGTCTTTTCCGAGGTAAGGGATGTTATTTTTTTTTAAAATGATATTATTTCTTTCAGTATCATTATGCCAGAATATTGGTATCTTGTGAAATTGTTATCTTTTAGTGTCAAGGTTACTATTCACGTATACGACACTATTCACGTATACGATACTATTCACGAATACGGCACTATTCACAGAAAAATTAAATTTTTTTTTTTTGTCCAAGATATCTATTATGGATACTAGCTTTGATTGTATCATATTTTGGTCTTCATTCTTGAATTTTACTCCACTATGGTTATTTATGAAGTATTTTTGAACATGGATAAACCGAAATACGAATCCTTAATATTTATTCTTTTGTTTTACTGGATTCGTTTTCTTTAAAATATTTTTCATCATCCTCAGTACTAAATGATGATATTACTGAATATCTTTGGCCGATAGTGTAAAGATGAATGATTTTCTGATGAATATCTTTGGCCCGTAGTGCAAAGATGAACAGGTGTTGAGATGAATATGACCAACTGATGAATATCTTTGGCCTGTAGTGCAAAGATGAATATTTGATTCAAGATGTATGTTGATTGAAGTTACAGGGATAAAATATTGATGATAAACTTTTAAATTCATAGAAGAAAGTAGATTTCATCCTCTACATAACTCTTCAAATGAATTGTTATTTTCACTGCAAATATTGATTTAAAACTTGTTGTCTATTATATTTTATCATATTTTTCCCTGTTGAAGACTAAAAATAATTTGTTCTATATTATCTTAGTCATAATATTCTTTACTGGGCTAGTTGAGCTCACCCTTTTCCTTTTTGTTCCATTTTTCTTCTCAGGAGGCGAGAATGTAGCGAGTACTAGTCAGGGTGTAGAATGATGGTTCTAGAAGTTGTTTTAGTAGTCCTCACTATTTTATAAAATAGTGTATCATTAATTGTAATGAGGACTTATTTGAGTGTGGATATTGTCTAGATGACAATATTTGTATTTAAACTAACAGTTTATGTGTTGTCGTATTTTACGCGACAATTGTATTAATAAAGTTATAGTTATTTCTGTACCATGTATTTAGCGACTCAGAATGGGTGTTGTATACATATTTTGGGGGCGTCACAGTTGGTATCATAGCTTATGTGACGACCCCAAAATAGGTATACATCACCTATTCTGAGTCGCCAAATACATGGTACAGAATACAAATACAATCTTAAATATACAACATGAGTTGTGAGTTTTAATCTGAATATTATCTTCAGGCAAGATTCAAACTCAAAATAAGTCCTCAATACATTTATTATCACACTATTTCATAGAATAGTGAGGACTACTAATGCTATCATCTCCGGACCACACCCGCTCCCCGACTAGTCCCTACTACGTTCTCATTTCTCAAGAGAACAATGAAAGCAAAAGGGTGAGCTCAACTAGCCCAGTAAGAAATATTATAACTAAGATAATGCAAAATAAATTATCATTAGTCTTCAATAATGTTAAACTCATAAAATACAATAGACATCAAGTTTAACTACAGCGGAATAAGCAATCCATTAGAAGAGTCAAGTAGAGCATGATATCTAGTATTCTATGATTTAAAATGTTTTCATCAAATTTTTTATTTTTTTATCGCTGAGACTCAACTTAATAAATAAACCACATCATTGAATCATTCGTGCACTACGGGCAAAGGATATTCATTAAATCATCAATGGTCATGACTATACCGAATAATCCCTGGTCATAATCATACCAAAAACTGTCCATCAATGCACTACCGGCCAATGAGGACTTTTACCACATCATTCGTTACATTACGGTCATGATTATACTGAATAATCCCTAGTCATAATCATACCAAGTCCATCTATGCACATAAGCCAAAGATGACTTTCATCACAATATAAGCATGAGGATAATGACAATGATAATGATATAAGCAATAATCAAACGAAATTAAGGATAAATATTAAAGAATTTAAATTTATCCAAATATTATCAATCACTTAATAAACTCATAATCTAATATTATTAATATTATAATAATATTTTAATCACTTCTTAAACTTATAAATAATTTATTTGAATTGTTTTACTTTACCAAATAATGCATTTTAATCATTCAAAAATGCCATACTCATAAGATTTCATCACCAATGATCAAATCTCTCAACAAAAATCTACATATACGCTATATAGGATTCCCAAGCCATAAAATCCTATTTTCCAATTTTGTTACTTCAAATAACATATTTAATTCATTTATTCATAACTAGTTCATTTTCATGAAAAATACTAAATCAGTCCCAAAAATATTTCTTTTCCGGGATTTAGCGTAATATAGTCTCATATTGAACATATATTTTTCAAGAATTTTTAAAATTCATTTACTATTTTTCATATGGCCAAAGCTATTAATATTTAGACATTTATCATAAATTGTACTTTTGTCCAAAAATTTGAAATTCTGAGGTATACTCTGTTATATACATGTACTTCCAATAAAAATTTCACTAATTTTGGAGTTAACCACAAAGAGTTATAAGGGTTTACTTTTAAAATAATCTTTTCCATAAAATCCATAATTGTTAATCTATACATCCAAAAATCGCCATTTTTGGACACAATCTAGAAAACTCATCAAATTATCATTTCAAATTATTCTAACAGAATAATAAAGAATGGAACCAGGTCATACGTAAACCGCACAGACATGATATTCCAACAGAATAATAAAGAATGGAACCAGGTCATGCGTAAACCGCACAAACATGATATTCCAATAGAATAATAAAGAATGGAATAACAACAGAATTCACCAGGCATGCGATAGAACGCACAGACAGGTTATTCCAACAGAAGAATTTCACCATGTATGCGGTACTTCGCATAGACAGGTTATTCCAACATAATAATAAGGAATGGAATAACAATAGCTCTCTTCATGAATACGAAAGAAATAATACCCCTTATCTTAGAAGAAACTGGATATTGGAATAGTGAGGTACCAGACTTCTCTTCTTCTTTCTCTCTATAATTTCTCTCTATAATAATTGTTCTAAAGCTTTAGTGAATCGGTGAGAAATAAAGGAATAATGAGCTTCTATTTATAGGAAAATACAGTTTGGATAATTGCACGTTTTGGGGCTCGAAATATTACAGTACAATACCTCCAACTATTCTTTCATTTTTAATTTAGTCCTGCAAGTATTATCAAACTTGCACCACCTCCCCTAATAGTAAATAATGTGAATCAATAGTTCAATCATGTGAATCAATAGTTATAATCATGTGAAAATATGAATTACAAAGATATAGTACCTCCATCTATACCTCCATTTTAACTTAGTCATGCAAGTATTATCAATCTTGCACCAACTCCCCTAATAGTACAAGAATGTGATTCAATAGTACACATGTGAACAAATAGTTATATAAGCATGTGAATTAGTAGCAATTAATTGCTCATTTATCCGATTAATTACCCGATTTATCAATATAACTCTGATAATTCTAACACAATGGAACTATCAATTTCATCTTTAATCAACACAATCTTATTCATCATTAATATTATAATTCATAATATTTAACAACTAGGTCGTTCCCAGGAAAGAGGGGGCTTTTCGATAAGGATTTCTCCTTATTGGCGCGCAATTAGGTGACCAAACCTCTCCTTGACAGAACTTCTAGACATTGTCAATATTGCAAATAATAATATGAATAACTTTGTCATCTCAATTATTGATTTAATAATATAACATATTATGCGAGATAATCTTGTGACAATAATTGAATCAATAATATAGAGAGATATGATGCAAAGAATTCTTTGTAATAATAATTGAGTATAAACTGAGTGACTTCTTACGTAAGCATCAATAATCAATACCGTGTGCTACTATGCAACCACGCCAGTACATCGTACTTTTACTCTTTGGGTAGTTCAACGGTTTTAACGGTAACACACTTTCGCCGATTATTTTTATAAAAGATAATTACATCGTTTTGTAACTACGACAATACTTCCGTTGTGGGGTCCACCAATGATTGTGCCGTCGTACGGATATTCCCCGATAAAAAGAATATTCTCCGACCAATCGAATATTATATAACCACTTGCTTACTTTACAAAATTTTTAAATATTACCCACAACTATAACATTATATCAAATCCATACCATAATATTCAAAAAAATATTTCGAGAAATTTAAATCTTTATTCATAAAATTTGGGGTCTCACAATCTCCCCTCCTTATGAAATTTTGCCCTCGAAATTTACGTACGTACCTGGTATGCCGAAGAGATGAGGATACCTTGACTTCATTTCAGATTCTAACTCTTGAGGTATAACCTTTGAGTGTTGAATACAATCATTCTTATCCAAGATTTTAACACGTATCTCCTCATACGTTAAATCTTCTGCTATTTCGTCTAGTTCTAATTTAATAATGTGGTTTGGGTCATCCACATATTTACGTAACATCGATACGTGAAAAACGTTATGAACACGCGACATACTTGGCGGTAAAAAGAGTCTATAGGCCACAGCTCCTACTCGATCAAGGATTTCAAATGGGCCAATAAAATCGAGGGTTGAGATTTCCTCTCTTCATCGATTCTTGCTTCTAGAATAACGCCCTCTTGAACCTTCTTCATCACATTCATCAGCTCTGAGTATGTAGCTTGCATAACTTTAACTTTATCGATTAAAGTCGATTATAATCGTATATTCGTTATCTTCACGTGGGTCTCTAGAGTCTTTAACTCTATCTTCATCATTTGTAAGTTATACGAAATGGGTTTTTGTGTTAACAACGCCGCACTCGTAAACGTATACGATCTTCTATTCAACGCGTCAGCTACCACGTTCTCTCTTCCACAATAATATTGAATGGTATAGTCGTAATCTTCAATAGCTCGAGCCAACATCTTTGGCGCATTATTCGTTCGTTTTGGTTGAAGAAATATTTAAGGGTTGAAGAAATGGGTTTTGTACCGGGGTCAATACAAAATTTGATTTCACGTTCTAGGGGTAATTTAAGAAGTCTTCAAGAATACGTCATAAAATTTATTAACGATAGAAATATCGTTTAAAAACTGTTACTCTCATCCAAGACTTGGATAGTACAAGAAATGAAGGTTTCTCCTAACGAAGTTTCAATTGATAAGTTAAAGTCTAACTTCTCTAGAGTTAAATTTAAATGTTGAGAGCAAGCAAGAGAGATAAAAGAATGGGTAGAACCGGTATCTAATAAGGTATAGATTTCGCAATAATTTATAATCAACTAACCCGTGCTAACTTCGTTCGGGTTACTCTCTTTTTGAGAAGTCACGAAAAATGCTCTTCCTGAAACCACCGACTTTGTTTTGTCCGTATCCGCCTTTGGTGGCACTCTCTAGACTTGACTTTGGTGCACGAAAAAATCGGGCTAGGTGACCCTCTTTTCCACAATTGTAACATGTTTTGGACTGCATCACGCAGTTTGGACTGATATGTCCCTCCCCTCCGCATTTGAAGCATACAATTGGTGGTCGTTCTCCTTCCTTGAAAACCGGTGTTGGTGCTGCTGTCTTTCCATCGTTGTTGAACCTTCTCTTCTTGAATTTCCACTCCTATTATCTTGGCCATGATTACCACCGAAGTGGTTACCATTCTTGGTATGATAATTTCCTTCACGATGGTTATCATTGTTCCGATGGCCGTTGCCACCGGTATGATTATTATCGTGTTGTTGGTCGTTGCCTTTTGGTTGTGCTGACTCATTATCGCGCTCCAATAACTGAGCCCTATTCACAACATCTGAATATAAACAAAGTTTGTGAGAAATGAGGTATTAACATATATCGGGTTTCAAACCTCTTAGAAACATTCGTGTCATTCGCTCCTCATTATCGACCAAATGGGATGCAAACCAGGATAACTCCGTAAATTTAGCCTCGTATTGCGACACGTTCATATTGTTTTTCCCCACCTTGATAAACTCCACCTCTTTCATGTGACGAATACTTTTGGGAAAGTACTTGTCGTTGAACAGCTCTTGGAACTTCTCCCAAGACATCTTGAGTGCGGCCAGTTTGGATGCGTTTCTGATTCCCACCAAGAATCTGCCTCTTCACGCAACATAAAGGTGGCAAAGGAACCTTTTGCTCTCGGAGCATCCCAAGACATCAAATATCTTGGTGATCTCGCTTTAACCACGTCTCTCGCCTTAAGTGG
This sequence comes from Panax ginseng, assembly GCA_020205605.1. Taxonomy (NCBI): domain Eukaryota; kingdom Viridiplantae; phylum Streptophyta; class Magnoliopsida; order Apiales; family Araliaceae; genus Panax; species Panax ginseng. The sequence continues at coordinate 41,088,295 of CM035131.1, forward strand.
TTCGGCTTTCCCAAAAACTCCGGTGGTCCCAACTCCTTGAACTCGCTTAGCGGTGATGGATCTAGTGGGTTGCCATTATTTCCACCTATATTTTAAACAGGAGTCTCTCTTACCTGATGTTGCATGAATTGCATAAAGCCTCTGAACATCCAATCGTTCATCATTTGATCGGTGTTGTTATTTACCTGAGGATTATTGTCTTCTTATTGCACATTATCCTGGGTATTGATCGTTGGTGACTCAATGGTCTCAATTGCTTCATTGCTAATCTCAACATTTTTAGATGCCATTTTCAAACACTGTCACAAAACAAGGGTTAATTAACATATCACATATTATCCCTATACTCTGACCGACCAATTAAATTGTGACACCTCCAAATCCAGGTACTTCATTCCCACATGATCTGGTGTTCACTTAATCAAACATTCATATCTAACTACCCAATCACAATAAAAATGGATAAATAAAACATTTCCCATTAAAGGGTTACATAATAAAATCTCCCAGGTTATCTAACCTTTAAATACAATCATTCAAATGCGGAAATTAAATAAACTTCATTAAAACCAAGTCTAAGATCATCATAATAAAAGTCTAAAGTAAAATTACAAGTCTTCATCACTGCACATTTTTCCCTTTCTTTGCTAGAGACGAAGGTTCATCTACCTTCTCTTCTTTAGGCTGCAATGAGTTTTAAAAATGCAAGAGTGAGCAAAACAATTGCTCACTTTGGATATAATATAGAATCAACAGAGTATAACAATAATACTCGCCAAAATAGGCTTATCAACAAGGAATAGTACTCTATCAACAATAACCAAAAGCGAAATCCAAAATGTGGAATAAATATAAGCGAGGGTCATAAGACCATGAACTATGTCCACGATTACGAGTAATCTTTCAACTACAACTTTAACAAATATAAGACTATAAGGACTCCTCGCACTTAGGGGATCACCCTTCGCATACCATGTATTGTGCAATAAAAATTTAACGCTTACGGCGTAAGTTATCCCTAATAATAATAGGGTTGTTCATCTCAAGATATTCACGATACGGTATTATTCACGATATAGGTATACATCACCTAATACGAGTCGCCAAATACATGGTATGAGAATACAATTACAATCTTAAATATACAACATGAGTTGTGAGTTTTAATACAAATATTGTCTTACAGGCATGATTCAAACTCAAAATAAGTCCTCAATACATTTATTATCACTATTTCATAGAATAGTGAGGACTACTAATGTCTTTATCATCTGGGACCGTCACTCGGTTCCTCGACTAGTCCCTCGCCACGTTCTCATTTCAAGAAGAGAGAACAATGAAAGCAAAAGGGTGAGGTCAACTAGCCCAATAAGAAATATTATAACTAAGATAATGCAAAGATAAATTATCATTAGTCTTCAACAATGTTAAAATGATAAAATACAATACACATCAAGTTTAACTGCAGCGGAATAAGCAATCCATTAGAAGAGTCAAGAGTAGGCATGATATCTAGTATCTTCTATGATTTAAAATGTTTTCATCAACTTTTTATTTTTTTTATCACTGAGACTCAAACAATAAATAAACCACATCATCGAATCATTCGCACTACACGCCAAGGATATTCATTAAATCATCAATGGACATGACTATACCGAATAATCCCTGGTCATAATCATACCAAAAACTATCCATCAATGCACTACCGGCCAATGAAGACTTTTACCACATCATTAGTTACATTACGGTCATGATTATACTGAATAATCCCTAGTCATAATCATACCAAGTCCATCTATGCACATAAGCCAAAGATGACTTTCATCACAATATAAGCATGAGGATAATGACAATGATAATGATATAAGCAATAATCAAACGAAATTAAGGATAAATATTAAAGACTTTAAATTTATCCAAATATTATCAATCACTTAATAAACTCATAATCTAATATTATTAATATTATATTAATATTTTAATCACTTCTTAAACTTATAAATAATTTATTTCAATTGTTTTCACTTTACCAAATAATGCATTTTAATCATTCAAAAATGCCATACTCATAAGATTTCATAACCAATGATCAAATCTCTCATCAAAAATCTACATATACCCTATATAGGATTCCCAAGCCATAAAATCCTATTTTCCAATTTTGTTACTTCAAATAACATATTTAATTCATTTACTCATAACTAGTTCATTTTCATGAAAAATACTAAATCGATCCTAAAAATATTTCTTTTTCCGGGATTTAGCGTAATAGTCTCATATTGAATATATATTTTTTCTAGATTTTTAAAATTCATTTACTATTTTTCATATGGCCAAAACCCATAGAATATTTAGACATTTATCATAAATTGTACTTTTGTCCAAAAATTTGAAATTTATGAGGTATACTCTGTTATATACATATACTCCCAATAAAAATTTCACTAATTTTGGAGTTAACCACAAAGAGTTATAAGGGTTTACTTTTAAAATAATCTTTTCCCATAAAATCCATAACTGTTAATCTATACATCCAAAAATCGCCATTTTTGGACACAATCTAGAAAACTCATCAAATTATCATTTCAAATTATTCTAACAGAATAATAAAGAATGGAACCAGTCATACGTAAACCGCTTGCACGGGCAAGGATATTCCAAATGTAATAATAAAGAATGGAACGTGTCATGCGTGAAACCGCATTGCACATGATATTTCAATAGAATAATAAAGAATGGAATAACAACAGAATTCACGGGCATGCGATAGAACGCATACATGACATGGTTATTCCAATGAAGAATTTCACCATGTATGCGGTACTTAGCATGAGCAAAGTTATTCAACATAATAATAAGGAATGGAATAACAATAGCTCTCTTCATGAATACTGAAGAAATAATACCCCCTTATCTTGAAGAAAGCTGGATATTGGAATAGTGAGGTGCGGACTTTCTTCTTCTTTCTCTCTATAATAATTGTTCTAAAGCTTTAGTGAATTGGTGAGAAATAAAGGAATAATGAGCTTCTATTTATAGAAAAATATAGTTTGGATAATTGCACGTTTTGGGGCTCGAAATATTACAGTACAATACCTCCAACTATTCTTTCATTTTTAATTTAGTCCTGCAAGTATTATCAAACTTGCACCACCTCCCCTAATAGTAAATAATGTGAATCAATAGTTCAATCATGTGAATCAATAGTTATAATCATGTGAAAATATGAATTACAGTATAGTACCTCCATCTATACCTCCATTTTTAACTTAGTCATGCAAGTATTATCAATCTTGCACCAACTCCCCTAATAGTACAAGAATGTGATTCAATAGTACACACATGTGAACAAATAGTTATATAAGCATGTGAATTAGTAGCAATTAATTGCTCATTTATCCGATTAATTACCCGATTTATCAATATAACACTGATAATTCTAACACAATGGAACTATCAATTTCATCTTTAATCAACACAATCTTATTCATCATTAATATTATAATTCACAATATTTAACAACTAGGTCGTTCCCAGGAAAGAGGGGGCTTTCTGATAAGGATTTCTCCTTATTGGCGCGCAATTAGGTGACCAAAACTCTCCTTAACAGAACTTCTAGACATTGTCAATATTGCAAATAATAATATGAATAACTTTGTCATCTCAATTATTGATTTAATAATATAACATATTATGCAGATGATATGTGACAATAATTGAATCAATAATATGAGAGATAGGATGCAGCAATTACTGTAACAATAATTGAGTATAACTGAGTGACTTCTTACGTAAGCATCAATAATCAATACCGTGTGCTACTATGCAACCACGCGTAAGCATCAATAATCAATAATTGGTGTGCGTAGGAAAAAATTTAAGAAATATTAATATTTTATTAAATTTTCTGCTTTGGTGTTTTAAGCAATTTCCTATAAATAGGGTGCTTAGGTTAGAATTGAAAATTACACCAGAAACTAAAGATTTCTCTCTCTACATTATCGAGCGTATTCTTGTGAGTATTTTGATACTTTGAGTGTTGTTATACGGTGCAAGTTTCTTCAGCACTATATCCAATATTCCAGTCAGAAGTACTGTCTTTCTGAGGTAAGGGATGTTATTTTTTTTAAAATGATATTATTTCTTTCAGTATCATTATGCCAGAATATTGGTATCTTGTGAAATTCTTGTCTTTTAGTGTCAGGGTTACTATTCACGTATACGACACTATTCACGTATACGATACTATTCACGAATACGGCACTATTCACAAAAAAATTAAATTTTTGTTTTTTTTTGTCCAAGATATCTATTATGGATACTAGCTTTGATTGTATCATATTTTGGTCTTCATTCTTGAATTTTACTCCACTATGGTTATTTATGAAGTATTTTTGAACATGGATAAACCGAAATACGAATCCTTAATATTTATTCTTTTGTTTCACTGGATTCGTTTTCTTTAAAATATTTTTCATCATCCTCAGTACTAAATGATGATATTACTGAATATCTTTGGCCGATAGTGTAGAGATGAATGATTTTCGGCGAATATCTTTGGCCCGTAGTCAAGAAGATGAGCAGTGTTGAGATGAATATGACTAATCGATGAATATCTTTGGCTCAGTAGTGCAAAGATGAATATTTGATTCAAGATGTATGTTGATTGAAGTTCTGAGGATAAAATATTGATGATAAACTTTTAAATTCATAGAAGAAAGTAGATTTCATCCTCTACATAACTCTTCAAATGAATTGTTATTTTCACTGCAAATATTGATTTAAAACTTGTTGTCTATTGTATTTTATCATATTTTTCCCTGTTGAGGACTAAAAATAATTTGTTCTATATTATCTTAGTCATAATATTCTTTACTGGGCTAGTTGAGATCACCCTTTTCCTTTTTGTTCCATTTTTCTTCTCAGGAGGCGAGAATGTAGCGAGTACTAGTCAGGGTGTAGAATGATGGTTCTAGAAGTTGTTTTAGTAGTCCTCACTATTTTATAAAATAGTGTATCAATAATTGTAATGAGGACTTATTTGAGTATGGATATTGTCTAGATGACAATATTTGTATTTAAACTAACAGTTTATGTGTTGTCGTATTTTGCGCAACAATTGTATTAATAAAGTTATAGTTATTTCTGTACCATGTATTTAGCGACTCAGAATGGGTGTTGTATATATTTTGGGGGCGCCACGGTTGGTATCATAGCTTATGTGGCGACCCCAAAATAGGTATACATCACCTATTCCGAGTCGCCAAATACATGGTATGTAATACAAATACAATCTTAAATATACAACATGAGATGAGTTTTAATACGAATATTGTCTTCAGGCGATATTTAAACTCAAAATAAGTCCTCAATACATTTATTATCACACTATTTCATAGAATAGTGAGGACTACTAATGCTATCATCTGGGACCGTCACTCAGCTTCCCGACTAGTCCCTCGCCACGTTCTCATTTTCTGAAGAGAACAATGAAAGCAAAAGGGTGTGCTCAACTAGCCCAGTAAGAAATATTATAACTAAGATAATGCAAAATAAATTATCATTAGTCTTCAATAATGTTAAACTCATAAAATACAATAGACATCAAGTTTAACTACAGCGGAATAAGCAATCCATTAGAAGAGTCAAGTAGAGCATGATATCTAGTATCTTCTATGATTTAAAATGTTTTCATCAAATTTTTTATTTTTTTATCGCTGAGACTCAGCTTAATAAATAAAACACATCATCGAATCATTCCTGCACTACGGGCCAAGGATATTCATTAAATCATCAATGGTCATGACTATACCGAATAATCCCTGGTCATAATCATACCAAAAACTGTCCATCAATGCACTACCGGCCAATGAGGACTTTTAACATCATTCGTTACATTACGGTCATGATTATACCGAATAATCCCTGGTCATAATCATACCATGTCCATCTATGAACGTAAGCCACAGATGACTTTCATCACAATATAAGCATGAGGATGATGACAATGATATAAGCAATAATCAAACGAAATCAAATCAAACGAAATCAAGGATAAATATTAAAGACTTTAAATTTATCCAAATATTATCAATCACTTAATAAACTCATAATCTAATATTATTAATATTATAATAATATTTTAATCACTTCTTAAACTTATAAATAATTTATTTTAATTGTTTTTACTTTACCAAATAATGCATTTTAATCATTCAAAAATGCCATACTCATAAGATTTCATCACCAATGATCAAATCTCTCATCAAAAATCTACATATACGCTATATAGGATTCCCAAGCCATAAAATCCTATTTTCCAATTTTGTTACTTCAAATAACATATTTAATTCATTTATTCATAACTAGTTCATTTTCATGAAAAATACTAAATCAGTCCCAAAAATATTTCTTTTCTGGGATTTAGCAGAATATAGTCTCATATTGAACATATATTTTTCTCGGAATTTTTAAAATTCATTTACTATTTTTCATATGGCCAAAACTGCCGAATATTTAGACATTTATCATAAATTTTACTTTTGTCCAAAAATTCCAAATTTAACAGGGTATACTCCTGTTATATACATGTACTCCCAATAAAAATTTTACCAATTTTGGAGTTAACCACAAAGAGTTATAAGGGTTTACTTTTAAAATAGTCTTTTCCCATAAAATCCATAACTCTTAATCTATACATCCAAAAATCGTCATTTTTGGACACAATCTAGAAAACTCATCAAATTATCATTTCAATTTTTTTCAAAATTTTTGAGGGTCAGAAAAATTACGAAACTTCCCCTGGCAAAACTCCTTTTGAATGAAAATACTATTCATATGAATACAAAGGATCATTTACCATGCATGCGGTAATCCACATAGACAGGTTATTCCAAAAGAATAATAAATAATGGAATAATAGAAGAATTCACCATGCATGCGATAGACCGCACAGACAGGTTATTCTCAACAGAATAATAAAGAATGGAACCAGGTCATGTGTAAACCGCACAGACAGGATATTCCAACAGAATAATAAAGAATGGAACCAAGTCATGCGTAAACCGCACAAACAAGATATTCCAACAAAATAATAAAGAATGGAACCAAGTTATGCGAAAGCATCGCAGATGAATATTCCAACAGAATAATAAAGAATGGAATAACAACAGAATTCACCAGGCATGCGATAGACCGCACAGACTGGTTATTCCAACAGAATAATAAAGAATGAAATAACAGAAGAATTTTACCATGTATACGGTACTTCGCATAGACATGTTATTCCTTCATAATAATAAGGAATGGAATAACAATAGCTCTCTTCTTGAATATGAAAGAAATAATACCCCTTACCTTAGAAGAAACTGGATATTGGAATAGTGAGGTAGCAGACTTCTCATCTTCTTTCTCTCTATAATAATTGCTCTAAAGCTTTAGTGAATTGGTGATAAATGAAGGAAGAGTGAGCTTCTATTTCTAGGAAAATATAATTTCGATAATTGCACGTTTTGGGGCTCAAAATATTATAGTACAATACCTCCAACTTTTCTTTTATTTTTAATTTAGTCCTGCAAGTATTATCAAACTTGCACCACCTCCCCTAATAGTAAATGTAAGACCCCAACTTTTATGAATAAAGAATAATTTTCTCAAAATATATTTTTGAATATTATGGTGTGAATTTGATATAATGTTATAGTTGTGGGTAATATTTATAAATTTTGCAAAGTAAGCAAGTGGTTATATAATATTCGATTGGTCGGGAAATATTCGTTTTAATGGGGAATATTAAATGAGCAAGACAATCATTAAGTGGACCCCCAACGGAAGTATTGTTATAGTTAGAAAATGACATAATTATCTTTTTACAAAAATAACGGCGGAAGTTTTACCGTTAAAGTGTTGAACTACCCGATAGTAAAAGTACAGTAATACGCGTGGTTGCATAGTAGCACACTGTATTGATTATTGATGCTTACGTGAGAAGTCACTCGGTTATACTCAATTATTACTACGAGAAATTCACATCATCATATCTCATATTATTGATTCGATTATTGTCACAAAGATCATCATCGCATAATATGTTATATTATTAAATTAATAATTGAGATGACAAAGTTATTTATATTATTAAATTTCAATATTTACAATGTCTAGAAGTTCTGTCAAGGAGAGGTTTGGTCATCAAATTGCGCGCCAATAAGGAGAAATCCTTATCGAAAAGTCCACTCTTTCTTGGGAACGACCTAGTTGTTAAATATTGTGAGTTATAATTTTAATGATGAATAAGTTCGTGTTGATTAAAGATGAATTTGATAGTTCCATTGTGTTGGGATTATTATTGTTAGTGAAAATTGACATCTATTCTGATGATAATTGATGTCTGGGGTTATATTGATAAATCAGGTAATTAATTGGATAAATGAGCAATTAATTGTGACTAATTCACATGCTTATATAACTATTTGTTCACATATGTGTACTATTGAATCACATTATTTACTATTAGGGGAGGTGGTGCAAGTTTGATAATACTTGTAGGACTAAATTAAAAATGAAAGAAAAGTTAGAGGTATTGTACTGTAATATTTTGAGCCCCAAAACGTGCAATTATCGAAACTATATTTTCCTATAAATAGAAGCTCATTCTTCCTTCATTTCTCACCAATTCACTAAAGCTATAGAGCAATTATTATAGAGAGAAATTATAGAAAGAAAGAAGAAGAGAAGTGCTACCTCTCTACTCCAGTATCCAGTTTCTTTCTAAGATAAGGGGTATTATTTCTTTCGTATTCATGAAGAGAGCTTCTGTTATTCCATTCTTTATTATTATATTAGAATAACATGTCTATGCGAAGTACCACATACATGGTTAAATTCTTCTGTTATTCCATTCTTTATTATTCTGTTGGAATATCCTATCTGTGCGTATTACGCTAGACCTGGTTCCATTCTTTATTATTCTGTTGGAATAACCATGCGTGCGGTCTCATCGCATGCATCTTTGAATTCTTTGTTATTCCATTCTTTATTATTCTGTTAGAATATCCTGTCTGTGCGGATTACGCTAGATCTGGTTCCATTCTTTATTATTCTGTTGGAATAAGCTGTTTGTGCGGTCTATCGCATGCATGGTGAATTCTTCTATTTTTCCATTCTTTATTATGCTGTTGGAATATCACGTGCATGCGGATTACGCATGACACTGGTTCTATTCTTTATTATTACGTTAGAATAACTTTTATGCATGTGGATTATCACATGCATGGTGAATGATCCTTCGTATTCATTCCTTATTAAATTGTGGAAATGATCTGTCTACGTGGATTACCGCATGGCGGGTGAAAATCCATTTACAGTTTCATATATTCTATAATACTCATTTGGTTAAAGTTTTGGCTTCTATACTCCATTAAATTAGTAGAATATCCAGGATATTTGCGCTTCATCCGGTATCTTTTCATGAACATATTCTTCTAAGCATTCTTGAATTTTACTCCACAAAGAAGTATCATGTTGACAATTTGGACGTAATTGATTTCAAGATAAATTAACGTATAAATCTTTAAAATATATTCTTGAACTTGTTTTATTGAATTATTATGTCATTGTCATCATCCTCATGCTTATATTGTGATGAAAGTCATCTTTGGCTTACATGCATAGATGGACTTGGTATGATTATGACCAGGAATTATTCGGTATAATTATGACCTGTTATGTTATAAATGATGTGGTAAAAGTCCTCAATAGCCTGTAGTGCATTGATGGACAGTTTTTGGTATCATTATGACCAGGGATTATTCGGTATAGTCATGACCATTGATGATTTAATGAATATCCTTGGTCCCAGAAAGTGCGAGGATGACTCGATGATGTGGTTTATTTATTGTGAGTCTCGTGATAAAAATTGATGAAAACATTTTAAATCATAGAAGATAGTAGATATCATGCTCTACTTGACTCTTCTAATGGATTGCTTATTCACCGCAGATTAAACTTGATGTCTATTGTATTTTATCGGTTTAACATTGTTGAAGACTAATGATAATTTATTCTCGCATTATCTTAGTCATAATATTTTTCTTGGGCTAGTTGAGCTCACCCTTTCTTTCACTTTGTTCTCTTTAGGAAATGAGAACGTAATAAAGGACTAGTTAGGGGAGCGGAGTGACGGTCCGGATGATAGCATTAGTAGTCCTCACTATTACATTAAATAGTGTTACAATAAATGTAATAAGGACTCCATTGAGTGTGGATATTGTCTAGATGACAATAATCTTATTAAAACTCTTAGATTATGTTTTGTCGTATTTTACATGACTGTTGTATAATTAAGTTGTATTTGAATTTTGTACCATGTATTTGGCGACTCAAGATGGGTGATGTATACCTGTTTTGGGGGTGTCACAGTTGGTATCAAAGCTTAGGAGTATGATCCCCGACTGAGATGTGAGACAAGAACTAGGAGGGGAGAGACGGGGAATTCCTTCGTTAGTATGACCTACCTAAGTTTATTTGGTATTTAATTGGTCGATCAAAGTATAGGGATAATATGTGATATGTTAATTAACCCTTATTTTGTGGCAGTATTTGAAAATGGCATCAATGTTGAGATAAACAATGAAGCACATGAGACCGTTGAGTCACCACAGATTAATGCCCAGGATAATGTGCAACAGGAAGACAATAATCCTCATGTAAACAATAATTCCGATGAAATGGTGAACAATGGGATGTTCAGAGGCTTAATGCAATTCATGCAACATCAGGAGAAAGCAGCTCCTGTCCAAAATGCAGGTGGAAACACTAATAACTCTCAGACGGTCACCGCTAAGTAGTTCAAGGAGCTGGGACCACCAGAGTTTTTGGAGAGACAAAACCTCTTAAGGCGGAGACGTGGATAAAGCAGATCAACAAGATATTTGATGTCTTGGGATGCTCCGAGAAGCAAAAGGTTCCCTTAGCCACCTTCATGTTGCGAGCAGAGGTAGATTACTAGTGGGAATCTGTAAAGCGTACTCAACCTGCCGCACTCAAAATGTCTTGGGAGAAGTTCCAAGAGTTGTTCAATGACAAGTACTTTCCTGAAAGTATTCGTCACATGAAGGAGGTAGAGTTCATCAAGCTTTAGTAAAATAATATGACCGTGGCGCAGTACGAAGCTAAGTTTGCCGAGTTATCTCGGTTTGCGTCCCACTTGGTTGATAATGAGGAGAGAATGACGCGGATGTTTCTAAGAGGTTTGAAACCCGAGATACGTCAATACCTAATTTCTCACAAACTATGTTTGCATTCAGATGTTGTGAATAGGGCTCAATTATTGGAGCGCGATAATGAGTCAACCCAACCAAGAGAGAGCAACCAACAAGTCGATAATACCAGTGGTAGCAGTCATCGAAATGGTGACAATAAACGTGGAGGGAATCAACATGCCAGAAATGATAATCACTTCGGTGGTAATCATAGCCATGACAATAAGAGTGGACATTTCAAGAAGAGGAGATTCAACAAGGTTGGAAAGACATCAGCACCAACACCTGTTGTTAAGGAAGGAGAACGACCACCGGTCGTATGTTACAAATGAAGAGGGAAAGGACACATAAGTCCAAACTGCACGATGCAATCCAAAGCGTGTTATAATTGTGGAAAAGAAGGTCACCTAGCCCGATTTTATCGTGCACCAATGTCAAGTCCAGCTGGGATGGAGGCATCAAAAAGGTGTCCCTGCAGACAAGACAAAATCGGTAGTTCAAGGAGAGGCGTTTGTCGTAACCTCCCAAAAAGCGAGGAATCCGAACGAGGTGATCACGGGTAAGCTAATCATAAACTCTAGTGAAGTTTATACTTTATTTGATACCGGTTCTACCCATTCCTTTATTTCTCCTACTTGCGCTCACCGTTTAAATTTGACTCCGGAGAAATTAGACTTTTTCTTATCTGTTGAAAATTTGTTGGGAGAAACCTTCATTACATCCACGGTTTATAAGTCTTATTTGATTCAAATCGGTAACCGCATGTTACCTGTCGATCTTATTTCTTTGAAAATACTTGCATTTGATGTGATTTTAGGGGTTGATTGGTTAACTACTCATCATGCTAAAATCGATTATTTTTGTAAGGTTGTTAGCTTTCATATTCCTAACCAACCTATTATGCGAATTCAAGCAACCAAACCACTAAAATTAATCACTGTTAGATCAAGTCATAAAGTTATTCATTTATTGAAAAACAAATGTCAAGCTTTCTTAGCCCATGTCACGAATTTAAATAAAGATACGTCAGATTTGAATGATATTTCTATTGTTAATAAATTTCCTGATGTATTCCCTGAAGAACTTCCTGGCCTACCCCCAGAGCGTGAAATTAAATTTTGTATCGACCTTGAATCTAGTACAAAACCCATTTCCAAAGCCCCATATCGAATGACTCCTATTAAACTTCAGGAGTTAAAAACCCAACTACAGGAATTGTTAGACATCGGTTTTATTCATCCTAGTACGTCTCCTTGGGGTGCTCCTATTCTATTCGTGAAGAAGAAAGATGGAAGTATGCGACTTTGTATTGATTATTGGGAGTTAAATCATGTCACCATCAAAAATTGGTACCCGTTGCCTCGCATTGATGACCTGTTTGACCAGTTGCAAGGAGCCAAATTCTTTTCAAAGATTGATCTTCGTTCTGGATATCATCAGTTGAAGATTAAAACTAATGACATTCCAAATACTGCTTTCAGAACTCGGTACGGGCATTATGAATTCCTAGTCATGTCTTTTGGATTGACTAATGCTCCTGCGGCCTTCATGGATATGATGAACCAAGTATTCAAGGAATATTTGGATCACTTTGTGGTCGTCTTTATTGATGACATCCTCATATACTCCAAAACCCGTGAAGACCATGAGCAACACTTGAGGCTGATACTTCAAAAGCTTCGTGAAAACAAGCTTTATGCCAAGTTAAAGAAATGTGAGTTCTAGCTTGAGGAAATTGCATTCCTTGGGTATACATCACCTATTCCGAGTCGCCAAATACATGGTACAGAATACAATTACAATCTTAAATATACAACATGAGTTGTGAGTTTTAATACAAATATTGTCTAATAGACAGTATTCAAACTCAAAATAAGTCCTCAATACATTTATTATCACTATTTCATAGAATAGTGAGGACTACTAATGCTATCATCTGGACCGTCACTCCGTTCCTCGACTAGTCCCTGCTACGTTCTCATTTCCTGAAGAGAACAATGAAAGCAAAAGGGTGAGGTCAACTAGCCCAATAAGAAATATTATAACTAAGATAATGCAGAATAAATTATCATTAGTCTTCAACAATGTTAAAATGATAAAATACAATACACATCAAGTTTAACTGTAGCGGAATAAGCAATCCATTAGAAGAGTCAAGTAGAGCATGATATCTAGTATCTTCTATGATTTAAAATGTTTTCATCAAATTTTTTATTTTTTTATCATTTGAGACTCGACAATAAATAAACCACATCATCGAATCATTCACACTTTACGGCCAAGGATATTCATTAAATCATCAATGGTCATGACTATCAAGAATAATCTCGGTCATAATCATACCAAAAACTGTCCATCAATGCACTACCGGCCAATGAGGACTTTTAACATCATTCGTTACATTACGGTCATGATTATACCGAATAATTCCTGGTCATAATCATACCAAGTCCATCTATGAACGTAAGCCAAAGATGACTTTCATCACAATATAAGCATGAGGATGATAACAATGATATAAGCAATAATCAAACGAAATCAAATCAAACGAAATCAAGGATAAATATTAAAGACTTTAAATTTATCCAAATATTATCAATCACTTAATAAACTCATAATCTAATATTATTTATATTATAATAATATTTTAATCACTTCTTAAACTTATAAATAATTTATTTTAATTGTTTACACTTTACTAAATAATGCATTTTAATCATTCAAAAATGCCATATTTATAAGATTTCATCACCAATGATCAAATCCCTAATCAAAAATCTGCATATACCCTATATAGGATTCTCAAGCCATAAAATCTTATTTTTCAATTTTGTTACTTCACATAACATATTTAATTCATTTACTCATAACTAGTTCATTTTCATGAAAATACCAAATCAGTCCCCAAAATATTTCTTTTCTGGGATTTAGCAGAATATAGTCCCATATTGAACATATATTTTTCTCGGAATTTTTAAAATTCTTTTACTATTTTTCATATGGCCAAAACTGCCGAATATTTAGACATTTATCATAAATTGTACTTTTGTCCAAAAATTCCAAAATTTACAGGGTATACTCCTGTTATATATATGTACTCCCAATAAAAATATTACCAATTTTGGAGTTAACCACAAAGAGTTATAAGGGTTTACTTTTAAAATAGTCTTTTCTCATAAAATCCATAACTCTTAATCTATACATCCAAAAATCGTCATTTTTGGACACAATCTAGAAAACTCATCAAATTATCATTTCAATTTTTTCAAAATTTTTTAGGGTTAGAAAAATTATGAAACTGCCCCTGGCAGAAACTCCTTTTGAATGAAAATACTATTTATATGAATACAAAGGATCATTTACCATGCATGTGGTAATCCACATAGACAGGTTATTCCAAAAGAATAATAAATAATAGAAGAATAGAAGAATTCACCATGCATGCGATAGACCGCACAGACAAGTTATTCTCAACAGAATAATAAAGAATGGAACCAGGTCAAGTGTAAACCGCATAGACAGGATATTCTAACAGAATAATAAAGAATGGAACCAAGTCATGCGTAAACCGCACAAACAAGATATTCCAACAAAATAATAAAGAATGGAACCAAGTTATGCGTAAACTGCACAGACAGAATATTCCAACAGAATAATAAAGAATGGAATAACAACAGAATTCACCAGGCATGCGATAGACCGCACAGACTAGGTATTCCAACAGAATAATAAAGAATGGAATAACAGAAGAATTTCACCATGTATGCGGTACTTCGCATAGACAGGTTATTCCATCATAATAATAAGGAATGGAATAACAATAGCTCTCTTCTTGAATACGAAAGAAATAATACCCCTTACCTTAGAAGAAACTGGATATTGGAATAGTGAGGTAGCAGACTTCTCATCTTCTTTCTCTCTATAATAATTGCTCTAAAGCTTTAGTGAATTGGTGATAAATGAAGGAAGAGTGAGCTTCTATTTATAGGAAAATATAGTTTCGATAATTGCACGTTTTGGGGCTCGAAATATTATAGTACAATACCTCCAACTTTTCTTTTATTTTTAATTTAGTCCTGCAAGTATTATCAAACTTGCACCACCTCCCCTAATAGTAAATGTAAGACCCCAACTTTTATGAATAAAGAATAATTTTCTCAAAATATATTTTTGAATATTATGGTGTGAATTTGATATAATGTTATAGTTGTGGGTAATATTTATAAATTTTGCAAAGTAAGCAAGTGGTTATATAATATTCGATTGGTCGGGAAATATTCGTTTTAACAGGGAATATTCGTACGACGACACAATCATTGGTGGACCCCACAACGGAAGTATTGTCATAGTTAGAAAACGACATAATTATCTTTTTACAAAAATAACGGCGGAAGTTTTACCGTTAAAGTGTTGAACTACCCGATAGTAAAAGTACAGTAATACGCGTGGTTGCATAGTAGCACACTGTATTGATTATTGATGCTTACGTGAGAAGTCACTCAGTTATACTCAATTATTGCTACGAGAATTCACGCATCATATCTCTCATATTATTGATTCGATTATTGTCACAGTATCATCTGCATAATATGTTATATTATTAAATTAATAATTGAGATGACAAAGTTATTTATATTATTAAATTTCAATATTTACAATGTCTAGAAGTTCTGTCAAGGAGAGGTTTGGTCATCAAATTGCGCGCCAATAAGGAGAAATCCTTATCGAAAAGCCCACTCTTTCTTGGGAACGACCTAGTTGTTAAATATTATGAGTTATAATATTAATGATGAATAAGTTCGTGTTGATTAAATATGAATTTGATAGTTCCATTGTGTTGGGATTATTATTGTTAGTGAAAATTGACATCTATTCCGATGGTAATTGATGTCTGGGGTTATATTGATAAATCAGGTAATTAATTGGATAAATGAGCAATTAATTGTGACTAATTCACATGCTTATATAACTATTTGTTCACATATGTGTACTATTGAATCACATTATTTACTATTAGGGGAGGTGGTGCAAGTTTGATAATACTTGTAGGACTAAATTAAAAATGAAAGAAAAGTTAGAGGTATTGTACTGTAATATTTCGAGCCCCAAAACGTGCAATTATCGAAACTATATTTTTCTATAAATGAAGCTCATTCTTCCTTCATTTCTCACCAATTCACTAAAAGCTATAGAGCAATTATTATAGAGAGAAATTATAGAAAGAAAGAAGAAGAGAAGTGCTTTACTCTCTACTCCAAAGATATCGATTTCTTTTAAGAGAAGGGTATTATTTCTTTCGTATTCATGAAGAGAGCTTCATTATTCCATTCTTTATTATTATATTAGAATAACATGTCATGCCAAGTACCACATACATGGTTAAATTCTTTCGTTATTCCATTCTTTATTATTACATTGGAATATCCTATCTCGCATTCGTATTACGCTAGAGACTGGTTCCATTCTTTATTATTACGTTGGAATAACTCGTCATGCATGCGGTCTATCGCATGCATTTCAATTCTTTGTTATTCCATTCTTTATTATTACATTAGAATATCACATGCATCTGCGGATTACGCTTAGATCCGGTTCCATTCTTTATTATTACATTGGAATAAGTTGTTTTATGCGATCTATCGCATGCATGGTGAATTCTTCTATTTTTCCATTCTTTATTATGCTGTTGGAATATCCTCTTTGTGCGGATTATGTATGACCTGGTTCTATTCTTTATTATTCTGTTGGAATAACCTATCTATGTGGATTATCACATGCATGGTGAATGATCCTTTGTATTCATTCCTTATTAAATTGTGGAAATGATCTGTCTACGTGGATTACCGCATGGCGGGTGAAAATCCATTTACAGTTTCATATATTCTATAATACTCATTTGGTTAAAGTTTTGGCTTCTATACTCCATTAAATTAGTAGAATATCCAGGATATTTGCGTTTCATCTGGTATCTTTTCATGAACATATTCTTCTTAGCATTCTTGAATTTTACTCCACAAAGAAGTATCATGTTGACAATTTGGACGTAATTGATTTCAAGATAAATTAACTTATAAATCTTTAAAATATATTCTTGAACTTGTTTTATTGAATTATTATGTCATTGTCATCATCCTCATGCTTATATTGTGATGAAAGTCATCTTTGGCTTACATGCATAGATGGACTTGGTATGATTATGACCAGGGATTATTCGGTATAATCATGACCTGTAATGTTATAAATGATGTGGTAAAAGTCCTCAATAGCCTGTAGTGCATTGATTGACAGTTTTTGGTATCATTATGACCAGGGATTATTCGGTATAGTCATGACCATTGATGATTTAATGAATATCCTTGGTCCGTAGTGCAGGGATGACTCGATGATGTGGTTTATTTATTAAAAATTTGAGTCTCGTGATAAAAATTGATGAAAACATTTTAAATCATAGAAGATAGTAGATATCATGCTCTACTTGACTCTTCTAATGGATTGCTTATTCCGCTGTAGTTAAACTTGATGTCTATTGTATTTTATCAGTTTAACATTGTTGAAGACTAATGATAATTTATTCTGCATTATCTTAGTCATAATATTTTTTACTGGGCTAGTTGAGCTCACCCTTTCTTTCACTGTTCTCTTTAGGAAATGAGAACGTAGCCGGGACTAGTTAGGGAACGGAGTGACGGTCCAGATGATAGCATTAGTAGTCCTCACTATTCTGTTAAATAGTGTTACAATAAATGTAATAAGGACTCCATTGAGTGTGGATATTGTCTAGATGACAATATTCTTATTAAAACTCTTAGATTATGTTTTGTCGTATTTTACACGACTGTTGTATAATTAAGTTGTATTTGAATTTTGTACCATGTATTTGGCGACTCAAGATGGGTGATGTATACCTGTTTTGGGGGTGTCACAGTTGGTATCAAAGCTTAGGGGTATGATCCCCGGCTGAGATGTGAGACAAGAACTAGGAGGGGAGAGACGGGGAATTCCTTCGTTAGTATGACCTACCTAAGTTTATTTGGTATTTAATTGGTCGATCAAAGTATAGGGATAATATGTGATATGTTAATTAACCCTTATTTTGTGGTAGTATTTGAAAATGGCATCAATGTTGAGATAAACAATGAAGCACATGAGACCGTTGAGTCACCACAGATTAATGCCCAGGATAATGTGCAACAGGAAGACAATAATCCTCATGTAAACAATAATTCCGATGAAATGGTGAACAATGGGATGTTCAGAGGCTTAATGCAATTCATGCAACATCAGGAGAAAGCAGCTCCTGTCCAAAATGCAGGTGGAAACACTAACAACTCTCGGACGGTCACCGCTAAGTAGTTCAAGGAGCTGGGACCACCAGAGTTTTTTGGAGAGACAAAACCTCTTAAGGCGGAGACGTGGATAAAGCAGATCAACAAGATATTTGATGTCTTGGGATGCTCCGAGGAGCAAAAGGTTCCCTTAGCCACCTTCATGTTGCGAAAGCAGAGGTAGATTCTTGGTGGGAATCAGAAGCGTACTCAACTGCCGCAGACTCAAAATGTCTTGGGAGAAGTTCCAAGAGCTGTTCAATGACAAGTACTTTCCTGAAAGTATTCGTCACATGAAGGAGGTAGAGTTCATCAAGCTTGAGTAAAATAATATGACCGTGGCGCAGTACGAAGCTAAGTTTGCCGAGTTATCTCGGTTTGCATCCCACTTGGTTGATAATGAGGAGAGAATGACGCGGATGTTTCTAAGAGGTTTGAAACCCGAGATACGTCAATACCTAATTTCTCACAAACTGTGTTTGCATTCAGATGTTGTGAATAGGGCTCAGTTATTGGAGCGCGATAATGAGTCAACCCAACCAAGAGAGAGAGCAACCAACAAGTCGATAATACGGTGGTAGCGATCGTGAAATGGTGACAATAAACGTGGAGGAATCAACATGCCAGAAATGATAATCACTTCGGTGGTAATCATAGCCATGACAATAAGAGTGGACATTTCAAGAAGAGGAGATTCAACAAGGTTGGAAAGACATCAGCACCAACACCTGTTGTTAAGGAAGGAGAACGACCACCGGTCGTATATTGCAAATGAAGAGGGAAAGGACACATAAGTCCAAACTGCACGATGCAATCCAAAGCGTGCTATAATTGTGGAAAAGAAGGTCACCTAGCCCAATTTTATCGTGCACCAATGTCAAGTCCAGCTGGGATGGAGGCATCAAAGGGTGTCCCAGACAAGACAAAATCGGTAGTTCAAGGGAGAGCGTTTGTCGTAACCTCCCAAAAAGCGAGGAATCCGAACGAGGTGATCACGGGTAAGCTAATCATAAACTCTAGTGAAGTTTATACTTTATTTGATACCGGTTCTACCCATTCCTTTATTTCTCCTACTTGCGCTCACCGTTTAAATTTGACTCCGGAGAAATTAGACTTTGACTTATCTGTTGAAAATTTGTTGGGAGAAACCTTCATTACATCCACGGTTTATAAGTCTTATTTGATTCAAATCGGTAACCGCATGTTACCTGTCGATCTTATTTCTTTGAAAATACTTGCATTTGATGTGATTTTAGGGGTTGATTGGTTAACTACTCATCATGCTAAAATCGATTATTTATGTAAGGTTATTAGCTTTCATATTCCTAACCAACCTATTATGCAAATTCAAGCAACCAAACCACTAAAATTAATCACTGTCAGATCAAGTCATAAAGTTATTCATTTATTGAAAAACAAATGTCAAGCTTTCTTAGCCCATGTCACGAATTTAAATAAAGATACGTTAGATTTGAATGATATTTCTATTGTTAATAAATTTCTGACGTATTCACGAAGAACTTTCCGGCCTACCCCAGGGCGTGAAATTAAATTTTGTATCGACCTTGAATCCTAAGACAAAACCCATTTCCAAAGCCCCATATCGAATGGCTCCTATTGAACTTCAGGAGTTAAAAACCCAACTACAGGAATTGTTAGACATCAGTTTTATTCATCCTAGTACGTCTCCTTGGGGTGCTCTTGTATTGATTATCGGGAGTTGAATCATGTCACCATCAAAAATTGGTACCCGTTGCCTCGCATTGATGACCTGTTTGACCAATTGCAAGGAGCCAAATTCTTTTCAAAGATTGATCTTCGTTCCGGATATCATCAGTTGAAGATTAAAACTGATGACATTCCAAAGACTGCTTTCAGAACTCGGTACGGGCATTATGAATTCCTAGTCATGTCTTTTGGATTGACTAATGCTCCTGCGGCCTTCATGGATATGATGAACCAAGTATTCAAGGAATATCTGGATCACTTTGTGGTCGTCTTTATTGATGACATCCTCATATACTCCAAAACCCGTGAAGACCATGAGCAACACTTGAGGCTGATACTTCAAAAGCTTCGTGAAAACAAGCTTTATGCCAAGTTAAAGAAATGTGAGTTCTAGCTTTAGGAAATTTCATTCCTTGGGTATACATCACCTATTCTGAGTCGCCAAATACATGGTACAGAATACAATTATAATCTTAAATATACAACATGAGCTGTGAGTTTTAATACAAATATTGTCTTCTAGATAGTATTCAAACTCAAAATAAGTCCTCAATACATTTATTATCACTATTTCATAGAATAGTGAGGACTACTAATGCTATCATCTGGACCGTCACTCTGTTCCTCGACTAGTCCCTGCTACGTTCTCATTTCCTGAAGAGAACAATGAAAGCAAAAGGGTGAGGTCAAATAGCCCAATAAGAAATATTATAACTAAGATAATGCAGAATAAATTATCATTAGTCTTCAACAATGTTAAAATGATAAAATACAATACACATCAAGTTTAACTGCAGCGGAATAAGCAATCCATTAGAAGAGTCAAGTAGAGCATGATATCTAGTATCTTCTATGATTTAAAATGTTTTCATCAAATTTTTTATTTTTTTTATCATTTGAGACTCGACAATAAATAAACCACATCATCGAATCATTTCACACTACGGCCAAGGATATTCATTAAATCATCAATGGTCATGACTATACCTTAGAATAATCCTCGGTCATAATCATACCAAAATTGTCCATCAATGCACTACCTACCAATGAGGACTTTTAACATCATTCGTTACATTACGGTCATGATTATAAGAATAATCCACGGTCATAATCATACCAAGTCCATCTATGAAGCGTAAGCCAAAGATGACTTTCATCACAATATAAGCATGAGGATGATGACAATGATATAAGCAATAATCAAACGAAATCAAATCAAACGAAATCAAGGATAAATATTAAAGACTTTAAATTTATCCAAATATTATCAATCACTTAATAAACTCATAATCTAATATTATTAATATTATAATAATATTTTAATCACTTCTTAAACTTATAAATAATTTATTTCAATTGTTTACACTTTACTAAATAATGCATTTTAATCATTCAAAAATGCCATATTCATAAGATTTCATCACCAATGATCAAATCCCTCGTCAAAAATCTGCATATACCCTATATAGGATTCTCAAGCCATAAAATCCTATTTTTCAATTTTGTTACTTCACATAACATATTTAATTCATTTACTCATAACTAGTTCATTTTCATGAAAAATACCAAATCAGTCCCAAAAATATTTCTTTTCTGGGATTTAGCAGAATATAGTCCCATATTGAACATATATTTTCTCGGAATTTTTAAAATTCATTTACTACTTTTTTCTTATAGCCAAAAGCGCGAATATTTAGACATTTATCATAAATTGTACTTTTGTCCAAAAATTCCGAAATTTCAGAGGTATACTCTGTTATATACATATACTCCCAATAAAAATTTTACCAATTTTGGAATTAACCACAAAGAGTTATAAGGGTTTACTTTTAAAATAGTCTTTTCCCATAAAATCCATAACTCTTAATCTATACATCCAAAAATTGTCATTTTTGGACACAATCTAGAAAACTCATCAAATTATCATTTCAATTTTTTTCAAAATTTTTGAGGGTCAGAAAAATTACGAAACTGCCCCTGGCAGAAACTCCTTTTGAATGAAAATACTATTCATATGAATACAAAGGATCATTTACCATGCATGCGGTAATCAACATAGACAGGTTATTCCAAAAGAATAATAAATAATGGAATAATAGAAGAATTCACCATGCATGCGATAGACCGCACAGACAGGTTATTCTCAACAGAACAATAAAGAATGGAACCAGGTCATGTGTAAACCGCACAGACAGGATATTCCAACAGAATAATAAAGAATGGAACCAAGTTATGTGTAAACCGCACAAACAAGATATTCCAACAAATCATGGAATATTTCACCATGTATGCAGTACTTTGCATTCCTTGGGCACGTAATATCAAATCATGGAATATCTGTTGACCCGGCAAAGATTGAAGCAATTCAAAGCTGGGAGCAACCTAAGTCAGTGATTGAAGTACGTAGCTTTCTCGGCTTAGCTGGTTATTATCGGAGATTCGTAGAAGAGTTTTCTCGAATCCCTAATCCATTAACTCAGCTGACTTGAAAAGATATAAAATTCAGTTGGAGTGAGGAATGTGAAAAGAGTTTTCAAGAACTCAAGAGGAGACTCATTTCAGCACCTGTTCTGACAATACCATCTGGCTCGAAGGAATTTGTCATCTACAGTGATGCTTCTGGCAAAGGGTTAAGATGTGTTCTCATACAACATGGGAAAGTCATAGCCTATGCCTCACGACAACTCAAAGAATATGAGAGGAATTATCCTACTCATGATCTAGAGTTGGCAGCAGTCGTTTTTGCGCTTAAGATTTAGAGGCATTACCTGTATGGAGAGAAGGTGGAGATTTATACGGATCATAAAAGCCTCAAATATTTCTTCACTCAAAAGGAACTCAACATGCGACAACGACGATGGTTTGAGCTGTTGAAAGATTATGATCATACCATCCAATACCATCCTGGAAAAGCGAACGTGGTAGCTGACGCATTGAGTAGAAGATCATATGCGGGTACGAGTGCGATATTGTCAACGCAAAGACCCATTTTGTATGACTTAGAAAGGATGGTGATAGAGTTAAAGAATCCAGGAACCCATATGATGATGCCGAATATACGAGTAGAACCGAATTTAATTGATAAAGTTAAAGCTGCTCAAGCTACAGACCTGGAGCTGATGCGTATGAGGAAGAAAGTGCAAGAAGGTGCTATTCCGGAAGCAAGAATCGATGAAGAAGGAATACTTCAAGTCAACTCCAGACTTTTTGTTCCTAATGACTCTAACTTGAAGTATAAAATCATGATGGAGGCACACAACACACCATTTGCAATCCATCCTGGGAGTACCAAAATGTATTGTGATCTTCGACATACAATTTGGTGGACCAATATGAAGAGAGAGATAGCGGGGTTTATCTCAAGGTATCTAACTTGTCAACGAGTCAAGGCTGAGCATCAAGTGCCAAAAGGTCCATTGCAACCACTTGAAATTCCAGAATGGAAGTGGGAGCACATTACCATGGATTTCGTTACTGGTCTTCCCAAGGTTTCTCAAGGCATAGATGCGATTTGGGTCATTGTTGATAGATTGACCAAGTCTGCTCATTTCTTACTGATACGAGAAACGTATACACTTGAGCATCTTGCTAATATGTATATAAACGAGATTGTAAGATTGCATGGTACGCCAGTATCCATAGTTTCTGATCGAGACCCAAGATTCACTTCAAGATTTTGGGATAGTTTGCAAAAAGCTATGGGCACGGATTTACGATTTAGTTCGGCATATCATCCTCAAACGGATGGGCAGTCGGAAAGGACTATTCAAACTTTTGAAGATTTTTTAAGACTCTGTGTCCTTGACTTCAAGGGAAGATGGGACAAGTTCCATATTTTACTCCACAAAGCAGTATCATGTTGACAATTTGAGCGTTATTGAATTCTAGATAAATTAAATTATATATCTTTAAAATTTATCCTTGAACTTGTTTTATTGAATTATTATGTCATTGTCATCATCCTCATGTTTATATTGTTATGAAAGTCATCTGTGGCCCGTAGTTCATAGATGGACTTGGTATGATTATGACCAGGGATTATTCGGTATAATCATGACCGTAATGTTATAAATGATGTGGTAAAAGTCCTCATTGTCCCGTAGTGTATTGATGGACAATTTTTGGTATGATTATGGCCATGGATTCTCTACGGGCAAGGGTGAAAAGATGAATTGTTTTATGGCATGATCATGACCGTTGATGAAAACACGATTATCTTTGGTCCGTAGTGCATGGATAATTCGTGGTCGTAATACTAAAGAATATCATTGGCCCGTAGTGCAGGGATGATTCGATGATGTGGATTATTTATTAAGCTGAGTCTCAGCGATAAAATTAATGATAAAACTTTTAAATCATAGAAGATAGTAGATTTTATGCTCTACTTGAACATCCCATCGTTCATCATCTCATCGGTGTTGTTATTTACCTAAGGATTATTGTCTTCCTGTTGTACTTTATCCTGGGTATTGATCGTTGGTGACTCAATGGTCTCATGTGCTTCATTGTTGATCTCAATATTTTCAGATGCCATTTTCCAACACTGTCACAAAATAAGGGTTAATTAACATATCACATATTATCCATACACTCTGACCGACCAATTAAATACCAAATAAACTTAGGTAGGTCATACTAGCGAAGGAATTTTATGTCTCTCCCCTCCTAGTTATTGTCTCACATCTCAGCCAGGGATCATATCCCTAAGCTTTGATACTAAGTTGTGACGCCCCAAGCGGTATACATCACCCATCTTGAGTCGCCAAATACATGGTACAAAATTCAAATACAACTTAATTATACAACAGTCGTGTAAAATATGACAAAACATAATCTAAGAGTTTTAATAAGAATATTATCATCTAGGCAATATCCACACTCAATGGAGTCCTCATTATATTTATTGTCACACTATTTAACAGAATAATGAGGACTACTAATGCTATCATCTGGACCGTCACTTCGTTCCCCAACTCATCCTAGATATATTCTCATTTCCTGAAGAGAACAGTGAAAGAAAGGGTGAGCTCAACTAGCCCAGTAAGAAATATTATGACTAAGATAATGCAGAATAAATTATCATTAGTCTTCAACAATTTTAAACTGTTAAAATACAATGGACATCAAGTTTAACTGCAGCGGAATAAGCAATCCATTAGAAGAGTCAAGTAGAGCATGATATCTACTATCTTCTATGATTTAAAATATTTTCATCAATTTTTATCGCTGAGACTCAGCTTAATAAATAAACCACATCATCGAGTCATCCCTGCACTACGGGCCAAGGATATTCATTAAATCATCAATGGTCATGACTATACCGAATAATTCCTGGTCATAATCATACCAAAAATTGTCCATTAATGCACTACAGGCCACTGAAGACTTTTACCACATCATTTATAACATTACAGGTCATGATTATACCGAATGATCCCCGGTCATAATCATACCAAGTCCATTAATGCACGTAAGCCAAAGATGACTTTCATCACAATATAAGCATGAGGATGATGACAATGATATAAGCATTAATCAAACGAAAATAAGGATAAATATTAAAGACTTTAAATTTATCCAAATATTATCAATCACTTAATAAACTCATCATCTAATATTATTAATATTATAACAATATTTTAATCACTTTTAAACTTATAAACAATTTATTTCAATTGTTTACACTTTACCAAATAATGCATTTTAATCATTCAAAAATGCCATACTCATAAGATTTCATCACCAATGATCAAATCCCTCATCAAAAATTTGCATATACCCTATATAGGATTCCCAAGCCATAAAATCCTATTTTTCAATTTTGTTACTTCACATAACATATTTAATTCATTTACCCATAACTAGTTCATTTTCATGAAAAATACCAAATTTGTCCCAAAAATATTTCTTTTCTGGGATTTAGCATAATATAGTCCCATATTGAACATATATTTTTCTCGGAATTTTTAAAATTCATTTACTATTTTTCATATTACCAAAACTGCCGAATATTTAGACATTTATCATAAATTGTACTTTTGTCCAAAAATTCTGTAATTTACAGGGTATACTCCTATTATATACATGTACTCCCAATAAATATTTCACCAATTTTGGAGTTAACCACAAGGAGTTATAAGGGTTTACTTTTAAAATAGTCTTTTCCCATTAAATTCATAACTCTTAATCTATACATCCAAAAATTGCCATCTTTGGACACAATATAGAAAACTCATCAAATTATCATTTCAAATTTTTCCGAATTTTTGAGGGTCGAGAAAATTACGTAAAGCGCAAATGGATTTTCTCCTCCGTATGCAGTAATCCACAATGACGAGATCATTTCTACAATTTAATAAGGAATGAATACAAATGATCATTCACCATGTATGCGGTAATCCACATAGACAAAGTTATTCTAATAGAATAATAAAGAATGGAATAAT
Organism: Panax ginseng; assembly: GCA_020205605.1. NCBI lineage: Eukaryota > Viridiplantae > Streptophyta > Magnoliopsida > Apiales > Araliaceae > Panax > Panax ginseng. Next base: position 41,115,058 of record CM035131.1, read on the forward strand.
GGAAAAATTCACCATGCATGCTATAGATTGCAGCATGCATTATTCCCAAATGTAATAATAAAGAATGGAACCGGTCATGCGTAATCCAAGATAAGCGAGGATATTCTAATGTAATAATAAAGAATAGAATAACAACAGAATTCACCGGGCATGCGATAAAGCGCGCAGACATGCATTATTATTCTAATGAATAATAAAGAATGGAACTGTGTCATGCGTAATCCATGCATGCATGAGGATATTCTAACGAGAATAATAAAGAATCTTAGGCAAGTCAATACGTAATCCGCATGCATATGGTATTCCAACATAATAATAAAGAATGGAATAATAGAAGAATTTCACCATGTATGCGAAAGATTTGCATCAAAGTTATTCCAACATAATAATAAGGAATGGAATAACAATAGCTCTCTTCATAAATACGAAAGAAATAATACTCCTTACCTCAGAAGGAAACTGGATACTGGAGTAGAGAGGTAGCGGACTTCTCTTCTTCTTTCTCTCTATAATTTCTCTCTATAATAATTGCTCTAAAGCTTTAGTGAATTGGTGAGAAATGAAGGAACAATGAGCTTCTATTTATAAGAAAATATAGTTTCGATAATTGCACGTTTTGGGGCTCGAAATATTACAGTACAATACCTCCAACTTTTCTTTCATTTTTAATTTAGTCCTGCAAGTATTATCAAACTTGCACCACCTCCCCTAATAGTAAATAATGTGAATCAATAGTTCAATCACGTGAATCAATAGTTATAATCATGTGAAAATACGAAAATACGAATTACAGTATAGTACCTCCATCTATACCTCCATTTTTAACTTAGTCATGCAAGTATTATTAATCTTACACCAACTTCCCTAATAGTACAAGAATGTGAATCAATAGTACACACAGGTGAACAAATAGTTATAATCATGTGAATTAATAGCAATTAATTACTCATGTATCCGATTAATTACCCGACTGGTCAGTATAACTTCCAGACATCAATTAATATCGAAATAAATGTCGATTTCCACTAACACCAATAATTCCAACACAATGGATCTATCAATTTTATCTTTAATCAACACGAACTTATTCATCATTAATATTATGACTCACAATATTTAACAACTAGGTCGTTCCTTGGAAAGAGGGGGCTTTCCAATAAGAATTTTTCCTTATTGGCGCGCAATTAGATGACCAAACCTCTCCTTGACAGAACTTCTAGACATTGTAAATATTTCAATTTAATAATATGAATAACTTTGTCGTCTCAATTATTGATTTAATAATATATAAAATATTATTTAGATGATACTGTGACAATAATCAAATCAATAATATGAGAGATATGATGCAGCAATTACTGTAGCAATAATTGAGTATAACTGAGTGACTTCTTACGTAAGCATAAATAATCAATACTGTGTGCTACTATGCAACCACGCGTATGACTGTACTTTTACTACTGGTAGTTCAACAGTTTTAACGGTAACACTTTCGCCATTATTTTTAATAAAAGATAATTCTGTCGTTTTCTTACTACGATGATAACCAACGTGGGGGAAATTATCATGCCAAGAATGGTAACCACTTCGGTGGTAATCATGGCCAAGATAATAGAAGTGGAAATTTCAAAAAGAGAAGGTTCAATAACGATGGAAAGACAGCAACACCAGCACCTGTTTCCAAAGAAGAAGAACGACCACCGATCGTATGTATCAAATGCGGACAGGAGGGACACATCCGTCCAAACTGTACGCAACAACCCTAAGCGTGTTTCAATTGCGGAAGAGAAGGTCACCTAGCTCGATTTTATCGTGTAGTGAAGTCAAGTCCAGCTGGGATAGTGACGCCAAAGGATGTCCCAGACAAATTAAAGCCGGTAGTTTAAGTGAGAGCGTTTGTCGAGGAACCCGAACGAAGTTATTACGGGAAAGTTAATCAAAACTATTGCATAGTCTCCTATTTGCGCTCAACGTTTAAATTTAACTTCGGAGAAATTAAACTTTGACTTATCTGCTGAAACTCCGTTAGGAGAAATCTTCATTTCATGTGTTATCCAAGTCTTGGATGAGAGTCACAGCTTTTAAATGATATTTCTAGCGTTAATAAATTTCCTGACGTATTCCCTGAAGACTTCTTAACCTACCCCAGAGCGTGAAAGTAAATTTTGTATTGACCCCAATACAAAACCCATTTCTAAAACCCTCAAATATTTCTTCACCCAAAACGAACGTAACATGAGCTGAAGACGTTGGCTCGAGCTGTTGAAGATTACGATTATACCATTCAATACCATCTTGGGATAAGCGAACATTTTAGCCGACGTGTTGAGTAGAGGATCGTATGTGTTTACGAGTTCAAATATACAAACCTACGTGAAAATAACGAATATACGATTAGAACCGACTTTAAACGATAAAGCTACAGACCCGGAGATGATGAATACGAAGAAGATGGTTCAAGAAGGCGATATTCTAGAAGCAAGAGTCAATGAAGACGGCCCATTTGAAATCCTCGATCGAGTAGGAACTGTGGCCTATAGACTCGCCTTAATGCCAAGTATGTCGCGTGTTTTTCACGTATTGATGTTACGTAAATATGTGGACGACCCGAACCACATTATTTATTTAGAACCGGATGAGATAGCGGAAGATTTAACGTATGAAGAGGTACCTGTTAAAATCTTGGATAAGAAGGAATATATTATACGCTCAAAGGTTATACCTCAAGAGTTAGAATCTGATGAAGTGTCCTCATCTGTTCGGCATACCAGGTACGTACGTAAATTTCAAGGGCAAAATTTCATAAGGAAGAGAGATTGTGAGACCCCAAAATTTATGAATAAATATTTAATTTTCTCGAAATATTTTTTTTATGTTATGGTGTGGATTTGAGATAATGTTATAGTTGTGGGTAATATTTATAAATTTTGAAAAGTAAGCAAGTGGTTATAAAATATTCGATTGGTCGGGGAATATTCTTTTTGTTAGGGAATATCCGTACGACGACACAATCATTGGTGGACCCCACAACGGATTTATTGTCAGAATGAAAAAACAACAGAAATATCTTTTTATGAAAATAACGGCGAAAGTTTTACCGTTAACTGTTGAACTACCCTTAGTAAAAAAGTACGATGAATGGCGTGTGGTTGCATAAGAAAGCACACGGTATTGATTATTGGTGCTACGTGAGAAGTCACTCGTTTTACTCAATAATTATTACTGATAATTATTTATTCAATATTTTATTTTATTGATTCAATAATTCTTTGCGTTGATATTTTATATTATTGTTGTTTCAATAATTGTCACTGCACAGTATTTCCCATTATCAAATCAATAATTCATATTATTTGAAAAATATTATTAGATATCATTATTGGAAATGTCTAGAAAGCTCTGTCAAGGAGATGTTTGGTCACCTAATTGCGCACCAGTAAGGAGAAATCCTTATCGGAAATCCCCCTCTTTCCTGGGAACGGCCTGGTTGTCATTATTGTGATTCTGTAATATTATTTGTGATTAATTAATTATTGATTTATATTATAAGGAAATATTTATTTTATGTGGACATAAATGATAGATAGGAAAATATTTATTTTATGTGGTTATAATTGAAGGAATTAATGTTGAGGTATTTTATCAGTATTTTATCGGATTTGAGGTATTAAAAACTCAAATCGGTGTTCTTAAAGCTCTACTGCGTGAGTTATAATTTAATCCAACCGTTGGGTCGTTGTGATTTTTGGATATGTTATGCATATATAAGTTGAGTATATGTCCAAAAATTTGGAACCGTTATTTGTTATGAATTTTAAGAGATATTGAAAATCGTTCGTTTGTGGATTTCGGATATTTTCTGTTTGGAATTTGGACAAACTTTCTTCTGCAAAGTTGTAGAGAATTCGATTTCGTGTGGAATGGATATAAAATTTGTATTTTTCTGATAAAAGGGCTATTTATTATAAATTTTTGAAGTTTCGGAAATTAAAATATTTTTATTTAAATGTGGGCCCCACTTTTGGTTGTTGGGGAAGATGGCTGATTTTTGGTGGGACCCACTTGTGGTGGCTGAATTTTTATTCAAAGCATGCATGCGTAGAAATAATAATAATATTATTTTATTATTTAGTCTCCTATGGTGTTCTAGCATTTTCCTATAAATAGGCGCTTAGGTTTGAATTGAAAAGCACACCAAAAACAAGTTTTCTTTCTCTCTATATTATCGAGCGTATTTTTGTGAGTATTTAGATACTTTGAGAGTTGCTATGCAGTGCACATTTCCTTCAGCTTTACATCCGATATTCCGATCAGAACTACTGTTATTTTAAGGTAAGGGATGTTATTTTTTTCGTAAATGATATTATTTTCTTCAATATCATTATGCCGAAATATTGATATGAATTTTATTGTGGAATTTCCACATTTTGTGTTGGGGTTACTATTCACATATACGGCATTATTCACGTATACGACACTATTCATAAATACGGCACTATTCACCGAAAAATAAAATTTTCTCTTTTTCGTCCCAGATGTCTATTATGGTTACTATATTTGATTGTATCCATATTTTGATCTTCATTCTTGAATTTTACTCCATTATTGTTTAATATGGAATATTATTTTCGTTCAACAGTAGTAAGGGATGTTATTTTTGTTCAATATTCGCTTGAAATAATATTTTCTTCCATACTCTGTAGTATGTAAGTAATATTATTTCGTTTCAGATTTCAAATTCTATACTCGTTTTGTTAAAGTTTTGGCTTCTATACTCCATGAAATTAGTAGAATATCCTTGATATTTGCGCTTCATCCAGTATCTTTTCATGAAAATATTATTCTGTACATTCTTGATAAGTTTTAACTTTTTCATGTCGGAGTACTATTCACGGGGTTACTATTCCCGAAGTACTATTCATGGGATACTATTCACTCGAGTACTATTCACCCAGGGGACTATTCATGATAAAAATTGATTCATTTTTTGTCCAAATTATTTTTTGTATAATATTATTTTTGAATTTTACTCCACAAAGCAGTATCATGTTGACAATTTGAGCATTATTGAATTCTGGATAAATTAAATTATAAATCTTTAAAATTTATCCTTAAACTTGTTTTATTGAATTATTATGTTATTGTCATCATCCTCATGCTTATATTGTTATGAAAGTCATCTGTGGCCCGTAGTGTATAGATGGACTTGGTATGATTATGACCAAGGATTATTCAGTATAATCATGACTGTAATGTTACAAATGATGTGGTAAAAGTCCTCATTGGCCCGTAATGCATTGATGGACAGTTTTTGGTATGATTATGGCCATGGATTCTCTTCGGCCAAGGGTGCAAAGATGAATTGTTTTATGGCATGATGATGACCATTGATGAAAACACGATTATCTTTGGCCCGTAGCGCATGGATAATTCGTGGTCATGATACTAAAGAATATCCTTGGCCCGTAGTACAGGGATGATTCGATGATGTGGATTATTTATTAAGCTGAGTCTCAGCGATAAAATTGATGATAAAACTTTTAAATCATAGAAGATAGTAGATTTTATGCTCTACTTGACTCTTCTAATGGATTGATTATTTCGCTGCAGTTGTTGATCTAAAACTTGTTGTCTATTATATTCTATCAGTTGTTATACTGTTGAAGGCTAAGGATAATTTATTCTGCATTATCTTAGTCATAATATTTCTTACTGGGCTAGTTGAGCTCACCCTTTCTTTCAATGTTCTCTTCACGAAATGAGAATATAGTTGGGACTAGTCGGGGAATGGATTGACGGTCCAGATGTTTGCATTAGTAGTCTTCACTATTCTGTGAAATAGTGTGATAATAAATGTATTGAGGACTTATTTTGAGTTTGAATACTGTCTGGAGACAATATTCATTTTAAAACTCTCCATTTATGTTTTGTCGTATGTCACCACGACAGTTGTATTATTAAGTTGTATTTGAATTTTGTACCATGTATTTGGCGACTCAAGATGGGTGATGTATACCTGTTTTGGGGGCGTCACATAAACAATGCAAACAATATATACTGCATAATTATCCATTCTCAATCAAAATATATACCAAATTTTAGCCCCAAATTTCAGCCTCAAATCCAAATTTCAGTCAAATATATAACAAATTTTTAATCCTATACCAATTTTCAACCTCAAATCCAATTGCCAAAGCGAAATTGATGCACATACAGTAACCAATTAAGGAATTTACCAATTTTCAGACTCAAATAAATATATACATGCAATATAAAAATTATTCAATCTACTGATTTTGTACATCATCAAAATGAAACAATATTTGAACTCATACCTTTTGGAGCTAATAAACTATCGATTGTGTGGTGGTGGTGGTCGGCGGCTGGAATTGGAAATGGGTGGCAGTTGGAGGTGGCTCTTGATGGTGGTGGTGGTGGTGGTCGGTGGCTGGAGGAAGAAGGCAGAGAACTAAGATGGTGGTGGTGGTGGTCGGCGGCGGCTAGAGGTGGTGGTGGGTGGCAACTAGAGGTAGTGGTAGGTGGCGCCTAGCGGTGGGGGGATAGAGAACTGATCCCAAGAAGAGGGCGCGCAGCTGGTCGACGGTGGAGGTGTTGGTGGGTGGCAGGTGGGCATCGGAGATGAGAGTGAGAGAGGAGTGTAAGACCCCAATTTTTATGAATAAAGATGAATTTTCAATAAATATCATTTTTGAATATTATGGAGTAAATTTGTTATAATGTTATAGTTGTGGGTAATATTTAGAAATTTTGAAAAGTATGCAAGTTGTTATATAATATTCGATTGGTCGGGGAATATTCGTTTTAACAGGGAATATTCATACGATGACACAATTATTAGTGGACTTATTAATGAAATTATTGTCGGATTGAGAAAAGCGACAAAAATATTTTTTATGAAAATAATAAATGGAAGTTTTACCATTAACTGTTGTTGAAACACGGTGTTAAAGTAAAAATACGATGTCTGGCGTGGTTGCATAATAGCACTACGGTATTGATTATTGATGCTTACGTAAGAAGTCACTTAGTTTTGTTCAATTATTACTACGAAGAATTGTTGCATAGTATCTCACGTTATTTGATTCAATTATTGTCGATATTTTATATATTATTAAATCAATAATTGAGATAACAAAGTTATTAATATTATTATTTGCAATATTAACGATGTCTAGAAGTTACGCAAAGAGAGATTTGGTCACCTAATTGTGCTTGATAGGGAGAAATCCTTATTGAAAGCCCTCTTTCCTAGGAGCGACACAGGTCGATTAATATTGTGAATTATAATAATGATGATAAATATTGTTAAATATATTGAAGTATCTTTTTATGAAGTCACGGAAGTTTATATATATATATATATATATTATATAAATTTTGTTTTATTAGTATTATTAATGTAATAAAGCAGAAAAGCTTTTTTATATAAGCGTAATACTTTTATAAAGTTAATTATTTTATTAGATTTTAAATAATATATATATATATTATATTTTATTGCATAGTATCCTTTCTATTTTTTATAAATAGGATGCTTAGTTAGAATTGAAATCACACCGTAAGTTCAAAGAATTCTTCTTCTATAATCTTGGCGTATTTCTTTAGAGTTTAAGAAAGCTTTGAGCGTAGTGCAAGTTTTCTTCAAGTATATCTCATTCTACCCATCAAGTACTCTTCTCTATAAGGTAAGGGTATTATTCTTTCGTATTCATGAAGAGAACTTATGTTATTCCATTCCTTATTATTCAGGTTGGAATAACTTTCAGTATATCTAATACCACATACATGGTGAAATTCTTCATTATTCCATTCCTTATTATTATGTTGGAATAACACATACATGCTGATACCGCATACATGGTGAAATTCTTTTGTTATTCCATTCTTTATTATTCATTGGAATATCTCATGCGTATGTATTATTGTATTTGACCGGTTCCATTATTTATTATTCTATTGGAATAACCTGTCTGTGCGGTCTATCACATGCCTAGTGAAGTCTTTTGTTTTTCCATTCTCTATTATTCTGTTAGAATATCCTGTTTGTGCGTTTACACATGACCTGGTTCCATTATTTATTATTCTGTTGGAATATCCTATCTGTGCGTTTACGCATGACCTGGTTCTATTATTTATTATTCTGTTGGAATAACTTGTCTGTGCGGTCTATCGCATGCATGGTGAATTCTTCTGTTATTCCATTCTTTATTATTCTGTTGGAAAAACTTGTCTATGTGGAGTACCACATGCATGGTGAATGACCCTTCGTATTCATTTCTTATTAAATTGTAGAAATGATCTGTCGACATGGATTACCGCATGGCGGGTGAAAATCCATTTGCAGTTTCATATATTCTATGATACTCATTTGGTTAAAATTTTGGCTTCTATTCTCCATGAAATTAGTGGAATATCCTTGATATTTACGCTTCATCCAGTATCTTTTCATGAAAATATTCTTACGAGCATTCTTGAATTTTACTCCCTGGCGATGTATCATGTTGACAATTTGGACATTATTGAGTTCAGGATAAATTAACTTATAAATCTTTAAAATTTATTCTTGAACTTGTTTTATTGAATTATTATGTCATTGTCATCATACTCATGCTTATATTGTGATGAAAGTCATCTTTAGCTTACATGCATAGATGGACTTGGTATGATTATGACCAGGGATTATTCGGTATAATCATGACCTATAATGTTATAAATGATGTGGTAAAAGTCTTCAGTGGCCTGTAGTGTATTGACGGACAGCTTTTGGTATGATTATGACCAGGGATTTTTCGGTATAGTCATGACCATTGATAATTTAATGAATATCCTTGGCCCGTAAAGCAGGGATGACTCGATGATGTGTTTTATTTATTAAGCTGAGTCTCAACGATAAAAATTGATGAAAACATTTTAAATCATAGAAGATAGTAGATATCATGCTCTACTTGACTCTTCTAATGAATTGCTTATTCCGCTGCAATTAAACTTGATGTCTATTGTATTTTATCAGTTAAACATTGTTGAAGACTAATGATAATTTATTCTGCATTATCTTAGTCATAATATTTCTTACTGGGCTAGTTGAGCTCACCCTTTCTTTAACCTGTTCTTTTAGTGAAATGAGAGCGTGGCAGGACTAGTCGACATTTAAGCGGAGTGATGGTCCGGATGATAGTATTAGTAGTCCTCACTATTCATTAAATAAGTGTGACAATAAATGTATTGAAAACTCCTTTGAGTGTGGATATTGTCTAGATGACAATATTCTTATTAAAACTCTAAATTTATGTTTTGTCGTATTTTACACGACTGTTGTATAATTAGTTTGTATTTGTATTCAGTACCTTGTATCTGACGACCCAAGATGGGTGATGTGTACCTATTTTGGGGGCGTCACAGTTGGTATCAAAGCTTAGAGATATGATCCCTGGCTGAGATGTGAGACAAGAACTAGGAGGGGAGAGACGGGGAATTCCTTCGCTAGTATGACCTACCTAAGTTTATTTGGTATTTAATTGGTCGGTCAGAGTATAGGGATAATATGTGAGATATTAATTAACCCTTGTTTTGTGGCAGTATTTGAAAATGACATCCGAGAATGTTGAGATAAGCAATGAAGCACATGAGACCGTTGAGTCACCAACGATCAATGCCCAGGGTAATGTGCAATAGGAAGACAATAATCCTCATGAAAACAATAACACCGATGAAATGGTGAACGATGGGATGTTCAGAGGCTTTATGCAATTAATGAAACATCAGGCGAGAGCGGCTCCTATCCAAAATGCAGGTGAAAACACTGACAACTCTCGGACGGTCACCGCTAAGCAGTTCAAGGAGCTGGGACCGCCAGAGTTTTTTGGAGAGCCAAAACCACTTAAAGCGGAGACGTGGATAAAGCAGATTAACAAGATATTTGATGTCTTGGGATGCTCCGAGGAGCAAAAGGTTCTCTTTACCACCTTCATGTTGCGTACAGAGGCAGATTACTGGTGGAAATTTGTAAAGCGTACTCAACCTGCCGCACTGAAGATGTCTTGGGAGAAGTTCCAAGAATTATTCAATGACAAGTACTTTCCTGAAAGTATTCGTCACATGAAGGAGGTGGAGTTCATCAAGCTTGAGCAAAACAATATGACCAAGGCGCAGTACGAAGCTAAGTTTGCCGAGTTATCTCGGTTTGCGTCCCACTTAGTTGATAATGAGGAGAGAATGACGCGGATGTTTCTAAGAGGTTTGAAACCCAAGATACATCAATACCTTATCCCAAGATGTCAGCAAAGATGGAAAGACGTCAGCACCAGCACCCGCTGTTAAGGAAGGAGAACAACCGCCGGTCGTATGTTACAAATGTAGAGGGGAAGGACACATAAGTCTAAACTGCACGATGCAGTCCAAAGCATGTTATAATTATAGAAAAGAAGGTCACCTAGCCCGATTTTATCGTGCACCAAAGTCAAGTCCAGCTGGGATGGAGGCATCCAAGGGTTTCCCAGATAAGACAAAGTCGGTAGTTCAAGGGAGAGCGTTTGTCGTAACCTCCCAAAAAGCAAGGAATCCGAATGAGGTAATCACGGGTAAGCTAATCATAAACTCTTGCGAAGTTTATACTTTATTTGATACCTGTTCTACCCATTCCTTTATTTCTCCTACTTGCGCTCAACGTTTAAATTTGACTTCGGAGAAATTAGACTCTAATTTATCTGTTGAAACTCCATTGGGAGAAACTTTCATTACATCCACGGTTTATAAGTCTTATTTGATTCAAATCGGTAACCGCATGTTACCTGTCGATCTTATTTCTTTGAAAATACTTGCATTTGATGTGATTCTAGGGATTGATTGGTTAACTACTCATCATGCAAAAATTGATTATTTTCGTAAGGTTATTAGCTTTCATATTCCTAACCAACCTATTATGCGAATTCAAGAAACAAAACCATTAAAATCCATCACTGTCATCTCAAGCCATAAAGCTATTCGTTTATTGAAAAACGGATGTCAAGCTTTCTTAGCTCATGTCACGGATCTAAACAAAAATATCGAGTTTTGAATGATATTTCTATTGTTAATGAATTTCTGGCGTATTCGAAAGAACTTCCGGCCTACCCTAGAGTGTGAAATTGAATTTTGTATCGACCTTGAACCCAGACAAAACCCATTTCCAAAGCCCCATATCGAATGGCTCTATTGAACTTGAGGAGTTAAAGACCCAACCGCAAGAATTGTTAGACATCGGTTTCATTAAATCCCAAGACGTCTCCTTGGGGTGCTCTGTTCTATTCGTGAAGAAGAAAGATGGGAGTATGCGATTTTGTATTGATTATCAGGAGTTGAACCATGTCACTATCAAAAATAGATATCCATTGCCTCGCATTGATGACCTATTTAACCAATTGCAAGGCGCTAAATTTTTTTCAAAGATTGATCTTCGTTCCGGATATCACCAATTAAAGATTAGAACCGATGACATTCCAAAGACGGCTTTCAGAACTCGGTACGGGCATTATGAATTCCTAGTCATGTCTTTTGGATTGACTAATGCTCCTACTGCCTTCATGGATATGATGAACTGAGTATTCAAGGAACATTTAGATCACTTTGTGGTCGTCTTTATTGATGACATTCTCATATATTCCAAAAGCCGTGAAGATCATGAGCAACACTTGAGGCTGATACTCCAAAAGCTTCGTGAAAACAAGCTGCCAAGTTGAAGAAATATGAGTTCTGGCTTGAGGAAGTAGCATTCCTTGGGCACGTAGTATCAAGTCATGGAATATCCATTGACAAAGAAAGATTGAAGCAATTCAAAAGCAGGAGCAACCTAAATCGATGATCGAAATCGTAGCTTTCTCGGTTTAATTTGGTTATTATCGGAGATTCGTGGAAGGATTTTCTCGAATCGCTACTCTATTAACTCGGTGACTCAGAAAGATACAAAGTTTGGTTGGAGCAAAGAATGTGAGAAGAGTTTTCAAGAACTCAAGAGAAGACTCATTTCAAAGACTGTTCGGACAATACCATCGCTCGAAGGATTTGTCATCTCTGATGATGCTTGAGGCAAAAGGGTTAGGATGTGTTCTCATGCAACATGGGAAAGTCATAGCCTATGCCTCTCGAAAACTCAAAGAATATGAGAGGAATTATCCTACTCATGATCTAGAGTTGGCAGTTGTTGTCTTCGCACTTAAAATTTGGAGACATTACTTGTATGGGGAGAAAGTGGAGATATTTACGGATCATAAAAGCCTCAAATACTTCTTCACTTAAAAGGAACTCAACATGCGACAATGACGTTGGCTTGAACTGTTGAAAGATTATGATCATACCATCCAATACCACTCTGGAAAAGCGAACGTGGTAGCTGACGCATTGAGTAGAAGATCATATCGCGGAATGCGAGTGCATTATTGTCAATGCAAAGGCCCATTTGTATGACTTACAAAGGATGGAGAAAGAGTTAAAGACTCCAGGGACCCATGTGATGATGGGCAAATATACGAGTAGAACCGACTTTAATCGATAAAGTTAAAGCCGCTCAAGCTACGGACTCTAGAGGTGACGCGCGTATGAGGAAGAAAGTGCAAAAAGGTGCTATGCCGGAAGCAAGAATCGATGAAGAAGGAATACTTCGAGTCAACTCCAGACTTTGTGTTCCTAATGACCTTGATTTAAAGTATAAAATCATGATGGAGGTGCACAACACACCGTTTGCAATCCATCCTGGGAGTACCAAAATGTATCGTAATCTTCGTCATACATTTTGGTGGAGCAATATGAAGAGAGAGATAACACTGTTTATCTCAAGGTGTCTAACTTGTCAATGAGTCAAGGCAGAGCATCAAGTGCCAAAAGGTCCATTGCAACCACTTGAAATTCCAAAATGGAAGTGGGAGCACATTACCATGGATTTCGTTACTGGTCTTCCCAAGGTTTCTCAAGGCATAGATGCAATTTGGGTCATTGTTGATAGATTGACCAAGTCTGCTCACTTCTTACCAATACGAGAAACTTATACACTTGAACGTCTTGCTCGTATGTACATAAACGAGATTGTAAGACTGCACAGTATGCCAGTATCCATAGTTTCTGATCGAGACCCAAGATTCACTTCAAGATTTTGGGTTAGTTTGCAAAAAGCTATGGGCACGGATTTACGATTTAGTTCGGCATATCATCCTCAGACGAACGGACAATCAGAGAGGACTATTCAAACTCTTGAAGATTTATTAAGACTCTGTGTCTTTGACTTCAAGGAAAGTTGGGACAAGTTCTTACCATTGGTGGAGTTTTCCTACAACAACAGCTATCAAACAAGTATTGGCATGGCTCCATTCGAAACGTTGTATAGAAGAAAGTGTCGTTCTCCAGTATGCTGGGGTGAGGTGGATGAAGCAACGTTGTTGGGACCGCAGTTAGTACGTATGACTACAGAAAAGATTCAAACGATCTGACAACGTATAAAAATCTCAAAAGATCAACAAAAGAGTTATGCTGATCTTCATCGAAAAGACGTGGAATTCGATATTGGAGATCATGTGTTGTTACGTGTTGCTCCATGGAAAGGAGTTACGAGATTTGGAAAGAGAGGAAAGCTCAATCCTCGATTCATTGGCCCATTTTTAATCCTCGATCGAGTAGGAAATGTGGCCTATAGACTCGCTTTACCGCCAAGTATATCTCGTGTTCATAACATTTTTCATATATCCATGTTACGTAAATATATGAAAGACCCAAACCACATTATTGAGTTAGAACCGGACGAAATAGCGGAAAATTTAACGTATGAAGAGATTTCTGTTCAAATTTTGGATAAGAAGGAACATATTCTACACTCTAAGGTTGTACCTCAAGTCAAGGTTTTGTGGAGAAACCACGATGTTGAGGAAATGACCTGGGAGTTAGAATATGAAATAAAATCAAGATATCCTTACCTCTTCGACATACTAGGTATGTACCCTAATTTCGAGGGCAAAATTTCATAAGAAGGGGAGGTTGTAAGACCCCAACTTTTATGAATAAAAATGAATTTTCAATAAATATCATTTTTGAATATTATGGAGTAAATTTGATATAATGTTATAGTTATGGGTAATATTTAGAAATTTTGAAAAGTATGCAAGCTGTTATATAATATTCGATTGGTCGGGGAATATTCATTTTAACAGGGAATATTCGTACGACGACACAATCATTGGTGGACCCCAAAAACGGAATTATTGTAGGATTGAGAAAACGACAAAAATATTTTTATGAAAATAACGGCGGAAGTTTTACCATTAACCTCATTGAAACAGTAGGTGTTAAAAAATGCGAGAATACGTGGTTGCATAATTGCACACGGTATTGATTATTGATGCTTATGTGAGAAGTCACTCAGTTTTGTTCAATTATTGTTACATTAATTATTGCATAGTATCTCACGTTATTTGATACAATTATTGTCAATATTTTATATATTATTAAATCAATAATTGAGATAACAAAGTTATTAATATTATTATTTAAAATATTAACGATGTCTAGAAGTTCTACCAAGAAGAGGTTTGGTCACCTAATTGCGCGCCAATAGGGAGAAATCCTTATTGGAAAGCCCCATATTTCCTGGGAACGACCTGGTCGATTAATATTGTGAATTATAATAATGATGATAAATGTTGTTAAATATATTGAGGTGTTTTTTTATAAAGTCACGGAAGTTTATATATATATATATATATATAAATTTTGGTTTATTAGTATTATTAATGTAATAAAACAGAAAAGCTTTTTATATAAAACAGAATACTTTTATAAAGTTAATTATTTTATTAGATTTTAAATAAAATATATATATATATATTATATTATATTTTATTGCATAGTATCCTTTTTATTTTTCTATAAATAGGATGCTTAGTTAGAATTGAAATCACACCAGAAGTTCAGAGAATTCTTCTTCTATAATCTTAAGCGTATTTCTTTAGAGTTTAAGAAAGCTTTGAGCGTAGTGCAAGTTTTCTTCAAGTATATCCCCGCCCTACCCATCGAAGTACTCTTCTCTATAAGGTAAGGGGTATTATTCTTTCGTATTCATGAAGAGAACTTATGTTATTCCATTCCTTATTATTCAGTTGGAATAACCTGTATATGCGAAGTACCACATACATGGTGAAATTCTTCTGTTATTCCATTCCTTATTATTATGTTGGAATAACCTGTCTATGCGAAGTACCGCATACATGGTGAAATTCTTTTGTTATTCCATTCTTTATTATTACATTTGGAATATCTGCGTCTGCGTATTATGACACGTATGACACAGTTCCATTATTTATTATTACATTGGAATAACTCATCATCGCGATCTATCACATGCCTAAAGTGAAGTCTTTTGTTTTTCCATTCTCTATTATTACATTTGAATATATCATGTACGTGCTTTTACACATGACCTGGTTCCATTATTTATTATTCTGTTGGAATATCCTATCTGTGTGTTTACACATGACCTGGTTCCATTATTTATTATTCTATTGGAATAACCTATCTGTGCGGTCTATCGCATGCATGGTGAATTCTTCTGTTATTCTATTCTTTATTATTTTGTTGGAAAAACATGTCTATGTGGATTACCACATGCATGGTGAATGACCCTTCGTATTCATTTCTTATTAAATTGTGGAAATGATCTGTCTACGTGGATTACCGCATAGCGGGTGAAAATCCATTGCAGTTTCATATATTCTATAATACTCATTTGGTTAAAATTTTGGCTTCTATACTCAATGAAATTAGTGGAATATCCTTGATATTTACGCTTCATCCAGTATCTTTTCATGAAAATATTCTTCTGAGCATTCTTGAATTTTACTCCACAAAGCAGTATCATGTTGACAATTTGGATATTATTGAGTTCAGGATAAATTAACTTATAAATCTTTAAAATTTATTCTTGAACTTGTTTTATTGAATTATTATGTCATTGTCATCATACTCATGTTTATATTGTGATGAAAGTCATCTTTGGCTTACGTGCATAGATGGACTTGGTATAATTATGACCAGGGATTATTCGGTATAATCATGACCTGTAATGTTATAAATGATGTGGTAAAAGTCCTCAGTGGCCTGTAGTGTATTGACGAACAGTTTTTGGTATGATTATGACCAGGGATTATTTGGTATAGTCATGACCATTGATAATTTAATGAATATCCTTGGCCGTAGAAAGCGAGGGGATGACTCGATGATGTGGTTTATTTATTAAGCTGAGTCTCAGCGAAAAAAATTGATGAAAACATTTTAAATCATAGAAGATAGTAGATATCATGCTCTACTTGACTCTTCTAAAGGATTTCTTATTCTGTTGCAGTTAAACTTGATGTCTATTGTATTTTATCAGTTTAACATTGTTGAAGACTAATGATAATTTATTCTGCATTATCTTAGTCATAATATTTCTTACTGGGCTAGTTGAGCTCACCCCTTTCTTTAACTGTTCTTTTCAGGAAATGAGAACTTAGCCGGGACTAGTCGACGAACGGAGTGACGGTCCAGATGATAGTATTAGTAGTCCTCACTATTCTGTTAAATAGTGTGACAATAAATGTATTGAGGACTCCTTTGAGTGTGGATATTGTCTAGATGACAATATTCTTATTAAAACTCTCAATTTATGTTTTGTCGTATTTTACACGACTGTTGTATACTTAGTTTGTATTTGTATTCAGTACCTTGTATCTGACGACCCAAGATGGGTGATGTGTACCTATTTTGGGGGCGTCACAAGGAGAGACTGAGATGAGAGAGTGGGAGAGGAGAGATATAAAAGTGAGAGAATACGGGGAGACGCCTGAGTCAGGTGAATAGGTTTTTTAAGATATTTTTGACGGAATATCTGTCGGACCTACATCCCTCGGAATTACTTGATCCTAACGCAAAGTCCCTCGAAAATAACCATAATTTTGTCAAACTTAAGTATCATGCTGGCGGGAAATTTGGCGCCAGATGAGGTTTTATATTTCCGACGGACTTTCCTCGGAAATAAACTATTTTGGACGGAATTATTTTTGATAGATTATTTCGTCAAAAATATATTATTACCGATTGAATACAGTTCGTCGAACTTAGTTCCGTCGGGATTAATCGGTTTTCTTGTAGTGATTATACTTCTGTTACATGAAGTACTATCAAATTCATAATTCAGTCTCCAAAAAATTTGAGCTTACAATTTAATACATTAAGTGCCTAATTTGATATAATTTAGCCCCCAATTTTCGAATCCGGTCAAAATTGGCCGAAATACCCGACCTGCCCAAGAATCCGATCGGGGTTTGTGTATTTAATACCCATTGACCGTATAAATATATAGTTTGACTTAATTTAAAAAAGGGCTATTTACAGTTTCGTTACATCAAGTATCACCATATTCATGATTGCCCCCAAAGAAAAAAAAATTATAATTGTAAAAAAAAAAATTATCCCTTTAAAAAAAAGTAACTAATTCCGTAGAAATATGGTATAAAATTATAAATATAATTTAAAATTATAAATATTTATAAATAAAATTATAAAATCCTAAATACAATTTGTAAAATTTAAGTTGTGATATAATTTGTAAATTTTAAGACGTAAAATTTATAATTTATGATATAATTTATAATTTGCAAGATTTAAGTTGTAAAATGTATACATACAATTTGTTAAATTATAGATACAATTTTTAAATTAATTTTTTTTAATAAGTACAATATATGAATTAACTACTGTTTATTTGAAGAATAAAACAGAAAACGAACGAAAAGAAAGTGTTGTTGGATAAACTAATTAACTACTATTTGTTTGAAGAATCTTTTAACTAAATAAAAATAACTCATTTTCCAAATCTAAAATATATTACATATGTCGTCTTATGTACCTTCTCTCTTTGCAACTCACTTTTTGCACACCATTTCCTCTCTCTTCCTCCTTCAATGGCGATAATCAATCTTTCTCCTTCAGAAAAGTCTTTGAATTAACATAAAATTTCAGGTTATTTTCTGCTTAAGTCGATCATAGCTATTGGACAGAATCCAAGACGTTAAAATTTTCAAATTTGAAGGAACAAAACAATTTGAAAGATTAGGGAAGAGGGAGAGAGGAGGGAGCAAAGTTGTCATTTTTTCCTTTTTTCTTTTTCAATTTTTTCCTCCTCCTTTTGTATGCTCTTCCAATATAAAAAGTGTAAAACCCCAAATTTTACGAATAAAGATTTAATTTTCTCAAAATATTTTTTTGAATATTATGGTGTGGATTTGAGATAATGTTATAGTTGTGGATAGTATTTATAAATTTTACAAAGTATGCAAGTTGTTATATAATATTCGATTGGTCGGAGAATATTCTTTTTATCGGGGAATATCCGTACAACGGTACAATCAATGGTGGACCCCACAACGGAATTATTGTCGGATTAAGAAAACGACAAAAATATTTTATAAAAATAACGGCGGAAGTTTTACTGTTAAAAATGTTAAACTACTCAGTAGTAAAAGTACAAAGAATGTCTGGCGTGGTTGCATAGTAGCAATACGGTATTGATTATTGATGCTTACGTTAGAAGTCACTCGGTTTTGTTCAATTATTGTCACGAAGAATCACGATATAGTATCTCACGTTATTTGATTCAATTATTGTCGATATTTTGTATATTATTAAATCAAGAATTGAGACGACGAAGTTATTAATATTATTATTTGCATTATTAACGATGTCTAGAAGTTCTGCCAATGAGAGGTTTGGTCACCTAATTGCGCGCCAATAGGAAAAAATCCTTATTGGAAAGCCCCTCTTTCCAGGAACGACACGGTCGATTAATATTGTGAATTATAATAATGATGATAAATGTTGTTAAATATATTGAGAGTCTTTTTATGAAGTCACTAAGTTTATATATATATATATATAAATTTTGTTTTATTAGTATTATTAATGTAATAAAATGAAAAACTTTTTATATAAAATGTAATACTTTTATAAAGTTATTTATTCTATTAGACAATAATTAGAATATATTATATTTTATTATGCATAGTGTTTTGTATAGTAAAATCTTTTTATATAAAACAGAATGATGAAATTGTGAATGATGGGATGTTCAGAGAATTTATACAATTCATGCAACATCAGGCGAGAGCGGCTCCTGTCCAAAATACAGGTGAAAACACTGACAACTCTCGAGCTGGCCACCGCTAAGCGTTCAAGGAATTTGGGACCACGGAGTTTTTGGAGAGCTAAAACCACTTAAAGTGAGACGTGGATAAAGCAGATCAACAAGATATTTGATGTCTTGGGATGCTCCGAGGAGCAAAAGGTTCCCTTTTCCACCTTCATGTTGCGTGCAGAGGCAGATTATTGGTGGGAATCTGTAAAGCGTACTCAACCTGCCGCACTGAAGATGTCTTGGGAGAAGTTCCAAGAATTGTTCAACGACAAGTACTTTCCTGAAAGTTTTTGTCACATGAAGGAGGTGGAGTTCATCAAGCTTGAGAAAAACAATATGACCGTGGCACAGTACGAAGCTAAGTTTGCCGAGTTGTCTCGGTTTGCATCCCACTTGGTTGATAATGAGGAGAGAATGACGCGGATGTTTCTAAGAGGTTTGAAACCCGATATACATCAATACCTTATCTTTCATAAATTGTGTTTGTATTCAGATGTTGTGAATAGGGCTCAGTTATTGGAGCGAGATAATGAGTCAACCCAACCAAGAGAGAGTAGGCGACAAGTCGATAATACCAGTGGTAGCAGTCATTGAAGCGGTGATAACAAACGTGGAGGGAATCAACATGCCAGAAATTATAACCACTTCGGTGGTAATCATGGCCAAGAAAATAGGAGTGGAAAGTTCAAGAAGAGAAGGTTCAAAGAAAGATGGAAAGCGTCGCCAAAGACCAAAGACCCGTTGTTAAGGAAGGAGAAATGGCCACGGTCAGTATGTTACAAATGTGGAGGGGAAGGACACATAAGTCCAAACAGCACGATGCAGTCCAAAGCATGTTACAATTGTGGAAAAGAAGTTCACCTCGCCCGATTTTGTCGTGCACCAAAGTCAAGTCCAGCTGGGATGGTGGCACCAAAGGCGGATACGTACAAAACAAAGTCGATGGTTTCAGGAAGAGCGTTTTTCATGACTTCTCAAAAAGTGAGTAACCCGAACGAAGTTATCACAGGTTAGTTAATTATAAATTCTTGCGAAGTCTATACCTTATTAGATACCGGTTCTACCCATTCTTTTATCTCTCTTGCTTACGCTCAACGTTTAAATTTGACTCCGAAGAAATTAGAATTTGACTTATCTGTTGAAGCTCCATTAGGAGAAACCTTCATTACATGTGTTATCCAAGTCTTGGATGAGAGTCACCGTTTTGAATGATATTTCTATTGTTAATGAATTTCCTGACGTATTCCCGGAAGAACTTCTTAGCCTACCACTAGAGCGTGAAATCAAATTTTGTATTGACCCAAGTACAAAACTCATTTCTAAAACCCTCAAGTATTTCTTCACCCAAAACGAACGTATAATGCGCCAAAGACGTTGGCTCGAAATCATTGAAGATTACGATCATACCATTAAATATCATGTGGAAGAGCGAACGTCAGTGGCGTGGCGTTGAGTAGAAGATCATCGCGTTTACAAGTGCGAATATACTGAACCTACGTGAAGATAACGAATATATGATTAGAACCAACTTTAGTCGATAATGTTAAAGTCGCTAAAGCTACTGGACCGAGTCGATGAATACGAAGAAGAAGGTTCAAGAGGCGTTATTTTAAAAGCAAGAGTTCTTGAAGAGAGAAAATATCAACCCTCGATTTAATTGGCCCATTTGAAATCCTCGATCGAGTAGAGAACCGCGCCTATAGACTCGCTTTTACCGCCAAGTATGTCGGCGTGTTCATAATGTTTTTAAACGATCGATGTTACGTAAATATGTGGATGACCCGAACCACATTATTAAATTAGAACTAGACGATATAGCAGAAGATTTAATGTATGAGGAGATACGTGTTAAAATCTTGGATAAGAAGGATCGTATTCAACACTCAAAGGTTATATCTCAAGAGTTAGAATTTGAAATAAAGTCAAGGTATCCTCACCTCTTCGGCATACCAGGTACGTACGTAAATTTCGAGGAAGAAATTTCATAAGGAGGGGAGATTGTAAAACCCCAAATTTTATGAATAAAGATTTAATTTTCTCAAAATATTTTTTTGAATATTATGGTGTGGATTTGAGATAATGTTATAGTTGTGGATAGTATTTATAAATTTTATAAAGTATGCAAGTTGTTATATAATATTCGATTGGTCGGGGAATATTCTTTTTATCGGAGAATATCCGTACAACGGTACAATCATTGGTGGACCCCACAACGGAATTATTGTCGGATTAAGAAAACGACAAAAATATTTTATAAAAATAACGGCGGAAGTTTTACCGTTAAAACTATTGAAACTACTCAATTAGTAAAGTAAAAGAATGTCTGGCGTGGTTGCATAAGAGCATTACCGGTATTGATTATTGATGCTTACGTGAGAAGTCACTCGGTTTTGTTCAATTATTGTCACAAAGAATTGCCGTGACAAGATCTCACGTTATTTGATTCAATTATTGTCGATATTTTGTATATTATTAAATCAATAATTGAGACGACGAAGTTATTAATATTATTATTTGCAATATTAACGATGTCTAGAAGTTTTGCCAAGGAGAGGTTTGGCCACCTAATCATGGCATGCCTAATAGAGAGAAATCCTTATTGGAAAACCCCTCTTTCCCAGGAACTAATTCAGTCGATTAATATTGTGAATTATAATAATGATGATAAATATTGTTAAATATATTGGGAGTCTTTTATATGATTTCTCAAGATAAAGGCTTAACAAGATTGTGTTAGTTTGTTCTTGAAGATGTGTGTATTTCTATATATATCATTGCATGTTCTTCAGTATCATTAAACTATTTGAAGTTCTGAAATATTCATTTGATTCGGCACTATAAGGGTGATGAAGCTATTTTCTTTCTTGTTCTTTGGCATTGAGATACTGACAAATATGTAGAGAGGATTTGTATAATTAATATCATGAGCAAATAGCGAGAATTGTGCTATTTTATACCTTGGTAATAACCTATAACTTGATAGAGAAATTCTTAATTATACTCTGTATAATTTTCAGGAGCATCAAACGGAATTGGAATAGAGACTGCACGTGTCCTTGCCTTGCGAGTTGTGCATGTAATTATGGGAGTGAGAAATGTTAAAGCTGGTGAAAAAGTTAAACAAGAAATACTCCAGAAAATCCCCAATGCTAAAATTGATGTTATGGAAATAGATCTAAACTCACAGGAATCCATAAGGAAATTTGCGAAGGAATATATTTCCTCTGGTCTTCCCTTGAACATTCTCATGTAAGAAAACTATGTGGCAATGTTCAATGTTAATCCACTACTGCCTTCCGTGTTTTTTTTTTAAAAATAAGTTAAATAACTGAATTATATAGTTCTAATCTAGTTATTCTAGTTTATGTTCCAACACTAGAAGAACTGAACATACTATTTTTTGGTGTTGAAAGTAACAATGCAGGGATAATGGCACCTCCGTTCACGCTTTCTAAAGACAACATAGAACAGCAACTTGCAGTTAACCATTTGGGTATGGTACATTGAAAAAAGTTTGTTGAATGTTTTTTTTTTGTCAATTTTCTTTTTAACTGCCAAATTAAAATTCAACTCTGTTAAATTTCCCATAACATTTGTATAAGAACATTTCTTAAATTTTCTCAGGTCCATTTCTTTTGACAAATCTTTTGTTGGACACAATGAAAAAGACGGCAGAAGAAAGCAAGATCGAAGGAAGAATTATTAATGTAGGATCAGAACTCCACCGATATGGATACAAAGAAGGAATTCGTTTTGACAAAATCAATGATGAAGCAAGGTATATATTTATGTGTAAGCAAATATATATATACATGTGCATATATATATGGCCCCATATGTGTGCATGTGTGTCTATTTGTTTATAAGTATATTATTGTAACTGCAAGAAGATGGTTTAAATATTTAAGCAAAAGCACTATTTCTTTATTCTTTCTTTTTTTAATTTTACAAAAGATGATATTTCATACTTCTTTTTCTCCGTTTCTTTTGTGTGAAACCACATGCTATATATTACTTTTTTCCCCATTAATCAATTAAAAGCTATGTACACAATGTTACAATAATATTCCATCTAACTTTAACTGTCTTTCTCAATTTCCTATCGCAAATTCCAGTTACAACGGCAATGCTGCTTATGGACAATCAAAGCTCTGTAACACATTGCACTGTCTTGAGCTTACTAGGCGTTTCAAGGTAATGGTTTACTCTAATTAACTATCAATATATAAACATGAAGATTGCTATCTTTTTTCTGAGTCATGCTTCTTTGAAAGTTTACTGCCTATATTGCATAATATTTAATAAACATCCTTATTTAGAAAGTACTGTGGAGATGATTACTATATAAGGAGCAAACTAATTGTTATGTGCTGATATTTCTTACTGCTTGTTAAGAAATGAAAAACTCTAGCTTACTCACTTGCCCATTATAGATATTTAGCATTTTGATCTCTACGTTGAAACGTAATCTTAATGGTACCCCCAAAAAAAGAACTCGAACGAGTATTACTTGCTCCTTCTGTTCATGTAGAACCCATCATGCTTAGGATGACTAATGATAGCAGCAACCTGTTCTCATTTTACTACAGTTATTCTTAGTTTATCATTTTTAGTTACAACCTAAGATAAAATTGTTGTTGTTGTTCTACTTTTATCAGGAGGAAGGGGTGAATATAACTGCAAATTCGCTACATCCTGGAGTTGTTGCCACCAATATTGTAAACAACCTCGGCGTTTTGGGTTGTAAGTATTTGAGCCTTTTGACTTATACCTCTAACTATGTTTTGTTGTTTGATATTAGTGACCTGATTCCTTCCTTCATTGCAGGGATATTCAAAACCTTTGCAAAATTCTTCGTTAAAAATGTTGCTCAGGTTTGTTCTTTTCTTCCTCCATAATATGCACCTGTTTTTTATGTTACGCCTTTTTTCTTTATTCGTCTTTGCTTTTTACTATTATTTTCGATGATACATTCCAATTTAAAGGAGTTTAAAATTAGCATAAATAATGTTGGTTACAGGAGCAGCAACTACTTGCTATTTGGCATTGCATCCGCAAGTTAAAGGGGTTAGCGGTGAATATTTTATGGACTGCAACAAAGCGGAACCAAGTCCAATGGCTAAAGATCCAGAATTGGCCAAGAAATTGTGGGATTTCAGCTTGACCTTGACACAGCCCAAGTAAATTGGGTGGCTAGGAAAGAAAAAGGAAAGCTTATGAGAAATAAGAAGCATATAATGTGATTGCTGAATAAGGAAAGACCACATCAATAGATATGTTTACCTTCTCCTTATGTGTAAACTCTGTGTCTAAATTAATACTCCCCAGTTAATAACTTTTGTCTAAGGTCTCTTGAGTTTGATGTGAGTTAGGTTATTGCGTGTTCATGTCCTATTTATTCATTTTCTTTTTGTAGCTGTTTGGCATCTGTTTTTTGGAGGTAACCCTTCTCTATTTTTTTGTTATTATTAATAAAATCCTCTAGGCTGTTTGCCGAGTATTATCTAATTGAAAAGGAGAGGGGAAAAAAAAACAGAGGCCCAAGCAAAGTAATTAGAACCGGATTGAATCGGTAAAAGCAGAACCGGTTCACATTTCGATTCGGATTTAAATGAATTAATCTGTTTATACTAAAATTCTCAGGAACGGTTTACACTCGACTTTAGTGAACCATTAATTGAGTCATTGGTTTTACCGGTTCATTTAATTTTTTTTTTAAACATTTGAATTTGATTGAATGTGTCTTATATTTATGATTTTATTTTGTTTGATTTTATCACTTTTGAGTTATGATTTTGATTAAATTTAGTATTTATTTGAGTTGTATAAAATAAACATTATATAAATAGGTTTAGTTTAGTTTTTTTGTAGATAAATTAATTAATTTTACATATTTTTTTAAATATTATATATAATAATAATAATAATTTAATTATTTAACATCAAGGTGATATCACCATATTTATAGGTTTCTAAAAAGAAATGGCAATAAGTACTACCACCTCTGTAGGAGAAAAGATGTCCACTTTTATGAGTATAATATATTATTATTCTTGGCAGAGAGGGAAATATACAAAAAACAGTTCCAGATGTGGTGGGGCTGAGTCAAGAACAGAAAATAAAAGGATGGCCCCAATGTTTGATGAAAGAACGTGAAAGGAGATACTCAGATCCTGGAAAGAGATTGAGCAAGAAAACATGAAGAAAAAAAACAACAACAGGCCATAGTCATTATTAATCTTCTTCATTGTGTGCCTGTTTATTTCAGTTTTAAATATAAATGTCTTTTAAAAGTTATAATTGTTATTGGTGATTGGCACAATAATAAAAAATTATAATTCTTCATTGTTATTGCTATTTATTTGTTTAAAATAATTATAAGTAATATTAAAATTATTTTTTGCTGTTTAATACTCCCCTCCATTTCATTTCATAATGACAGTCATGAATTAAAAAAATAATTTATTCTATCATTTGATAGCTAGTCATTTGTGGGATGTTATGAACTACTAATAGAAGATAAAATTTTTAAAAAAAAGAAATGAGATCCATATAAAAATAAATAATTTATTATATTAAAAAGTGTAAATGACAAAAGTAAATTAGAATAAATATTTTTTTAAAATGTCCATTATTATGGAATTCATGGACTATATTACAAAACTGGTATTAACATTGTCTTGGGATGATATATATTTAGGACTCCCTAAGTCCCTTAATATATAAGTTGTTTTGGAGTTGTGGAAATGATTGTATATCATTAAATATAATATTAATTATTTATATTGTTCTTATATTGGAAAAAGATATAATGTTATTTATTGAATAAAAAATAATAAGAGAACCAAAGTTATATTTAATAATTAGAGTAATATTGAAAACTAAGTAATTCTCAAACGACTTATATTAGACTTATATTAAGGGACAAATACTTTTCTAAAACAACTTATATTATATTAATGGTATGTGGGAGTATATATTTTAAAGGAGTAGAGCTTAGTATATAGTAATTTTGGAAACAACTTTGAATAAATTATTGTCTTTTTATTAGTCACAGTTGGCCGGCTAAAGCTATTTCACTCCTTTATTCAGTCACTTATAATAAGGACTATTGGGCTACATTATTAGCTTTCAGAATCAGCAGCACTACCAAACTACAGCCATTGCTTCTCTTTTGTGTTCCTGATCAAATCTTGATTCTAAAAGGTAGAAACAAAGCATGTGGATTTTTGGAAGGGCCGGGCCATCTGGGTTCTCTGGTAGTTCTACAGCTGAGCAAGTTACTCAAGGAGTTGATGGAACTGGCCTCACTGCCATTGTTACAGGTATTTTTCTAATCTGGGTTTCCTTCTATTTCCTCTGAACTTTCTTTATTTGTATTTTTTTTCATTTTTCTTTGTGGGTTTGTTCCAATACTAACTTAGATGTAGTTTGTTTATTATAGTTTTGTTGATGTGGATGTTCATGGCTTAGGTTATGAAAAAGTTTCCTGTATTTTTGATCAGCTTATAGTATGTCAAATGTTGCTTCAATTAGTTAGATATATGGAGTTCGACCTTGAGTGATTTAAATTGCTTAATTGGTGTGAAAATGTACTAAATTTGACCTTTTGAGTACTACAAATTGTTTGTGGAGTTAGAAAATGGACTCATGTTTGATTTATCTATCTCTTCGCCTACCCCCAAAACAAACAAACCCCGGAAAAAGAAAGGAAAAAATAAAGCACTACAAGAATGGTCCAAAATATGGTAGCTTCACTTACAATACAGTAATCCAAAGACATGTTCCTACATATTTCTTTGTACTCATTTTGGGTTAGACTTTTTCATGAGAAATATTCTTCTTGATCCACCGTAGGCCAATCCAAAATGTGTGTTCCCTTGTTGATGGGGTTTACGTCTTTGGGTTTGTAATTCTGCCCCTTGCATCACATTCTTCTTGATGCACTTCGAATTTTTAGAGTATTCTTTAATAGTCAAATGAATATTAGCCAAAACTATTTAGTGAATGCCAATCATAGAATAGACATCAACTACATTTGAAAAGGTTTATGGTTCAAGCATGTCTTGGCCGAGGGGTTATACACAACATGAATGCCAAATGTTTAGAAAAATGATTTTTTGAGTCTCTGCAAGTATTTAGTCCAAAATTCATTCTCAAGAAAAGTACGGACTTTTAACCCCTTGAAATCTCATATTTATTATTTTCTTTAGGTTCTGTTTGGTACTAGTCGCCAGAACATTGTCTGATCCACTGAATTCAATATTCTAAATGTCAGATGGTACTGCTGTCTTTTTGGCTTCCTTCCTGTATCTTATCAGACTACATTGAAAACGATTATTGAAGTTCCTAACTCTTTTAAATATGTTATGAACTTGTGATAATAGCTTTCAAATGCTTCAAGCTTTTGTGGTTTTCTCAAGATAAAATCTTAACAAGATTGCCTTAGTTGGAAAGACATGTCTTTATCTCTCTATCTGTGACTCCCTTTTCAACGTCGAGGGATCACATGTTGTTAAATATTACTTAATTATTTAAATTTAGAGAAACCACATAGGCCAGAATAAGGTGCCTCTACTTTGTTTTTAATTATACCAGTGTGGTCTTTTATATATGTTTCTTTGGCATTTAAACGTTATATAATAATAACAAATATGTTGAAATGACTGGGATAATTTAGTATCATGTTCTGCACATAGTGAGAATTTTGGTGTAGGATACCTCCGTAGATGCTCTATAACTCAATTGAGAAGTGCTTAATTTTACTATATATGATTTCAGGGGCATCAAATGGTCTTGGAATAGAAACAGGGGCATCAAATGGTCTTGTCCTGTGTCCTTGCTTTGCGTGGTGTACATGTAGTTATGGGAGTGAGAAATATTAAAGCTGGTGAAAAAGTTAAAGAAGAAATACTCCAGAAAATCCCCAATTCTAAAATCGATGTCATGGAAATAGATCTCAACTCATTGGCATCCGTAAGAAAATTTGCTTCGGAATATATTTCCTCCTGTCTTTCCCTGAACATCCTCATGTAAGATATCTATGTAACAATGTTAACGGACTATGTATTCTAGGTGTTTTTTCTTGTTCCAAATATACTGTATAACTGAATGATAACGCTTTAATCTACCTCTAGCAATTTATCTTGAAACATCACATGAATTGAGCTTGCTATCTTTGGTGTTGAAAGTAACAACGCAGGGATTATGGCACCCCCTTTCACGCTTTCCAGAGACAACATAGAACAGCAATTTGCATTAACCATTTGGGTATGTTACATTGATTTGTTTAATGTTTGCTTTCCATCTATTCAAGCTTGTTAATGCTATAATATCTTACTAAGAAATGGATTCTATTGTTTCATTCCCTTAACATAGTTCAGGTAAATAATCTTTCATTTTCTATTCCTTGTCCTTTCTTTAGAATAGCAACTTAGGAAGTGTCTTCTGCAGAATCATCTCTACTATCAATACTTTGATACCAACTATCTGTACACTGCACTTTCACGTCATTAAGCATAAAACTTTCAAATCGTTTCAACTTTCATGTGTTGCTTACCTTTCGTTTACTTTCAGTAGTTTCCAATCAAGATGGCAGGAGCTTAGTTACCTTGTGAGTTAGAAACCAAAAATGTCTTTTATCCCTTTTGGTAAATTGATGTTGCCCACAATTTGTTCCCGCTGTTACCAAAGAATCTCTAACTATATTGAAACCTTATCCCATGATCAGATATGATAACTTAATTGCTTTTTTCTTGTTTATTTTAGCTTTTCAAAAAGAAATAATAAATAAATTTAATTGTTCCCTTCAAAAGGTTTTCTCTATTGCTTGCCCCAATTTAAAATGCTACTCTTTCTTAATTTGCTTATAGCATTTATGCATATATGACTGTTTCACTTTTTTCTCAGGTCCATTTCATTTGACAAAACTTTTGTTGGAGACAATGAAAAGTACAGCATGTGAAAGCCAGAAAGAAGGAAGAATTGTTAATTTATCATCAGTGCTTCACAAGAGTGGGTACAAAGAAGGGATTCTTTTTGACAAAATCAATGATGAATCAAGGTATTTGTGTATGTAAAGATGTACACACAAACACATGAATATATTGCCTTTTTTTTCTGTATGAGTCATGATCCAAATAAAAAAGCAAAAGCAAAAATTTCTTACAAAAGTAGATGTAATAATTCTTCCTTTCTCCTTCATAATTTTTCATTTTCCTTTAGGCTTCCTTTTCTATGGCCATTTTATGATGAATTATAATCCCAAATGGAATGACAATATTATATAATCCCCTTTTGAGGTATCAAATGAACCTTAGAAATGATAGCAAATAGTCCATAAATTAAATAATAGACTAATCATGGGATAAAATAGTCCGTAGTAATCCTATCCCACCCTTCATTTTTGTCTTGCAAACAGACATAGCCAGACACTATATTATTTTTAGCCTTTTAAGACATCATAACTTAATAGTGTTATGATAGTCCATCTAACTTTAACAGTCTTCTTCGATTTAATATATATTCATATATTCCAGTTATGATGGCAATGCTGCTTATGGACAATCAAAGCTTTGTAACTTATTGCACACAAATGAGCTAGCAAGGCACTTGAAGGTAATCTTTTACTCCAATCAACTATCAATATCGAGATAAAGATGCTTATGTTTTATCATCATACTTCTTTAAAAAGGTATTACCTTCTACATATTATTATTGTTTGATATTTTATCCCTACTCAATACTTCTCTGAAAGGGTATTATTTAATACTGCGGGCTATTTTTATTTGCCAAAAGGCATTCAGTTTCAACGCAGAGCACTTGATTTTGAGTTCTACGGAGATCTTACTTGATAAGGAGGAGAAAGAGTGTCATTTATTTGATAGTCATGATGAAATCTTTTTCAACTATGTTATAAATAAAAAACCAATTAAAAAATAAGTTAGCATGTTGTCTATGCCCCTTAAGATATTAGTTTATGTTATCCTTACACGTCTTGAATGCTTATAGATAATATGATGAGATGTCTATGATGTTGGGTTAGTTTACTAATCACTAACAATCACAGAAACTATAAGCAAAAGTGAGAACAATATGATCTAGTAACTGGAAGTGCCTAAAGGCCAGCATATTTCACAGTGCCGGTGTACCAAAGTCGCACCATGTTTTCCAACTAGGAAGTTGTTACCCGAGCAACTGAACCATTTTTTCTTAACTTCTAATTGCATGTCAAAAAGTAAACTACCTGGTTGATTTGCATATTGATTCTGGATATTTAACATCTTGGTTTAAAACCTTCTTTTATAATACAAATTGTTAGGAAAAAGGATGAACAAGGGATATATGTATATACACTTATCTAAAGTGAACCGAAGTTGAATATGCAGGAAATTAATATGTCAAGGGCTTGGTACTATGTTCTTAAGACAATTATGTCCTCCTTATCGGTGTTTAGAGTTAGCGGTACTTGTCTCCCAGGATACAATGACAACGTATGTTATAACAGCACAACAAATAACACACATAACGAACCAAAACAAATGCTCTGAACTCTCTCTTATATATTATGAATGAGCGAAGAAATGATGAAGAATGAATTGAATGAATGAATGCTCTAAATGGCTGCCATCATATGGTATTTATAGGAGGTGTGGGTCACAACCCTTGTGAACCGAATGGGTGCAATTAAGATCACAAATTCACTAATTGCTTCACTCAAATTAATAAACTTCTTATCAATTATGCTCAATATTCTAAATTGTTAATCAAAAACACATAAATAAATATGACCATCTCTCTTAATTCAACTTTAATCCACTGATGATAGAATTAAGAAGAACACCCTAATTAACTAATTCATTATATCTCTATGTGAATTACAATTAAAGAGGATTTTAAGCATAAGTTCTCTATTAGATTACATGAGATGTATAGGTATATCTTTATCCTAGAGATAAATTATGAATTTCAATGCCATGCAGAAAACACAATCACATGCTATTATGATCATATTTAAATTTATAATCCATCTCTCGAGTTCATATAGATTATCATAGTAATTGTTAGCTAGGCAATTAAGCAATAAACACAAACCATAATAGACAATCTAAGAATAATCATAATAATTAATAAAGAAGCATGCTAAAAATAAACGGCAAAACTAATGATTTGGCCACCGAAGTTGGCACGTTTTATTGAATACTTGATTGAACTTTTAATTTTTCAAATTAACTAACTGAACTAATTAAAATTGTTAAATTGGGTCATTTTGTCAAATCTGATTAACGGCTGTCAAATTGGTTTCATACGTGGAAGCAAAAAAAAAAGGAAAATAAAATAAAAAATGAGGTGGCCAATCAGCAACAATGACATGTAAATAAAAAAATATTTTTTGACTCATTTTTAACATTTTAAAGTTTTAAAAATGACAAAAACATAATAAAACTAATAAAAATAAAATATTTTTTCATTCATTAAATTAAATTTATTTATCAAGATAAATCAAATCTTAATCAATTAAAAAACCAAACATATTTTCCTTAAAAAAAAGACAACATTAAAAGTAAAAAAAATCAAAAACATTCAAAACAGATACATATGGGGATTCTAGATCTACGACCAATCACGTTGATTTTCTTAACAGCAATCTCCCTCCCATCTTCCAAATTCTCCGAAAAAAACCCAAAACTTACAGCGTCCTGATTGATCCAAATTACATAACCAAAGAAACAGAGTATGAGATTTTTGTTAGATATATTAAAAGAAGAGCATACATAAACATTTCCGAAGGAGGATTCTTCTGAGGATTTTTGTTACAAACACGTTAGTCATAATTTACCGAGTTACTCTAAACTAACTCGGATATTGACTAGTAGTAGGATTGTAGGAGCATACCACTAGCGTCGGCGTCGCGCTTTCCTAAATCTTCTCTTCCCAAACGAAGCGCAAGAGAAGATGAGCCGCAAAAGAGAGAAACCCTATGCCTCCCGCCACGTCCCCTACTCCTCCCCCAAACGTCGCCGCCGCCTGCCTCTCCCGGGCAACGATGACATGCTTGAAAGTCCTCTGTCGAAGCTTCCCACGACGGTGGTCGTGATGAGCCTCCCCTAGGATTTCTCCGTCCTCGACCTCTAGTCTCGATTCGAGATCTACTGGCTCCATCTCTCGGACCAGATGGACCCTACTGAGCTTTGCTTTACATCACCTTCCGCTCCAATGACTCATAGAATCCGCCATCTGCTGGCGTCCCTCGACCCCCTTCTAAGATCACCTCGATTCCAATTGAGTATATCCCTTTTTGTTAGAAGACATCTATCTGTGAAAATATCTAGAAAATACAAAACCTACAATTCCCTTTTATCTTGCAGATCTTAGAAAAACCAAGAAAATAAAACCCAAAATAAAAACTTTTATGTTTTTGTCATTTTTAAAACTTTAAAATGTTAATTTTTTTAAAACTTTAAAATGTAAAAAGAAGGCTTATTTATTTTTTTTCCACATGTATTTTTTTTATTTTTTGTATATTTTTTTCAAAGCCACGTAGATAAAATTTTAATGTCTGTTTACTTTTTTTAACGGAGTGACCCAATTTGAAACTAATAATTAGTTCAATGAGTTAATTTGAAAAATTAAAAGTTCAATCAGGTATTCAATAAAATGTGCCAACTTCAGTGGCCAAATCATTAGTTTTGCCAAAAATAAACTATGCAACAAGCTCCATTGTAATCTTAAACAAGAATTTAGTTCATGATTAATGAATTAAAACCAAGAATTCACAATTGAATAAACATTAAAAGACAAGAATAGAAGTAGAGTGAAGAATAAATCTATTGTCAGCAAATCTCCATCTTTCTCAAGCTCCTGCTCTTGATCTTCAATGGTCTCCAAGTTGCTTCGATCTCCAAATCTAATAAGAACTAGGTTTTGCCCTAATCTAATCTAATCTAATGGAATCTTCTCTTCAATCCTTGTGATTCTCATCCTTTTATATGTCTCTTCATGTGTCGTTTAGAGTCCTTAAAGTCCTTGAAACAAGCAGCTCGAACCAATCCTCCTCGAACTCAACTTCTGAAAATTCCTTTTTCTTCCCGACACCCCCTCCCTGGCGGGATTTTTACACTAGGAAACCCCTGCCCCGGCGGGGTTACTTTTTCAAAAATTACAAAAATGTCACTAAGCTCCATTTGTCATGTTTTGACCTTCCGAAGCCGTTTCCTACAACACAAACACAAACACAAACACAAAAACAAGTAACATGACACTAAAAATACTTAATGTTAACAAAGAATTAAGCCTTAAAGATGTCCAAATCATAGGTATTAAACTCACTCATCACAATGTGAAGAGATACGGCTGAACAAGTGCAATCCATCAGGCCATGCGCACCCCTTAGAGTGCTTCACAGCGATGCGTCGCAGCTTGACTTTCTGAACTTTGCCTTTTGATTACCTTGCTCCAAAAACGTTAATAAATACAAAAGAGGAACTCAACAAACCAAAATTTAAATAAATTTTGCCCATGACCCACAACCTAGGCCCGACCAGTCGGAAATGACTCGCGTGGTCAAAAATAGTCTCCCCTCCACAAAAGTGGGGTGCCCCTTGGGGCCCAAACCAAAGAGCAATTTAATTGTATATATAGTCTCTCAATATTTAGTTCTTAGTCAATGTGGGACTTTAGTTTTCCACAAGTATTTATTAATATTTCCAATGGTGATCTTTGGGAGTAAATTTCACATTCATTATCCCATGGATTTGAGTTTCCAAATACTTGATTTTAATCTACTCATGGAGTAGAACACATTGATATGCGGATTCATCTCAAAAGATTAATGAATCCCATTTTAATTTAAGCTCAAATTCTAACAATCCCCCGCATGAATGAAATTGATTGTCAACCTTATGCAAATGTTATGCAAACTCTGCATCTATATAGAGAGAGGTGACTTTTGGCTTTGAACCTTCCCTTGTGAAAGACTATCGACTTTACTTATTGTTCAGTGAACATGATGTCTTGAACTGTCCAACTGTTTGTGTAAATCAAGACGATAGAAATTCACATAGAATTTTGTTTGGTTCTCATGATTTTGATCATTTCGGCCTTGAACATTCCCAAATTTATGAGTGCTCTAGAGAAGTATAACCTTATCATTTTCATAGAATTGGTCTAGTTCACACTAAAAGTCCAATAATAATCTAGAAGGGGGTTGAATATATTATTACAGATTAAAAAATTATCTTAGGCCTTTTTTGAATTTTTTGGATAATTAATTTGCAGTGTTAAAAATTAATATGCAAGACAGTAAAAATTCAATCACACAATGCAGAGAGATTTGTCTGGTTCACAACATACATCTCGGGTATGCTGCTACGTCTAGTCTCAAGCTCCTCTTCAGGACTTGAGATCCTATTACTATCAGTAATAAATACTCCTTCAACAAGCAGAGAAGCCTTTACAAAGTTTTATAGACAAACTTCTAACTGTTTCCAACTAATCTATCTTAGACAACAATCTCCCCGCTCCCTCCTCAAGCTTAGTTGTACCTTCTTTTTGAGTTCAGTTCTATTCTATGATCTGGTCTTGAAACAACAGTCTCTTCCTCACCTCACAAGTTCACTAGAGACCCAACTCCCAGTTGACCTCTTCAAGACTCTGGTCTTGGTCAAAGAATTACTCGTCTTTCTCACAGGTACATAAAATAAATTAACTCTAACATTTTTTTCTTTTTACAAAAGATTTTACAACAATTTGCTTCTAAAATAAGCAGATAAAATTTAGTACATATTAATGATTCTCAAATAAGAAGATATCAATTAAAGAGCAAATATATTTATAAAAGTTTAAAAACTTTTATACTTGAGAAAATATGCTTCTTTGTAAGCAGATAGTAAGTTGTGCTTAAATCAAATAATGCTTCTATGTAAGCAACTATGTAAATTATGCATTGTTATAAAAGTTTAAATAATTTTTATGTTTTGTGTGAAAAGTGCTTCTTGAATAAGCAGATATATCAATTTTAACTTTAGCTCACAAATGCTTATGTATAAGCAGATATATAGTTTAATGCAAAATTATAAAGAATTATTTATTCTTTATGGATTAAAGAAAAGTCACTAGACCTGGCAAAACATGGCCCAAGCCCGCGAGCTTGGCTTTGAGAAATTTTAATTTTAGCCCGATAAAACTCAGGCGTTTTGGCCCCATCCATTAATTGGCGGTCATCACACCCGCCCTACTGTTTAAATAAACCCAAAAAAAATAGCATAAAATAGGCACAAATTGGTCTAATTGACCCGTCACTTGAAATTTGGGCTTTAATTCTTGAATTTTAACTAGTAAAACTCTGCCTTTTGTTCACTTGCTTTTTTATTTACCGCCACTTCCTTACTGTTTGGGCTTTGGCACTGCCTGTTTACCAGTCTAAAAGTCACTTTAAATTTAAATATTTTAAATAACTTTATATTCTTCTTCATCTTACTAGAAGAAGGAAGCAACAAGATTCTTCTTCGTTTCCTAGAGAGAAGGTGGATAGAGGACCTCAGGTGAGGTTTTTTTACAAAAGAAAAGCCTAAGTAACTCTAAACACTTCGAGTTACTTAAATAAAAAACTGAGGAAGTAAATTACTATTGAATCACGCAGGATTCACTATTATATTTACTGAAGTAAAAGTACAAAGTAATTTACTAAAGCTAAAGTAAAATGTAAGAAACATTTTACATTTATATTTACTATGGTAAAAGTTAAAATATTTTACTTAAAGTAAAAGCAGAAGTAAAAGTAAAAGTAATTTCTTTTACTTTACTTTCAGTTTGTTTACTGGGGACAACAATGATGATGTTGTTGACTGCTTTCTACTTTTACTGAAAGCTGATGATGACTTGGGGCCATCTTTGTTGACTGGTGAGGTCCGTCTTCTGGCGAGGCAGCGCCGGAGGGTATTATTGATCATCTTCTCAGATGGATCACCATCCTTATACTATTCCTTCCCAAAATTTTTATCCAGGAAAATACCCTTCACCCCCAAAATTGGGTTTTAAAAGAGAGGAGAATTTTTTTTTCACCGAACAAGTGATCACCATCTTCAAAATTTCATTAATTTTGTAAAAATTTTGTTTAAAAACAAATCAGACTGCGTCTGACACAAGGATCACTCGATTGGCCTTGAACTATCAGTAAACTCGATCTAAACAGCCGATTTCTTTGTTAACTGATTAATCAAAGATTCATTCTTTTGATAGTCCGCTTAAGCACATGCCCATAGCACTTAAGTGCGCGCCCTTCTTACCTTATGTAAACACATACCTACAGATCTAGCGATTCCCTTAGCCTACACTGCTCCCACACTGGAGACTTACAACGACATTATGGGACGCATGGCGATCTTATGTGTTTTACAGTAAGTTAGACGACTCAAGCTAAGCGGCTCAAGTTGGAGCAAAAAAAATAAAAGTTTGAAGAAACATTTAAAAACAAGTCCTAACTGTTTTTAATTGAAACCACCAGCAGAACCAAGAACCAATTATGTGGCTCTGATACCATTTGACAGCGAATAAGTTTTTATCAGAAAACTTAAACGTAAAAGAAGAAACTTAAAGAAGATGACCGGTGAATCGGTAAAGTAATCTCTTTCTTTTATTTATAAACATTTGAGGTAGGGATTGCATCTATCCTAGATAAGCTGTAAATGGAAGAGAGAAGTATAAAGAACTTCTTATTCATCTGACTAGAAGAAGGAAGCAACAAGCTTCTTTTTCGTTCACTAGAGAGAAGGCAGAGAGAAGGACCTCAGGTGAGGTTTTCTTACAAAAGAAAAGCCTGTAAGAAAAGCCTGAGTAACTCTGAACACCTTGAGTTACTTAAATAGAAAACTGTAAAGTAAATTACTATTGAATCACGCAGGATTCACTATTACATTTACTGAAGTAAAAGTACAAAGTAAAAGTAATTTACTAAAGCTAAAGTAAAATGTAAGAAACATTTTACATTTATATTTACTAAGGTAAAAGTAAAAGTCGATTCTTCGGGGACAACAATGATCTTATTATTGTTTGCTTTACTTTTCTTTGAAAAGTCGATGATGACTTGTGGGGCCATCTTTGTTGACTGGTGAGGTCCATCTTCTGGCGGGGCAGCGCCGGAGGGTACTGTTGATCATCTTCTCTGATGGATCACCATTCCTATACTATTCCTTCCCGAAATTGTTATCCAGGATAATACCCTTCACCCCTAAAATTAGGTTTATAAAGAGAGGAGAAATTTTTTTTCACCGAACAAGTGGTCACCATCTTCAAAATTTCATTAATTTTGTAAAAACTTTTGTTTAAAAACAAATGAGACTGCGTTTGACACAAAGGATCACTCGATTGGCCTTGAACTATCAGTAAACTCGATCTAAATAGTCGACTTCTTTGTTAACTGATTAATCAAAGATTCATTCTTTTGACAGTCCGCTTAAGCACATGCCCAAAACACTTAAGTACGTGCCCTTTTTACCTTATGTAAACACATACCTACAGATCTAGCGATTCCCTTAGCCTACACTGCTCCCACGCTGGAGACTTACAACGACATTATGGGACGCATTGCGATCTTAAGGTCTTTTACAGTAAGTTAGACGACTCAAGCTAGGCGGCTTAAGTTGGAGCAAAAGAAATAAAAGTTTGAAGAAACATTTAAAAACAAGACCTAACTGTTTTTAATTGAAACCACCAACAAAACTAAGAACTAACCATGTGGCTCTGATAGCATTTGATAGCGGATAAGTTTTTATCATAAAACTTAAACGTAAAAGAAGAAACTTAAAGAAGATGACCGGTGAATCGATAAAGTAATCTCTTTCTTTTATTTATAAACATTTGAGGAAGTGATTACATATATCCTAGATAAACTGTAAATGGAAGAGAAAAGTATAAAGAAATTCTTCTTCATCTGATTAGAAGAAGGAAGCAACAAGCTTCTTCTTCGTTCACTAGAGAGAAAGCAAAGAAAAGGACCTCAGGTGAGGTTTTCTTACAAAAGAAAAGCCAGAGTAACTCTAAACACTTCGAGTTACTTAAATAGAAAACTAAGGAAGTAAATTAATATTGAATCACATAGGATTCACTATTACATTTACTAAAGTAAAAGTACTACATAATTTACTAAAGCTAAAGTAAAGTGTAAGAAACATTTTACATTTACATTTACATTTACATTTACATTTACATTTACTTAAAGTAAAAGCAGAAGTAAAAGTAAAAGTAATTTCTTTTACTTTACTTTCAGTTTGTTTACCGGGGGACAAC
This sequence comes from Panax ginseng, assembly GCA_020205605.1. Classification (NCBI taxonomy): domain Eukaryota; kingdom Viridiplantae; phylum Streptophyta; class Magnoliopsida; order Apiales; family Araliaceae; genus Panax; species Panax ginseng. The sequence goes on from CM035131.1 coordinate 41,153,546, forward strand.
AATGATGATGTTGTTGACTGCTTTCTGCTTTTGCTGAAAGCTGAAGATGACTTGTGGGGCCATCTTTGATGACTGGGAGGTCCGTCTCCTGGCGGTGCCGGAGGGTGTTGTTGATCATCTTCTCAGATGGATCACCATCCCTATATTATTTCTTCCCGAAATTTTTATACAGGATAATAACCTTCACCCCCAAAATTAGGTTTATAAATAGAGGAAAAAAAATTTCACCAAACAAGTGGTCACCAACTTTAAAATTTCATTAATTTTGTAAAACTTTTTGTTTAAAAACAAATCAGACTGTGTTTGACACAAGGGATCACTCGATTGGCCTTGAACTATCAGTAAACTCATTCTAAACAGCCGACCTCTTTGTTAATTGATTAATCAAAGATTTATTGTTTTAACAGTCCGCTTAAGCACATGCCCTTCTTACCTTTTGTAAACACATATCCACAGATCTAGCGATTCCCTTAGCCTACATTGCTCCCACACTAGAGACTTACAACGACATAACGGGACTTATGGCGATCTTAGGTGTTTTATAGCAAGTTAGGCGACTCAAGTTGGAGCAAAAGAAATAAAAGTTTAAAGAAACATTTAAAAACATGACCTAACTGTTTTTAATCGAAACCACCAACTGAACCAAGAACCAACCGTGTGGCTCTGATACCATTTGACAGCGGATAAGTTTTTATCAGAAAACTTAAACGTAAAAGAAGAAACTTAAAGAAGATGACCGGTGAATCGGTAAAGTAACCTCTTTCTTTTATTTATAAACATTTGAGGAAGGGATTACATCTAACCTAGATAAACTATAAATGGAAGAGAGAAGTATAAAGAACTTCTTCTTCATCTTACTAGAAGAAGGAAACAACAAGCTTCTTCTTCGGTAACTAGAGAGAAGGCAGAGAGAAGGACCTCAGGTGAGGTTTTCTTACAAAAGAAAAGCCTGTAAGAAAAGCCTGAGTAACTCTGTAAATTTTTTTTTTATCTCCGCCCTTAATGGTATCAGAGCAAAGTTGTTTTTTCTAGTTTCTGTGTGAGATCTTCTTAATCAGTAATCTTTTCCTTTTTCAAAATCTTTGTCTTCTTTTGTTCTGAAGTCACCTAACTTACTGTAGTCCACCATGTTTGTGTGAGTTTAACCTTTGTAAGTTTCAGGTGAGAGTAGTGTCAGGTTATATCAATAGAACATAGGTATGTGTCTGCTTAAGGTAATAGGGTATGCATGAATGAACAATGAGTAAGATTTAATTTTGAAGTTAGTAAAGGATGAAGAGATTGTTTAGATCTAACTCCTCAGCTAGTCACAGGTCAGCTTTGCCCCCTGTTCCAGACATAGTTAACCAGGAAGAACATAGTTATGAAAACATCAGTCAAGTTTTGAATAATTGGAACATACCCAAAGTTTCTCCTAGAGAAATTTATCAGTCAACTTTTTAAGATAATTTTAAAACTGATTATAATGTCAAAACTGTTGAAAAAGTTTATGCTATTAACAAAGAATATGAAAATTGTAGTCTTTTATCTCTCGATGTTATTAAAAAACATAGAAAAAGGGGTTATAATTTTATTCATATTGGACTTGTTCAAGTTGCAATCAAACCACTAAATATTAAAGGAATTAATTCAAGTATCTACCTCTGTCTTAGAGATGCTAGATTTCTTAATTAGTTCCCAAGTATCATTGGTATTATGGAATCAAGTTTGCATAATGGACCAATCCATTTCAATTGCTTTCTTGATTTCACTTTAAGCCTAAGTGATCATGATTTATTAAAGACTTTAACATTAAACATTAAAATGCAGGTGAAATCACTCAAATGATAGAGGGTTCTCAACCTTTAGCTTTAATTTATGGGATATATTATAAGACTATGAAAACAAATTTAAATGTTCATGCTTTTAGTAAAAGTCCTAAAGATGAAACTGTTTTAATTCAAAGTTCAACTAGTGATGCTAATGTTCAGATTCCGAGAACAATCCTCTGAAAAGACATTACGTTACCTAGTCAATGGACTTTGCCCAGTGAAATACCTCAACAACCGATTAATAACAGTTTGTTAAATGTTAAAAACATTAAACAATTCTCTGATGGTACTGTTAAAATAAGTTTTGAACGTACTAGAAGACCTATCATCATAGAAGATTTTACCAGTTCTTCAGCACCTTCTATTCACAATAGGAGAGATACTGAAATACTTAGTAGCCCTTCTATTCGAGATATTTCAATTCCAAAGCTAATAAAGAGAAAAGACATTTATTTCGTTCTAATCATCCAACAGATAAAGAGTGAGATAAAGTTGTTAATAGATGGAAACGATTTTTAAAAAATGAACCGATAAACATTAATTTGTATGATTGGTATGAAAAATATCATGGTAAATGTAATGTTATAACTAAAACACAGTGGATTAAAGAAGATAAGTCAAAAGTTTCTTCTAGTCATCCTCCATTCGAAATTGTTCTACTTTCAGTCAAAAACACATCTGTTGTTGCCAGTCCTTTCAAAATTTCAGATGATAATAAAGATGAAAAGAAAATCATTGAACAAAATAATTTCACAAATCAGTATCTAGCAACCATAGGAAAACAACTAGATAAGATTGAAGAAAAGTTTGATGAAATAATAATTAAGAGACCCAATTCAAAAATTAAACATCCCTTGTTAAAATTACCAGAAAATAAAGCCAAATTAGGTTTACCTAATAATGATGGTGAACTTGTCCAAGTTATTAATAAGTTTATTAAAAAATTAAAAATGGAAACTGGAACAAGTGGTAGTATAGGTCTCATTGATCAAGTTGAATTTGACGATGAGAGTGTTAGCCAATCAAATCAATCTGATACTGTTTCAATTCCAGATTTTAATGATCAACTAAATAAATTAACCGTTAATAACACTAGTATTACAAGAAATTGGTATTCTAGACCTACTCCCCCGGATTTATAATTTGAAGAGAAGAATCTAGATAAGCAATTTTTTGTTTCTTCTAATAAAATTTATGAATGGAATATTGATGGTTTTAGTGAACAAGAAATTTTAAACAAATTAAATCACATGTCCATGGTAGTTAATAACTATATTAAAAATTCAACAATCTGACTCAGCTAGATATTGTTGAATTAATAATTAGTGGATTTACTAGTATTCTTAGATCTTGGTGGGAAAAACATCTCATAGAAGATATTAGATTATCAATAGTCCATGTTGTCCAACTGGATGACGTCGATAACCCCATCTTTGATGAAGATGTCGGGGTTGGTCCTCCAGATGGAGTTAATACTTTAATATTGAAGCTAAAAGAAAAAGGAAGAAGAACAGAGTGGCGCATATAATACACAATTTAATTATTAAAACATAATACAGTTTACTGATAATTAAAAATATTTACAAATAAACAAAAAATAAACGTGACTTACAATTTACTTAGAACATTTGAGAAGTAGATGAATGAAGAGAAGAAGAAGATAGAGAGAAAAGGGAAGAGGGTCTAAAGATTCGTCAGAGAGAAAACTCTGAGACTTTTTAAGTCTGCCTAACTAAATGAGTTCGAATTCCTTTTATAGAATAAGGAAAGAACTATTACAAAAGTGAATTATTACAGACAACTTTAACTATTGGTGAACAATAATGAATCGTGCAACTAAACTTTCGGCTACTTTTTTGACGAATTGGCCGAATCTTTTAACTAAATGGATGCTTTCGGTGAAAAAGCAGGAGCATGTGACTAGGTGGGAATGAGCCCTGGCACTTCACGGGCTAGCATAATCTTTTTATCAGGCAAAAAGGTCTTGAGCATCTTGAAGGTTAATGGAGCCATATGTGTCTTCATCATCCTCATCTTTACTGATAGTGGTATTTTTGGAAGAAGAAGAAGAACATTTTGAGGCTTCTAATTCTTTATGTAACTTTGAAACTCTATCCTGAATGGCCTGGGCAATGAGTTTCAAATCTTTACTCGAACAATTTTTGATATTGGAAATATCAATGGAGTCTGTTGAACCTGCGATGGACTAATTTTTGACTCTTTGGATTTACTAGAAGATCCTTTAGTAGGGATTGATTTAATTGGAACAATAAGAAGAGGGACAGAAGGAAATTTTTTCTAAACTTGACTAATAATCCTATTGACATCAAACTTATCCCACCATTTGACAAAGAAAAGGCGGGTAACCATGGTGACTGGTAAAACTTTGGTGGTCGTAACAACATGACCGGAAGCAGGAGATTGAAAACCTGTTTCTATCACTGGGGTGAGAAGATTGTACTGCCATTTTAAAATCCAAGGAATTTTGTTTTACTGACAAATTGTAGCAGTATAAGGATACCTTCATACCTTTGCTGATACTTACTATGATTACAAAAATGACTGGCTTGGGCTTTTAATGGATTGGGAAGTAAGTCGAAAGAAGAACCAAATCTCGACCACCATAAAAGAAACCAAAGAGGAAATTGACTTTTAAATTTGTGGTCAAATTTAATGAACCACGAAAGACTATGAGACTGGTTTTGGTAAAGGAAGATCTTATTCCAGGCTTCCATGTAATCGAAATAACAAAATGAGTTATTTTGATAGGAAAGCTGACGAATATCAAAGGGATAATTTCCCCAGTCAGTTATTTGAATGATTTGTTTAATGTATAATGAATGATAAAGGACTTTAGATTCATCATCCCTAGCATAAATAGGTTTGATGAAAATTGACTCGGTTTGAAAGAGGATATCCTTATAATACAAAAGAGATTTATAAGGAGCAAGGGGAATAAAATGTCATCCAGTAGGAAAATACTGGGAAGCAAGCTTAATTGGATCATCTCTTGGTTTCATATGATGCTCAATATCAAACAAGTTATTTTCCCAATTGAGTTTGAATTGAGAAGGAGAATGAACGGGATTTGAGGGTGTGGCTCTTGAAGGGTCAAAAAATGGGTCAAAGGGCTTGGGGTTACTGTCTAGGACAGCTATAGGGCTTAGGAACAGTTCTGAGAAACTGATATCTATTAATTGGATTGGCCGAAGAGACCGAGTTTACTGGGTGATGAACCAGAGTTCCTTTGAGTTGATTACTTGGGCCTGAAGGGCGGCCCGGACCACGAGAGGATGAACCTCCTCGCACACTCATTTTTAATGTAGGGTACCTGTATTAAGAATTCTCGAGTAAGAAAATCAGGAATTGAATTGTTACTACCTTTGATATATTCAATCTCAAAAATGCTTAATAGGGCTTGCCATCTAGCAAAAGATTTCTTAGAGGCGACATTTTCAACATCTTTCTCTAAAATATATTTTGCAAATTTACAATCAATTCTGATTAAAAACTTTTGGTTTAGCAAGTCACTTTGAAATTTATTAATACATAATACTAAAGAAAAAATTTCTTTTTTAATAGTACTGTAATTTAATTGTGTAGGATTCCATGCACCGGAATGATATCGGACAATTTTCTCAGAAGAATTAGGAGTTAATTTTTGTTTGAGGACACCTTCGAATTCAATTTTTGAGGCGTCAGTTTCAACAATTTTGAAAGCTGAATCATTAAAAATGCCAAGGCAAGGCAAAGCCTTAACATATTTTTTAACTCTTTGGACGACAGAAGTGTGAATGTCTGTCCAAAGGGGAGGATTATCTTGCAAACACTGAAAGAGAGGTTTGTAAATCTTCCTAAGATTTTCATAGAACTTGCCAATATAATTAAGCGAGCCTAAGAATATCTGAATTTGGGTTTTATTGGTAATCTTATCAGAAATCTGTCAGCAAATTGAATAGCTCTTTCAATAGGATGAATAAGTCCTTGATAAATATTGAGACCAAGAAACCGAACTTTAGTCTGAAACAGACTACATTTAGAAGGGGGCAAAATAAGTCCATTGGTTTTAACTGTTTTGAAGAATGAATTCAAATGTTTAACATGTTCTTCAATGGATTTAGAGAAAATGAGGATATCATCAATATAAACGATGATAAAATGACTGAAGGGATTCAGAATGTCATTAAGAATGTTCTAAAATTCACTAGGGGCATTTTTCAAACCAAATGGTTGAACATTCCATTCATAATGGCCAAATGGGGTGGTGAAAGCTGTTTTGTACCTATCCTCGGGGTGAATAGTAACTTACCAGAAACTAGATTTAAGGTCAAATTTACTGAAAATGGTGGCATTGCTTAACCTATTAAGGAGGTCTTTCATATTGGGTAAAGGATACCTAATCCATTCTAACACTTTATTTAATGGCTTGTAATTAATGACTTGATGAGGGACTCATTTTTCTTTTTCTGCTTCATTATTGACATAAAAGGCAGGACATGACCAAGGGATTTACTATGTCTAATGAATCTCTTATTAAGGAGATCATTAATCTCTTTTTTATAACTCCATTTGTTCATGATTCATTCTGTATGGGTCTAGCCTTAGTAGGAATCAGATGTTCTCTGAATTCCTTAGCGTAAGGAAGCCTTAAAACATGTTTCTTCCGATGCCAAAAAGCATTAGGAGAATTTGAACAGAGATTTTTATTTAAATAGTTTTTTAAATCTTCAGTTTTTTCTTGAACCTTTTAATTTTTAAGCTGTTCTTCAACATGCTTATATTTAATCTCTTCCTTTAAGAAGTTTAAATGGGTGGATTTGCAGTTTAACAAATTCAAAGAATTAGAAATAGATTCATTTTGGATAAATCTTAAATCTCTTTCTTTAGGTTTAATAAGGAATTTGAATGTTATCTTTTTACCCAAGTGTTTACAGCTTAGTCCTTCATTAGTGGTAGTGAAGGGATATAATAAATATATAAATGGTAATCCTAAGATGATCTTATCTGTAAGATTATGGATTAAAACAAACGATGTTTTAAAACACATGTCATCTTGACAAATATGAACTTTAGGCAGTTTATATTTTATCTCCGTTTGACTACCATTAGCATAATTCAATTTTTCACTAGTCTTTTTATAATACTTGGTAGGGATTAAACCTTCCTGAATACAATTCAGATCTGCACCAGTATCGACTAAGGCAGGAAGTTGTATTGAGAAAGTCTTATCAATTACCAAATTAATAGAAATATACCACTTTTGAATAGTGATATCTTTAATTCTTTTGAGAGAAAGACCTTGAATAAGAAAATCTGGCTCTTCTTTAGTATTTGATGATTCTGGTTCATCATGATTTTCATCACTTAAAGAGGAATCATATACTTGAAGGTCTGATTTCTTAAATTCAATTTCTTTTCTTAGATTAGAAATATCTAATTTTAGGTTAGAAATTTCCCTTTTAAGTTTATTAACTTCTTGATTTAACTCGGGGAGAGTAACTTCTTTAATTGGAGTTTTAAATCTTTAATTCAAGAGTTTTATTAAGGCTAAATATATGTTTTTCTTTAGCTTTAATAATCTTGTTTTTAACCTTATTATCTTTAGTTAATAAATCTTTTAATTGCCTTGTGTACTAGATTTTTAATTCAGGGTCTGAGATTTTACTAATTAAATCAATTAACAAAGAACTTTCTTTTATTCTTTGGTAATCATATTTAATCTTTTATTGTAACAATTCTCATTGCAATTATCTGCACAAATAGTAACTTCTTCATTATCACTATCTATTTCATTGTTACTAATACTGCTACTAGAAGAATAAGGAATATCAGAACCCTCATCATTACTGATGTTGTTCTTAATCCTCATTAATTCTAACAGTTGTTCAGTATCTTCACTTGAAATATTTAACTGAGATAAGTTTAGGACTGAGGATGATGAAAAATATTTTTAAAGAAAATGAATCCAGTGAAACAAAAGAACAAATATTAAGGATTTGTACTTTAAACAATCCGAGTTCAAAAATACTTCATAAATAATCTTACTGAAGTAAAATTCAAGAATGATCAAAACATGGATACAAACAAAGCTAGTATCCATAATAGATATTTTGGACGAAAAGGAAAATTTTTATTTTTTGATGAATAGTGCCGTACTAGTGAATAGTGCCGTATACATGAATAGTGCCGTATATGTGAATAGTAACCCCGACACAAAAAGTTTCAAATTTGATTAAAAGTTCAAACCAATATTTCGGCATAATGATATTGAAGAAAATAATATCATTTACAAAAAATAATATCCCTTACCTCGAAAGAATAGTACTTCTGGCTGGACTACTGAATAAAGTGCTGAAGAAACTTACACTGTATAGCAACACTAAAAGTCAAAATACTCACAAGAACACGCTCAATATATAGAGAGAGAAAGAGAGAGAAAACTTCATTTTCTGGTGTAATTTTCAATTCTAACCTAAACACCCTATTTATAAGAAAATGCTTAGAACACCAAAGCAGAAAATTTAATAAAATATTAAAATAATTACAAAATTTTCCTACGCCCACTTTTACTAATTGAACTCAGCACTTTGCACATGTTTGTGTAGCCCACCAAACACAAAAAACGTTTTTCTTATTTAAATTATTTTAAACTTCCAAAAATCAATTATTTCGGAATTTCAGAACTTCAATAATTCATAATAAATAACCCTTTTATCAGAAAAATTCGAACCACATGTCCTTTCCATAGGAAATTTCATTTTTTACAACTTTGTAAGTTTAAGTTTTTTCAAATTCCAAACAGAAATTGACCGAAATCCACAAACGAGCGATTTTATAGGCTATAATCAAATTTCAGTCAAGAAATGGGGTCCACAAACATGAAAAACATGTTTTTAAATATTTTTAGTAACAAAAATACTCCTCCTACTCGTATACTCATATATCCTACATTCATTGTAAAAATATCACCATTATTATATTATTAAAAATATAATAAAATATTTAAATGAATTATTTTATCAGAAAAAGATAAAATATTTATTTTCAACAATTGTCACATTAAAAATTTTCTCCATCTATATCCACATAAAATTAATATTTTCCTCATCATATAAATCAATAATTAATTATTCACAAATAATATTACAGAATCACAATATTGACAAACAGTGCAGGTTCAGGGATAGATGGGCTTTCCAATAAAAATTTCTCTCATCAAAAGTGCAATTAGATGACCTAACCTCTCCTTAGACAGAACTTTCTAGACATTGCCAACAATGTTATCCAATAATATTATTCAGATAATATAAATTATTGCTCCGATAATGGAAAATATTGTGTAATAACAATTATTGAAACAACAAAGTAATATAAAATATCAATGCAACAATTATTGAATCAATAAAATAAAATATTGAGCAAGATAATTATCGTAACAATTATTGAGTAGTGTCTTCTTCACGTAAGAATCAATAATTGGTGCAATACCGCAGTGTCTTCTGTGTTTTAACCAACCGAGTATTTCAACAAGAGATAATTCAGAATAACCACGCCAATTATTTATAACTAACTTATTCTTGTCGTTTTCTTCATCCAATCGCTTTCCGTTATGGGGCCACATAAGGCTGCGCCGTCGTACGAATATTCCCCGACAGCATGAATATTCCACGACCAAACGAATATTCCACAACAACAATGAATATTTTATAACCACTTGCTTATTTGAAATATTTACGCATTTTTACCCATAACTAACCACATTAATCAAATCAACCCTTACTATTTCAAAATAATAAATAGAGGAATTTAAATTTCATTTATTAATAATTTGGGGTCTTACAACGACCAACAACATGATAATAATTGTACTGGTGGCAACGGTCATCGGAACAATGATAACCATCATGGAGGAAATTATTAGGCAAGAAATGGTAACCACTTCGGTGGTAATCATGGCCAAGATAATAGAAGTGGAAACTTTAAGAAGAGAAGATTTAACGATGATGGGAAGACGTTGGCAGCAGCACCAACACCAGTAACAAATTCTAGAGGAGGAGAACGACCGCCAGTTAGATGCTACAAATGCGGAGAGGAAGGACACATAAGTCCAAACTGTTCACAGCCTTCCAAGGTATGTTTTAGTTGTGGAAAAGACAGTCACATAGCTCGATTTTATCCTGTAGCAAAATCAAGTCCAGTTGGGACGGTGGCACCAAAGGCGGATACGGACAAAACAAAGTCGGTGGTTTCAGGAAGAGCGTTTTTCGTGACTTCTCAAAAAATGAGTAACCCGAACGAAGTTAACACGGGTTAGTTAATTATAAATTCTTGCGAAGTCTATACCTTATTAAATACCGGTTCTACCCATTCTTTTATCTCTCTTGCTTACGCTCAACGTTTAAATTTGACCCCAAAGAAGTTAGACTTTGACTTATTGGTTAAAACTTTGTTAGTAAAAACCGTCGTTACCTCCACTATTTATAAATCTTGTTGATTCAAATCGACACTTTCACGTTACCTGTCGATCTTGTCTCTTTGACAATACTTGCCCTTGATGTGATTTTAAGAATCGATTGGTTAACTACTCATCATGCTTTTCGTAAAGTTGTTAGCTTTCATATTCCTAACCAACCTGTTATGCGAATTCAAGCAACCAAACCACTAAAGTCAATCACTGTTATATTAAGTCATAAGTAAAGAGCCATGAGCCTTTCGCTGGTGACTTCCTTGTGTGGAATGCACCGAAGCCAAACTTTCTGTAGGGGAAGCCGTGAATAACGGTGGCAAGTTGATAGGTATCAATGTGACGTGCTATCCAAGTCTTGGGATGAGAGTCATAGTTTTGAATGCTATTTTCATTGTTAATAAATTTCTTGACGTATTCCCGAAGACTTCCTGGCCTACCCCTAGAGCGTGAAATCGAATTTTGTATTGACCCAAATACAAAACACATTTCTAAAACCCTTAAATATTTTCTCAACTAAAACGAACATAATATGCGTCGTATACGTTGGCTCAAGCTGTTGAAGATTACGACCATACCATTCAATATCATCGTGGAAGAACGAACGTGGTAGCTGACGAATTGAGTAAAAGATCGTATGCGGTTATGAGTGTGACGTTGTTAACACAAAGACTCATTTCGTACAACTTACAAAAGATGGAGATAGAGTTAAAGACTCACCTACATGAAGATAACGAATATACGATTAGAACCGACTTTAATCGATAAATTTAAAGCCGCTCAAGCTACAGACTTAGAGCTGATGAATGTGAAGAAGAAGGTTCAAGAGGGCGTTATTCTAGAAGCAAGAATCGACAAAGAGAGGAAAGCTCAAATCCTCGATTTTATTAGTCTATTTGAAATCCTCGATCGAGTAGAAAGTGTGGCCTATAGACTCGCTTTACCGCCAAGTATGTCGCGTGTTCATAACGTTTTTCACGTATCGATGTTACGTATATATGTGGAAGACTTGAACCACATTATTTAATTTGAATCGGACGAAATAGCGGAAGATTTAAAATATGAAGAGGTAGCTGTTAAAATCTTGGATAAGAAGGATCATATTCTACGCTCCAAGGTTATACCTCAAGTCAAAGTTTTGTGGAGAAACCACAATGTGAAGGAAATGACCTGGGAGTTAAAATATGAAATGAAATCAAGGTATCCTCACCTCTTCGACATATCATGTATGTACCCTTATTTCGAGGACGAAATTTCATAAGAAGGGGAGGTTGTAAGACCCCAACTTTTTTTAAATAAAGAATAATTTTTCTCAAAATATATTTTTGAATATTATGGTGTGGATATGATATAATGTTATAGTTGTGGATAATATTTGGAAAATTTTGCAAAGTAAGCAAGTTGATATAAAACATTCATTGTGTCAGTGAATATTCGATTGGTCGGAGAATATTCGTTTTAACAGGGAATATTCGTACGACGACACAATCATTGGTGGACCCCACAATGGAGGTATTGTAAGAAAACGACAGAAATATCTTTTTATAAAAATAATGGCAAAAGTTTTACTGTTAATATGTTGAACTACCCGGTGGTAAAAGTATAGTAATACGCGTGGTTGCATAGTAGCACACGGTATTGATTATTGATGCTTACGTGAGAAGTCATTCAGTTATACTCAATTATTGCTACAGTAATTATTGCATAGTATCTCACGTTATTTGATTCAATTATTGTCGATATTTTATATATTATTAAATCAATAATTGAGACGATAAAATTATTTATATTATTATTTGCAATATTGACAATGTCTAGAAGTTTTGTTAAGGAGAGGTTTGGTCACCTAATTGCGCGCCAATAAGGAGAAATCCTTATCAAAAAGCCCCCTCTTTCCTGGGAACGACCTGGTTGTTAAATATTGTGAGTTATAATATTAATGATGAATAATTGTTGAAGTATTAAGAATGTGTTTATTGAAGATATGTGAATTACAAAAGTTAGAGGGAAATAATGTAAACTTGGAAAACTTTAGGGGTACTAAAGTGTAATAATAAGTTAAACCAATCTGGACCATTGATGGTGGTTTTAATAGTTAATCAATCTGGACCATTGATGGTGGTTTTAATAGTTAATAAATCTGGACCATTGATGGTGGTTTTAATAATTAATCAATATGGACCATTGATGGTGGTTTTAATAGTTAATTAATCTGGACCGTCGGTGGTGGTTTTAATAGTAAATCAATCTGGACCGTCGGTGGTGGTTTTAAAAGTAATAAATCTGGACTATCGGTGGTGGTTTTAAAAGTAATCAATCTGGACCATCGGTGGTGGTTTTAAAAGTAAATCAATCTGGACCGTCGGTTGTGGTTTTAATAGTAATCAATCTGGACCGTCCGTTCTAATAGTAAATCAATCTGGACCGTTCGTGAATTAGTTACTATTTAGTCCATTCTCCTATAAATAGAAGCTTAATTCTTTTTTCATTCTCACCAATTCACGGAGATTCACAAGAGACACTATAGAGAGAGAAACTATAGAGAGTAAGAAGAAGAGTATTCTGCTACTTCACTTTTGCAGTATCCAACTTTCTACTAAGGTAAGGGATATTATTTGTTGTATTCGTAAGGGATATTATTTATTGTATTCGTAAGTGATATTATTTGTTGTATTCGTAAGGGGTATTATTTCTTTCGTATTCATAAGGAATATTATTTTTTGTATTCATCCTTTAGTATGTCGGAATAACCTGTCTATGCGGATTACGTACCGTATGACAGATGAAAATCCATTTGCAGTTTTCGTATGTTAATTCTTTTCATATTCTTAAATCTAACTTACTAATGTAAGTATTGGTTCTATAATCCTTGAAATTAGTGGAATATCCGTAAGTTTTGCGCTTCATCCAGTATCATTTTATTGGAATATTGATATGAACTTTCTTATTAAATATTAATATTTTCACCCGAAGTATTATTCATGAGTTACTATTCACAGGTTACTATTCACCCAATTTTACTATTCACTATAATATTATTCACTCGGGTATTCGGGGTACTTTTCATGCCGTGATACTATTCACGAGTTACTATTTACGGGTTACTATTCACCAATTTTACAATTCACTATAATATTATTCACTCGGGTATTTGGGGTACTTTTCATGTCGAGTTACTATTCACGGGTTACTATTCCCAAAGTACTATTCACAGGGTACTATTCACAAAAAATTTATTTCTTTTTTGTCCAAATTATTTTTTTATACATGGATATTATTCTTGAATTTTACTCTACAAAGCAATATCATGTTGAAAATTTAGACATTATTGAATTATGGATAAATTAAATTATAAATCTTTAAAAATTTATCCTTTACTTTCTTTTAATTGAATTCTTATATCATTGTCATCATCCTCATGCTTATATTATGATGAAAGTTATCTTTGGCTTACGTGCATAGATGGACTATTGATTTGTATGATTATGACCAGGGATAATTCGGTATAGTCATGACCATTGATGATTACACGAATAAATCTTGGCCTGTAGTGCAAGAATAATTTATGGACGTGATACTAATGAATATCCTTGGCCCGTAGTGCAGGGATGATTCGATGATGTGATCTATTTATTGTCGAGTCCCAAAGAATAAAGTGAATGATAAACTTTTTAAATCATAGAAGATAGTAGATATCATGCTCTACTTGACTCTTCTAATGGATTGCTTGTTCCGCTGCAGTTAAACTTGTTGTCTATTATAATCTATCAGTTTAACATTGTTGAAGGCTAATGATAACTTATTCTGCATTATCTTAGTCATAATATTTCTTACTGGGCTAGTTCAGCTCACCCTTTTACTTCCATTGTTCTCTTCAAAAAATGAGAACGAAGCCAAAACTAGTCGGGGAACGGAGTGATGGCCCGAGATGGTGTTATAGTAGTCCTCACTATTCTATAAAATAGTGTGCCAATAAATGTAATGAGGACTCTATTTGAATTTGGATATTGTCTATATGAAAATATTCGTGTATAAACTCTCAGCTCATGTTGTATAATTAAGTTTGTATTTGAATTTTATACCATATATTTGGCGACCCAAGATGGGTGATGTGTACCTATTTGGGGGCGTCATACAGTTAATAAATTTCAGGTCCTTGGTACTGTTCCCAAGCCCTATAGTTCTGTCCTAGCCAGTAACCCTAAACCAGTTGATCCTTTCTACGACCCATCTAGGGCCTCTTCCTCAAATCCTAGTCACCCTCCTTCTCAGTTCAAACTCAATTGGGAAAATCAATTGTTTCATATTGAACCTCACATGAAACTAAGAGATAACCCAATCAAGCTTGCTTCCCAGTATTTTCTTGCTGGATGGCATTTTATTCCTCTTGCTCCTTATAAATCCTTTGTGTATTATAAGGATATTCTTTTAGAAACCGAGTCAATTTTCATCAAACCTATCTATGCTAGGGATTGTGAATCTAAAGTCCTCTATCATTCACTCTACATTAAAAAAATTATTCAGGTCACTGACTAGGGAAATCATCCCTCTGATCTTAGACATCTCTCCAATCAAAATAACTCGTTCTGTTATTTCGATTATATGGAAGCCTGGAATAAGATCTTCCTTCACCAGAATGAATCACACAGTCACTCGCGGTTCTTACAATTTGACCACAAATTCAAAAGTTAAATTCCTCTTTGGTTTCTTCTTTGGTGGTCGAGATTTGGTTCTTCTTTCGACCTCATCCCTGATCCTTTAAAGGCTCAGCTCAGTCATTTTTTTAATCATAGTAAATATCAACATAAATATGAAGGTATCCCTATTCTTCTTCAGTTTATTAGTAAATATAAAATACCATGGATTCCTAAATGGCAGTACGACCTTCTCACCCAAACTACTGTGACAGATTTTCAGTCTCCTGAGTATAGTTATTTAGTATCTCAAACAACAGTTTCACCGATCACTTTAGTCACCCGCATTTTCTTTGTCAAATAGTGGGATAAATTTAATGTCAATAGAATAGTAGGTCAAGTCCAAAAAGAGTTTCCTTCTGTTCCTCTCCCTATTGTTCTAGTTAAATCGATCCATTCCAAAGGATCTTCTAGTAAAATAAAAGAATCAAAATCTAGTTCAACCAATTCATCAAGCTCCATTGATATTTCTAATATCAAGAATTGTTCCAGTAAAGATCTAAAGTTAATCGCCCAGACCATTCATGAAAGAATCGATGCGTTACATGAAGAAGCATCAGTATGCTCCTCTTCCTCTTCCAGAAACACTTCAGCCAGTAAATTTGAAGATGATGATATCCCCTATGACACAATCAACCTTCAAAATGCTCAGGACCCATTTGCCTGACGTCTCAGTCATTTATTGCTCCTGCTTTTCCACCGAAAGCAGCTCTCAGTCACATGCACCTACTCCTGCAGCCACCTAGTCAAAAGATGGTCCTGCTTTTCCACCGAAAGCAGCCTTTTTCCCAAAAGATTTAGCCATTTCATAAAAATTTGTCGAAAGCTTTTATGCATAGTAAAAAGTCAGCACTATTTTACTGTTCACCAATAGTAAAAATTGTCTGTAATAATTTTCTTTTGTAATAGTAAGATTGTAATAGTACCATTAAGGGCGGAATGAAAGAAACGAATTAAGAACTGAGTGGCGCATATAAACAACACAATGAAATTACTAAAACATAATAGTTTTATTGATAACTGAAAATATTTACAAACAATACTGAAAAATAAAAGTGACTTACAAGTTTACTTATAACATTAAGAATGGTTGATGAAGGGAAGAGAGAACTGAGGCTAAAGATTTGTCAGAGAAGGAACTCTGAGTCTTTTTAAGTCTGCCTCCTTAACTAAGTTCAAGTTCCTTTTATAGAATAAGGAAAGAACTATTACAATCTTACTATTACAAAAGCAAATGATTACAGATAATTTTTACTATTGGTGAACAGTAAAACAGTGCTGACTTTTTACTATGCATAAAAGCTTTTGGTAACTTTTTACGAAATGGCTGAATCTTTTGGGAAAAAAGTTGTTTTCGGTGGAAAAGTAGGAGAATCTTTTGACTAAATGGCTGCAGGAGCAGGTGCATTTGAGTGAGAGCTACTTTTGGTGGAATAGTAGGAGAAATAAATGACTGAGACGTCAGGCAAATGGGTCCTGAGCATCTTGAAGGTTGATTGTGTTGTAGGGGTCATCATCATCTTCAAATTTACTGGCTGAAGTGTTTCTGGAAGAGGAAGAGGAGCATATTGATGTTTCTTCATGTAACTCATCGATTCTTTCATGAATTACCTGGGCGATTAACTTTAGATCTTTACTGGAACAGTTCTTGATATTAAAAATATCAATGAAGCTTGATGAATTGGTTGGACTAGCTTTTGATTCTTTTATTTTACTAGAAGATCCTTTGGAAGGGATTGATTTAACTAGAACAAGAGGGAGAGGAACATTAGGAAACTCTTTCTGGACTTGACCTACTATTCTATTGATATCAAATTTCCCACCATTTGACAAAGAAAAGGCGGGTGACTAAAGTGACCGATGAAACTATTGTTTGAGATACTAAATAACTATACTCAGGAGACTAAAAATGTGACATAGTAGTTGGGGTGAGAAGGTCGTACTACCATGTAAGAATCCATGGTATTTTATATTTACTAATAAACTGAAGAAGAACAAGGATACCTTCATATTTCTGTTGATATTTACTATGATTATAAAAATGACTGAGCTGAGCCTTTAAAGGATCAGGGAGGAGGTTGAAAGAAGAACCAAATCTCGACCACCAAAGAAGAAACTAGAGAGGAATTTGACTTTTGAATTTGTGGTCAAATTTTAAGAACCACGAGTGACTGTGTGATTCATTCTGGTGAAGAAAGATCTTATTCCAGGCTTCCATATAATCGAAATAACAGAACAAGTTATTTTGATTGGAGAGTCGTATCTAAGATCGTAGAGGATGATTTCCCAACAAATGACTGAATGATTTGTTTAATGTAGAGTGAATGATAGAGGACTTTAGATTCATCATCCCTAGCATAGATAGGTTTGATGAAAATTGACTCAGTTTCTAAAAGAATATCCTTATAATACACAAGTGATTTATAAGGAGCAAGAGGAATAAAATGCCATCCAGCAAGAAAATACTATGAAGCAAGCTTGATTAGGTTATCTTTGGTTTCATGTGAGGTTCAATATGAAATAAGTGATTTTCCCAATTGAGTTTGAACTGAGAAGGAGGGTGACTAGGATTTGAGGAAGAGGCCCTAGATGGGTCGTAGAAAGGATCAACTAGTTTAGGGTTACTGGCTAGGACAGAACTATAGGGCTTAGGAACAGTACCAAGGACCTAAAATTTATTAACTGGGTTGGTCTTAGGGACTGGGCTAACTGGATGACGAACCAAAGTTCCTTTTAGTTGATTACTTAGGCCAGAAGGGCGGCCCGAACCACGAGAAGATGATCCTCCTCGCAAACTCATTTTGATTGTATGGTACCTGTATTAATGAATTCCCGAGTTAGAAAGTTAGGAATGGAATTTTTATTACCTTTGATATATTCAATTTCAAAATCAAAAATGCTTAACAGGACTTGCCATCTCGCAAAAGAATGTTTAGAGGTGATATTTTCAACATCTTTTTCTAAAATATATTTTGCAGATTTGCAATCAATTCGGACCAAAAACTTTTGATTTAATAAGTCACTTTGAAATTTATTAATACATAAAACTAAGGAAAGAATCTCCTTTTTAATAGTACTATAATTTAACTGTGTAGTATTCCATGCACCGGAATGAAATCGAACAATTTGCTGGGAAGAAATGGGGGTCAATTTCTATTTGAGGATACCTCTGAATCCAATATCCGAGGCATCAGTTTCAACAATTTTGAAGGCTGAATCATTGGAGATGCCAAGGCAAGTCAAAGCCTTAACATATTTTTTAACTTACTGGATGACGGAAGTGTGAATGTTAGTCCAAGGAGGAGGATTATTTTGCAAACGCTAAAAGAGAGGTTTGCAAATTTTTCTGAGATTTTCATAGAACTTGCCAATATAATTGAGCAAGCCTAGAAATCTCTGTAGTTGGGTTTTATTGGTAATCTTATCAGGAAATATGTCAACAAATTGAATAGCTCTATCAATAGGCTGAATAAGTCCTTGATAAATATTGAGACCAAGAAACCGAACTTTAGTTTGAAATAAACTGCATTTGGAAGGGGACAGAACAAGTCCATTATTTTTAATTGTTTTGAAGAACGAATTCAAATGTTTAATGTGTTCTTCGATGGATCTGGAGAAAATGAGAATATCATCAATGTAAACGACGATAAAATGACTGAAAGGATTCAAAATGTCATTCAGAATATTCTAAAATTCACTGGGGGCATTCTTCAATCCAAATGCCTAAACATTCCACTCGTAATAACCAAATGGGGTGGTAAAAGCAGTTTTGTACCTATCCTCAAGGTGAATGGCAACTTGCCAGAATTTGAATTTAAGGTTAAACTTGCTAAAAATAGTGGCATTGCTTAACCTATTAATGAGGTCTTCCTTATTGGGTAAAGGATACCTAATCCACTCTAAAACCTTGTTTAACGGTTTGTAATTGATAACTAGATGGGGAACACCTCTCTCTTTCTCTGCCTCGTTATTGACATAGAAGGCAGGACAGGACCAAGGGGATTTACTAGGTTTAATTAACCCTTTACTAAGGAGATCATTAATTTCCATTTTACATAACTCCATTTATTCATGATTCATTTGTATAGGTCTAGCCTTAGTGGGAATCAAATGTTCTTTGAATTCCTTGGCGTAAGGAAGCCTTACAATATATTTCTTCCGATGCCAAAAGGCATTAAGAGAGTCTGAACAAAGGTTTTCCTTTAAATAAGTTTTTAGCTCTTCAATCTTTTATTGAATGCCTTTAATTTTAAGTTGTTCTTCAACACGCTTATATTTAATTTCTTCCTTTAAGAAGTTTAAATGGGTGGATTTGCAATTTAACAGATTCAAAGAATTAGAAATGGATTCATCTTAGATAAATCTCAAATCTTTTTCTTTGGGTTTGATAAGAAACTTAAATGTTATTCTTTTTCATAAATGTTTATAATTTAAACCTTCATTACTAGTAGTAAAAGGATATAACAGATATATATAAACGGTAATCTTAAGATGATCTTATTTGTAAGATTGCGAATTAAAACAAATGACGTTTTAAAACACATGTTATCTTGACAAATATGAACTTTAGGTAGTTTATATTTTATTTCCATTTGACTACCATTAGTTGAATTCAATTTTTCACTAGTTTTCTTAGAGTACTTGGTTGGGATTAATCCCTCTTGGATACAATTCAGATATGCTCCTGTATCAACTAAGGCAGAAAGTCGTATCGAGAAGGTTGTATCGATAACCAAGTTAATAGAGATATACCATTTTTGGATGGTTATATCTTTAATTCTTTTGAGAGAAAGTCCTTGAACAAAAAGGTATGGATCTTCTTTAGTACTTGATGATTCTGGTTCATCATGATTTTCATCACTAGAAGAGGAATCATGTACTTGAAGGTCAGATTTTTTTGTCTTCAATCTCTTTTCTTAAATTAGAAACATCCAATTTTAAGTTAGAAATTTCTCTTTTAAGTTTATTGACTTCTTGATTTAAATCTGGAAGGGTAATTTCTTTAACCGGAGCTTTAAATCTTTCAAGGGTTTTATTAAGGCTAAATATAGGCTTCTCTTTGGCCGTAATGATCTTGTTTGTAACTTTGTTATCTTTGGTCAATAAATCTTTTAACTGTCTTATATATTGGATTTTTAACTCAGGGTCAGAAATTTTACGAATTAAATCGATCAACAACGAGATTTCTTCGTTATCTTTGGTAATCACATTTAGTCTTTTATTGCAACAATTTTCGTTACAATTATCAGCACAAATAGTAACTTCTTCATTATCACTACTTTTTTCCTTGTTACTGATACTGCTAGAAGAATAAGAAATATCAGAACCATCATCATTACTGATGTTGTTCTCTATTCTCATTAATTATAATAGTTGTTTAGTATCTTTACTTGAAACATATAACTGAGATATTTTTTGTTTTATTTTGCACTCATTTTTATAGTGCTCTTTCTGCCCACAATTGTGGCAAATAATTTTACTTTTATCAAAAATTTTAGATTTATTGTATTTCTTACCTGAAGTTTTAGGCTTAGTGTAATAACTATCTTGATTTTTATGGGAATCAATACGTTTATTTCTGTGCTTTCTTCTAGAAGGAGCAACAGGAGGTAAACCATATTGTTCACAAAAAGTTTTTAACTCATATTTAGCTTTGTTTTTATCTTTACTAGCTTGCTTAGCCAATTTAAAATCAATACACATTTTTAATCCAATTTTTTGAATATAACTTATAATATCACCATAGGTTAAATTGTCATAATCAATATAACCTAGATTTTTACTCAATTCTTCACGAACTTTATGAGCAAATAATGAAGGTAAACCATTAACGAATTTTTCTTTCCAAAATGGTTTATTGCTATCATTATGCATCATAACTCTAAAAGTAAACACATCTTTGTACCATCTAAAATCACTTAGAGTGGGACAAGCGAGATTACTTAACTGATCGTGAATTCTTTCAGTGATATTACTAGGAGTTCCAACAAAATGTTTAATTATGGTGAATATTAGGGTATTAACTCCATCAGGTGGACCAACACCAACATCTTCATCAAAGATGGGGGTCGTCGTCATCCAATTGGACAACATGAATTATTGATAACCTAGTATCTTCTGTGAGATGTTTCTCCCACCAAGATCTAAGAATACCAATGAATCCACTAGCTATTAATTCAACAATATCCGGCTGAGTTAGATTGTTGAATTTAGTGATACAGCTATTAGCTACCATGAACATGTGATTTAATTTATTTCAAATTTCTTGTTCACTGAAACCATCGATATTCCATTCATAAATTTTATTAGAAGAAACAGAAAATTGTTTATCTAGATTTCTCTCTTCGAATTGTAAATCTGGAGGAATAGGTCTAGAATACCAATTTTGCGTAATACCGGTGTTATTAATAGTTAACCTGTTTAGCTGATCATTGAGATCTGAAACTGTATCAGATTGTTCAGATGGACTATCACTTTCATTATCAGATTCAAACTGATCAATGGTAGCTATAGTGCCACTTGTACCAGCTAAATTCTCAGTTTTTAATTTCTTAATAAATTTGTCAATGACTTTGACAAGTTCGCTATCATTATTTGGTGGTAAACCTAATTTAGTTCTATTTTCAGGTAGTTTTAATAAAAGGTTGTTCAATTTTTGAATCCAGCTTTTTAATAATTGTTTCCTCAAATTTTTCTTCAATTTTATCTAGATGCTTACCTATGGTTGCTAGATATTGATTATTGAAATTTAACTGTTCAATAATTTTTTTATCGTCTTTATTGCCATCAGAAATTTTGAAAGGGCTGACAACAACGGATGTATTTTTGACTAGAAGAAGAACAGTTTCTAAAGGAGGATGACTAGAAGAAACTTTTGACCTATCTTCTTTAACCCATTGAGTTTTGGTTATAACATTACATTTACCTTGACAAAGTAATGTTTATCTGTTCATTGTTAATAAATCGTTTCCATCTATTAACTACTTTATCTCTTTCTTTATCAGTTGGATGATTTGAGCGAAATAAATATCTTTTTTCTCTATTAGATTTGGAATTAAAATATTTAACAAGACCATCCCAATCTAATTTGAATTCTTTTTTAAAACTCTTAATTGATTATTAATGGGAGCTTCAAAGTCTGACTGAGTAGGAAACTCTGAAGGAGTCGGAGAAGAAGAACCTTCTTCTTCAATTGGGTCATTATGAGTATAACAATGATGACTAGCCTGACCTTGATTAAGGATACCTTTCATTTTTATATCCCTAATAGAAGGGTTACTAAGTATTTCAGTATCTCTTCTAGTATGGACGAAAGGTGCTGAAGAACTAGTAAAATCTTCTATAATAACTGGCCTTCTGGTTCGTTCAAAACTTATTTTGACCATACCATCAGAAAATTGTCTAACATTTTCAATATTTAAAAAACTGTTATTGACTAGTTGTTGAGGTATTTCATTGGGTAAAGTCCATTGACTAGGCAACGTAATATCCTTCCAGAGAATGGTTCTCGAAATCTGGATATTAGCATCACTAGTTGAACTTTGAATTAGAACTGTTTGATCTTTAAGACTTTTGCTAAGAGCATGAACATTTAAATTTGTTTTCATGGTCTTGTAATATATCTTATAAATCAAAGCAAGAGACTGAGATCCCTCAATCATTTGAGTAATTTCTCCAGCAGTTTTAATGTTTAAAGTTAATGCATTTAATAAATTATGATCACTTAGGCTTAAAGTAAAATCAGGAAAGCAATTGAAATGGATAGGTCCATTATACAGACTTGATTCCATGATGCCAATAATGCTTGGGTAATAATTAAGAAATCTAGCATCTCTAAGGTAGAGGTAGATGCTTGAAGTAATTCCTTTTATGTTTAATGGCTTAACAGTAACTTAAACAAGACCAATATGAATGAAATTATAACCCTTTTTCCTATGTTTTTTAATTACATCAGGAGATAAAAGACTACAATTTTCATATTCTTTGTTAATGGCGTAAACCTTTTCAATAGTTTTTACATTGTAATCTGTTTTGAAGTTATCAAAAAAGGTTGACTGGTAAATTTCTCTAGGGGAAACCTTGGGTATGTTCCAATCACTTAAGACTTGACTAATGTTTTCATAACTATGTTCTTCCTGGTTAACTATGTTTGGAACATGGGGCAAAGCTAACCGGTTACTAACTGAGGAGTTAGATCTAAATAATCTATTCATAATTTAGCAATTTCAAAAGGTTTTACTCATTGTTCCTTCATGCATACCCTCTTACCCTAAGCAGAATCATACCTAGTTCAATAACCTGACACTGTTCACCCAGACTTACAAAGGTTAGACACGAACAAGGTGGACTACAATAAGTTAGGTGACTTCAGAACAAGAGGAAAAGAGAATTTTGAAAAAGAAAAGATAAATGATTATTGAGATCTTACCAGCAACTAGAACAACAAACAACTTGGCTTTGATACCATTAAGGGTGGAATGAAAGAAACGAATTAAGAACTGAGTGGTGCATACATAATGTATATATATATATACATGCACGGTTACCCACGCACACATTTAATATGCATTAATTCCAAATTTCAATTTAATCTTTTCGTATCTCAGCACATTCATTTTTCATATCTTTACATATACCAACACATGAAGTTAAACTAGCAATCAATGAGCATATTAATTCACCTTTTGTCTCAACATAATTGTCTCAGCACTATTTTGATCAACATGTATTTTCTTTAACACTTTTAAATTATCAGGAAAAGCAATTCAATAAGATTAAGAAAAATATTTTTGGTCAAAGTAAATAAGATAATTAAAACAATTATAATAAAAAAATCATATGGAGAGGATTCTACTCTTTTAATTAATTTATTTACTAATTATTGTTATCATCAAAATAAAACTAAAAGTTAGAGACCTAACACACTCACATAGATGATTCTTAATAAGAGTATCCTGCCATACTCTACTTGATTATCAAGATATAAGAATCTTTAAAAGCATAGCTTATCCTAAAACCGATGCAGGTATCACTTTCTCGTACCATAGGAATGAGCAGAAGAAATTAATTTCTTTATTATGAGTTGGTTGAATTGTTCACAATTTAGTTTTCTCTTTCAACCTAGATTTTGAGATCTCCAGTCAACTAGGTTGGGTTTCTACAATGACGATCCTTATTTAAAGGCTTTAAACACATTCTCCTCGATGTTATTTTTACTTGTTCTCTAGTCAAGCTTTTAGTTAACGGGTCCATTATATTCTCTTTCGACTTTATGTATTCAATATAATGTCATTAGCGAGCAATTTTTATGTCTAGGCTTACCATTATGCATGTGACTTTGTGCCCTTCCAATTGCTGATTGACTATCACAATGGATACAAACAGCCGGCACAAGTTTAAGCCACATAGGAATATCTTCTAAAAAGTGAAGAAGCCACTCAACTTCTTCTCCAGCCTTATCCAATGCAATAAATTCAGATTTTATCGTTGATCGAGCAATGCATGTTTGTTTAGAAGATCTCCATGATACTGCTCCTCCACCTAGTGTAAACACAAAGCCACTTGTAGATTTAGAGTCTTTTATATCTGATATCAAGTTCGCATCAAGTACTACTAGATATCTCGAGTCGTGCAATCCAAAGTTTTAAGTGTATTTTAAAGACCTTAAAACTTTTATAATCGCTTTCCAGTGATCTTGTCCTGGATTGCTTGTAAATCTACTCAATTTATTAACAACATATCCTACGTTAGGACGTGTAAAATTCATTACATACATAAGGCTTCCAATTATTTGTGCATACTCAGGTTTTGATATGGTCTCTACTTTATTTTTTGACAAGCGTAGATTTATATCTACCGGTGTTCCCACAGGATTGCAATTATATTGATTAAATTTATTGAGTATTTTCGCAATATAGTGTGATTGTGATAACACTAACCTATCCGATGTTTTAGAAATTTTAATTCCTAATATTATATCAGCAACACCCATGTCTTTCATGTCAAAAACATTATTTAACATTCTCTTGGTAGTTTTAATGATTTCATTATTACTACCATAATTGTCATGGCCCCACGGAGAGACGCAGCGGTAGTTGACCGCCAGGACGCCTAGGCGATAAGGCGTCTATAAGGCGACAAGTCGTTAATAATGTACAATTTATACATTATTTGTTTTACTTCAAAAGCATATTCGACAATAAAATTTTCTATGCATTAAAACTCAAAACATACTACCTAACACTATGGGATACAATTAAAAGCACAAATATATGAATACTCCACAATTAAAATTCAAAAATAAAACACTTGACATTGAAAACTAGTAGAAAAAGTTAACAAATACTACGTAGAGAATAAAAGATCGACCAAGTCAACAATCATCATAGATTACAAGTCTAATAAATAATAGAAATTACATCATATAGTTAGTCCGTTATGATGAGTCATGGGTACAAAATGACTTAATCACTTGGGTAAGCGTTAGCGTCTCAGCGTCCAAGGCGTTGTCTTGTTCTTCTCTAGTGCCAAGACGCCTAGTTGTTGCCATGGCGATGCTATGACAACTATGATTACTACCCATAATGAGCATATCATCTACATAAAGACAAATAATGATAAACTATTTTTTAGTGTCCTTGACATATACACATTTGTCACACTTATTTAACTTAAAACTATTTAACACCATTGTACTGTCAAAATTTTTAATGCCATTGTTTAGGTGCTTGTTTTAATCCATAAAGAGACTTCACAAGCCGACAAACTTTTTTTCTTGTCCTGGAACAATAAACCCCTCTGGTTGTTCCATGTATATTTCTTCTTCTAAGTCACCATTCAAGAAAGTTGTTTTCACATTTATTTGATGCATCTCCAAATTGTATATAGCTGCAATGGCTATTAACATCCCTATTGAAGATATTCTTGTCACGGGAGAATACGTATCAAAATGATTCAAACTCTCCTTTTGTTTGTATCCTTTGATTACAAGTCTTGCTTTATATTTATCTATAGATTTATCCGCTTTTATTTTCTTTTTGAATATCCACTTGTATCCAAGAGGTTTAGAGCTTGGTGGGAGATCTACTAATTCTCATGTATGATTGTGCATAATGGACTTTACTTCACTATTTGTAATCTCTTTCCAATATGGAGCTTTGGGACTCGATACCGCTTCTCTACAAGTTTGAGGCTCATTTTCTAACAAATAAGTTAGAAAAACTGGACCAAAAGATTTTGATATTCTAACACATTTACTATGTTTAGGCTCGTCAATATCTTTTAAACCATGATCACTGTCGCTAACAGTGTCATAAGTTCTTTTCTTTGAGCTTGTTTCCTATTCATTAGAACTTGGCTCTTGTTAATTTTTATTAGGAAATACTGTTTAAAAAAATTCAGCATCATTTGACTAAATAATAATATTTTCATGTATTTCCTCTATTTTTGATTTATTAACCAAAAATCTATATGCACTGCTACTATTAGCATAACCAATGAATATACAATCTATTGTTTTTTTCTTCCTATTTTTACCTTTTTGGGTGGAGGATGTAAGACCCCAGCTTTTTATAAATAAAATTGAATTTTCTCTATTCATTATCTTGAAATAATAAGGAGTTAATTTGATATAATGTTTTGGTTATGAGTGAAATGTGCAAATTTTACAAAATAAGCAAGTGGTTGTAAAATATTCATTTCTGTCGGGGGATATTCGTTTGGTCGTGGAATATTCTTTTTGTCGGGAATATCCGTACGACGACGCAGTCAATTGTGGGCCCATAACGGAATAACTGTCGGATGAAGAAAACGACAAAGTTTGAGTTTTTATAAATAACGACGTAGTTGTTACCGTTAACACTGTTGGAATACCTGATGGTTAAAATACAATAACGCGCTGGTCGCACAAGATAGTACACGATATTGCAGACAAGATTGTTGAATTATTGATTCGTACGTAAGAAGGCACTACTCAATAATTGTTACAGTAGTTACTGTTCAATATTTTATTGATTCAATAATTGCTGCGTTGATATTTTATATTATTATTGTTTCAATAATTGTCACTGCTCAGTATTTCCCATTATCAGATCAATAATTCATATTATTTGAAAAATATTATTAGATAGCATTATTGGAAATGTCTAGAAAGTTCTGTCAAGGAGAGGTTTGGTCACCTAATTACCCGCTAGTAAGGAGAAATCCTTATCGAAAAGCCCCCTCTTTCTTGGGAACCGTCTGGTTGTCATAATTGTGATTCTGTAATATTATTTATGAATAATTAATTATTGATTTATATGATAAGGAAATATTTATTTGATGTGGATATAAATGATGAATTTATTTATGTGGTTATAAATGAAGGAATTAATGTTGAGGTGTTTTATCAGTATTTTGTCGGATTGGAGGTATTAAAAACTCAAATCGGTGTTCTTAAAGCTTTATTGTGTGAGTTGTAATTTTAATCCGACCGTTGGATCGTTGTGATTTTTGGATATGTTATACATATATGAGTTGAGTATATGTCCACAAATTTTGAACCGTTGAAAATTAATGCATGATTTGTTATGAATTTTAAAAGGTGTTGAAACGGTGTTGAAAATCATCTGTTTGTGGATTTCGGATATTTTTGGTCTGGAATTTGGAAAAACTTTCTTTTGTAAAGTTGTAGAGAATTCGATTTCAGGCAGAATGGACATAAAATTCGTATTTTTCTGATAAACGGGCTATTTTCTATGAATTACTAAAGTTTTGAAAAATAAAATAATTTTTATTAAATTATGGGTGGGACCCACTTTTGGTAGGTGTTGAATACACATGTGGGCTGCCAAAGAATTTTAGAATTGGCTGGCTTGTTTGATCAAATTGGGTGTGCATAGATGTAAAGGAATAAATAATATTATTTTATTATTTTAGTCTCCTTTGGCGTTCTAGCATTTTCCTATAAATAGACGCTTAGGTTAGAATTGAAAATCACATCAGAAACAAGTTTTCTTTCTCTCTAGATTATCGAGCGTATTTTTGTGAGTATTTTGATACTTTGAGAGTTGCTATTCCGTGCAAGTTTCTGTCGGCTTTATATCCGAAATTCAGTCAGAAGTACGGTTATTTTGAAGTAAGGGATGTTATTTTCTTCTTAAATGATATTATTTTCTTCAATATCATTATGCCGAAATATTGGTGAAATTTTTAATCAAATTTGGAACTTTTTATGTCGGAGTTACTATTTATGTATACGACATTATTCACGTATACGGCACTATTCACGAATACGGCACTATTCACCGAAAAATGAAAATTTTCCTTTTTGTCCAAGATGTCTATTTTGGCTACTATCTTTGATTGTATACATGTTTTGATCGTTATTTTTGAATTCTGCTTCACAATTGGTTATTATGAAGTATTATTGATCTTGGATAAACTGTTATACGAATCCCTAATATTTGTCCTTCTGTCTCACTGGATTCGTTTTCTTTAACATATTTTTTATCATCCTCAGTCTTAAATAATGATGTTACTGAATATCTTTGGCTTGTAATGCAAAGATGAATGATTTACTGATGAATATCTTTGGCCCGTAGTGCAAAGATGAACAGGTGTTGAGATGAACATGACCGACTGGTGATACAAATGAATATCTTTGGCCTGTAGTGCAAAGATGAATATTTGATTAAAGATGTATATTGATTGTTGTTACTGGGATGAAATATTGATGATGAACTTTTAAATCTTAGAAGATAATAGAATTCATTCTCTACGTGACTCTTCTAATGGATTGCTGTTTTCGCTGCAGAATATTGATCTAAAACTTGTTGTCTATTATATTCTATCAGATTTTCCCTGTTGAAGACTAATAATAATTTGTTGTATATTATCTTAGTCATAATATTATTTACTGGGCTAGTTGAGCTCACCATTTTTCCTTTTGTTCCATTTTTCTTCTCAGGAGGTGAGAACATAGCAGGATCGAGTCAGGGTATGGAGTAATGGTTCTAGAAAGATGTTTTAGCAGTCCTCACTATTTTTGTAAAATAGTGTATGAATAATTGTAATGAGGACTTATTTGAGTGTTGATATTGTCTAGAAGACAATATTTGTATTTAAACTCACAGTATGTGTTGTCGTATTTTACACGACATTTGTATTATTGAAGTTATAGTTTGCTTTCTGTACCATGTATTTGGCGACTCAGAATGGGTGTTGTATACCTATTTTGGGGGCGTCACAGAGGAACCATTACTTTTTCTAAGCACCCCCTCACTTTTAAGTGTTTATAAGAATGTTTTCGTCATTTCCATAATTTATAGGGTGATGCATTAGACTTTTTTATTGAGATATTCGATTGAGAATATAATTTGCTGAAAGAATTGTTCCCCTCACAAATTCTGAGGTAGCCTAGAACTTAACAATTATGTATTTATCATTTCTTTTAAAGTTTTATTCTTTCTTTCAATAACACCATTTTGTTGTGGTGAATACGGTGCATTTATTTGGTGTATTATACCATGTTATGAACAAATTTCAGCAAAAAGTGATTTATATTCCCCACCTCTATCACTTCTAATTATTTTGATCTTTTTATCAAGTGTATTCTTAACCACATTCTTGTAATGTATAAATATTTTCAAGGCCTCATTTTTAATTCTCAATAAGTAAACATTATAATATCTTGTACAGTCATCTATAAAAATAAGATAATATTTTTTACCTCATCTTGTTTGTATATATTTTATGTACTAATTCAAGAGGTTCAATTGATTTAAAATAAGATTTATGAAGTTTTGCCTTAACGCAAACTTCACATTTATGATTGAAGTTAATATCACATTTTGGTAAACATTCAATATTAATTAATCTACGTATAGTATTATAATTACCACGCTCTAATCTACAATGTCATAAATTAGTTGACTCAATTATATAAACAGAAAATGTATTTTTATTAATATTGGAAGGTACAATTGTCAGTACATTCATTTTAAAGAGCTCATCGCTCATATATCCCTCCCCCACATACATCTATTTTTGGTTAGGACAAACTTGTCCGATACAAAGACCAATTTAAATTCCTTTTAACTAAGAAGAGATTCAAACACTAAATTCTTCTAAATATCGGGCACATGGAGCACGTTGTTGATGGGAGTTCCTTACCAGATAACATCTTTAGAACCACTCTTCTTTGTTCATCAATCTTTGATGTGGAAGAATTCTCCATGTATAATTGTTCTCCATTCTCAATTTCTTATATGTGGAGAACATCTTCTTGTCATAGCACACATGGCGGGTTGCTCAAGTATCTACCCACCATTCCTTGGGATTTCCAACCATATTTACTTCAGAAACTACCGTTGATAGGTTCATTTCAGAAACGTCTTCAAGAAGACCGTCCATTTCTGTTACATTAGTTTGTGCGGACGTCTTATTCTGGTCTTTGCGTTTACGACAATCCTTTGCCCTATGTCTAGGCTTGTCACAAACGTAACACTTGTCTTCGAACTTTTTATTATTTCCCTGTTGAAGCACATTGCCGTAGCTTTTTCTTTTTAAACTTTTGACCTTGTTCCACCTTGTTGACTTTAAACTCCCCAAAGGTTTTTCCTGCTTTCTTTTTGAAAGCACGGTTGTCCTCTTTTATCCTTAATCTTACAATCAAGTCTTCAAGTTTCATTTCCTTGCGCTTATACTTGATATAATTCTTGAAATCTTTTCACATTGACAATAGTTTTTCAATGATAGTCGCTACTTGGAAAGATTCACTCAAGGACATTTCTTCTGCATATATTTCATGCAAGATTACTTGAAGTTCTTGGACCTGATTTATGACAGCCTTGAAATCCACCATCTTATAGTCCAAAAACCTGTCAACTATGAACTTCTTCGTGTCAGCATCTTCTGTTTTATATTTCTTATCCAAGAAATCCCATAGTTCTCTTACCGTTTTGAGAGAATTATACACATTGTATAATGTGTTATCTAATCCATTGAGGATGTAAGTTTCCATGCATCTATTGCGGCAATAACTTGCCTATTAGTTTCATTATCACTAAGCACAGGGGTGTCTTCATGAAGAAATCTTGTCAAGTTAAGCGTAGTGAAATAAAGCATCTTTCATTGTCATCTTTTAAACTCTGTTCCATTGAATTTTTCTGGTTTTCTACCATGGTTCACAGGAACATTAGGTATCATTGGTATAGAAGAAGAACCGACTATAATTATAGATTCAGTAGCCATATTTATTATATATATATATAGGTGAGGGATCAGGTGCGGGAGTCCGCATTTTGTTAAAATGCAGACTTTTTTTTTTTTTTTTTTTAAAAACAACTAAAAAAAAGTTAATATTTTATGGAACTGGTAATCAAATCACGCCCAAAACACTATATTATAGAAAAATTTCAGTTCCATAAAATATTAAATTTTTGTTTTAGTTGTTTTAAAAAAAATGGTCCGCATTTTAAAAACATCCGGGATCCCGTATAGGATCTGGACTCTCTCTCTCTCTCTATATATATATATATATGCAGAAAATTAATATGTCAAGTTTAGAACTTGGTACTATGTCCTTAAGACAATTATGCCCTCCTTATCAGTGCTTAGAGTTGGTGTCACTTGTTTCCCATGATACAATGGCAACTTGTGTTATAACATCTGAATTCTCTCTTATATACTATGAATGTGAGTGAATAAATGATGACGAATGAATACTAAATGCTCTAAATGGCTGCTCCCATATGGTATTTATAGGAGAGTTTAGTGACCCTTCAGATGAGTCACAACCCTTGCAAACCGAATGGGTGCAACGTGAAGAGATATGGCTGAAAAGGTGCAATCCATCAGGCCATGTGCACCTTTAGAGTGCTTCAGAGTGCGGTTCTGACCTGAGTGTTGACTTTCTGAACTTCGCCTTTTGATTGCCTTGCTCGAAAAACGTTAATAAATAAAAAAGAGAAACTAAACAAACCAAAATTTAAATAAATTTTGCCCATGACCCACGAGCCAGGTCCGGCAGAACGGCAACAATGCGCATGTGTGGTCAAACCAAGCCTTGATTAGATATTCTCCCCTCCACAAAAGTGAGGTGTCCCTTATCGCCCAAACCCAAGAGCAAATCTAATTATATATAATCGCTCAGTGTTTAGTTCTTAGTCGATGTGAGACTTTAACTTCCCACTAGTATTTATTAACATTTCCAGGGTGATCTTTTGGAGTAAATTTCTCATTCATTACCCCATGAATTTGAGCTTCCAAACACATTGATATGCGGATTCATCTCAAAAGATTAATGAATCACATTTTAATTTAAGCTCAAATTCTAACCCAAGGCTATCTGATTTGGTCTAATAAGTTCTTTACTGAACCTAAGAACATGGCACATCACTATGCTTGACCCTTGGTTCCTAAAGTATTTCTCAACTTTGAACCCATCTTAGTGCAGTCTGCACCAAGTGACCTAGTTTGGACTATTCCTCTTATATAAGGAAAAGTTGATTATATTTACCCAACCATGTGTTTACTTGTGTATTCTGAAGACCAAAAATTGAAAGTAAAGTTTGTATAATATGGAGTTCACATAGAAGGCATCCTTGAATTATGCAAGTAGGACCAATGATTGCAGTCACCTGTTTGTTTAATTCTTACTTCAGTTGTTCTCATTTATCATGCCTGTTACAATCTAATAAGCACTTTTGATTCCTTGCTCTACAATTGATCAGGCAGAAGGAGTAAATATAACTGCAAATTCACTTCATCCTGGACTTATTGCCACCAATATTACAAATAACCTCAACCTTGTTGGTTGTAAGTATTTGACCTTTTAACTTACCTCAATTAGGTCGTTAGCGAATAATATAACTAACATTATTTGCTAGATTGTACTTGCTGTAGTATTACTATTATATATTATTGATTTGGTTCCTTGATCTAATGCAGGGCTCTTCTTTACCGTGGGTAAATATTTTCTTAAAAATGTTCCTCAGGTTTGTTCTTTAATTACTTTCTCTATAACATGCATGAAAAGATTCATTTTATTTCTATGATTTGCACTCATTCTATAAGGTTTTCGGAGTAATTCACTTCAACAATGTAGTCATTTGTTCCCTCTTTATCTTTCCCCTTCTCCTTTTCTGTTTTTTCCATACGTAAGCGTAAAATTTTTAGCCTTTCTACTCTTAGGGTTCATCAACTAGTTTGGCATAAAAGGCTGCGTTGGGTTGAGTTTTCCATTTTTTCTGTTTTCGGACATTTCCATGACAAATATTTCACGGATTAATGCTGTCCGTGTTGGTTATAGGGAGCAGCAACTACATGCTATGTGGCATTGAATCCGCAAGTTAAAGGGGTTAGCGGTGAATATTTTGTTGACAGCAACAAAGCAGATCCCAGCGCTACCAGCGTCATGTCTAAAGATCCGGAATTGGCCAAGAAGCTGTGGGATTTTAGCTTGAGCTTGACACAAGGCAAGTAGTTTGGTGGCCAAGAAGGAAATCCCAATGTGTTGGCCTGCTGACTATGCTAGCTAATACTTCATGACCTTGTGTGCTTGATTATAAATTGTAATTTCAGTTCCATATTATGTGTGTTTGTGTGCTTAAATATGAGAGAACAATTTTACAGACCTTGTGTAATGTGCAATTTTAGTTCCATATTCAGCATGTATTGTTTGTGCGTATAATAACTCTAATTACTCCCTCCGTAAAAGTCTTGTTGACTTTTTGCGCATATTAAGAAAGAAGATAAAATGATAAAATTGTCTATATTTAAATTCTCATTTAATTGTATAAGTTTTTGCACATTACTAGTGATTTTTCATAAATATAACAATTAATAATAAGGATATTATAGGTAAATTATTGTAAAAATAGATTATTTAAGGTAAGTAGACATTTAATTTGAGACTACCTAAAATAGTAATAAAAATTGGGCAAAGGTTCAAAAATGCCCCTGATGTTTACACGGATGTCCCACTTTCACCCTAAACTAATTTTTTTTTTTTTTCAAAAATACCATTAACGTTTCAAAAAGCAGGTCACTCGTGCCCCTGCCTTTAACAGAAGACAAACGGGGTTAAAATGTGATAACATGACGGGCTTAAATATAAAACATATTCTAAATAAAGCAATATATATCATTTAATCAAAACAAAAAATATTAAAATTCAAAATAAAAAAGCATAACATATTTACATCATTTAATCAAAATAATAAAATTCAAATTATTTTGTTAACTAATCGAAACAACTAATTAAATAAAAAAATTGTATAACATATTTACATCATTTAATCAAAATACTAAAATTCAAAACATAACATATTTAAATCAAATACTAATTAAAAATAATACTAAAATACTAATTAAAAAAATACTAAAATACTAAAGAAAATCAAATTAAAAAAAATACTAAAATTCAAATTATTTTGTTAATTAATCAAAACAACAAAAATTCAAATTACATCATTAAAATACTAAAATCATAATACTAAATGCTAATTGATATAAAATACTAAAAGATATAAAAACATTAACTTTATTTAATACTAATTAGTATTTTATATTAATAAATTGATGACATTATTTAAAACTAAAAGATATAAAAATATTATTAACGTTATTTAATACTAATTAGTATTTTATATCAATTAGTATTTTAACATTATTTTATATCAATTAGTATTTTATATCAATTAGTATTTTAAAAGCTGAGTATTATGATTATTTTAAAATTCAAAACTAAATAATATTTTTAAAATTCAAAAGCTGAGTATTATGATTATTTTAGTAATTTTTAATATTAATTTTAAAATCATATCAATTTAAAAATATTTTAGTATTATCAATTTTTAAACGGAGTATTATCAATTTTAAAATTATATCAATTTTTAATATTTTTAAAATTCAAAACTGGAGTATTATGATTATTTTAATAATTTTTAATCTTAATTTTTAAAATCATATCAATTTAAAAATATTTTAGTATTATCAATTTTTAAACTGAGTATTATCAACTTTTAAAATCATATCAATTTTTAATATTTTAGTAATTTAAAAATATTATTTAGTATTATGATTTTAGTAATTTAAAAATTTTATATCAATTAGTATTTAGTATTATGATTTTAGTATTTTAATGATGTAATTTGAATTTTTTGTTGTTTTGATTAATTAAAAAATAATTTGAATTTTAGTATTTTTTAATTTGATTTTTTTTTAGTATTTTAGTATTTTTTAAATTAGTATTTTAGTATTTTTTTTAATTGGTATTTGATATAAATATGTTATGTTTTGAATTTTAGTATTTTTATTAAATGATGTAATTATGTTATACAACTTATTTTATTTAATTAGTTGTTTTGATTAGTTAACAAACTAATTTGAATTTTATTATTTTGATTAAATGATGTAAATATGTTATGTTTTTTCTTATTTTGAATTTTAGTATTTTTTGTTTTGATTAAAAGGTTAAGTTCAGATGACCACCTGGGGTTTGAGCGGTTTCTCACTTAACCACCTGTAGTCAGTAAAGTTATATTTAAACTCTCAACTTTTTGAGTTGAAGTGAAAACGTCGCCTTTTCCATCTAAGTTAACTGTGCGTGTATGTCACACGCAAAAAACGCGAGAGAAGGGCTGTAAAAAAAAAATAGTATATGTCCAAAATACCATCTTCTTCCTCCTTCTGTACGAGAGAGAGACGAACATAGTAGCAAATATTGATGAACGCCGATAGCTTGAGGGCGCATCCCTGGCTTATCCCGTCGCGATCCGTCGATAGCTTGTGTAGGGGTAGGCGACAGTGAGGAGAAATTTGGTACTCACTCCCAAAGTCCAGATCTGTTGGAATTCGAATCTGATTCACTCTCTTCCTTTTCCCATCTCTCTATTTCATCGGAAAATCAAAACCAGAAATAGAAGAATAAGATGTTTCTTCTCGATTGGTTCTATGGCGTGTTAGCCTCGCTCGGATTATGGCAAAAAGAGGCTAAGATCTTGTTTCTAGGGCTCGATAATGCCGGCAAAACTACTTTGCTTCACATGCTCAAAGACGAGGTGTTTTTTTTAGATTTGTTTTATGATGATCTCTGTTGATTATTTTTATGCGAAATGTTTTTGATTGGATTGATTTTGATTTCAGAGATTAGTTCAGCATCAACTGACACAGCATCCGACGTCGGAGGAGCTGAGTATTGGGAAAATCAAGTTTAAAGCTTTTGATTTGGGAGGTCATCAGATTGCCCGCAGAGTCTGGAAGGATTACTATGCCAAGGTAGAATTTCTTCAAATTCAGATAAACTGATGTATCTTATCCGATTCTGATCTGGTAGAATTCCTGGATTCCTTAAAAGGCTATTTTTTGTGGTCCTGGTCACAACCTTGGTATCTATTTATATGCTAAGATTTTAATTTTCCATATTTTACATTGAGATTTTGGTAGCTATTTTCTTATTTTCGTTTGAGGCTTGTAAAAAAAATTACTCAGTATATATTCATATGTGGACATGATTGGGAGATAAATAATTACTGGATAAATGTTGCAGGTTGCATTCCCTGCCTTAAAGAAATTGAAGATTTCTGGTCTGGATAAAGTACATCATCTCTTTAATGGCAAGGTATGCATGCTTCTATAGCGAATTCGTTTTTATATGGTGTACCCATTCTTTTCTCTAAAAGAATGGCTACAAGCCTACAACATAAACATGCACCTGGTAAGTGGTAACCAAAGAGCAATTTATTGGATATATTCTGCAGGTTGTATTCCATACATTGGAGATATTGGATGTCTACTCTTTGGAAACAGTCGCTCAAATTTGGGAAAAGCAATATCACATAGACGACTCCTTTTGTGAGT
Source organism: Panax ginseng (assembly GCA_020205605.1). Classification (NCBI taxonomy): domain Eukaryota; kingdom Viridiplantae; phylum Streptophyta; class Magnoliopsida; order Apiales; family Araliaceae; genus Panax; species Panax ginseng. Next base: position 41,190,355 of record CM035131.1, read on the forward strand.
TAAAGATGTTAAAGGTGAAAGAGTGTCCTAAATTGGAGACAGTGATTCCACCCACCATGGTCCAGAAATTACAACATCTGAAAGGTCCAAGTGTTCTTGATTGTAAGTCGGTGATCTCCGAAATGGAAGGACCAAGTGGTGGTGGATACATTGCATGGCGTTCCACTTTCTAGACGTTGATTTAGAAGTTGAAGCTTTTATGTAAGTTGTTTTTTCTGTTTGCATTTATGTCTTAGTTATGAAGCATCACTTGAGCAAACCAATGCTGTGGACGGGTGATGAATATTACTTGAAAATTGAAATGCTGTAGTCGAGTTGTGGTGATTTTGTTAGATATTATTGTTTGGATGTGTTGTAATAGGGTTTGATTTGGAGGATGTTTACTAATCTGTCCTTTGTTTTTCATTTGATTTTGTTGTATTAATTATGAAGGGTAATTAAGTCTTTAGCCAAATCATTTAACAGAGTTAAAACGGAAAGTATTTTTTCACTTCAACTCAAAAAGTCGGGAGTTTAAATATAGCTTTACTGACTACAGGTGGTTAAGTGGGAAATCGCTCAAACTCCATGTTGTCATCTGAACTTAACCCTTGATTAAATGATATATATTGTTTTATTTAGAATATGTTTTATATTTAAGTCTGTCATGTCATCACATTTTAATTCTGTTTGTCTTCTATTAACGGCAGGGGCACGGGTGATCTGCTTTTTGAAACGTTAAGGGTAATTTTGAAAAAAAATTTAGTTTAGAGTGAAAGTAGAACATTCGTATAAATATCAGGAATATTTTTAAATCTTTGCCCAATAAAAATTTTATCCTGCGGGACGGAGGGAGTATTATGGAATGAAGGTAGTAGTAAAGTTTGCCCAACAATTCATAAATCTTTTTTAATACAAACTACCACAAGAGGCCATTGGCCAGAGGTATTAAATGTGACCTGGATTCATCAATTTTTTTTTTTGGAATAATATAGGTGACATAGCATAAGTGATGTTATCATTTTCTTTTAACTAAAATTACATAATTATCCCTCATCTAATGAAAGTAAATTGGAAACCTTGTCCCACTCTTTTTTGACCCGACAAGCTCTATATCATCCTTCTCCATTATTACAGGATATTGGAGGACAAATGCACCCAAAATTATCACTCCAAATCTTTTATTTTTCCTCTCTTCACACCCATGTGGCCATGTGTAAGTTGCAACACAAAAGTCACTACCTTGTGCCCCCACTCAAAAATACATTTTTTTTTTTTTTTTTTTTAAAAGAAATAATTTCAAAAGATATAATAAAAATGTTAACGTCGTAATATTTGTTAATACATTTTAACAATCCACATATTTATATTAAGAGATTCTCTGAATAATTTAGACACATATTTATATCTTAACTATTCAGAGGACCTCTTTGTTGGAAAAAAACTCCTCCAATTATAACTGTCTTTGATAAATTAAATAAATCACGCCAAACAAATAATGCAATTCCACCAAATAAATTATAACCACAAAAAATAATAATACGAAAAATAAACCAACCACAAGACACCGAATCTTACGTGAAAAACTCTCTAAAACTAAGAGGTAAAAACTACGGGACAAACTCCGAAAAATTCCACTATAACAACTGTGAATACAAAGTCTTTCCAAGTTTTATAACTAAAAACTTAAAATATTAAGAAATTGAGAGAATACAAGAATACCTCAATTTGAGTGAAAACTCAAATTATCTCACCACCCAAAACCTTTAAATTAATTAAAGTCTTCAGCAATTAATTGATCCAAAAAGGTGATGACAAATCGTGAATAAACCTTCACGAAACCCTCTCAATTTACTAGCATTCACCCACTGTTTTTCCCGTGTAGTAAACTCAAAACAGAGCACTCAAAATTTTCATATATATCGAATCATGTCTTACACAGGCCCATATATATATATACTCCATGATGTCATCCAAGTTGATTTGGGATTGGAAAAGCACTCTTCAAAGCCTTCCAATATAATACTCCTTGAATCCTAATTCATGTTGGTTTGGAATTCACGTCATCCCAAAATATATATATATATATATATATATATATATATATATATATATATATATCTCTTGATTCCTGCTTGTTTACCAAACAATTTGCTCCTTATTGGATTACGGCCAAAAAATCAATGCTCACGTGTTGATCAAATTAAAGTCCAACTGTGACGCCCCCAAATTCGGGTATCTTCCAACCCGATAGATGGTGCTACACGGTACTCATAACTGTACATTCATTCTATTGAAACGACATCAAAATGTGTGTATCAACGACATTCTTATTACATTAATAATTTTACATCCCATTCCCAAGTTCTATAACCATTACATTCTTTGTTCATCATATTATAATATATACAACTTACTAGTTTATTACAAGGTAAACTAATCGTTCATCTTCGTCTTGCCTTTATCCTTGTCAGATTCCTCGGTTCATTCGATCTTAGCTGCATTCATATGGTTCAAGCAAGAGTGAGCATAACAAGCTCAGCAAGTACAACAATTTCTTTTAAACAACATGCTTGAAACATAGGAATCATATATCTTCAATAAATGGATAATAGTCATGAAGTACTATCAATAATTCAAAATAGCACTTCTTTTCCTTCAAAACGTTTTACAATAACAATATTCAGTAAAACATCAATTCTGGCTCAAGACCATGAGCATTTCATAATTTCTTTGAAAAGGACAACCCGACACTAAGTCCGTAGAAGTAAAGATATCTTACGAGCACTTCGGTGATCAATTATAGTACTCTATGTTGATTAACACTACATCCATTAAACGTGTGTACGTTTAAGTTTTGGCAACCTCGCGTGCCCATCGAATAATCGATGAAAATACATTTGTTTATTCATACTCGAGCTTACCTTGAATCCGTACCAAACAATTGGCGTAGGATAGCGTTAGCAATTCTATATTGAAAGACTTGTAAATAAATCAATCAACTCTTCAAGATTAGTCTAGCCGAGATAAAACTGGCATCGACCCTTTAGTAAAACACTTCATGCATCTCATAACATGAATCATAGAAAACTTGGCTAACACAAAGGTTAGACAAGCGATAAGAAAAACTTGCCTTCAACGTCTGCTATAGTATAATAACTTTTCCTTTCAGTCTTTACGATCTCTACAACACATAACCACATAACATACCACATTAGGTCATGAATGAACATACATGGTTCCTAATAAATCTTACCCTTCATCTCAATCTAATCATATATTAGATTTGTTGCTATTGGTTCCGGCTTGCCATTATATTTTACATTATTCTTACCAACTTCTTTCTCTTCTATGTCTTATGTAGATTTACTTCATTAATCCAACTTGTTTCGAGTTAATCATCCTTCCTTATGGCTTACTAACATCCTTACGTTATTAATCAAAACTCGATCATCATTTGTTAAGTACACTTTATTGCATACAGTTTACGTTCACGTATTACTTAACAACTTTTAGTTGTAACTCTTAACGTTATAGACCTTATCATTATTGAATACGGTTCACGTTCTTTATACTTTACGTTCGTCTTCAATTGATTATTAACCTTTAATCATGATACATTAAGTGTCTAACAATGCATTAACAATGTTATATTTATACATTAGTTCATTGCTAATGAGTTATCTTTCATTCTATACTTGTAAACATTCTTGTCTGTCGAAACCCTAGGATGAAATGGCAGCGGCCACACACATAGTTTCTCTCTTCATGGCCATGGCATGATGAGTTTGCAATAAGTAATAACATTTATGCCGACGTATTGTAGCCACCACTATTTGGCCTTGGGTTGGCGCCGCGGCGCCAACTTTGTGCCTTAGAAAATTTTTACAGACTTTTAATTTTGCGAAACTCCCGGACGCATAACTTCTTCGTTATAAGTCCGAATTGGCTCGTTCAAGAGCCTATGGTTCACAAATTACATACTCTATGCGTTCATGCAAGAATTTTATCTATTTGACTTTGTTCGCTCAAAATTCACCTATTAGTCCATTTTTAACGAAAACGATAAACGTTCGTGAACGTTCAACGCTCGTTTCTTCGCTCTAAGTCGGAATTCGATCATTCTCGAGTCTGCAACTCTATAATGCCAAATAAGACTTGTCTCCATTGAAAACCAATGTTTCCAAGATCAATATCAAAATTTGACTTCCATTCTAAGAATTTCACGAATTCGACGATTATCGTCCAATCGTGTGAATGCCGGCAAAACCTTATTACTAACTATTTGATCATTGCTTTAAATGGATTCAATCCATCATACTAACATCTTGATATACATACTTCATTAACTTATAAACATGATAAGTTATTACTTGTTCTTTGTGATTTTATAACTTATAAAAGTATAAATTACTTATGACTTCCTTTCTCATGACTATTTATAGATTAAGTCTTTTACCCACCATTCTTGCTTCTTATTATCATACAATCTTATTAAAGTAAACATATGAGTAGTTCATCTAGATTCCTCATGAATTCATAACTTATTTATGTTTGAATTACTTATTCATGACTTACACGGCTTAAGTCCATTGATTAATCAGTCTTATCATTCCTTAGCATACAAGTTCTACCACTACCCCCTTCTCTAACAATTGAAGAGAAAGAGAATTATGGTTTAAGTTCTTACCTATGAAGATCACTATCATAACTTATTTATGAAAATTTTCATTTTTGAATTACTTACGTGAATAACTTACACTAAAAGTTCTAAATTTGATTAAAAGTTAGTCTATATAAAAAATCTACAATTATTTTGAGTTTCAAACTTCAATAATTCACAATAAATAGCCTTTTTATCCCTCTCAATGTTTATAGGAAATTCAATTCTCTACAACTTTCAGTAAGAAACAATTTGAAGAGAAAGATTAAAATATAATAATTATTTAAATGAATTATTTGTTTAAGTTCTTACCTATGAAGATCACTTGGTTAATCTTTAATTTCTAACCAATAAGCTCTCAACTTGTTGGTGTTTTTGAACAAGGAATAAATGAAATCCAAAGCTTGCTATTTATAGGACTTGATAGGTTAGGGTAGTTTGGTCATTAGGTCATCCCACCTCCTTAATCACCTCCTTACTATTCCTAGCTTAAACACTAAGTTAACTTGCTCCCCACAACACTTGACCATTAAGTCTACTTGGTCATTAAGCCACTCCACCTCCTTACTATTCATTACCTAGCTTATTAAGTAAACTTGGCCACCACACTTAAGCACTTTGCTTGCTTATCACACATAAGCACTTTACTTAGCCATTAAGTTACTTAACTTATCTTTTGCTTAACCCTTAAGTCTACTTGCTCAACACACTTAATTTTTGGTCACCAATTCACCCATATGATCATGGGTTGCCCGATGGATCCTCCTAATCCATTGGATTCTTACTTTAGGTTTAAGGTTTAATTAATCCTAACTTGTACATTGGGCTTGTATTAACAATTCTTTGGGCTTTATCATTATCTTGCATTGGGCTTACACATCTCTACACTTGGGCCTTATCAATATCTCATTCGACTTGACAATTTCTTACTCAATCCTACAAGTCCATTATATTTGGCTTAAAGCCTTATAACGTATAATTTATGTATTAATCTCGTATTCTAACTCGTATACTTATTTAATATACGTCATTCCATCATTCATACATGCTCGTATAATACCTCGTATTATACTTGTATTCATTACCTCGTATAATACCTACGTATTATACAATCATAGCTATAATTCATTATACGCATTTAAATTCCTTCTCGGAACTCACTTTCCCTAACCGTTAGGTTTTAAGTCTGCAGGCAAAAAACTGCGTTTGTCATAACTGAAATATTATTGGATATTCTATCTCACCTCGATATTCTATCATTACGTATTTCTCGGAAGTTCAAAAATAATTCCCGAGCAGAAATGCGTGAATAGTGTTTTTCGGAAAATTTCTCGGAAAGCTTTTATTTTCGTCTTGGAAATTTAAACACTTTAATTCTACCACGTAGCCAAAATACTACGACATTCCGATATATCTAGGTCATAGAACGACCTTCAATTAGCTTACTCCCATATATAATTAATTAAATTCATTTTAATCCACATAATCAAATAAAATTTTAATTCTCAAAAATCCAAATTTTTCATGTTAACTTTCCCCCTTATAAGGATTCTGTCCCCAGAATCACGCTAATAATACATACACCATTGAGAAAACATTTTCCTTTATTTTAATCTCAAGTTCTCACAATACTTCTTCGACATTGTGGTTCTTTCATTTCACCTTCAACGAAGGTATTATCTTATTTTTCATGACTTGTCACTTCCTATCAATAATTTGAGTTGGAAGTTTAAATACTTATTGACACATTACGTTATTACCATTTCACTAGCTTTTAACTTAGAATTATCTGGAACTCAAATTCCTCCTTCAAAACAAGATTATACTTGATCTTCTCTTCATCATGCATCCTCTTCTTCATTCGCGTACATTCCTCATTACCTAGTTGTATTTAATTAACTCATTCCATTATCGTGGATTGAGTTTACGTTGTGAATAACATTTCTACCTCTTCATTCCGTAATTTAACTTCTAGCTTCGTTTTTGACATTTTCGTCATTAACTCATTCTGAGTTGTTAACATCAATAACTTTTCCTTACCCTTCCTACTTAACGCGTCGTTTGCTACTTTTACCTTCCATGTATGATATAATATATCACAGTCGTAACCTCTTAACCATTCTAATCACCTTCTCTACTTCATATTCAACTTCTTCTGTGTGGAGATATATTTCAGACTCTTAGAGTCCGTGTATATCTCACACTTCTCCCCCGTATAAATACTATCTTCCGATTTTTAATTCTAAAACTACAGTTGTCAATTCTAGATCATAAGTAGGATAGGCCTCCTCATAATCCTTTAACTGGCGTGATGCATACGTAATAACATTTCCATACTACATGAGTACGCAACCCTGTCTTCTATGTGAAACATCGAGATACACTATAAAATCCCCCGTATCACCTGATAAAGATAATATAGATGCCTCACTTAACCTTCCTTTTAGCTCCTGAAAATTATTTTCTCCCTTCTCATTCCTAACATATTTCTTAATAACAAATTTTGTCTATCTCTTTAAGCTACAATTCACACATAGTGAATTCCGTATCCAACTTCTCCCTCCATAGTGTTTCTCACACTATCTCCAAATGTTCAACGTGATCTTCTAACGTCTTAAATTAGACTAGAATATCACCAATGATCATTATGACACCTTCATCCAAACATTATTTGAACACTCTGTGATGCTAATGGTACTTTTAACCATAGCACCTCACAAGAGTACCTATCAATTTGCCACCGACTTGCTCAGCACCCATTACGGAAAGTCTAACTTCCGCACATTAGTTAACCCAAATGACATAACCAGAAACTCATCATAACTATAACAATTTCTAAACGTCGTCTTAGGTACCTCCTCCTTCTTCCTTACTTTCATCCGACTATACCCCGTACACAAATTTATCTTAGAAAAATTCTTTACCCTCTTCAACTTATCAAATAGCTCATCGATCCTGGGCCATGGGTATTCATTCTTATCTGCTAACTTACTCCTATTACGATAGTCGATACGCAACCGTAACGACTCATCCTCTTCCTTAACATCCTCCTAACTTGCTTCATCGTTAGACAACAAGAGCGTCGCGGTATTTTATTACCATAAAATACTACCTTGGGTTACTTAGAAAACCGAAGATTCAAACTTTTATTCTAACAATTTATTAAAGTTCTATGATTAATCAACCCATTCATACCGAGAATTACTTCAAATTCTCTCAACATTATCGGTACTTATCTACCAATACTTGCTTACATTTCTTATTCATGAAGCCATTTCCACGAATATAATTAACGAAAGTTATTTCCCCATTCTCTACCGTAATGTTTAAAGATACTTATAATCCCTTTCAGACAAACTCCTAGATGAGTCTTTCCACATGTCTTACACACTTCGATCTTACGCTTAGGATCCCCTTGTCCCACTCCTCTAGTATTCTCGGAGTTAAAATTCTTTCTTTTTGGCATACTGCCACTGGCATTCTCTGCCTTAGTTCCTCCCTCTCCCTTGCTCTTATTCTTCCTCTCTTTGTGGTATTGAGTCAACGCCTAGCTACCACCCTCTGCTATAATCACCTTTTCTAGAATGGTCCCATAGGAAACAATCTGAAACAACAAATCCTACTATAGAGCCAGGGTTTCAGGCCCTGCTCAAACCTATGAGCCTTCCTCTCCTCAGTGTCCACCTGATATGGAGCAAACCTTGCCAATTCATGAATTTGGCTGCGTACTGGGGAACCGTCATGTCCCCTAGTTTAAGTTCTAAGAACTTTAATTTCCATCTTCCATTGCATACTTGTAGGGAAATAATTCTAGAAGAAAACTTTCTTGAACTGTTCCCACGTTACCGCATCTATTCTAGTCCCACCCTAGTGAGCCTCCCACCAAAAGTTGGCTTCCCCTTTCATCATGTAAGTTTCAAAAGAAGTCTTTTGCTCCTCACCTACGTTTTGTAATAACAAATTCCTTCTCTATTTCTATTACCCATGTCTGGGCTTCTAATAGGTCCATCGTTCCTTTGAACTCCGGCGGACCTACGCTTTTAAATTCTTTAAAGATAGTCATTCTGGCTAACCTAGGTTCGGCGAGTAATCTACCCCTGATTTAGTTAAATGTAGCCGTTAATAAATTAATGAACTCTTGTATAGGGTTGTTTTGACCCCCTTGATTTTCATTACGTGATTCCGCTTTTGATTACGTTGTCTTCTCCTTGGCAGTATTTTTCGATTAAATAAATAAAATTTCATTATTATCTATTTACTTGCTTGGTTATCCTTCCATACTAATACCTCATACCACATCAAAGCACATTAAATAAAAACTTCATTATATTAATATGCTTCTTCATAGTATGAAACTATTTACAATTTGTTCCCATAGCCAGAAGCTATTACATTTCTATCCCGCAATTAATCTTCTCAAAAGTTGGGATTTACAAAAAGACTACCCTGTTTATACAAAAGAGGGTTTTACGTCACTACACACATCTTTATAACTTTAGACTTCTAATAATGCATAACAGCGTCCTTGTGTTTCTCATTCCCAATCATCGCTATAGTATCCCGACTAATAGTATGTCGAGTTTGTCCTGACTCCATGGGATGACAAGCAACTTTCAGCTTGAAATCCATATGAGCACTCTTATGGATGTAAGACATCCGTGCTATCTTCTGATCCTTTTCCCCCAATTCTTTACGAAGCTCATCGGCCTCCTTCTTATAGTCCCTAGCCTGCTCTATTATAAGCACCTATCTATCGTGTTCTAACTCAAAATCTACTTCTGCAGACACCTTAGCTTCATGGAGATAATTAATCTCTTTACTTTGATTCTGCACAACTGTACTCAGTTGCACATTCCTGTCAAGCACTGCCAGATACAATGCTCTTATTGTATATGGAGGTATTGACTCTAGTGTAGGTACCATCGTATTAACCGATGTTACCTCCATTTCCTCCTCCTCATAGACCATCATAGTAAGATATGACGCTATATCCATATCTCCCTCGGAGTAGTCTTCCTAAGAAAAGTACTCCACTGTCTCCGACTCCTCTAGAATCATTAATGGTACCTCCGCCATCGGCATAGGTACATGCTCTACTCTGTTCACAATATCTTCGCTCACCGCGTGTATATCTCTATACATCAAGCTATCGATCGGCATCCTATAATAACACATAACATGTTGATTAGTACATAACACACCATATTATAAGCACAAATCACATTTAATTTATTTAGGGTTACTTTCCATCTTTTAAATCTTTCAGTACTGAATTTCCTCAATACCTTATTAACTCATTCGACTGAAGTAAAGCTTGAGTTTACTTCCTTCGGACTTTTCTTCCTTAACGAGGTTATTAGCCTAAGGTTCTTCCCCCCTTAAGTTTTATAACTTAATGCTTTGATACCAACCTGTGACGCCCCCAAATCCGGGTATCTTCCAACCCGACAGATGGTGCTATATGGTACTCATAACTGTACATTCATTCTATTGAAACGACATCAAAATGTGTGTATCAACGACATTCTTATTACATTAATAATTTTACATCCCGTTCCTAGGTTCTATAACCATTACATTCTTTGTTCATCATATTATAATATATACAACTTACTAGTTTATTACAAGGTAAAATAATTGTTCATCTTTGTCTTCCCTTTATCCTTGTTAGATTCCTCGGTTCATTCAATCTTAGCTGCATTCATATGGTTCAAGCAAGAGTGAGCATAACAAGCTCAGCAAGTACAACAATTTCTTTTAAACAACATGCGTATATCTTCAATAACTGGATAATAGTCATGAAGTACTATCAATAATTCAAAATAGCACTTCTTTTCCTTCAAAACGTTTTACAATAACAATATTCAGTAAAACATCAATTCTGGCTCAAGACCATGAGCATTTCATAATTTCTTTGAAAAGGACAACCCGGTACTAAGTCCGTAAGTCCGGCATATCTTATGAGAACTTCTGGGTGATCAGCCCATAATACTCTATGTTGATCAACACTACATCCATTAAACGTGTGTACGTTTATGTTTTGGCAACCTCGCGTGCCCATCGAATAATCGATGAAAATACATTTGTTTATTCATACTTAAGTTTACCTTGAATCCATACCAAACAATTGGCGTAGGATATCGTTAGCAATTCTATATTGAAAGACTTGTAAATAAATCAATCAACTCTTCAAGATTAGTCTAGCCGAGATAAAACTGGCATCGACCCTTTAGTAAAACACTTCATGCATCTCATAACATGAATCATAGAAACCTTGGCTAACACAAAGGTTAGACAAGCGATAAGAAAAACTTGCCTTCAACGTCTGCTATAGTATAATAACTTTTCCTTTCAGTCTTTACGGTCTCTACAACACATAACCACATAACATACCACATTAGGTCATGAATGAATATACATGGTTCCTAATGAATCTTACCCTTCATCTCAATCTAATCATATATTAGATTTGTTGCTATTGGTTCCGGCTTGCCATTATATTTTACATTATTTTTACCAACTTCTTTCTCTTCTATGTCTTATGTAGATTTACTTCATTAGTCCAACTTGTTTCGAGTTAATCATCCTTCCTCACGGCTTACTAACATCCTTACGTTATTAATCGAAACTCGATCGTCATTTGTTAAGTACACTTTATTGCATATCGTTTACGTTCACGTATTACTTAACAACTTTTAGTTGTAACTCTTAACGTTATAGACCCTATCATTATTGAATACGGTTCACGTTCTTTATACTTTACGTTCGTCTTCAATTGATTATTAACCTTTAATCATCATACATTAAATGTCTAACAGTTCCTTAACAATGTTATATTTATACCTTAGTTCATTGCTAATGAGTTATCTTTCATTCTATACTTGTAAATATTTTTGTCTGTCGAAACCCTAGGACTGGCGCCGCGGCGCCACACATAGCTCTCCTTCTTGAGCCGTAACGCGAGTTTGCAGTAGGCAATGACAATGTGCCCGGCGCTGCAGCGCCACCATTTTGCCTTGGGTTGGCGCCACGGTGCCAACTCTGTGCCTTAGAAAAATTTTACAGACTTTTAATTTTGCGAAACTCCCGGACGCATAACTTCTTCGTTATAAGTCCGAATTGGCTCGTTCAAAAGTCTACGGTTCACAAATTACACACTCTATGTGTTCATGTAAGAATTTTATCTATTTGACTTCGTTTGCTCAAAATTCACCTATTAGTCCATTTTTAAAGAAAACTGTAGACGTTCGTGAACGTTCAACACTCGTTTCTTCGCTCTAAGTCGGAATTCGGTCATTCTCGAGTTCGCAACTCTATAATTCCAAATAAGACTTGTCTCTATTGAAAACCAATGTTTCCAACCTTAATATCAAAATTCGACTTCCATTCCAAGAATTTCACGAATTCGACGATTATCGTCCAATCGTGTGAATGCCGGCAAAACCTTATTACTAACTATTTGATCATTGCTTTAAATGGATTCAATCCATCATACTAACATCTTGATATACATACTTCATTAACTTATAAACATGATAAGTTATTACTTGTTCTGTGTGATTTTATAACTTATAAAAGTATAAATTACTTATGACTTCCTTTCTCATGACTATTTATAGATTAAGTCTTTTACCCACCATTCTTGCATCTTATTATCATACAATCTTATTAAAGTAAACATATGAGTAGTTCATCTAGATTCCTCATGAATTCATAACTTATTTAGGTTTGAATTACTTATTCATGACTTACACGGCTTTAAGTCCATTGATTAATCATTCTTATCATTCCTTAGCATACAAGTTCTACCACTACCCCCTTCTCTAACAATTGAAGAGAAAGAGAATTATGGTTTAAGTTCTTACCTATGAAGATCACTTGGTTAATCTTTAATCTCCTTCTTGCTTCTTGAATTCTTAAAGGCTAACTTGTTCTAGCTTTTGTAGCTTATTCTCACTTATTCTCTCTAACCAATAAGCTCTCAACTTGTTGGTGTTTTTGAATAAGGAATAAAAGAAATCCAAATCTTTCTATTTATAGGACTTGCTAAGTTAGGGTAGTTTGGTCATTAGGCCATCCCACCTCCTTAATCACTTCCTTACTATTCCTAGCTTAAACACTAAGTTAACTTGCTCCTCACAACACTTGGCCATTAAGTCTACTTGGTCATTAAGCCACTCCACCTCCTTACTATTCATTACCTAGCTTATTAAGTAAACTTGGCCACCACACTTAAGCACTTTGCTTGGTTATCACACATAAGAACTTTACTTAAGTTACTTAACTTATCCTTAGCTTAACCCTTAAGTCTACTTGCTCAACACACTTAATTCTTGGTCACCAATTCACCCATATGATCATGGGTTGCCCGATGGATCCTCCTAATCCATTGGATTCTTACTTTGGGTTTAAGGTTTAATTAATCCTAACTTATACATTGGGCTTGTATTAACAATTCTTTGGGCTTTATCATTATCTTGCCTTAGGCTTACACATCTCTACACTTGGGCCTTATCAATATCTCATTGGACTTGACAATTTCTTACTCAATCCTACAAGTCCATTATATTTGGCTTAAAGCCTTATAACGTATAATTTACGTATTAATCTCGTATTCTAACTCATATACTTATTTAATATACGTCATTCCATCATTCATACATGCTCGTATAATACCTCGTATTATACTTATATTCATTACCTCGTATAATACCTACATATTATACAATCATAGCTCTAATTCATTATACGCATTTAAATTCCTTCTCGGAACTCACTTTCCCTAACCGTTAGGCTTTAAGTCCACAGGCGAAAAAATGCGTTTGCCATAACTGACATATTATTGGATATTCCATCTCACCTCGATATTCTATCATTACATATTTCTCGGAAGTTCAAAAATAATTCCCGAGCAAAAATGCGTGAATAGTATTTTTTGGAAAATTTCTCGGAAAACTTTTATTTTCGTCTTGGAAATTCAAATACTTTAATTCTACCACGTAGCCAAAATACTACGACATTCCGATATATCTAGGTCATAGAACGACCTTCAATTAGCTTACTCCCATATATAATTAATTAAATTCATTTTAATCCACATAATCAAATAAAATTTTAATTCTCAAAAATCCTAATTTTCTAGGGCGTTACACCAACTCCAAGTACAACTCGGTTTAGTGCAAAAATAATTAATCTTAATAAAAATAATCCTAATTTAAATAAGATAGTCTCATGGGTTTGGACTCCACAAACCCAACAATCTCCCCCTCCAAAACCATGAGAGGAAGCTTCCACTGTGACCCCGTCACTTGAAGTCCATCCCGACCAATTCCTTGCAAAATCCAATTTGTCGCGAGTTACAACTTTTATCAACATGTCTGAGGGGTTCTTGTCGGTATGAACTTTCTTTACTTTCATCAATTCTTTTTCCATCACTTCTCGAAGCCAGTGATAACGAACATCAATGTGCTTGGTACGATTATGATACGTGGCGTTCTTGGTTAAGTCAATTGCACTTTGATTATCACAATAAACCAGGTACTCATCCTGTGTCAAACCCAACTCTTGAAAAACCGTTTCAACCATAACATCTCCTTGTCTGCTTCCATAGCGACAATGTATTCTGACTCGGTTGTAGACAAAGCAACACACTTTTGCAACTTGGACTACCATGATACAGCTCCCCCTGCAAAAGTAAATAAATATCCCGAAGTAGACTTCTTCTCTTCAGAACCTTCCATGTCTGTATCTGTGAAACCCTCCAAGATTGGACTTGAACCACCAAACACCAAACACAAACTGGAAGTAGCTTTCAAGTATTTGAGAATCCACTTAACTGCTTCCCAATGTTCTTTACTAGGATTTGACAAATACCTTCTCACAACGCTAATTGCATGAGCAATATCTGGCCGTGTACAAACCATCACATACATAAGACTCCCTACAGCAGAAGAGTAGGGAACTGCTGCCATATGATCTCTCTCTTCCTTAGTTGAAGGACACATACGCTTTGTCAACTTAATATGATTGGCCAGTGGTGTGCTAACTGGCTTAGCATCACCCATGTTACTTGTAAGCACCCGTATAACATACTTCTCTTGTGACAACCACAACCTTTTAGCTTTCCTATCACGAACAATCTTTATGCCCAAAATCTGTTTAGCCGGGCGCCTAAGTCCTTCATATCAAAAGACTTAAACAACTCTCCCTTGAGCATGCGAATCATGTTAACATCTTGCCCAACTATCAACATATCATCTATATATAGCAATAAGATAACGAAGTTACTATCCGGGAACTTTTTGACATACACACAATGATCTATAACTGTTCTATTCTATCCTTGATCCATCATTAATGAATCAAATTTCATGTACCACTGCCTTGGAGCTTGTTTCAGGTCGTACAAACTTTTCTTCAACCTGCAAACCATGTGCTCTCTCCCTTTAACTTCAAATCCCTCTGGCTGCTCCATGTAGATTTCCTCCTTCAAATCACCATGAAGGAATGCAGTTTTTACATATAGCTGCTCAAGCTCAAGATCCATACTAGCTACTAACCCCAACACTGCTCGAATAGAAGTCATCTTCACAACTGGAGAAAAAATCTCATCGAAGTCAATACCTTATTTTTGAGCAAAACCCTTGATGACCAACCGAGCCTTGTACTTCACTAATTTTTCACCATCCTTTTCCATCTTGAACACCCATTTATTCTTCAATGATTTCCCGCCCTTTGGAAGTGTAGTAAGCTCATAAGTGTGATTCTTGTGCAACGAATCCATCTCATCCTACATAGCTCTCAACCAATTGCTCTTCTCCTTATGAGTCTTAACTTCCTGAAATTTTTTTGGCTCCCCCTCCTCTGCAACTAAAAGATATTCAGATAAAGAATACTTGACTTATGGCACACGTTCTCTTATGAATCTTCTTAGCCGAGGTTCTTCAATATCAAGATGAGGGGGTTGCTCCCCCTGCTCAACACTCCTTACATCTGACCCATCACTATCGTGCAAATCTATAACAGTCACATCTTCATTCTAACCTCCTTCTCCAACTGTGGCATTCTATAATGGTGAAGGAATTCCGCTGAGGTCTGGAACATTATTATCTCTAGGATGTGTAACGTTATCAAAATCCTCATAATTTTGGTGTTCATGAAACACCACATCTCTGCTTCTGAATAATTTTCTCTGAACTGGATCTCATAACCTATACCCAAACTCTACATCTCCATAGCCAGCAAACACACATGGAGTCGATTTGTCATCAAGCTTCAATCTTTATTCCTTGGGGATATGTACAAAAGCCTTGCACCCAAATACCCTCAAATAAGAATAGGATACATCCTTTCCACTCCAAATCTTCTCTGGAATCTAAAAATCCAATAGTGCTGATGGAGATCTGTTAATCAGGTAACAAGCAAAATGAACAGCTTCACTCCAGAATGACTTAGGTAGCTTAGCCATTCTCAACAAGCATCAGACTCGTTCAATAATAGTGCGGTTCATTCTCTCAGCCACACCATTATGTATTGGGGTGCCAGGAACTGTCTGCTCATGACGAATACCGTGTTTAGCATAATATGCTGCAAACTCCTTTGAAGTATATTCCCTCCGTTGTCACTGCGAAGACACTTCAATAATTTTCCAGTCTCTATTTCAACCATAGCATGGAAACTCTGAAAATGCTGGAATTCCTGGTCTTTTGTTTTCAAAAAAAACACCCACACCTTACGTGAAGCATCATCAATAAAAGTAACAAAATATCTATTGCCACCTAATGACTCAGCCTCAATGGGACCACATGTGAGATCCCAAATTTTATGAAATGAAAGTATTCAATTTTCCTATAATTATGATTATATTTAGTAAATGGTTAAATTGATAAAAGATTAAAGTTAAGGGTGATATGTGAAAAGTTTTTGCAAAGTAAGCAAGTTGTCATAAAATATTCGTTGTGTCGGGGAATATTCGTTTGGTCGGAGAATATTCGTTTTAACAGGGAATATTCGTACGATGGCACAATCATTGGTGGACCCAACAACGAAAGTATTGTTGGAGTTAGAAAACAATAAAAATATCTTTTATAAAAATAACGGCAAAAGTTTTACCGTTAAACTGTTGAACTACCCGGTAGTAAAAGTACAGTAATACGCGTGTTTGCATAGTAGCATAGGGTATTGTACAGTATCTTTGATTATTGATGCTTACGTGAGAAGTCACTCAGTTATACTCAATTATTGCTACAATAATTGCTGCATAATATCTCTCATATTATTGTCACAGTTCTGCATAATATTTATTATTATTAAATAAATAATTGAGACGACAAAGTTATTCATATTATTATTTGCATTATTGACGATGTCTAGAAAGTTTTGTCGAGGAAAGGGGTTTGGTCACCTAATTGAGCGCCAATAGAGAGAAATCCTTATAGGAAAGCCCCCTATTTCCTGGGAATGATCTGGTTGTTAAATATTGTGAGTTATAATATTAATGATGAATAAGTTCGTGTTGATTAAAGATGAAATTGATATTTTCATTGTGTTGGGATTATTAGTGTTAGTGGAAATCAATATTTAGTTTGATAATAATTGATTTCTAGAGGTTATATTGACCAAATTAGGTAATTAATCGGATAAATGAGCAATTAATTGTTATTAATTCACATGCTTATAACTATTTGTTCACATGTATGTACTACTGATTCACATGCATGTACTATTAGGGGAGGTGGTGCAAGATTGATAATACTTGCATGACTAAATTAAAAATAGAGGTATAGATGAAGGTACTATACTGTAACTATTTTTTCACATGTATAGAACTATTGATTCACATGATGTACTATTAGGGGAGGTGGTG
Organism: Panax ginseng; assembly: GCA_020205605.1. Taxonomy (NCBI): domain Eukaryota; kingdom Viridiplantae; phylum Streptophyta; class Magnoliopsida; order Apiales; family Araliaceae; genus Panax; species Panax ginseng. The sequence continues at coordinate 41,207,862 of CM035131.1, forward strand.
AAAGATTGATACATGACTAAATTAAAAATGAAGGAAAAGATGAATGTATTATACTGTAATATTTCGAGCCCCAAAACGTGCAATTATCGAAACTATATTTTCCTATAAATAGAAGCTCATTCTTCTTTCATTCTCACCAATTCACTAAGACTCACAAGAGCAATTATAGAGAGAGAAGCTATAGTGAGAAAGAAGAAGAGAAGTCTGCTACTTCATTATTCCAGTATCTAGTCTTCTTCTGAGGTAAGGGATGTTATTTATTTCTTATTCGTAAGAGATATTATTTTTGTTCAATATTCGTATGAAATAATATTTTCTTCCATATTCTATATTATGTAAGTAATATTATTTCATTTCGTATCCCTAATTCTACACTCATTTTGTTGAATTATTACTTCTATATTCCATGAAATTAGTAGAATATCTTTGATATTTGCGCTTCATCCAGTATCTTTTCATAAAAATATTATTCTGAGCTTTCTTGATAATTATTGATCTTTTCATACCAGAATACTATTTATGAGTTATTATTTATGGGTTACTATTCATCCAGTTATTATTCACTCGAGTATTCGGGGCACTTTTCATACCGGAGTACTATTCACGAGTTACTATTCACAAGTTACTATTCACCCAGTTACTATTTACTCGAATATTATTCACTCGGGTATTTGGGGAACTTTTCATGTTGGGGTACTATTCACGAGGTACTATTCCCAAAGTACTATTCATAGGGTACTATTCACGGGGTACTATTTACCCAAAAAATATATTTCTTTTCTGTCTAAATTATTTTTGATACATGAATATTATTCTTGAATTTTACTCCACAAAGCAGTATCATGTTGATAATTTTGATATTTTTAAACTCTAGATAAATTCAAAGTCTTTAATATTTATCCTTGATTTTGTTTGATTAATGCTTATATCATTGTCATCATCTTCATGCTTATATTGTGTTGAAAGTCATCTTTGGCTTACGTGCATTGATGGACTATTGATTGGTATGATTATGACCACGAATCATTTGGTATAATCATGACCCGTAATGTTCAAATGATGTGGTAAAAGTCCTCATTAGTCCGTAGTGCATTGATGGACATATGTTGGTATGATCATAACCATGCGTTCTCTTCGGCCAAGGGTAAAAAAATGAATTGTTGTTTGGCATGATCATGACCATTGGTGAAAACACGAATATTCTTGGCCCGTAGTGCATGGATAATTCGTGGTCGTGATACTAATGAATATCCTTGGCCGTAGTGCAGGGATGATTCGGTGATGTGCATTATTTATTAAGCTGAGTCTCAGTAATAAAATATTGATAATAAACTTTTAATTCGTAGAAGATAGTAGATATCATGCTCTACTTGACTCTTCTAAAATATAGTTGTACCCGAATTTTATGAAATGAAAGTATTCAATTTTCTTATAATTATTATTTCATTTAGTAAATGGTTAAATTGATAAAAGGATTAAAGTTAAGGGTGATATATGAAAATTTTGCAAAGTAAAGCAAGTTGTTATAAAATATTCATTTGCTTGGGGAATATTCTTTTTGTCGGAGAATATTTATATGATGACACAATCATTGGTGGACCCCACAACATAATTATTGTCAGATTTAGAAAATGACAAAATTATCTTTTTATGAAATAACGGCGGGAGTTTTACCATTAACTGTTGAAATACCCGGTGATAAAAGTATAGTAATACGCGTGGTTGCATAGTAGCACACGGTATTGATTATTGATACTTATGTAAGAAATCACTCAGTTTTGTTCAATTATTGCTACAGTAATTGCTGCGTAGTAACTCACGTTATTTGATTCAATTATTGTCGATATTTTATATATTATTAAATCAATAATTGAGACGATAGAGTTATTCATATTATTATTTATAATATTGACGATGTCTAGAAAGTTCTGTCGAGGAGAAGTTTGGTCACCTAATTGCGCGTCAATAGGGAGAAATTCTTATTGGAAAGCCCCCTTTTTCCTGGGAATGATCTGGTTGTTAAATATTGTGAGTTATAATATTAATGATGAATAATTGTTGAAAGATTAAATATATGTTGATTGAAGATAAAATGATTTGTGGTAATATTTATTCAATCTTTGATATAAATAAGAAGTCTGTTATGAGACATTTGTGGTAAGTTTGGTTTATTCTATGGGGCCCCATATGTTATCATCTAAGAGTTACTTTCGCCAATAGTAATTGCCTTTACCAGACGTCAAACCACTTGTTGTTTCAAATTACAGGCGTCGAACCAATTGTCGTTTCACATTATAGGCGTCAGACCACTTATTGTTTCACATTATAGGCGTCAAACCACTTTTCTTTTCACATCACCAGTCTTCAAGCCACTTGCCTCTTCCCATTGTAAGGGCTAAGCTAGAAATCTTCTATAAATAGAAGCTTATTTCTTCTTTCATTCTCACCAATTCACTACGACTCATAAGAGAATTCTATAGAGAGAGAATTAGATAGAAAGAAGAAGAGTATTCTGTTACTACACTATTTGTGAGATCCCAAATTTTATAAAATGAAAGTATTCAATTTTTTTATTTTGGTAAATAGTTAAATTGATAAAAGTTTAAAGTTAAGGGAGATATTTGAAAATTTTGTAAAGTAAGCAAGTTGTTATAAAATATTCGTTGTGTCGGGAAATATTCGTTTGATCGGAGAATTTTTTTTTTGTCGGGGAATATTCGTACGATGACACAATCACTGGTGGACCCCACAACGAAATAACTATCAGATATAGAAAGCGACAAAAATAATCTTTTTATAAAAATAACGACAAAAGTTTTACTGTTAAACTGTTGAATTACCCGGTAGTAAAAGTACAGTAATACGCGTGGTTGCATAAGTAACACACTGTATTGATTATTGATACTTACGTGAGAAGTCACTCAGCTATACTCAATTATTGCTAAGATAATTTGTCGCATAATATCTCTCATATTATTGATTCAATTATTGTCACAGTATCATCTGCATAATATTTATTATTATTAAATCAATAATTGAGACGACAAAGTTATTCATATTATTATTTGCAATATTGACGATGTCTAGAAATTTCTGTCGAGGAGAGGTTATGTCATCTAATTGGCGCCAATAGGGAGAAATCCTTATCGAAAAGCCCCTCTTTTTCCTGGGAATGATCTGGTTGTTAAATATTGTGAGTTATAATATTTATGATAAATAAGTTCGTGTTGTTTAAAGATGAAATTGATATTTTCATTGTGTTGGGATTATTAGAGTTAGTGAAAATCGACATCTATTCCGATAATAATTGATGTCTGGAGGTTATATTGACCAATCGGGTAATTAATCAGATAAATGAGTAATTAATTGCTATTAATTCACATGCTTATAACTATTTGTTCACATGTGTGTACTATTGATTCACATGTATGTACTATTAGGGGAGGTGGTGCAAGATTGATAAAACTTGCATGTCTAAATTAAAAATGGAGGTATAGATGAAGGTACTATACTGTAATTATTTTTTTCACATGTATAGAACTATTAATTCACATGATTGTACTATTGATTCACATGTTGTACTATTAGGGGAGGTGGTGCAAGTTTGATAATACTTGCAGGACTAAATTAAAAATGAAGAAAAAGATGAAGGTATTATACTGTAATATTTCGAGCCCCAAAATGTGCAATTATCAAAACTATATTTTTCTATAAATAGAAGCTCATTATTCCTTCATTCCCACCAATTCACTAAGACTGACAAGAGAAATTATAGAGAGAAAAGCTATAGAGAGAAAGAAGAAGAGTAGTCTGCTACTTCACTATTCCAGTATCCAGTCTTCTTCTGAGGTAAGGGGTATTATTTATTTCATATTCTGAAGAGATATTATTTTTTGTATTCGTATGAATATTATTTTTGTTCAATATTCATAAAGAATATTATCTTCGTTCAATATTCGTATGAATATTATCTTCGTTAAATATTCGTTGGAATATTATTTCCGTTCAAGGGATGTTATTTTTGTTCAATATTCGCTTGAAATAATATTTTCTTCCATACTCTGTAGTATGTAAGTAATATTATTTCATTTCAGATTTTGAATTCTATACTCATTTTGTTGAAGTTTTGGCTTCTATACTCCATGAAATTAGTAGAATATCCTTGATATTTGCGCTTTATCCAATATCTTTTCATGGAAATATTATTCTGAGCTTTCTTGATAATTATTGATCTTTTCATGACAGAATACTATTCATGAGTTACTATTTATGAGTTACTATTCACTCAAATATTATTCACTTGGGTATTCGGGACACTTTTCATATCGGAGTACTATTCATGAGTTACTATTCACGGGTTACTATTCACCAAATTACTATTCACCCGAATATTATTTACTCGGGTATTTGGGGTACTTTTCATGTCGGGGTACTATTTACGAGGTACAATTCCCGAAATACTATTCACACGAAAAAATATATTTCTTTTCTATCCAAATTATTTTTGATACATGAATATTATTCTTGAATTTTACTCCACAAAGCAGTATCATGTTGATAATTTGGATATTTTTAAACTCTAGATAAATTTAAAGTCTTTAATATTTATCCTTGATTTCGTTTGATTAATGCTTATATCATTGTCATCATCCTCATGTTTATATTGTGATGAATATCTCTGGCTTACGTGCATAGATGGACTGTTGATTGGTATGATTATGACCGGGGATCATTTGGTATAATCATGACCCGTAATATTATAAATTATGTGGTAAAAGTCCTCATTGGCCCGTAGTGCATTGATGGACAGTTGTTGGTATGATTATGACTAGGAATTATTTGGTATAATCATGACCATTGATGATTACATGAATATCCTTGGCCCGTAGTGCAGGGATGATTCGATGATGTGGTTTATTTATTAAGCTAAGTCTCAGCGATAAAGTTGATGAAAAACTTTTTAAATCATAGAAGATAGTAGATATCATGCTCTACTTGACTCTTCTAATGGATTACTTATTCTGCTGCAGCTGTTGATCTAAAATTTGTTGTCTATTATATTCTATCAGTTGTTATACTGTTGAAGGCTAAGGATAATTTATTCTGCATTATCTTAGTCATAATATTTCTTCTTGGGGCTAGTTGAGCTCACCCTTTTCTTTCACTTTTCTCTCTTGTGAAATGAGAATATAGTTGGGACGAGTCGGGGAATGGAGTGATGGTCCGAGATGGTGGCTATAGTAGTCCTCACAATTTTTATAAAATAGTATGATAATAATTATAATGAGGACTCCATTAAGTTTGGATATTGTCTAGAAGGCAATATTCGTGTTTAAACTCTCAGCTATGTTTTGTCGTATTTTGCATGACAGTTGTATAAATGAAGTTTGTAGTTAAGTTCTGTACCATGTATCTGGCGACTCAAGATGGGTGATGTATACCTGTTTTGGGGGCGTCACACTATTGCAGTATCAAATCTCCTACTAAGGTAAGGGGTATTATTTCTTTCGTATTCATGAAGAGAGTTATTTCTTTCAATACTCGTAAAGGTTGTTATTCCATTCTTTATCATTCTATTGGAATAACCTGTCTACGCGGACTACCGCATGCATGGTGAAATCCTGTTGTTATTCCATTCTTTATCATTCTGTTGGAATAACCTGTCTACGCGGACTATCGCATGCATGGTGAAATCATGTTGTTATTCCATTCTTTATTATTCTGTGGGAATAACCTGTCTACGCGGATTACCGCATGCCTGGTGAATAACCCTTCATATTCATTTGGTATTAAATTATGGAAAGGATCTGTCTACGTGGACTACTGCACGATGACGCTTGAAAATCCATTTGTAGTTTCGTATATTGTTCATTTCAGATTCCTAACTCTAAACTTACTATGGTAAGTATTGCTTCAATAATTCCTGAAATGATCAGAAATTCTTTGATATTTGCGCTTCATCCAGTATCTTTTCATGGAAATATTATTCTGGGCAGTCTTGATAAGTTTTAACCTTTTCATACCGGGGTACTATTCATGACAAAAATTGATTTCTTTCATGTCCATATCATTTTTGATACGATATTATTCTTGAATTTTACTCCACAAAGCAGTATCATGTTGACAATTTGGACATTATGGAATTCTGGATAAATTAAATTATAAATCTTTAAAATTTATCCTTTACTTTCTTTTAATTGAATTCTTATATCATTGTCATCATCCTCATGCTTATATTATGATGAAAGTCATCTTTGGCTTACGTGCATAGATGGACTATTGATTGGTATGATTATGACCAGGAATCATTCGGTATAATCATGACCTGTAATATTACAAATGATGTGGTAAAAGTTCTCATTGGCCCGTAGTGCATTGATGGACAGTTGTTGAGATGAACATGACAAACTGATGAATATCCTTGGTCCGTAGTGCATGGATAATTCAATGATGTGGATTATTTATTACGTTGAGTCTCAGCGATAAAATTGGTGATAACTTTAAATCATAGAAGATAGTAGATATCATGCTCTACTTGACTCTCTAATGGATTGCTTGTTCCGCTGCAGTTAAACTTGATGTTTATTATATTTTATCAGTTTAACCCTGTTGAAGGCTAACGATAATTTATTCTGCATTATCTTAGTCATAATATTTCTTACTGGGCTAGTTGAGCTCACCCTTTGCTTTCATTGTTCTCTTTAGGAAATGAGAATATAGCTGGGACTAGTCAGGGAACGGAGTAACGGTCCAGATGTTTGCATTAGTAGTCCTCACTATTATGTGAAATAGTGTGATAATAAATGTAATGATGACTTTATTTGAGTGTGGATATTGTCTAGAAGACAATATTTGTATTAAAACTCACAGCTCATGCTATATATTTAAGTTTGTATTTATATTCTGTACCATATATTTGGCGACTCAGAATGGGTGATGTATACCTATTTTGGGGCGCCACGGTTTAGTATCAAAGCTTAGGATATGATCCCCGGCCGAGATGTGAGACTAGAACTAGGGGGAGAGACGGGAAAATCCTTCGCTAGTATGACCTACCTAAGTTTATTTGTTATTTAATTGGTCGGTCAGAATATAGGGATAATATGTGGCATGCCAGTTAACCCTTGTTATGTTGCAGTATTTTAAAATGACATCTGAGAATGTTGAGAATAGCAATGGAACACATGAGACCATTGAGTCATCAACGATCAATACCCAGGATAATGTGCAATAGGAAGATAGTAATCCTCAGGTAAACAACAACACCGATCAGAACATGAACGATGGATGTTTAGAGGCTTTATGCAATTCATGCAACATCAGGCGAGAGAGACTCATGTTCAAAATGCAGGTGGAAACACTGGCAACTCTCGGATGGTCACTGCTAAGCAGTTCAAGGAGCTGGGACCACCAGAGTTTTTGGGAGAGCTAGAACCACTTAAAGCGGAGACGTGGATAAAGCAGATCACCAAGATATTTGATGTCTTGGGATGTTCCAAGGAGAAAAAGGTTCCCTTTGCCACCTTCATGTTGCAGGGAGAGGCAGATTACTAGTGGGAATCTGTAAAGCGTACTCAGCCTGCCACACTGAAGATGAGTTGGGATAAGTTCCAAGAACTATTCAACGACAAGTACTTTCCCAAAGTATTCGTCACATGAAAGAGGTGGAATTCATCAAGTTGGAGCAAAACAACATGACCGTATCGCAGTACGAAGCCAAGTTTGCCGAGTTGTCCTGGTTTGCATCCCACTTAGTTGATAACAAGGAGAGAATGACATGAATGTTTCTAAGAGGTTTGAAACCCGAGATACATCAATACCTTATCTCTCATAAACTGTGTTTGTATTCAGATGTTGTAAATAGGGCTCAGTTATCGAAGCGCGATAATGAGTCAATCCAACCAAGAGAGAGCAACCGACAAGTCGATAATACCAGTGGTAGCAGTTATCGAAGCGGTGACAACAAACATGAAGGGAATCAACATGCCAGAAATGGTAACCACTTCAGTGGTAATCATGGCCAAGATAATTGAAGTGGAAATTTCAAGAAGAGAAGGTTCAGTAATGACGGAAAGACGTCGGTAGCAGCACCAACACCCATTTCAAAGGAAGAAGAACGACCACCGATCGTATGTTTCAAATGTGGACAGGAGGGACACATCCGTCCAAACTATACGCAGTAGTCCAAAGCATGTTACAATTGTGGAAGAGAAGGTCCCCTAGCCCGATTTTGTCGTGCACCGAAATCTAGTCCAGTTGGGACGGTGGCACCAAAGGCGGATACGGACAAAACAAAGTCGGTGGTTTCAGGAAGAGTGTTTTTCGTGACTTCTCAAAAAGCGAGTAACTCGAACAAAGTTAGCACGTGTTAGTTAATTATAAATTCTTGCGAAGTCTATACCTTATTAGATACCAGTTCTACCCATTCTTTTATCTCTCTTGCTTGCGCTCAACGTTTAAATTTGACCCCAGAGAAGTTAGAATTTGACTTATTGGTTGAAACTTTGTTAGTAGAAACCTTCGTTACCTCCACTGTTTATAAATCTTGTTGATTCAAATCGACACTTTCACGTTACCTGTCGATCTTATCTCTTTGAAAATACTCACATTTGATGTGATTTTAGGAATCTATTGGTTAACTACTCATCTTGCTAAAATTAATTGTTTTCGTAAGGTTGTTAGCTTTCATATTCCTAACCAACTTATTATGCGAATTCAAGCAACTAAACCATTAAAGTCAATCATTGTCATCTTAAGCCATAAAGCTATTCGTTTATTGAAAAATGGATGTCAAGCTTTCTTAGCTCATATCACATATTTAAACAAAAATACGTCAGATTTGAATGATATTTCTATTGCTAATAAAATTCCTGACGTATTCCCTGAAGAATTTCCTATCCTACCCCAGAGTGTGAAATCGAATTTTGTATCGACCTTGAACCTGATACAAAACCCTCAAATATTTTTTTCACCTAACACGAACGAATTATGCGCCAAAAACGTTGGCTCGAGCTGTTGAAAGATTACATACGACCATACCATTCAATACCATCCTGAAAAGAAGCGAACGTAGTAGCTGACGCATTGAGTAGAAGATCATATGCGGGTACGAGTACGATATTGTCAACGCAGATGCCCATTTTGTATGAATTGCAAAGGATGGAGATATAGATAAAGACTCTAGGGACCCACGTGATGATGACAAATATACGAGTAGAACCGTCTTTAATCGATAAAGTTAAAGCCGCTCAAGCTACAGACTCAGAGTTGATGAATGTGAAGAAGAAGGTTCAAGAGGCGTTATTCTTGAAGAAAGAATCGATTTAAGAGAAAATCTCAACCCTCGATTTTATTGGCCCATTTGAAATCCTTGACCGAAGTAGGGCGTGGCCTATAGACTCGATTTACCGCCAAGTATGTCTCGTGTTCATAACGTTTTTCACATATCCATGTTACGTAAATATGTGGAAGACCCGAACCACATTATTGAGTTAGAACCGGACGAAATAGCGGAAGACTTAACGTATGAAGAGGTTCCTATTAAAATCTTGGATAAGAAGGAACATATTCTACGCTACAAGGTTATACCTTAAGTCAAAGTTTTGTGGAGAAACCACGATGTTGAGGAAATGACTTGGGAGTTAGAATCTGAAATGAAGTCAAGGTATCCTCACCTCTTCGACATACCAGGTACGTACCCTAATTTTGAGGGCGAAATTTCATAAGGAGGGGAGATTGTAAGACCCCGAATTTTATGAAATGAAAGTATTCAATTTTCTTATAATTATTATTTCATTTAGTAAATGGTTAAATTGATAAAAGGATTAAAGTTAAGGGTGATATGTGAAAATTTTGCAAAGTAAAGCAAGTTGTTATAAAATATTCGTTTGGTCGGGGAATATTCTTTTTGTCGGGGAATATTCGTACGACGACACAATCATTGGTGGACCCCACAACAGAATTATTATCGAAGTTAGAAAACGACAAAATTATCTTTTATGAAATAACGGCGGGAGTTTTACCGTTAACTGTTGAAATACCCAGTGATAAAAGTACAGTAATACGCATGATTGCATAGTAGCACACGGTATTGATTATTGATGCTTACGTAAGAAGTCACTCAGTTTTGTTCAATTATTACTACAGTAATTGCTGCATAGTATCTCACGTTGTTTGATTCAATTATTGTCAATATTTTATATATTATTAAATCAATAATTGAGATGATACAGTTATTCATATTATTATTTGCAATATTGGCGATGTCTAGAAAGTTCTGTCGAGGAGAGGTTTGGTCACCTAATTGTGCGCCAATAGGGAGAAATCCTTATTGGAAAGCCCCCTCTTTCCTGTGAATGATCTTGTTGTTAAATATTGTGAGTTATAATATTAATGATGAATAATTGTTGAAAGATTAAATATATGTTGATTGAAGATAAAATGATTTGTGGTAATATTTATTCAATATTTGATATAAATAAGAAGTCTGTTATGAGACATTTGTGGTAAGTTTGGTTTATTCTATCGGGGCCCATATGTCATCATCTAAGAGTCACTTTCGCCAATAGTAATTGCCTTTACCAGACGTCAAACCACTTGCCGTTTCATATTACCGGCGTCGAACCAATTGTCATTTCACATTACAGGCGTCGAACCAATTGTCATTTCATATTACAGGCATCGAACCAATTGTCATTTCACATTACAAGTGTCGAACCAATTGTCGTTTCACATTACAGTCATCAAACCACTTGCTGTTTCACATTACAGGCGTCAAACCACTTTTCTTTTCACATCACCAGTCGTCAAGCCACTTGCCTCTTCCCATTGCAAGGGCTAAGCTAGAAATCTTCTATAAATAGAAGTTTATTTCTTCTTTCATTCTCACCAATTCACTACAACTCACAAGAGAATTCTATAGAGAGAGAATCAGATAGAAAGAAGAAGAGTATTCTGTTACTACACTATTGCACTATCAAATCTCCTACTAAGGTAAGGGGTATTATTTCTTTCATATTCATGAAGAGAGTTATTTCTTTCAATACTCGTAAGGGTTGTTATTCCATTCTTTATCATTCTGTTGGAATAACCTATCTACGCGGACTACCGTATGCATGGTGAAATCCTGTTGTTATTCCATTCTTTATCATTCTATTGGAATAACCTGTCTATGCGGACTACCGCATGCATGGTGAAATCCTCTTGTTATTCCATTCTTTATTATTTTGTGGGAATAACCTGTCTACGCGGACTACCTCATGCATGGTGAATAACCCTTCGTATTCATTTGGTATTAAATTATGGAAATGATCTGTCTACGCGGACTACCGCATGACAGTTAAAAATCCATTTGCAATTTCGTATATTATTCATCTCAAATTTCTAACTCTAAACTTACTATAGTAAGTATTGCTTTATAATTCCTGAAATGATCAAAAATTCTTTGATATTTGCGCTTAATCTAGTATTTTTTCATGGAAATATTATTCTGAGTAGTCTTGATAAGTTTTAACCTTTTCATACCGGGGTAATATTCATGACAAAAATTGATTTCTTTCATGTCCATATCATTTTTGATACGATATTATTCTTGAATTTTACTCAACAAAGCAGTATCATGTTGACAATTTGGACATTATGGAATTCTGGATAAATTAAATTATAAATCTTTAAAATTTATCCTTTGCTTTCTTTTAATTGAATTCTTATATCATTGTCATCATCCTCGTGCTTATATTATGATGAAAGTCATCTTTGGCTTATGTGCATAGATGGACTGTTGATTGGTATGATTATGACCAGGAATCATTCGGTATATTCATGATCTGTAATGTTACAAATGATGTGGTAAAAGTCCTCATTGGCCCGTAGTACATTGATGGACAGTTGTTGAGATGAACATGACCAATTGATAAATATCCTTGGCCCGTAGTGCATGGATAATTCAGTGATGTGGATTATTTATTACGCTGAGTCTCAACGATAAAATTGGTGATAACTTTAAATTATAGAAGATAGTAGATATCATGTTCTACTTGACTCTTCTAATGGATTGCTTGTTCCGCTGCAGTTAAACTTGATGTTTATTATATTTTATCAATTTAACCCTGTTGAAGGCTAACAATAATTTATTCTGCATTATCTTAGTCATAATATTTCTTACTGGGCTAGTTGAGCTCACCCTTTGCTTTCATTGTTCTCTTTAGGAAATGAGAATATAGATGGGACTAGTCGGGGAACGGAGTGACGGTCCAGATATTTACATTAGTAGTCCTCACTATTCTGTGAAATAATGTGATAATAAATGTAATGAGGACTTTATTTGAGTCTGGATATTGTCTAGAAGACAATATTTGTATTAAAACTCACAGCTCATGTTGTATATTTAAGTTTGTATTTGTATTCTGTACCATATATTTGGCGACTCAGAATGGTGATGTATACCTATTTTGGGGGCATCACATCTTTGGCCTATAGTGTAAAGATGAACTGTTAATGAATATCTTTGGCCCATAGTGCAAAGATGAATTTATTAGTATGATTATGAACAGGAACTGTGATTTGGTATAACCATGATCTTTGATGTTTCAGGTAGAGAAAGGTGATGAAAATTATCTTCGTCCTGGGTGCGAAGAGGAATTTAGAATCAAAATTATGATTAAGAGTTATTCACATGATTGTGGACAGGAACTGTTGATTGATGTTACAGGGATAAAACATTGTTGGTGGATTTTTAATGTGGAGAAGATAATAGACTTTATGGTCTATTTGACTCTTCTAATGGATTGCTCGTTCCACTGACACTATGGTTGAAAAGTTTTATCATCTACCATATGTTCTAAATCTCTGATTTATTACTGACGAAGGCTATTGATAATTTAATTATCTTTAGTCATGATATTCTTTACTGGGCTAGTTGTACGTGTTCACCCTTTTTCTTCACAATTCCTTTCAGGTAATAAGAGTGTAACTGGGTCGAGGAGGGGTAACATGGGAATAGAACGATGGTCTATAGCTGTTGAGGTTTCCCCTAAAACAGTATGAAAATAATTTTGATAATTTTAGATAAGTTGTCATATTTTATACGTCATTTTAACCGTTGTTTTTGGTGAACCGAATAGGGTGAGGTGAACCCAACTTTGGAAAGGTGTTTTGCCACTGTCATACAAGATGTCTAATGACAGACGACTTCGTGTTATCATAAGACAGGGTTGTAAACATGCACTTGCTGATTATATCTATGAGCACTACCTATATTGTAAGACCCCGAATTATCTGAAATGAAAGTATCCAATTTTCTTATAATTATTATTCTATTTAATAAAAGGTTAAATTGATAAAAGGATAAAGTTAAGGGTGATATTTAAAAATTTTGCAAAGTAAGCAATTTGATAGAAAATATTCGTTGTGTCAGGGAAAATTTGTTTGGTCAGAGAATATTCTTTTTGTCAGGGAATATCCGTACGACGACACCATCATTGGTGGACCCCACAACGAAATAACTATCGGAGTTAGAAAATGACAGAAATATCTTTTATAAAAATAACGGAGAAAATTTTACCGTTAACTGTTGAAATAACCGGTGGTAAAAATACAGTAATACGCATGGTTGCATAGTAGCACACGGTATTGATGCTTACGTAAGAAGCTACTTAGTTTACTCAATTATTGCTACAGTAATTGGTACATAGTATCTCACGTTATTTGATTCAATTATTGTCACAGTAACATCTGCATAATATTTTATATTATTAAATTAATAATTGAGATGACAAAGTTATTCATATTATTATTTGTAATATTGACGATGTCTAGAAAGTTCTGTCGAGGAAAGGGGTTTGGTCACCTAATTGCGCGCCAATAGGGAGAAATCCTTATCGGAAATCCCCCTCTTTCCTGGGAATGATCTGGTTGTTAAATATTGTGAGTTATAATATTAAGTTAATAGATTAAAAATTTGTTTATTAAAGATAAATGATTTTTGTAAATATTTATTCAATTTTTGATATAAATATAGGGATTTGTTATGAGGCGTTTGTTGTAAGTTTGACTTAGTATTCCATGGGAAGATTTACTAATGTTATGGACTGTCAATGGTGGTTTTAATAGATAACCAATCTGGACCATTGATGGTGGTTTTAATAGTTAATCAATCTGGACCATTAATGGTGGTTTTAATAGTAAATTAATCTGGACCGTCGGTGGTGGTTTTAAAAGTAAATCAATCTGGACCGTCGGTTGTGGTTTTAATAGTAATCAATATGGACCGTCCGTTCTAATAGTAAATCAATCTGGACCGTTCGTGAATCAGTTACTATTTAGTCCATTCTCCTATAAATAGAAGCTTAATTCTTCTTTCATTCTCACCAATTCACTGAGATTCACAAGAGACACTATAGAGAGAGAAACTATCACTACAAGAAAAAGGCCTAATAGCGACTAATAATATCAGCGACCACATATGCGGTCGCTGATAATAGTAATAGTGACCGACATCTGCGACCATTATTTAATCCAGTTGCTATTCAATATCAGTAACCGCAGGCGGTCACTAGTACAAATTTGCCTCCTAAAATTTGGCAGGAAATGTTGGCACGAAGATTTTGTACGACCAATTAATATCAGCGACCGCATGCGGTCGCTGATAAGTCCATGTCATTAAAAATTAGCAACCGCATGCGGTTGCTAATGGTGGTCGCTGATCAAACTTAATGAAACTAGTATCAGTCATTCGCTCGACACAGAGACGAAAGAAAAAAAAAGAGGGAGCAGATAGAGAGAAGAGGGAGAAGGGGGAGAAGGAGAAGAATTAGCCACCCGTTGCCGCCGCCGCCGCTATTGCCGCCGCCGCCCACAGGTAATCCTAACTATGCAATAACCCTAACTATGCAATAATTTATTAATCCATTTTTTACCATTTATACAACATCTCTGCATTGAGACTAGGAAAAAGGATTGCATGTGCTTGTATATATATTGTATCTGGTTGTATCACGGAGACGTCAATTGCACCTCGTAGATGTTTAAATTATGGTAATTAATGTAGTAATGTGTTTTGGTCTCTACTTGCTAGAAACTAAATTTGTCGCAAGTAGTTTTGAGATTACCCTGCTTCTGAATTGTAACTTTAGTGTCTGAAAATTATCTATATTTTGGATTTGCATTTCCTTCTGTTTCTTTTGCTAAACAATTGAGAAAAGCTTTTGCATCATTTTCCATCATGATGACAAGACAAAGAATTATAAACATTTTGTTGTTGGTTTTGGTCCACAGCTCCCAGCGCAATGGAAAAATCCAAAAATAGAAACTAGGTTTTACGAGGGAATAATGAACTGCTTTCCAACTGCATAGTCTGAAGTGGATAATTTTTCTGAATTGGGTGTTATATAGATTTCTAAATTGGGTATTATATAGATTTCAGCATAGTAACCCTAACTATGCAATAATTTTTATAGTTTTCTAAATTTAAAGATTAATGTTGAATGTGGTATATAGATTTCTGAATTGGGTATTATATAGTTTTTAGCATAGTAACCCTAACTATGCAATAATTTTTAGAGTTTTCTAGTTTTGATGTCTCTGTGCAATTTTTAGTTGGTTAAGCCTTTGTGTTGTGGAAAGAAACTGGAGATGGTTTTTGGTTTTGCCTTTGTAATTTTTCTGTGCAATTGACTTGAGGGTTTTTTGTTATTGACTTGAAATATATAAGTCATCTTAATTATTTACATAGTTAATTTTTTGTTTATCCTATTTGCTAACGTTTTATGTATTGAAGATATAAGGCATGCAATTATTGTGGGTAGTTGTTATATTCATTTGGTACTGTTAGCCACTGAACCAAAACGTGAGGAGGGAAGATTAGGAAAAGAAAAGATAAAAAGGCTGGAAACTACTTGTGCAGTGCTTATAGGATTAGTGTTGGGTGTAGGGTTTGGCTTTAGCAACATTATATTGAAGGGAACTTCTAATGTAGCACCAATACTCTCTCAGAGGATAACAATTAACATATAAATTTCCTCTAAGAGGATAACATGTATAAAATCCAATTTTTCTTTCCCTTGTCCATAAATTTTAAGTTTTTGTTTTTGTTGATCATAAGATACTAAGCCAAAACAATAAATGGGTCGAGCTCTATTTGTTAACTAGGAATCTATTACTTCATTTTTTTGGGATCATAAACTAAAAACCATAAGTTTGCAATTGAGTAAACATAAAAATTCATTGGTTTTGATGTTGGGTTTGGATATGAGAAAAGAATGGAGACGTATCTCATAATTGCCTACAACTCCAAACAAATATCAAATATACAACAAAAGCCAAGACAAAATTAAAATTATTATTAATTAATCACTAAGAGGTACCTATTCAAGTCTTGAAAGCAAATATGCAGTTTATAGGTGTGACGCCCCCAAAATAGGTATACCTCACCCATCTTGAGTCGCCAGATACATGGTACAAAATACAAATACAACTTAATTATACAAACATCGTGTAAAAATATGACAAAACATAGCTGAGAGTTTTAATAAAAATATTGTCATCTAGACAATATCCACACTCAAAGGAGTCCTCATTACATTTATTGTCACAATATTTAACACAATAGTTAGGACTATTAATGCTATCATCTGGACCGTCACTCCGTTCCCCGACTCGTCCCAGCTATATTCTAATTTCCTGAAGAGAACAATGAAAGAAAGGGTGAGCGCAACTAGCCCAGTAAGAAATACTATGACTAAGATAATGCAGAATAAATTATCATTAGCCTTCAACAATGTTAAACTGATAAAATACAAAAGACATCAAGTTTAACCGCAGCGGAACAAACAATCCATTAAAAGAGTCAAGTAGAGAATAAAATCTACTATCTTCTATGATTTAAAAAGTTTTTCATCAACTTAATCGCCGAGACTAAATTTTAATAAATAAACCACATCATCGAATCATCCCCGCACTACGGCCAATGATATTCATTAAATCATCAATGGTCATGACTATCTTGAATAATCCCTCGGTCATAATCATACCAAAAACTGTCCATCAATGCACTACAGGCCACTGAGGATTTTTACCACATCATCCGTCACATTACGGTCATGACTATACCGAATAATCCCTGGTCATAATCACACCAAGTCCATCTAAAAAGCTTTTCTATTTTATTATATTAATAATACTAATAAAACAAAATTTATATATATATATATATATATATATAAACTTCCGTGACTTCATAAAAAGATACCTCAATATATTTAACAACATTTATCATCATTATTATAATTCACAATATTAATCGACTGTGTCATTCCTGTGAAAGAGGGGCTTTCCAATAAGGATTTCTCCCTATTGGCGCGCAATTAGGTGACCAAACCTCTCCTTGGTAGAACTTCTAGACATCGTTAATATTGTAAATAATAATATTAATAACTCTGTCATCTCAATTATTGATTTAATAATATATAAAATATCAACAATAATTGAATCAAATAACGTGAGATACTATGCAATAATTACTGTAGCAATAATTGAACAAAACTGAGTGACTTCTCACATAAGCATAAATAATCAATACCGTGTGCTACTATACAACCACGCGTATTACTGTACTTTTAACACCGGGTGTTTCAATAGTTAATGGTAAAACTTCTGCCGTTATTTTCATAAAAATATTTTTATTGTTTTCTCAATCCGACAATAATTCTGTTGTGGGGTCCACCAATGATTGTGTCGTCGTACGGATATTCCCCGATAAAAAGAATATTCCCCAACCAATCGAATATTATATAACAACTTGCATACTTTGCAAAATTTATAAATACTACCCACAACTATAACATTATCTCAAATCCACACCATAATATTCAAAAAAATATTTCGAGAAAATTAAATATTTATTCGTAAAATTTGGGGTTTTACAATCTCTTCTCCTTATGAAATTTCGCCCTCGAAATTTACGTACGTACCTGGTATGCCGAAGAGGTGAGTATACCTTAACTTCATTTCAAATTCTAACTCTTGAGGTATAACCTTTGAGTGTTGAATACGATCCTTCTTATCCATGATTTTAACACGTATCTCCTCAAACGTTAAATCTTTTGCTATATCGTCTAGTTCTAATTTAATAATGTGGTTTGGGTCATCCACATATTTACGTAACATCGATACGTTAAAAACATTATGAACACGTGACATACTTGGCGGTAAAACGAGTCTATAGGCCACAGTTCCTACTCGATCGAGGATTTTAAATGGGCCAATTAAATCGAGGGTTGATATTTCCTCTCTTCAGCAACTCTTCCTTTTAAAATAACGCCCTCTTAAACCTTCTTCTTCGTATTCATCAGCTCCGGGTCTGTAGCTTTAGCAGTTTTAACATTATCGACTAAAGTCGGTTCTAATCATATATTCGTTATCTTCACTTAGGTTCGTATATTCGCACTTGTAAACGCATATGATCTTCTACTCAACGTGTCTGCTACCACGTTTGCTCTTTCACAATGATATTGAATGGTATGATCATAATCTTCAACAGCTCGAGCCAACGTCTTTGGCGCATTATACGTTCGTTTTGGGTAAAGAAATACTTGAGGGTTTTAGAAATGGGTTTTGTACTGGGGTCAATACAAAATTCGATTTCACGCTCTAGGGGTAGGCTAAGAAGTTCTTCCGGGAATACGTCAGGAAATTCATTAACAATAGAAATATCATTCAAAACTGTGACTCTCATCCAAGACTTGGATAACACATGTAATGAAGGTTTCTCCTAACAGAGCTTCAACAGATAAGTCAAAGTCTAATTTCTTCGGAGTCAAATTTAAAAGTTGAGCGCAAGCAAGAGAGATAAAAGAATTAGTAGAACTGGTATCTAATAAGGTATAGACTTCGCAAGAATTTATAATTAACTAACCCGTGCTAACTTCGTTCGAGTTACTCGCTTTTTGAAAAGTCACAAAAAACGCTCTTCCTGAAACCATCGACTTTGTTTTGTCCGTATCCGCCTTTGGTGCCAGCGTCCCAGCTGGACTTGACTTTGGTGCACGACAAAATCGAGCTAGGTGACCTTCTTTTCCATAATTATAACATGCTTTGGACTGCATCGTGCAATTTGGACTTATGTGTCCTTCCCCTCAACATTTGTAACATACGACCGACAGTCGTTCTCCTTCCTTAACAACGGGTGCTGGTGCTGGCGTCTTTCCATCTTTGCTAAACCTTCTCTTCTTGAACTTTCCACTCTTATTGTCTTGGCCATGATTACCACCGAAGTGGTTATCATTTCTAGCATGTTGATTCCCTCCACGTTTGTTGTCACCGCTTCGATGACTGCTACCACTAGTATTATCGACTTGTTGGCTGCTCTCTCTTGGTTGGGTTGACTCATTATCGCGCTCAAATAACTGAGCCCTATTCACAACATCTGAATACAAACACAGTTTATGAGAGATAAGGTATTGATGTATCTCGGGTTTCAAACCTCTTAGAAACATCCGCGTCATTCTCTCCTTATTATCAAATAAATGGGATGCAAACCGGGACAACTCGACAAACTTGGCTTCGTACTATGACACGGTCATGTTGTTTTGCTCCAGCTTGATGAACTCTACCTCTTTCATGTGACAAAAACTTTCGGGAAAGTACTTGTCGTTGAACAATTCTTGGAACTTCTCCCAAGTCATCTTGATCGCAGCGAGTTACGCTTTACATATTCCCACCGAAGAATCGCCGCCGCATAACATGAAGGTGGCAAAGGAACCTTTTGCTCCTCGGAGCATCCCAAGACATCAAATATCTTGCAAATCTGCTTTATCCACGTCTCTGCCTTAAGTGGTTTTGGCTCTCCAAAAAACTCCGGTGGTCCCAGTTCCTTGAACTGCTTAGCGGTGACCATCAGAGAGTTGCTAGTGTTTCCACCTACATTTTGGACAGGAGTCGCCTTCGCCCGATGTTGCATGAATTGCATAAAACCTCTGAACATCCCATCGTTCATCATTTGATCGTTATTATTTACCTGAGGATTATTGTCTTCCTGTTGCACATTATCCTGGGTATTAATCTGTGGTGACTCAACGGTCTCATGTGCTTCATTGCTTATCTCAACATTTTTGGATGCCATTTTCAAATACTGCCACAAAACAAGAGTTAATTAACATATCACATATTATCCCTATACTCTGACCGACCAATTAAATACCAAATAAACTTAGGTAGGTCATACTAGCGAAGGAATTCCCCGTCTCTCCCCTCCTAGTTCTTGTCTCACATCTCAGCTAGGGATCATATCCTTAAGCTTTGATACCAACTGTGACGCCCCTAAAATAGGTATACCTCACCCATCTTGAGTCACCAGATACATGGTACAAAATACAAATACAACTTAATTATACAAACGTCGTGTAAAAATACGACAAAACATAGCTGAGAGTTTTAATAAAAATATTGTCATCTAGACAATATCCACACTCAAAGGAGTCCTCATTACATTTATTGTCACACTATTTAACAGAATGGTGAGGACTACTAATGCTATCATCTGGACCGTCACTCCATTCCCCGACTCGTCCCAGCTATATTCTCATTTCCTGAAGAGAACAGTGAAAGAAAGGGTGAGCTCAACTAGCTCAGTAAGAATATTATGACTAAGATAATGCAGGATAAATTATCATTAGCCTTCAACAATGTTAAACTGATAAAATACAAAAGAAATCAAGTTTAACTGCAGCGGAACAAGCAATCCATTAAAAGAGTTAAGTAGAGCATAAAATCTACTATCTTCTATGATTTAAATTTTTTTTTATCAACTTAATTGCTGAGACTCAGCTTAATAAATAAACCACATCATCGAATCATCCCTGCACTACGGGCCAATGATATTCATTAAATCATCAATGGTCATGACTATACCGAATAATCCCTGGTCATAATCATACCAAAAACTGTCCATCAATGCACTACAGGCCACTGAGGATTTTTATCACATCATCTGTCACATTATGTTCATGACTATACTGAATAATCCCTGGTCATAATCACACCAAGTCCATCAATGCACGTAAGCCAAAGATGACTTTTATCACAATATAAACATGAGAATGATGACAATGATATAAGCATTAATTAAACAAAAATAAGGATAAATATTAAAGACTTTAAATTTATCCAAATATTATCAATCACTTAATAAACTCATAATCTAATATTATAACAATATTTTAATCACTTCTTAAACTTATAAACAATTTATTTCAATTGTTTACACTTTACCAAATAATGCATTTAATCATTCAAAAATGCCATACTCATAAGATTTAATCACCAATGATCAAATCACTCATCAAAAATCTGCATATACCTTATATAGGATTTTCAAGCCCTAAAATCCTATTTACCAATTCTTCAACTTCACATAACATATTTAACTCATATGTTTGAAACTAAACCATTTTCATGAAAAATTACCAAATCAACTTATTATTTTTCTATCCTTTGTCCAAACATATATACATATATTTCATACACAACAAGTATTTTTTTTTATAAATTTTCAACTCTCTTAAGTATTTTTCAAAAATCAATTTCTAATTAATTCCTTAAGAAATTAGCTACCTCAAGTTTAACTCCAGAAATTCCCAAATCTTGTCAAGATCTTACACATGTTAACGTGAGATTCCAGTTTAAATTTCATAGTCATCGGAGTTATAGAACTCCGGTTATAGCATTTTTCGTCGGAAAAACCTAAATATTGAAATAGTCATAACTAGCTCATTTTAAGTCGGAATGAGCTCATTTTTGGACAGGAGATACTTTATACCATATATTTTCATGTCCCAAAAGGCCGAAAATTTTCTCACAAATTAAGTGGCCGAAAATGCCCTTTTAAATTTATGGGCAGTAGCTTTTTGGTACTTTGCAGTTTTTGACCCCTTTGCTAAAATCAGTCCACACAAAAAATCTACAATATCTTTTCCTATGATTCCACTTGGATAAGTTAGAAAACTCATAGATCTAACTCTAGAACTTGACCACACTCAAAAATTCAAAATATAATAGGAGATATGGTCAATTGAATTTTATGTTCCATTTTTACCAAAAATCTGATTTTCAACTCTTTGTGATTTCTAAGAAACTTTCATGTTTTCACATAATAACCAACATAACTCATCATGAAAATGACATAATAATTCAATAAAACAAGTTCAAGATTAAATTTTAAAGATTTATAAGTTAATTTATCCTGAACTCAATAATGTCCAAATTGTCAACATGATATCGCTTTCAGGAGAAAAATTCAAGAATGCTCGTAAGAATATTTCCATTTAAAAGATCTTTGGATGAAGCGCAAATATCCAGGATATTCCACTAATTTCAAGGAATATAGAAGCCAAAGCTTTAACCAACCGTGTATAATAGAATATATGAAATCGCAAATGAATTTTCACCGCCATGCAGTAATCCACGAGCTTGCATCATTTCCATAATTTAATAAGAAATGAATAAAAAGGATCATTCACCATGCATGTGGTAATCCACACGCATGAGTTATTCCAACAGAATAATAAAGAATGGAATAATGTAGGATTCACCATGCATGCGATAGATCGCATATATGTTATTCCCAATGTAATAATAAATAATGGAACCGAAGTCATGCGAACGCATGTATGTGATATTCCGAAAGCGAGAATAATAAAGAAAGGAACCAGTGTCGTGAAATTCGTAATCAAGCATGATATTCCAATAAAATAATAAAGAATGAAATAACAATGTAAATCACCATGCATGCGATAACCGCATGCAGAAAAGTTATTCCAATAAAATAATAAATAATGGAACGGTGTCATGCGAACGCACAGACAAGATATTCTAATGTAATCATAAAGAATGGAATAATGTAAGAATTTTACCATGTATGCGGTACTTCACATAGACAAAGTTATTCCAACATAATAATAAAGAATGGAATAACAAAGAATTTCACCATGTATGCAGATTGCAGATATACAAAGTTATTCCAATGTAATAATAAGGAATGGAATAATGTAAGTTCTCTTCATGAATACGTAAAGAAATAATACCCTTATCTTATAAAGAAGAGTACTCGACGGGTAGTATGGGATATACTTGAAGCAAACTTGCACTACGCCAAAGCTTCTTAAAACTCTAAAGAAATACGCCAAGATT
Source organism: Panax ginseng (assembly GCA_020205605.1). Taxonomy (NCBI): domain Eukaryota; kingdom Viridiplantae; phylum Streptophyta; class Magnoliopsida; order Apiales; family Araliaceae; genus Panax; species Panax ginseng. The sequence goes on from CM035131.1 coordinate 41,231,043, forward strand.
ATAAGAGAATTCTCCGAATTTTCGTGTGATTTCAATTATAACTAAGCATCCTATTTATAGGAAAATAGAAAGGATATTATGCAATATAATAATATATATATATATATATATTATTTAAAATCTAATAAGACAATTAACTTTATAAAAGTATTCTGCATTTTATATAAAAAGATTTTACTATGCAAAAACACTATGCAGTCTTATGCAAATACTATGCATAATAAAATATATTATATTCTAATTATTGTCTAATAAAACAAATAACTTTATAAAAGTATTTTGTTTTATATAAAAGATTTTACTATGCAAAATACTATGCATAATAAAATATATTATATTCTAATTATTGTCTAATAAAACAAATAACTTTATAAAAGTATTCTATTTTATATAAAAAGCTTTTCTATTTTATTATATTAAGAATACTAATAAAACAAAATTTATATATATATATATATATATATATATATATATATAAACTTCCGTGACTTCATAAAAAGACACCTCAATATATTTAAAATATTTATCATCATTATTATAATTCACAATATTAATCCATCAGTCATTCCTGTGAAAGAAGGGCTTTCCAATAAGGATTTCTCCCTATCGGGCGTATAATTAGGTGATCAAACCTCTCCTTGGCGTAACTTCTAGACATCGTTAATATTGCAAATAATAATATTAATAACTCTGTCATCTCAATTATTGATTTAATAATATATAAAATATCGACAATAATTGAATCAAATAACGTGAGATACTATGCAACAACCATCTTTGTAGTAATAATTAAACAAAACCGAGTGACTTCTCACGTAAGCATCAATAATCAATATCGTGGTGCTACTATGCAACCACGCCAGACATCGTATTTCTTTTAACACCGGTGTTTCAACAAGTTAATGGTAAAACTTCCGCCGTTATTTTCATAAAAATATTTTTGTCGTTTTCTCAATCCGACAATAATTCTGTTTTGGGGTCCACCAATGATTGTGCCCCCTCATACGATATTCCTCGACAAAAAGAATATTCCCCGACCAATCGAATATTATATAACAACTTGCATACTTTGCAAAATTTATAAATACTACCCACAACTATAACATTATCTCAAATCCACACCATAATATTCAAAAAAATATTTCGAGAAAATTAAATCTTTATTCGTAAAATTTGGGGTTTTACAATAGGAGTACGTAGTCAATCAGAGAAAGAAAAAAAAAGAGTTGAAATTAAGATCCAAGTAAAGCATCAAAAACAAAACAAATCAGTAGAAAAATTTTGTAACAACAAACTAAGCATCACTAAAATAAAATAACATGATATAATATAACTATTAAACTAAGTAGTATTTACTTAGTTTCTCATACTAAATTGTTAGACGTTTAAAGTTTCTCATACTGCTTTAATTTGCATTCATTCGTTATTGTTTTGGTCTTATTATATTGGGAATTTGTATATTTATCTTTGTTTGTGTCTTGGGTGCCTAGAAATGACTATATATGCATGTCATCATGCATGTGGCTAGTCCATATTATAGGGGAGACTTTGGCGAAATTTTTTTGTTGGTCGGGTAGTTGTGAACATTTATAATATTAACGAGCTAACCATATGCCTACAAGTTTGCTCAATTTATATGCTTACTAGCTAGTATGCTTAAGTCATATATATTCTCATTTCCTGAAGAGAACAGTGAAAGAAAAGGGTGAGCTCAACTAGCCTAGTAAGAAATATTATGACTAAGATAATGCAGAATAAATTATCCTTAACATTCAATAGTATAGCAACTGATAGAATACAATAGACAACAAGTTTTAGATCAACAACTGCAGCGGAATAAGCAATCCATTAGAAGAGTCAAGTAGAGCATGATATCTACTATCTTCTATGATTTAAAAAAAAATTCATCAACTTTATCGCTGAGACTGAGCTTAATAAATAAACCACACCATTGAATCATCTCTGCACTACGGGCCAAGGATATTCATGTAATCATCAATGATCATGATTATACCGAATAATCCCTGATCATAATCATACCAATAACTGTCCATCAATGCATTACGGACCAATGAGGACTTTTACCACATCATTTATAACATTATGGGTCACGATTATACCGAATGATCCTTGGTCATAATTATACCAATCAACAGTTCATCTATGCATGTAAGCCAAAGATGACTTTCATCACAATATAAACATGAGGATGATGACAATGATATAAGCATTAACCAAATGAAATCAAAGATAAATATTAAAGACTTTAAATTTATCCAGAGTTTAAAAATATCCAAATTATCAACATGATACTTGTAATGATCGAGAAATTTATAATTTAATTTAAATATTTATTGAAATAAATAAATATTTTAAATAATTTATTTATTGAGGAAAATAAATAATTAATGAATTACGGTGAATTAATTTAGTAACTAAATTGATTAATGTTAATTAAATTGGGTATTGATAATTTTATTTGAAGGATTTAATTTAAGGAAATAATTAAATTAAATCAATTGCTTAATATTTAAGAAAATAATTAAGCTAAATAAATTGTTTAATTTAATGGAAATAAATAAATTAAATAAAATAATGTGTCTAATTTATTAATTAAATTAGATATATAATTATTTATTAATTATAAGGTATAATGATTTTATTACTATTATAAGTTATTTAAATTAGCTAAACTAAAGTTATTTAAATTAACTAAATTAAAAGTATGACAATTGGAAACTATATAATATAAATATTATTTAAATAATCTAGTATGGGAATTAGTGTGTAACCAAACGTAGCCTTATGGCTTTTGGTTTATTTTAACTAACGTGAGCCTTTTTGGTTTTTTACCGGATGAACGTGGAAGCCAATTATATGTTGCGCATTTCATTTCACGTATTATTTCTCTAAGGCTTACTAGATAGCAGAGAGTGAGAAATAGAGAGCTTGGTGAGAATTGTAGAGAATTGAGAGTGGGATCAAGAAGGAGAAGGGTTGAGAGGGAGTTTGCTATCAATTTTGTTGTCACAAAATCAAAGGTTCAAGGTATAAACTATTCCTATTGTTAATTTTAGTTTTGGTAGTATATGTATATGTCTTTTTGGTATGATTTGGAAATCACGTGAATTGTGATGTATATATGTTCATATAGATTTGCAAAACTCTATTAATTATCATGTAAACTTGTTATTTGTTATCAAATTCGTAAAAAATTGGGTGTAGAAAGAAAAAGGAAAATCACAGTGTTAGTATTCTTATAATATGGCCTTAGAAAGAACCAAATTTCTTATCCAATATGTGATGTAATCTGTAATTTGTTGGTGGATTGTGATAATATATTAAGAAACGAAAGTGGCGTAGTTTAAATCATGTCAATTGATTAAAAAACGAATTCGTGGCGATCAAATTCATTAAAAGTATAAAAATGAGGAAATTTGGGAAAAATATAGTTTTGATTCTTCAAAATGATGTTTATATAATATTTTTGTATATAGAATGGTGTTTAGCATGTATAACTATAATATGACAAAGTGTTAGATGTTGAAGTTGAGAGATTTTACTCAGAAATTGGGATTTTGGCCAAAGCAGTAGTCGATTTCGAAGCTCGCAAAAAGCTCGAACCGAGGTATCGCGTGGTAGCAGCGGTTTCTGTGTGGTAGCGCAAGAATATATGGGCGCGGGCTCGTGGTTCAAAAGATCACATGGCTCGTGATTGCCCTAAGAAGCTAGCGGGAAGTGCAAGTGGTGGAAAAGGAAACAACAATGGTGGTGGTGCATTGACTATCCTTTGGACCAAAGCCTGATCAAAGCGAAACTCTGCGAGGACTTTTAATATGGACAAATGCGAGGATCTTCATGCGATCTAAGTATGTGGTGTCGTATCATTTCGATTAATGGTATTAATGCTTATGTATTTATTTGATTCGGTGCTGCTACTTGTTCATTTATATCCGGATGAATTTGCTCGAACTTAGATTTGCCTCGGGAAGAATTTAGATTTCCCTTAAGTATAGAGATTGCGAATAAAGAAGTGATTCTGTTAGATTTGTATATAGGAATTGTAGGGTGGTTATAAAAGGTCACGAGATGATGGTAGATTTGATACCAATTAGACTTGGTGAATTTGATGTTATATCGGGAATGGATTGGTTATTCAATTACTTGAGGCGAGAATTAATTGCCAAAGGAAATGTGTTAACCTTATGACTCAAAGTAAAGGTTGTGTTCTTTTTGGCAAAGAAGTCACCTCGACAAGCAAGTTGTTTGACGGTGATGTAAGCCAAGAAGTTGTTGAGACAAGGATGTGTAGGATACTTAGCCTACATCATCGATCCGCAGAAGAAGAGTGCAAAGTTAGAAGAAATACCGATCATATGAGATTTTACAAACGTATTTCCAGACGATTTGTTGGGTCTTCCGCCGGATTGACAAATCGAGTTCGTGATTGACTTACTACCAGGAACGGCCCCGATATCTAAGGCACCATACAGAATGGCCCCGGTAGAAATGAAGGAGTTGATGGTGCAATTGCAAGAATTGCTTGAAAAGAAGTATATTTAGCCGAGTGTTTCGCCATGGGGAGCACCGGTGTTGTTTGTTAAGAAGAAAGACGGATCGATGCGGCTCTGCATTGATTACAGAGAATTGAATAGGGTCACGATTAAAAATAAGTATCCATTACCTAGAATCGATGACCTGTTCGATTAGTTGAAGGTAGGGAGATATTTCTCGAAGATAGACTTGAGAAGTGGTTATCATCAGTTGAAGGTGAGGCCGGAGGATGTACCAAAAACAACGTTCAGAACTTGGTATGGTCATTACGAGTTTCTGGTTATGTCTTTTGGTTTAACTAACACACCTGCAGCGTTCATGGATTTGATGAACAGAGTGTTTAAACCATTCTTAGATAAATTTGTAGTGGTTTTTATTGATGATATACTGGTGTATTCCAAAACTAAAGAGGAACATGTGGAACATTTGAGATTGACATTGGAGACGTTGAGAAAAGAGAAGTTGTACGCTAAGTTCTCAAAATGTGAATTTTGGTCGGAACGTGTATAGTTTCTCGGACACGTTATTGATAAGGACAAAATTTCTGTAGATCCATCAAAGGTTGAAGCTGTAATAAACTAGGATCAGCCGAGGACACCGTCAGAAGTAAGGAGTTTCTTAGGATTGGAAGGTTATTACAGGCGATTTATTCAAGACTTTTCCAAAATCGCAACTCCGTTGATGAATTTTACTAGAAAAGCGGTTAAATTTGTTTGGACAGAGAAGTGTGAGGAAAGTTTTCGAGAATTGAAAAAGAGGATGAGTTCAGCACCTGTGTTGTCGTTGCATGATGATACAGGAAATTTTGTCATATATAGTGACGCATCGCATAAAGGACTAGGTGTGTGTATTATGAGAAACGAGCAAGAAAGTTATTATGCGTATGTATCACGTCAGTTGAAAGAATACGAGAAAGGGTATCCGGCTCATGACTTAGAGTTTGCAGCAGTGGTGTTTGTCCTGAAAATTTGGAGACATTATCTTTATGGAGAGAGGTGTGAGATATATACCGACCATAAAAGTCTAAAGTATATCTTTACACAAAAATACTTGAACATGCGACAAAGGAGGTGGTTGGAACTGATCAAAGATTATGATTGCGAGATTTTCTATCATCCCGGAAAGACGAATGTTGTTGCTGATGCCTTAAGTAGGAAGGGACGGGAGAAGTTAATGATGTTAACTGCTCAAGAAAAGCTAGTGTCGGAAATGGCTAAGATGGAGTTGGAAATTAAATATCCGACTGAATCCGATGAAAAGTTGTTCCAAATGGGAAACAGTTCAATGTTGGTGGATAAAGTGAGAAATGCACAACTTCAGGATGAAGACTGCGAAAAGATAAAACAGAGGATATCTGTAGGTGATGAAAACAAATTCAAAATCGATTCAGAAGAGTTACTTTGATTCAAAGGGAGAATTTAGGTTCCGCAAGTACCAGAAGTTAAGGAGGAAATTCTGAGTGAAGCTCACAATTCAAGATATTCGATTCACCCTGGGAGTGCAAAGTGAAAGTAGTATGCACACAAGCCAATCATGTTTGATGATAAAAGCATATACTTTGTAACAATCTTATTCATTTATTAATAAAAAGTATTAATTTATTAAAGGCTTTTAATTATCTACATGATGCTGTTTTATACTATGTGATAAACCCATAGTTTTAAGCAATGCTTTTAGAATAATGATGACGATCATTCTAATGAGATCTAAATTTTTAGAAAGCTTAAAACTAAAATAGTTCCCAATCGTTGGATTACTAAATTGGGGATTAGTGAATCCGGATAGATTGGTACATCGTTCTTTTGCTCATTGGATGAGGATGATTGATCTCATGATCATTTATGTGGAGACACTAAAACAAGTATGTAGGTGCTTATTAAAGAATAAGTTCACTGAACGTGGCTCGCTAAGGAATACCTAATGGAGTTTTATTTGCCTGTCAATAGGAATTCCTGTAGTGATAGTAGTACAAGTGATCCTTAGACTTGAGATCATCATAGTATCTTGTGTATGATGAGTTATACTTTGACTTATTCCTTAAAACCCTTAGGATATATCAGAGGGTATGCTTAGGTATAATAAGTTGTACATGGAGATAATGTATGATTAATAAAGAATCTACCGCTTCTAGTAAAAGAGGAGAAATGTCCTATCTGATTCGATAAAAGACAACCCAGTAATCCTTGGCCAAGGCAGAATGAAATTAGAAAAGAGTTTCTAATTTATATTATTTGGAGTTGTGCATTTAAGGATCGAAATACATATAATTAAATAAAATAAGACTTCGATAAAGAATTCCATGTCTTATATTTAATTGGGACATCAGTATGGTGGAAGGATTGAATTACAAAGAACTATTTACTCAAAGGTTCTTTTATGATTAATGTTGGAATCTATATTATTTGGAAAGTCGTTGATCGCTAGGGAGGCTTATCCCTATTGTAGAATAAATATTATAAATTTAAATAAATTAATAATTTAATTTATTTATTTAAATAAGATTAGAATTATTCTAATTGATTTATTTACAATAGGTTTAATATGGAGAACCTAAAGGGTCACACCATAAAAGGAAGAATAATTATTTAAGAAGTTAATGGTATAATCGTAATAATTAGTTAAGTATATTTAATTTAATTTATGGTGGTAGAATAAATTAAATAGCTTAATATTTATTATTTAATATTTTGGAAATATTAAATATAAATAAATAAGAGGAGTCTTATTATTATTATTATTATTATTACTATTATTATTATTTAATTCCAAAAGCGCTTTGGAAATTAATTAATAAAAATACTCTCATATATCCTAATAAGATTAGGAGGCTAATTAATTAAAAGTTTAATTAATTATTCCTAATAAGATTGGGAGCATAATTAATTAAATGAGTTTAATTTAATTAATTAAAATAAAACCCAATTATTTAATTGTTAAGGAGGGTTGCCCACATCTATAAATAAGAGGAGTCTTATTATGGGTGGGGTGGTTGACACTTTCACAAAATACGTGAATATACATGATTCTAATTGTTAGAGAATACGCTCCTTTTCTATGTGAGATAGAAAAATTAGGATTTTGTCAAACACTCATCTTCTTGAATCTTTGTTCTTCCTTGATGGATCACCTCTAGAGGCCAAACACTTGGGTGGCTAATGTTGATCAAAGGAAGGAACCAAACCCGGTGAATTCAAGTTGATCACGAAAAGGATTGGAGGTGAACTTGTACCTGAGGAAGCTTGGATCTTCAAGGGTATGATTCTTGTTCTTTATCTTTTCGTTTAATTAATAATTGCGCATAAAGAATGATCCGGGTATATGGTTTGTAAAATTTTAAAACTCTGATTTTTTCATGCTTCCGCTTATTTTGTGCAATTTGATTGCGTTCATGAATATTACAAACCTAACAGTGGCATCAGAGCCAAATATTTATGCGAATTATTAATTGTTCTAATTTGATATGTATATTAATATGTGTTTAGAACAATTTAATTAGACATAATTTTATTGTATAAAATTTATTTAAAAAAAAAACACAAAATCTGTTTTGATTTTCTGGTGATTCACGTGATTCAGATTATTATAATATATATTATATCGTTAGTATATATATATGATCACCTGTTAGTTTTTTGAAAAACGAAATTCATGGCTATTTTTTTTTTTAAAAATCGTTAATCCTTCAAAAGGTTAATGATTTGTTTTCAAAGTTTAACAGGAAGTATTAATGTTATATGTATTATCACGTGGTCCCTAGCAAGGGAATCAAATAAAAAGGGAACATGAGTTCCTTATTAAAAGGGGAGCAGGAGATTCTTGTTACAGGATTCAAAGATTACATATTATATATATACGGTTAATATATATATATATATATATATATATATATATATATATATATATATATATATATATATATATATATATATATTATTCTCAATTATTTTATAATTAAAATAAAAGTTTATTTTAATTTTAAAATAAAAGTTTATTTTAATATTAAAATATAAAATTTATTTTAATTTTAAAATTAAATTTTAACTAATTAGAGTTAGAATTGGATTCCATGATAACTAATTGGAGTTGAAATTAGATTCTACGTTTCCTTAAATAAATGAGTTTATTTAGATATGAAATATGATTTCATATTATTCAAAATAAAGGAGTTTATTTGTGAATAGGAAAGATAATCTATGTTTCCTTAAATAAAAGAGCTTATTTAGATATGAAATAATATTTCATATTATTCAAAATAAAGGAGTTTATTTGTGAATAGAAAAAGAATTCGTGTTTCCTTTAATAAAGGAGTTTTTTTTTATTTGGAATTGGATTCCATAATTAATTAAAATAAAGGAGTTTATTTTGATTAAAGATTTTGATTAAAATAAAATAGTTTATTTTATTCAAAATTGGATAAATTAAAATAAAGAGGTTTATTTTGATTTAAATTTGGATTAAAATAAAGGAGTTTATTTTAATTAAAAATTGAATTTTATGCTAACTAAATTTGCCCATTAAATGATATCAATATATATATTAAATATTTATTATTCATGAGATGAATGTTATTTATTGATGCATATAGTGATGTGTATGATAATAAATGAGATTGATTATCGACCATTGACCAATATGATTAGATTTTATTTTAGTTGGATGCATGAATGTATGAGTTTTATTAAATGGGGTCTGCGTACCTCGTCTTCTCTAATTTTTCTTAATGTAAATTCTATCTCCCTCCTATGTACTTCCCTCGATCACGCGATCAAGGTTTCTATTTATTTTAAATAGTTTTGTAATAGGAATAGTTAGAATTAATTTTGAAGAATTGGAGATCAAGGAGCAAGGAGCGCGTGCAGACCCGTTTGTAATGGAGCCCATGTTTAAATGTAATAGTTATATTTAAATATTAATTCTTGCACCCCTAGGGTTTGACCTTTTGGTTTACTTGGTGGCACTAGTGAACCAAACTAGAATAAAAGTCTATAATCAATCCGGGTAGAATATAGTATTCTATATGTGCATGCTTGTACTATATATATATATATACTATAAAATGCAAACATGCTACGCATGTTAATTAATATGACGTGTATTTTATATATATATATATATATATATATATATGTGTGTGTGTGTGTGTGTGTGTGTGTGTGCATGCGCGCTAAACAAGATGATACAAATTAATAACAAATCCCTCAAATTTTTTATATTAAGTCCTAAGCGTTCAAAGATATTTGGAATATCGAACGTCGCCTTTTAGCATGATAAAATAATAGAGTATCAATTAATTATTATAAGTTTGTTGTGTCACCACAAGGCTTATCTTAATTCTTTGAGATGTTAATTTTATTACATTTGATGCTTATAAAGAAAATTGAACAATATTGTTTTGTTGTGTCACCACAAGGACAATATTTTTTTTTTTGAATATATGGAGTGCTAGGTTGGACTTAACTTAAATCATTTTAGTTCGGATGTGCACACACTTAACCACTATGATCTAAGAGGCAAAATACAAGGAGTTGCATAGTTGATGTAATTGACAAGAGTTGTCTACCTATTTTTTTTATATATAGTTTGTTGTGTCACCACAAGGCTATATACATTTGAAATGGGATTCTTGTTCTCACTAGTATATCTTTAATTAGATATTACCGAATTATATATATTGAGGGTAATATAGTTTGAAGAAAATAGTGGGAGATACTAATTTAAAACAAGACCTAATTTATTTTGGTAATTAAAAAAAGAATGTATGCTAAAATGTTGTTAATTATAAATTCATTTACAGAATTTTACAATGTCTAAATTACTATCATTGCGAAACATATTAGATGTGAGAGCCCCGAATCTGGGTCCCAAATCACCGCGGATCCGGTACAATCATTGTAAAACTATTGCGAAAGATATAAACATAAATTGTTTATACAAAACACTTTACACACTATTCTTCAAAATCGAGTAACCTTAACTTATACACAAATCATAACTTATCTAATACATAACATAATTATCATACAACACTATTACAAATCTAATCGCGCACATTAACTTTAAGCTGGAACTATCTTTAACCTTTCCTTGTATCCAACGTATTCGTCTTATCTGCAATGTTTTATCATGATATAGCAAGGGTGAGCATGAAAGTTGCCCAGCAAGTTTAAATACAATTTAAGAATATATCATGATTGAAAGAGTCTGAATAATAGTCGGCTGGTAATTCATCAATATAATTGAGAACTAGCACGAACAAACTTTTGACTGAACAAGTATTAAACATGAACAAATATATTTGGACCAACTGGTAATGAAGGTGATCGGCCTTTCATACCTGACTTATGCATGCAATATGTACAGAGTACATTCTACATGGTAATCAGCAATGATTAACCATAAGCATATCTGAATGAAACAACTCTTAGTAGAGTTAAGTAAAACTTGCCTGAACCGTTGATTACTGCTACGCAATTTATATCGCTTTATCCGAAGACCTAATATTAGTAATATAGATATCCAATATTAGAATTATATCATCACAATTTAATACTATTATATATATATATACATAGAATAACCTAAACATATAACATATAACCCTATCAGTCTATACAACATATAACACCTATCCTCAAGTCAGACTATTTAAGTCCGAGTTGAATCCGACAAAATTCTAACATCCCGACGGTCTAGTCGGACAATACTCGAGTTTAAGTTCAATTAAACTCTGTCTAAACACTTAACAATTATCTTAGATAATTTATTATCAGTCAAAATATTTTTCACAGGCTCGTAATAATTTTTATATAATTTAATAGTATTTATTTCATTATCTAATATTATTAATCATTTAATAATATTTTAGTCATTCTTAATAATATTCAAATCACTTATTAATAAAAATAATAAAGGTCTCATACATTTTAATATGTAAATATTTTACATCATGAAGCTTAAACTATTTATATTCCATTCCAGAAATATCTTTTGCCTTTACTCGCAATTTCAGAGTTTAAATAGGTAACACATAGCTATTTTACTAAAACTCAATTTACTATATTATTTCTTTAATTTAAATGATTTTTATATTATTTTGTCCATTCCTAAGTCAACACAAACCGTTTTCTCATATATACATATTTTATTTTGCTAGCACATTCGCTTTATTTTTCGTTTTATAATTATTCGCATTTTTGCTTTATATATTAAGTATATATATTCTGTTGTGAAAATCTTAACTCAAAAACCTCCTTTTGAGCCCCGAAAACCTCAAAATATCATTTATAGCCAAATCTTGTCCCGTAGAACTTTATTATATTTATTATGACTTACTATTTTGCCGGAACGCGATTCGGAACGTCGAACGTCAAAGTTGCTTGATGCGCCGACGCTCGGCGTTCGCTCAAATTTTAATCCTAACATGCATGTTTGCTCATTTTTAATTTTCAAATCCTAAGTCATATAACAGAGAAATTTTGGGCATGTTATAGACCTCATGTCATAGTATTTTAGAAAAATTTCTAACCACTAAAACCAATCACAGAAATCAATCAAAATATCGAGCAAAAAGCATGTCAAGACTTTCCAAGACAGCCATGTCAAGACGCTTTAGCAGCAGCCTTCTTTGCTCACTCTATTCTTGTTACCGCTTTGTTGCCCGCTTATCGAACTAGCTACTTCGCGAATTTCTTACGCATTTCTCATTAATCGGATTGATTCCAATTTTGGATATGTTATACATGGTATACCAAAGTATTTTTAAAAAATATAACCCAGTAATTTCGGACCTCTTAGGCAGCCTAAAACAGGCCCCAAAAATGTCCACTTGCAACAATTTTCATCTTTTTCCCAGATTTACCTTCTTTCGCTAAAACAGTCATAACTTTTTCGTTTTAAAACATTTTTAGGCGATTCTTGAGCCCACGCGAAGATAACTTCCGGGACTACAACTCTTCCCTACTGATATTTTTCTAGATTCCCAATATATCAGCCCAGAAATTCCGATCAAGTGGGCTGCACCGCACTTGTTGGACAGTTTTGACACTACTACTTTGAAATGTCATAACTCTCTCCTCCGATGTCGGATTTAGTCCGTTCCGGAGTCTATGAAAAGTTTATTCAGTGTACTACAACATATCAAAAGCCCATACTTTTCTCAACATCATAAATAACCCTGAATCTTCATTATAGGGGCAGTAGTCCACTAGTTTCTCTTAGTTTTAAAAACTGATTTGCTTTTCTTTCTTTGGATCAAACTTGTAACACCTAAAATGTCTAGATCTACACATAACACACCATATAACATGTAGATCTAAGATTTTTAAAGTTCAAGAAACATAACTTTATTATTTCATCACAACCAACCAAAATAAATTACATAAAATAACTTATTATGGTTTGATTTTTATACCTTATTCTTATGGCTTTATTCTTCTCCTTGATGATCCTAGATGGCAAAAAAAAATAGTCTCTTCCTCCTCTCTTATTCCCATGGCAGCGGCAGCAGCAGCAGCCCCTCACGCTCACGCTCACGCTCACGCTCACGCTCTCTCTCTCTTTCTATTTTATTTTCTTAGCTTTTAGGAATGAAGTAAAAGTCTTAATGTGGAATGAATAGGGAGGTATTTATAGAACTATAATATGTATACTTACAATATATACATATATGCAATATCTTCCCACAATCTCCCATCTTCTCTCTCTTGTTTTGTTTTTGCTAGATTTGCTTTCTCTTTCTCTAATCTTTCATATCTACCAAATATTTTCTCTTTCTCTTTCCTATCCTAGAAGATATGTAAGGTGTCAAATAAATTTAATTAGCATGAGATACTACTCCCTCCTTGACCGAGTGCATTCCTCCTTTGTCCAATTTTTTTTATTTGTTTTCTTTCTCATATCTTAAGTTGCTTGCAAACTCATGTAAAATAATGGCTAGAGACTTTAGGAGTGACACATAAGGGGAAGAGTGTAAAAAAAAAAAATTTACTCCACCTACTTATTACTCCTTCCTTTACACGAACCATGCCACATTTTTTTTTTGGCCCAATCTTGATTTTTAGTATTTGATAATTTACTTGCTACATTTGAATTAATAATTAAATAATTAATTCAACTATTCTTTTAATACTTTTGTTAAGTAGTTTAATTACTCAACCTTAGTAACTTAATTACTTAATCAAATAAGTTAATACATAAATCTCCTTAAACTATTTTACCCTCATGAAATCATATAATTTAAATATCCCATCTTTGATATATAATTTATATAAAACATAACATAACTTACTTAAATTACATATTTATTTTATAATTACAAAAATAAATGTTACACATAATTCCTTATGCAAATACAATTATTTACATACCCAATATATTATAATATAATATCCTTACCTCATTATCATAAATTCAATGAAGAATTTATTTACTTCGTTAAGATATTAAGATAAATATAATACATTTTCCTTATTAGATTAATTTTGTATAAGAATTTATTCTAATACTCTTGGGTAAAGTATCTATAAATATTATATGCTTAACCCGCCTCTGTTTTGCTTCATTACGCAAATTGATCCCAACAATTTTATTTTCCCCATATATATATACATATATATATATATACATATATATATATATATATATATATATAATATTCATGACTCCCAATTACCAATTACACCAAAACACATTACACGTCACATATAGAAAATAATTAATAGTTTTATTTTCTCAAATTATAAATTGTTTATATAAATTTATTTACTTATAGCAAATAAAATTTAATATATTTACCATATTAAATCTACATACACGTCCTTCATAAATCATAAAATAATTTATATACTCATAAATTATTAAAATCCTTTCATGAAATTTTGAAATCCTTAAAATTTCATTACAGAACTGCCAATTTCATGCACTTATTTTCTGTCTAGGTTCTAACAGTGAACCTTAAATCAATCAATTATGATTTTAAAAATTTTCCAAATTCTCGGGTTGTCACATTAGATGTTAATTAACCGGACCGAATTACTTGAATTGGTTAAGGAATTTGAGAATAGTTCTCATGGCTGAAAAGCTATCTTATGTCCTTAATACGCCTATCCCTGCAATGGTTGCAGACAATGCCTCTGAGGAAGAGATTGTTACTTTTAGAAAGTGGCAACATGATGCACAGTTGGCTCAATGCATCAAGCTCGCATCCATGAGTAACGAGCTTCAACGTCAGCATGAAACTATGGATGCTCCTACTATACTCCTAGACGTCAAGTAGTTGATGGTGAGGAAAGTAGGACTAATAGATATCAGATATCTAAGGAGATCTTCCGATCTAGACTGACCGATGACACTATAGTACAAATAAAAGTACTTAACATAATCAATTTGATTGATTAATTAGGACAACGAGTTTTGTCATGGATAGAGAGTTGAGCCAAGATTTGATCTTGCACTCACTCACGGACTCCTTTCACAATTATTGTGAATTTTTCATATGAACAAGCTAGATATCAGCCTCACTGATTTTCTTAACATGTTGAAAAATGTTGAGAGTCACTTTCCAACCAAGAAATACCATGTCTTACTGGTAGGGGCCAAAGGATCTTCTGAAAAGAAAAATGATTCAAAGAAGGTAAATAGAAAGGCAAAAACAAAGGATAATAAGAACAAAACTGATATGGATAGCAAAGGAGTTTGCTTCCACCGCAGATAGTTGAACATTTGGAAAAGCTGCATGAGAAACATCTTGGCAAACGGCTAACCAAAGAAGCTTAGTGAAGTTTCAGTTACAAATATAGTTTTGTTCATGATTAAAATAAATTTTTCTTTAAGTCAAGATTCTACTTGGGTATTGGATACCGGCTTTGGTTATCATAAATATAGATTTATGAAGGGACCAAGTAGAAGTAAAAAGCTAAAAAAAGATAAGTAATCTTATGTGTGGGAAATGAAGCAAAGGTTACTTATAGTTTAACATTGCCTACGGGCAAATTTATTAAGTCAATGAGTTGTTATTGTATTCCAATTCACGTTAGAAACATTATTTCCATTTTATTGTTGGACAATGAAATCTTTGGTATTATAATTAAGAACAATTGTTGTTCTATTTATAATAATAATATTTTGTATAGAACCGAAATATTACTTAATGGATTTTGTGTACTCGACTTACGTGAAAATATATTTTGCATATTGAACAAATTAGTATAAGAAAAGGAGATGATCATTCAAAGATTTAAATGTGTTTATTTGTTGAAATACAAGTGTGAATTATTTGAAAGGTTCAAAGAATTCAGAAATGAAACAAATTGGCAAAGTATTAAGATTCTTTGATTAGATTAAGGAATAAATATTTGTGAAATGAGTTTCTAAATCATCTCAAATGGTTTTCTCACAATGGACACTTCCTGATACGCAATAATTGATTGATGTATCTGAAAGGAAAAATCGTACCTTGTTAGACATGGTACGGTCCATAATGATTTTACCGACATTCCAGTATCCCTCTAGGGTCATGCCCTAGAAATGGCTACATATCTACGAAAAAGGTAACCTCAAAATTCGGCCCCAAGACTCCATAAAAGTTATGGACAGGGAGGATTCCTAATCTTAAGTATGTTAAGATAAAGGGTTGTCCAACTTATGTGAAAAGGTTTCAAAGGATAAGCTTGGGACAAGATTTGACAAGTACAAATTTGTGGGACATCCTAAACTAAGTTTAGGGTATATGTTCTATAATCCTACTTAGCAAAAGGTGTTTGTTGTGAAACACACTGCCTTCTAAGATAAAGATGTTTATCATTGAAGGGGCTAGCGGGAGGATAATAGAATCTTGAAGAGTTCAAGAACCAAAAAACACTATAAGTCAAATAAGAGGAACTTGTAGATAGACCTATTGTACCATAATCGAATCGTAAATCTGGAATAGTACCGAAGATACCTGGGAGGTATGGATTCATCATGGATGATGATGATGAGGTACGTATCATAAAAGATGATGATCTAGTTACATACGACGAGGTAAGAGTTGTAGACACTTAGAGAAATGGATTGAAGCAAACTTCTCAAATATGGAACATGCGTTTTGATGAAACAATCAAAAATGTTTGATTTTATCAAAAACAAGAATGAACCTAGTGTGTATAAAAGGGTCAGTGGGAGCGTTATGATATTCCTAGTATTATATGTTGATATATTACGGATAAGGAGTAACATATCGATACTACAATCAGTAAAGATAAAGTTGTCTAAACATTCCTCCATGAATGATTTGGGAAGAGTATCTTAATTGGGGATACAAATCTATATAGATAGATTCAAGAGGATGCTCGACTTAACCCAAGGAACGTATATTCATTTGATGCTAAAGTCGTTTAGCATGACAAACTCCAAGAGGTGTCTCATGTTGATGAGTCATGGAGTGTATCTCTCTTAATGGTTCCCATAGACTCCTGAAAAGAGAGATCGCATGAGTAACTATCATGTATGCAATGAAATGTATGAGCCCTGATGTTGATCAGTCATATTCTGGAGAAGTTCACTATGAGTCAATGAAAAACATCTTAAAGTACTTAACCAACACTAAGGATGTGATCATATTCATGGTGGGTCTAAATTAAAACTAGAGGGCTTAACAGACTCAAGTTTTTTTCAGACAGACCAAGACGACATAAAATCCACTTTAAGGTAAAGGGTCACCTTGAATGGTGGTGCAGTGAATTGGAAAGGTTCCAAATAGCAAAGAGTTGCTGGTTTAGTGATAAAGACAAAGTATATAGCTGTAAATGAAGCTGCAAGTTGATTGTTTGGATGATAAGTTCATTACAGAACTAGGAATAGTTCCTAAGTCTCATCTTGGATCTAAACATGTGTTGTGGCACTTTCATTTGATTATAGGAATCATTGAAAGATGAGAAATCACTATAGAGATAGTGTACTCTCAAGAACAACATTACAAATCCATTAACTAAAGCTTATCCAACAGCAGGATAATCGTCACTTAGAGAAGAAGAGTATGAGATACCATGACGATTAGCTTTAGTGCAAGTGGGAGATTGAAAGTAGTATACACGCAAGCCAATCATGTTTGATGATAAAGCATATACTTTGTAACAATCTTATTCATTTATTAATAAAAAGTATTAATTTATTAAAGGCTGTTAATTATCTACATGATATTGTTTTATAATATGTGATAAACCCATAGTTTTAAGCAATGCTTTTAGAATAATGATGATGATCATTTTAATGAGATCTAAGTTCTTAGAAAGCATAAATCTAAAATAGTTCCCAATCGTTGGATTACTAAATTGGGGATTAGTGAATTCGGATAGATTGGTACATACGTTACTTGCTTATTGGATGAGGATGATTGATCTCTTGATCATTTGTGTGGAGACACTAAAGCAAGTATGTATGTGCTTATTAGAGAATAAGTTCACTGAACGTGACTCGCTAAGGAATACCTAATGGAGTTTTACTTGCCTGTCAATAGGAATTCCTATAGTGATAGTAGTACAAGTGATCCTTGGACTTGAGATCATAATAGTATCTTGTGTATGATGAGTTATACTTTGACTTATTCCTTAAGACCCTTAGGGTATATCAAAGGGTATGCTTGGGTATAATAAGTTGTACATGGAGATAATTTATGATCAATAAAGAATCTACCGCTTCTAGTAAAAGAAGAGAAATGTCCTATGTGATTCGATAAATGACAACCCAGTAGTCCTTGGCCAAGGCAGAATGAAATTCGAAAAGAGTTTCTAATTTGCATTATTTGGAGTTGTGCATTTAAGGATCGAAATACATATAATTAAATAAAATAAGACTTGATAGTAATTCCATGTCTTATATTTAATTAGGATATTGTATGGTGGAAGGATTGAATTGTACGGTAACTATTTACTCAAAGGTTCTTTTATGATTAATGTTGAAATCTATATTATTTGGAAAGTCGTTGATCGCTAGGGAGGCTTATCTCTATTGTAGAATAAATATTATTTATTTAAATAAATTAATAATTTAATTTATTTATTTAAATAAGATTAGAATTATTCTAATTGATTTATTCACAACCGGTTTAATATGGAGAACCTAAAGGGTCACACCATAAAAGGAAGAATAATTATTTAAGAAGTTAATGGCATAATCGTAATAATTAGTTAAGTTATTTAATTTAATCTATGATGATAGAATAAATTAAATAGCCTAATATTTATTATTTAATATTTTAGAAATATTAAATATAAATTAATAAGAGGAATCTTATTATTATTATTACTATTATTATTATTTAATTCCTAAAGGAGTTTGGGAATTAATTAATAAAAGTACTCTCATATATCCTAATAAGATTAGGAGGCTAATTAATTATTCCTAATAAGATTGGGAGCATAATTAATTAAATGAGTTTAATTAATTAAAATAAAACCCAATTCTTTAATTGTTAAGGAGGGTTGACCACATCTATAAATAAGAGGAGACTTATTATGGGTGAGGTGGTTGACACTTTCACAAAATACGTGAATATACGTGATTCCAATTGTTGGAGAATACGCTCCTTTTCTATGTGAGATAGGAAAACTAGGGTTTTGCCAAACACCCATCTTCTTGAATCTTTCTTCTTCCTTGGTGGATCACCTCTAGAGGCCAAACACTTGGGTGGCTAACGTTGATCAAAGGAAGGAACCAAACCCGGTGGATTCAAGTTGAACACGAAAAGGATTAGAGGTGAACTTGTACATGAGGAAGCTTGGATCTTCAAGGGTATGATTCTTGTTCTTTATCTTTTCGTTTAATTAATAATTGCGCATAAAGGATGATCCAGGTATATGGTTTGTAAAATTTTAAAACTCTGATTTTTCCATGCTTCCGCTTATTTTGTACAATTTGATTGCGTTCATGAATATTACAAACCTAACAAAAAGATGTACCAAGATCTTAGACATCATTTTTGGTGGCCGAGTATGAAGAGGGATGTGGCTGAGTGTATGGCAAAATGCTTAACGTGTCAGAAAGTCAAAGCTGAACATCAAAGGCCAAACAGATTGTTACAACCGTTGGAGATACCCGAATAGAAATGGGGGCATATCACAATGGATTTTGTGGTATGTCTTCCAACGAACCAACAAGGTTACGATGCTATTTGGGTGATTGTTGATCGACTGACGAAGTCGGCACACTTTTTTCCAATCATGATTCGATTTACCCTAGATCGGTTAGCAAAACTGTACGTGAAGGAAATTATTTTAAGACACGGTGTACCTGTGTCCATTGTATTAGACAGAGATCCACGTTTCACATCTAATTTCTAGAAGCGGTTACATGAATGTTTGGGAACACAGCTGAGAATGAGCACAACGTACCATCCTCAGACCGACGGACAAAGTGAGAGAACCATCCAAACACTAGAGGATATGCTCAGAGCATGTATTATGGATTTCAAGGGAAATTGATATGACCATCTACCATTGGTCAAATTTACTTATAATAATAGTTATCACGCGGGTATTGACATGCCGCCTTACGAAGCGTTATACGGCAGGAAATGCAGAACTCCGTTATGTTGGGACGAGGTTGGTGAACATTAGCTATTGGGTTCAGAATTGGTACAACAGACTGCCGAGATAATCAAAGTGATTCGAGCGAGATTAATAGCCGCACAAGATAGACAGAAGAAATATGCCGATCAGCATCGACAGAATCGGGAATTCGATGTCGGTAGTTATGTTTTCTTGAAAGTATCTCCCTAGAAGGGGAAAATTCGATTTGGCAAGAAGGGAAAATTGAGCCCTAGATTTATAGGACCTTTTGAAGTGCTTCGTCGAGTTGGCAAGGTGGCATACAAGATAGCTTTACCTCCGGAGTTGGAGCATATTCATAATATTTTCCATGTCTCGGTATTGAGGCCATATAAGCCTGACTATAAACATGTTATAGAATATGAGCCCTTACAGTTCGAGAAAGATTTGTCATATGAAGAGGTCCCTGTTCAAATTGTTGATAGAAAAGAGCAAGTGCTGAGGAATAAGGTGATACCTTCTGTTAAGGTAATCTGGAAGAACCACCATGCTGAAGAAGCTACGTGGGAACTTGAAAGCGTTATGATGAAGAATTATCCTCAGTTGTTTGCTTGATTTTGTATAGTGATTCTGGGGACAGAATCTTGTTAAGGAGGTAAGAATGTAATGAATAAATTTTTCGAGTTGTGATTCTGGGGACAGAATCCGTTTAAGGAGGGAAGGATGTAACGATCGAGAAATTTGTAATTTAATTTAGTACCTGGATTTGGGGGGTGTCACAATACTGCTTTGCAGAGTAAAATTCAAGAATGATATTGTATCAAAAATGATTTGGACCGAAAAGAAATTAATTTTTGTCATGAATAGTACTCTGGGTGAATAGTACCCGGGTAAATAGTACCTCGTGAATAGTACTTCAGGAATAGTACTTTATGAATAGTACTCGTGAATAGTACTTCATGAATAGTATTTTGTGAATAGTTCCCGTGAATAGTACTTCATGAATGGTACTCATAAAAGGAAAATACCAAAGAAAATGATATTTCAAGACGAGTACAAAAGAAAGGATATCTCATACGAGTATAATAGAATATACGAAACTGTAAATGGATTTTCATCCGTAATGCGGTAATCCACGTAGACAGATCATTTCCACAATTTAATAAAGAATGAATACGAATGGTCATTCACCATGCATGCTGTAGTCCGGGTAGACAGGTTATTTCAATAGAATAATAAAGAATGGAGTAACAACCCTTACGAGTATTGAAAGATAATAACTCTCTTCATGAATACGAAATAAATAATACCCCTTACGACTGTTGAACGAAAATAATATTCCTACAAATATTGAACGAAGATGATATTCCTTACGAATATTGAACGAAAATAATATTCATACGAATACTTAAAAATAATATCTCTTGTAATATGAAATAAATAATACCCCCACTTACATTGTTGAAACTAAAAAATAATATTTCTACAAATATTGAACCAAGATGATATTCCTTACGAATATTGAAAAGAAAAAAATATTCATGCGAATACGAAAAATAATATCTCTTCAGAATATAAAATAAATAATACCCCTTACGACTGTTGAATGAAAATAATATTCCTACGAATATTGAATGAAGATAATATTCATACGAATATGAAAAATAATATCTCTTCAGAATATGAAATAAATAATACCCCTTACTTTGGAAGAAGACTAGATACTGGAATAGTGAAGTAGCAGACTTTTCTTCTTCTTTCTCTCTATAGCTTCTCTCTCTATAATTGCTCTTGTGAGTCTTAGTGAATTGGTGAGAATAAAGGAAGAATGAGCTTCTATTTATAAGAAAATATTGTTTTGATAATTGCATATTTTGGGGCTCGAAATATTACAGTATAATACCTTCATCTTTTCCTTCATTTTTAATTTAGTCCTGCAAGTATTATCAAACTTGCACCACCTCCCCTAATAGTACATCATGTGAATCAATAGTACAATCATGTAACTCAATAGTTCTATACATGTGAAAAAAATAATTATAGTATAGTACCTTCATCTATACCTCCATTTTTAATTTAGTCATGCAAGTATTATCAATCTTGCACTACCTCCCCTAATAGTACATTCATGTGAATCAATAGTACACACATGTGAACAAATAGTTATAAGAATGTGAATTAATAACAATTAATTGCTCATTTATCCGATTAATTACCCGATTGGTCAATATAACCTTTAGAAATCAATTATTATCGAAATAAATGTCGATTTCCACTAACACTAATAATCCCAACATAATGGAACTATCAATTTCATCTTTAATCAACACGAACTTATTCATCATTAATATTATAACTCACAATATTTAACAACTAGATCATTCTCAGGAAAGAGGGGGCTTTCCGATAAGGATTTCTCCCTATTGGCGCGCAATTAGGTGACCAAAACTCTTCTCGACATAACTTTCTAGATATCGTCAATATCGCAAATAATAATATGAATAAATTTGTCGTCTCAATTATTAATTTAATAATAATAAATATTATGCAGATGATACTGTGACAATAATTGAATCAATAATATGAGAGATATAATGCAACAATTACTATAGCAATAATTGAGTATAACTGAGTGACTTCTCATGTAAGCATCAATAATCAATACCGTGTGCTACTATGCAACCACACGTATTACTGTACTTTTACTACCGGGTAGGTCAACAGTTTAACGGTAAAACTTTCACCGTTATTTTTATAAAAGATATTTCTGTCATTTCTAACTCCGACAATACTTCCGTTGTGGGGTCCACAAATGATTGTGCCGTCGTACGAATATTCCCTATTAAAATGAATATTCCCCGACCAATCGAATATTCCCCGACACAACGAATATTTTATATCAACTTGCTTACTTTGCAAAATTTTAAAATGTCACCCTTAACTTTAACTTTTATCAATTTAACCATTTACTAAATAAAATAATAGTTATAGAAAAATTGAATACTTTTATTTCATAAATTCGGGGTCTTACAATCTCCCCTCCTTATGAAATTTCGCCCTCGAAATTTACATACATACCTGGTATGTCGAAGAGATGATGATACCTCATCAGATTCTAACTCTTGAGGTATAACCTTTGAGCGTAGAATATATTCATTCTTATCCAACATTTTAACAGGTATTTCTTCATACGTTAAATCTTCTGCTATCTCGTCTAATTTTAATTCAATAATGTGGTTCGGGTCATCCACATATTTATGTAACATCGATACGTGAAAAATGTTACAAACACGCGACATACTTGGTGGTAAAGCGAGTCTATAGGCCACAGTTCCTATTCGATCGAAGATTTCGAATGGCCTAATTAAATCGAGGGTTGAGATTTACTTTCTTCGTCGATTTTTGTTTCTAGAATAACGCCCTCTTGAACCTTCTTCTTCACATTCATCAGCTCCGGGTGTGTAGCTTGAGCGGTTTTAACTTTATCAGTTAACGTCGATTCTACTCATATTATTTGACATCATCACGTGGGTCCTTAGAGTCTTTAACTCTATATTTATCATTTGTAAGTCATATGAAATGGGTCTTTGTGTTAACAACGTTACAATCGTAAATGTATACGATCTTCTACTCAATGCATCAGCTACCACGTTCACTTTTTCCACGATAATATTGAATTGTATGGTCATAATCTTCAACAGCTTGAGCCAACGTCTTTGACACATTATATGTTTGTTTTGGTTGAAGAAATATTTAAGGATTTTAGAAATGGGTTTTGTACTGGGGTCAATACAAAATTCAATTTCACGCCCTGGGGTAGGCCAGGAAGTCTTCAGAGAATACGTCAAGAAATCTATTAACGATAGAAATATCATTTAAAACTTTGAATCTCATCCAAGACTTGGATAACACATATAATGAAGGTTTCTCCTAACGGAGTTTCAACAGATAAGTCAAAATCTAATTTCTCCAGAGTTAAATTTAAACGTTGAGCGCAAATAGGAGAAATAAAAGAATGGGTAGAACCGGTATCTAACAAGGTATAAACTTCACAAGAGTTTATGATTAACTAACTCGAGATAAATTCGTTCAGGTTATTCGCTTTTTGAGAAGTCACGAAAAATGCTCTTCCTGAAACCACCGACTTTGTTTTGTCCGTATCCGCCTTTTGTGCCACCGTCCCAGCTGGATTTGATTTTGCTACAAGACAAAATCGAGCTATGTGACCATCTTTTCCACAACTAAAACATACCTTGGAAGGCTGTGAACAGTTTGGACTTATGTGTCCCTCCTCTCCGCATTTGTAGCATCTAACTAGCGGTCGTTCTCCTCCCCTAGAATTTGTTGCTGGTGCTGCTGCCGACGTCTTCTCATCATCGTTAAATCTTTTCTTCTTGAATTTTCCACTTGAAACATTTCTTCTATTATCTTGGCCATGATTACCACCAAAGTGGTTCCCATTTCTTGCCTGATAATTTCCTTCACGATGGTTATCGTTGTTCCGATGGTCGTTGCCACCGGTACGATTATTATCGTGTTGTTGCTCGTTATCTTTTGGTCGGGCTGACTCATTATCGCGCTCCAATAACTGAGCCCAATTCACTACATCTAAATACAAACACAATTTGTGAGAAATGAGGTATTGACGTATTTCGGGTCTCAAACCTCGCAGAAACATTCGCGTCATTCTCTCTTCATTATCAACCAAATGGGATGTGAACCGGGATAACTCGACAAACTTAGCTTCGTACTGCGACACGGTCATATTATTTTTCTCCAGCTTGATGAACTCTTCCTCCTTCATAGGACGAATACTTTTGGGAAAGTACTTGTCGTTGAACAGTTCTTGGAACTTCTCCCAAGACATCTTCAGTGCTGCAGGTTGAGTACGTTTTACCGATTTCCACCAATAATCTGCCTCACCTCGCAACATGAAGGTGGCAAAGGGAACCTTTTGCTCCTCAGAGCATCCCAAGACATCAAATATCTTGGTGATCTGCTTTATTCACGTCTCTGCCTTAAGTGGTTTTGGCTCTCCCAAAAACTCTGGTGGTCCCAGCTCCTTGAACTGCTTAGCGGTGACCATCCGAGAGTTGCCAGTGTTTCCACATGCATTTTGAACAGGGGTCTCTCTCACCTGATGTTGCATGAATTTCATAAAGCCTCTGAATATCCCATCATTCATCATTTAATCGGTTTTGTTGTTTACCTAAGGATTATTGTCTTCTTGTTGCACATTATCTTAGGTATTAATCATTGGTGACTCAACGGTCTCATGTGCTTCATTGCTTATCTCGACATTTTCAGATGTAATTTTCAAACACTGCCACAAAACAAGGGTTAATTAACATATCACATATTATCCCTATACTCTGACCGACCAATTAAATACCAAATAAACTTAGGTAGGTCATACTAGCGAAAGAATTCCCCGTCTCTCCCCTCCTAGTCCTTGTCGCACATCTCAGCCAGGGATCATATCCCTAAGCTTTGATACCAACTGTGACGCCCCCAAAATAGTTATACATCACCCATTTTGAGTCACCAAATACATGGTACATAAATCAAATCCAAACTTAATTATACAACTGTCAGGTAATATACGACAAAACATAGCTGAGAGTTTAAACAAGAATATTGCCTTCTAGGCAATATCCACTCTCAATGGAGTCGTAATTAAAATTATTATCACACTATTTCACAGAATAGTGAGGACTACTAAAACAACCATCTGGACCATCAATCCGTTCCCCGACCAGTCCCAGCTATATTCTCATTCCCTGAAGAGAACAATGAAAGAAAAAGGGTGAGCTCAACTAGCCCAATAAGAAATATTATGACTAATATAATGCAGAATAAATTATCCTTAGCCTTCAATAGTATAACAACTGATAGAATACAATAGACAACAAGTTTTAGATCAACAACTGCAGCGAAATAAGCAATCCATTAGAAGAGTCAAGTAGAGCATGATATCTACTATCTTCTATGATTTAAAAAGTTTTTCATCAACTTTATCGCTGAGACTCAGCTTAATAAATAAACCACATCATCGAATCATCCCTGCACTACGGGCCAAGGATATTCATGTAATCATCAATGGTCATGATTATACCAAATAATCCCTGGTCATAATCATACCAATAACTGTCCATCAATGCACTACGGGCCAATTAGGACTTTTACCACATCATTTATAACATTACGGGTCACGATTATACCGAACGATCCCTGGTCATAATCATACCAATCAACAGTCCATCTATGCACGTAAGCCAAAGATGACTTTCATCGCAATATAAGCATGAGGATGATGACAATGATATAAGCATTAACAAAATAAAATCAAGGATAAATATTAAAGACTTTAAATTTATCCAGAGTTTAAAAATATCTAAATTATCAATATGATACTGCTTTGTGGAGTAAAATTCAAGAATGGTATTGTATCAAAAATGATTTGGACCGAAAAGAAATCAATTTTTGTCATGAATAGTACCTTGGGTGAATAGTACCTGGGTAAATAGTATCTCGTGAATAGTACTTCAGGAATAATACTTTATGAATAGTACTTTGTGAATAGTATTTTGTGAATAGTACCTGTGAATAGTACTCCATGAATAATACTCATAAAAGGAAAATACCAAAGAAAATGATATTCCATGACGAGTACAAAAGAAAGGATATCTCATACGAGTATAATAGAATATATGAAACTACAAATGGATTTTCATTCGCAATGAGGTAATCCACGTAGACAGATCATTTCCACAATTTAATAAAGAATGAATACGAATGGTCATTCACCATGCATGCGGTAGTCCGCGTAGACGGGTTATTCCAACAGAATAATAAAGAATGGAATAACAGAAGAATTTCACCATGCATGCGGTAGTCCGCGTAGACAAGTTATTCTAACAGAATAATAAAGAATGGAGTAGCAACCCTTACGAGTATTGAAAGAAAATAACTTTCTTCATGAATACGAAATAAATAATACCCCTTACGACTGTTGAACGAAAATAATATTCCTACAAATATTGAACGAAGATGATATTCCTTACGAATATTGAACGAAAATAATATTCATACGAATACGAAAAATAATATCTCTTCAGAATATAAAATAAATAATACCCCTTACGACTGTTGAACGAAAATAATATTCCTACGAATATTGAACGAAAATATATTCGTGCGAATACGAAAAATAATATCTCTTCAAAATAATAAATAAATAATACCCCTTACGACTGTTGAATGAAAATAATATTCCTATGAATATTGAACAAAGATAATATTCATATGAATACGAAAAATAATATCTCTTCAGAATATGAAATAAATAATACCCCTTACCTTGGAAAAGACTAGATACTGGAATAGTGAAGTAGCAGACTTTTGTTCTTCTTTCTCTTTATAGTTTCTCTCTCTATAATTGCTCTTGTGAGTCTTAGTAAATTGGTGAGAATGAAGGAAGAATGAGCTTCTATTTATAGGAAAATATAGGTTTGATAATTGCACATTTTGGGGCTCAAAATATTACAGTATAATACATTCATCTTTTCTTTCATTTTTAATTTAGTCCTGCAAGTATTATCAAACTTGCACCACCTCCCCTAATAGTATATCATGTGAATCAATAGTACAATCATGTGACTTAATAGTTCTATACATGTGAAAAAAATAATTATAGTATAGTACCTTCATCTATACCTCCATTTTTAATTTAGTCATGCAAGTATTGTCAATCTTGCACCACCTCCCATAATAGTACATTCATGTGAATCAATAGTACACACATGTGAACAAATAGTTATAATCATATGAATTAATAGCAATTAATTGCTCATTTATCTGATTAATTACCCGATTGGTCAATATAACCTTCAGAAATCAATTATTATCAAAATAAATGTCGATTTCCACTAACACTAATAATCCCAACACAATGGAACTATCAATTTCATCTTTAATCAACATGAACTTATTCATCATTAATATTATAACTCACAATATTTAACAATCAGATCATTCCTAGGAAAGAGGGGGCTTTCCGATAAGGATTTCTCCCTATTGGCGCACAATTAGGTGACCAAACCTCTCCTCGATAGAACTTTCTAGACATCATCAAAATCGTAAATAATAATATGAATAACTTTGTCGTCTCAATTATTGATTTAATAATAATAAATATTATGCAGATGATACTGTGACAATAATTGAATCAATAATATGAGAGATATAATGCAGCAATTACTATAGCAATAATTGAGTATAACTGAGTGACTTCTCATGTAAGCATCAATAATCAATACCGCGTGCTACTATGCAACCATGCCAGACATCAGCATTTTTACTACTAAGGGTAATTCAACAATTTAACGGTAAAACTTTCACCGTTATTTTTATAAAAGATATTTCTGTCATTTTCTAACTCCGACAATACTTCCGTTGTGGGGTCCATAAATGATTGTGCCGTCGTACGAATATTCCCTATTAAAATGAATATTATCTGACCAATCGAATATTCCTCGACACAATGAATATTTTATATCAACTTGCTTACTTTACAAAATTTTCAAATGTCACCCTTAACTTTAACCTTTATCAATTTAACCATTTACTAAATAAAATAATAATTATAAGAAAATTAAATACTTTCATTTCATAAAATTCGGGGTCTTACACGTATAGTCACCCGAAATGTATGAATGGTCAGTCGCAGATACGATGTCCATGTTTGAAGTGTAAGAATGTAAATTATATAGACAGAGACGTGGTAAACTATCATTTACTTGTTTCTGGGTTCATGAAAAATTACAAAGAATGCTGGTGGGCACATGGGCAGAGAAGAGATGGTGGCATCACAGAAGTACACAATTCGGGCAGTAGTACTTATCGTATGAATGAAATGGTTCATGATATTGCAGGGCTAGATTTTGATTGGGAACAAGGCAGAGAGCAACCAATGAATTTTGATGCTAAAGACTTCTTTAAGTTGTTAGACGAGGGTAGCGAGCCATTGTGGCATGGTTCCACCAAACACACTACATTGTCTGTAGTGGCGACATTACTTAACATTAAGGCTGATCACAGCATGAGCCATGAGTGTTTTGAGTCGCTCTTGAAGGCTATTAAGAGTATGTTGCCTGACGGTTAAAAATTACCTGGTAACTATTATTGTTGTAAGAAAATGGTGAAGAAGATGGGTCTTGGATACCAAAAGATCGATGCATGTCCCAACAATTGCATGTTATTTTATAAGGAAAATGAACAGAAGACAAGGTGCATGTTTTGAAGTCATGATCGGTTTAGGCCTAATAAAGAAGGTGTGACTACAAAAAAATCAAGTATACCGTTTAAGATTCTAAGGTATTTTCCGATAACACATCGGCTAAAAAGATTGTACATGTCTTCAAGAATAGCTGAACATATGAGTTGGTACGCGAAATCTCCAGCTAAAGATGGAGAACTAAATCATCCTGCAGATGGGCAGGATTAGAAAGATTTCAACTTAGTACATCCTAGGTTTGCATTGGAACCTAGAAATGTGAGGCTTGGATTGTCCACCGATGGTTTCAATTCGTTTGGCCACTCAGCTATTCCGTACTCATGTTGGCCTGTGATTGTTACTCCATACAACTTGCCTCCTTGGATGTGTATGAAACAGCCATACTTATTTCTTTCACTCGTGGTTCCTGGTCCTAAGAGTCCTGGAAAGAACTTAGATGTTTACTTGAGACCTCTTATAGATGAGTTGAAGGTATTGTGGGAGGATGGAGTACAGATTTGGGATGTTGCAATGAAAACAAATTTCAACCTTAAGGCAACGGTTATGTGGACTATAACTGACTTCCCAGCTTATGGCATGTTAGCCGGATGGAGTATACACGGGAAGTTGGCTTGTCCGTATTGTATGGAGCATACAAAGTCTTTCAATCTATCAAAAGGTTGAAAGCCTTGCTGGTTTGACTGTCTTCGTTGGTTCTTGCCAGTAGATCACCCGTTTCGAAGAAATAAAGAACACTTCAGGAAAGGGAAAGTAGACAATGATATACCTGCACCACGATTATCGGGAACGGAGATGCGAGATCGTGTGATGAGATTGGCGGTCATCCCATTTGGTAAGATTGATGCCACAAACATAATTAATGGGTTTGGCGAATCTCATAATTGGGTTCGGAGAAGCATCTTTTGGGAACTGCGTTATTGGTCTATAAATTTGATTCATCATAATCTAGATGTGATGCATATTGAGAAAAATGTGTTTGACAAAGTGTTTAACACTGTGATGAATGTTACGGGGAAGACAAAAGATAATGATAAGGCACGTTTGGACATGAATGATATTTGTAAGCGTCCTAAATTAGAACTTTATGAATCTCCTAATGGTAAGATTGTCAAACCGCATGCAAAGTACACATTGTCCAAAAAGCAAGTTGAAGATGTGTGCACATGGGTTAAGTCTCTGAAACTACCGGATGGATATGCGGCCAAACATTGCAAGGTGTGTTCTGGTGGGAAATTGCAAGGATGAAGAGTCATGGTATCATGTGTTCATGGAGAGACTCATGCCTATAACATTTTGGGATCTGCTTGATAAACCAATATGGGATGCATTGACGGATCTTAGTCGTTTCTTCAAAGACTTATGTTCAAAAACATTAAATGAGAAGGACATGTTTGTATTTGAGAAGAACATCATAGAGATCACGTATAAACTAGAAAAAATATTCCCACCTGGTTTTTTTGACTCCATGGAGCATTTGCAAATCCATCTTACTTATGAAGCTCGTGTTGGGGGTCCAGTTATATATAGATGGATGTACCCTTTTGAGAGGGTGATGGGAAACATTAAGAGGAAGGTGAAGAATAGAGCTTATGTCGAGGGGTCGATATGTGAGACATACAGTTTTGATGAGATATCGACGTTTATCTCAGACTATTTTTCGGACGAAGTCTTGACAAAGGCCAATCGAGTATCGAGACATGATGATGGGGGAAATGTTGAACTAAATGGCTGGCTCTCTGTATTTGGTCTATCAGGCTGCGCTTATGGAAAAGGGAAGCGCATATTCCTTTCTGAGCAAGAATTACATGCTGCACATACTTACATTCTTCTCAATTGCGAGGAGATTGATGAATTTGTGAGGTACACATGTAAACTTGATAATTTATCTCTTAACTTGAAAATTTATTCCAATATGTTAATTTTTATAACATTATATAGATTGTACGATGACGAGTTAAAAGTGAAGCATCCCGGCATAACTGATAAAGATATTCAAATCAATCGTGATAAAAAATTTGCATTTTGGCTAAAGGACAAAGTAAGTTCAATTTCTTACGCACGACATATATATATATACTCTATATTAACTATGACTTCATTTAATAAGATGGAGTTTTTGTAGGCTTTAACTGAGGTATCAACGATTCCGGCTAATGTACAAGTCCTAGATATGGGACCAGACAGGGACCAAGTCAGCCGCAATGGTTACAAAATAAATGGTTGTCAATTTTATACAAAGGCATATGGGCGTGGTAAAAGAACAATGAACTCTGGAGTGTGTGTCCAAGGAGATTGTTACAATAAGCTTGGTCGTGCCTTTTATGGGGAGTTGGAGGAAATCGTAGAGTTGTCATACAAGGGCACGTACGGGGATCATATTAACTTGTTCAAGTGTCGTTGGTTTGATTCAGAAAAAGGGATACGTGTTGACAGACATGGAATCGTCGATATTGACCTTCATAGGTCTGCGTACTCTAACGAACCATTTATTTTACCAACTTAAACAATGCAAGTATACTACACTCCTAGTCCTGTTAGGAAAAGGGATAGACCGCCTACAGATTGGCAAGTTATAATTAATACTCCCGCGCGTAGTCGTGTAGAAGTAGTTGATGAAGAGATTTACCAAGAGCAGATGCTTCATAGTCAAACTATAATAAATGTGGAGGACAAAAATGAAGTAATCCAGTTAGATGGTGGAGATGAACCACATAAATTAGATCCTGAGTCAATACTTGTGTCAGATGACATTGATACTGAGGAGGAAGAGTTATTGACTGAATCTGAAGTAAATGGTGGTTATGAATCTGCAATACGTATACAAGATGATTCTGAATCAGACATGGACACTTGAACAAGTGAAATGTATATTTAGCATTATATATTTTTTTATATCATTGTCATGTTTATGTACTTAACTATTTAAATGCAATTTGTGTTTATTGTCATTTTATATTCATATATATACATGTTTATATCACTATCATGTTTATACCAACATCTTTATATCACTGTCATGTTTATGTATTTTATTATTTAAATGTAATTTCATGTCATTATTGTCATTTTATATATTCATATATACATGTAATCAAATATAACTCATAATAACATCTTGAAATTTGTAATATATAGATGGCTTCTGAAGCAGCATAGAAAAAGCGCGGCTTGGGTGGAGGGCCTAATCATGTGCCCAAGGCCCCTACTAATCCGGATGATCAGATTTTTATTCAAATTTGTCCTCCTCCGAATATCACGTAAAGCATTTTAGATTCCATTTATACAAGATATATAGAACTTAGATGTTTAATATATCTACTTATCGTTGATGTAAATTATTGTATATTATAGTAATTTTTCAGATAATAAGATCGTCAAGTGCATATCATAGCTGTGTTTACAGAATTGTCCTACACCTATGATTACGTGGGCGAGCACACCTATCGCCCACAAGGATGTTGTTTGGACTGAATTTCAGGAATGTTTTTTTAAATTATGGTAGATAATATAATATTCTAATGATAATTGTTTAGTAATATTATTATTGTTGTTTTATTTGCAGAAAAGGTATAGATGGGAGGACGCGCAGGCTTCAGTGATATAAACATTATTCTGGCAGAAGTGCGCGATCCGCACCAAAGACAATTTGAACAAAGAACGATAAAAAGCCCTTCACAATGCATCGATCGACCATCTAGGCCAGAGAGAGGATTACATGCATGAGCATAGCCCCTGGTGGTGCACCCAGTCCATATGGGCTAAGATGTGTGCCCAATGGAGAGCTGAGAGCTGGGTGAAAAGGCGAAAGACCTTGTCATTACCAACAGATCCTCTAAAAAATGCAGATGGCGAAAAAGGCTAAAGGAATATACAAGGGCGACAGTATTTCATAGTTGCAGTATATCACTGCCAGGGTACATATTTACAAGTTTTAATATGTTTACAATCATGAATTGTAGAATATATATCAAATTTTTACTTAGTAATATTGACCTATTTTTGTTTAGGAGTCTCAGTCTCAAGGTCAGCCTATCCATTGGCTGGATGTGTATGTGGCTACCCGTGATGGTCTGCCTGATGCTATCTAGATAGCGGTAATAAGTTTTTACAACTTGATCTTGTTTATCAATGCTTACATAATTTATTTTTAACTATTTAATTGTTAACATGTTGACATGATAATTATAAGCATTTATTGAATCAGCGCTATCCTAAAGGCACTCCATGTCCGCAAATTGATCAAGAGTTATAGGAGAGGGCATCTGTTGTGAAGAAGAACTACATTAAAGGTCAAGGACAATGATGACCCCCATCCTTCAGTGGCTCAAGCAGCTTTACTACCCAGTCTTCACAGTCATCGAGTCATCCAGCTGTTCATACTCTTGCAGACTGTGTGAGAGCTATATGTCGAGATCACGATCTTCTCAAGATACTGGGCGGGCATCTGGCGGCTTTGAGTCTTGATGAATTAGCTGATGCAGTGGTGGCAGCAACAACACAGCATGGGGATGGCGACGAGGTAATCAATTTGTGGTATATTATCGTAATATATACCAGTATCAACATAGTTACTATATTTGTAACTTGTTTTTTTATTTTGTTAATTACAGGGTGATCAAGGAGAAGCTACTCAAGACAATGATGTTTGACGACCGATTTAGTGTTATTTTATAGTTATTTGATAAGCTTGTACTTGTATATTCATTCTTTGGATGTCTGTTTGGTACTTAAACATTAGATTTGTGGTTATTTATTCAATTCATATTGGTTTTTAAAGGTTTATATAATTTATATACTAGTTTGGTGTATGTGTCGGTGGACGATGGATGTTTATATTATTGTGCACATTGTTTATATTGTTATGTATGTGTGTTGGGATAAAGCAGGTACAAAATAGGTACAATTTTTTAGGATTTCTGCAAAACAACAATAATCTAGTTTTCAGTATTTTAAAATCAGTGACCGCATGCGGTCGCTGATAGTTATTAGCGACGACTAAACATTTGAGGGTATCGGTGACATCATCTGCGATCGGCCGATTGCGATCGGCCGCCACGTGGCCCACATTAAACTTTTGCCAACGAACCATGTCGACTCAAACTTAGCGATCGAAATATTTAATTTGGTCGCTAATATCGATAGCAGATACGTTGTAAGACCCCAACTTTTATGAATAAAGATGAATTTTCTATAAATATCATTTTTGAATATTAAGGAGTGACTTTGATATAATGTTATAGTTGTGGGTAATAGTTATAAATTTTGCAAAGTACACAAGTTGTTATATTATATTCGATTGGTCGGAGAATATTCGTTTTAATAGGGAATATTCATACGACGACACAATCATTAGTGGGCCCCATAACGGAATTATTGTCGGATTAAAAAATGATAAAAATATCTTTTTATGAAAATAACGGCGGAAGTTTTACCGTTAACTGTTGAAATACCAGGTGTTAAGAGTACAGTAATACGCATGGTGGCATAGTAGCACACGATATTGATTATTGATGCTTACGTGAGAAGTTACTCAGTTTTGTTCAATCATTGCTATAGTAATTGCTGCATAGTATCTCACGTTATTTGATTCAATTATTGTCGATATTTTATATATTATTAAATCAATAATTGAGACAATACAATTATTCATATTATTATTTACAATATTGATGATGTCTAGAAAGTTCTGTCGAGGAGAGGTTTGGTCACCTAATTGCGCGCCAATATGGAGAAATCCTTATTGGAAAGCCTCCTCTTTCCTGGGAATGATCTGGTTATTAAATATTGCGAATAATAATTGTGAGACCCCAAATTTTATAATAAAGATTTAAATTTCTCGAAATATTTTTTTGAATATTATGGTGTGGATTTGATATAATGTTATAGTTGTGGTAATATTTATAAATTTTGCAAAGTAAGCAAGTGGTTATATAATATTCGATTGGTCGGGGAATATTCATTTTAACAGGGAATATTCGTGCGATGTCACAATCATTGGTGGACCCCACAACGGATGTATTGTCGTAGTAAGAAAATGACATAATTATCTTTTATAACTACGAAAGTGTTGTTGAATTAAAACTGTTGAACTACCCGGTAGTAAAAATAAAGAATGTCTGGCGTGGTTGCATAGTAGCACACGGTATTGATTATTAATGCTTACGTGAAAAGTCACCGCTTATACTCAATTATTGCTACTGAAGAATTGCTTGCATCATATCTCTCATATTATTGATTCAATTATTGTCACAAAGATTATCATCGTATAATATGTTATATTATTAAATCAATAATTGAGACGACAAAGTTATTCATATTATTATTTATAATATTGACAATGTCTAGAAGTTCACAGGAGAGGTTTGGTCACCTAATTGCGGCATGATAAGGAGAAATCCTTATCTGAAAGCCCCTCTTTCCTGAGAACGACCTGGTTGTTAAATATTGTGAATTATAATATTAATGATGAATAAGTTCGTGTTGATTAAAGATGAAATAGATAGTTCCATTGTGTTGGAATTATTAGTGTTAGTGAAAATCGATATTTATTTCGATAATAATTGATGTTTGGAGGTTATATTAACCAATCGGGTAATTAACAGGATAAATGAGCAATTAATTATTATTGATTCACATGATTATAACTATTTGTTCACATGTGTGTACTATTTATTCACATTCATTTACTATTAGGGGAGTTGGTGCAAGATTGATAATACTTGCATGACTAAGTTAAAAATGGAGGTATAGATGGAGGTACTATACTGTAATTCGTATTTTTACATGTCTAGAACTACTGAGTCACGTGATTTACTATTGATTCACATTATTTACTATTAGGGGAGGTGGTGCAAGTTTGATAATACTTGCAGGACTAAATTAAAAATGAAGGAAAAGAGGAAGGTATTATACTACAATATTTCGAGCCCCAAAATGTGCAATTATCGAAACTATATTTTCCTATAAATAGAAGCTTATTCCTTCATTATTTTTCACCCATTCAGTAAAGCTATAGAGCAATTATTATAGAGAGAAAGAGGAAGAGAAGTCTGCTACCTCACTATTCCAGTATCCAGTCTTCTTTTAAGGTAAGGGGTATTATTCTTTAGTATTCATGAAGAGAGTTATTTTCTTTCAATACTCGTAAAGGTTGTTATTCTATTCTTTATTATTATGTTGGAATAACCTGTCTATGTGAAGTACCGCATACATGGTGAAATTCTTCTGTTATTCAATTCTTTATTATTCTGTTGGAATAACCTATCTGTGCGGTCTATCGCATGCCTGGTGAATTCTGTTGTTATTTCATTCTTTACTATTTTGTTAGAATATCCTGTCTGTGTGGATTACGCATGACCTGGTTCTATTCTTTATTATTCTGTTGGAATATCATGTCTGTGCGGATTACTCATGACCTGGTTCCATTCTTTATTATTACATTGGGAATAACTTTATGCATGCTGCGGTCTATCGCATGCATGGTGAATTCTTACGTTATTCCATTCTTTATTATTCTGTTGGAATAACTTGTCTATGTGGATTACCGCATGCATGGTGAATGATCCTTTGTATTCATTCCTTATTAAATTGTGGAAATGATCTGTCTACGTGGATTACCACATGGCGGGTGAAAATCCATTTGTTATTTTGTATATTCTATTATACTCGTCTGAGATATCATTTCTTTTGTACTCATCATGGAATATCATTTTCTTTGGTATTTTTTTATGAGTTACTATTCACGGGTTACTATTCACCTAGTTACTATTCACTCGGGTATTTGGGGTACTTTTTGTGCCGGAGTACTATTCACGAGTTACTTTTCACGGGTTACTATTCACTCTAGTATTAATCACTCTGGTATTTGAGGTACTTTTCATGTCGGGGTACTATTCTCGAAGTACTATTTACGGGGTACTATTCACCCAAAAAAGATATTTCTTTTCTGTCCAAATTATTTTTGGTACATGAATATTATTCTTAAATTTTACTCCACAAAGCAGTATCATGTTAACAATTTGGACGTTATTGATTTCTGGATAAATTAGATTATAAATCTTTAAAATTTATCCTTGAACTTGTTTTATTGAATTATTATGTCATTGACATCATCCTCATGCTTATATTGTGATGAAAGTAATCTTTGGCTTAAGTGTATAGATGGACTTGGTATGATTTTGACCAGGGATTATTCAGTATAATCATGACTGTAATGTAACAAATGATGTGGTAAAAGTCCTCATTGGCCCGTTATGGGTATGATTATGACCAGGAATTATTCGGTATAGTCATGACCATTGATGATTACATGAATATCCTTGGCCCATAGTGCAGGGATGATTCGATGATGTGGTGTTTTTATTAAGCTGAGTCTCAGCGATAAAGTTGATGAAAAACTTTTTAAATCATAGAAGATAGTATATTTTATGCTCTACTTGACTCTTCTAATGGACTGTTTATTTCCGCTGCAGTTGTTGATCTAAAACTTGTTGTCTATTGTATTCTATCAGTTGTTATACTGTTGAAGGCTAAGGATAATTTATTCTGCATTATCTTAGTCATAATATTTCTTACTAGGCTAGTTGAGCTCACCCTTTCTTTCATTGTTCTCTTCAAGAAATGAGAATATAGCTGGGACGAGTCGGGGAATGGAGTGATGGTCCAAGATAAATGGATTTAGTAGTCCTCACTATTCTGTGGAATTATGTGATAATAATTGTAATGAGGACACCATTGAGTGTGGATATTGTCTAGATGACAATATTCTTGTTTAAACTCTCAGCTATGTTTTGTCGTATTTTACACGACTGTTGTATAATTAAGTTGTATTTTAATTTATGTACCATATATCTGGCAACTCAAGATGGGTGATGTATACCTATTTTGGGGGCGTCACAGTTGGTATCAAAGCTTAGGGATATGATCCCTGGCTGAGATGTGAGACAAGATCTAGGAGGGGATAGGCGGGGAATTCCTTCGCTAGTATAACCTACCTAAGTTTATTTGGTATTTAATTGGTCGGTCAGAGTATACGGATAATATGTGATATGTCAATTAACCCTTGTTTTGTGACAGTGTTTGAAAATGGCATCTGAAAATGTTGAGATCAGCAATGAAACACATGAGATTGTTGAGTCACCAACGATCAATACCCAGGATAATGTGCAACAGGAAGACAATAATCCTTAGGTAAATAACAACACTGATCAGATGATGAACGATGGGATGTTCAGAGGCTTTATACAATTCATGCAACATCAGGCGAGAGAGACTCCTGTTCAAAATTCAGGTGGAAACACTGGCAACTCTTGGATGGTCACTGCTAAGCAGTTCAAGGAGCTGGGACCACCGGAGTTCTTGGGAAAGCCAGAACCACTTAAGGCGGAGACGTGGATAAAGAAAATCACCAAGATATTTGATGTCTTGGAATGCTCAGAGGAGCAAAAGGTTCCCTTCGCCACCTTTATGTTGCGTGAAGAGGCAGATTATTGGTGGGAATCTATAAAGCGTACCCAGCCTAACGCACTCAAGATGTCTTGGGAGAAGTTCCAAGAACTGTTCAACAATAAGTACTTTCCCAAAAGTATTCGTCACATGAAGGAGGTAGAGTTCATCAAGTTGGAGCAAAACAATATGACCGTGTCGCAATACGAGGCTAAATTTTTGGAGTTATCCCAGTTTTCATCCCATTTGGTCGATAATGAGGAGCGAATGACGCGAATGTTTCTAAGAGGTTTGAAACCCGATATACGTCAATACCTCATTTCTCATAAACTTTCTTTATATTCAGATGTTGTGAATAGGACTCAGTTATTAGAGCGCGATAATGAGTCAGCAAAACCAAAAGGCAACGACCAACAACACGATAATAATCGTACGGTGGCAATGGCCATCGGAACAATAATAACCATCGTGGGGGAAATTATCATGCCAAGAATGGTAACCACTTCGGTGGTAATCATGGCCAAGATAATAGAAGTGAAAGTTTTAAGAAGAGGAGATTCAATAATAATGGAAAGACGTCAGCACCAGCACCTGTTGTCAAGGAAGGAGAACGACCGCCGGTCGTATGTTACAAATGCGGAGGGGAGGGACACATCAGTCCAAACTACGTGATGCAGTCCAAAACATGTTATAATTGTGGAAAAGAAGGTCACCTAGCCCGATTTTTTTATTCACCAAAGTCAAGTCCAGCTGGAACGGTGGCACCAAAGGCGGATACGGACAAAACAAAGTCGGTGGTTTCAGGAATAGCGTTTTTCATGACTTCTCAAAAAGCGAGTAACCCGAACGAAGTTAGCACGGGTTAGTTAATTATAAATTCTTGCGAAGTCTATACCTTATTAGATACCGGTTCTACCCATTCTTTTATCTCTCTTGCTTGCGCTCAACGTTTAAATTTGACTCTAGAGAAGTTAGACTTTGACTTATTGGTTGAAACTTCGTTAGTAGAAACCTTCATTTCATGTGCTATCCAAGTCTTGGATGAGAGTCACAGTTTTGAATGATATTTCTATTGTTAATAAATTTTCTGACGTATTCTTGAAGACTTCTTAGCCTACCCCTAGAGCGTGAAATCGAATTTTGTATTGACCCCAGTACAAAACCCATTTCTTCAACCCTTAAATATTTCTTCAACCAAAACGAACGTATAATGCGCCAAAGACGTTGGCTTGAGCTGTTGAAGATTACGACTATACCATTCAATATCATTATGGAAGAGCGAACATGGTAGCTGACGCGTTGAGTAGAAGATCGTATGCGTTTACGAATGCAATGTTGTTAACACAAAACCCATTTCGTATAACTTACAAATAATAAAGATAGAGTTAAAGACTCTAAGGACCCACGTGGTGATATAAAATATACGAGTATAATCGACTTTAATCGATAAAGTTAAAGCCATGAAAACTACATACTCAGAGCTGATGAATATGAAGAAAGTTTAAGAGGGCGTTATTATAGAAGCTAGAATCGACGAAGAGAGAAAATCTCAACCCTCGATTTTATTGGCCCATTTGAAATCCTCGATTGAGTAGGAATTGTGACCTATAAACTCGTTCTAATGCCAAGTATGTCACGTGTTCATAACGTTTTTCACGTATCGATGTTACGTAAATATATGGACGACCCGAACCACATTATTTAATTAGAACTAGACGAGATAGCAGAAGACTTAACGTATGAGGAGATACGTGTTAAAATCTTGGATAAGAAAGATCATATTCGACACTCAAAGGTTATACCTCAAGAGTTAGAATTTGAAATGAAGTCAAGGTATCCTCACCTCTTCGGCATACCAGGTACGTACGTAAATTTCGAGGGTGAAATTTCATAAGGAAGGGAGATTGTGAGACCCCAAATTTTATGAATAAAGATTTAAATTTCTCAAAATATTTTTTTGAATATTATGGTGTGGATTTGATATAATGTTATAGTTGTGGGTAATATTTATAAATTTTGCAAAGTAAGCAAGTGGTTATATAATATTCGATTGGTCGGAGAATATTCGTTTTAACAGGGAATATTCGTACGACGGCACAATCATTGGTGGACCCCATAACGGATGTATTGTCGTAGTAATAAAATGACAGAATTATCTTTTTATAACGACGAAAGTGTTACCGTTAAAATTTTTGAACTACCCGGTAGTAAAAGTACAGTAATACGCGTGGTTGCATAGTAGCACAAGGTATTGATTATTGATGCTTACGTGAAAAGTCACTCAGTTATACTCAATTATTGCTATACTAATTTTTGCATCATATCTCTCATATTGTTGATTCAATTATTGTCACAGTATCATCTGTATAATATGTTATATTATTAAATCAATAATTGAGACGGCAAAGTTATTCATATTATTATTTGTAATATTGACAATGTCTAGAAGTTCTATCAAGGAGAGGTTTGGTCACCTAATTGCGCGCCAATAAGGAGAAATCCTTATCGGAAAGCCCCCTCTTTCCTGAGAACGACCTGGTTGTTAAATATTGTGAATTATAATATTAATGATGAATAAGTTCGTGTTGATTAAAGATGAAATAGATAGTTCCATTGTGTTGGAATTATTAGTGTTAGTGAAAATCGATATTTATTTCGATAATA
The DNA here is from genome assembly GCA_020205605.1 of Panax ginseng. Classification (NCBI taxonomy): domain Eukaryota; kingdom Viridiplantae; phylum Streptophyta; class Magnoliopsida; order Apiales; family Araliaceae; genus Panax; species Panax ginseng. The sequence goes on from CM035131.1 coordinate 41,272,521, forward strand.
ATTGATGTCTGAAGGTTATATTGACCAATCGGGTAATTAACCGAATAAATGAGCAATTAATTGCTATTGATTCACATGATTATAACTATTTGTTCACATGTGTGTACTATTTATTCACATTCATTTACTATTAGGTGAGTTGGTGCAAGATTGATAATACTTGCATGACTAAGTTAAAAATGGAGGTATAGATGGAGGTACTATACTGTAATTCGTATTTTCACATATCTAGAACTATTGAGTCACATGATTTACTATTGATTCACATTATTTACTATTAGGGGAGGGGGTCCAAGTTTGATAATACTTGCAGGACTAAATTAAAAATGAAGAAAAAGAGGAAGGCATTATACTGTAATATTTTGAGCCCCAAAACGTGCAATTATCGAAACTATATTTTCCGATAAATAGAAGCTCATTCCTTCATTATTTTTCACCAATTCACTAAAGCTATAGAGCAATTATTATAGAGAGAAATTATAGAGAGAAAGAGGAAGAGAAGTCTGCTACCTCACTATTCCAGTATCTAGTCTTCTTTTAAGGTAAGGGGAATTATTCTTTAGTATTCATGAAGAGAGTTATTTTCTTTCAATACTCGTAAAGGTTGTTATTCCATTCTTTATTATTATGTTGGAATAACCTGTCTATGTGAAGCACCGCATACATGGTGAAATTCTTCTATTATTCCATTCTTTATTATTCTGTTGGAATAACCTATTTGTGCGGTCTATCGCATGCCTGGTGAATTCTATTGTTATTCCATTCTTTACTATTCTGTTGGAATATCCTATCTGTGCGGATTACGCATGACCTGGTTTTATTCTTTATTATTACATTTGGAATATCATATGCATGCGGATTACTCGACACTGGTTCCATTCTTTATTATTACATTTGGGAATAACACATACGTGAGGTTTATCGTATGCATGATGAATTCTTCTGTTATCCATTATTTATTATTATGTTGGAATAACTTGTCTATGTGGATTACCGCATGCATGGTGAATGATCCTTTGTATTCATTCCTTATTAAATTATGGAAATGATCCATCTCGTGGATTACCACATGGCGGGTGAAAATCCATTTAGCTTTCAGTATATTCTATTATACTCGCGTCGAGATATCATTTCTTTTGTACTCGTCATGGAATATCATTTTTTTGGTGGTTTTTTTTATGAGTTACTATTCACTCGGTATTATTCACTCGAAGTATTCGGGATACTTTTAGGTATTGAGAGTACTATTCACGAGTTACTATTCATGGGTTACTATTCACCCAATTACTATTCATTCTAGTATCATTCACTCAGGTATTTGAGGCACTTTTCGTGTCGGGGTACTATTCACGGGGTACTATTCCCGAAATACTATTCACGGGGTACTATTTACATGAAAAATATATTTCTTTTCTGTCCAAATTATTTTTGGTACATGAATATTATTCTTGAATTTTACTCCACAAAGCAGTATCATGTTGACAATTTGGACATTATTGATTTTTGGATAAATTAGATTATAAATCTTTAAAATTTATCCTTGAACTTATTTTATTGAATTATTATGTCATTGTCATCATCCTCATGCTTATATTGTGATGAAAGTCATCTTTGGCTTACGTGCATAGATGGACTTGGTATGATTATGACCAGGGATTATTCAGTATAATCATGACCATGAATGATGTGGTAAAAGTCCTCATTGGCCCGTAGTGCATTGATGGACAGTTATGGGTATGATTATGACCAGGAATTATTCGGTATAGTCATGACCATTGATGATTACATGAATATCCTTGGCCCGTAGTGCAGGGATGATTCGATGATGTGGTTTATTTATTAAGCTTAGTCTCAGCAATAAAGTTGATGAAAAACTTTTTAAATCATAGAAGATAGTAGATTTTATGTTCTACTTGACTCTTCTAATGGATTGGTTATTTATGCTGCAGTTATTGATCTAAAACTCGTTGTCTATTGTATTCTATCAGTTGTTATACTGTTGAAGGCTAATGATAATTTATTCTGCATTATCTTAGTCATAATATTTCATTGGGCTAGTTGAGCTCACCCTTTCTTTCATTGTTCTCTTTAGGAAATGAGAATATAATTTGGGACGAAGTGGGGAATGGAGTGATGGTCCAGGATAAATGGCTTTAGTAGTCCTCATTATTCTACAGAATAATGTGATAATAATTGTAATGAGGACACCACTGAGTGTGGATATTGTCTAGATGACAATATTCTTGTTTAAACTCTCAGCTATGTTTTGTCGTATTTTATACGACTGTTGTATAATTAAGTTGTATTTGAATTTATGTACCATGTATCTAGCGACTCAAGATGGGTGATGTATACCTATTTTGGGGGCGTCACAATAATAGTGATGAATAAATGTTGTTAAAAATATTGAGGGGATTTTATGAAGTATTTGTTGTAAATATTGGCGTATTATATGAACCCTCATTTACCCATTTTTCAAAAAAATTAAGAGAAAGTTATTTAGTATATATATATATATAAATGTGGCCCACATGATTATGACATTTGGGGGGGTTAATGGAATTGTCACGGGTGTGTTATATGGTATAATGGACATATTGTAGTGCTAGTCTTTGTCAGCAAATAATGTTAGTATAGTCAATTTTTGGTACTATAAACATTTTACTTTTTTGCATAATGTGGATGCCCTTAGACTTGATCTCATATCAGCACACTTACACTCACAATTCCCTCTACTCCAAGCAAGCCCTTAGTTCTATTATTGTCACAAAATTTTCATGTACCTTCTTCAAGCTTTAATATAATCCTGAAGCCTTATTTCTTGACGTGTCACCACAAATCATGGGGACTAGTTGTAATAAAATTGGTAACTAGACATATATCTAGTAGAAAGAAAAAGTATATATATATATATATATATATATATATATATATATATATATATATATATATACTATAAGTTTTGTTTTATTAGATTATAAATAGAATATATTATATTTTATATAAAGTTATTTGTTTTACTTGAATATTATAATATTTTTTTTAAAAAAATGGGCGTCTGAGAGTTGCAAGTTCGGCCCGTGAGTTTTGAATGTTCCGTCCGTGAGTTTTTTCTTAACAGTACTCCTTCCATTCTCCTATAAATATGATGTTTAGTTAGAATTGAAAATCACACCAGAATCAGAGAACTCTTCTTCTATAATCTTGAGCGTATTTCTTTTGAGTTTTAGAAAGCTTTGAGCGTCGAAAACAGTGAAAGTTTTCTTCAAAAATATCCCCGCTCTACCAGTCAGAATACTCTTCTTTTCAAGGTAAGGGGTGTTATTTTTGTTCAATATTCGCTTGAAATAATATTTTCTTCCATACTCTATAATATGTAAGTAATATTATTTCGTTTCAGATTTCGAATTCTATACTCATTTGGTTAAAATTTTGGCTTCTATACTCTATAAAATTAGTAGAATATCCTTGATATTTGCGTTTCATCCGGTATCTTTTCATGGAAATATTATTCTGGACATTCTTGATAAGTTTTAACTTTTTCATGCCGGGGTACTATTCACGGGTTACTATTCACAAAGTACTATTCACGAGGTACTATTTACTCGAGTACTATTCACCCGGGGTACTATTCATGATAAAAAATGATTCGTTTTCAATCCAAATCATTTTTAATACAATATTATTCTTGAATTTTACTCCACAAAGCAGTATCATGTTGACAATTTGAACGTTATTGAATTCTGGATAAATTAAATTATAAATCTTTAAAATTTATCCTTGAACTTGTTTTATTGAATTCTTATATCATTGTCACCATCCTCATGTTTATATTATGTTGAAAGTCATCTGTGGCCTGTAGTGCATAGATGGACTTGGTATGATTATAACCATGGATTATTCGGTATAATCATGACCGTATTGTTACAAATGATGTGGTAAAAGTCCTCATTGACCCGTAATGCATTAATGGACAGTTGTTGGCATGATCATGACCATTGATGAATACACGAATAACCTTGGCCCGTAGTGCAATGATAATTTGTGGTCGTGATACTAAAGAATATCCTTGGCCGTAGTGCAGGGGTGATTCGATGATGTGAATTATTTATTAAGCTGAGTCTCAGCGATAAAAGTGATAAAAAAAAACTTTTAAAATCATAGAAGATAGTAAATATCATGCTCTACTTGACTCTTCTAAAGGATTGCTTGTTCCGCTGCAGTTAAACTTGATGTTTATTATATTTTATCAGTTTAACACTGTTGAAGGCTAACGATAATTTATTCTGCATTATCTTAGTCATAATATTTCTTACTGGGCTAGTTGAGCTCACCATTTGCTTTCATTGTTCTCTTCAGGAAATGAGAATATAGCTGGGACTAGTTGGGGAACGGAGTGACGGTCCAGATGATAGCATTAGTAGTCGGGGAATATTCATTTTAACAAGGAATATTCGTACGACGGCATAATCATTGGTGGACCCTACAACGGAATTATTGTCAGATTAAGAAAACGATAAAAATATCTTTTTATGAAAATAACGGCGGAAGTTTTACCGTTAACTGTTGAAATACCCGGTGTTAAGAGTACAGTAATACGCGTGGTAGCATAGTAGAACACGGTATTGATTATTGATGCTTACATGAGAAGTCACTCAGTTTTGTTCAATCATTGCTACAGTAATTGCTACATAGTATCTCACGTTATTTGATTCAATTATTGTCGATATTTTATATATTATTAAATTAATAATTAAGACTATACAGTTATTCATATTATTATTTACAATATTGACGATGTCTAGAAAGTTCTGTCGAGGAGAGGTTTGGTCACCTAATTGCGCGCCAATATGGAGAAATCCTTATTGGAAAGTCCCCTATTTCCTGGGAACGATCTGGTTGTTAAATATTGCGAATAATAATAGTGATGAATAAATATTGTTAAAAATATTGAGGGGATTTTATGAAGTATTTGTTGTAAATATTGGCGTAATATATGAACCCTCATTTACCCATTTTTCAAAAAAATCAAGAGAAAGTTATTTAGTATATATATATATAAATGTGGCCCACATGATTATGACATTTGGGGGGGGGTTATGGAATTGTCACGGGTGTGTTATATGGTATAATGGACATATTGTAGTGCTAGTCTTTGTCAACAAATAATGTTAGTATAGTCAATTTTTGGTACTATAAACATTTTACTTTTTCGCATAATGTGGATGCCCTTAGACTTGATCTCATATCAGCACACTTACACTCACAATTCCCTCTGCTCCAAGCAAGCCCTTAGTTTTATTATTGTCACAAAATTCTCATGTACCTTCTTCAAGCTGTAATATAATCCTGAAGCCTTATTTCTTGACGTGTCACCACAAATCATGGGGACTGGTTGTAATAAAATTGGTAACTAGACATATATGCTGTAGGAAGAAGGGTGTGTGTGTATATATATATACTATAAGTTTTGTTTTATTAGATTATAAATAGAATATATTATATTTTATATAAAGTTATTTGTTTTACTTGAATATTATAATATTATTTTTTAAAAATAATGGGCGTCTGAGAGTTGCAAGTTCGGCCCGTGAGTTTTGAATGTTCCGTTTGTGAGTTTTTTCTTAACAGTACTCCTTCCATTCTCCTATAAATAGGATGCTTAGTCAGAATTAAAAATCACACCAGAATCAGAGAATTCTTCTTCTATAATCTTGAGCGTATTTCTTTTGAGTTTTAGAAAGTTTTGAGCGTCGAAAACAGTAAAATTTTTCTTCAAGAATATCCCCGCTCTACTAGTCGGAATACTCTTCTTTTCAAGGTAAGGGGTGTTATTTTTGTTCAATATTCGCTGGAAATAATATTTTTTTCCATACTCTGTAGTATGTAAGTAATATTATTTCGTTTCAGATTTTGAATTCTATACTCATTTGGTTAAAGTTTTGGCTTCTATACTCCATAAAATTAGTAGAATATCCTTGATATTTGCGTTTCATCCAGTATCTTTTCATGGAAATATTATTCTGGGCATTCTTGATAAGTTTTAACTTTTTCATGTCGGGGTACTATACATGGGTTACTATTCATGAAGTACTATTCACGGGGTACTATTCACTCTAGTACTATTCACCTGGGGTACTATTCATGATAAAAATTGATTCGTTTTCAATCCAAATCATTTTTGGTACAATATTATTCTTGAATTTTACTCCACAAAGCAGTATCATGTTGACAATTTGAACGTTATTGAATTCTGGATAAATTAAATTATAAATCTTTAAAATTTATCCTTGAACTTGTTTTATTGAATTCTTATATCATTGTCATCATCCTCATGTTTATATTATGTTGAAAGTAATCTGTGGCCTGTAGTGCATAGATGGACTTGGTATGATTATGACCAGGGATTATTCGGTATAATCATGACTGTAATGTTACAAATGATGTGGTAAAAGTCCTCATTGGCCCATAGTGCATTGATGGACAGTTGTACCGCATGACAGGTGAAAATCTATTTGCAGTTTCGTATATTATTTCATTTTATATTCTTAAATCTAAACTTACTATAGTAAGTATTGCTTCTATAATCCCTATAATTGGGGGAATATCCTTGAGTTTTGCGCTTCATCTAGTATCGTTTCATTGGAATATTGATCTGAACTTTCTTGTTAAATATCAATATTTTCCCGGGATACTATTCACGGGTTACTATTTATGGGTTACTATTCACCCGAGTACTATTCACTCTAGTATTATTCACTCGGGGATTCGGGGTACTTTTCATGCTGGGGTTACTATTCACGGGTTACTATTCACTCAGATACTATTCACTCTAGTATTATTCACTTGGGGATTTGGGGTACTTTTCATATCTGGGTACTATTCACGAAGTACTATTCACGGGGTACTATTCACTTGGGTACTATTCACCTGAAAAATTTATTTCTTTTATGTCCAAATTATTTTTGATACATGAATATTATTCTTAAATTTTACTCCACAAAATAGTATTATGCATGTTGACAATTTGGACATTATTGAATTCTGGATAAAATAAATTATAAACCTTTAAAATTTATCATTTGCTTTCATTTAATTGAATTCTTATATCATTGTCATCATCCTCATGCTTATATTGTGATGAAAGTCATCTTTGGCCCGTAGTGCATAAATGGACTATTGATTGGTATGATTATGACCAGGGATAATTCGGTATGATCATGACCATTGATGATTACACGAATATTATTGGCCCGTAGTGCAGGAATAATTTATGGACGTGATACTAATGAATATCCTTGGCCCGTAGTGCAGGGATGATTCGATGATGTGATTTATTTATTAAGCTGAGTCCCGGCGATAAAATTGATGATAAACTGTTTAAATCATAGAAGATAGTAGATATCATGCTCTACTTGACCCTTCTAATGGATTGCTTGTTCCGCTGCAGTTAAACATGATGTCTATTGTATTTTATCAGTTTAACAATGTTGAAGCCTAATGATAATTTATTCTGCATTATCTTAGTCATAATATTTCTTACTGGGCTAGTCGAGCTCACCTTTTTGCTTTTATTGTTCTCTTCAGGAAATGAGAACGTAGCCGGGACTAGTCGGAGAACGGAGTGATGGTCCGAGATGGTTGTTTTAGTAGTCCTCACTATTTAGTGTGATAATAAATATAATGAGGATTGAATTTGAGTTTTGATATTATCTATGAGATAATATTCATGTAAAAACTCTCAGCTCATGTTGTATAATTAAGTTTGTATTTGTATTTAGTACCATGTATTTGGCGACCCAAGATGGGCGATGTATACCTATTTTGGGGGCGTAACATATATAATCTCGGAGTTTGGTTGAAATATAATTATCAACTGGAGATAATGGAGATAAATATGTGTCAAGAGAAGACTCACTATTGGAAAGAACATGATAGTAATCTTCTCATTTTTCTTTGGGGTCTATTGGGTCAACCAAGGATAATTCTCGAGTCATATGATATCTATCATAACTTAAATGCATGGCCTCCCATGTACGAAGGTTTTCTTGAACATTTTCCAAAGATTTTAATTTCTAAAACAATCATTGACTATACTTTTATATAAAGTGCCATTGTAAGTTGTTGTGGTCGAGGCACCATGAGAGTCATATATATTTGTATTAAAACTCACAGTTTAACTGTGGTCGTATTCTGTACGACAGTTTAAAAGTTAGAATTTGAAGATTTGTATTTGGAAATTGTGTTGATGTATTTTGTGGCGACCTATAATGGGTTGGGTGGATTGTGTAAGACCCCAACTTATTATAAATAAAATTAAATTTCCTTTATTCATTTTCTTGAAATAATAAGGAGTTAATTTGATATAATACTTTGGTTATGGGTGAAATGTACAAATTTTGCAAAATATGCAAGTGGTTATAAAATATTCATTGTTATCGGGGAATATTCGTTTGGTTGTGGAATATTCTTGCTGTCGGAGAATATTCCTACGACGGCTCAGTCATTTGTGGGCCCATAACAGAATAACTATCGGATGAAGAAAATGACAAATATGAGTTTTTATAAATAACGGCGTAAATTTTTACCGTTAACACTGATGGATTATCTGGTGGTTAAAATACGATGTCGCGTGGTTGAATAAAGAATATACTGCGGCATTGCATAGTATTTTTGAATTATTGATTCTTACGTGAAGGCCACTACTCAATAATTACTGATGAATTATTGTTAAATAATTTATTTTATTGATTCAATAATTGTTGCGTTGATATTTTATATTATTATTGTTTCAATAATTATCACTGCACAGTATTTCCCATTATCAGATCAATAATTCATATTATTTGAATAATATTATTAGATAGCATTATTGGTAATGTCTAGAAAGTTCTGTTAAGGAGATGTTTGGTCACCTAATTGCGTGCCAGTAAGGAGAAATCCTTATCGGAAAGCCCCCTCTTTCCTGGGAACGGCCTAGTTGTCATTATTGTGATTCTGTAATATTATTTGAGAATAATTATTTATTGATTTATATGATAAGGAAATATTTATTTTATGTGGATATAAATAAAGGAATTTTTTTTAGCATGAAATAATTATTGAAAGTTTGGCAATTATTTCCTTCGATAAAATATTTATTTACATATATTATTATATATAATAATATTATAATATATATATATATATATATATATATATATATATATATATACATGTCATAAAAAGGGACGGATATGAATTAATTTTTTATTTACATGCCTTTCTAAGTCAAGGGCTGGAAGAATTTTTCCTGCATATAATATTTCATATCTCCTGCATTTCTTCTTCTTCAAAGCTTGATTTTCAATTTGTGGACCCTCAATTATGAAGAATAAAGGCCATTGATTGGTGGGAATGGTTGGTGGGTTTTTCCTGCCAAGTTTGTTTTCAAGGGTGGCTCCTACCCTTATGAAAATATGAAATGTTAGGCATAATGTTAGGCAAAAGAGAAAAAGAAGAAAAGTTAGGCGCACTTTATCTGTTTCTTTTTTCCTTCCGTTGCTATAAATAGGGGGTAACCCCTCCTTCCTCAACACACCAATTCATAATCAGAAATTCTTATTCTATAGTATTGTGAGTATTTTTCTTGAGTATAAGAATACTTTGAACGTAGTTTTTCTGCAAGATTTTCTCAGAATAATATCCGATATTCCAGTCAAATCCAGCTTCTACTAAGGTAAAGGATATTATTTTATCACAATACTCGGGAGAAATATTATTTTCTTTCATACTCCATATTATGTAAGCAATATTATTTAATCTCGTATTCCTAAATATGAACTTACTATGGTAAGTATTGCTTCTATAATTCCTGAAATAATTAGAAATTTTGCTTCATCTAATATCATTTCATAGGAATATTGGACTGAACTTTTTAATCAAATTTGAAACTTTTCATGATGGGTACTGTTCACAGTTACTGTTCACGGGTATTGTTCACAGTTACTGTTCGCGGGTACTGTTCACAAAAGAAAAAAAATAAAAAAAATTTCTTCCAAGATATCTATTGTGACCCTTATTCTTGAAATTGAATCCATGTTTTGATCTTCATTCTTGAATTTTACTCCATTATGATTTATTATGGAGTATTTTTAAACTTGAATTATCTAAAGTACGAATCTCTAATCTTTGTCCTTTTGTCTCACTGAATTCATTCTCTAAAATGTTTTTCATCATCCTCAGTCGTTAATGGGGATACTTAATGAATATCTTAGGCCTGTAATGCAAAGATGAATGGTGATGAATATATTTGGCCCGTAGTGCAAAGATGAACAGGTGTTGAGATGAACATGACCAACTGGTGATATAGATGGATATCTTTGGCCCGTAGTGCAAAGATGAATTTTTGATTCAAGATGTATATTGATTGATGTTACAGGAATAAAATATTGATGATGGACTTTTAAATTCATAGATGATAGTAGATTTCATTTCTACTAAACTCTTCTAATGAATTGTTAATTTCCGCTGCGAATATTGATCTAAAACTTGTTGTCCATTATATTTTATCTGATTTGTTGAAGGCTAACGATAATTTGTTGTTCATTATCTTAGTCATAATATTCTTTACTGGGCTAGTTGAGCTCACCCTTTTCTTTTTTGTTCCTTTTTCTTCCCCGGGAGGTAGAATGTAGCCAGAACCCATCGGGGTATGGAGTGATGGTCCTTAGACAGTTGTTTTAGCAGTCCTCACTATTTTTGTAAAATAGTGTATCAATAAATGTAATGAGGACTTATTTGAGTGTGGATATTGTCTAGAAGACAATATTTGTATTTAAACTCACAGCATGTGTGTTGTCGTATTTTGCACGATAATTGTAATAATAGAGATGTTGTAGTTGTTTCTATACCATGTATTTGGCAACTCAAAATGGGTGATGTATACCTATTTTGGGGGCGTCATAGTTGGTATCAAAGCTTAGGGATATGGTCTCTGGCGTATATCGGGGAATAAAACTAGGAGGGGAGAGACGAGTAAATCCTTCGCTAGTGTGTCCTACCTAAGCTTATTTGTTGGTCGGTCATAATATAGGGATATTATGTGATATGTTAATTTGTTTAATTAACCCTTGTTTTATGACAATTTTTAAGAATGGCAGCTGAGAACCTTTTCGAAACCCCATGTACGTACGTCAATTTCTAGGATGAAATTTCATAAGAATGGGAGGTTGTAAGACCCCAACTTATTATAAATAAAATTGAATTTCCTTTATTCATTATCTTGAAATAATAAAGAGTTAATTTAATATAATACTTTGGTTATGGGTGAAATGTGCAAATTTTACAAAATATGCAAGTGGTTATAAAATATTCATTGTTGTCGGGGAATATTCATTTGGTCGTGGAATATTCTTGTCAGTTTCGGAGAATATTATTAAATACTGACGATGCGATCATTTGTGGGCCCATAATGTAATAAGCGCCGGATGAAGAAAATGACAAATATGAGTTTTTATAAATAACGACGTCAATTTTTACCGTTAACACTGTTGGATTACCTGGTGGTTAAAATACAGTAATACGCATGGTTGTACAGTAGCACATAGTATTGCACAATATTTTTGAATTATTGATTCTTACGTAAGAAGGCACTACTCAATAATTGTTACAGTAATTACTGTTCAATATTTTATTTTATTGATTCAATAATTATTGCGTTGATATTTTATATTATTATTGTTTCAATAATTATCACTGCACAGTATTTCCCATTATCAGATCAATAATTCATATTATTTGAATAATATTATTAGATAGCATTATTGGCAATGTCTAGAAAGTTCTGTTAAGGAGAGGTTTGATCACCTAATTGTGCGACAGTAAGGATAAATCCTTATTGGAAATCCACCTCTTTCCTGAGAATGGCCCGGTTGTCATTATTGTGATTCTATAATATTATTTATGAATAATTATTTATTAATTTATATGATAAGAAAATATTTATTTTATGTGGATATAAATAAAGGAATTTGTTTTAGCATGAAATAATTATTGAAAGTTTGACAATTATTTCCTTCGATAAAATATTTATTTACATATATTATTATAATATAATATTATTATATATATATATATATATATATATATATATATATATATATATATATATGTGATAAAAAGGGACGAATATGAATTAATTTTTATTTTCATGCCTTTCTAAGTTAGCGGGTGGAAGAATTTTTCCTGCATATGTATGCTTTGTCTTTTGGTGGATGGATAATATTTCATATCTCCTGCATTTCTTCTTCTTCAAAGCTTGATTTTCAATTTGTGGACCCTCAATTATGAAAAATAAAGGCCATTGATTGGTGGGAATGGTTGGTGGGTTTTGCCTGCCAAGTTTATTTTCAAGGGTGGCTCCCACCCTTATGAAAATATGAAATGTTAGGCATAATGTTAGGCAGAGGAGAAAAAGAAGAAAAGTTAGGCGCACTTTATCTGTTTCTTTTCTTCTTCCGTTGCTATAAATAGGGGGTAACCCCTCCTTCCTCAACACGTCAATTCATAATCAGAAATTCTTATTCTATAGTATTGTGAGTATTTTTCTTGAGTATAAGAATACTTTGAGCGTAGTTTTTCTGCAAGATTTTTTCAGAATAATATCTAATATTCCAGTCAAATCCAGCTTCTACTAAGGTAAAGGATATTATTTTATTGCAATACTCGTGAGAAATATTATTTTCTTTCATACTCCATATTACGTAAGCAATATTATTTCATCTCGTATTCCTAAATGTGAACTTACTATGGTAAGTATTGCTTCTATAATTCCTAAAATGATTAGAAATTTTGCTTCATCTAATATCATTTGATAGGAATATTAGACTGAACTTTTTAATCAAATTTGGAATTTTCATGACGGGTACTATTCACAGTTACTGTTCACGGGTAATGTTCACAGTTATTGTTCACAGTCATTGCTCGATTCCATGTTCATGTAATCTTGTTCACTTGCATCGTTCACAAAAGAAAAAAAATATTATTTTTTTCTTCCAAGATATCTATTGTGACCCTTATTCTTGAAATTGAATCCATGTTTTGATCTTCATTCTTGAATTTTACTCCATTATGATTTATTATGGAGTATTTTTAAACTTGAATTATCTAAAGTACGAATCTCTAATCCTTTTGTCTCACTGGATTTATTCTCTAAAATGTTTTTCATCATCCTTAGTCGTTAATGGGGATACTTGATGAATATCTTTGGCCTGTAGTGAAAAGATGAATGGTTACCTGATGAATATATTTGGCCCATAGTGCAAAGATGAACAGGTGTTGAGATGAACATGACCAACTGGTGATATAGATTGATATCTTTGGCCCGTAGTGCAAAGATGAATTTTGATTCAAGATGTATATTGATTGATGTTACACGGATAAAATATTGATGATGGACTTTGAAATTCATAGATGATAGTAGATTTCATTCTCTACTAAACTCTTCTAATGAATTGTTATTTCTGCTGTGAATATTGATCTAAAACTTGTTGTTCATTATATTTTATCTGATTTGTTGAAGGCTAACGATAATTTGTTGTTCATTATCTTAGTCATAATATTCTTTACTGAGCTAATTGAGCTCACCCTTTTTCTTTTTGTTCCATTTTTCTTCTCAGGAGGTGAGAATGTAGCAGGAACTAGTCGGGGGTATGGAGTGATGGTCCTAGACAGTTGTTTTAGCAGTCCTCACTATTTTTGTAAAATAGTGTATCAATAAATGTAATGAGGACTTATTTGAGTGTGGATATTGTCTAGAAGACAATATTTGTATTTAAACTCACAGCATGTGTGACAACCGAGATTTTGTAATTTAATTTTAATATTTATTGTATTAAATAAATATTTTTTTTGATGAATTAATTATTAGATTAAATAATTAATTGATGAAGTTGTGGTAGATTAATTTAATTATATGTGTTATATTTATTAAATTAATGTGGAGAATTTTTATTATTTGAAGTATGTAATTATGTGAGCTTATTGAATTAAAAGGAATATATAATAAGCCTAATATTATTTTAATTCATTTAATAATTAATTAGAGATTTAATAATTTGACATAATTAATAAATGAGAAAATTAATTATATGACTATGTGAATTAATGAGGAATTATTATATGTTATTTAAAATAAATTAAAGAAGAAATTTGATTTATTGTGCAATTGGGTGTGACATGATTTAAACTATAGTATAAGAGAATCATTAAATTAAATGGTTTTGAAACCTATTATTTTCAGCCAAATGAGGCCCTAAGAGGAGTTAATAGCAGTTAACCCATGATGGGTAACTGACCTCCATAACGCATCAGTTCCTTTACTATATACGTCTTCCTTCTTTATTCTCTAAGTCTGGAAATAAGAAAAACACTTTACAGAGAGAAATTTAGAAAATTATTGAGGGAGATTGTGAGTGAGTGATTGAAGAAGCACCTGAGAAAGTTTTCCTTACTAATCTACACTCTATGCTTTGGGTAATCTCTTCAACCCAATTTCTATTTCACGTCATTTAAGTTTTCATGAATATGGCTCTCAAATTTTCTAAAAAATCTCTGTAGTTGGAAATTGTATTGTCTATGTGGATGTATATGTGATAAATGTTAGCATAACATGTTTTTACTATATATTATAGATTTTTATATCATCAGTTTCATAAAAATATGCAGTATATTGTTACAGAGTATAGAATATGGACATATGACCCTTTTTCGTAAATTTAATATGTCAAACATAAATTGTCTCGTAAATTTCACACTCGTATATAATTATGTATGTTAAAACGAAGAAAACAAACTTCGAATGGACGGATTTGGTGTTATAACGAACCCGTGATGTTAAATTGTATGTTTTATGTTCAAAACCTTCAAGAACATCAAGAACAATGAATTTACATGTTTGATTCTGTAATTAGGTGTTTTAATTCGTTAAAAAACACTCTATAAAGGTTGGGTAATGATTATGTATGAATTCTAGTAAGTGGGTAAGTTTAATTTAATGAATACAATGACCATGTAATGATAATTTTGCATGATTCTGTGTTCTTCACGAACTGGATTCAAAAACTAGAATTTCGCGCCGCGGTGCCAACTCCATGCCTAAAACCTGCTGTGCAGAGCCAAAGTCTAGTCGCTTAACGCCACCACGCCCGTGACACAGGAAAAAAGCCTAACAAAGAAAGCCAAGTAAATGGCACTTACTTAGCGATTGTCTAGAAATGAAATTTTTTTAAGTGTCCAAGTCTAGAAATGTGATAGTAACCAAATCTAAGGAACATAAAATTATGTTAGATGTATAACGAGACGTTAAGATAAATTCTTAACATATTAATAACACAATTATGTGTGAATTGAATTATTGAACACATAGTTAGCTTATTGTTCATGAAGTGTAAATTGTGTGTCAATGAATGTAGTAATTTGACTAAGTATGGTCATAATCAAAGTTAGACAAAGAGAATGAACTTGTGATGACTAGTTACGTGATAATTGACTGTATTGTGAATGTAAATGGTATGTAGGATTAAATCAAGGAACGTGTATAAATTAACGTGTAATCTACGCATGAGGCAAGTTTTCTAACCCTACTCGTTACCATTATATGAGTTTATAAGTTTATCTCTTCACATCGAGAAAATTCTCGTTATTATTGATCAAGTCCATTTTGTTATATTAAAGTATATTAACCTTTCAAAGTATGATTCTGTTATACAATATTTATTCTATTGTATATCTCTTGAGGTTGTTATTCGATTTAAATATCAGTTATTGTAGAACTTTGTTAGACTAGCAAACCCTTAATGATTCAACTAGTCCATAGTTAATGAGCGTTCTAAATTTCAGAACCCTTGACGAATTATCCAAACCAAACTTCCTTTGGGGCGGACTCTAATTTCAAACTGAGATGAACAACCCTGTATAGGGGATTACTTATGCGTTAGCGTTAAGATATTGTGCATAGTATGGTACTAAGGGCTGATCCCCCTATGTGATGCCCCCAAAACAGGTATACATCACCCATCTTGGGTCGCCAGATTTCACACTACATAACTCAACTACAAACTTAATTATACAACTGTCGTGTAAAAATACGACAAAACATAGATGAGAGTTTAAACATGAATATTGCCTTCTAGACAATATACACACTCACTGGAGTCCTCATTACAATTATTATCACACTATTTCATAGAATAGTGAGGACTACTAAAGCCACTTATCCTGGACAATCACTCCATTCCCCAACTAGTCCTAGCTATATTCTCATTTCCTGAAGAGAAAAAGAAAGAAAAGGGTGAGCTCAACTAGCCCAATAAGAAATATTATGACTGAGATAATGCAGAATAAATTATCCTTAGTCTTCAACATTGTTAAACTAATAAAATACAATAAACATCAAGTTTAAATACAGCGGAATAAGCAATCCATTAGAAGAGTCAAGTAGAACATAATGTCTACTATCTCCTCTAGATTAAAAGTCCATCGTTAATATTTCATTTATGTAATACTCATCAACAGTTCTTTGTTATACCCAAGACAAAAAGAACTATCATCACATGTCTTCACCTGAACCACTAAAGATTATAGTTAAATCCATAATTCATTTTTATAATCATGTAAATAAATAATTTCTACTTGCCACAAAGGCTTAATAGAACTTTACTCAATATCCTTACCCCAAAGGCTAAAGATATTCAAATGTAATAACAATGATCATACTAATCAGTTGTTTACCTTTGCACTACGGGCCAAAGATATTCAACTATAAAACCAATGGTCATGATCATACCAATCAATTGTTTGTCAGTGCACTACGGCCAAAGACATTCAACTGTTAACTAATGGTCATGATCCTGCCAATCACATCATCGAATTAGCCATGCACTACGGGCCAAGGATATTCGTTATTATCACCAGTGGTCATGATCATGTCATACACCTGTCCATCTTTGCACTACGAGCCAAAGCTTTCAATCAACAGTTCGTCTTTGCACGTAAGTCAAAGATATACAATTGTAAAATCAATAATCAACAGTCCATCTTTGCACGTAAGCCAAAGATATACAACCATAAAACCAATAATCAACAATCCATCTATGCACGTAAGCCAAAGATCAACTGTAAAACCAATAATCAACAGTCCATCTATGCACGTAAGCCAAAGATGACTTTCATCACAATATAAGCATGATGATGATGACAATGATATAAGCATTAATCAAATGAAATCATGGATAAATATTAAAGACTTTAAATTTATCCAGAGTTTAAAAATATCCAAATTGTCAACATGATACTGCTTTGTGGAGTAAAATTCAAGAATAATATTCATGTACCAAAAATAATTTAGACAGAAAAGAAATACATTTTTCGGGTAAATAGTACCCCGTGAATAGTAACTCGTGAATAGTAACTCATGAATAGTAACTTGTAAATAGTACTTCGTATTCGTACATAGTACCGTATACATAAATAATGTCATATACACAAATAGTGCCATATACATGAATAGTGCAGCATACGTGAATAGTGTCGTATACGTGAATAGTAACCCCGGCACAAAAAGATAAAATTTCACAATAAAATCCATATCAATATTTATAACACCTTAATCCAAATGTTATAAATCACTTAATAATCTCATAATCTAATATTATTAATATTACCACAATATTTTAATCATTTCTTAAACTTATAATTAATTTATTTTAATTATTTACACTTTACTAATTAATGCATTTAATCATTCTAAAATGCCAAACTCATAAGATTTCATCACCAATAACCAAAACACTCATCAAAAATTTGCATATACCTTATATAGGATTTCCAAGCCATAAAATCCTATTTTCCAATTTCTTTTACTTCACATAACATATTTAATTCATTTACTCATAACTAGTTCATTTTCATGAAAAATACCAAATCAGTCCCAAAAATATTTCTTTTCTGCAATTTAGCAGAATATAGTCCCATATTAAACATATATTTTTCTCATAATTTTTAAAATTCATTTACTATTTTTCATATAGCCAAAACTGCCGAATATTTAGACATTTATCATAAACTGTACTTTTATCCAAAAATTGCAAAATTTACAGGATATACTACTGTTATATAGATGTACTCCCAATAAAAATTTTACCAATTTTGGAGTTAACCACAAGGAGTTATAAGGGTTTACTTTTAAAATAGTCTTTTCCCATAAAATTCATAACTCCTAATCTATACATCCAAAAATCACCATTTTTGGACACAATCTAGAAAACTCATCAAATTATCATTTCAAATTTTCCCAGAATTTTTGAGAGTCGAAAAAATTATGAAACTACCCCTGGCAGAAACCCTTTACTTACAACGGTTGAACAAAAATAATATTTCTTACGAATATTGAACGAAAATAATATTCCTTACGAATATTAAACGAATATAATGAATATTGAACGATAATAATATTCATATGAATACGAAAAAATAATATCTCTTTAGAATATAAAAAAATAATAACCCTTACCTCAGAAGAAGACTGTATACTTGAGTAGTGAAGTAGCAGACTTCGCTTCTTCTTTCTCTCTATAGCTTCTATCTCTATAATTGCTCTTGTGAGACTTAGTGAATTGGTGAGAAATGAAGGATGAATGACCTTCTATTTATAGGAAAATATAGTTTCAATAATTGCACATTTTGGGGCTCAAAATATTACAGTATAATACATTCCTCTTTTTCTTCATTTTTAATTTAGTCCTGCAAGTATTATCAAACTTGCACCACCTCCCCTAATAGTAATCATGTGAATCAATAGTAAATCATGTGACTCAATAGTTATAAACATGTGAAAAAATTAATTATAGTATAGTACCTTCATCTATACCTCTATTTTTAATTTAGTCATGCAAGTATTATCAATCTTGCACCAACTCCCCTAATAGTAAATCATGTGAATCAATAGTACACACATGTGAACACATAGTTATAAGCATGTGAATTATTAGTAATTAATTGCTCATTTATCCGATTAATTACCCGATTGGTCAGTATAACTTCCAGACATCAATTATTATCGAAATAAATATCGATTTCCACTAACACTAATAATCCCCACACAATGGAACTATCAATTTTATCTTTAATCAACATGAACTTATTCATCATTAATATTATAACTCACAATATTTAACAACCAGGTTGTTCCCAGGAAAGAGGGGGCTTTCCGATAAGGATTTCTCCCTATTCATGCGCAATTAATTAGATTATCTAACCTCTCCTTGATGAACTTCTAGACATTGTCAATATTGCAAATAATAATATGAATAACTTTATCGTCTCAATTATTGATTTAATAATATAAAATATTGTGATAATAATTGAATAAAACTGAGTGACTTCTCACGTAAGCATCAATAATCAAAGATACTCTACAATATCGTGTACTACTATGTAACCACATGTATTACCATACTTTTACCACCGATTATTTTATGACAACTTGCTTACTTTGAAAAATTTTCATATATCACCCTTAACTTTAACCTTTTATCAATTTAACCATTTACTAAATAGAATAATTATAAGAAAATTGAATACTTTCATTTCATAAAATTCGGGGTCTCACAATCTCTCCTCCTTATGAAATTTTGCCCTCGAAATTTACGTACGTACCTGGTATTCGAAGAGATGAGAATACCTTACTTTCTTTTCGAATTGTACATTTCCGGTTATTTCCTCTCTATCAGAATTTTCCCATTTCTCATATCCTGTATTTCAGATATCATTCTAGAATATAGTTTCAAAATAAGGGTTAATTGACATATCACATATTATCCCTATACTCTGATCGACCAATTAAACCAAATAAACTTAGGTAGGTCATACTAGCGAATGAATTTTCCATTTCTCCCCTCCTAGTTCTAGCCTCACATCTTAGCCAGGGATGTAACGCCCCGAAATCCAGTCTATTTTCACATCGGATTCCGTACCTCACGATCCCAACCTCTTCCAAACATACATCATTATATAGCTAAATATAACAACATACATCCTCAAATCCCAGGTTCTAACACCTTAAATCCTCTTTCATTACATATAATGATAATTACATTATTCTTTACATCTTGCACAAGTGACTTTTATCCGCCACAAAAGATACATAATCATTCATTAAACTATTCTATAGTTTAATTCTATCATTCTATATTACAAGTCTTCACTTGATCTTCATGCTCATTCATCTAATGAATGGCACTTCTTCTGGATACCGATCAGCTTGATCTTTCGGGAATCCTTAAGTTCTTTCTAACATTGTTCGCTGAAAAGGTTTATATTTAAAGCAAGTGTGAGCATTCAATTGCCCAGCAAGTCATAACAGTTGAACAAACAACTTTAAGAATTCAAACATTCTTTTAAGACTTCAATAACCGAAAAAGGTTATGAAGCAGCTTGAATAATAAGAATAATCTCGATTCCTATCATTTTAAAACATTAATCACAATCACTTTGAAATACTTTCATTCTCTACTCTCTTTCATACACATTCCGTCTGGCTAGAATTAATAGCACAGACTTAACAATAATGGTTCATGTATAAACAGAACATGCTCATATTGAACAGTTCAATCATAGAACAATTCATATAATAGAAACACCAAAGTGTTCAAATTGTGGCTCAAGGCCTCATACATTCTAACACATTGTACAAATATCACACATTCGCACATAGATAGAACTTCTCAAGTTCAACATCTGAGATGTTTTAGAAACTAGCATTCATTTAAAATATGAATGAAGTTAGGAAACTTGCCTTACTTACATTACTGACTTATAGTTCTGTTGAACTCGCTCATTCCAATTCCTATGCAGCACATAAAGAAATAACACATGTACCAATTAGTCATATACTTAACTTACACATTGGTTTACTTAACTTTACTTCTAAGGGTTCACGTTCTTACAACTAAGTTTACGCGACTCACTTCCTTTACCGGTTAACGGCTTCATGACATACGGAGATGTCTTACTTAATACGTTCATCATCTTTGATGATTTATATCCTTATCTTCTTCTTATAACTCTCCTAAGACTTAGCACACATCATGTCTCTGCTAGTAGTCCATATGGTATTCTGAGTGGTTTCCCACAAACAACTAAAAAACAAGTTCCCGTCTCATCTACACTGCCCATAACAGTGAGTTAGATCGGTTGCCAGTTTTGTATATACCTTTGCTCTTTGAAGGAATTGTTTAACTCAGCTCCCATATGTCAACCATCAAAGGTTACGATTGTACTAGAACCTAAAGTCATCTTAACTTACCCGAACTATTAAACTATAATGTTCGTTAAGTCAATTTCTTATTCCTTATGGCTTTCTGACAAATAAATGTCATACCTCAGGATTTATTCTTTATCGTCCAAGTCATACAGTCTTTTGTATACTCAGAATGATCATTCAATATTCATTCTACGCATTTAAAGCGTTAACCATTCTACGTTACCTTATTCTTATCTTACAACATCCGGTTCATAGGTTTAATCATTGATATTTATTACCTTACAAGTCAAACCATACACGGGGTGTAGGTTCTACCCATTTAGTATTCGCGTACACTTAACCTTTAACCCGGTTCAAGTGTCCAACGCTTACATTTCATTCTAACATTGTCATTCGACTCATATTCGGTTTTCATTAATCCTCTTACCATTCACTATGGCTTTCTTGATAATTCATATCTTACTTACTACTTTCGTCAACGTCTAAGTCATACAACCAATGTATGCTCAGAACGTTCGCCCGACGTGAATACGATTCACGAGGATCGTTTATGTATTCAACGTTTACGTTTCTCATCCCTTAATATCTCATTCAACCTTTATCCAAGGTTTTAATTACTTTCATTCATTACTCGTCACCTGAACCCCATGTTCATTATTCTTTCCTAATGTCAAACCCATACGGTTCATTGTATGCTAAGACCGATCGTTCATCACAACAACGTTGCATTCACAGTGTCTAAACGCTTTACATTCATCTCTCATTACCCCGTCATAACATTGAAATGTTATACATTAACATCGACACTCAACGTTTAAGGAATCACAATCATAGCAATCCCTCACGTTCGTTTATCGCGACTACGGTCACCGAATATCGGTTCTGTAACCCATGTCTACATTCTTTATCATTTAATCTCGTTTAATCTTTTCGTTCAACCTTCATTAAAGGTTTAATACACTTGATTAAGTGTTACAATAATTGAACTACATGTTCATATTTCTTTCTTGCACATCCCCCGGTAATTGAGTAGTAAAAATCTCATTTCTGGGCATTGCCTCAAGACTTGGCGCTTATGGCGCAGTGGTTCTTCCTTTATCCTATCCTTACATGGCATATTGCCACTTAGCATTAGCTAATGGCCCTATCTCTCAAGACCTGTGGCACCAAATTTCAAGGCACGACCCATTTCATGACAAGGACGCCAAACATGAAACCTAGAAAAATTTTCTAAGTCTTTTACAAGCTTGAGAAGCTGACTTTGAAATCTCATATCTTATTCGTTATAACTCGGAACGAGGTCATTCCAAAGCAATTTTCTTCCTTATCTTATGTACTTTGATTACCCTCAGACAAAACTTTATTCTAAATCTGTTAACATGCCATTCTATTGGCTTAATCTTCGTTCTTTGTTCATTTTACGTTATTAACATTCTTCGTTCATTCGTCCGTAATTCGGTCATCCGAACACGGAACTCATTCGTTCCTGAGTCCACGACTCACATTTTATACGTTCTCTTACATTCTTATGAAACCCTACATGTTCGGGTTTATTTACTAACTTTCTAATTCTCGTTCTTTTTTTACAAAATTTTTGCAATAACTTCGTTATAGCTCAGTTTTAATCCGTTCTTCATGAACGTTTCTAACGTTCCTAACCAAGCAATAAGCAACTAACTTATACGTGATGGTTTTAAACTTGTCCATCAACAACAATTATCCTACGATGATTTTAAATTTGTCCATCAACAACATTCTTCGCGTTCTTCGCGTGTTCTTCATTTTTAATCGATATTTTGGATTACGATTTTACTTTTTCCTTGAATTTGATGTTATAGAACATCATTCCTAACTTATTTGACCTACTCATTCATAAGATTCATTCGGATCGCTCAAAATCCTTACGAATCTTACACTTCCTTAAGAAATTTATAAACTAAATTCCTAATTCTTATTTCTTCGTTTTCTTACGATTTCAACCATATGAAATCATTTCTAACATCATCTACTTCCTATTCTCGTTAAGCTATGTTTTTAACATAAAAAGCTTAAAGAAAATTTATAGAAGACTAGGTTTCGGATTACCTTCCTTCTTTAATCTCCTTCCGTCGGACAAAGCGTGCACTCGGGCAAGCTTTTCCTCATTCTCTCCCTCTTCATCTAAACTCTCTCTCTCTCTCTCTCTCTCTCTATCTTAAGTGTTGGTTTGAAATTTCAAACAAAAAAAATGAGCTTAAGGCTTGTTTATATAGAAAACCAAGGTTAAGGGCATTTTGGTCATTTCACCCTACCTCCTCACTATTCATGGCTTAGCCACCAAGTTTACTTGGCCACCACCCTTACTTGGTGGCCAAATGGCCGCCCCACATGCCCATGGGTCTTCCCCATGGGTTGCCCCATGGGTTTTACTATCAGGATGACTGTCGGTTCGATCCATGTTTATTTTTTGGATCAAAGCTTAATTAAATCTAATATTGGCCTTATATTAATTCTTACTGGGCCTACCCTAGGCTTGATTACACATTCCATTTGTCTTGATATAATCCAAGTCCAATTGGATTCTTCAAAGTCCATGAACTCAAAGTCCATTTAGACTAATCGTATTCTACGCATTTCATTCTCGTATTCTCGTATTCTCTTCGTATATCGTTCATACAATATTCGTATTATACGTCGTAGTAATCTTCGTACTATACTCGTATAGTAACTGGTATTATACTCGTATTTCTCACGCATAATAACTCTAATTATTATACGAAATCATAAAATTCTCGGAACTCACTTTTCCTAACCCTTAGGTTTTAAGTCCGTAGGCGAAAACTTCATTTTTGCCATAACTAAAATATTATTGAATATTCCATCTCGTCTCAGAATTCTATCATTATGCGTTTCTCAGAAATTCAAAATAAATCTCCTGAGAAGAAATGGATGAATAGTGCCTATTTTGTCTTTTTCCCCCGAAATATTTTTGTTCCTGGAAAATTTTTATTTTCGTCTTGAAAATTCTTACTCGTTCAGTCTAGCTCGTAGCCAGAATCCTCCTGACTAATAATCATTATAGGTTATAGAATGATTAATAAACACATAGTACAGAATAGTATTAATAAAAATATTCATTTTATTAATAACTAATTCTTTAAACTTAAATTCTGGACAATTCGATTTTCCGGGTTGTCACATTCTTCCCTCCTTATAAAAATTTCATCCTCGGAATTTCTTAAAACCAAACCCTTACCCGGGTCCTCACATTCTCCCCTTCTTTAAAGAATTTCGTCCTCGAAATTTTAGCTAACCTTTCTCCTCAACTTCTCTTCGAAGAAGTTCTTATCTTTCATACATTCCCTACCCTTCATAACTTATCAAGAATCATGAAGTGAAAGGAATAAATAGGAATATAAGGATTTCTTTAAAACATTTCATACTTTTGCTAAGGGGTCAAATCGACCATGAACTCTTACTAGGTTTAACAGCATTTCACCATAAACCCTTCTTACACGGTAAGTTTACAATCACAAAGAAGGTAAACTACCTCTTCCATACGTAGGTGATCAGCCTATCGTATAACCCCATTTTAGGGTATGTTCGCCTCAGACTTAATTATTAGATTCCGCACCAAAACAATTTGGTTTAGCATAGCTCTTCAAGGAAAGCTCAATTTTCTTTTAATCATGACATACCATTTGCCTTAGCCAAATCAAGTAGCTTAGACCATATCAATAAATTGGACATCAACTTGAAACATTCATCTAGTCAACTCACTTGACATCGACCAATTCTTTAAATTCTTTTGCAATACATAAAACGTTTCATGACGTCATGATACTGTACTTTTCATAGTACGTTGAGGACTTCGTCAGTTTATGACTTCGTCATTATACATCATACCATAGCGGGTTGTTGATCCTAAGATCACTTCCAACACTAGGTTCAGTTACATTAATAACTCCATCCTTTTACCATCTTTGCATTAAATACTCTGATGATATAAAAATTCATTTTGATATTTCAAATCAATTTTTGTCTAGCCGAATCAACTAGCATAGACATATCAAGAATAGTTCTTTTAAAATCCATTGGTTCCAAAAATTGAACCAATTCTTTCATTTTTTTAAAACGCGCACTTCAGCACGAATTCAAGAAACTTCGAAATCTAGCATAGCTAGATGACTTGGAATATCCTATTCTCCATGTTCCTTCATTGTCTTACTTGTGACATTACTTAATCTTCTCTAGCACCTTTAATGCTAAATCTACTGAAAATAACTCATTTTCAGTCTACACATTCCTATACCTTAATACAGTCCAACAACTTACCACACATTATGAGTTCAGGAACTTTCCACAATAATATGAGTTTAAGAACTATCCTGCATGCACTATAAGCGTCCATTCATTTGAAGTTCAAAAACATACCATATAATTATGAGTCACGAACTTACCATAAGTATGAGTTTCTAGAACTTGCACCTACCTTATGATTCTTTACCTATCAAGTATATACATGAGAAAAGATTCACCTTCTCATCATATACATATTGATAGCGCGACCAATTCCAATGATTATCACTATAATAAACTGAGCAGTTGTTACACCAAGCACAAACCTCTGCCCATACAAAGGTTCATACAACTCAACTATCACATGAGTCCTCAATTGAAATCCTATAACTTCTAACTTTCTCTTTACTTAATACGAATTTTCTTTAATTCGTATGCTATCCTTTACAACTCAATATGAGTTCTTCTTCCCGTACTACTTCATAGTACCATTCATTCATAGCATTTGCTATAAATCATCCATCGTTTAACAGCTCATCTGTTACTACGATTTACTATGATCACGTGGTGATCTTATTATCCTTCTCTCTACGATTATAGTATTAGGTACTCATACCTAAGATTTATAACCTATCAGCTTTGATACCAACCTGTAACGCCCCGAAATCTGGTCTATTTTCATATTCGGATTTCGTACGTCATGATCCTAACTTCTTCCAAACATACATCATTATATAGCTAAATATAACAACATACATCCTCAAATCCCAGGTTCTAACACCTTAAATCCTCTTTCATTACAAATAATGATAATTACATTATTCTTTACATCTTGCACAAGTGACTTTTATCCACCACCAAGAATACATAATCATTTATTAAACTATTCTATAGTTTAATTCTATCATTCTATATTACAAGTCTTCACTTGATCTTCACGCTCATTCATCTAATGAATGGCACTTCTTCTGGATACTGATCAGCTTGATCTTTCGGGAATCCTTAAGTTCTTTCTAACATCGTTCGCTGAAAATGTTTTTATTTAAAGCAAGTGTGAGCATTTAATTGCCCAGCAAGTTATAACAGTTGAACAAACAACTTTAAGAATTTAAACATTCTTTTAAGACTTCAATAACCGAACAAAGGTTATGAAGCAGCTTGAATAATAGGAATAATCTCGATTCCTATCATTTTAAAACATTAATCACAATCACTTTGAAATACTTTCATTCTCTACTCTCTTTCATATTACATTTCATTCAGCTAGAATCAATAAGATGACTTAACAATAACGGTTCATGTATAAACAGAACATGCTCATATTGAACAGTTCAATCATAGAACAGTTCATATCATATAAACACCAAAGTGTTCAAATTGTGGCTCAAGGCCTCATACATTCTAACACATTGTACAAATATCACACATTCGCACATAGACAGAACTTCTCAAGTTTAACATCTGAGAAGTTTTAGAAACTAGCGTTCATTTAAAATATGAATAAAGTTAGGAAACTTGCTTTTATTTACATACTACAACTTATAGTTTACTACCGAAGCGCTTTCATTCCAATTCCTATGCAGCACATAAGGAAATAACACACGTACCAATTAGTCATATACTTGACTTACACATTGGTTTACTTAACTTTACTTCTTAGGGTTCACGTTCTTACAACTAAGTTTACGCGACTCACTTCCTTTACCGGTTAATGGCTTCATAACATACGGAGATGTCTTACTTAATACGTTCATCATCTTTAATGATTTACATTCTTATCTTCATCTTATAACTCTCCTAGGACTCAGCACACATCGTGTCTTTGCTAGTAGTCCATTTGGTATTCTGAGTGGTTTCCCACAAACAACCAACAAACAAGTTCCCGTTTCATCTACACTGCCCATAACAGTGAGTTAGATCGGTTGCCAGTTTTGTATATACCTTCGCTCTCTGAAGGAATTGTTTAGCTCAGCTCCCATATGTCAACCATCAAAGGTTACGATTGTACTAGAACCTAAATTCATCTTAACTTACCTGAACTATTAAACTATAATGTTCGTTAAGTCAATTTCTTATTCCTTATGGCTTTCTGACAAATAAATGTCATACCTCAGGATTTATTCTTTATCGTCCAAGTCATACAGTCTTTTGTATACTCAGAACAATCATTCAATATTCATTCTACGCATTTAAAGCATTTACCATTTTACGTTACCTTATTCTTATCTTACAACGTCCGGTTCATAGGTTTAATCATTGATTTTTATTACCTTACGGTCAAACCATACACGGGGTGTAGGTTCTACCCGTTTAGTATTCGCGTACACTTAACCTTTAATCCGGTTCAAGTGTCCAATGCTTATATTTCATTTTAACATTGTCATCCGACTCATATTCGGTTTTCATTAATCCTCTTACCATTCACTACGACTTTCTTGATAATTCATATCTTACTTACTACTTTCGTCAACGTCTAAGTCATACAACCAATGTATACTTAGAACGTTCGCCCGACATGAATACGATTCACGAGGATCGTTTACGTATTCAATGTTTACGTTGCTCATCCCTTAATATCTCATTCATTCATTACTCGTCACCTGAACCCCATGTTCATTATTCTTTCCTAATGTCAAACTCATACAGTTCATTGTATGCTAAGACCGATCGTTCATCACAATAACGTTGCATTCACAGCGTCTAAACGCTTTACATTCATCTCTCATTACCCGGTCATAACATCAAAATGTTATACATTAACATCGTCACTCAACGTTTAAGGAATCACAATCATAGCAATCACTCACGTTCGTTTATCGCGACTACGGTCACCGGATATCGGTTCCGTAACCCACATCTACATTCTTTATCATTTAATCTCGTTTAATCTTTTCGTTCAACCTTCATTAAAGGTTTAATACACTTGATTAAGTGTTACAATAATTGAACTACATGTTCATATTTCTTTCTTGCACATCCCCAAAGATCGAATTGAGTAGTAAAAATCTCATTTTCGGGCATTGCTTCAAGACTTTGGCGCCGTGGCGCAGTGCCCTTCTTCCCTTCTTTCATTGCGAGTGCCACTTTAGCAATAGCTAATGGCTCGAAGCTTTCATGGCCATGATCTTAAACCCCAAAGGCACGACTTCATGCACTTGGCGCAAACATGAAACCTAGAAAAATTTTCTAAGTCTTTTACTAGCTTGAGACGCTGACTTTGAAATCTCATATCTTATTCATTATAACTCAGAACGAGGTCGTTCCAAAGCCATATTCTTCCTTATCTTATGTACTTTTATTACCCTCAGACAGAACTTTGTTCTGAATCTGTTAACATGCCATTCTATTGGCTTAATCTTTGCCCTTCGTTTGTTTTACGTTATTAACATTCTTCGTTCGTTCGTCCGTAATTCAGTCATCCGAACTCGGAACTCGTTCGTTCCTGAGTCCACGACTCACATTTTATACGTTCTCTTACATTCTTATAAAACCCTACACGTTCGGGTTTATTTACTAAATTTCTGATTCTCATTCTTCTTTTACGAAATTTTTGCCATAACTTCGTTATAGCTCAGTTTTAATCCGTTCTTCATGAACGTTTCTAACCAAGAAATAAGCAACTAACTTATACGTGATGGTTTTAAACTTGTCCATCAACAACAATTATCCTACGATGGTTTTAAATTTGTCCATCAACAACATTCTTCGCGTTCTTCGCGTGTTCTTCATTTTTAATCGATATTTTGGATTACGATTTTACTTTTTCTTGGAATTTGATGTTATAGAACAACATTCCTTACTTATTTGACCTACTCATTCATAAGATTCATTCGGATCGCTCAAAATCCTTATGAATCTTACACTTCCTTAAGAAATTTATAAACTAAATTCCTAATTCTTATTTCTTCATTTTCTTACGATTTCAACCATATGAAATCATTTCTAACATCATCTACTTCCTATTCTCGTTAAGCTATGTTTTTAACATAAAAAGCTTAAAGAAAATTAATAGAAGACTAGGTTTCGGATTACCTTCCTTCTTTAACTCCTTCAGTCGGACAAAGCGTGCACTCGGGTAAGCTTTTCCTCATTCTCTCCCTCTTCATCTGAACTCTCTCTCTCTCTCTCTCAAGTGTTGGTTTGAAATTTCAAACCAAAGAAATGAGCTTAAGGCTTGTCTATATATAAAACCGAGGTTAAGGTCATTTTGGTCATTTCACCCCACCTCCTTACTATTCATGGCTTAGCCACCAAGTTTACTTGGCCACCACCCTTACTTGGTGGCCAAGTGGCCGCCCCACATGCCCATGGGTCTTCCCCATGGGTTTTACCCATCCGGTGACCCATCGGTTCGATCTGCGGTTTATTTTCTTGGATCAGGCTTAATTAAATCTAACACTGGGCCTTATATTAATTCTTACTGGGCCTACCCTAGGCTTGATTACACATTCCATTGGGCTTGATATAATCCAAGTCCAATTGGATTATTCAAAGTCCATGAACTCAAAGTCCATTTAGACTAATCGTATTCTACGCATTCCATTCTCGTATTCTCGTATTCTCTTCGTACATCGTTCGTACGATATTTGTATTATACGTCGTAGTAATCTTCGTACTATACTCGTATAATAACTAGTATTATACTCGTATTTCTCACGCATAATAACTCTAATTATTATACGAAATCATAAAATTCTTGGAACTCACTTTTCCTAACCCTTAGGTTTTAGGTCCGTATGCGAAAACTTTGTTTTTGCCATAACTGATATATTATTGAATATTCCATCTCATCTCAAAATTCTATCATTACGCGTTTCTAGGAAATTCAAAATAAATCTCCGAGCAGAAATGGATGAATAGTGCATATTTCGTCTTTTTCCCCAGAAATATTTTTGTTCCCAGAAAATTTTTATTTTCGTCTTGAAAATTCTTACTCGTTTAGTCTAGCTCGTAACCAGAATCCTCCCGATTAATAATCATTCTAGGTTATAGAACAATTAATAAACACATAGCATAGAATATTATTAATAAAAAAAATCATTTTATTAATAACTAATTCTTTAAACTTAAATTCTGGACAATTCGATTTTTCGGGTTGTCATAAAGGATCATATCCCTAAGCTTTGATACCAACTGTGACGCCCCCAAAACAGGTATACATCACCCATCTTGAGTCGTCAGATATCACACTACATAACTCAACTACAAACTTAATTATACAACTGTCGTGTAAAAATACGACAAAACATAGCTGAGATTTTAAACATGAATATTGCCTTCTAGACAATATTCACACTCAATGGAGTCCTCATTACAATTATTATCATACTATTTCACAGAATAGTGAGGACTACTAAAGCCACTTATCCTGGACCATCACTCCATTCCCCAACTAGTCCCAGCTATATTCTCATTTCTTGAAGAGAAAAAGAAAGAAAAGGGTGAGCTCAACTAGCCCAATAAGAAATATTATGACTAAGATAATGCAGAATAAATTATCTTTAGCCTTCAACAGTGTTAAACTAATAAAATACAATAAACATCAAGTTTAACTGCAGCGGAATAAGCAATCCATTAGAAGAGTCAAGTAGAACATAATGTCTACTATCTCCTCTAGATTAAAAGTCCATCATTAATATTTCATTCTTGTAATACTCATCAACAGTTCTTTGTTATACCCAAGATAAAAAGAACTATCATCACCTGTCTTCACCTGAACCACCAAAGATTATGGTTAAATCCATAATTCATTTTTATAATCATGTAAATAAATAATTTCTCCTTGCCACGAAGGCGTAATGGAACTTTACTCAATATCCTTACCCCAAAGGCTAAAGATATTCAAATGTAATAACAATGATCATACCAATCAGTTGCTTACCTTTGCACTACGGGCCAAAGATATTAAACTATAAAACCAATGGTCATGATCATACCAATCAATTGTTCGTCGATGCGACTACTGACCAAAGACATTCAATCTGTTAACTAATGGTCATGATCCTGCCAATCACATCATCAAATTATCCATGCACTACGGGCCAAGGATATTCGTTATTATCACCAGTGGTCATGATCATGTCATACACCTGTCCATCTTTGCACTACGGGCCAAAGCTTTCAATCAACAGTTCGTCTTTGCTCGTAAGCCAAAGATATACAATTGTAAAATCAATAATCGACAGTCCATCTTTGCACGTAAGCCAAAGATATACAACCATAAAACCAATAATCAACAGTCCATCTATACACGTAAGCCAAAGATATTCAACTGTAAAACCAATAATCAACAGTCCATCTATGCACGTAAGCCAAAGATGACTTTCATCACAATATAAGCATGAGGATGATGACAATGATATAAGCATTAATCAACGAAATCAAGGATAAATATTAAAGACTTTAAATTTATCCGAGTTTAAAAATATCCAAATTGTCAACATGATATTTGCTTTGTGGAGTAAAATTCAAGAATAATATTCATGTACCAAAAATAATTTGGACAGAAAAGAAATATATTTTTCGGGTAAATAGTACCCCATGAATAGTAACTCATGAATAGTAACTCGTGAATAGTAACTCATGAATAGTAACTCATGAATAGTAACTCGTAAATAGTACTCCGTATTCATACATAGTACCGTATATATAAATAATGTCATATACACAAATAGTGCTAACGCAATAATGTGGTTCGGGTCTTTCACATATTTACGAAGCATAGATATGTGGAAAACATTGTGAACACGAAACATACTTGGAGGTAATGCGAGTCTATAGGCCACATTTCCTATTCGGTCAAGAATCTCAAATGGACCAACAAATCTTGGATTGAGCTTTCCTCTCTTTCCAAATCTTGTAACTCCCTTCCATGGAGCAACATGTAACAATACATGATCCCCAATATTAAATTCCACGTCCTTTTGATGAAGATCCGCATAACTCTTTTGTCGATCCTGTGAGGTTTGAATACGTTATCGAATCATTTGGATCTTTTCTGTAGTCATGCGTACTAATTCTGGTCCCAACAACGTTGCTTCTCCCACCTCGTCCCAGCATACTGGAGAATGACACTTTCGTTCATACGACACCTCGAACGGAGCCATGCCTATACTTGCTTGATAACTGTTGTTGTAGGAGAATTCCACCAGTGGCAAGTACTTATCCCAACTTCCTTTGAAATCTAGGACACAGAGTCTTAATAGATCTTCAAGGGTTTGAATAGTCCTTTCCGATTGCCCGTCCGTTTGAGGATGGTATCTTTGAATCAATCAGAATCTGCGCCCATAGCTTTCTGTAGGCTAACCCAAAATCTTGAAGTGAATCTTGGGTCACGATCCGAAACTATGGATACTGGCATGCCATGCAATCTCACAATCTTATTCACGTACATATGAGCAAGACGTTCAAGGGAATAAGTCTCACGTATAGGCAAGAAATGAGCAGACTTGGTTAATCTATCAACAATAACCCAAATCGCATCTATGCCTTGAGAAACTTTGGGAAGATCCATAACGAAATCCATGGTAATGTGTTCCCACTTCCATTCTAGAATCTCAAGTGGTTGCAATGGACCTTTTGGCACTTGATGCTCCGCCTTTACATGTTGACAAGTTAAACACCTCAAGATAAACTCCATGATCTCTCTCTTCATATTGTTCCACCAAAATGTATGTCGAATATCATGATACATTTTGGTACTCCCAGGATGGATTGCAAACGGGGTGTTGTGTGCCTCCATCATGATTCTATGCTTCAAGTCAGAATCGTTAGGAACGCAAAGTCTAGAGTTGACTTGAAGTATTCCTTCTTCATCGATTCTTGCTTCCGGAATAGCACTTCTTCTTAGATTTCTCTTCTTCATACGTATGACATACTTGTGTCCGTAGCTTGAGCAGCTTTAACTTTATCGATTAAAGTCGGTTCTACTCGTATATTCGCCATCATCATGTGGGTCCCTGGAGTCTTTAATTTAATCTCCATCCTTTGTAAATCATACAAAATGGGCCTTTGCGTTGATAATATCGCACTCGTACTCGCATATGATCTTCTACTCAATGCGTCAGCTACTACGTTCGCTTTTCCAGGATGATATTGAATAGTGTGATCGTAATCTTTCAATAGCTCAAGCCAACGTCATTGCCGCATGTTGAGTTCTTTTTGGGTGAAGAAATATTTGAGGCTTTTATGGTCTGTATAAATCTCCACTTTCTCCCCTTACAAGTAGTGTCTCCAAATTTTCAACACGAATCACGATCACGCTAACTCCGGATCATGAGTAGGATAATTCCTCTCATATTCTTTGAGTTGTCGCGAGGCATAGGCTATGACTTTCCCATGTTTCATGAGAACACATCCTAACCCTTTGCCTGAAGCATCGCTGTAGATAACAAATTCATCTGACCCATATGGTATTGCTGCGCAGTGCGAAATGAGTCTCCTCTTGAGCTCTTGGAAACTCTTCTCGCATTCCTCGCTCCATATGAATTTTGTATCTTCAAAAGTCGGTGAGTTAATCTGAGTAACGATTCGAGAAAATCCTTCAACGAATCTCTCGATAATAACCAAACTAAGCCCGTAAGTCTGCGTACTTTGGTCACCGACTTCGGTTGCTCCCAACTTTGTATTGCTTCAATCTTCGCCGGGTCAATAGATACTCCATGTTTTGACACCATGTGCCCAAGGAATGCTACTTCCTCAAGCTAGAACTCACATTTCTTCAGCTTGGTATAAACCTTGTTTTCACAAAGCCTTTCAAGTATCAGCTTCAAATGGTGCTCATGATCTTCACGGCTTTTGGACTAGATGAGGATGTCATCAATAAAGACAATAACTAACTGATCCAAATATTCCTTGAATACATGGTTCATCATATCCATGAAAACAGCAGGAGCATTAGTCAATCCAAAAGACATGACTAAGAATTCATAATGCCCGAACCGAGTTCTGAAGGCAGTCTTTGGAATATCCTCAGTTTTAATCTTCAGCTGAATATATCCAGAACGAAGATCGATCTTTTAAAAGAATTGTGCTCCTTGCAACTGGTTAAACAGGTCATCAATGCGAGGTAACGGATACCTATTCTTGATGGTGACATGGTTTAATTCTCGGTAGTCAATACAAAGTCGCATACTCCCATCTTTCTTCTTTACTTAATAAAGCAGAGCACCCCAAGGAGATGTTCTAGACTAATGAAACCGGATGTCTAACAATTCCTGTAGTTGGACTTTTAACTCCTAAAGTTCAATAGGAGCCATTCGATATGGGGTTTTAGAAATGGGTTTTGTACTCGGTTCAAGGTCAATAAAGAATTCAACATCACGTTCTGGGGGTAGACCGGGAAGTTCTTCAAGAAATACATCAGGAAATTCTCTAACAACAGAAATATTATCCAAATCTGACTTGTCTTTATTCGAATCCATAACATGGGCTAAGAAAGCTTGGCATCCATTTTTCAATAAACGAATAGCTTTGTGGCTTGATATGACAGTGACTGTTTTTAGTGGTTTAGTTGTTTGAATTCGTATGACAGGTTGGTTAGGAATATGAAAACTAACAACCTTACGAAAACAATTAATTTTGGCATAATGAGTGGTTAACCAATCAATTCCTAAAATCACATCAAAAGAAAGTATCTTTAAAGAGATAAGATCAACAGGTAATGTGATAGTGCCAACTTGGATCATGCAAGATTTATAAACTGTAGATGTAACAAAGGTTTCACCCAACGGAGTTTCAACAAATAAGTCAAAGTCCAATTTCTCCGGAGTCAAGTTTAAACGTTGAGCACTGGGAGAGATAAAAAAATGGGTAGAATCGGTATCTAGTAAGGTATAAACTTCGCAAGAGTTCAAGATTAGCTTACCCGTAATCACCTCGTTCGGGTTCCTCACGTTTTGGCCAGTCACAACAAACGCTCTTTTAGGAACCGCTGATTTTGACTTATCTGGGACAGCCCTTGGAGTCACCATCCTCGCTGAACTTGGTTTCGCTATAGTACAATCTCGAGAGATATGTCCTTCCTTTCCACAATTATAACATACCTTGGATTGTTGTGGGCAGTTTGGGCTGATATGTCCCTCTTTCCCACATTTGTAACATCTAACTGGCGGTCGTTCTCCTCCCCTAGAATTTGTTATTGGTGCTGCTGCTGATGTCTTCCCGTCATTGTTGAATCTCCTCTTTCTGAAATTTCCACTTAACTCACCTCTCCTATTATCATGGCCACGATTACCACCCAAGTAATTACCGCCTTTGTCCGTATTTTTCCCTCCTCGCTGGTTATCATTGCTCTGATGACTACTGTCACCGGTATGACCCTGGTTGTGGTCCCTCGGTTGAGTATAATCATTATCTCGCTCTAATAATTGAGCCCTGTTGACAACATCTGAATACAGAGAAAATTTATGAGAGATAAGGGTTTGACGAATCTCGGGTTTTAGACCTCTCAGAAACATCCGCGTCATACGTTCCTCATTTTCTACCAAATGAGGTGTAAACTCGATAACTCGCATGAACTTCGCACCAGATCGAGACACCGTTATGTTGTTCTGTTCCAGTCTAATAAACTCTACCTCCTTTATATGATGAATACTTTCTGGAAAGTACTTGTCATTGAACAGTTTCTGAAATCTTTCCCAAGACATGTTAAGTGCAGCTGGCTGGGTATGCTTCATAGATTCCCACCAGTAATCTGCCTTACCACGGAACATAAATGTCGCGAATGGAACCTTCTGTTCCTCCGTGCATCCCAAGACATCGAATATCTTGGTAATTTGCTTGACCCATGTTTCCGCCTTAATCAGATCGGGCTTTCCCCAAAAATCTGGTGGTCCCAACTCCTTAAACTGCTTGGCTGTGACAGACCGCGCGTTGCCATCATTTCCACCCGTATTTTGTACACGAGTCTCTCTTGTCTAATTTTTCATGAACTGCAAAAAGCTTCTAAACATCGCATCATTCATCGTTTGCTCGGTAGTGTTATATTTACAAGAGGAATATTACCTTCCTGTTGCACGTTCTCTTGGTTGGTAATCAAAGGTTGTTCCACAGTCTCATAGACTCCATTGTTAACGTTCTCAGCTGCCATTCTTAAAAACTGCCATAAAACAGAGGTTAATTAAATAAATTAACATATCACATAATATCCTCAGATATTATGACCAACCAACAAATAAGCTTAGGTAGGACACACTAGCGAAGGATTTACTCATCTCTCCCCTCCTAGTTCTATTCCCCGATCTCCGCCAGAGACCATATCCCGAAGCTCTGATACCAACTGTGATGCCCCCAAAATAGGTATACAACACCCATTCTGAGTTGCCAAAAATATGGTACAGAAAGCAAACTACAACTTCAATAATACAATTGTCGTGCAAAATACGACAACACATACTGTGAGTTTAAATACAAATATTGTCTTCTAGACAATATCAACACTCAAATAAGTCCTCATTACAATTATTCATATAGTATTTTACAGAAATAGTGAGGACTGCTAAAACATCTTTCTAGAACTATCAGTCCATACCCCGACTCGATCCTGCTATGTTCTCACCTCCTGAGAAGAAAAATGGAACAAAAAGGAAAAGGGTGAGCTCAACTAGCTCAGTAAAGAATATTATGACTAAGATAATATACAACAAATTATCGTTAGTCCTCAACAGGGAAAAATCTGATAGAATATAATAGACAACAAGTTTTAGATCAATATTCTGTAGCGGAAACATCAATCCATTAGAAGAGTGAAATAGAGAATGAGTTCTACTATCTTCTAATATTTAAAAGTCCATCATCAATATTTTATCCCTATAACAACAATCAATATACATCTTTAATCAAATATTCATCTTTGCACTATAGGCCAAAGATATTCATTTATATCACCAGTTGGTCATGTTCATTTCAACACCTGTTCATCTTTGCA
Source organism: Panax ginseng (assembly GCA_020205605.1). Taxonomy (NCBI): domain Eukaryota; kingdom Viridiplantae; phylum Streptophyta; class Magnoliopsida; order Apiales; family Araliaceae; genus Panax; species Panax ginseng. Next base: position 41,310,026 of record CM035131.1, read on the forward strand.
CTACGGGTCAAAGATATTCATCAATTAATCATTCATCTTTGCACTACAGGCCAAAGATATTCAGTAATATCATCATTTAGGACTGAGAATGATGAAAAATACTTTAAAGAAAACGAATCCAGTGAGACAGAAGGACAAATATTAGGGATTCGTATAACAGTTTATCCAAGATCAATAATACTTCATAATAATCAATTGTGAAGCAGAATTCAAAAATAACGATCAAAACATGGATATAATCAAAGATAGTAGCCAGGATAGACATCTTGGACAAAAAGGAAAATTTTCATTTTTTTCGGTGAATAGTGTCGTATTCGTGAATAGTGTCGTATACGTGAATAGTGTTGTATACGTGAATAGTGTCGTATATATGAATAGTAACCCCGACACAAAAAGTTCCAAATTTGATTAAAAAGTTCACCAATATTTCGGCATAATGATATTGAAGAAAATAATATCATTTAAGAATAAAATAACATCCCTTACCTCAAAATAACGATAATTCTGATCGAAATATCGGATAGAAAGCCGAAGGAAACTTGTACCGAACAGCAACTCTCAAAGTATCAAAATACTCACAAAATACGCTCGATAATCTAGAGAGAAAGAAAACTTGTTTCTGGTGTGATTTTCAATTCTAACCTAAGCGTCTATTTATAGGAAAATGCTAGAACGCCATAGGAGACTAAAATAATAAAATAATATTATTTTTATTTTTTCTCTACGCATGCCTAACCTTTGAAATCAATGACTGACCACCTTTGAACCAAATTTAAATTTCACATGTGTTAAAACAAAAGTTGGTCCCACCCCTAAATTAATAAAAATCATTTTATTTTTTGAAACTTCAGTAATTCATAGAAAATATCCCGTTTATCAGAAAAATATGAATTTTATGTCCATTCTACATGAAATCAAATTCTCTACAACTTTACAGAAGAAAGTTTTTCCAAATTCCCAACAGAAAATATTTGAAATCCACAAACGGATGATTTTTAATACCTCCATTCTAACAAAATACTGATAAAATACCTCAGCATTAATTCCTTCATTTATAACCACATAAATAAATCCATCATTTATATCCACATCAAATAAATATTTCCTTATCATATAAATCAATAATTAATTATTCATAAATAATATTACAGAATCACAATTATGACAACCAGACCATTCCCAAGAAAGAGGGGGCTTTCCAATAAGGATTTCACCTTACTGGCGCGCAATTAGGTGACCAAATCTCTCCTCGATGTAACTTTTTAGACATTGCCAATAATGCTATCTAATAATATTATTCAAATAATATGAATTATTGATCCGATAATGGGAAATATCATGCGTTGACAATTATTGAAACAACGATAATATAAACTATCAACGCAAAGAATTATTGAATAAAATAAAATATTGAAAGAATTCACTTCGTAAAAATTATTGAGTAGTGCCTTCTCACGCATGCGAATCAAATTCAACAATCTTGTGCAATACCGGTAGTGCTACTATATATTTTAACCACCGTGTAACCCAACGGTGTTAATTCAGAATAACTACACCGTTATTTATAAAAAACACATACTTTGTCGTTTTCTTCATCAAGCAGCTTATTACATTATGAGCCCCACAAATGGGTTGCTGTCGTCAGTATGAATATTCCCTAAAAAAGAATATTCCACGACCAAAAGAATATTCCAGACAAAAATGAATATTTTATAACCACTTGCTTATTTTGTAAAATTTGCACATTTCACCCATAACCAAAGCATTATATCAAATTAACACCTTATTAATTTAGAATAATGAATAGAGGAAAAATTCAATTTTATTTATAATAAGTTGGGGTCTTACAACTGTCCTAACCCAAAGAATGGCGCCTGCTTTACTTGTGGTTCAAAGGATCATCTTGCAAGGGATTGTCCTAAGAAGGGATCTGGAGGGACAGGATCAGGAGGGAATAGAGGAAACAGCGGTGGAAGTGCTTTAACTATCACGGACCAACCGCAACCAACCGAATCAAACCGCCGTAACATTCAACATGACAAGACACAGGATGCGATGCGGTCTCGTGATGTGGTGTCGTATCATTCCGATCAATAAAGTTAATGCTTATGTATTATTTGATTCGGGTGCTACTTGTTCATTTATATCCGATGACTTTGCTAAGAACTTAGAATTGCTTAAGGACGGGTTAGAATACCCCATGAACATAGAAATTGTGAATATAGAAATAATCCATGTTAAGTATGTGCATAAGAACTGTAGAGTGGATATTAAGGGTAATATCATGGACGTAGATCTTATCCCTATTCAACTTGGAGAATTCGACGTCATCTTGGGTATGGACTGGTTATCCAATTACGGGGTGGTAATTGACTGCCAGAAGAAGCGTATTAACCTTATGACTCTGTCAAAGGTTGTGTTTTATGGTAGCAAGTCGCCTTGACAAGCGAGTTATCTGACGATGATGCAGGCCCGAAAGTTGTTAAGACAAGGCTGTGTAGGATATCTAGCTTACATAGTCGATAGTCATAAAGAGAATTCCAAAATAGAGGAGATACCAGTAGTGAGGGATTTCGCAGACGTATTTCCGGACGATTTGCCAGGACTTCCTCCAGATAGAGCAATTAAATTCTTAATCGATTTGGCTCCAGGAACGGCTCCAATATCAAAGGCACCGTACCGAATGGCACATGTAGAGATGAAAGAACTGATGGTTCAACTACAAGAATTACTGGACAAGAAGTATATCCAACCAAGAGTATCGTCGTGGGGAGCGCCGGTTTTATTCATGAAGAAAAAGGATGGGACAATCCGGCTCTGCATCGACTATAGGGAACTGAATAAGGTCACAATTAAGAATAGATATCCATTACCGCGAATCGATAACCTATTCGATCAGTTAAAGGGAGCAAGATACTTTTCAAAGATAGACTTGAGGAGTGGTTATTATCAACTGAAGGTGAGACCAGAGGATGTATCGAAGACAGCGTACAGAACACGATATGGTCACTACGAATTTTTGGTAATGTCATTTGGTCTAACAAATGCTCCTGCAGCATTTATGGGCTTAATGAATGGAGTGTTCAAGCCGTTTTTGGACAAATTCGTAGTGGTATTTATAGATGAAATTTTGGTATATTCAAAAACCAAGGAAGAACATGAAGAGGATTTGAGGGTGACATTAGAGACATTGAGAAGGGAGAAGTTGTATGCCAAGTTTTTGAAATGTGAATTTTGGATTAAAAGAGTACAATTTCTTGGACATGTGATTGATAGGGACGGAATTTCGGTGGATCCCTCCAAAGTTAAAATTGTGATTAACTGGGATCAGCCGAAGACACCTTCAGAAGTAAAAAGTTTTCTTGGATTGACAGGTTATTACAGAAGATTCATTCAGGATTTTTCCAAGATTGCGACTCCGTTGACAAATTTAACTAGGAAATCGGTGAAATTTGTTTGGACGAAGAAGTGTGAGGAAAGCTTTCAGGAATTAAAGAAGAGGTTGAGTTCAGCACCTGTGTTATCTCTTCCGGATGATATAGGAAATTTTGTGGTTTATAGTGATGTATCTCATAAAGGACTTGGTTGTGTGCTTATGCAGAACGGCAAAGTCATTGCGTATGTGTCACGACAATTGAAGGATTATGAGAAGGGATATCTGACCCACGACTTGGAGTTAGCTGCAGTGGTTTTTGCTTTAAAAATCTGGAGGCACTATCTCTATGGGGAGAAGTGTGAAATATATACAGACCACAAAAGTCTGAAATATATTTTTACACAGAAAGACTTGAACATGTGCCAAAAAAGGTGGTTGGAGTTAATTAAGGACTACAATTGTGAGATTCTATACCATCCGGGTAAGGCAAATGTGGTTGTCGACGCCTTAAGTAGAAAGGGTTGGGAGAAACTGATGATGTTGACCGATCAGGAGGAGTTAATTTCAGCAATAGAAAAGCTGGAATTGGAAGTGAAGTGTCCTATGAAGATTGATGAGAAGCTGTTTCAGATGCAATCTGGTACAACCCTACTAGATAAAGTTAAGGAGGCTCAACTTCAGGATAATGAATGTAAAATAGTGAAAAAGAAGATATCTGAAGGAACCGAATCAAGATTCAAAATGGATAAGGAAGGAATACTGAGATTTGAAAATAGAATTTGGGTACCGCCGGTACCAGGGATTAAGGAAGAAATTTTGAGCGAGGCTCATAACTCATGGTATTCGATTCACCCTGGTAGTACCAAGATGTATCAAGATCTTCGACAATATTTCTGATGGCCAAACTTGAAATGAGAGGTTGCAGAATGTGTTGCCAAGTGTCTGACATGTCAGAAAGTGAAGGCAGAACATCAGAGGCTGAGTGGCTTACTACAACCTTTAGAGATTCCATAATGGAAATAGGAACATATTATGATGGATTTCGTGGTTGGCCTACCGATAACTCAAAAAGGCTACGACGCAGTATGGGTTATTGTTGACCGATTGACGAAATCCGCATACTTCCTTCTGATCAAAATCAGATTCAACTTAGATCAGTTGGCAAGGTTATATGTGAAAGAGATTGTTTCAAGGCATGGAGTTCCGGTGTTAATTATTTCAGATAGAGATCCGCGCTTTACATCGAACTTCTGGAAACATCTACAAGAATGCATGGGTACACAGTTATGAATGAGCACGGCATATCACCCTCAGACAGATGGACAGAGTGAAAGAACAATTCAGACATTAGAAGACATGTTAAGAGCTTGTATAATGGACTTTAAAGGAAATTGGGATGATCATCTACCGCTTGTAGAGTTCAACTACAACAACAGATTATCACGCTTAGTATTGGCATCTTGCTTTTATGAAGCGTTATACGGTAGGAAGTGAGAACTCCTTATCTTTGGGATGAATTTGGTGAAAGACAATTACTAGGCCCGAAATTGGTACAACAGACAGCAGAAATAGTCAAAGTGATCCGAACAAGATTGATAGCAGCTCAAGATAGACAGAAGAAATACGCCGATCCACACAGTAAAAATGTTGAGTTTGAATCAGGTAGTTATGTGTTCTTAAAGGTCTCTCCCTTGAAGGGAAAGATCAGGTTCGGAAAGAAAGGAAAATTAAGCCCAAGATTCATTGGACCCTTTGAGGTACTACGAAGGATCGGAGAGGTTGCGTATGAGGTAGCCTTACCTCCAGCTCTAGAGAATGTCCACAACGTTTTCCATGTCTCAGTTCTACGACCCTACAAACCCGATTACAAGCACGTGATTGAATATGAACCCCTACATTTTGAAAAAGACTTATCTTATGAAGAAATTCATGTTCAGATTGTCGACCGAAAAGAACAAGTTCTAAGAAATAAAGTAATACCTTCTGTTAAGGTAATTTGGAGGAACCACAACGCTGAAGAAGCTACGTGGAAACTCGAAGAGAATACGATGAAGAATTATCCTCATTTATTTACTTAAATTATTATAAGCGATTCTGGGGACAGAATCTTTTATAAGGGGGGAGAATGTAATGGGACAAATTGTTGAATCGTGACTCTGAGGATAGAATCCTTTTAAGGGGGGAAAGATGTGACAACCGAGATTTTGTAATATAATTTTAATATTTATTGGATTAAATAAATATATATATTTTTTTGATGAATTAATTATTAGATTAAATAATTAATTGATGAAGTTGTGGTAGATTAATTTAATTATATGTGTTATATTTATTAAATTAATGTGAAGAAATTTTATTATTTGAAGTATATAATTATGTGAGCTTATTGAATTAAAAGGAATATTTAATAAGCTTCTAATATTATTTTAATTCATTTAATAATTAATTAGAGATTTAATAATTTGACATAATTAATAAATGAGAAAATTAATTATATGACTATGTGAATTAATGAGAAATTATTATATGTTATTTAAAATAAATTAAATAAGAAATTTGATTTATTGTGCAATTGGGTGTGACATAATTTAAACTATAGTATAAGAGAATCATTAAATTAAATGGTTTTGAAACCTATTATTTCCATCCAAACGAGGCCCTAAGAGGAGTTAATAGCAGTTAACCCATGATGGGTAACTGACCTCCACAACGCGTCAGTTCCTTTATTATATACGTCTTCCTTCTTTATTCTCTAAGTCTGGAAATAAGTAAAACACTTTACAGAGAGAAATTTAGAAAATTGTTGAGGGAGATTGTTAGTGAATGATTGAAGAAGCACCTAAGAAAGTTTTCCTTACTAATCTACACTCTACGCTTTGGGTAATCTCTTCAACCCAATTTCTATTTCACGTTATTTAAGTTTTCATGAATATGGCTATCAAATTTTCTGTAAAATCTTTGTAGTTGGAAATTGTATTGTCTATGTGGATGTATATGTGATAAATGTTAGCATAACATGTTTTTACTATATATTATAGATTTCCATATCATCAGTTTCATAAAAATATGCAGTATGCTGTTACAGAGTATAGAATATGGCCATATGGGCCTTTTTCATAAATTTAATATGTCAAACATAAATTCTCTCGTAAATTTCAAACTCGTATATAATTATGTATGTTAAAACGAAGAAAACAAACTTCAAATGGACGAATTTGGTGTTATAACGAACCCATGATGTTAAATTGTATGTTTTATGTTCAAAACCTTTAAGAACATCAAGAACAATGAATTTACATGTTTGATTCTGTAATTAGGTGTTTTCATTCGTTAAAAAACACTCTATAAAGGTTGGGTAATGATTATGTATGAATTCTAGTATGTGGGTAAGTTTAATTTAATGAATCCAATGACCATGTAATGATAGTTTCGCATGATTCTGTGTTCTTCGTGAACTGGAATTTAAAAGCGGAGTTTTAGCCATGGCATTACCAACTCCATGCCTAAAACCCGCGCTACAGTAGCGCCTAAAGTCTCAAGTCATATACATGCGGCAACTAAATAATGCCAAAACAAACCTAACGGTGCCGCAGCACCACTTAGCAGATTGTCCAGAAATGAAATTTTTTTTAAATGTCCAGGTCTAGAAATGTGATAGTAACCAAATCTAAGGAACATAAAATTATGTTAGACGTATAACGAGACGTTAAGATATATTCTTAACATATTAATAACACAATTATGTGTGAATTGAATTATTGAACACATAGTTAGCTTATTGTTCATAAAGTGTAAATTGTGTCAATGAATGTAGTAATTTGACTAAGTATGGTCATAATCAAAGTTAGACAAAGAGAATAAACTTGTGATGACTAGTTACGTGATAATTGACTGTATTGTGAATGTAAATGGTATGTAGGATTAAATCAAGGAACGTGTATAAATTAACGTGTAATCTACGCATGAGGCAAGTTTCTTAACCCTACTCGTTACCATTATATGAGTTTATAAGTTTATCACTTCACATCGAGCAAATTCTCGTTATTATTGATCAAGTCCATTTTGTTATATTAAAGTATATTAACCTTTCATAGTATGATTCTGTTATACAATATTTATTCTATTATATATCTCTTGAGGTTGCTATTTGATTTAAATATCAGTTATTGTAGAACTTTGTTAGACTAGCGAACCATTAATGATTCGACTAGTCCATAGTTGATGAGCGTTCTAAATTTTAGAACCCTTGACGAATTATCCAAACCAAACTTCCTTTGGGGTGGACTCTAATTTCAAACTGAGATGAACAACCATGTATAGGGGATTACTTATGCGTTAGCGTTAAGATATTGTGCACAGTATGGTACTAAGGGTTGATCCCCCTAAGTACGAGAAGAAGAATCCATAGTCTTATGACTGTTAAAGGTTTCAAGTATAAACACTTGACAACCTAGGACATAGTTCAAGGTCTTATAACCCTCAGAAGTTCTTTTGTTTCTTGTTATTCATTCTTAATTCAAAAGCTGAGTTTTCCTATTTCAGAAGTCTTTGATTTATTCGCATGTTATTATTTCATTGTTATATTGTTATACTTGTGGGCAATTGTGCTCACTCTTGCGTAATAATAACATTGCAGTTAAGAACGAAAAATCTGACGAGCCTTCCACTAGTAAAGGCAAGCGCAAGGTTAACAAATGAAGAAGACTCGTTGTTATTATGTATTTATGTTCAGATTTGATGTTGTTTAAGACGTGTTATTTGTTTATGTTTTCGCATAGATGTTTAAGGTTAGAGTGACCTGATATTGTATTTTTATGCAGATAATGTAACCCCACAAGGGGAAGATTTATTTATTTATTTCTATCTATTGCATGGTTTGTATTTATTTATGGGTAGATAGATAGATGATATTTTTACAGTGAACACCAAATCCTGCGGAAATGGAAGTACCCGGATTTGGGGGTGTCACAGCATGTGTGTTGTCGTATTTTGCACAACAATTATAATAATAGTGATGTTGTAGTTATTTCTGTACCATGTATTTGGCGACTCAGAATGGGTGATATATACCTATTTTAGGGGCGTCACAGATTGGACCTATTTTGGGGGCGTTGCACCAAATACATCAGAATATACTCTCTCAAGTAACTTAGATTTTCATTTAGAGGAGCTACTAAAAGAAACACTATTCTGCTTACCAAACAAACAACAATCACAAGGGTTTAGTATAGTACCTTTACCAAAAGGAATGAGGGACCTCTATTCTAATATCTACAACCCTTTCTCACTCATGTGCCCAAGTCTTTTATGCCACAGATTCAGTGAAGTTTCATCTTCAATTGCATTCAACTCACTAGAACATACCTTCAAATGGGTTTTGTATAACGAGCAACAAGCAGTACCTCTAGCGACTACCATCGAACCCTTGGTAAGCTTCCGTTTTCCGTTGCTGAAGTGATTCTCATAGCCTTCCCTATCCAAGGCCATACTAGAAATCAAGTTGAGGCATAAATTTGGGACATGTCTAACATCCCTCAAAGTAATAGTGCAACCTACATCTCTTTGTATGCAAACATCACCAATTCCAACAATCTTGGACTTATCAGTGTTACCCTTTCTCACAAACCCAAAGTCTCCAGCTTTGTACGTCATGTAGAATTCTCTCTTGGGAGTAGCATGATACGAAGCACCTGTATCAATAACCCAATCAATCTTCTGATCAACAACATGTAAGCATTCTTCTTCCCCGAATGAAAGAAGCACAACATGTAGCTGCAGTATTCTTCTCCTCAACCCTCCCTTGCTCACCAATTTTCTGCTTGTCTAACCAGATCTTGAAATTTCTTTTGAAGTGACCCTCCTTGTTGCAATGAACACAACTGTATGTAACACCTTCTCTGGTCTTTGATTTGCTCCTATGATTTTTGGAATTTTTGCTTTTACTGCGATTCATGTTTCCTTTATGAGATCCTCTGAAGTTACTTCAACCCCTGTTCTCTGCCATAAGTGCTTGTGTCTCAAAATTCAAACCCTGCTCCTTTCGCCTTGTTTCCTCGTTGTGTATGTTGTCCTTGAATATCTGCATGGTTATCTTTCCTTCCGGAGCTGAATTGCTTAGTGACACAACCATGTTTCCCAATTGTTAGGCAATGAACTGAGAAGCAACAATGCTTGAATCTCGTCTTCAAGATTTAACTTCATGGGAGACAATTGGTTCACCAATCCCTGGAACTCGCTCATATGCTCGGATACACTGCTACCATCTTTATACTTGAGGTTCACGATCTTTTGAATCACAAATGTCTTATTCTGAGCATTCTTCTTCTCGTACATGGACTCTAATATAGTCCAATAAGCATCCGTTTCCTGCGAAACATGGTGGAACACACTCTGATCGTTCCACTGTCGGATGTGGCCGTTTGTCTTCCTGTTCATCTTTTTCCAATCAGCCTCAGTCTTGTCCGCTGGCTTTTTTCCCTTAAGCTCCAATGGATCATACAAGTCCTTGCAGTGAAGGATGTCTTCCATTCTAGGCTTCTAGATCGAAAAATTAGATGAGGTTAATTTAATCATGGCACCGCTTGATTCCTCCATTTAATTTATCAAAAAACAACTGCGAAAAGAACCTTGCTTTGATACCACTTTGTTGGAAAAAAACTCCTCCAATTATAAATGTCTTTGATAAATTAAATAAATCACGCCAAACAAATAATGTAATTCCACCAAATAAATTATAACCACAAAAAATAATAATATGAAATATAAACCAACCACAAGACACCGAATCTTACGTGAAAAACCCTCTAAAACTAAGAGGTAAAAACCACGGGCCAAACTCCAAAAAATTCCACTATAATAAACTCTGAATACAAAGTCTTTCCAAGTTTTATAACTAAAAACTTGAAATATTAAGAAATTGAGAGAATACAAGAATACCTCAATTTGAGTGAAAACTCTAATTATCTCACCACTAAAAACCTTCAAATTAATTAAAGTCTTCAAGCAATTAATTGATTCGAAAAGATGATGACAAATCGTGAATAATCCTTCACGAAACCCTCTCAATTTACTAGTATGCACCCACTGTTTTTCCCGTGTAGTAAACTCAAAACAGAGCACTCAAATTTTTCATATATATCGAATCATGTCTTACAGAGCCCATATATATATATACTCCATGATGTCATCCAAGTTGATTTGGGATTGGAAAAGCACTCTTTAAAGCCTTCCAATATAATACTCCTTGAATCTTAATTCATGTTGGTTTGGAATTCACGCCATCCCAAATCCTTTTCCATATAAGATATATATATATATATATATATATATATATTCCCTTGATTCCTGCTTACTTACCAAACAATTTGCTCCTCATTGGATTCGACCAAAAAACCAATACTCGCTTGTTGACCAAATCAAAGTCCAACTCCAAGTACAACTCAGTTTAGTGAAAAAATAATTAATCTAAATTAAAATACTCCTAATTTAAATAGGATAGTCTCATGGGTTTGGACCCCACAAACCCAACACTCTTAATATAAATATGTGAACTCTTAAAAGGCATTAAGAGCCAAACTGTTAAGATGTATTAAGACGCAATCAAACTTAATATATTTTATGCATTAACAATAAATTAGGGACATTATTCTAGAAAGTGAGTATTTATGTGCATCAGAGAACTTACAAATACCTTTGTTTTTAGGATTAATTACATATTCTAATACATTTTTAGAAATAATTACAATAATGGTGCATAGATAAAATAATTACAAAAGTAATACATTTTTTCATATTTATTTACAAATTTAATATAATTGAGTATCCTTTAATCGTGGCCCACGATTATCTTCCTTATCTCTTCCCGTTAATTATTATCACCCTTATCTTTGTTTCTCTCTTTTTTCCGCATATAATTCACGACATCCTCTTCGCTTCTCTCTCTGTCCTCTTCCTTTTATACTTCAACCCCATCTGCACATCTTTCGAGTCTCTCGCTTCTCCCGTGGCCATGCGATTTATTCTTAGGATTCACAACCAGTTTGCATAGTCTAATAGTCCTTTATTTTTTTGATTGCTTTTTAATTTACTTTTACTGCACTTGTTGATTCACAGGTTGTTCAAGTTAGTGAGAAGAAGGCTTTGGATCAGAAAGCATACATGTTGTTCTATTATCGAGATAATAGAAATTTTGCTTCAAACAAGCCTCTTGATGTTGCTCAGAAAGAGATCATGGTGACAAATGTCATGGGAAGAAATAAACCTTATTTAAATTTCAATCAAAAATTAAAAGGAACCACTGAAAGTGGTCGAATTGATGCAAGTAAATGATAAAATGTCTGCTACTACAGTTGCTCAGAGAAATTCAATAAATGCAGGTGCATCCTTGGAGACCCTAACCAATGATGTCCCTAATCAGACTCTTAGTAGCTTTAAGAAAGCAGAATGCTCAGCACCTATCAAGAACACTCCCTTGGAACTTTCTTCAAGAATACAACTGGTAAAGGATTCTGTGAAGGGATCTTCCGTTATAAGAATACCAAACCGTCATACCATGGTAACCAATCCACCTCAACACCTTCAGTTGGTAACCAAACATTCACACCAAGGTAACCAAACCTTCATACCAAGGTAACAAAACCTTCGTACCAAGGTAACCAATCCACATCCACACCTGCAGTTTTTTCATAGTGCAGTGGGTAGCCAAACATTCATACCAAGGTAACCAATTCAGTGTTATTAGGTTACCAATTTATTTTTAATGTGATGCAGTTAATAACCAAACCTTCATGCAGTGGGTAGCCAAACCTTCATACCAAGGTAACTAATTCAGTTTTATTAAGTTACCAATTTATTTTGAATATGATGCAGTTGGTAGCCAAACCTTCATGCAGTTGGTTGCCAAACTTTCAAACCAATGTAACCAATTTATACTGCAAGTGTGGAGGTAGAGTGGTTACCTTGGTACGAAGATTTGGTTATCAACATTACATTACACATCACTCTCTTATCTCTCTATTTCCTATGCAGTGTTCTTATTTTTCTTTGGACATGAAATTGGAATTGGAATTTTCGGACATGAAGAAATTGGAATTTCGCGGCGGAGTAGCGGAGGAGATGACTACTGTGAGGGAGATGAAGATTTGAATTTAAAATATTATCATGAATTTGAATTTGTTTTTGTTGTTAGATTTCAGATATTTGAATTTGAATTATTAGTTATGGCAGTTATTTCTCCTTGATTTTAGGTTTCCTTATTAATGTGAATTACGTTATTTTTGTAATTATTGTGTATGTATTATTTTTGTAAATACTTTTTAATTGTTGTATATTAGTGTTAAGGACCCTTATTTTTATTCTGTATATATATAGAGGAAGAAAGACTTGACGGCGTTTGGGTCCTATGTATTGGGTCCAAGTGTGATTACTCTTATATTCTGTAAATATTACAACTGATATGTATTACTCTCTGTTTTAAAATTGGAGAACCATTTTGATTTTTCAAGTCTTTTGTGTAAAATCTTAAAATTCAAAAATTAATAAGAATTTATTTAGTTTTAATGTAACAAAAAAAAACTTATATACGGGCTAAAAGGTATGAATATTAATTATTATATTTGTTGATTTTAAAATTTAAATAAATCTATATTTTTTTGAATTATAAAAGATTTTAAGTCAAATTAAAATATATTTTTTAATTTTAAAATGGAAGAAGTACTAATTTGTTGCTTTTCATGGTGGCTTGAGAAAGAGAAAGGTGGTGAGAGTGGTGGGTTTCGGAGAAAAGAATATGTAATTATGGGGTTTAATTTTAGGGTTCTTTACAGAAATATACAACAATTAGAAAGTAATTACACTATTAGTGCATGCATAAAATAATTACAAAAAGAGTAACATCCACAAAATAATTACAAAAAGAGTAACAAATTCAAACCATTCAATTTCACATTAATAAAGAAATCTAAAATTAAGGAGAAATAATCGCCATAATTAATAATTCAAATTTAAACCATTCAATTTCACATTAATAAGAAAACCTAAAATCAAGGAGAAATAACCACCATAATTAATAATTCAAATCAAATTTTTGGGATCTAACAATAAAAACAAATCTATAATTCAAATCAAAAAGAGGGGAAAACAAAAAATATTTTCTTCATCCTAAGCTTCATCTCCCTCAACGCTCATTCTCTTCATCACCGCCTCCTCTCTCTTCCCCTTCATCATCCTCTTCCGCCGCGAATCTCCAGAAGTCCTTGGTTGCGTCGCCGCTACATCGCCCTCTCCTCCCCTTCATCCTCCTCCTCCGCCGTAAATCTCCGGAAGTACCTGAGTTATTGTTCTAAATTTTTTTTTGACGGTTTGGTTACCCACAAAAATTAAAATGGTTACCTTTGTATGAAGGTTTGGCTACCAACTGCATCACATTCAAAATAATTTTGTAACCTAATAAAACTGAATTGGTTACCTTGGTCTGAAGGTTTGGCAACCAACTACATGAAGGTTTGACTACCAACTGCATCACATTCAAAATAAAATTGGTAACCTAATAAAACTGAATAGGTTACCATGGTATGAAAGTTTGGCTACCAACTGCATCACATTCAAAATAAATTGGTAACCTAATAAAATTGAATAAGTTACCTTGGTATGGAGATTTTGCTACCAACTGCACTATGGAGAAAAAAATCAAGTAATACTTGGAAACAATTCTTAAATTAATTGGTAACGGAAGTGGTCATAACAGAGGTGGTGGAGGCGGAGGAGGCCATAATGAAGGCGGCAAAGGAGGAGATGAAGGTGGCAGAGGAGGAGGTGGAGGTGGTGGCGAGAGGGGAGTAGATGGCGAAGGGGAAACGAATCGAGAGGGGAGGAAATGGCGGTGGAAACGGAGGATGGGGAGATGGAGGTGGCGGCGGAAGGGGAAGCGGATCGAGAGGGGAGGAGATGACGAAGGGGAAGTGAATCGAGAGGGGAGAAGATGGCGGAGGAGGAGGAGGGGAGAAGATGACGGTGATGGAAAGCAAAAGCAGGTAGTAATAATTAAAGGAAGAATAAATTTACTAATTATGTAAATCATATAACTAAATTAAAGGAAGAATAAGTTCACTAATTATGTAAATAAAGCTTTAAATTTATTAATTGTGTAAATATTTTATAAGTGCACTATTGTTGTAATAATTTTTAAAAATGTAATAGAAAATGTAATTGTTCCTAAAGGAAGACGAATAAAGAGAGAGTAAGTGGATATTTGTATGTGGGACATCCGGACATTTTTAAGTGGGTATCATAAAATTTTGAGTAAATGAATTATTGTTTAAAATTATTAATATATATATATGTGACGCCCCCAAAATAGGTATACATCACCTATTCTAAGTCGCCAAATACATAGTACAAAATACAAATACAATCTTAAATATACAACATGAGATGTCAGTTTTAATACAAATATTGTCTTTTAGACAGTATTCAAACTCAAAATAAGCCCTCAATATATTTATTAACACTCTATTTCATAGAATAGTGAGGACTACTAATGCTATCATCTGGATCGTCACTCCGTTCCCCGACTAGTCCCTGCTACGTTCTCATTTCCTGAAGAGAACAATGAAAGCAAAAGGGTGAGCTCAACTAGCCCAGTAAGAAATATTATGACTAAGATAATACAGAATAAATTATCATTACCCTTTAACAATTGTTAAACCGATACAATATAACAAACATCAAGTTTAAGCTAGAAAATGAACAAGAAATCCATTAAAAAAGAGTCAAGTAGAGAATAAAATCTACTATCTTCTATGATTTAAAGGTTTTTCATCACTTTTATCTTTGGGACTCGACTTAATATATAATCCACATCATCCCTCAGATTATGGCCAAGGATATTCATTAGTATCACAACCACAAATTATCCATGCACTACGGGCCAAGGATATTCGTGTATTCATCAATGGTCATGATCATGCCAACAAGCTGTCTATCAATGCACTACGGCCAATGAGGACTTTTACCATATCATTTGTAACATTACGGCCATGATTATACCGAATAATTCTCGGTCATAATCATACCAAGTCCATCTATGTACTCTGAGCCACGAGATGACTTTCAACATAATATAAACATGAGGATGATGACAATGATATAAGAATTCAATAAAACAAGTTCAAGAATTAATTTATCCAGAACCAATAACGCCCAAATTGTCAACATGATCTTTGCTTTGTGGGGTAAAACTCAAGAATGCTCAAAAGAATATTTCCATGAAAAGATACTAGATGAAGCGCAAATATCAAGGATATTCCACTAATTTCATGGAGTATAAAAGCCAAAACTTTAACCAACTGAGTATAATAAAGAATGGAATAACAAAAGAAATCACCGGGCATGTGATAGACCGCATGATGAGTTATTCCAGCGAGAATAATAAATAACGGAACCAGTCATGCGTAAACACACGCATGGGATATTCCAATAGAATAATAAATAACGGAATTCAGTCATGCGTAAACGCATAGACAAGATGTTCCAAATGAATAATAAAGAATGGAATAATGGAAGAATTTCACCATGTATGCGGTGCTTTGCATAGACAAAGTTATTCCAACATAATAATAAAGAATGGAATAATGAAGAATTTCACCAAGTATAGGGTAGTCCGCGTATCTGAGTTATTCCAACAGAATAATAAAGAATGGAATAATGAAGTTCTCTTCATGAATACGAAAGAAATAATACCCTTACCTTAGAAAAGCTCGAATCTTTGGAGTAGTGAAGTAGCAGAATACTTTTCTTCTTTCTCTCTATAGTTTCTCTCTCTAGAGTTTCAGTGAATTCGTAAGAAATAATGAAGGAATAAGCTTCTATTTATAGAAGAATTGAAAGTAGCTCTTGGTCTTAACGAAGGGTCAAAATGACTCTTGGTAATATTGAAGAGACAACTATTATTTGCGAAGGGGAAATTAACTCTTGGAACATCGAAGAGACAAGTAACTCGTGGAAAACCGAAGGGACAAG
Source organism: Panax ginseng (assembly GCA_020205605.1). Lineage (NCBI taxonomy): Eukaryota > Viridiplantae > Streptophyta > Magnoliopsida > Apiales > Araliaceae > Panax > Panax ginseng. Next base: position 41,326,419 of record CM035131.1, read on the forward strand.
TAACTCTTGGAAAATCGAAAGGACAAGTTACTATTAAAACTTTAAACCAACGATCCATATTGATTTACTATTCTAATTTCAACCAACTGTCTGAAAAATTATCACATCTTCTCATGGAATAATATTGTACTCAAAAATGATTTGAACCGAAAAGAAATATATTTTTCAGGTGAATAGTACTTCGGGAATAGTACCCCGACACGAAAAGTGTCCCAAATACCCGAGTGAACAATACTAGAGTGAATAGTAAATGGGTGAATAGTAACCCGTGAATAGTACTCTGACACAAAAAGTGCCCCGAATACCCGAGTGTCAATATAACCTCCAGACATCAATTATTATCGAAATAAATATCGATTTCTACTAACACTAATAATTCTCACACAATGGAACTATCAATTTCATCTTTAATTAACACGAACTTATTCATCATTAATATTATAATTCATAATATTTAACAACAGGTCGTTCCCAGGAAAGAGGGGGCTTTCCGATAAGGATTTCTCCTTATTGACGCGCAATTAGATGACCAAACCTCTCTTTGACAGAACTTCTAGACATTGTAAATATTGCAATTTAATAATCTGAATAACTGTGTTGTCTCAATTATTGATTTAATAATATATCATATTATGCAGATGATACTGTGACAATAATTGAATCAATAATATGAGAGATATGATGCAGCAATTACTGTAGCAATAATTGAGTATAACTGAGTGACTTCTCACGTAAACATCAATAATCAATACCGTGTGCTACTATGCAACCACGTGTATTACTGTACTTTAACTACCGGGTAATTCAACAGTTTTAACGATAACACCTCCGTCGTTATTTTTATAAAATATTTTTGTTGTTTTCTCAATCCGACAATAATTCCGTTGCGGGGTCCACCAATGATCAGGTTGTCTTAGTTTACGAATATTCCCTGCTAAAACGAATATTCCCTGACCAATCAAATATTATATAACAACTTGCGTACTTTGCAAAATTTATAAATATTACCCACAACTATAACATTATACCAAATTCATTCCATAATATTCAAAAATGATATTCATAGAAAAATCATCTTTATTCATAAAAGTTGGGGTCTTACAACCTCCCCTTCGTATGAAATTTTGCCCTCGAAATTAGGGTACGTACCTGGTATGTCGAAGAGGTAAGGATACCTTGATTTCATTTCAGATTCTAACTCCCAGGTCATTTCCTTAACATCGTGGTTTCTCCACAAAACTTTGACTTGAGGTATAACCTTGGAGCGTAGAATATGCTCCTTCTTATCCAAGATTTTAACAGGAACCTCTTCATACGTTAAATCTTTCGCTATTTCGTCCGGTTCTAACTCAATAATGTGGTTCAGGTCTTCCACATATTTACGTAACATGGATATGTGAAAAACGATATGAACACGAGACATATTTGGTGGTAAAACGAGTCTATAGGCCACAGTTCCTACTCGATCGAGGATTAAAAATGGGCCAATGAATCGAGGATTGAGCTTTTCTCTCTTTCCAAATCTCATAACTCCTTTCCATGGAGCAACATGTAACAACACATGAACTCCAATATCAAATTCCACATCCTTTCGATGAAGATCAGCATAACTCTTTTATCGATCTTGTGAGATTTTTATACGTTGTCGGATTGTTTGAATCTTTTCCGTAGTCATACGTATTTCAACTCCCGGTCCCAACAACGTTCTAAGGCCACCCACCTCATCCCAACATCTTTGGAGAATGACACTTTCTTCCATACAACGCCTCAAATGGAGCCATGCCAATACTTGATTGATAACTGTTGTTGTAGGAAAACTCCACTAATGGTAAGAACTTATCCCAACTTCCCTTGAAGTCAAGGACACAGAGTCTTAATAAATCTTCCAGAGTTTGAATAGTCATCTCTGATTGTCCGTCCATCTGAGGATGATATGCCGAACTAAATCATAAATCCGTGCCCATAGCTTTATGCAAACTAACCCAAAATCGTGAAGTGAATCTTGGGTCTCAATCAAAAACTATGGATACTCGCATACCATGCAGTCTTATAATCTCGTTTATGTACATACGAGCAAGACGTTCAAGTGTATAAGTTTCTCGTATTTGTAAGAAATGAGCAGACTTGGTCAATCTATCAACAATAACCCAAATTGCATCTATGCCTTGAGAAACCTTGGGAAGACCAGTAACAAAATCCATGGTAATGTGCTCCCACTTCTATTCTGGAATTTCAAGTGGTTGCAATGGACCTTTTGGTACTTCATGCTCCGATGTTGGTCGATTTCGCAATCGATAAACACACGCAAGTATACGCGGTCAACAAGTAATATAATGATAAGAGAGTAGTCGAGGACAAAGACCTTAAAAGAAAACAAGTACTAAAGCAAAGGCGTTACTAATCTTATCTAAACTAGTAAAAACAAGTGGTTGGTTAAGCTATTTCAATAAGACTATAAAATTAAGAGAAGTAGTTGCGCTAGGAAGTCAAGATAGGATCACAACTCCCCTAATGCGTCGCCTAATCTTCTAACTCTCCAAATTACAAACGAATCAAGGAATGGTTAACCGAGAACATCAATTATGCAAAAGCTTCTATCGAAGGCCAATTGCACATCCCTAACCAGCTAGAACACAATATGTCTATTGGTGACACTAACTAGGTCAAGGTCATTAAGCTAAGTCTCAAGGCCACACAAGGCAAATAGGGATCTGTCTATCCTATTAGCATATTATGCACACATTTCAATGTCATGGTCATAACAGGTGTTGTTGTATTTAAAGATAGAAAGTAACATCCATTTATCAATTTCCATCACTATCAATACCAATTTCTTTATCAAGCAATCAGACATTAAATACAAAATACAACAACCCATTCCGCAATGATTCATTATATAAAATAAGAGAGAAAGTTGATTAAGCTAATCAAAATGTTACATTGCAATCCTAAAAATGGAGTTAGTTCATAACAATGGTACTAACACGCATTTTCAATACATTACACATTATCAGACAAATACAAATAAATGGGAGATTTGGATTAAGAAAACCCCTGTTTTGAAGTGTTCTTCCTCCAAATCTTCTCTTCACGTGCAGATGCTCTCCAAATGTATTGGATGCAATAACTCTTCTTCTGTTGCACAGCTTCTTTCTCTTCTAGAAAGTAAATGACAGAATTAAAATCCTAGTCTAAACTATATGTTCTCTCTCTCTCTGAATATCTCTGATATTCGTCGGTCCTTAAATGCAGGCGGCTCTCTATCTATATATAGTCGCCCCTCTTTCTTCTAGGTCATTAAAGACTCTTTCTTTGCGTGGGCACTTGGGAGGCGTGCATTGCATGCATGAGACTAAGCTTATAAGTGGTGCTAGGATGCCGAATTGATGGCTTTGGGCGTGAAGTATTTCTACGGTGCGCATGACACACTGTCTTTGGTTGAAGTATTGTGGCGCCTGAGGCGCGACACTGCAGCGTTAGGTATGAAATATTGTGGCACCAGGGCGCGACACAAGACACTAGGGCATGACTTTCCAGTAGCTTTGAGCTATATCCAGCGCTGCGGTACGGATGTTTGCACTAACATTGACGCTTGGGCGCCACTTCTGAGAGAGAGTCAAGTAATGGTTGGGCTTAGAAAAGTAGTATATACCGAGCGCCACTTTCCAAAGAATAATGCTCAAGAAAGCTAAAAACATCTGCAAAGCCAGCCTGAAGAGAACTAAACGGAAAAACAATAAAATAACTATACAAGCATCCAAAAGATTGAAAATAGGCAACAACTTAAGTAACAAAAGGAGCAATTTCGTGGGTATGAAACCCACTCATCAAATACCCCCAAACTTAAGTCCTCAAGCAAACTAACAGACAACCAAACCCTATTATACACGATACGATTGAACACTGAAACTAAGAACTAAAATTATGGCCCCTAAACGAAATCACAACATCCTCTAAGAGCAGGGCAAAAACACATGCGAATGAAGGCATAATGCTTACAACAAAACAAGAGACTGTAATTGATCCACCCAGTGTGTGTGTAAGACCACATATCTAAACTAGCCATAACCCAAATTAATATCATACAGTCGACCGTGATAAACAATCGGAAACCATGCAACTCACATACATAACAAGCTAAGACAAGACGCAAAAACATAAAAGGCTCGAAAGTTCTAGAATAGCGAAGTAAAATCTGACTTAGACAGAACATGATTACTTTTAGGCAAAATAGAGCACTCATTAGCAAGCTTTTGATCAATGACTCCCAAGCCAGAATACTTTAGGGCACTAGGTGTAAAACACCCCTCTGAATCTAATAATTCAAGCACAAAGGCCACGTAAACATTATAAGTCCAAAATAGATTTTACGAGCCTGCGTTTATGGGCGAGTGCGTTTCCACGCTCCATCTCAACCCACCGTAGGACTGATATTTTTTTATTTTTTTTTAGAACTAAGGAGCCAAAAATGCTAAAGCATCTAAGTCATCAAAAACTTGAAATTAACAGAGTATATAATAGTGCAAAAAAATTTCAACATGGTAAACGACAATCACAAACTGGAAAACTACTAGAGAGATAATAGGTCAGTGCTCGCTAAACGGATGGATCCAAGACAGTCTCGATTTATATAAAACGCAAACCCCAAATTCACATAACTTTTTCCACTGGCCCAGGAAAATGATATACTAACAAGACAACCCGACAGAGGCCACAAACAAAACTTAACGCTAACTACCCTAGCCCAATATATAGACAATTACAGAGTGGAGGCTAGGGTTAATCAAAATATAATATGCAAAAGCTATAGACTATAGAGTGCCCTTTTCATCATAGGGAAAATCCATAACATATGGCATCAAGTATACCAATATATCCGTGAAAAACATAAAAAAATAGGCTTAAGGCAAGACAATATCTGACTTAGTCAACATATTCCCAATAAAAGATATAAACCAAAAGCATACATTTAACTGTAACTAAAAATACTATTAAGAGAAAACATGCATCCGTCAACCAAAAGCTTATCACAATACTAAGAACAATAGATAAATATTAAAAATTAAACCATAATGATAAGTCTGGGGCTTATCAAGCCCAAATCCTACTACAAACATAAATAACCACAATTCATATATATAATTAAATAAAAGGAAGTCTCCCCCAAACTTGAACTGGAGCTTGTGTCCTCACTGGCCTTTACTACAACATCAAATATTAGCAGTATCCCCACCGTCATCACCATCAAGACCAAAGTCTTCATCAGCACCGAACAATTCTAGATCATCATTATCCTCCCCATCATCGTCCTCCACGTTGACTGGCTCATTCACGCGGGCCTCTTCAGTTAGCGGCGGAAATTATGACAAATAAGGAGCATAAATAGGAGGCACCAGGAATGGGAATGACATGAAGTCCGCGTCGTCGCCACCCTAAGCAGCATGAATATTGGCTAGTGTGTCCGCGAATTCCGCATGGTAGTAGTGGAACTGGTTCTGCCACTGGGCAACCGTGTCAACCTTGCAGTGCAAAAAATTCAGGTTATTTATAATTTGCGCAAGGGCCCCAGAATTGATGGCTTCAACGGAAGGGGGAACGGGTGCTTGGGTGGAGGTTCCTACCTCAGTTGATGGCTGGGGATCATTAGATGGCGGCGGCTGAGGCGCGGGCAAAAAGCCTTCTCCTCGGGGGTGTGATGGGGCAGCATCCCAGACAGCATAACGACTTATAAGTTGATGATCAATGACGGACATTGGCAGCAGGGTGACATCCTCTGTCTCCCACTGAACACCCGCCCTTTTGTAGAGACGGGTAATAAGAGATGGGTGCAGGAGGCTAGACATAACTTTACTTTTGATAGCCTTCTTAATGGATTCATTTATCAAAGCCCCCACATCAATCTTCAACCCCAACACAATGGCATAAAGAAGTGTTTCCCTCTCCTGAGTGACATCACTAACATGATGTGTAGGCTGAATATTAGCGCAGATAAAGGTATACTACGCCTTACCATAATGACTAAGCGCATGTGAGGGAAATGATGTACGCTCACCAGTGTATTCATTCATTTTCTATATTATCCCGGGCTTACAAAGCTTGTTAATAATGTCATCTGATTTGTAGCTTCGAATCCCATTCTCCCTGTAGTCGTGCTTGTCAAAATTCGGAGTCCCATACACTTCATTGATGGCCTTGACATCGAATGGGATTAACTTTCCCCTCACAGGCGCTGCCGGCGGACCATTCGGGATGGCATTAGCATAAAATTCCTTTACCACCGCTACCACAGCGGACTCTGGAGGTTTGGTGAAGTGTACCCACTTCATGGCACCTATCATGGCATGCATCTGACCATCCAATTTGTCATCAGGTCGAAGGCCTCGCTCAGGCACAAGACTTTGTAACTTGAAATTTTGGGAGTAACGCTTGTAAGCCTCCTCGGATGGAAACTTAACAGGGTCCCAAGGAGTAATTTGTCTACGGGAAGAGGATGGAGGAGGGGGCCAATGTTAGTCCTAGGGCTCTTGGAAGCCACAGCTGATATGCAAAAAGATAAACGGAAGGTTTGTAGAATTTTTCCCTGAAGTATTGTACCTTTTTGTTTAGCTGGGTTTGGCTTTTAAAGAGGGGGAAATAGCAACGGGCAGCAGATGGTTGGATGCCCTAACGGCTGGAAACTATCGATGGTTGATGAACTGAAAGATTTGAACGGTTAGCAAGTGAAGGAACGCAACCGTTGATTCGGTAAAACCCCGGGAGAAGAATCGGTGTTGATGGCACAAAAGCAATTGAACTGATATAAGAGAGAACAGTATGATTTAAAAGTAGATCTCGCTAGTGGCGCTGGGGCGCCAAGGATGGCGTCAGTCGCGTGATTTGAAACCCTCTTGGCAATTTGCGGTGCTAAGCATGGCGTTAAGGCACGAATTAATGATGTGGTGAAAAATACATAGCGCTACGACGCGGATAATAACTTAAGGGTTGGCGCCAGGGCGCGAGTTAGCAGTGTGGTTGGGCAATGGATGGCGCTGGGGTACCAAGGATGGTGCCGGGGCGTGGTAGCGATATATGGGCACGAAAGCGCAAAGACATAAATATGATGAAAATGGCGCGACCTCTAAATTCTGCACAAGCCAAGCTTACATATCAGCAAACCATATAAGTAAACCAGACAAGAAACACATTATTGACAAGCTCAACTAGGGGATGACCTAAACTAAAAACATAAATTATATAGACCATAAGCACTATACAGAACTCAAACAATAACTAGATAAACAAAATGAGACTTAAAAGATTAAGATAAAACAATTGGTTTGATACTGGGATGGGGATGCCTCCCATCAAGCACTTGATTTTAAGTCGTCGGCTTGAATATCATCCCGTCTTACACCGGGTCTTCGAGTGTAATGGAGGTATTCTGTCGGTCGACCTCGCCGCCCCAGTAGTGTTTTAACCTCTGCCCATTGACCTTGAAGTTTGTGTTAGAATTCGGGTCCTCAACCTCTATTGCCCCGTATGGATAAACCTTGGCAACTGTGAATGGGCCCGACCATCGGAACTTAAGTTTCCCAGGAAATAACTTTAGCCGGGAATTGAAAAGAAGAACCTTCTGGCTCGGTTCAAAGTGCCTCTCCAGAATTTTCTTGTCATGCCACCTCTTGGTCTTCTCCTTGTACAACTTAGCATTTTCATACACTTGCAGACGAAACTTGTCTGATTCATTTAGTTGCAATAGTCGCTTTTCGTCGGCTGCCTCAAGATCAAAGTTGAGCTTCTGAATAGCCCAGTAAGCGTTATGCTCTAATTCAACTGGGAGATGACATGCCTTACCATAGACGAGCCTATACGGAAACATTCCGATAGGCATTTTATTAGTCGTGCGGTAGGCCCACAAAGCATCATCGAGCTTCTTAGACCAGTCCTTGCGGTTTGGGTTCACAATCTTTTCCAATATTCGTTTCACCTCTCGATTTGAAATTTCAGCTTGACCGCTGGTTTGTGGGTGGTAGGAAATGGCGATCTTATGAGTTACCCCATACTTGGCTAGAAGGGATTCAAAGTATTTGTTACAAAAGTGCGACCCTTCATTGCTGATGATAGCCCGAGGTGTGCCAAAATGGGTGAAAATATTCTTCTTAAGGAACTGAAGCACCACCTTAGCATCATTTGTCGGCAAGGCAACTGCTTCCACCCACTTTGAGACATAATTCACTACCAGAAGGATGTAGAGATTGTTGAAAGAGGACAGGAATGGTCCCATGAAGTCGATGCCCCATACATCAAATAACTCCACTTCCAGGATATTCTGCAGTGGTAACACATGACGTCTTGATATAGTGCCCATTGGCTGCATATGTGTCGAGGCATCATCATATGCGAGTATCCTTGAATAAAATGGGCCAATAAAATCCCGACTGAAGCACCTTAGCTGCAGTTCGTTGGCCTCCAAAATGACCTCCATAGTTTGACGAGTGGCAATGATGGAGCACACCTTCAATTTCTTCTTCCGACAAACATCTTCGCAGAATCTGATCCGAACATTGATTGAACAGGAAGGGCTCATCCCACAGATATTGCTTGGCTTCCTTTAGGAATTTCTTCCTTTGTTGATAGCTCAGGTTTTGGGGAAGCACTTGGCAAGCGACGTAATTGGAGAAGTCTGCGTACCACGGAACTTTTCCATTGACAACAAAAAGTTGCTCGTCCGGGAAAAAGTCATTTATGGCTTTGTCGGCGTCGCCCGACGGTGTGGTGTTTTCCAATCTAGATAAGTGGTCGACAACCTAATTTTTTGTCCCCTTCTTGTCTCGGATTTCTAAATTAAACTCTTGGAGAAACAGAACCCACCGTATCAACCTCGGCTTAGCATCCTTCTTTTCTATCAAATACTTGATCGTCGAGTGATCGGTGTATACGATCACCTTCATTCCAATGAGGTAGGAACGGAACTTATCAAAAGCATATACCATGGCCAGCAGCTGAGCATCTGTTAATGTCTTGCTGGAATAGTAAATGGTATGGAAGACCTTCTCCCTTCTTTGGCCCAACACTGCCCCTATTGCAAAGTCACTGGCCTCGCACATTAGCTCAAAAGGGTAGGCCCAGTCTGGAGCTACCACAATAGGCGCCGAGACAAGCCTTTTCTTTAATAACTCAAAGGCGCTCAGGTAGGCAGTATCGAACTGGAAAGGCATGTCCTTTTCCAGAAGCGTGCACAACGGTTTGGTGATCCGTAAAAAGTCCTGAATAAACCTTCTGTAGAACCCGACGTGACCGAGCAAACTCCTTACCCCTTTCACTGAGGTGGGTGGTGGAAGGTTATTGATTACATCTATCTTTGCCTTATCAACCTCAATTCTGCCTACAGAAACTCGATGGCCCAAAATAATGCCCTCTTTGACCATGAAGTGACACTTCTCCCAATTCAGCACCAGGTTGGTTTCGACGCATCGATAGAGAACGACAGTCAGATTTGTCAAGAAATTATCAAACGAGCTCCCAAATACTGAGAAGTCGTCCATGAAGACCTCCAAGGTCTTTTCAACCATGTTAGAGAAGATTGACATCATACACCATTGAAATGTTGTGGGAGCATTACATAGCCCGAAAGACATTTTCCGGAAGGCAAAGATCCCATATGGACATGTGAATGTCGTCTTCTCCTGATCTTCAGAAGCAATAGAAATCTGATTGTACCCCGAGTATCCATCAAGCAGATAGTAATATTCATGCCCAGCCAACCGATCAAGCATTTTATCAATGAATGGAAGGGAAAAGTGATCCTTACAGGTTGATTTGTTAAGTTTCCTGTAATCCATGCACACTCTCCACCCGGTCACCGTCTTGGTGGGAATCAGTTCGTTGTTCTCATTGGACACAACTATCATCCCGCCTTTCTTGGGCACACACTGTATTGGACTAACCCAAGGACTATCCAAGATGGGGTAGATAATGCCCGCATCTAACAATTTAATTATCTCCTTACGGACGACCTCCTTCATAATTGGGTTTAACCTCCTTTGATGCTCAATAAATGGTTTCGACCCCTCCTCCAGTAATATCTTATGCATGTATAGAGTCGGGCTGATCCCTTTTATATCGGCAATAGACCACCCCAGGGGCTTTTTGTATTTCTTGAGCACAAGGAGCAACTTTTCTTCTTGACACTTAGTTAGAGAAGCAGAAATTATCACAAGTAAAGTAGATGAATTCCCTAAATAAGCATACCTCAGGTGGTTAGGCAACGGTTTAAGCTCCAGGACAGGAGGCTCGATGATCGATGGCTGAGCCTTGGAAGTAGATGCCTCATTATCATTCAGAGACTCGAATTGTCGGTGGAATTTCTTCGATCTTTGAGGTTCATCGAGCCACATGGCACATTCCACATATGTGGGCTCTTTCGTAGTACTAGCCCCAATTAATGTAGCCTCCAAAGGGTCTTGAATACAAGTTTCTGAGAATACCCCCTTCACTGAATTATCAATTGTATTAATCTGGAAGCAATCCTCAGGGTTATTAGGATACTTCATTGATCGGAAGACATTAAACGTCACTTCCTGATCCTATACTCTCATTGTTAACTCCCCTTTTTGGACATTGATCAGGGTCCTCCCAGTTGCCAAGAATGGCCTTCCCAATATTATCGGGACCTCCCTGTCCTCTTCAAAATCTAGGACTATGAAATCTTCCAAAAATATGAACTTGTCCACCTTCACAAACACATCCTCTATAATTCCCTTCGAGTACGTCAAAGACTTGTCAGCCAATTACAATGTGACGCTAGTAGGTTTGGCTTCATTAAGGCCTAACTTATTATATATAGAGAGGGGCATCAAGTTGATGCTGGCCCCTAGATCACACAGAGCCTTTCCAATAAACTGGTCCCCAATGGTGAACGAGATTGTAAAGCTTCCAAGATCTTTTAGCTTCGATGGAAGCTTGTTTTGAAGGATGGCACTACCCTCTTCTGTCAGAGCCACCGTCTCATAGTCTCCAATTTTGCGCTTCTTGGACAGAATGTCCTTCATGAACTTGACGTAACTAGGCATTCCTTCCAATGCCTCAGCAAATGGAATATTTATGTGCAGTCTTTTGAACACCTCCAAGAATTTGGAAAACTGCTTATCCAGCTTCTATTTCTGCAACCGCTAGGGGAAAGGCAACTAAGGGAGAGGTTGACTGACCATAGTCGTTGGAAGAGATGGTGTTGGAGGTCTGTCTTGACCACTTTCTCCACCCCCACGCGTCTCAACATTCTCCTTCGTTGGAGGTTCCTCTTCAGTTACTACTTCATCTTCCACTGGATCACTCTCTCCACTTTGTTCCTTAGTGGTTCTCCCACTTCTAAGGGTCACTGCTTTACACTGTTCCTTGCCTTCCCGTTTTAGGTTGACATCAGTGTCATTAGGCAATGTGCCTTGTGGACGACTGTTTAACGTAGTAGCCAGTTGTCCCATCTGTACTTCAAGATTCCTAATAGAGGCTTCCTAATTGTTACTTTTGGTTTTGTTCTGGGCTATGTACCTGGATAGGAGATCTTCTAAACTGGGCTTCCTCTCCTGTTGAGGTGGGGGATGGTGGAACTGATTATGAGTGTTCTGTGGTTGTGGGTGGAACTGAGTCTGAGATTGGAATCCAAGAGGGTTAGCATAATTCGGCCTGGTGGATGAAGGTTGTGGTTGGTTGGGGTTGTTACAGTTGTTGTTGTTGCCCCATGAAAAGTTTGGATGATTTCTTAAACCCGGGTGGTAATGAGTGGGAAGACTTGTGTTTTGTTGCCGCCCGTAGTTGGAAACAAATTGCACTGACTTAGGGCTTATTGCACGTTGATCGGTAGGGTGGCTCCCTTGACATAATTCACATTAAACCACGACACTCTGCACATTTTGAACTGCTGGTTGTCCTATGGTGTCTAGCCTTTTTGTTAGCGCTGATACTTGAGTCGCTAACGATGTGAAAGAGTCCACTTCATAAACCCCCGTTGCTCTTCTCGAGGCTTGCCTGTCATTTGGCCATTGGTAATTATTGGCCGCCATTGTCTCCACCAACTCATATCCCATTGTATGATGTTTGGCTATGAATGCCCCTCCAGATGCGGCATCTATACTCGAACAAGTTGATCCGGACAACCCATTGTAAAAGGTCTGGATGGGAAGCCACTCTGGAAGTCCATGGTGTGGGCATTTCCTCATAAGATCCTTCAACCGCTCCCATGAGTCATATAAGGATTCGGAGTCAAATTGAACAAAGGACGTGATGTCATGCCTGAGCCTAGCTATTTTGGTGGGCGGAAAGAACTTCGCCAAAAATTTATGTGCCAAGTCGGCCCATGTGGTAATGGAGCCTAATGGTAATGATTGAAGCCAGGTCTTGGCTTTGTCCCTTAAAGTAAATGGAAACAACCGGAGTCTGATGGCATCGTCAGACACTCCGTTGCATTTAAATGTGTCACAGATCTCCACAAAGTCTATCAGGTGATCATTGGGATCATCATTCGGCAGTCCCCCAAACTGAATGTTGGTGCACATTTAAATGGTGCCCGACTTGATCTCAAAATTATTGGCTTGAATGGCGGGCCTTAAAATGCTCGCCTGGAGATCATCAATGTGAGGCATAGCATCTTCTCAGAAGATTTCAAGTTCCTCACCATAATGATGGGAGCGAGAATGTATGGTGTGTCCTCGTTTTTCTCTCCGGTTATGCGAATGTTCTATCAACCTCGGGATCGATAGGTATTATATTTCGCCCCTTCCAAGGTGGCATAAACAATTAAGACTACCTGAAAAGAGAATTAAACAGAAAAAACGGTTTAAAGTAAGATCGTAATGACTTAGTTTTAATATTGTAAAACAATTAATTCTAAGTCCTCGGCAACGGCGCCAAAAACTTGTTGGTCGATTTCGTAATCGATAAACACGCGCAAGTATACGCGGTCAACAAGTAATATAATGATAAGAGAGTAGTCGAACCCACGAGGACAAAGACCTTAAAAGAAAACAAGTACTAAAGCACAAACGTTACTAATCTTATCTAAACTAGTAAAAACAAGTGGTTGGTTAAGCTATTTCAATAAGACTATAAAATTAAGAGAAGTAGTTGCGCTAGGAAGTCAAGATAGGATCACAACTCCCCTAATGCGTCGCTTAATCTTCTAACTCTCCAAATTACAAATGAATCAAGGAATGGTCAACCGAGAACATCAATTACGCAAAAGCTTCTGTCGAAGGCCAATTGCACATCCCTAACCAGCTAGAACACAAAATGTCTATTGGCGACACTAACTAGGTCAAGGTCATTAAGCTAAGTCTCAAGGCCACACAAGGCAAATAGGGATCTGTCTATCCTATTAGCATATTATGCACACATTTCAATGTCATGGTCATAACAGGTGTTGTTGTATTTAAAGATAGAAAGTAACATCCATTTATCAATTTCCATCACTATCAATACAAATTTCTTTATCAAGCAATCAGACATTAAGTACAAAATACAACAACCCATTCCACAATGATTCATTATATAAAATAAGAGAGAAAGTTGATTAAGTTAATCAAAAGGTTACATTGCAATCCTAAAAATGGAGTTAGTTCATAACTATGGTACTAACACACATTTTTAATACATTACACATTATCAGAAAAATACAAATAAATGGGAGATTTGGATTAAGAAAACCCCTATTTTGAAGTGTTCTTCCTCCAAATCTTCTCTTCACGTGCAAATGCTCTCCGAATGTGTTGGATGCAATAACTCTTCCTCTATTGCATAGCTTCTTTCTCTTCTAGAAAGTAAATGACAGAATTAAAATCATAGTCTAAACTATCTATTCCCTCTCTCTCTAAATATTTCTGATATTCGTCGATCCTTAAATGCAAGCGGCTCTCTATCTATATATAGTCGCCCCTCTTTCTTCTAGGTCATTAAAGACTCTTTACTGCATGGGCACCGGAGGTCGTGCTGCGGCGTGAGACTAAGCTTATGAGTGGCGCTAGGGCGCCGTTGATGGCGTTCGGGCGCCGTAAATGGCGTTTGGGCGCAAAGTATTGTGGCGCCGGGGCGCAAAACATTGTGGTGTCGGGGCGGGACACACGGCGCTAGGGCGCGACTTTCTAGTAGCTTTGAGCTACATCCAGCGCTGCGGCACAGATGTTTGCACTAACATTGACGCCGGGGCGCCACTTTATAGTAGAGTCAAGTAATGGTAGCGCTGGGGCGCCAAGAATGGCGCTGGAGTGCCACTTTCCAATAACAATGCTTAAGAAAGCTAAAAACATCTGCAAAGCCAGCCTGAAGAGAACTAAATGGAAAAACAATAAAATAACTATACAAGCTATCCAAAAGTTTGAAAATAGGCAACAACTTAAGTAACAAAAGGGGCAATTTTGGGGGTATGAAACCCACTCATGATCCGTCTTGACTCATTGACAAGTTAGACACCTTGAGATAAACAGCACTATCTCTCTCTTCATATTGCTCCACCAAAATGTATGACGAAGATCACGATACATTTTGGTACTCCCGAGATGGATTGCAAAATGGTGTGTGTGCGCTCCATTATGATTTTATACTTTAAATTAGGGTCGTTAGAACACAAATTGGAGTTGACTCAAGTATTCCTTCTTCATCAATTTGCTTGCCAAGATATAGCACCTTCTTGCACTTTCTTCCTCATACGCATCAGCTCCAGGTCTGTAATTTGAGCAGCTTTAACTTTATCAATTAAAGTCGGTTCTACTTGTATATTCGCCATCAACACATGGGTTCCTGGATTCTTTAACTCTATCTCCATCCTTTGCAAGTCACACAAAATGGGCCTTTGCGTTGACAATAGCGCACTCGTACCCGCATATGATCTTCTACTCAATGTGTCAGCTACCACGTTCGCTTTTCCAGGATGGTATTGGATGGTATGATCATAATCTTTCAACAGTTCAAGTCAATGTCGTTGTCGCATGTTGAGTCCCTTTTGAGTGAAGAAGTATTTGAGGCTTTTATGATCCGTAAAGATCTCCACTTTCTCCCCATACAAGTAATGCCTCCAAATTTTAAGTGCAAAGACAACTGCTGCCAACTCTAGATCATGAGTAGGATAATTCCTCTCATATTCTTTGAGTTGCCGAGAGGCATAAGCTATGACTTTTCTATCTTGCATGAGAACACATCCTAACCCTTTTCCCGAAGCATCACTGTAGATGACAAATCCCTCTGAGCCAGATGGTATTGTTAGAACAGGTGCTGAAATGAGTCTCCTCTTGAGTTCTTGAAAACTCTTCTCACATTTCTCGCTCCAACCGAATTTTGTATCTTTTAGAGTCAACTGAGTTAGTAGAGTAGCAATTCGAGAAAATCCTTCCACGAATCTCCGATAATAACCAGCTAAACCGAGAAAGCTACGTACTTCGATCACTGATTCAGGTTGCTCCCAACTTTGAATTGCTTCAATCTTTGTCGGGTCAACATATATTCCATGACTTGATACTACGTGCCCAAGGAATGCTACTTCCTCAAGCTAGAACTCGGATTTCTTCAATTTGGCATAAAGCTTGTTTTTACGAAGCTTTTGGAGTATCAGCCTCAAGTGTTGCTCATGATCTTCACGGCTTTTGGAATATATGAGGATGTCATCAATAAAGATGACCACAAAGTGATCCAAATATTCCTTGAATACTCAGTTCATCATATCCATGAAGGCAGCAGGAGCATTAGTCAATCCAAAAGACATGACTAGGAATTCATAATGCCCGTACCGAGTTCTAAAAGTCGTCTTTGGAATGTCATCGGTTCTAATCTTCAATTAGTGATATCCGGAACGAAGATCAATCTTTGAAAAGAATTTGGCTCCTTACAACTGGTCAAACAGGTCATCAATATGTGGCAATGGGTACCTATTTTTGATGGTGAAATGATTCAACTCCCGATAATCAATACAAAGTCGCATACTCCCATCTTTCGTCTTCACGAATAGAACAGAGCACCCCAAGGAGACGATTAGGCGAATGAAACCGATGTCTAACAATTCCTCGCATTGGGTCTTTAACTCACGAAGTTCAATAGAGCCATTCGATATGGGGCTTTGGAAATGGGTTTTGTACCGGGTTCAAGGTCGATACAAAATTCAATTTCACGCTCTGGGGGTAGGCTAGGAAGTTCTTCAGGGAATACGTCAGGAAATTTATTAACAATAGAAATATCATTCAAAACTGAAATATTTTTGTTTAGATCCGTGACATGAGCTAAGAAAGCTTGACATCCGTTTTTCAATAAACGAATAGATTTATGGCTTGAGATGACAGTGATTGATTTTAATGGTCTGGTTGCTTGAATTCGCATAATAGGTTGGTTAGGAATATGAAAGCTAACAACCTTATGAAAATAATCAATTTTTGCATGATGAGTAGTTAACCAATAAATCCCTAGAATCACATCAAATGCAAGTATTTTCAATGAAATAAGATCGACAGGTAATGTGAGGGTACCGATTTGAACCAAACAAGACTTATAAAAGTGGATGTAATGAAGGTTTCTCCCAACGGAGTTTCAACAGATAAGTCAAAGTCTAATTTCTCTGGAGTCAAATTTAAACGTTGAGCGCAAGTAGGAGAAATAAAAGAATGGGTAGAACCAGTATCAAATAAGGTATAGACTTCGCTAGAGTTTATGATAAGCTTACCCGTGATGAACTCGTTCGGGTTCCTTGCTTTCGGGAGGTCACGCATAAACGCCTCTCCTTGCACCACTGGCTTTGACTTTTACGGGACTGACTATTGTGCCTCTATCCTAGTCGAACTTGAACTTTCTTGGTGAATGACAAAATCGGGCTAGGTGACCTTCTCTTCCACAATTATAACATGCTTTGACTAACATCATGCTAGATTTGGACTAATGTGTCCCTCCCTCCACATTTAAAGCATATGATAGGTGGTCGTTTTCCTTCCTTAACAACGGGCATCTGGTGTCGACGTCTTTCCATCATTGTTTAATCTCCTCTTCTTGAAATGTCCATTCTTATTGTTTTGGCCATGATTACCACCGAAGTGGTTACCATTTCTGGCATGCTAATTCCCTCCACGCTTATTGTCACCGCTTCGATGACTGCTATCACTGGTATTATCATTTTTTCGGCTGCTCTCTTTTGGTTGGGTTGACTCATTATCGCGCTCTAATAACTGAGCCCTATTAACAACATCTGAATACAAACACAGTTTATGAGAGATAAAATATTGACGTATCTCGGGTTTTCAAACCTCTTAGAAACATTCGCGTCATTCTTTCCTCATTATAAACCAAATGGGACGCAAACCAAAAAACTCCAGTGGTCCCAGTTCCTTGAACTGCTTAGCGGTGACCGTCCGAGAGTTGTCAGTGTTTCCACCTGCATTTTGGACAGGAGCCGCTCTTGCCTGATGTTGCATGAATTGCATAAAGCCTCTGAACATTCCATCGTTCATCATCTGGTCAGTGTTGTTGTTTGCCTAACGATTGTCGCCTTCTTGATGCACATTATCCTGATTATTGATCTGTGGAGACTCAACGGTCTCCTGTGCTCCATTGATATTCTCAACATTCTCGGATGTCATTTTCAAATCATCGCCACAAAATAAGGGTTAATTAACATATCACATATTATCCTATACTCTCGACCGACCAATTAAATACCAAATAAACTTAGGTAGGTCATACTAGCGAAAAGAATTCCCGCTCTCCCTCCTAGTTCTTATCTCACATTTCACCAGGATCATATCCTAAGCTTTGATACCAACTGTGATGCCCCCAAAATTGGTATACATCACCTATTCTGAGTCGCCAAATACATGGTACAGAATACAAATACAATCTTAAATATACAACATGAGCTGTGAATTTTAATACAAATATTATCTTCAGACGATTCAAACTCAAAATAAGTCCTCAATACATTTATTAACACACTATTTCATAGAATAGTGAGGACTACTAATTTTATCATCCGGACCGTCATTCGGATTCTCTCCGATTTAGTCCTCGTTATTACGTTCTCATTTCAAGAGAACAATGAAAGAAAAAGGGTGAGCTCAACTAGCCCAAGAAGAAATATTATGACTAAGATAATGCAGAATAAATTATCATTAGCCTTTAACAGTGTTAAACTGATACAATATAACAAACATCAAGTTTAACTGCAGCGGAACAAGCAATCCATTAAAAGAGTCAAGTAGAGAATAAAATCTACTATCGTCTATGGTTTAAAAAGGTTTTCATCACTTTTTATTGTGGGACTCAATTTTAATATATAATCCACATCATCCCCGCTTTACTACCAAGGATATTCATTAGTATCACAACCACAAATTATCCATGCACTACGGGCCAAGGATATTCGTGTATTCATCAATGGTCATGATCATGCCAACAACTTCCATCAATGCACTACGGGCCAATGAGGACTTTTACCATATCATTTGTAACATTACAGTCATGATTATACCAAATAATCCCTGGTCATAATCATACCAAGTCCATCTATGCACTACAGGCCACAGATGACTTTCAATATAATATAAACATGAGGATGATGACAATGATATAAGAATTCAATAAAACAAGTTCAAGAATTAATTTATCCAGGAACCAATAACATCCAAATTGTCAACATGATACTGCTTTGTGGGGTAAAACTCAAGAATGCTCAGAAGAATATTTCCATGAAAAGATACTGGATGAAGCGTAAATATCAAGGATATTCCACTAATTTCATGGAGTATAAAAGCTAAAACTTTAACCAACTGAGTATAATAAAGAATGGAATAACAAAAGAAATCATCAGGCATGTGATAGATCGCATGCGCAAAGTTATTCCAAGCGTAATAATAAATAACGGAATTCAGTCATGCAGTAAACGCATGCATGTGATATTCCAATGTAATAATAAATAACGGAATTCGGTCATGCGTAAACGCACAGTGAGGATGTTCCAATGAATAATAAAGAATGGAATAATGTAAGAATTTCACCATGTATGCGGTACTTCAGCATAGCAAAGTTATTCCAACATAATAATAAAGAATAGAATAATGTAAGAATTTCACCAAGTATAGGGTAGTCTCGCGACATGAGTTATTCCAATGTAATAATAAAGAATGGAATAATGAAGTTCTCTTCATGAATACGAAAGAAATAATACCCCTTACCTTAGGAAAACTGAATACTGGAGTAGTGATGTAGCAGAATACTTTTCTTCTTTCTCTCTATAGTTTCTCTCTCTAGAGTTTTAGTGAATTCATAAGAAATAATGAAGGAATAAGCTTCTATTTATAGAAGAATTGAAAGTAGCTCTTGGTCTTAACGAAGGGTCAAAATGACTCTTGGTAATATTGAAGAGACAATTACTATTTGCGAAGGGGAAATTAACTCTTGGAACACCGAAGAGACAAGTAACTCTTGGAAAATCGAATGGACAAGTAACTCTTGGAAAACCGAAAGGACAAGTTACTATTAAAACTTTAAACCAACGATCCATATTGATTTACTATTATAATTTCAACCAACTATCTGAAAAATTATCACATCTTCTCATGGAATAATACTATACTCAAAAATGATTTGGACCGAAAAGAAATATATTTTTCAGGTGAATAGTACCCCATGAATAGTACTCCGGGAATAGTACCCCGTGAATAGTACCCCAACACGAAAAGTGTCCCAAATGCCCGAGTGAACAATACTATAGTGAATAGTAATTGGGTGAATAGTAACCCATGAATAGTACTCTGACACGAAAAGTGCCCCGAATACCCGAGTGCCAATATAACCTCCAAACATCAATTATTATCGAAATAAATATCGATTTCTACTAACACTAATAATTTCCACACAATGGAACTATCAATTTCATCTTTAATCAACACGAACTTATTCATCATTAATATTATAATTCATAATATTTAACAACCATGTCGTTCCCAAGAAAGAGGGGGCTTTCCGATAAGGATTTCTCCTTATCGATTGCAATTGTAATTAGATGACCAAACCTCTCCTCGATGTAACTTCTAGACATTGTAAATATTGCAATTTAATAATATGAATAACTTTGTTGTCTCAATTATTGATTTAATAATATATCATATTATGCGATGATGATCTTGTGACAATAATTGAATCAATAATATGAGAGATATGATGACGCAAAGAATCATGTATAATAATTGAGTATAACCGAGTGACTTCTCACGTAAGCATCAATAATCAATACCGTGTGTTACTATGCAACCACGCGTATTCATCGTATTTTTTACTACTGGGTAGTTCAAGCAGTTTTAACGGTAACACCTCCGTAGTTATTTTTATAAAATATTTTTGTCATTTTCTCAATCCGACAATAATTTAATATGAGTCCACCAATGATTGTGTCGTTATGCGAATATTCTCTGCTAAAACGAATATTTCCTGACCAATCGAATATTATATAACAACTTGCGTACTTTACAAAATTTATAAATATTACCCACAATTATAACATTATATCAAATTAATTCATAATATTCAAAAATGATATTCATAGAAAAATCATCTTTATTCATAAAAGTTGGGGTCTTAATATATATATATATATATATATATATATATGTGTGTGTGTGTGTGTGTGTGTGTGTGTGTGTGTGTGTGTGTGTGTGTGTAGAAAGGATTAAGAGCATATCCTTTATCTAACATACCTTGCATACCCGCTATTAGCGACGGATGGAGCGATGGTTCGGTCTGTCGCTATAGGTTTGGTCTGTTGCTATATATTGTTCGTCTCTATATGTTGTCTGTCGCTAAAGCTAAGACGACGGTTCTATATATAGTGGCGGACTGAACTGTCGCCCGGTCCATCGCTAAAGGGGGTATGCAAGGTATGTTAGATAAATGGTAAGCTTAAGATCCGGACTATATATATGTACGGTCTGAATCTTAAGCTTACTCCTTATTTAACATACATTGCATAACCCCCCCCCCCCCCTTTAGAGACGGATCGGATGACGATTCAATCCGTCCCTATATATAGAATCGTTGTCTTAGCTTTTAGCGACGGATAACATATAATGACGGACCAAACCTATATCGACGGACCGAATTGTTCCGTCGCTAAAAGGGGGTATACAAGGTGTGTTAGATAAGGGATAAACTTAAGATCCGGACCATATATATGTATATACATATATAAATATGTGTGTGTGAAGTGTGTGTATATTTTAATTTAATTTAATTGCAAAAAATATAAATGAGAAAATGAAACGAGAGTATAGAGAGAGAATAAATATAGAGAGTCAAAATTAACTTATAGAGTCAAATTCACAAGTCATTTTTAAATAAACAATAAAGAGACCCTTTGTTGACTGAAAAATAAAAATTACTCTCATTTGATCTATTTAGTAAATATTGCGTGATATTTCAAATATTATAAAATACAAAAAATGATATTCTCAAAAAACATAGGCGAAGTTTATACGGGATGGTGAAATAATTAATTAAATATTTATTTTTTCTATCTTGAAATAAAAAATGAAAAATTATATTTTAAAATTTAATCTAAGATATTTTTAAATTTAAAATTAACATAAATTATTTAAATTCGAATATAATAAATCTCATAAGCTACAATTTTTAGATAATTTATAATATTTAAAGTTATATTGACAAAACTTAAATAAATTAATATGAATTTAGTTTTTTTTTATAAAAAAATCAATGTTAATAAAACTTAATATTAGTCTTATTTTATTTTTTTTGAAAGGGAGGGAGTAATAATTTTAGGAAATTGATATTTTCACATAAAAAGTGTCGTTATAAATATATAGCGATGGTAAAAACCGCCACTATAAGATTTATAGCAACAATTTTCACGTAAAAATATTAGGTTCTTTACAGAAATATACAACAATTAGAAAGTAATTACATCATTAGTGCATCAACAAAATAATAATAATAAGAGTGTAATTAGGACCCATATTACAAAAATAATACAATTCACATTAATAAGGAAACCAAAAATCAAGGAGAAATAACTACCATAAATAATAATTCAAATTCAAATATTTGAGATCTAATAACAAAAATAAATTCAAATTCAAAATAATAATTCAAATTCAAATATTCAAATTCAAATCTTCATCTCCCCTCACATACACTTTGAAATAATAGTTAACAAATAAGTAAATAAATAAATAAAATATATGTACATGTAAATTGGGCTCTATTTCAGTTTTTACTTTTTTAGTATCCGTCCATGGCGAAAGCTTGTACCACTAGAAAAATCATAGACTCATGCTTCATTACCTTTCTCTTCATTTTTCTCTTTTCCCGTCGGCTTCTCTTCCGGACCTCCGCTACTCCGTCGCTACACCGCCGCGAATCTCCGTTGTCCAAAACGCCAATGAGAAGAAGAAGAAGAAGATTCGCTCTACAAAAAGTTTAAAAATAAATAGATATAACTTTTACTATTTTGAAAAAAATTTTATGACTATTTTGTTACTCACAAATACTAAAATGGTTACCTTTGTATGAATGGTTGGCTACCAACTGCATCACATTCAAACGAAATTAGTAACTTAATAAAACTGAATTGGTTACCTTGGTCTAAAGGTTTGGCTACCAACTGCACTATGAAAAACTGTAGGTGTGGATGTGAATTGGTTACCTTGGTATGAAGGTTTTGTTACCTTGGTATGAAGATTTTGTTACCTTAGTATGAAGGTTTGTTTACCTTGATCTGAAGGTTTGGTTACCAACTGTACTAAGAAAAAATTGAACGTGTATAGGTTGATTGGTTACTTTGATATGACAGTTTGGTTACCTTGGTATGAAGGTTTGGTTACCAAATCCACTATGAAAACACAAACCATTGCTTACGAATAAACATTTATCCCCACAGATCCATTAATATACAACAATTATGGCAACTGTGCGTTGATGGCACAGTTATCCTCATCAAAGGACTACCATCAACCATTTGGCTCTGGATGATACTTCTTATGGCAACCCTATCACATTTTCGTGTGTTGATAACCCTTCACGGTTCCAGCCAAACATGGCCTATTATGATTTGGAAGCACATCAGATTGAGGAAAATATTCTATCTCCACTTAACAAGGTTGGAGATATGCAGGATAACTCGAACTCTCTTTTCAGCAGTGAGGATCCTTGGAATTTGCAACATGATACTCATTTTCCACCACCTAGACCAAATAAATTCCTAACAAGAAAAGAAGCTTATGGTATTATAGATCCTTTTGGCGACAAAAGATTAGGCAATATCGATGAGTCACCTTTCGAAAATATTGGTGGTTTGATGACAGAGAAGAGAATAAGCTATGGGGATAATTAATCCCTTAAATTAAAGAATCCTAATTGCATACTAATTCTCTAAATTAAGGAATCCTAATTACACTAATATTATACATAAATATGAAAGTGTATTAATTGTGTAAATATTTTATGAGTGCACTATTGTTATAATTATTTTAAAAAATATAATAGAATATGTAATTGTTCCAAAATATTATTAGTTTAATTTTATAATGTTATGTTGATGTGTAACCAAGAACATGGACTATTACTTTTAAAGTCATTTGTTTCCAATGTCTTATCAAATGTGCTCTAAGGTTTAACTAAATTTCCAAGTTATCCTATATTTTATTTTTTATTTTTGTTTTTATTTTTTTCAAAGCAAATGATTATCATTTGATTGATAAAAAAGTCAATAGGCGATACATCAAAGAGGTTGCATTATTGGCCATATTTGGCTATTCATGACTCAGGCCAAAATAAATTCTCCTAACAAAAAAATTTCAAATCTTTTTAGATTTAAAAATCATAAAAAATTCAATATAATGAATTATTTTTTGAAGGGGGCAGCATAGACAGTTGTTCCTATTGAATTTTTTTTAAGTATAGGATAGGGGCAAATTTGTAAGTGAATAAATTTAATGGATAAATTAATGTAAGAATTAAATTTAGTGGGGGCAAAAAAAATTAATTCAGATTCTAAATACAAGTATAGACAAACGTAGATTTATTTTACTTTTATCTTCTAAATTATATCTAAATATTTTTTATTTAAAATTTCTTTTTTAATTTAGATTATAAATATTTATTCTAATTTATAAACATTATTATGATTAATTAATATTATAATTAGTTCAAGTTTTATTTATTTAATTTCAACAAAAAAATTAGTTAAAATTCGCCTCTGTTGAAAAAAAAAAAATTGGATCCGCCCTTGGGTAGGACCGAACAAAGAATGGTAAATCTACAAATTTTAATAATTAGGGAGAACATTTATTTAATAAAAACTCAATAATCTTAATAAAAAATTAGGAGAATCAAAACTCTTAAAAGGGGAAGAAAATCCCAAAAAGCCAAAAAGAAAGAGCTATTCTAGACGGATATGAAAATTCAGTCCTTCTAAGGGATCAAAAACATCCGACTGGTCAATTTTTTTTTTCTTTGACTCCTAAAAAATGTAAAGTATTTATTTCAACTGAAATTTTTACAGAATCTAGTGATTTAGGTGTAATTTAAAAACATATAAAAAAATGTTACACAAATTGTATAACACTATTTTTTATATGTATCTAAATTATACCTAAATCACTGAATTCTGTAAAAATTTTAGTTGTAATAAATACTGTAAGACCCGAACTTTTATGAATAAAGATTTAATTTTCTCCAAATATCTTTTTGAATAATAAGGTGTGGATTTGATATAATGTTATAATTGTGGGTAATATTTATAAATTTTGTATATAAGCAAGTTGTTATAAAATATTCGTTTTAACAGGGAATATTCATACGACGGCACAATCATTGGTGGACCCCACACCAGAATTATTATCGGAGTTAGAAAATGACAAAAATATCTTTTTATAAAAATAACGGCGAAAATATTCGATTGGTCGGATAATATTCGTTTTAACAGGAAATATATATATATATATATATATGATAATGACATGTGGTGGGGCCCACATGTAATGAAAAAATGGGATGGTCACGGGAAGTTTTGATAATTGTAACGGAAGGAGTAATTATTATATATTTATTATTTAATAAGTTTTATTTTTTTATGAAAAATAGAATATATTATATTTTATTATGCATAGTGTTTGCATAGTGCCTGTATAGTGTTTGCATAGTAAATTATAAAAAAATTAAGATTCGTTAGACGATGCTGTAGTGAACCATCTTTATGCGATCAAGTGATTCTAAAATTCAAATAATATCATTTTCATTCTACTATAAATAGGATGCTTAGTTAGAATTGAAAATCACACCAGAATCAGTGAATTCTTCTTCTATAATATTGAGCGTATTTCTTTCGAGTTTTAGGAAGCTTTGAGCGTAGAAAACAGTATAACTTTTCTTCAAGAATATCCCCCCTATACCAGTTGGAATACTCTCTTTTTAAGGTAAGGGATATTATTTTTGTTCAATACTCGTATAAAATAATATTTTCTTCTATACTCTGTAGTATATAAGTAATATTATTTCGTTTCAGATTCCGAATTCTATACTCATTTTGTTAAGTTTTGGCTTCTATACTCCATGAAATTAGTTGAATATCCTTGAAATTTTGCGCTTCATCCAGTATCTTTTCATGAAAATATTATTCTGAGTATTCTTGATAAATTTTAACTTTTTCATATCGGAGTACTATTCACGGGGTACTATTCTTGAAGTACTATTCACTCGGTTACTATTCACTCGGGTTACTATTCATGACAAAAATTAATTTTTTTTCGGTCCAAATCATTTTTGATACAATATTATTCTTGAATTTTACTCTACAAAGCATATCATGTTGACAATTTGGACATTATTGAATTCTGGATAAATTAAATTATAATCTTTAAAATTTTATCATTTGTTTTCTTTTAATTGAATTCTTATATCATTGTCATCATCCTCATGCTTATATTGTGATGAAAGTCATCACTACAAAAAAATGGAACTTCAGCAACAACCGATTTTCGTTGCTAAAGGTGCCAAATTTTGTTGCTAAAGGTGCCAAATTTTATTGCGTCTTTCGTTGCGCAATGAGCGTTGCTAATTGTTCTGCAACGAAAGTATTTTTTTCGTTACCAAAAGTAATATATTTTGTAACGAAATTTGGCCTTCGTACAGACATCGATCCTTTAGTAATAAAATGTATTGTTACAGAATAATTAAAATGTCGTTGCTAAAAACTCCATTTCGTTGCAAAAGCCTGCTAATTGGCAACGAAATGAACTCTTTTTTTTGCAACAACCATGCATTTTTCATTGCAATTGACACCATTTTGCAACGATATTTTTCGTTGCAGTACATTATGAAAATTATTGCCTAAGCTTGCTTTCATTGCGGAATGTACACTTTTTAGCAACGATTTTCGTTGCTGATTATATTATTTGGCAATGACATTATGCTGAATCAGCAACAAAAATGTTTGTTGCTGATTATTTTTCAATACCAACGAAAGTCGTCGATTAACGACATTATATGTTGCCGTTTCTTTATATGTGCAACGAAAGTTGATATGATTTGCAACAATAAAAAATGTTGCCTTTTATTTTAGTATTAGCAACAATATCCTCTCTGTTGTTATTAAGTTAATTTTTCGTTGCCAAATATTATATTTTTAATGCCATTAGCAATAAAAATTTGTTGCTAAATGTATAAAAAATTGTTGCTATATTAAAAGTTGTTCAATGCTTTGGTAACAAATTATATTGTTGCCAAATTAAAATTTGACATTCTTTTTGTGTATCTGGTTGGCTCAATGTCCCCATAACAAATAATGGCAAAAATATAAAAAACTAAAATATTATTAACTTAATAAAATCATCCACTACATAATCATTCATTATCTTTACAATTAACCATTTAAAGCTACCACAGTTCTTCAATCAAAGTATATATCTACATATATAGAGATAGTACACTTCATAATTTCGTCCCTTATCTTCCGTAAACGTAGCACGAAAATTTAATACTCAGTATTGTAAGGCAAGTCGTAGAAACAGTCTTCCTGCACATTTAAAAATAATAGCAAGTTAAAAAAATGATGCAAATAGGTCACCAGAGGCACTTAGTGTCAAAATCAATACACAAAGACAATAGAGTTGCTATGTGGTACTAATATACAAAAGCATCAGTTTCATAATCAATATTAGTTGGCCAGTAACAATTCATTCCTATAAAAATCATCTACATCATGCTTCCACTGGTGCTTGCCCCTTTTACAACATACATAGGCTAAAATCATATGCCACTTATAATTTATAAAGTTTTATGTATGCACATTTTTCAAATTTGGAGACAGAATAGGAAAAGAAGAAAATAAATGAGGAGTTGAAAGTATAGTGAAACTGCACATACAACTGGTGTCATTTCATATTTAGGTGCTCTAAGAATGAAATCTTCTTCCTTCATGAACCTGAAACGTAACAGATTATACAAAAACCATGACTACCAAGACATATTATAGGGTGGATAAAACGTACAAATAAGAAAGAACATTGTCACATTATTTGTGCCTGTCAAAAACTAGCATATATTACAGTTTATATGGTAGAATAAATATTCACCCCAAGATGTGTTTAGCATCAAGCTCAATATTAACCTTAGTTGTGGTTCTTCAGAAATAGAAATCTACATTCTAAAAGTGAAGCAAAACGTACCTCCTCCCATTTGGAATTTTCCATTCGAAGGTATACTGATAATATGATATAGCCAGGTCTGATGTAGCTTTCAATATCCGTAGGACTGTGCTTTAACCAGTCCAGAATCTAAAAAAGTTATAAATTTGATAGCATCATACATTCACTGAAGGAGATCATAAAACTTCGATCAAATAGGTTAGCTTCCCATAAATATTGACATACTTGACTTCGCAAGACGACGGAATTCACTAGGATCTTTTCCAAAAAGTTTGAAAACAATACAATCAGTACGACTCTGAAATCAGTCAAAAACATATTTAGTCAAGACAAATATCCTTTTTAGGCCAAATTCAAATGACAAAGGAATAATTAATCTTCGAAGAAGTATATAACAATATTTTTGGCCATCTCATGTAGCACTACACCAACTGGCCAAGGTGTTTTTGTACAAAAAGAAAAACAATTATACATAACAAATGAAACTAAACATAACCCAATTCCTATAAAATTCAAGATACGGAACTTAACTTTCATTATAAGAGAAACACAAAAAAATTTATTTTTGTACAGGAAGAATATTGACTAAAAAATTTGTTTAACTTTCATTAACTTTCTTTTTTTAATTTGATGATTGTAGAACCCGCAACCACTACCCCGTAGGGTGTGGAGTCTGTGGACTAGATAAACAATAGCCACACCCAATCTTTGCCTTCACCGACCAAGCAAATTGGGTAATCCCCTAGTAAACTATATGCAAGTGGTCACAAGGAGATCATTATCTTTACAAGAGAATTGAACCCATGACTATTGCCTTAAAAAGGAAATTATCGCTCACGCTAAAAAAAAGTAAGAGCATCGCCATATAAAATTATGTTTCCTTTATTATTATTTTTTCATGGAAAACCTTGATCAGTATACCCCAACATCATTTCACATCAAATTCAAAACTTCTCGGTTATGTTCCTCAATCATACCACATAATTTCACATTGCAATTTCAGCTTTGAAATGACAATTACCAACAAATACATGCAAACAATAATAAAAATACATGAGCCTCAACGTTGGAACTAAATGGTGACTTAGTAGATGTGGAGCCTGAATTCTCACTTGCTTGAGGTGAGCTTGACTTGTGAGAGTCTTCGTGTGTTCATAAAGGGCAACCAGAAGATCCAGTCGCTACATTTACAGGAGCATCAGAGCTCTCCAAATTTTCCATGCACTCTTCAGAATCATCATAAACATTATTTAAGTCAATGTTATGTAATTTTTTCTTTCCCACCGTAGGGTCCAAATCATTTGCTTTAGTTGGAATGCTATGTTTTGTTGGAGAAAGAATATTAGCTTGTGTAACAAGTGGAGTCCGTAGAATACTACCATGACCACCATCTACAAATACTTTCTTTTGTGTCATTCTAGATGCAGGTATAGTCACGCATTGTCCAGTAGGTCTAGAAGGGTCCTTACAAATTAACATAGAGATTATAATAAGAGTTGAACTAAATAACCTGGAACAATTGCTTGGAATTAGATTTGACACCTGTCTTTGAGTCCTAACAGACACCCAGCATCCTGCAAATCTTGAGATCCATTCAGTAATCCACACAAATTTGTATCTTACTCTTCTTTTTTACAAATTCTAACGCCAATTAAAGTGACGTTGCATCTTATTCTTCTTTTTTACAAATTTATTTTTTTAAATAAAATAAGGATAAAATTGATATTACATTAATATGGGTCAAACTAACTTATTAGGAATGACTTATAAGTCACTTTTAAAAAACTTTATTCTGTTTTAGTTCATAAAACATAATAAAAAAAAAATTCATCTTTTATGTTTTCTCTTATAACTAATAGTATATGTATAATATATATATATATATATATATATATATATATATATATATCAGTAGAATAAATTTAAAAATATTGGAGACTACAAGTTATGGCGTTAGTTTAGTTAACTAATAAATTAGAATGGCTCAATAGTAGCATAATGGCCCAATAACCCATAAGTCTTAGGTTCAAAACCTAGCTGTGATATTTTTGCTTCTTATGTTATGTTTTTTGTGAATTAGATAAATTCTATTACCATCTATATATATATACCCATCTTAAATCTCCATATTAAACTAAATATATATAAGTAACTATGAATATTTATATAACGTAACTATGAATATTTTAATATATATATATATATATATTTATAAATTTATCTCTAAATATTCATATAAATATTTATAAACAAATATTTATATAAATATTTATGCATGAAATAAGAGAACATTTTTGAATAGTGCAGATTACCAAAAGAGGGTTTTTCTAACCTTTGGAGACACATTGACAATTTATATTATAATATGTTAACCAAATTGGTGTCGGGAAGCTTATATATAATTACTTAAAGAGAGAGAGATTAGAAAGAAAATGAAATTTGCAGACTCAACTAAAATGTAAGAGATCCAAACATGTTAAGAAAATTATTCTAAACGACAGGAAACTGTTATAGTGGAAAGAATAAGCGAGTTTTCGCTGATATTTACCAGCAATTATTCAAGGATTTTACATAAGCATTGAACATCCTCCTCATAAGCATTGGGTATGTAATGCATCTGTATGACTAACTACATACATCTCACTACGAATTAGGAAGTAGTTTTAAGTTTTTGTTTGCTAAAACATTTTAGAGAATGAGGTGGAGATGTGCAAGTAGGTCGAGAATACAGGATGTAGTTGCAGGACAAAATACACACAAGATGCACCCATTAAGTATATATCTAAATCAATCTTTGGCCTAAATTAAGACATAGACTTAACAATTTCCTTGTTCTAGCACTACATTATTTCTTATGTAGTGTAATCTCATAGGAAATTCTGCCCAACTTCATTATTGGATGAATATATATATGAATGTGTACTTCAACATATTAGACATCTGATTATCTGAATATTGTTATTTCTGGTATTCAATTTCGAGGCTCATGCTTTAAATTTATTTCAATAGAATTTAAAATTTTGCACAAACAAGAGTATTTTCATGAGGACCAACTGAATAAATTAAATAATATCATTAGAATCAAATCTAACTAATCAATTAAAAAAAACTCAAAGCAATTGAGGTATCACAATAATAAAAGAATAAGCACCAGAAAGCATGACAAGCTCCAATACCCAGAAGTTAATCATTTACTTGCACAGAATTACAGTTTGGTAGACAATATTAGCGCTAACAAGTGGGTGTTCTGATAACCAAGAGTAAACAAAAAACTGCGAACGAGGATTTCTCAAAACAAATATAGAACAACTATACAAGCATCCACAAATAAAATAAAATAAAACAGAACATGGATCTATTTATCAGTTAAAACAAATTCCAGAGCACTTTTGAGACTTGATTCGCATTTTTCATAGTTGTCCTAAGTAGAAAGTTCAAAAATTTACCAAATAAAATGCCTATGGCTTGTATGCAACGGCCAAAAGACTTGAACTTGGGTCCAAGCCCTCTGAAAGCACTCAACCATGTATTATATATTATAGCCTTGCGGTTACCCTTATGGAGCCACAAGCCAAACATGTATTTAAGATACAATAGTGCCACCAACACACAGAAACCACATGTGCCTTCATCACTAGTAAATTTTCTGTCAGCCTAAATGGAATACAGACAGCAATCAATAATCATTTTCCAGTGATATTTTTTAACGCTGTGTAGCTTTTGGATCTCGAAATATATTTGCAGCCGTTTGGAATCAATCATACATTAATAAGATCAGAGATTTTCTTGCAGCTCAAGATATACCTGATAAGTTCACGAAGAAATACCTCTTTATTGTTGTAGAGTCTGTTGACAATGAGGTCCATGAGCCGACTGACATGTCACAAAGCAAAAAAATAATATCAACTACAGATTCAAAATAGAGAAAGATGGAAAAACAAGTCATAAAAAGGGAATTCAATAAGATATGTAGTTCCAGTAATGCACCTCTGCTTGATACTCATATTTCTCAGTTGGTGCATCAGTTGATTCAGAAGCCGCTGCAGTTGACTTGTATCGATTGCCTAGAAACTGCTTATTTCTCGGGTTAATATGTTTGGTGAATTCAGAACCGCTATATCTCCCAGCAGTCAAGACTGAGTACAACCTAGGTTGGGCATCAATCTCTCCTGTCTGTTCCAAATTGAGTAAGATGAGACATGTGGAATATCGCGGAGGCGGTGTTCGCCTAAACCCTCGTTTTGGATTTCTGTAACTATTCGACCAATCTCACGCATGATTTGCTGGCGCCACTTGTCGACCTCCTCGAGGTCTCGGCATTCGGACGATAGGAACGGATGGCGCTCTTTGGGTTTCTTTTTCTCTTCGTTTTTCATGGTGATGAATCTGTTGAGCATAGATTGAGTTTTTTCTTCATTACGAGCCATTTTTGGAAGGAACTTGAAACCTTGACTTGAATTTGAAGAAGACGGAGTGGATTGGGAGTAGAGATTTCTGGGGGGTTTTGCTCTCTGCAAATTTTGGCCAAAACCTAGCTTTGGTTGAAAGAAGTGGTACCAGTACTGAAGAAGGCGAGCTAATTCCCAAATCTGTACTGCCTAAATATAATTTAATTTGATTTATAAGTTATTTTAAGTTAAGGCTCGACATCAATTTAATTTATAAATTAAAAATTAAGTTAAAATAAATTATGAAAGTGTTAAGTTTATAATGATTTATAAATTAAAATAAATGTAAAGATTATTAAAAAGAATATTAATAAAAAATATGCAAAATATAAAAGAGACAAAATAGAAATTTCATTTGGTCAAACTAAAAGTCAAAACTCAACTTATAAATAGAAAAATAAGTCATTTCCAAACAAGTGAATAGTAACAAATGACTTATAAATTAGTTTGATGAACTTATAAGTCATTCCCAAATAGACTAAGGGCTGTTTGATAAAATTGAATAAAATAGTTACGAATAAGCTGAATGAGCTGAATTAAAATTGAACATTTGAATAAAAAAAAGTTGTTTGTTAATGACTCGTTAAAAATAACTAAATGACAATATTTTCCATTTTAAACTTGTAAATTATCTAAAAAGATATTTTTGAGATATTTTAAAGACAAAAAGAGAACCAAAATTATTTTTTAAAAAAACACATTTTTGTCTCATATTTTTCATCTGTTCAATTTATACCAATACAAATTCATAAACAAAGAAGGGTAATTAATTCAATAAGTCTTGACAGACCGGAATATTGGACATTTTCATTTTTTTTATTGTGACTCCCAAAAAAATGTATAGTATTTATTACAATAGGAATTTTTACAAAATATAGTGTACATGTTTTAAGTGTAATTTAGATACATATACAAGAACATGGTTGTTCAGTCTGTATAACCATGTTCTTGTATATGTATCCAAATTATACCTAAAACACTATAGTTTGTAAAAATTCTAGTTGGAATAAATAATATACATTTTTTGAGAGTCACAAGCAAATTTTTTTTAAAAAAATGTCTAATAAACATGTCCATGTAGAAGAACTCTAATTAATTTAATTCCAGAACATACATATATTACATAATTTCATACACATAACATGATACTTTGGTCATCAATTTTCAAACTCACCCGCAAATCCCTTTATCTCTCTGCCA
Source organism: Panax ginseng (assembly GCA_020205605.1). Classification (NCBI taxonomy): domain Eukaryota; kingdom Viridiplantae; phylum Streptophyta; class Magnoliopsida; order Apiales; family Araliaceae; genus Panax; species Panax ginseng. The sequence continues at coordinate 41,359,720 of CM035131.1, forward strand.
TCCTTGTCGCTACCTCTAATCCATCGTCGCTGCTTCTACCAAGAAAATCGTCAGAGACTCGCATCTCCTCAATATTTGTTGTTGTCTGCATCCAGCCTACTCCTATCTGTTCAAAAACAAATATGCCAAAACAATGTAGTTTTGAAAGACTGCGCACAAATAGAATATACACAGCTATATATATGGGCCCCCATTCTTGGCAATTGGTTATCACGGGTACTATTTCAACTACCATAATCTATACTGTTGATCACAACATTGGATGACACGGATTGAAATGGATTTTCCCCTGCCGCTACAGACTGTAGCGACATAAGAAATTACTCATTTGCCCCCTCATTTGCTCATGTGCTACACTGTCTACCGCTACAAGTTATGACGGTAGTTTAGTTAACTGATAAATTGCAATGGCTCGGTGGTAGCTTAATGGCCTAATAACTCATAGGTCTTAGGTTTAAAACCTAGCTGTGATATTTTTGCTTCTTATATTATATTTTTTGTGTATTACATAAATTCTATTACCATCTATATATATATACCGATCTTAAATCTCCACATTAAACTAAATATATATAAAGTAACAATGAATATTTATATAATGTAACTATGAATATTTTATATATATATATATATATATATATATATATTTATAAACAAATATTCATATAAATATTTATAAATTTATCTCTAAATATTCAAATAAATTTATCTTTAAAATTTATAAACAAATATTTATTTATAAATTTATAAATATTTCATCTAAAATTTATAAAATTTAGATATGAATATTTAGAGATAAATTTATATATATTTATTTACACACATATATATATATATATATATATATATATTTATATATAAAAGTATTCATAGTTACTTTAATTATATTTAGTTTAATGTTGAGATTTGTTTAGTATTTATTTAGTTTGACAAGAAATTTTTGATAATAATATGTATGTATGTATGTATGTATATATATATATATATATATATATATATATATATATATATATAGTTGTAAAATTTATCTAATACATAAAAAATATAGCATATGAAGCATGAAAAAAATTAATAATGATTTATAAGTAAAAAAAAGTTAAAATTTAAGTTATTGTCAAACACTAAATAATAACAAATAACTTATAACTTAGTTTGACCAACTTATAAGTTATTGTTAAACACCCTCTATAATTCAAGATATAAAGAGAAATTAATATTTAATTATAAAAAAAATTACAAATCAAGAAAAAGGGAAATTAAAAAAGAACTTACACACCATTGGTGCAATTTAATTGGTCTATGTCGAAACCATTGGCGCGACTTAATCGGTGTAGTTTGGTCGATTTTTGGTGCAATTTCGAGAGCGCTTTCGATTCCTTGTCCATCCCTTGTCAGAAAGTATATATGTAAAATAACTAATTACAAGAAAAATTCATATAAATTATTTTAGAAATTAATTATATTTTAGATGTAACATCACTTTAACTGACGTTGGAATCTTTATTTTCTTTAATTTCTTTAATCTCTTGTACTTGTTTACAAACATCAATATTTTTTTATGTTTATTCTCTATCATCGCCGTTGGAAATGAAGGAGTATATAAGACTTCAACTATAAAAAAATAAAAATAAAAATTCTAACGCCAATTAAAGTGACGCTGCATCTTACTCTTCTTTTTTACAAATTCATTTTTAAAAAAAAAATAAATAAAATAGGGATAAAATTGATATTACATTAATATGAGTCAAACTAACTTATTAGGAATGACTTATAAGTCATTTTAAATAACTTTATTCTGTTTTAGTTCATAAAACATAATAAATTTTTCTTCATCTTTCCTGTTTTCTCTTAGAACCGATAGTATTATAATTTAATTTTATAATATATTTGGAAAAAAAAGTAAAAGGAGAACTAGGAATAGCTAGGGATATACCATTATTATTATTATTATTCTTTTTATGTTTTATTTTTGGACTTAAAAATATGTTCATGATTTAAATTACTCCTCAAATCTAAGAATAAAAATTCTTATTATTTTATGTAATCTTAAGTTAACTATTTACTTATATTAAATAATCTATTTTTTACAATAATTTGTGCGTAATATCCTTAAATGTCATATTTTTATTATTTATAAATATTTATATTATATTACTAGTCGTGTATAGAAAAATATGCAATTAGATGAGAATTTAAATATGAATAATTTTATCATTTGACAATTTTTTTTAAATTAGCATAAAATTAATCATCACTTTCATTCTAGGAGTGAGGAGTACTTCTAAGTATATATATATTTATAAATTTATAAAAAATATTCATATAAATATTTATAAACAAATATTCATATAAATGTGTCTTTAAAATTTATAAACAAATATTTATTTATAAATTTATAAATATTTCATCTAAAATTTATAAAATTTAGATATGAAAATTTGTTATAAATATTTAGAGATAAATTTATAAATATTTATATGAATATTTGTTTACATGTATATATTTATATATAAAAATATTCATATATAGTTACTTTATATATATTTAGTTTAATGTTAAGATTTGTTTAGTATTTTATTTAGTTTGATAAGAAATTTTGAAAGATATATATATGTATATATATATATATATATATATATATATATATATATATATATATATATATATATATATATATATATATATATCATATGTGGGCCAGGGGCCGACGTGGCGGCGAATATTGAACTTTATCCCAAAAAATATGTTAATGCACAGATTCGAACCCAAGATCTCCAGTTTGGAATGAAAGCCAGAATCACTTAAGGCAGAGACGTGGATAAAGTAGATCACCAAGATATTTGATGTCTTGGGATGCTCCGAGGAGCAAAAGGTTCCCTTTGCCACCTTCATGTTTAAAGGAGAGGCAGATTACTGGTGGGAGTCTGTAAAGCGTACTCAACCAGACGCACTAAAGATGTCTTGGGAGAAGTTCTAGGAACTGTTCAATGACAAGTACTTTTCCGAAAGTATTCGTCACATGAAGAAGGTGGAGTTCATCAAGCTGGAGCAAAACAATATGACCGTGTCGTAGTACGAGGCTAAGTTTGCCGAGTTGGCCCGGTTTGCATCCTATTTGGTTGATAATGAGGAGAGAATGACGCGAATGTTTCTGCGAGGTTTAAAACCCGAAATACATCAATACCTCATTTTTCACAAATTGTGTTTGTATTCAAATTTTGTAAATAGGGCTCAGTTATTGGAGCGTGATAATGATTCAACCCAACCAAGAGAGAGCAGCCGACAAATTGATAATACCAATGGTAACAGTCATCGAAGCGGTGACAACAAACGTGGAGGGAATCAACATGTTAGAAATGATAACCATTTTGGTGGAAATTCTGGCTAAGATAATAGAGGTGGAAATTTCAAGAAAAGGAGATTCAATAATGATGGAAAGACGTCGACACTAGCAGCCGTTATTAAGGAAGGAGAACGACCACCGATTGTATGCTACAAATGTGGAAGGGAGGGACATATCAGTCCAAACTATACGCAGAAGTCCAAAACATGTTATAATTGCGGAAGAGAAGGTCACCTAGTCCAATTTTGTCGTACAGTGAAGTTAAGTCCAACTGGGACAGAGGCACCAAAGGCCGTCCCAGAGAATTCAAAGCCGGTAGTTCAAGGGAGACCGTTTTTCGTGACCTACCAAAAAGCGAGGAACCCGAACGAAGTCACCACGGGTAAGCTAATCATAAACTCTAACGAAGTCTATACCTTATTTGATACCGGTTCTACCCATTCTTTTATTTCTCCTACTTGCGCTCAACGTTTAAATTTAACTCCAGAGAAATTAGACTTTAACTTATCTGTTGAAACTCCGTTGGGAGAAACTTTCATTACATCCACTGTTTATAAGTCTTGTTTGATTCAAATCGGCACCCGCATGTTACCTGTCGATCTTATTTCTTTAAAAATACTTTCATTTGACGTGATTCTAGGGTAATTGGTTAACTACTCATCATGCTAAAATTGATTATTTTCGTAGGGTTATTAGCTTTCATATTCCTAACTAACCTATTATGCGAATTCAAGCGACCAAACCACTAAAGTCAATTACTGTTATATCAAGCCATAAACCTATTCGTTTATTGAAAATATGTTGTCAAGCTTTCTTAGCCCATGTCACGGATTTAAACAAAAATACATCATATTTGAATGATATTTCTATTGTTAATAAATTTCCTGACGTATTCCCCGAAGAACTTCTTGGCCTACCCCCAGAGCGTGAAATTGAATTTTATATCGACCTTGAACCCGGTACAAAATCCATTTCCAAAGCACTATACCAAATGGCTCCTATTGAACTTCAGGAGTTAAAGACCCAACTTCATGAATTGTTAGACATCGGTTTCATTCGTTCTAGTACGTCTCCTTGGGGTGCTCCTGTTCTATTCGTAAAGAAAAGATGGGAGTATGCGACTTTATATTGACTATCAGGAGTTGAATCACGTCACCATCAAAATTAGGTACCAGTTACCTCGTATAGATGACCTGTTTGACCAGTTGTAAGGGGCCAAATTCTTTTCAAAGATCGATCTTCATTTCGGATATCATCAGTTAAAGATTAAAACCGATGACATCCCAAAGACTATTTTCAAAACTCGGTACGGGCATTACGAATTCCTAGTCATGTCTTTTGGATTGACTAATGCTCCTGCTATCTTCATGTATATGATTAACCGAGTATTCAAGGAATATTTGGATCATTTTACGGTTGTCTTTATTGATGACATTCTCATATACTCCAAAAGCCGTGAAGATCATGAGCAACACTTGAGGCTGATTCTCCAAAAGCTTCGTGAAAATAAGTTGTATGCCAAGTTGAAGAAATACGAGTTCTGGCTTGAGGAACTAGCATTCCTTGGACACGTGATATCAAATCACGGAATATCTGTTGACCCAATGAAGATTAAAGCAATATAAAGATGGGAGCAACCTAAGTCAGTGACCGAAGTACGTAGCTTTCTCGGCTTAGCTGGTTATTATCGGAGATTCGTAGAAGGGTTTTCTCGAATCGCTACTCCATTAACTCAGCTGACTCAGAAAGATAAAAATTTCGGTTGGAGCGAGGAATGTGAGAAGAGTTTTCAAGAACTCAAGAGGAGACTCATTTCAGCACCTGTTCTGACAATACCATCTGGCTTAGAGGGATTTGTCATCTACAGTATGCTTCAGGCAAAGGGTTAGGATGTATTCTCATGAAACATGGGAAAGTCATAGCATATGCCTCATAACAACTCAAAGAATATGAGAGGAATTATCCTACTCATGATCTAAAGCTGGCAGCAGTCGTTTTTGCGCTTAAAATCTGGAGGCATTATGTGACGCCCCCAAAATAGGTATACAACACCCATTCTGAGTCGCCAAATACATGGTACAAAAAGCAAACTACAACTTCAATAATACAATTGTCGTGCAAAATACGACAACACATACTGTGAGTTTAAATACAAATATTGTCTTCTAGACAATATCCACACCCAAATAAGTCCTCATTACAATTATTCATACACTATTTTACAGAAATAGTGAGGACAACTAAAACATCTTTCTAGAACCATCATTCCATACCCCGACTCGATCCTGCTATGTTCTCACCTCCTGAGAAGAAAAATGGAACAAAAAGGAAAAGGGTGAGCTCAACTAGCCCAGTAAAGAATATTATGACTAAGATAATATACAACAAATTATCATTAGTCTTCAACAGGGAAAAATCTGATAGAATATAATAGACAACAAGTTTTAGATCAACAAACACAGTGGAAACAACAATCCATTAGAAGAGTCACGTAGAGAATGAATTCTACTATCTTCTAAGATTTAAGAGTCCATCATCAATATTTTATCCCTGTAACATCAATCAATATACATCTTTTAATTAAATATTCATCTTTGCACTACAGGCCAAAGATATTCATCAAGTATCACCAGTTGGTCATGTTCATCTCAACACCTGTTCACCTTTGCACTACGGGCCAAAGATATTCATTAATCATTTCATTTGCACTACTGGGCCAAAGATATTCAGTAATATCATCATTTAGGACTGAGGATGATGAAAAATATTTTAAAAAAAACGAATCCAGTGAGACAGAAGGACAAATATTAGGGATTCGTATAACAGTTTTATCCAAGATTAATAATACTCCATAATAACCAATTTTGAAGCAGAATTCAAAAATAACGATCAAAACATGGATACAATCAAAGATAGTAGCCAAAATAGACATCTTGGACAAAAAGGAAAATTTTTATTTTTCAGTGAATAGTGCCGTATTCGTGAATAGTGCCGTATACGTGAATAGTGCTATATACGTGAATAGTAACCCCGACACAAAAAGTTCCAAATTTGATTAAAAAGTTCACCAATATTCCGGCATAATGATATTGAAGAAAATAATATCATTTAAGAAGAAAATAACATCCCTTACCTCAAAATAACCGTACTTCTAACTGAATTTCGGGTATAGTGCTGATAGAACTTGCACCGTATAGCAACACTCAAAGTATCAAAATACTCACAAAAATACGCTCGATAATCTAGAGAGAAAGAAAACTTATTTCTAGTCTGATTTTTAATTCTAACTTTAAGCGATCTATTTATAGGAAAATGCTTTAGAGCGCCAAAGGAGACTAAATAATAAAATAATATTATTATTAATTACAATTCCTACGCATGCTTTGAATTTTTGGAAGGTCATGTTGGAAGAATTCAAAGAATTGACCCGTGTGTATTCCACCAACCAAAAGTGGGTCCCCCCATAAATTTAATAAAAAATCATTTTATTTATCGAAACTTCAATAATTCATAGAAAATAGCCCGTTTATCAGAAAAATATGAATTTTATTTCCATTCTGCCTAAAATTGAATTCTCTACAACTTTGCAGAAGAAAGTTTTTCCAAATTTCCAACAGAAAATATCTGAAATCCACAAACGGATGATTTTTAATACCTCCACTTTGACAAAATACTGATAAAACACCTCAACATTAATTCCTTCATTAATAACCACATAAATAAATTCATCATTTATATCCACATCAAATAAATATTTCCTTATCATATAAATCAATAATTAATTATTCATAAATAATATTCTGAGAATCACAATTATGATAACTAAGTAGTCCTCAGAAAGAGGGGGCTTTCAATAAGGATTTCTCCCTTCTTGGCGGCGCAATTAGGTGACCAAACCTCTCCTTAAGCGAGAACTTTCTAGACATTGCCAATAATTTTATCTAATAATATTATTCAAATAATATGAATTATTAATCGATAATGGAAAAAATCGTGTGCGTTGACAATTATTGAAACAACAATAATATAAACTATCAACGCAAGACAATTATTGAATCAATAAAATAAAATATTGAACAGTAACTGCACTGTAACAATTATTGAGTAGTGCCTTCTTACGTACGAATTAATAATTCAATAATACTGTGCAATACCGTGTGCTACTGTGCCACCACACGTATTACTGTATTTTAACCACCAGGTATTCCAACAGTGTTAACGGTAACAACTACGCCGTTATTTATAAAAACTCATACTTTGTCGTTTTCTTCATCCGACAGTTATTCTGTTATGAGCCCCACGAATGGCTGCGCCGTCGTACGAATATTCTCCGACAAAAAGAATATTCCACGACAAAAATGAATATTTTATAACCACTTGCTTATTTTGCAAAATTTGCACATTTCACCCATAACCAAATCATTATATCAAATTAACACCTTATTAATTTAGAATAATGAATAGAGAAAATTCAATTTTATTTATAATAAGTTGGGGTCTTACAACCTCCCCTCCTTATAAAATTTCGTCCTCGAAATTGACGTACGTACCTAGTGTTTCGAACAGGTGAGGGTACCTCGCTTTCATTTCCGATTCTAACTCCCATGTCATTTCCTCCATTGCATGGTTCTCCACAAAACCTTGACTTGTGGTATAACCTTGGTGCGTAAGACATGTTTTTTTCTATCCAAGATCTTAACAGGTACCTCCTCGTACGTTAAATCTTTGGCTATCTCGACTGGTTCTAACTCAATAATATGGTTTGGGTCTTTTACATATTTACGAAGCATAGATATATGAAAAACATTATGAACACGAGACATGCTTGGAGGTAATGCGAGTCTATAGGCCACATTTCCTATTCGGTCAAGAATCTCAAATGGACCAACAAATCTTGGATTGAATTTTCCTCTCTTTCCAAATCTTGTAACTCCCTTCCATGGAGCAACATGTAACAATACATGATCCCCAATATTAAATTCCACGTCCTTTTGATGAAGATCCGCATAACTCTTTTGTCGATCCTGTGAGGTTTGAATACGTTATCGAATCATTTGGATCTTTTCTCGTAGTCATGCGTATTTAATTACGGTCCCAACAATGTTGCTTCTCCCACCTCGTCCCAAAGATCTTTGGAGAATGACACTTTTCGTCCATCGACACCTCGAAGCGAGCCATGCCTATACTTGCTTGCGACAATTGTTGTAGAGGAGAATTCCACCGATTGGCAAGTACTTATCCCAACTTCCTTTGAAATCTAGGACACGAGTCTTAATAGATCTTCAAGGGTTTGAATAGTCCTTTCCAATTGCCCGTCCGTTTGAGGATGGTATCTTTGAAGCCCAATCGTAAATCCGTGCCCATAGCTTTACAGAGGCTAACCCAAAATCTTGAAGTGAATCTTGGGTCACGATCCAAACTATGGATCTTGGCATGCCATGCAATTTTTCAATCTCATTCACGTCATATCTGAAGCAAGGCGTTCAAGGAATAAGTTTCACGATCGACAAGAAATGAGCGACTTGGTTAATCTTTCAACAATAACCCAAATCACATCTATGCCTTGAGAAACTTTGGGAAGACCTGTAACAAAATCCATGGTAATGTGTTCCCACTTCCATTTCGGAATCTCAAGTGGTTGCAATGGACCTTTTGGTACTTGATGCTCCGCCTTTACATGTTGACAAGTTAAACACCTCGAGATAAACTCCGCGATCTCTCTCTTCATATTATTCCACCAAAATGTATGTCGAATATCATGATACATTTTGGTACTCCCAGGATGGATTGCAAACGAGGTGTTGTGTGCCTCCATCATGATTCTATGCTTTAAGTCAGAATCGTTAGGAACGCAAAGTTTAGAGTTCACTCGAAGTATTCCTTCTTCATCGATTCTTGCTTCTGGAATAGCACCTTCTTGCACTTTCTTCTTCATACGCATCAGCCCCAGGTCCGTAGCTTGAGCAACTTTAACTTTATCAATTAAAGTCGGTTCTACTCGTATATTCGCCATCATCACGTGGGTCTCTGGAGTTTTTAACTCTATCTCCATCCTTTGTAAGTCATACAAAATGGGTCTTTGCATTGACAATATCGACTTTCAGATTACTTGCATATGATCTTCACTCAATCGCGTCGCCTACTACGTTCGCTTTTCCAGGATGATATTGAATAGTGTGATCGTAATCTTTCAATAGCTCAAGCCAACGTCGTTGCCGCATATTGAGTTCTTTTTGGGTGAAGAAATATTTGAGGCTTTTATGGTCCGTATAAATCTCCACTTTCTCCCCATACAAGTAGTGTCTCTAGATTTTTAACGCAAAAATGACTGCTGCCAACTCCAAATCATGAGTAGGATAATTCCTCTCATATTCTTTGAGTTGTCGCGAGGCATAGGCTATGACTTTCCCATGTTGCATGAGAACACATCCTAACCCTTTGCCTGAAGCATCATTTGTAGATAACAAATCCATCAAGAACCGGATGGTATTGCTGTAAGATGCCTAAATGAGTCTCCTCTTGAGCTCTTGGAAACTCTTCTCGCATTCCTCACTCCATATGAATTTTTTATCTTTCTGAGTCAGCTGAGTTAACGGAGTAGCGATTCGAGAAAATCCTTCCACGAATCTCCGATAATAACCAGCTAAGCCCGTAAAGCTACGCACTTGATCCATCGACTTGGTTGCTCTAACTTTGTATTGCTTCAATCTTCGTCGGGTCAACAGATACTCCATGTTTTAACACTACATGCCCAAGGAATGCTACTTCCTCAAGCCAGAACTCGCATTTCTTTAGCTTGGCATATAGCTTGTTTTCACGAAGCCTTTCAACAATCAGCTTCAAATGGTGCTCATGATCTTCATGGCTTTTGGAATAAATGAGGATGTCATCAATAAAGACAACAATGAACTCATCCAAATATTCCTTGAATACTCGGTTCATCATATCCATGAAAGCAGCAGGAGCATTAGTCAATCCAAAAGACATGACTAAGAATTCATAATGCCGTCTGCAGGAGTTCAAGAAGGCGGTCTTTGGAATATCCTCGATTTTAATCTTTGGTGATGATATCCAGAACGAAGATCGATCTTTGAAAAGAATTGTGCTCCTTGTAACTGGTCGAATAGGTCATCAATGTGAGGTAGCGGATACCTATTCTTGATGGTGACATGGTTTAATTCTCGGTAGTCAATACAAAGTCGCATCTCGCCGTCTTTTCTTCTTTACTGAATAAAACAGAGCACCCCAGGAGATGTACTAGGACTAATGAAACCGGATGTCTAATAACTCTGTAGTTGGACTTTTAACTCCACGAAGTTCAATAGGAGCCATTCGATATGGGGTTTTAGAAATGGGTTTTGTGCCGGTTCAAGGTCAATAAAGAATTCAACATCACGCTCGGGGTGACCAGGAAAGTTCTTGAAATACATCGGAAATTCTCTAACAATGTAAATATTATCCAAATCGACTTGTCTTTATTCAAATCCATAACATGGGCTAAGAAAGCTTGGCATCCGCTTTTCAATAAGCGAATAGCTTTGTGGCTTGATATGACGATGGTCGATTTTAGTGGTTTAGTTGTTTGAATTGTATGACAAAGTTGGTTAGGAATATGAAAACTAACAACCTTACGAAAACAATCAATTTTGGTATGATGAGTGGTTAACCAATCAATTCCTAAAATCACATCAAAAGCAAGTATCTTTAAAGAAATAAGATCAACAGGTAATGTGATTGTGCCAACTTGGATCAAGCAAGATTTATAAACTGTAGATGTAACGAAGGTATCACCCAACAGAGTTTCAACAGATAAATAAAAGTTTAATTTCTCCGGAGTCAAGTTTAAACGTTGAGCACAAGCAGAAGAGATAAAAGAATGGGTAGAACCGGTATCTAGTAAGGTATAAACTTCGCAAGAATTCAAGATTAGCTTACCCGTGATCACCTCATTCGGGTTCCTCACGTTTTGGCCAGTCACAACAAATGCTCTTCCAGGAACCGTTGATTTTTACTTATCCGGGACAGCCCTTGGAGTCACCATCCCCACTGAACTTGGTTTCGCTATAGTACAATCTCGAGCAATATGTCCTTCCTTTCCACAATTATAACATACCTTGGATTGTTGTGGGCAGTTTGGACTGATATGTCCCTCTTTCCCACATTTGTAACATCTAACTGGCGGTCGTTCTCCTCCCCTAGAATTTGTTGTTGGTGCTAGTGCTGCTGCTGATGTCTTCCCGTCATTGTTGAATCTCCTCTTTCTGAAATTTCCACTTGACTCACCTCTCCTATTATCATGGCCACGATTACCACCCGAGTGGTTACTGCTTTATCCGTATTTTTTCCTCCTCATTTGGTTATCATCGTTCGATGGATGTTATCACCATTATGATGACCTCGGTTGTGATCCTCGGTTGAGTATACTCATTATCTCTCTCTAATAATTGAGCCACATTGACAACATCTGAATACAGAGAAAATTTATGAGAGATAAGGTATTGACGAATCTCAAGTTTTAGACCTCTCAGAAACATCCGCGTCATACGTTCCTCATTCTCTACCAAATGAGGTGCAAACCTGGATAACTCCACGAACTTCGCCTCGTACTGAGACACCGTCATGTTGTTCTGTTCAAGTCTAATAAACTCTACCTCCTTCATATGACGAATACTTTCTGGAAAGTACTTGTCATTGAATAGTTCTCAAATCTTTCCCAAGACATCTTAAGTGCAATTTGGTGGGGCACGCTTCACGGATTCCCACCGATGAATCGCCTCACCACGGAACATAAATGTGGCGAATGGAACCTTCGCTCCTCCATGCATCCCAAGACATCGAATATCTTGGTAATTTGCTTGACCCATGTTTCCTTTAATCGGATCAGGCTTTCCCGAAATCTGGTGGTCCCAACTCCTTGAATCGCTTTGCTGATGACAGCACATGGCGTTGCCATCATTTCCACCAGAGTATATTGTACACGAGTCTCCTAAATGCGATTTTGCATGAAGCGCAAAAAGCTTCTAAACATCCCATCTTTCATCGTTTGCTCGGTAGCGTTATTTCGGGAGAGAATATTGTCTTCACATTGCACGTTCTCTGGTTTTGTGACTAAAGGTTGTTCCACGATCTCATACACTCCATTGTTAATGTTCTCGTGACCATTCTTAAATATCGCCATAAAACAAGGGTTAATTAAACAAATTAATATATCACATAATATCCCTATATTATGACCGACCAACAAATAAGCTTAGATAGGACACACTAGCAAAGGATTTACTCATCTCTCCCCTCCTAGTTCTATTCTTCGATCTCTCGCCGGAGACCATATCCCTAAGCTCGATATTTAATCTGTGGCGCCCCCAAAATAGGTATACAACACCCATTACGAAGTCGCCAAATACATGGTACAAAAAGCAAACTACAACTTCAATAATACAATTGTCGTGCAAAATACGACAACACATCTTGTGAGTTTAAATACAAATATTGTCTTCTAGACAATATCCACACCCAAATAAGTCCTCATTACAATTATTCATATACTTTATTTTACGAAATAGTGAGGACAAATAAAACATCTTTCTAGAACCATCATTCCATACCCGACTCGATCCTCGCTTATGTTCTCACCTCACGAGAAGAAAAATGGAACAAAAGGAAAAGGGTGAGCTCAACTAGCCCAGTAAAGAATATTATGACTAAGATAATATACAACAAATTATCATTAGTCTTCAACAGGAAAAATCGATAGAATATAATGACAACAAGTTTTAGATCAACAAACACACGGAAATAAACAATCCAATAGAAGAGTCACGTAGAGAATGAATTCTACTATCTTCTAAGATTTAAGAGTCCATCATCAATATTTTATCCCCGTAACATCAATCAATATACATCTTTTAATTAAATATTCATCTTTGCACTTCAGCCAAAGATATTCATCAAGTATCACCCGGTTGGTGTGTTCATCTCAACACATTCACCTTTGCACTCTGGGACAAAGATATTCATTAATCATTCATCTTTGCACTCTGAGGCCAAAGATATTCATAATATCATCATTTAGGGGTGAGGATGATGAAAAATATTTTAAAAAAAAGCGAATCCGGTGAGACGGAAGGACAAATATTAGGGATTCATATATAACGTTTTATCAAGATTAATAATACTCCATAATAACCAATTTTGAAGCGAATTCAAAAATAACGATCAAAACATGGATACAATCAAAGATAGTAGCCAAAATAGACATCTTGGACAAAAGGAAAATTTTATTTTTTAATTGAATAGTCATGTATTCGTGAATAGTCTCAGTATCGTGAATAGTGCTATATATCGTGAATAGTAACCCCCTGACACAAAAAGTTCCAAATTTGATTAAAAGTTCACCAATATTCCGGCATAATGATATTGAAGAAAATAATATCATTTAAGAAGAAAATAACATCCCTTACCTCAAAATAACCGTACTTCTAACTGAATTTCGGGTATAGTGCTGATAGAACTTGCACCGTATAGCAACACTCAAAGTATCAAAATACTCACAAAAATACGCTCGATAATCTAGAGAGAAAGAAAACTTATTTCTAGTCTGATTTTTAATTCTAACCTAGGCGTCTATTTATAGGAAAATGCTAGAACGCCAAAGGAGACTAAATAATAAAATAATATTATTATTAATTACAATTCCTACGCATGCTTTGAATTTTTGGGCAGCCATGTTGGAAGAATTCAGCAGCCCATGTGTGTATTCCACCAACCAAAAGTGGGTCCCCCCATAAATTTAATAAAAAAATCATTTTATTTATTGAAACTTCAATAATTCATAGAAAATAGCCCGTTTATCAGAAAAATACGAATTTTATGTCCATTTTGCCTGAAATCGAATTCTCTACAACTTTGCAGAAGAAAGTTTTTCCAAATTTCCAACAGAAAATATCTGAAATCCACAAACGGATGATTTTTAATACCTCCACTTTGACAAAATACTGATAAAACACCTCAACATTAATTCCTTCATTAATAACCACATAAATAAATTCATCATTTATATCCACATTAAATAAATATTTCCTTATCATATAAATCAATAATTAATTATTCATAAATAATATTACAGAATCACAATTATGACAACCAGTAGTGCTCCTCGGAAAGAGGGCTTTCAATAAGGATTTTCTCTTATGGCGCACAATTAGGTGACCAAACCTCTCCTTAGATGTAATTTTTTAGACATTGCTTATAATGTTATCTAATAATATTATTCAAATAATATGAATTATTGATCCGATAATGGAAAATCTTTATGCGATGACAATTATTAAAACAACAATAATATAAACTATCAACGCATGACAATTATTGAGTAGTGCCTTCTTACGCATTTAATCAATAATTCAATAATCTTAATAATGTCTAATGTGCTTCGTACACCACGCATATTATCGTATTTTAACCACGTGTATTCCAACAGTGTTAAGTGTAATAACTACGCCGTTATTTATAAAAACTCATACTTTGTCGTTTTCTTCATCCGACAGTTATTTTGTTATGAGCCCCATGAATGGCTGCGCCGTCGTACGAATATTCCCCGACAAAAAGAATATTCCACGACCAAAAGAATATTCCTCGACAAAAATGAATATTTTATAACGACTTGCTTATTTTGCAAAATTTGCACATTTCACCCATAACAAAATCATTATATCAAATTAACACCTTATTAATTTGGAATAATGAATAGAGAAAATTCAATTTTATTTATAATAAGTTGGGGTCTTACACATTACCTGTATGGGGAGAAAGTGGAGATCTATACGGATCATAAAAGCCTCAAATATTTCTTCACCCAAAAGGAACTCAACATGCGACAACAACGTTGGCTCGAGCTGTTGAAAGATTACGATAATACCATTTAATACAATCCTGGAAAAGCGAACGTAGTAGCTGACGCATTGAGTAAAAGATCATATACGGGTAAGAGTGAAATATTGTCAATGGAAAGGCCCATTTTGTATGACTTGCAAAGGATGGAGATAGAGTTAAAGATTCTAGGGACCCACGTTATGATGGCAAATATACGAGTATAACTGACTTTAATTAATAAAGTTAAAGGTGCTCAAATTACAGACCTGAAGCTGATGTGTATGAGGAAGAAAGTACAAGAAGGTGCTATTTTAGAAGCAAAAATCGATGAAGAAGGAATACTTCAAGTCAACTCCAGACTTTGTGTTCCTAACGACCCTGATTTAAAGTATAAAATCATGATGGAGGCGCACAACACACCGTTTGCAATCCATCCTAGGAGTACCAAAATGTATCATGATATTTGACATACATTTTGGTGGAGCAATATGAAGAGAGAGATAGCGGAGTTTATCTCAAGGTGTTTAACGCGTCAACGAGTCAAGGCAGAGCATCAAGTGCCAAAAGGTCAATTGCAACCACTTGAAATTCCAGAATAGAACTGGGAGCACATTACCATGGATTTCGTTACTAGTCTTCCCAAGGTTTCTCAAGGAATTGATGCAATTTGGGTTATTGTTGATAGATTAACCAAGTCTGCTCATTTTTTACCTATACGAGAAACTTATTCACTTGAACGTCTTGCTCGTATTTACATAAAGGAGATTGTAAGACTGCATGGTATGCCAGTATCCATAGTTTCTAATCGAGACCCAAGATTCACTTCACGATTTTGGTTTAGTTTGAAAAAAGCTATGGGCATGGATTTACGATTTAGTTCGGCATATCATCCTCAAACAGACGGGCAGTCGGAGAGGACTATTCAAACTCTTGAAGATCTATTAAGACTCTATGTCCTTGATTTCAAAGGAAGTTGGGACAAGTTCTTGCTATTAGTGGAATTCTCTTACAATAACAGTTATCAAGCAAGTATTGGCATGGCTCCATTCGAGGCGTTGTATGGACGCAAGTGTCGTTCTCCAGTATGCTGGGACGAGGTGGGTGAAGCAACGTTGTTGGGACCAAAGTTGGTACGTATGACTACGGAAAAGATTCAAATGATCCGACAATGTATAAAAACCTCAGAAGATCGACAAAAGAGTTTTGCTGATCTTCATCGAAAGGACGTGGAGTTCAATGTTGGAGATCATGTGTTGTTACGTGTTGCTCCATGGAAAGGAGTTACAAGATTTGGAAAGAGAGGAAAACTCAATCCTCGATTCATTGGCCCATTTGAAATCCTCGATCGAGTAGGAACTGTGGCTTATAGACTAGCCTTGTCACCAAGTATGTCTCGTGTTCATAATGTTTTTCACATATCCATGTTAAGTATGTGACGCCCCCAAAACATGTATACATCACCTATTCTGAGTCGCCAAATACATGGAACAGAATATAAATACAATCTTAAATATACAACATAAGCTGTGAGTTTTAATACAAATATTGTCTTCTAGACATTATTCAAACTCAAAATAAGTCCTCAATACATTTATTATCACACTATTTCATAGAATAGTGAGGACTACTAATGCTATCATCTGGACCGTCACTTTGTTCCCCGACTAGTCCCTGCTACGTTCTCATTTCCTGAAGAGAACAATGAAAGCAAAAGGGTGAGCTCAACTAGCCCAGTAAGAAATATTATGACTAAGATAATGCAGAATAAATTATCGTTAGCCTTTAATAGTGTTAAACTGATACAATATAACAAACATCAAGTTTAACTGCAGCGAAATAAGCAATCCATTAGAAGAGTCAAGTAGAGAATAAAATCTACTATCTTCTATGATTCAAAAGGTTTTTCATCACTTTTATCGCTGAGACTCAGCTCAATAAATAATCCACATCATCCCTGCACTACGGCTAAGGATATTCATTAGTATCACAACCACAAATTATCCATGCACTACGGGCCAAGGATATTTGTGTATTCATCAATGGTCATGATCATACCAACAACAATCCATCAATGCACTACGGGCCAATGAGGACTTTTACCACATCATTTGTAACATTACGGTCGTGATTATTATACCGAATAATCCTCAGTGTCATAATCATACCAAGTCCATCTATGCGCTACGGGCCACGAGATGACTTTCAACATAATATAAACATGAGAATGATGACAATGATATAAGAATTCAATAAAATAAGTTCAAGAATTAATTTATCCAGGAACCAATAACGTCCAAATTGTCAACATGATCTTCGCTTTGTGGAGTAAAATTCAAGAATGCTCAGAAGAATATTTACATGAAAAGATACTGGATGAAGCGCAAATATCAAAGATATTCCACTAATTTCATGGAGTATAAAAGCCAAAACTTTAACCAACTGAGTATAATAAAGAATGGAATAACAAAAGAAATCACCAGGCATGCGATAGACCGCATGACGCGAGTTATTCCAATGAGAATAATAAATAACGGAACCGGTCGTGCGTAAATGCGCAGCGGGATATTCCAGCAGAATAATAAATAACGGATTCAGGTCATGCGTAAGCGCGCATGCACGAGAATATTCCAACGAATAATAAAGAATAAAATAATGGAAGAATTTCACCATGTATGCGGTACTTGCTTGACAGGCGGAGTTATTCTAACATAATAATAAAGAATGGAATAATGAAGAATTTCACCATGTATGCGGTACTCAGCATGAGCAGAGTTATTCAACATAATGATAAAGAATGGAATAATGGAAGAATTTCACCAAGTATAGGGTAGCCCACGTATACAGGTTATTCCAACAGAATAATAAAGAATGGAATAACTGAAGTTCTCTTCATGAATATGAAAGAAATAATACCCCTTACCTTAGAAGAAGCTGGATATAGGAGTAGTGAAGTAGCATAATACTTTTCTTCTTTCTCTCTATAGTTTCTCTCTCAGAGTTTCATTGAATCGTAAGAAATAATGAAGGAATGAGCTTATTTATAGGAGAATGGGTGAATAGTAAGAATTAATTCATGAGCAGTTGATTGATTTACTTTTTTTAAGCGAGACGGTCCATATTCAATTACTATGCAATTATTAATAAAATATTCTAATAAAACAAAATATTTTAAATAAAATAAAATATATTATATTTATAATCTAATAAAACGAATAACTTTATAAAAGTATTACATTTTATATAAAAAGATTTTACTATGCAAACACTATGCAGCACTATGCAAATACTATGCATAATAAAATATAATATATTCTATTTGTAGTCTAATAAAATAAATAACTTTATAAAAGTATTCTATTTTATATAAAAAGATTTTACTATACAAAATACTATGCAGAACTATGCAAACACTATGCATAATAAAATATAATATATTCTATTTATAGTCTAATAAAACAAATAACTTTATAAAAGTATTACATTTTATATAAAAAGATTTTACTATGAAAAACACTATATGCATGCACTATGCAACACTATGCATAATAAAATATAATATATTACATTTATAGTCTAATAAAACAAATAACTTTATAAAAGTATTTTGTTTTATATAAAAAGCTTTTACATTTTATTACATTAATAATAATAATAAAACAAAATTTATATATATATATATATATATATATATATATATATATATATATATATATATATATATATATATATATATATATATATATATATATAAAACATGACTTCATAAAAAGATACCTCAATATATTTAACAACATTTATCATCATTATTATAATTCACAATATTAATCGACCAGGTTGTTCCCAGGAAAGAGGGGGCTTTCCAATAAGGATTTCTCCCTATTGGCGCGCAATTAGGTGACCAAACCTCTCCTTGGCAGAACTTCTAGACATCGTTAATATTGCAAATAATGATATTAATAACTCTGTCATCTCAATTATTGATTTAATAATATATAAAATATCGACAATAATTGAATCAAATAACTTGATATACTATGCAATAATTACTGTAGCAATAATTGAACAAAATTGAGTGACTTCTCACGTAAGCATCAATAATCAATAAAGTGTGCTACTATGCAACCATGCGTATTACTGTACTTTTAACATCGGGTGTTTCAACAGTTAACGGTAAAACTTCCGCCGTTATTTTCATAAAAATATTTTTGTCGTTTTCTTAATCCGACAATAATTCCATTGTGGGGTCCACCAATGATTGTGCCATCGTACGAATATTCCCTGTTAAAACGAATATTCCCCGACCAATTGAATATTATATAACAACTTGCGTACTTTTCAAAATTTATAAATATTATCCACAACTATAACATTATATCAAGTTCACTCCATAATATTCAAAAAAATATTTTGAGAAATTTAAATCTTTATTCATAAAATTTGGGGTCTCACAATCTCCCCTCCTAATGGAATTTTGCCCTCGAAATTTACGTACGTACCTGGTATGATGAGGATACCTTGACTTCATTTCAGATTCTAACTCTTGAGGTATAACCTTTGAGTGTTGAATACAATCCTTCTTATCCAAGATTTTAACACGTATCTCCTCATACGTTAAATCTTCTGCTATCTCGTCTAGTTTTAATTCAATAATGTGGTTCGGGTCATCCACATATTTATGTAACATCGATATGTGAAAAACGTTATGAACACGCGACATACTTGGCGGTAAAACGAGTTTATAGGCCACAGTTCCTACTCCATCGAGGATTTCAAATAGACCAATAAAATTGAGGGTTGAGATAACGCTTTCTTGAACCTTTTTCTTCACATTCATCAGTTCCGGGTGTGTAGCTTGAGCGGCCTTTAACTTTAATGATTAAAGTCGATTCTACTCGTATATTTATTTTCTTCACGTGGGTCCCTAGAGTCTTTAACTCTATCTTCATCATTTGTAAGTTATACGAAATGGGTTTTTGTGTTAACAACATTGCACTCATAAACGCATACGATCTTCTACTCAACGCGTCAGCTACCACGTTCTCTCTTCCACGATGATATTGAATGGTATAGTTGTAATCTTCAACAGCTCGAGCCAACATCTTTGGCGCATTATACGTTCGTTTTAGGTGAAGAAAATATTTAAGGGTTTTAGGAATGGGTTTTGTACTGGGGTCAATAAAAAATTCGATTTCACGCTCTAGGGGTAGGAAGTTTTTAGAGAATACGTCAGGAAATTTATTAATAATAGAAATGTCATTCAAAACTGTGACTCTCATCCAAGACTTGGATAACACATCACATTGATACCTATCAACTTGTCACCGTTATTCACGACGTCCCCTACGGATATTCTGGCTTCAGTGTATTCCAAGACTTGGAAGTCACCAGCGAAAGGCTCGGGGCTCTTTACTTATGGCTTGATATAACAGTGATTGACTTTAGTGGTTTGATTGCTTGAATTTGCATAACAGGTTGGTTAGGAATATGAAAGCTAACAACCTTACGAAAATAATCAATTTTGGCATGATGAGTAGTTAACCAATCGATTCCTAAAATCACATCAAGGGCAAGTATTTTCAAAGAGATAAGATCGATAGGTAACATGAAAGTGTCGATTTGAATCAACAAGCTTTATAAACAATGGAGGTAACGAAGGTTTTTACTATCGAAGTTTCAACCAATAAGTCAAAGTCTACTCTCTTCGGAGTCAAATTTAAATGTTAAGCGCAAGCAAGAGAGATAAAAGAATAGGTAGAACCGGTATCGAATAAGGTATAGACTTCGTAAGCGTTTATGATTAACTTACCCGTGACAACTTCGTTCGAGTTCCTCAAAAAACGCTTTCACTTAAACTACTATCTTTGACTTGTCTGAGACATCCTTTGGCATCATTATCCCAGCTGAACTTGACTTCACTACACGACAAAATCGAGCTAGGTGACCTTCTCTTTCGCAATTAAAACACGCTTTGGATTCTTTGCGTCTGATTTAGGCGGATGTGTCCTCCTGTCGCATTTGAAACATCTGATGGTGGTCGTTCTTCTTCCTTTGAAACGGTCTTTGGTCTTTGCTTTTTTTTTGCATCATTATTGAACCTCCTCTTCTTGAAATTTCCACTTCTATTATCTTGGCCATGATTGCCACCGAAGTGGTTACCATTCTTGGCATGATAATTTCCCCCACGATGGTTATCATTATTTCGATGGTCGTTGCCACCGGTATGATTATTATCATGTTGTTGGTCGTTACCTTTTGGTTGTGCTGACTCATTATCGCGCTCCAATAACTGAGCCCTATTCACAACATCTGAATATAAACAAAGTTTATGAGAGATAAGGTATTGACGTATATCGTGTTTCAAACCTCTTAGAAACATTCGCGTCATTCGCTCCTCATTATCAACCAAATGGGATGTAAACCGGGATAACTCCACAAATTTAGCCTCGTATTGCGACATGGTCATATTTTTTTTCTCCAACTTGATAAACTCCACCTCCTTCATGTGATGAATAATTCGGGAAAGTACTTATCATTGAACAGCTCTTGGAACTTCTCCCAAGACATCTTGAGTGCGTCAGGCTGGGTACGTTTTACAGATTCCCACCAGTAATTTTCCTCTTCACGCAACATAAAGGTGGCAAAGAAAACCTTTTGCGCCTCGGAGCATCCCAAGACATCAAATATCTTGGTGATCTTCTTTAACCACATCTTCGCCTTAAGTGGTTCTGGCTTTCCCAAAAACTTTGGCGGTCCAAGCTCCTTGAACTATTTAGCGGTGACCATCCGAGAGTTGCCAGTGATTCCACCTGCATTTTGAACAAGAGTCTCTCTTACCTGATGTTGCATGAATTGCATAAAGCCTCTGAACATTCCATCGTTCATTATTTGGTCAGTGTTGTTGTTTGCATGAGGATTATCGCCTTCCTGATGTACATTATCCTGATTATTGATCTGTGGAGACTCAACGGTCTCCTATGCTCCATTGCTATTCTCAACATTCTCGAATGTCATTTTCAAATACTGCCACAAAACAAGGGTTAATTAACATATCACATATTATCCCTGTACTCTGACCGACCAATTAAATACAAAATAAACTTAGGTAGGTCATACTAGCGAAAGAATTCCCCGTCTCTTCGCTCCTAGTTCTTGTCTCACATCTCAGCCAGGGATCATATCCCTAAGCTTTGATACCAACTGTAACGCCCCCAAAACAGGTGTGCATCACCTATTCTGAGTCGCCAAATACATGGTATAGAATACAAATACAATCTTAAATATACAACATAAGCTGTGCGTTTTAATACAAATATTGTCTTCTAGACAGTATTCAAACTCAAAATAAGTCCTCAATACATTTATTATCACACTATTTCATAGAATAGTGAGGACTACTAATGCTATCATCGGACCGTCCACTCGTTCCCCGACTAGTCCTCGCTACGTTCTCATTTCTGAAGAGAACAATGAAAGCAAAAGGGTGAGCTCAACTAGCCCAGTAAAAAATATTATGACTAAGATAATGCAGAATAAATTATCGTTAGCCTTTAACAGTGTTAAACTGATACAATATAACAAACATCAAGTTTAACTGCAACAGAATAAGCAATCCATTAGAAGAGTCAAGTAGAGAATAAAATCTACTATCTTCTATGATTCAAAATATTTTATATAAAAAATTTTACTATATAAACACTATGCAGGCACTATACAAATACTATGCATAATAAAATATAATATATTCTATCTATAGTCTAATAAAACAAATAACTTTATAAAAGTATTACATTTTTTATATAAAAGATTTTACTATACAAAAATACTATGCAGGCACTATGCAAACACTATGCATAATAAAATATAATATATTCTATTTATAGTCTAATAAAATAAATAATTTTATAAAAGTATTCATTTTATATAAAAAGATTTTACTATGCAAAATACTATCGCGGCACTATGCAACACTATGCATAATAAAATATAATATATTCTATTTATAGTCTAATAAAACAAATAACTTTATAAAAGTATTATGTTTTATATAAAAAGATTTTTTACTATGAAAATACTATGCATAATAGAATATAATATATTCTATTTGTAGTCTCTAATAAAATAACTTTATAAAAGTATTTTGTTTTATATAAAAAGCTTTTTGTTTTATTGCATTAATAATACTAATAAAACAATATATATATATATATATATATATATATATATATATATATATATATATATATATATATATAACTTATGACTTCATAAAAGACACCTCAATATATTTAACAACATTTATCATCATTATTATAATTCACAATATTAATCGACAAGTCGTTTCGAGAAAGAGGGGCTTTCAATGAGGATTTCTCCTATTGGCGCACAATTAGGTGACAAAACTCTCTGGCGAGAACTTCTAGACATCGTTAATATTGCAAATAATGATATTAATAACTCTGTCATCTCAATTATTGATTTAATAATATATAAAATATCGACAATAATTGAATCAAATAACGTGAGATACTATCAATAATAATTCATGTAGCAATAATTGAACAAAAGCGAGTGACTTCTCACGTAAGCATCGATAATCATCTGCAGTATCTACTATATCGACCACGCGTATTCTTTGTACTTTTAACACTAGGTGTTTCAACAGTTAACGATAAAACTTTCGCCGTTAGTTTCATAAAAATATGTTTGTCGTTTTCTTAATCCGACAATAATTCCATTGTGGGGTCCACCAATGATTGTGCCGTCGTACGAATATTCCCTATTAAAATGAATATTCACCGACTAATCGAATATTATATAACAACTTGCGTACTTTTTAAAATTTATAAATATTACCCACAACTATAACATTATATCAAGTTCACTCCATAATATTCAAAAAAATATTTGAAGAAATTTAAATTTTTATTCATAAAATTTGGGGTCTCACAAAGTAAATATGTGGAATTCCCGAACCACATTATTGAGTTAGAACCAGACGAAATAGCGGAAGATTTAACGTATGAAGATGTACCTGTTAAAATCTTGGATAAGATGGAACATATTCTACGCTCCAAGGTTATACCTCAAGTCAAAGTTTTGTGGAGAAACCACGATGTTGAGGAAATGACCTGGGAGTTAGAATATGAAATGAAATCAAGGTATCCTCACATCTTTGATATACCAGGTACGTACCCTAATTTCGAGGACGAAATTTCATAAGAAGGGGAGATTATAAGACCCTAACTTTCATGAATAAAGATTAATTTTTCTCGAAATATATTTTTGAATATTATGGTGTGGATTTGATATAATGTTATTATTGTGGGTAATATTTATAAATTTTGCAAAGTAAGCAAGTTGTTATAAAATATTCGATTGGTCGGGGAATATTCGTTTTAACAGGGAATATTCGTACGACGGCACAATCATTGGTGTACCCCACAACGGAATTATTGTCGGAGTTAGAAAACGACAAAAAAATCTTTTTATAAAAATAACGGTGAAAGTTTTACTGTTAACTGTTGAAATACCAGTGGCAAAAGTATAATAATACGCGTGGTTGCATAGTAACACACGGTATTGATTATTGATGCTTACGTGAGAAGACACTCACTTATACTCAATTGCTACAGTAATTGCTGCATAGTATCTCACGTTATTTGATTCAATTATTGTCAATATTTTAGATTATTAAATCAATAATTGAGATGACAAGTTATTCATATTATTATCTGCATAATTAATAATGTCTAGAAAGTTCTGTCGAGGAAAGGGGACTGGTCACCTAATTGTGCGCCAATATGGAAAAATCCTTATCAGAATGCCCCCTCTTTCCTGGGAACGATCTGGTTGTTAATATTGTGAGTTATAATAATGATGAATAAACGTTGTTAAAAATATTGAGGAGGTTTTTTTTATGAAGTATTTGTTGTAAATATTGCTTATTATTTGGATCCCCATTTACTCATTTTTCAAAAGCTGTTGGTAGAAGTTATCTCAATTTTGTTTTTTTATATATATATATATATATATATATATATATATATATATATATATATATATATGATAATGACATGTGATGGGGCACACATGTAATGAAAAATGGGATGGTCACGGGAAGTTTTGATAATTGTCACGAAAGGTGTAATTATTATATAATAAATTTTATTTTTTTTTATGAAAAATAGAATATATTATATTTTATTATGCATAGTATTTGCATAGTGCCTGCATAGTATTTGCATAGTAAATTATAAAAAATTTCAGTCGATTCGCCGTACGCCCGTGAACCATACTGTGCAGTGCGTGATTCTAAAATTCAAATATTATCCTTTCCATTCTCTTATAAATAGGATGCTTAGTTAGAATTGAAAATCACACAAGAATCAGAGAATTCTTCTTCTATAATATTGAGCGTATTTTTTTAGAGTTTTAGGAAGCTTTGAGCGTAGAAAATAGTATAAGTTTTCTTCAAGAATATCCCCGCTATACTAGTTGGAATACTCTCCTTTTTAAGGTAAGGGATATTATTTTTGTTTAATATTCGTATGAAATAATATTTTCTTCCATACTCTGTAGTATGTAAGTAATATTATTTTGTTTCAGATTCCGAATTCTATACTCATTTTGTTACGTTTTGGCTTCTTTACTCCATGAAATTAGTAGAATATCCTTGAAATTTTGCGCTTCATCCAGTGTCTTTTCATGAAAATATTATTTTGAGCATTCTTGATAAGTTTTAACTTTTTCATGCCAGAGTACTATTCATGGAGTACTATTCTCGAAGTACTATTCATGGGGTACTATTCACTGAGTTACTATTCATTCGGTTAGTATTCATTCGGGTTACTATTCATGACAAAAATTGATTTCTTTTCGGTCCAAATTATTTTTGATATAATATTATTCTTGAATTTTATTCCACAAAGCAGTATCATTTGGACATTATTGAATTCTGGATAAATTAAATTATAATCTTTAAAAATTTATCATTTTCTTTCTTTTAATTGAATTCTTATATCATTGTCATCTTCTCCATGCTTATATTGTGATGAAAGTCATCTTTGGCTTATGTGCATAGATGGACTGTTGATTGGTATGATTATGATCAGGGATTATTCGGTATAATGATGACCACAATGTTACAAATGATGTGGTAAAAGTCCTCATTGGCCCGTAATGCATTGATGGACAGTTGTTGTGACGCCCCCAAAATAGGTATACATCACCTATTATGAGTCGTCAAATACATGGTACAAAATTCAGATACAAACTTAAATATACAACATGAGCTGTGAGTTTTAATACAATCATTGTCTTGTAGACAGTACACAAACTCAAAATAAGTCCTCAATACATTTATTATCACACTATTTCACAGAATAGTGCGGACTACTAATACTATCATCTGGACCGTCACTCCGTTCCCTGACTCGTTCCAGCTATATTCTCATTTCCTGAAGAGAATAGTGAAAGAAAGGGTGAGCTCAACTATCCCAGTAAGAAATATTATGACTAAGATAATGCAGGATAAATTATCATTAGCCTTCAACAATGTTAAACTGATAAAATATAATAGACATCAAGTTTAACTGCAGCGGAACAAGCAATCCATTAAAAGAGTCAAGTAGAGAATAAAATCTACTATCTTTATGATTTAAAAAGGTTTCATCATCACTTTTTATCCCTGAGACTCAGCTTAATAAATAATTCACATCATCCCTGCACTACGGCCAAGGATATTTATTAGGGTCACGACCACAAATTATCCATGCACTACGGGCCAAGGATATTCGTGTATTCATCAATGGTCATGATCATGCCAACAACTGTCCATCAATACACTACGGGCCAATGAGGACTTTTACCACATCATTTGTAATATTACGGTCATGATTACACCGAATAATCCCTGGTCATAATCATACCAAGTCCATCTATGCACTACAGGCCACAGATGACTTTCAACATAATATAAACATGAGGATGATGACAATGATATAAGAATTCAATAAAACAAGTTCAAGAATTAATTTAACCAAGAACTAATAACGTCCAAATTGTCAACATGATACTTCTTTGTAGAGTAAAATTCAAGAATTCTCAGAAGAATATTTTCATGAAAAGATACTGGATGTAGCACAAATATCAAGGATATTCCACTAATTTCATGGAGTATAGAAGTCAAAACTTAACCAAATGAGTATCATAGAATATATGAAACTACAAATGGATTTTCACCCGCTATGCGGTAATCCACGTAGACAGATCATTTCCACAATTTAATAAGGAATGAATACGAAGGATCATTCACCATGCATGTGATAATCTACACAGACAGGTTATTCCAACAGAATAATAAAGAATGGAACCAGGTCATGCGTAATCCACACAGACAGGATATTCCAATAAAATAATAAAGAATGGAATAATAGAAGAATTCACCATGCATGCGATAGACCGCACAGACAGATTATTCCAACAGAGTAATAAAGAATGGAACCAGATCTAGCGTAATCAGCACAGATAGGATATTCCAACAGAATAATAAAGAATGGAATAACAAAAGAATTTCACCATGTATGCGGTACTTCGTATAGACAGGTTATTCCAACATAATAATAAAAAATGGAATAATAGAAGAATTTCACCAAGTATAGGGTAGCAGCGATATCTGAGTTATTCCAATGAGAATAATAAAGAATGGAATAATGAAGTTCTTTTCATGAATACAAAAGGAATAATACCCTTACTCTCGGAAGAAATCGGATCTTTGGAATAGTGAGGTATTAGCAGCTCTCTTCTTATATAGATTTTCTCTCTATAACTTCTCTCTATAATTTCTCTCTATAATAATTGCTCTATAGCTTTAGTGAATTGGTGAGAAATGAAGGAAGAATGAGCTTCTATTTATAGAAAAATATAGTTTTGATAATTGCACGTTTTGGGGCTCAAACAATTACAGTACAATACCTCCAACTTTTCTTTCATTTTTAATTTAGTCCTGCAAGTATTATCAAACTTGCACCACCTCCCCTAATAGTAAATAATGTGAATCAATAGTTCAATCATGTGAATCAATAGTTATAATCATGTGAAAATACGAATTACGGTATAGTACCTCCTTCTATACCTCCATCTTTAATTTAATCATGCAAGTATTA
Organism: Panax ginseng; assembly: GCA_020205605.1. Classification (NCBI taxonomy): domain Eukaryota; kingdom Viridiplantae; phylum Streptophyta; class Magnoliopsida; order Apiales; family Araliaceae; genus Panax; species Panax ginseng. The sequence continues at coordinate 41,388,097 of CM035131.1, forward strand.
TCAATCTTGCACCAACTCCTCTAATAGTATAAGAATGTGATTCAATAGTACACACATGTGAACAAATAGTTATATAAACATGTGAATTAGTAGCAATTAATTGCTCATTTATCTGATAAATTCCCCGATTTATCAATATAACCCTCAGACATCAATTATCATCGGAATAGATGTCAATTTCCACTAACACTAATAATCCCAATACAATGGAATATAAAATTCATCTTTAATCAACACGAACTTATTCATCATTAATATTATAACTCACATTATTTAACAACCAGGTCATTCCCAGGAAAGAGGGGGCTTTCCAATAAGGATTTCTCCCTATTGGCGCACAATTAGGTGACCAAACCTCTCCTTGGCAGAACTTCTAGACATTGTAATTATTGCAATTTAATAATATGAATAACTTTGTCGTCCCAATTATTGATTTAATAATATATCATATAATGCAGATGATACTATGATAATAATCGAATCAATAATATGAGAGATATGATGCAACAATTACTATAGCAATAATTGAGTATAAGCGAGGTGACTTCTCACGTAAGCATCAATAATCAATACCATGTCTTCTTATGCAACCACGCAGACATATTCTTGTACTTTTACTACCAAGTAGTTCAACATGATAACGGTCTGTGAAAACTTCCGCCGTTATTTTCATAAAAATATTTTGTCATTTTCTCAATCCAAACAATAATTACATTGTGGGGTCCACAATGATTATTGGCCGTTGTAACGAATATTCCCCGCTAAAACGAATATTCTCACCAATCAAATATAATATAACAACTTGCATACTTTGCGAATTTATAAATACTACCCACAACTATAACATTATAACAAATTTATTCCATAATATTCAAAAATGATAATTATAAAAAAATCATCTTTATTCATAAAAGTTGGGGTCTTACAGTTGTTGGCATGATCATGACCATTGGTGAAAATACGAATATCCTTGATAATTCGTGGTCGTGATACTAATGAATATCCTTGGCCTGTAGTGCATGGGTAATTCAGTGATGTGGATTATTTATTAAGCTGAGTCTCAGCGATAAAATTGATGATAAACTTTTTAAATCATAGAAGATAGTAGATATCATAATCTACTTGACTCTTATTTATACAACTTTTTAAATCATAGAAGATAGTAGATATTCAATAGTATCACGACCACGAATTATCAAGGATATTCGTGTATTCATCAATGATCATGATCATGCCAACAATTGTCAATCAATGCACTACGGGCTAATGAGGACTTTTACCACATCATTTGTAACATTACGGTCATGATTATACCGAATAATCCCTGGTCATAATCATACCAAGTCCATCTATGCACTACGGCCACAGATGACTTTCATCATAATATAAACATGAGGATGATGACAATGATATAAGAATTCAATTAAATGAAAGCAAATGATAAATTTTTAAAGATTTATAATTTAATTTATCCAGAAATCAATAACGTCCAAATTGTTAACATGATACTGCTTTGTGGAGTAAAATTCAGGAATAATATTGTACCAAAAATGATTTGGGCTGAAAACGAATCAATTTTTATCATGAATAGTACCCTAGGTGAATAGTACTCGAGGGAATAGTACCATGTGAATAGTAATTCGAGAATAGTAACTTGTGAATAGTACTCCGGTATGAAAAAGTTAAAACTTATCAAGAATGCTCAGAATAATATTTCCATGAAAAGATACTGGATGAAGCGCAAATATGAAGGATATTCTACTAATTTCATGGAGTATAGAAGCCAAAACTTTAACCAAATGAGTATAGAATTCGAAATCTGAAACGAAATAATATTACTTACATACTATAGAGTATGGAAGAAAATATTATTTCAAGTGAATATTGAACAAAAATAACATCCCTTACCTTGAAAAGAAGAGTATTCCAACCGGTATAGCGGGGATATTCTTGAAGAAAACTTATACTATTTTCTACGCTCAAAGCTTTCTAAAACTCGAAAGAAATACACTCAATATTATAGAAGAAGAATTCTCTGATTCTGGTGTGATTTTTAATTCTAACTAAGCATCCTATTTATAGGAGAATGGAAAGGATACTATTTGAAAATTTTAATCACGTATGCACAGTATGGTTCACGGGCGCTGAATTCGTTCGGCTGATTTTCTAAAAAAATTGATTTACTATTCATTACTGTGCAATAAAATATTCTAATAAAACAAAAACTTTAAATAAAATATAATATATTCTATTTATAATCTAATAAAATAAAACTTATAATAATATATATAATAATAATAACAACACAATACTCCCCCGTGAATCCATTTCATACCTTCCTCTGACAATTTTTTTCAAAGTTATATATATATATATATATATATATATATAACATTACCTTCTAAATACGTAACTCCACCCCCCCCATTTCTATTTCATCCATTCTTCCACACGTAGGCCCCATATGTGGCTCTCACCTTTATTATATTAAATAATTTTCTACCGATTATTTTGAAAAATGGGTAAATGGGGGTCCAAATAATACGCCAATATTTACAATACTTCATAAAAATTCTCTATATATATTTTTAACAACATTTATCATCATTATTATAATTCGCAATATTTAACAACTAGGTCGTTCCCAGGAAAGATGAGGCTTTTCAATAAGGATTTCTCCCTATTGGCGCACAATTAGGTGACCAAACCTCTCCTTGACAGAACTTCTATACATCATCAATATTGCAAATAATAATATTATTAACTTTTTTGTCTCAATTATTGATTTAATAATATAAAATATTATGCAGATGATACTGTGACAATAATTGAATCAATAATATGAGAGATATGATGCAAAAATTACTGTAGCAATAATTGGGTATAAGCGAGTGACTTCTCGTATAAGCATCAATAATCAATACTGGTGTGCTACTATGTAACCACGCCAGACATTACATTTTTTTTAACCTAGGTTATTTCAACAGTTAACGGTAAAACTTCCGCCGTTATTTTCATAAAAAGATATTTCTGTCATTTTCTCATTCCAACAATAATTATGTTGTGGGGTCCACCAATGATTGTGCCGTCGTACGAATATTTTTTGTTAAAACGAATATTCCCCGACCAATCGAATATTATATAACAACTTGCTTACTTTTCAAAATTAAAAATATTACCCACAACTTTATTATTATAACAAATCAACACAATAATTATTCAAAATGATATTTATAGAAAAATTCATCTTTATTCATAAAAGTTGGGGTCTTACAACCTCCCCTTCTTATAAAATTTCGCCCTCGAAATTAGGGTACATACCTGGTATGACGAATAGGTGAGGATACCTTGATTTCATTTCAGATTCTAACTCCCAAGTCATTTCCTTAATATCGTGGTTTCTTCATAAAACTTTGACTTGAGGTATAACCTTAGAGCATAGAACATGTTCCTTCTTATCCAAGATTTTAACAAGTACCTCTTCATACATTAAATCTTCCACTATCTCGTCTGGTTCTAATTCAATAATGTGGTTCAGGTCTTTCACATATTGACGTAACATAAATATGTGAAAAACGTTATGAACACGAGACATACTTGGCGGTAAAGCGAGTCTATAGGCCACAGTTCCTACTCGATCAAGGATTAAAAATGGGCCAATGAATCGAGGATTGAGCTTTTCTCTCTTTCCAAATCTCGTAACTTATTTCCATGGAGTAACACGTAACAACACATGATCTCCAATATTGAATTCCACGTCCTTTCGATAAAGATCAGCATAACTCTTTTGTCGATCTTGTGAGGCTTTTATACGTTGTCGGATTGTTTGAATCTTTTCCGTAGTCATACGTACCAACTCTGGTCCCAACAATGTTGTTTCACCCACCTCATCCCAACATACTAGAGAACGACACTTTCTTCCATACAACATCTCGAATGGAGTCATGCCAATACTTGCTTGATAACTATTGTTGTAGGAAAACTCCACCAATGGTAATAACTTGTCCCAACTTCCTTTGAAGTCAAGGACACAGAGTCTTAATAAATCCCCCAGAGTTTGAATAATCCTTTCCGACTGCCCGTCCGTTTGAGGATGATATGCTGAACTAAATCGTAAATCCGTGCCCATAGCTTTTTGTAAACTAACCCAAAATCTTGAAGTGAATCTTGGGTCTCGATCAGAAACTATGGATACTGGCATACCATACAATCTTACAATCTCATTTATGTATATACGAGCAAGACGTTCAAGTGTATAAGTTTCTCGTATATGTAAGAAATGAGCCGACTTGGACAATCTATCAACAATGACCCAAATTGCATCTTGTGACAACCCCACCTAAGGTTCATAACCTAAAGCTTTGATACCAACCTTGCAATTGCAGAAAATTTTCTTAGGTTTCACTCTCAAACTCACTCAATTTTCTCTGTTGTCTCTAGGATAGAAAAACTAGAATGAAAACTCTGATAACCAGTATGCATAATAACAAAATACAAAACTGATATGGCCTTAATAGCTATCATCAGTTATTAAAATAACATATATACTATATTTATTATTTTATTTATTTTATTTAAATTTAAAAATTAGAAATTCAAAAGCCATAAGGCTTTGTTTGGCAAAACCCTTTAATTTTAAAGAATTAAAATACTTAAGCCTTGTTTGGCAAAAAAACTAAATTAAACCCTTTTTAATTTATTTTAATAAACACTTTAGTTTATAAATTATAATCACATATTATTTATTTGGATCTCCATATCCAATGTTAACCAATTAAATTAATCACATACTATATTTTAATTAAATATACCATTTTAGCAAATATTACCAAAATTATAATTTTCATTATAACTTTATTTAATAATTTAGTATACCATCTAAATTATTAAATCAAAACAACAGTATAACATCTCATGTTATTTTACAGCTCTCTAAATTATAAATTAATTTAATTTAGAAAAATTCTCTAATAAATTTAGATTCATCAACCACCACATCAATAAAATATTTATTTAACAATAAACACCTCAAATAATATTTATTTAACTCAATAAATATTTAAATTACAATTTGAAATTTCAGATCGTTACATCCTTCCCTCTTTACAAGGATTCTGTCCCCAGAATCACAATTCAAATAATAAAATTGTCACATTCTCCCCTACTTATAAAGATTCTGTCCCCAGAATCGAAGACACAGACTAAACAAATAACTCAGAGTAATTCTTCATCATTTTCGTTTCGAGTTCCCACGTAGCCTCTTCGACATTGTGGTTCCTCCATATTACCTTCACAAAAGGTATCACTTTATTCCTGAGCACTTGTTCTTTTCTGTCGACTATTGGGATATGAATCTCTTCATAAGACAAATCTTTACTGAACTGCAATGGTTCATACTCAATTACATGTTTATAATCGGGTTTATACGGTCGCAACACTAACACATGAAAAATGTTGTGCACATGCTATAATTCTGGAGGTAAAGCTACCTCATAAGCTACTTCTCCCACTCTGCGTAGAATCTCGAAAGGTCCAATAAACCTTGGGCTGAGCTTCCCTTTCTTGCCAAAATGAATTTTTCCCCTCCACGGAGAAACTTTCAGGAACACGAAACTTCCTGCTTCAAACTCACGACTCTGCCTGTGTTGATCAAAGATACTTTTTCGTCGATCTTGGCAGTTACCGGTCTTGCTTCGATGAGTTTGACAACATCACGGTCTTCATCCGATTACGGGCCTAACAGTTGACGTTCACTAACTTCATCCCAGCATAGTGGAGTTCTGCACTTCCTGCCGTATAACGCTTCGTATGGAGGCATACCAATGCTTGCATGGTAACTATTGTTGTATACAAATTCCACCAACGGTAGATGATCATCCCAATTTCCTTTGAAATCCATTATGCATGCTCTAAGCATATCTTCTAACGTCTGGATCGTTCGTTTGATTTGCCCATCTGTTTGTGGATGATATGCTGTACTCATCTTCAGTTACGTTCCCATGCATTCTTGTAGTCTCTTCCAGAAATTTGATGTGAACCTCGGGTCTCGATCTGACACTGGAACTCCATGTCTTGAAACGATCTCTTTAACGTATAGCTTCGCCAGCTGATCAAGATTAAATCTAATCTTTATTGGTAAAAAGTGTGTAGATTTTGTTAATCTGTCCACTATCACCCATATCGCATCGTATCCTTTCTGAGTCGTTGGAAGACCTACCACAAAATCCATTGTGATGTGTTCCCACTTCCATTCCAGTATTTCCAACGGTTGAAGTAATCCTCTTGGTCGTTGATGCTCGGCCTTCACTTTCTGACATGTCAAACACTTTGCAACACATTCTGCAACATCTCTTTTCATGTTCGGCCACCAGAAATGACACTGTAAATCTTGATACATTTTCGTATTTCCTGGATGAATCGAATATCTTGAGCTATGAGCTTCCGTCAAGATGTCTTCTTTAATATCCTGTACTGCTGGAACCCAAATTCGTCCCTCAAATCTTAGCATTTCCTCAGTATCGACCTTATACTTCACTTCTTTACCCTCGCCCACGTTTTCCTTTATTTTCTTGCATTCTTCATCCTGTAGCTGCGCGTTCTTCACTTTGTCCACCAAAGTTGGACTAGCTTCTATCTGGAACAATTTTTCATCGGATTCTTCTGGAAATTTAATTTCCAGCGCTAACCTTGCCATTGCTGTAATAAGCTCCTCCTTATTTGTTAACAACATCAACTTTTCTCTGCCTTTCCTACTCAAGGCATCTGCTACCACATTAGCTTTTCCCAGATGATAAAAGATCTCACAATCGTAATCCTTTATCAATTCCATCCATCTCCTTTGCCGCATGTTCAGGTCTTTCTGTGTGAAAATATACTTCAGACTTTCATGGTCTGTGTAGATCTCACATTTCTCTCCGTAGAGATAGTGTCTCCATATCTTCAGTGCGAACACAACCGCCTCCAACTCTAAATCATGAGTCAGATACCCTTTCTCGTAGTCTTTTAGTTGCCTTGATGCATACGCAATAACCTTGCCGTTTTGCATAAGGACATAACCCAATCCTTTGTGTGAAGCATCACTATACACCACAAAGTTTCCTGTATTATCTGGTACCGACAACACATGTGCCACACTTAAACTTCTTCTTTAGTTCTTGAAAACTTTCCTCACACTTTTCCGTACAAATAAATTTTACAGATTTTCTTGTCAAATTTGTCAACGGAGTAGCAATCTTGGAAAAATATTGAATAAATCATCTATAATAGCATGCTAATCCCAAGAAACTTCTCACTTCTGATGGAGTTCTTGGTTGTTCCCAATTTATCACAGCTTCGACTTTTGATGGATCCACTGAAATCCCATCTTTATCAATTACATGACCAAGAAATTGTACACGTTCCAGCCATAATTTACATTTAGAGAATTTCGCGTACAATTTTTCCTTTCTTAGCGTCTCCAGCGTCAGACGTAAGTGTTACACGTGTTCCTCTTGAGGTTTAGAGTACACCAGAATATCATCGATAAATACCACCACAAACTTGTCTAAAAATGGTTTAAACACCCTGTTTATCAAATCCATGAACGTTGCAGGGGCGTTTGTCAAACCAAATGACATCACTAAAAATTCGTAATGTCCATAGCGAGTTCGAAATGCCATTTTCGGTACATCCTCCTTCCTTACTTTTAGCTGGTGATACCCACTTCTCAAATCTATTTTCGAGAAATATCTAGCACCCTTCAATTGATCAAACAAGTCATTTATTCTTGGCAATGGATACTTATTCTTAATAGTGACTTTATTCAATTCCCTATAATCAATTCAAAGACGCAATGACCCATCCTTCTTCTTCACAAACAACACCGGTGCTCCCCACGGTAACACACTTGGTTGAATGTACTTCTTGTCTAACAGTTCTTGCAGTTGCACCATTAGTTCTTTCATCTCCACCGGAGCCATTCTGTACGGGGCCTTCGATATAGGAGCGGTTCTTGGCGCTAAGTCGATCATGAACTCGATTTCTCTATCAGGTGGAAGTCTTGGCAAATCCTCCGAAAACACGTCCACGAATTCCCTAACCACTGGTATTTCCTCCAATTTCACACCCTTCTCCTTTTGAGTATCGATTATGTAAGCTAAATACCCTACACAGCCCTGACTCAATAACTTCTTGGCCTGCATCATCGTTAGACATTTCATTTATCTAGGCGATTTGCTACCATGAAAAACTACCTTTGACGGAGTTATAAGGTTTATATACTTCTTTTGGCAATCAATTATCGCTCCATAATTGAATAGCCAATCCATGCCCAAAATAACATCGAACTCTCCGAGTTTTATCGGGATTAAATCTACTTTCATAACATTCCCCTTTATGTTCATCCTACAGTCCTTGTATATGAACCTAACAGGAATCACTTCCCTATTCGTATTTTTTATATTTAAAGGGAATTTCAACTCTTCACAAGGTATTTCTAACCTCTTAGCAAATTCATCAGATATAAACGAGCAAGTAACACCCGAATCAAATAATACATATGCACTTATATCATTGATTGGGATAATACCTAACACGACATCTTTTGATTGCACCGCGTCCTGCACCATCATGTTGAAGGTTCTGACTATGGGCTTATTTGTTGATGTTGGTCCTGCAATAGCCATCGCACCTCCACTAGCATTTCCCTTGCTCCCATTTGTCTCACCAGATCTCTTTTTAGGGCATTCACGAGTAAAGTGATCCTTGGACCCGCACGTGAAGCACACATTCTTCTTAGCTTGAGTGCAATTTGGGGCGATGTGACCCTCCTGGCCACAATTGAAGCATACTCATTTCCCTATCAACCACACACCCTTGTGAAACTTCCCGCACGTAGCACATGCTTCGAACTTCTTATTTTGCTGGTTTCTTTGCTAATTTCCAGCTCCCCCATTCGCATTCCACTTCCTCTTCAAATTGTTGTTGCCATTTCCACCGTTACCACCACCACCATTCTTAGCTTCACCTTCACTCTTCTTCTTTCTCTGCTCTTGGTTATGTTTTGTTACTGCCTCACCTCCACTTTCAGCGAGAATTGCCTTTTCCATTACCGCTACAAACGTCTTTAGTTAGAACAAGGAGACCCTACTGTACAGCCAGGGCTTTAGTCCTTGTTTAAATCTCTTTGCCTTGCGTTCGTCTGTGCTGACTTGATATGGCGCAAACCTCACCAACTCATTGAATCTTGCAGTATACTCAGACACCGATATCGTTCCCTGCTTTAATTCCAAAAACTGTACTTCTAGCTGACTCTTTGAACTTTCTGGAAAATAGGTCTCAAAGAACATCTCCTTAAACCTTCCCAAGATATAATCCCTTGACCTCCTCGGGTTTTATTGTCCTGCCACCAATAACTAGCCTTTGTTCAACATAAATGTTGCAAAAGCAGTCTTCTGCTCCTCCCCTACTCTCGCAACATCGAACACTTTCTCCATCTCCATGACCCAGGTCTGTGCCTTAACCGGGTTCATGGTTCCACAGAATTCTGGTGGTCCAACCGCCTTGAAGTCCTTAAACGTAGTACCTTGATTCTGAGGTTGATTCGCAGCAAAGCACCGTCAAGAATGCTATTAGTCTATTTAAACAGGTTTCCTTCCACATTGTTGTTGTTGTTGGTTTCCTCAGTGGTTCTCTATCGTGGTGGTTGACGTCTTGGAGGCATTTTCTATTAAAATACATTCATTAGCTTTTATTTAACCTTTTAAGAATTATATACTTAAGTTGCATATCATAAAAGTTTATCACATAACACTTAACACTTTGAATAAAACAATAACTTTTATTCATTCATCATCTTAAAAAAAACATCAAAACAATAGCATCACTGCTATTTCCATTACTTTCCTGAACTATAACAGTTGCAGGACAACATCATCATCATCTATCCCATTGGTTATATCATACCCTGGATTTATATTTCATTTATTTTCTAATCACATATCAATTACATATCACTACGATGTCCTACTAAGATGTTGCATAGCCTTATGACGCTCCTCCTCCATAATTCGGAACATTGTTCGGCGATCTAATATGTATGATGGTAGCGTCTCGAACTGAATCGGATAACCCATGACTCGATCTTGAGCTGGATTGATCACGGTGTTGAATACGTTGTTCATCTCTTCCATCTTCATCCTCTTTTCTTGTGCGTCTCTCTCTGCCATTCCGGCTCGTTGATAAGCTTCACTGTACGCGTCTTTGGCTCTTGCCCTTTTTGTAGATTCTTCTTTCAACTTGTTCTTCAACCCTGCAATCTCTGCTAACATTCGCTCGTTCTCTCTTTCAGTGTAGACCAGCTTCTCTTCAACGTTGATCGTTCCTCTCGATCCCGAATCTCGTCGTCTTTTCGTGTGCCATCGAGGTCCTGTTGTTCACCTACTATCTCTTGCAACTCCTCGACAGATCTTGAAATTCACATTGCGGTCATACACACTTCGCCGCATATACTGAGCAAATTTATCGAGTTAAGTGGAATCTCTTCCTCCTCGTCCTCCTCATCCGATTGTGGAAGCTCCACGGGTCCTCCTCGTCTGTCTCTATCTCATCATCCTCATCAGTACTTTCTCCGCTTCAACCACTCGTGGACCGATGTAACTGCTTTCCGTGGTAGTAGTTGTTCCCAAATCACCTGAATATCTCGAGGCTTCTCCTCTTTAGCCTGACTGGATCCTCCTACATTAGCCATCCTGTCAACCAAATTTTAAGTTTTAATTACTAATCATTACTACTCGACACTCACGAGCACATAAGTTGTAATCACATAAGCACATAAGTGTTTTATTACTTTCTCTTTCCTAAAACTCGATAAGAGTTTATCATCACTATCTTTTCAAAGGTTACTTCCTAAGGCTTTGCCAAACAAGGCAAAACCTTGTTTGGCAAACAAAGCCTAGTTTTTTTGCCAAACAAGGCTTAAGTATTTTAATTCTTTAAAATTAAAGGGTTTTGCCAAAAAAAGCCTTATGACTTTTGAATTTCTAATTTTTAAATTTAAATAAAATAAATAAAATAATAAATATAGTGTGACGCCCCCAAAATAGGTATACATCACCTATTCTGAGTCGCCAAATACATGGTACAGAATATAAATACAATCTTAAATATACAACATGAGCTATGAGTTTTAATACAAATATTGTCTTCAGGATGTGATTCAAACTCAAAATAAGTCCTCAATATATTTATTATCACACTATTTCATAGAATAGTGAGGACTACTAACGCTATCATCTGGACCGTCACTCCGTTCCCCGACTAGTCCCTGCTATGTTCTCATTTCCTGAAGAGAACAATAAAAGCAAAAGGGTGAGCTCAACTAGCCCAATAAGAAATATTATGGCTAAGATAATGTAGAAGAAATTATCGTTAGCCTTTAACAGTGTTAAACTGATACAATATAACAAACATCAAGTTTAATCTGCAATGAACAAGCAATCCATTAGAAGAGTCAAGTAGAGAATAAAATCTACTATCTTCTATGATTTAAAAGGTTTTTTATCACTTTTATCACGAGACTCGACATTAAATAAACCACGTCATCCCAAAGACTACGACCAAGGATATTCAATAGTATCACGACCACAAATTATCCATGCACTGAGGCCAAGGATATTCGTGTTTTCATCAATGGTCATGATCATGCCAACAATCGTCCATCAATGCACTACGCCAACCAATGAGGACTTTACCACATCATTTGTAACATTACTGGCCATGACTATACCGAATAATCCTCGGTCATAATCATACCAAGTCCATCTATGCACTACATGAAAGCTGCAGATGACTTTCAACATAATATAAACATGAGTATGATGACAATGACATAATAATTCAATAAAACAAGTTCAAGAATTAAATTTTAAAGATTTATAAGTTAATTTATCACGAACTCAAAAACGCCCAAATTGTCAACATGACATCTTTGCTTTGTGGAGTAAAATTCAAGAATGCTCGGAAGAATATTTCCATGAAAAGAGATCTTTGGATGAAGCGCAAATATCCAGGATATTCTACTAATTTCATGGAGTATAGAAGCCAAAACTTTAACCAACTGAGTATAATAGAATATATGAACCTGCAAATGGATTTTCGCCCGCTATGTGGTAATCCACGTAGACAGATCATTTCCATAATTTAATAATGAATGAATACAAAGGATCATTCACCATGCATGTGGTAATCCACATAGACAGGTTATTCCAACAGAATAATAAAGAATGAAATAACAGAAGAATTCACCATGCATGCGATAGACCGCACAGACAGGTTATTCAAACAAAATAATAAATAATGGAACCAGGTCATGCGAAATTCGCATGTATGAGGATATTCCAAATGTAATAATAAAGAATGGAATAACAATGAATTCACCGGGCATGTGATAGTAATCTTGACAGCAAAGTTATTCCAATAGAATAATAAATAATGGAACTAGGTCATGCATAATACGCACAGACAAGATATTTAAACAGAATAATAAAGAATGGAATAACAGAAGAATTTCACCATGTATGCGGTACTTCGCATAAACAGGTTATTTCAACAGAATAATAAATAGTGGAACCAGGTCATGCGTAATATGCACAAATAGGATATTCCCACAGAATAATAAAGAATGGAATAACAAAAGCTCTCTTCATGAAAATAAAAGAAATAATACCCCTTACCTTAGAATAAAGCTAGATACTGGAATAAAGAGGTAGCAGACTTCTTTTCTTCTTTCTCTCTATAATATTTGTTCTATAGCTTTAGTGAATTGGTGAGAAATGAAGGAAGAATGAGCTTTTATTTAGAGAAAAATATAGTTTCAATAATTTCACGTTTTGGGGCTCGGAAAATTACAGTACAATACCTCCAACTTTTCTTTCATTTTTAATTTAGTCCTGCAAGTATTATCAAACTTGCACCACCTCCCCTAATAGTAAATAATGTGAATCAATAGTTCAATCATGTGATTCAATAGTTATAATCATGTGAAACTATGAATAACAGTATAGTACCTCCATCTATACCTCTATCTTTAACTTAGTTATGCAAGTATTATCAATCTTGAACCAACTCCCCTAATAGTACATGAATGTGAATTAATAGTACACACATGTGAACAAATAGTTATAATCATGTGAATTAATAGCAATTAATTCCTCATTTATCCGATTAATTACTAGATAACTTCCAGACATCAATTATTATCGAAATAAATGTCGATTTTCACTAACACTAATAATTCCAACACAATGGAACTATCAATTTCATCTTTAATCAACACGAACTTATTCATCATTAATATTATAACTCACAATATTTAACAACCAGGTTGTTCCCAGAAAAGAGGGGGCTTTCCGATAAGGATTTCTCCTTCCTTATTGGTAGCAATTAGATGACCAAACCTCTCCTTGACAGAACTTCTAGACATTATAAGTATTGTAATTTAATAATATGAATAACTTTGTCGTCTCAATTATTGATTTAATAATATATCATATTATACAGATGATACTGTGACAATAATCGAATCAATAATATGAGAGATATGATGCAACAATTACTGTAGCAATAATTGAGTATAACTGAGTGACTTCTCACGTAAGCATCAATAACCAATACCATGTGCTACTATGCAACCACGCGTATTACTGTACTTTTACTACCGAGTAGTTCAACAGTTTTAACGGTAACACTTCCACCGTTATTTTTACAAAAAGATAATTCTGTCATTTTCTTACTACGATAATACTTTCGTTGTGGGGTCCACCAATGATTGTGCCGTCGTACGAAAATTCCCCGACCAATCGAATATTATATAACCACTTGCTTAATTTGCAAAATTTGTAAACCCATAACTATAACATTATATTATATCCACACCATAATATTAAAAAATATATTTCGAGAGAAATTAATCTTTATTCATAAAAGTTGGGGTCTTACAACCTCCCCTTCTTATAAAATTTCGTCCTCAAAATTAGGGTGCGTACCTGGTATGTCGAAGAGGTGAGGATACCTTGATTTAATTTCAGATTCTAACTCCTAGGTTATTTCCTCAACATCATGGTTTCTCCATAAAACTTTGACTTGAGGTATAACTTTAGAGCGTAGAATATGGTCCTTCTTATCCAAGATTTTAACAGGTACCTCTTCATGCATTAAATCTTCCGCTATCTCATCCGGTTCTAATTCAATAATGTGGTTCGGGTCTTTCACATATTTACGTAACATAGATATGTGAAAAACGTTATGAACACGAGATATACTTGGCGATAAGGCGAGTTTATAGGCCACAGTTACTACTCGATCGAGGATTAAAAATGGGCCAATGAATCGAGGATTGAGCTTTCCTCTCTTTCCAAATCTTACAACTCCTTTCCATGGAGCAACACGTAATAACACATGATCTCCAATATCGAATTCCACGTCCTTTCGATGAAGATCAGCATAACTCTTTAGTCGATCTTGTGAGATTTTTATACGTTGTCGGATCGTTTGAATCTTTTCCGTAGTCATACGTACCAAATCTGGTACCAACAACGTTGCTTCACCCACCTTATCCCAGCATACTGGAGAACGACACTTTCTTCCATACAACACCTCAAATGGAGCCATACCAATACTTGCTTGATAACTATTATTGTAGGAAAACTCCACCAATGGTAAGAACTTGTCCCAACTTCCCTTGAAGTCAAAGACACAGAGTCTTAATAAATCCTCAAGAGTTTGAATAGTCCTCTCTGATTGTCCGTCCGTTTGAGGATGATACACCGAACTAAATTGTAAATCCATGCCCATAGCTTTTTGAAAACTAACCCAAAATCTTGAAGTGAATCTTGGGTCTCGATTAGAAACTATGGATACTGGCATACCATGCAATCTTACAATCTCGTTTATGTACATACTAACAAGACGTTCAAGTGTATAAATTTCTCGTATCGGTAAGAAATGAGCAGACTTGGTTAATCTATCAATAATGACCCAAATCGCATCTATGCCTTGAGAAACCTTGGGAAGATCAGTAATGAAATCCATGGTAATGTGCTCCCACTTCCATTCTGGATTTTCAAGTGGTTTCAATGGACCTTTTGGCACTTGATGCTCTGCCTTAACTCATTGACAAGTTAGACACCTTGAGATAAACCCCGCTATCTCTCTCTTCATATTACTCAACCAAAATGTATGTTGAAGATCACGATACATTTTGGAACCCCCAGGATGGATTGCAAACGGTGTGTTGTGCGCCTCGATCATGATTTTATACTTCAAGTTAGAATCGTTAGGAACACAAAGTCTGGAGTTGAATCGAAGTATTCCTTCTTTATCGATTCTTTCTTCTGGAATAGCACCTTCTTGTACTTTCTTCCTCATACGTATCAGCTCCAGGTCTGCAGCTTGAGCAGCTTTAACTTTATCGATTAAAGTCGGTTCCACTCGTATATTCGCCATCATCACATGGGTCCCTGGAGTCTTTAACTCTATTTCCATCCTTTTCAAGTTATACACTATGGGCCTTTGCGTTGACAATAATGCACTCGTGCCCGCATATTATCTTCTACTCAATGTGTCAGCTACTACGTTCGCTTTTCCATGATGCTATTGGATGGTATGATCATAATCTTTCAACAGCTCAAGCCAACGTCGTTACCGCATGTTGAGTTCCTTTTGAGTGAAGAAATATTTGAGGCTTTCATGATCCGTATAGATCTCCACCTTCTCTCCATACAGGTAATGCCTCCAAATCTTAAGCGCAAAAACGATAGCGGCCAACTCTAAATCATGAGTAGGATAATTCCTCTCATATTCTTTGAGTTGCCGAGAGGCATAGGCTATGATTTTCCCATGTTGCGTGAGGACACATCTTAACCCTTTGCCCGAAGCATCACTGTAGATGACAAATCCCTTCGAGCTAGATGGTATTGTCAGAACAGGTGCTGAAATAAGTCTCCTCTTGAGTTCTTGAAATCTCTTCTCACATTCTTCGCTCTAACCGAAATTTGTATCTTTCTGAGTCAGTTGAGTTAATGGAGTAGCGATTCGAGAAAACCCTTCTACGAATCTCCGATAATAACCAGCTAAGCCGAGAAAGCTACGTACTTCGGTCACTGATTTAGGTTGCTCCCAGCTTTGAATAGCTTCAATCTTAGCTGGGTCAACAGATATTCCATGACTTGATACTACGTGCCCAAGGAATGCTACTTCCTCAAGCCAGAACTCGCATTTCTTCAACTTGGCATAAAGCTTGTTTTCACTAAGCTTTTGGAGTATCAGCCTCAAGTGTTGCCCATGATCTTCACGGCTTTTGGAAAATATAAGGATGTCATCAATAAAGACGACCACAAACTGATCTAAATATTCCTTGAATACTCGGTTTATCATGTCCATAAAGGCAGCAGGAGCATTAGTCAATCCAAAAGACATGACTAGGAATTCATAATGCCCGTACCGAGTTCTGAAAGCCGTCTTTGGAATGTCATCGTTTCTAATCTTCAATTGGTGATATCCAGAACGAAGATCAATCTTTAAAAAGAATTTGGTGTCTTGCAACTGGTCAAACAGGTCATCAATGCGAGGCAATGGAAATCAATTTTTGATAGTGACATGGTTCAACTCCCGATAATCAATACAAAGTCGCATACTCCCATCTTTCTTCTTCACGAATAGAACAGGAGCACCCTAAGGAGACATACTAGGACGAATGAAACCGATGTCTAACAATTCCTGCAGTTGGGTCTTTAACTCCTGAAGTTTAATATGAGCCATTCGATATGGGGCTTTGGAAATGGGTTTTGTACCGGGTTCAAGGTCGATACAAAATTCAATTTCACGCTCTAGGGGTAGGCCAGGAAGTTCTTCAGGGAATACGTCAGGAAATTTATTAACAATAGAAATATCATTCAAAACTGAAATATTTTTGTTTAAATCCGTGACATGAGATAAGAAAGCTTGACATCCGTTTTTCAATAAATGAATAGCTTTATGGCTTGAGATGACAGTGATTGATTTTAATGGTTTGGTTGCTTGAATTCGCATAATAGGTTGGTTAGGAATATGAAAGCTAACAACCTTATGAAAACAATCAATTTTTGCATGATGAGTAGTTAACCAATCAATCCCTAAAATTACATCTAATGCAAGTATTTTCAAAGAAATAAGATCAACAGGTAACGTGCGGTTGCCGATTTGAACTAAACAAGACTTATAAACAGTGGATGTAATGAAGGTTTCTCCCAACGGAGTTTCAACAGATAAGTCAAAGTCTAATTTCTCCGAAGTCAAATTTAAACGTTGAGCGCAAGTAGGAGAAATAAAAGAATGGGTAGAATCGGTATCAAATAAGGTATAGACTTCGCTAGAGTTTATGATAAGCTTACCCGTGATGACCTCGTTTGGGTTCCTTGCTTTCTGGGAGGTCACAACAAATGTTCTCCCTTGAACTACCGGCTTTGACTTTTCTAGGATGGCCTTTGGTGCCTCCATCCCAGCTGAACTTGCCTTCCCTGAACGACAAAATCAAGCTAGGTGACCTTCTCTTCCATAATTGTAACAGTGTTTTTTGGGTATTGCATACGATTTTGACCGATATGTCCTCCCTCCGCATTTGAAGCATATGATAGGTTGTCGTTCTTCTTCCTTAACTGTGGTCTTTGATCTTGGCGTCTTTCCATCATTGTTGAATCTCCTCTTCTTGAAATGCCCATTCTTATTGTTTTAGCCATGATTACCACCGAAGTGGTTACCATTTCTGGCATATTGATTCCCTCCACACTTATTGTCACCGCTTCGATGACTGCTATCACTGGTATTATCATTTTACCGGCTGCTCTCTTTTGGTTGGGTTGACTCATTATCGCGCTCCAATAACTGAGCCCTATTAACAACATCTGAATACAAACACAGTTTATGAGAGATAAAATATTGACGTATCTCGGGATTCAAACCTCTTAGAAACATTCGCGTCATTCTCTCCTCATTATAAACCAAATGGGAGGCAAACCGGGATAACTCGGCAAACTTAGCTTCATACTGCAACATGGTCATGTTGTTTTGCTCCAGTTTAATGAACTCTACCTCTTTTATGTGACGAATACTTTCGGGAAAGTACTTGTCATTGAACAGTTCTTGGAACTTCTCCCAAGACATATTCAGTGCGGCAAGTTGAGTACGCTTTACAGATTCCCACCAGTAATCTACCTCTGCCCGCAACATGAAGGTGGCAAAGGGAACCTTTTGCTCCTCGGAGCATCCCAAGACATCAAATATCTTGTTGATCTGCTTTATCCACGTCTCCGCCTCCGTCTCCTTGAACTATTTAGCAGTGACCGTCCGAGAGTTGCCAGTGTTTCCACCTGCATTTTGTACAGGAGCTGCTCTCGCCTGATGTTGCATGAATTGCATAAAGCCTCTGAACATTCCATCGTTCATCATTTGGTCGGTGTTATCGTTTGCATGAGGATTGTCGCCTTCACGATGCACATTATCCCGATTATTGATCTGTGGAGACTCAATGGTCTCTCGTGCTCCATTGCTATTTTCAACATTCTCGGATGTCATTTTAAATCTTGCCACAAAACAAGGGTTAATTAATATATCACATATTATCCCTATACTACGTGAGACCAATTAAATACCAAATAAACTTAGGTAGGTCATACTAGCGAAGGAATTCCCCGTCTCTCCCTCCTAGTTCTTGTCTCACATCTCACCGGGGATCATATCCTAAGCTTTGATACTAATTGTGGCGCCCCAAAATAGGTATACATCACCTATTACGAGTCGCCAAATACATGGTATAGAATACAAATACAATCTTAAATATACAACATGAGCTGTGAGTTTTAGTACAAATATTGTCTTCTAAACAGTATTCAAACTCAAAATAAGTCCTCAATACATTTATTATCACACTATTTCATAGAATAATGAGGACTACTAATACTATCATCTGGACCGTCACTCCGTTCCCCGACTAGTCCCTGCTACGTTCTCATTTCCTGAAGAGAACAATGAAAGCAAATGGGTGAGCTCAACTAGCCCAGTAAGAAATATTATGGCTAAGATAATGCGAGAATAAATTATTGTTAGCCTTCAATGATGTTAAAGCGATACAATATAACAAATATCAAGTTTAAGCTGCGATTGGAACAAGCAATCCATTAGAAGAGTCAAGTAGAGAATAAAATCTACTATCTTCTATGATTTAAAAGGTTTTTCATCACTTTTATCGCTGAGACTCAGCTTATTAAATAAATCATGTCATCCCTGCACTACGACAATGATATTCATTAGTATCACGACCATAAATTATCCATGCACTACGGGCCAAGGATATTCGTGTTTTCATCAATGGTCATGATCATGCCAACAACTGTCCATCAATGCACTACGGGCCAATGAGGAATTTTACCACATCATTTGTAATATTACGGTCATGACTATACCGAATAATCCCTGGTCATAATCATACTAGGTCCATCTATGCATTACGGCCACAGATGACTTTCAACATAATATAAACATGAGGATGATGACAACGACATAATAATTCAATAAAACAAGTTCAAGAATTAAATTTTAAAGATTTATAAGTTAATTTATCCTGAACTCAAAAACGTCCAAATTGTCAACATGATACTGTTTTGTGGAGTAAAATTCAAGAATGCTCAGAAGAATATTTTCATGAAAAGATACTGGATGAAGCGCAAATATCCAGGATATTCTACTAATTTCGTGGAGTATAGAAGCCAAAACTTTAACCAACTGAGTATAATAGAATATATGAACCTACAAATGGATTTTCGCCCGCCATGTGGTAATCCACGTCGACAGATCATTTTCATAATTTAATAAGGAATGAATACAAAGGATCATTCACCATGCATGTGGTAATCCACATAGACAGGTTATTCCAACAAAATAATAAAGAGTGGAATAACAGAAGAATTCATCATGCATGCGATAGACCGCACAGACAGGTTATTCCAATAAAATAATAAATAATGGAACCAGGTCATGTGAAATCCGCACAGACAGGATATTCCAACAGAATAATAAAAAATGGAATAAAAACATAATTCACCAGGCATGCGATAAATCGCACAGGCAGGTTATTCCAACAGAATAATAAATAATGGAACCAGGTCATGCGTAAAATGCACAGACAAGATATTCCAACAGAATAATAAAGAATGGAATAACAGAAGAATTTCACCATGTATGCAAAATAATACATCGCATGGCGAAGTTATTCCAATGAATAATAAATAGTGGAACTGAATGTCATGTGAATGTAGTAATACGCATGAGAGCGGGATATTCCAACAGAATAATAAAAAATGGAATAATAGAAGCTCTCTTTATGAAAATGAAAGAAATAATACCCCTTACCTTAGAATAAAGTTGGATACTGGAATAGAGAGGTAACAAACTTCTCTCTTCTTCTTTCTCTCTATAATTTCTCTCCATAATAATTTCTCTATAGATTTAGTGAATTGGTGAGAAATGAAGGAAGAATGAGCTTTTATTTAGAGAAAAATATAGTTTCAATAATTTCACGTTTTGGGGCTCGGAAAATTACAGTACAATACCTCCAACTTTTCTTTCATTTTTAATTTAGTCCTGCAAGTATTATCAAACTTGCACCACCTCCCCTAATAGTAAATAATGTGAATCAATAGTTCAATCATGTGATTCAATAGTTATAATCATGTGAAACTATGAATAACAGTATAGTACCTCCATCTATACCTCTATCTTTAACTTAGTTATGCAAGTATTATCAATCTTGAACCAACTCCCCTAATAGTACATGAATGTGAATTAATAGTACACACATGTGAACAAATAGTTATAATCATGTGAATTAATAGCAATTAATTCCTCATTTATCCGATTAATTACTAGATAACTTCCAGACATCAATTATTATCGAAATAAATGTCGATTTTCACTAACACTAATAATTCCAACACAATGGAACTATCAATTTCATCTTTAATCAACACGAACTTATTCATCATTAATATTATAACTCACAATATTTAACAACCAGGTTGTTCCCAGAAAAGAGGGGGCTTTCCGATAAGGATTTCTCCTTATTGACGCGCAATTAGATGACCAAACCTCTCATTGACAGAACTTCTAGACATTATAAGTATTGTAATTTAATAATATGAATAACTTTGTCGTCTCAATTATTGATTTAATAATATATCATATTATCTGATGATAATCTTTGTGACAATAATCGAATCAATAATAAGAGAGATATGATGCAACAATTCTTGTAGTAATAATTGAGTATAAGCGGTGACTTCTCACGTAAGCATCAATAACCAATACCATGTCTGTCTTCTTATGCAACCACGCCATTCATTTGTACTTTTACTACCGAAAGTAGTTCAGCGGTTTTAACGGTAACACTTCCACCGTTATTTTTACAAAAGATAATTACATCATTTTCTTACTACGATAATACTTTCGTTGTGGGGTCCATCAATGATTGTGCCGTCGTACGAAAATTCCCCGACCAATCGAATATTATATAACCACTTGCTTAATTTGCAAAATTTGTAAACCCATAACTATAACATTATATTATATCCACACCATAATATTAAAAAATATATTTCGAGAGAAATTAATCTTTATTCATAAAAGTTGGGGTCTTACATATAGTATATACGTTATTTTGATAACTGATGATAACTATTAAGGCCATATCAGTTTTGTATTTTGTTATTACGCATACTGGCTATTAGAGTTTTCATTCTAGTTTTTCTAGCCTAGAGACAGCAGAGAGAATTGAGTGAGTTTGAGAGTGAAACTTGAGAAAATTGTCTGCAATTGCAAGGTTTGTATCAAAACTTTAGGTTATGAACCTTAGGTGGGGGTGTCACACATCTACGCCTTGAGAATCCTTGGGAAGACCAGTAACGAAATCCATGGTAATGTGCTCCCACTTCCATTCTGGAATTTCAAGTGGTTGTAATGCACCTTTTGGCACTTGATGCTTTGCCTTGACTCGTTGACAAGTTAGACACCTTGAGATAAACCCCGCTATCTCTCTCTTCATATTGCTCCACCAAAATGTATATCAAAGATCATGATACATTTTGGTACTCCCAGGATGGATTGAAAATGGTGTGTTGTGCGCCTCCATCATTATTTTATACTTTAAATCAGGGTCGTTGGGAACACACAATCTAGAGTTGACTTGTAGTATTCTTTCTTCATCGATTCTTGCTTCCAGGATAACACCTTCTTGCACTTTCTTCCTCATACGCATCAGCTCCAGGTCTGTAGCTTGAGCAGCTTTAACTTTATCAATTAAAGTTGGTTCTACTCGTATATTTTCCATCATCACATGGGTCCCTGGAGTCTTTAACTCTATCTCCATCCTTTGTAAGTCATAAAATGGGCCTTTGTGTTGAAAATATTGCACTCGTACCCGCATATGATCTTTTACTCAATGCGTCAGCTACTACATTCGCTTTACCAAGATGGTATTGGATGGTATGATCATAATCTTTCAACAGTTCAAGCCAACGTCGTTACCGCATGTTGAGCTCCTTTTGACTTTTATGATCCATATAGATCTCCACCTTCTCTCCATACAGGTAATGCCTCCAGATCTTTAGTGCGAAAACGACTGTTGCCAACTCTAGATCATGAGTAGGATAATTTCTCTCATATTCTTTGAGTTGTCATGAGGCATAGGCTATGACATTCCCATGTTGCATGAGAACCCATCCTAACCCTTTGCCCGAAGCATCACTATAGATGACAAATCCCTCCGAACGAGATGGTATTGTCAGAACAGGTGTTGAAATGAGTCTCTTCTTGAGTTCTTGAAAACTCTTCTCATATTCCTCGCTCTAACCGAATTTTGTGTCTTTCCGAGTCAGCTGAGTTAATGGAGTAGCGATTCGAGAAAATCCTTCCACGAATCTCCGATAATAACCAGCTAAGCCGAGAAAGCTACGTACTTTGGTCACTGACTTAGGTTGCTCCCAGCTTTGAATTGCTTCAATCTTCGTTGGGTCAACAGATATTCCATGATTTGATATCATGTGCCCAAGGAATGCTACTTCTTCAAGCCAGAACTCGCATTTCTTCAACTTGGCATAAAGCTTGTTTTCACGAAGCTTTTGAAGTATCAGCCTCAAGTGTTGCTCATGATCTTCACGGCTTTTGGAGTAAATGAGGATGTCATCAATAAATATGACCACAAAATGATCCAAATATTCCTTGAATGCTCGGTTCATTATATCCATGAAGGTAGCAGGAGCATTAGTCAATCCAAAGGACATGACTAGGAATTCGTAATGCCCGTACCGAGTTCTAAAAGCCGTCTTTGGAATGTCATCGGTTTTAATCTTTAGCTGATGATATCTGGAACGAAGATCGATCTTTGAAAAGAATTTAGCTCCTTACAATTGGTCAAACAGGTCATTAATTCGAGGCAACGGGTACCCATTTTTGATGGTGACATGATTTAACTCCTGATAGTCAATACAAAGTTGCATACTTCCATCTTTCTTCTTTATGAATAGAACAGGAGCACCCCAAGGAGACGTACTAGGACGAATGAAACCAATGTCTAACAATTCCTATAGTTGGGTTTTTAACTCCTGAAGTTCAATAGGAGCCATTCGATATGAGGCTTTGGAAATGGGTTTTGTACCGGGATCAAGGTCGATACAAAATTCAATTTCACGCTCTGGGGGTAGGCCAGGAAGTTCTTCAGGGAATACATCAGGAAATTTATTAACAATAGAAATATTATTCAAATCTGACGTATTTTTGTTTAAATCTGTGACATGGGCTAAGAAAGCTTGACATCCATTTTTCAATAAACGAATAGTTTTATGGCTTGATATGACAGTGATTGACTTTAGTGGTTTGGTTGCTTGAATTCGCATAATAGGTTGGTTAGGAATATGAAAGCTAACAATCTTACGAAAATAATTAATTTTTGCATGATGAGTAGTTAACCAATCAATCCCTAAAATCACATCAAATGCAAGTATTTTTAAGGAAATACGATTAACAGGTAATGTGAGGGTACCCATTTGAACCAAACAAGACTTATAAACAGTGGATATAATGAAGGTTTCTCCCAATGGAGTTTCAACAGATAGGTCAAAGTCTAATTTCTCTGGAGTCAAATTTAAACGTTGAGCGCAAGTAGGAGAAATAAAAGAATGGATAGAACCGGTGTCAAATAAGGTATAAACTTCGCTAGAGTTTATGATAAGCTTACTCGTGATGACCTCGTTCGGGTTCCTTGCTTTCTGGGAGGTTATGACAAATGTTCTCCCTTGAACTACTGGTTTTGACTTTTCTAGAACAGCCTTTGGTACCTCCATCCCAGCTGGACTTGGTTTCCCTGAATGACAAAATCGAGCTATGTGACATTCTCTTCCACAATTGTAACACGTTTTGGACTGCTGTGCACAGTTTGAACTAATATGTCCCTCCCCTCCGCATTTGAAGTATATGATAGGTGGTCGTTCTCCTTCCTTAACAATGGGTGTTGATGCTGACGTCTTTCCATCATTGTTGAATCCCCTCTTCTTGAAATGTCCATTCTTATTGTCTTGGTTATGATTACCACCGAAGTGGTTACCATTTCTGGCATGTTGAGTCCCTCCACGTTTGTTGTCACAGCTTCGATGACTTCTACCCCTGATATTATCATTTTGTTGGCTGCTCTCTCTTGGTTGATTTGACTCATTATCGTGCTCCAATAACTGAGCCCTATTAACAACATCTGAATACAAGCAAAGTTTGTGAGAAATGAGGTATTGACGTATCTCAGGTTTCAAACCTCTTAGAAACATCCGCGTCATTCTCTCCTCATTATCAACCAAATAGGACGCAAACTGGGACAACTCGGAAAACTTGGCTTCGTACTATGACATGGTCATGTTGTTTATCTCCAGTTTAATGAACTCTACCTCTTTCATGTGACGAATACTTTCGGGAAAGTACTTGTCGTTGAACAGTTCTTGGAACTTCTCCCAAGTCATCTTCAGTGTGGCAGGTTGAGTACGCTTTACAGATTCCTACCAGTAATATGCCTCTCCTCGCAACATGAAGGTGGCAAAGGGAACCTTTTGCTCCTCGGAGTATCCCAAGACATCAAATATCTTGGTGATCTGCTTTATCCACGTCTCCGCCTGAAGTGGTTTTGGCTCTCTAATAAACTCCGGTGGTCCCAGCTCCTTGAACTGCTTAGCGGTGACCATCCAAGAGTTACCAGTGTTTTCACCTGCATTTTGGACAGGAGCCGCTCTCGCCTGATGTTTGCATGAATTGCATAAAGCCTCTGAACATTCCATCGTTCATCATTTGGTCAGTGTTGTTGTTTGCATGAGAAGTGTTGCCTTCCTGATGCACATTATCCTGATTATTGATCTTTGGAGACTCAACGGTCTCCTGTGCTCTATTGCTATTCTCAACATTCTCAGATGTCATTTTCAAATACTGCCACAAAACAAGGGTTAATTGATATGTCACAAATTATCCCTATACTTTAACCGACCAATTAAATATCAAATAAACTTAGGTAGGTTATACTAGCAAAGGAATTCCCCGTCTCTCCCCTCCTAGTTCTTGTCTCACATCTCAGCCAGAGATCATATCCCTAAGCTTTGATACCAACTGGGATGCCCCCAAAATAGGTATACATCACCCATCTTGAGTCGCCAAATACATGGTACAAAATTCAAATACAACTTAATAATACAACTGTCGTGTAAAATACGACAAAACATAAACTGAGAGTTTTAATACGAATATTGTCTTCTAAACAGTATTCAAACTCAAAAGGAGTCCTCAATACATTTATTATCACACTATTTCATAGAATAGTGAGGACTACTAATGCTATCATCTGGATCGTCACTCCATTCCCCGACTAGTCCTGCCACGTTCTCATTTCTGAAGAGAACAATGAAAGAAAAGGGTGAGCTCAACTAGCCCCAAGAAGAAATATTATGACTAAGATAATGCAGAATAATTTATCGTTAGCCTTCAACAGTGTTAAACTAATAAAATATAACAAACATCAAGTTTAACTGCAGCAGAACAAGCAATCCATTAGGAGAGTCAAGTAGAGCGTAATATCTACTATCTTCTATAATTTAAAAGATTTTTCATCACTTTTATCATTTGAGACTCGATTTTAATAAATAATTCACATCATCAAATCACTTACGCACTACTGGCAAGGATATTCTTTAGTATCACGACCACAAATTATCCATGCACTACAGGCCAAGGATATTCGTATATTCATCAATGGTCATGATCATGCCAACAACTGTCCATCAATGCACTACGGGCAAATAAGGACTTTTACCACATCATTTGTAACATTACGGTCATGATTATACCGAATAATCTTTGATCATAATTATACCAAGTCCATCTATGCACTACGGCCACAGATGACTTTCATCATAATATAAACATGAGGATGATGAAAATGATATAAGAATTCAATTAAGTGAAAGCAAAGGATAAATTTTTAAAGACTTATAATTTAATTTATCCAGAAATCAATAACATCCAAATTGTCAACATGATACTGCTTTGTGGAGTAAAATTTAAGAATAATATTGTACCAAAAATGATTTGGACCAAAAACAAATCAATTTTTATCATGAATAGTACCCTGGGTGAATAGTACCTCGTGAATAGTAATTCAAAAATAATAACCCATGAATAGTACTCCGACATGAAAAAGTTAAAACTTATCGAGAATGCTCAGAATAATATTTCCATGAAAAGATACTGGATGAAGCGCAAATATGAAGGATATTCTACTAATTTCATGGAGTATAGAAGCCAAAACTTTAACCAAATGAGTATAGAATTCGAAATTTGAAACAAAATAATATTACTTACATACTACAGAGTATGGAAGAAAATATTATTTCAAGCGAATATTGAACAAAAATAACATCCCTTACCTTGAAAAGAAGAGTATTCCAACTGGTATAACGGGGATATTCTTGAAGAAAACTTGTAAGACCCCAACTTATTATAAATAAAATTGAATTCCCTCTATTTATTATTTTGAAATAGTAAGGGTTGATTTGATTAATGTGGTTAGTTATGGGTAAAATGCGCAAATATCTTAAATAAGCAAGTGGTTATAAAATATTCATTGTTGTCGGGGAATATTCATTTGGTCGTGGAATATTCTTACCTGCTTTGGGAATATTAAATTTACTGCCAGTGTGACCTTGTGTGGGCCCCATAACGGAAAGCGATTGGATGAAGAAAACGACAAGTATAAGTTTTTATAAATAATTGGCGTAGTCATATCGTTAACTTTGTTAGAATACCCGTGGTTAAAAAACAAGAAGCATACCAGTATTGCACCAATTATTGATTCTTACGTAAGAAGGCACTACTCAATAATTGTTACGAAGAATTCTCGTTCAATATTTTATTTTATTGATTCAATAATTGCTACGTTGATATTTTATATTATTGTTGTTTCAATAATTGTCACTACACAATATTTTCCATTATCGGATCAATAATTCATATTATTTGAATAATATTATTAGATAGCATTATTGGCAATGTCTAGAAAGTTTACATCTAAGGAGAGGTTTGGTTACCTAATTGCGGCCAAGAGGAGAAATCCTTATTGGAAAGCCCCTCTTTCATGGGAACGGCCCTGGTTGTCAGTATTGTGATTCTGTAATATTATTTGTGAATAATTAATTATTGATTTATATGATAAGAAAAATATTCATTTTATGTGGATATAGATGGAGAAATTTTTTTTATGTGACAATTGTTGAAAATTGATATTTTATCTTTTCTGATAAAATAATTTATTTAAATATATTATTATATTATAATAATATAATAATGGTGATATTTTACAATAAATGTGTGATATATGAATAAATGAGGAGGAAGAGTATTTTTGTTACAAAAAAAATATTTAAAACATATTTTTCATGTTTGTGGACCCCATTTCTTGACTGAAATTTGATTATAGCCTGCAAAATCGTTCGTATGTGGATTTCGGTCAATTTTTGCTTGGAATTTGGAAAAAACTTAAACTTACAAAGTTGTAGAGAATTGAATTTCCTACAGAATGGATATAAGATTCGAATTTTTCTAATAAAAAGGCTATTTATTATGAATTATTTAAGTTCCGAAGTTTTGGAATAATTGATTTTTGAAGTTTTAATTATTTTTTTTAAGAAAAACGTTTTTTGTGAGTTGGTGAGCCCCACTTATGTGGTAAATGTGTTGAAATCAGATTTTCCAAGTTTGCGTATGATTTTTTTTATAAATATTAATATTTTATTAAATTTTCTACTTTGGTGTTCTAAGCATTTTCCTATAAATAGGGTGCTTAGGTTAGAATTGAAAATCACACTAGAAACTAAAGTTTTCTCTATCTATATTATCGAGCGTATTCGTGTGAGTATTTTGATACTTTGAGTGTTGCTATATGGTGCAAGCTTCCTTCAGCAATATATCCAGTATTCCAGTTAGAAGTACTGTCTTTTTGAGGTAAGGAATGTTATTTTTTTTTACAAATGATATTATTTCTTTCAATATCATTATGTCGGAATATTGGTAAGATTTTTCTTGTGAAATTCATGTCTTTTTGTGTCGGGGTTACTATTCACGTATACGACACTATTCACAGAAAAATTAAAATTTTATTTTCTTCGTCTAAGTTGTTTATTATGATATCTAGCTTTTATTGTATCCATATTTTGAACTTCATTCTTGAATTTTGTTCCATAATGGTTTATTATGGAGTATTTTTGAATATGGATAAATCGAAGTACGAATCCCTAATATTTATTCTTTTGTTTCACTAAATTCATTTTTTTAAAAATATTTTTCCTCACCCTCAGTCCTAAATGATAATATAACTGAATATCTTTGGCCTGTAGTGCAAAGATGAATAATTTTTCGATGAATATCTTTGGCCGTAGTGCAAAGATGTACAGGTGTTGAGATGAACATGTCCAACTGATGAATATCTTTGGCCTATAGTGCAAAGATGAGTATTTGATTCAAGATGTATATTGATTGATGTTACAATGTTAAAATATTGATGAAAAACTCTTAAATTCATAGAAGAAAGTAGATTTCATTCTCTACGTAACTCTTCTAATGAATTGTTATTTTCGTTGCGAATATTGATTTAAAACTTGTTGTTTATTGTATTTTATCAGCTTTTTCCCTGTTGAGGACTAACGATAATTTGTTCTATATTATCTTAATCATAATATTCTTTACTGGACTAGTTGAGCTCACCCTTTTCCTTTTTGTTCCATTTTTCTTCTCAGGAAACGAGAATATAGCGGGGAGTAGTCGGGGTGTGGAGTGATGTTCCAAGGCAGTTGTTATAGTAGTCCTCACTATTTTGTAAAACAGTGTATCAATAATTGTGATGAGGACTTATTTGAGTGTGGATATTGTCTAGAAGACAATATTTGTATTTTTAAACTCACAGTTTATGTGTTGTTGTATTTTGCACGACAATTATATTAATAAAGTTGTAGTTGTTTCTGTACCATGTATTTGGCGACTCAGAATGGGTGTTGTATACCTATTTTGGGGGCGTCGTAGTTGGTATCAGAGCTTAGGGATATGGTCTCTGGCGGAGATCGGGGAATAGAACTAGGAGGAGAGAGACGAGAAAATCCTTCGCTAGTGTGTCCTACCTAAGCTTATTTGTTGGTTTGTCAGAATATAAGGATATTATGTGATATGTTAATTTCTTTTATTAACCCTTGTTTTATGGCAGTATTTGAGAATGGCAACTGAGAATATTAACAGTGGAGTAAATGAAACCGTGAAGACTCCTTTACTCACCAATGAGGAGAACGTGCAACAGGCCGGCAATGTTCCTCCTGTAAACAACACCATTGATCAGACGATGAACGATGGGATGTTTAGAAGCTTTTTGCAGTTCATGCAAAATCGCACGAAAGGAGACTCGTGTACAAAATACGGTAGAAATGATAAGAACGCATACGGTTTGTCATAGCCAAGCGATTCAAAGAGTTGGGACCACGAGTGCGGGGAAAGCTTTGATCCGATTAAAAGCGGAGAGCGTTGGTCAAGCAAATTACCAAGATATTCGATGTCTTGGGATGCACGGAGGAACAGAAGGTTCCATTCACCACCTTTATGTTCCGTAATGAGGTAGATTACTGGTGGGAATCTGTGAAGCGTATCTATCAAGCCGCACTCAGCATGTCTTGGGAAATGTTCCAGAAACTATTCAATGACAAATACTTTCCTAAAAGTATTCGCTATATGAAGGAGGTAGAGTTTATTAGACCGGAGCGAGAACAACAATGGCGGTGTCCCAAAGACTGAGGCGAAGTTAGCGGAGTTATCGTGTTGCACCTCATTTGGTGGAGAATGAGGAACGATGATAATTTAATATTTACGAGTGGTTTGAAACCCGACATACGCCAATATTTCATTTCTCATAATTTTCTCTATATTCAAATGTAGTCAATGAGGCTCAATTATTAGAGCGAGATAACGAAAGTAACGCTCAGGTGAGGACCACAACTGTGGTCATACTAATGACAAAGCGATTATCGAACAACGATAACCCGTGGGAAAGAAAATACTGGACAAAAGCGGTAATGTGAGACCCCAAATTTTATGAATAAAGATTTAAATTTCTCAAAATATTTTTTTTAATATTATGGTGTGGATTTGATATAATGTTATAGTTATGGGTAATATTTAGAAATTTTGAAAAGTATGCAAGTTGTTATATAATATTCGATTGGTCGGGGAATATTCTTTTTGTCGGGGAATATCCGTACGACGGTACAATCATTGGTGGACCCCACAACAGAATTATTGTTGGATTGAAAAAGCGACAAAAATATTTTTATGAAAATAACGGCGGAAGTTTTATCGTTAAAACTGTTGAACTACTCGGTAGTAAAAAATACGATGTCTGGCGTGGTTACATAGTAAATACGGTATTGATTATTGATGCTTACGTAAGAAGTCACTCAATTTTGTTCAATTATTGCTACAGTAATTGCTGCATAGTATCTCACGTTATTTGATTCAATTATTGTCGATATATTATATATTATTAAATCAATAATTGAGATAACAAAGTTATTAATATTATTATTTTAAATATTAACGATGTCTAGAAGTTCTGTCAAGGAGAGGTTTGGTCACCTAATTGCGCGATAATAGGGAAAATCCTTATTGGAAAGCCCCCTCTTTCTTTGGAACGACCTGGTCAATTAATAGTGTGAATTATAATAATGATGATGATTTTTGTTTTATTATTATTATAAATGTAATAAAACATAATTTTTTTTTTATATAAAACAGAATACTTTTTATAAAGTTTTATTTTATTTGATTATAAATAGAATATAATATATTTTATTATGCATAGTATTTGCATAGTGCCTGCAAAGTGTTGGCATAGTAAAATTTTTTTATATAAAATAGAATACTTTTATAAAGTTATTTGTTTTATTAGATTATAAATAGAATATATTATATTTTATTATGCATAGTGTTTGCATAGTGCCAGCATAGTGTTTGCATAGTAAAATCTTTTTATATAAAATAGAATACTTTTATAAAGTTATTTATTTTATTAGATTTTAAATAATATATATATATATATATATTATATTATATTATATTTTATTACATAGTATCCTTTCTATTCTCCTATAAATAGGATGCTTTAGTTAGAATGGAAAATCACACGTAAATTTGGAGAATTCTTCTTCTATAATCTTGAGCGTATTTCTTTAGAGTTTTAAGAAGCTTTGAGCGTAGAAAACAGTATAAGTTTTCTTCAAGAACATCCTTGCCCTACTAGTCGGAATACTCTTCTTTCTAAGGTAAGGGTTATTATTTATTTCATATTCATGAAGAGAATTATTTTCTTTCAATACTCGTAACGGGTGTTATTTCTTTCGTATTCATGAAGAGAATTATTCTTCAATACTCGTAAGGGGTGTTATTTCTTTCGTATTCATGAAGAGAATTATTTTTTTTCAATACTTGTAAGGGGTATTATTCTTTCGTATTCATGAAGAGAGTTATTTTCTTTCAATACTCGTAAGGGTTGTTATTCCATTCTTTATTATTATGTTGGAATAACCTGTCTATGTGAAGTACCGCATACATGGTAAAATTCTTCTGTTATTCCATTCTTTATTATTATGTTGTGCGAAGTACTGCATATATGGTGAAATTCTTCTGTTATTCCATTCTTTATTATTCTGTTGGAATAACCTATCTGTGCGGTCTATCACATGCATGTTGAATTCCGTTGTTATTCCATTCTTTATTATTCTGTTGTGTGGTTTACGCATGACCTGGTTCCATTCTTTATTATTTTGTTGGAATATCCTGTCTGTGCGGTTTACGCATGACCTGGTTCAATTCTTTAGTATTTTGTTGGAATATCCTGTATGTGGGGTTCCATTCTTTATTATTCTGTTAGAATATCCTGTCTGTGCGGTTTACGCATGACCTGGTTCCATTATTTATTATTCTGTTGGAATAACCTGTCTGTGCGGATTACGCACGCCTGGTAAATTCTTTTGTTATTCCATTTTTTATTATTCTGTTGGAATAACTTGTTTATGTGGATTACCACATGCATGGTGAATGATCTTTCGTATTCATTCCTTATTAAATTGTGAAAATGATCTGTCTACGTGGATTACCGCATGGCGGGCAAAAATTCATTTGCAGTTTCATATATTCTATTATACTCAGTTGATTAAAGTTTTGGCTTCGATACTCCATGAAATTAGTAGAATATCCTGGATATTTGCGTTTTATCCAGTATCTTTTCATGGAAATATTCTTCTGAGCATTCTTGAATTTTACTCCATAAAGAAGTATCATATTGACAATTTGGACATTATTGATTTCTGGATAAATTAAAATTTTAAATCTTTAAAATTTATCCTTGAACTTGTTTTATTGAATTATTATGTCATTGTCATCATCCTCATGATTATATTGTGATGAAAGTCATCTTTGGCTTACGTGCATAGATGAACTTGGTATGATTATGACTAGGGATTATTCGGTATAATCATGACCTGTAATGTTATAAATGATGTGGTAAAAGTTCTCAGTGGCCTGTAGTGCATTAATGGACAATTTTTGGTATGATTATGACCAGGGATTATTCGGTATAGTCATGACTATTGATGATTTAATTAATATCCTTGGCCTGTAGTGCATGGATGACTCGATGATGTGGTTTATTTATTAAGCTGAGTCTCAGCGATAAAAATTGATGAAAACTGTTAGACCCCAACTTTTATGAATAAAGATTAATTTCTCTCGAAATATATTTTTTAATATTATGGTGTGGATATAATATAATGTTATAGTTATGGGTAATATTTACAAATTTTGCAAAGTAAGCAAGTGGTTATATAATATTCGATTGGTCGGGAAATATTCGTTTTAACAGGGAATATTCGTACGACGGCACAATCATTGGTGGACCCTATAACGGAAGTATTGTCGTAGAAAGAAAATGACATAATTATCTTTTTATATAAATAACGGTGAAAGTGTTACCGTTAAAACTATTGAACTACCCGGTAGTAAAAGTACAGTAATACGCGTGGTTTAATAGTAGCACATGGTATTGGTTATTGATGCTTACATGAGAACACTCAGTTATACTCAATTATTGCTATAGTAATTGCTGCATCATATCTCTCATATTATTGATTCGATTATTGTCACAGTATCATCTGTATAATATGATATATTATTAAATCAATAATTGAGACGACAAAGTTATTTATATTATTAAATTGCAATATTTACAATGTCTAGAAGTTCTGTCAATGAGAGGTTTGGTCATCTATTTGCGCGCCAATAAGGAGAAATCCTTATCAGAAATCCCCGTCTTTCCTGGGAACGGCCTGGTTGTTAAATATTGTGGGTTATAATATTAATGATGAATAAGTTCGTGTTGATTAAAGATGAAATTGATAGTTCCATTGTGTTGGAATTATTAGTGTTAGTGAAAATCGACATTTATTTCGATAATAATTGATGTCTGGAAGTTATCGGGTAATTAATCGGATAAATGAGGAATTAATTGCTATTAATTCACATGATTATAACTATTTGTTCACATGTGTGTACTATTGATTCACATTCATGTACTATTAGGGGAGTTGGTGCAAGATTGATAATACTTGCATGACTAAGTTAAAGATGGAGGTATAGATGGAGGTACTATACTGTTATTCGTATTTTCACATGATTATAATTATTGAATCACATGATTGAACTATTGATTCACATTATTTACTATTAAGGGAGGTGGTGCAAGTTTGATAATACTTGCAGGACTACATTAAAAATGAAAGAAAAGTTGGAGGTATTGTACTGTAATTTTTTGAGTCCCAAAACGTGCAATTATCGAAACTATATTTTTCTATAAATAGAAGCTCATTCTTCCTTCATTTCTCATCAATTCACTAAAGCTATAGAGCAATTATTATAGAGAGAAATTATAGAGAGAAAGAAGAACAGAAGTCTGCTACCTCTCTATTCCAATATCCAGCTTTATTCTATGGTAAGGGTATTATTTCTTTCATTTTCATGAAGAGAGCTTCTGTTATTCCATTCTTTATTATTCTGTTGGAATATCATGTCTGTGCGTATTATGCATGACTTGGTTCCATTATTTGTTATTATGTTGGAATAACTTTGCGTGCGGATTCTATCGCATGCACGGTGAATCTCATTGTTATTCCATTCTTTATTATTCTATTGGAATATCACATGCATGCGGATTTCGCATGACTGGTTCCATTATTTATTATTCGTTAGAATAACTTTCATGCATGTCTGATCTATCGCATGCATGGTGAATTCTTTTGTTATTCCATTCTTTATTATTACATTTGGAATAACTTTTGTCATGTGGATTACCACATTCATGGTGAATGATCATTTGTATTCATTCCTTATTAAATTGTGGAAATGATGCATCTACGTGGATTACCGCATAGCTGCGAAATCCATTCTTGAGTTCATATATTCTATTATACTCGGTTGGTTAAAGTTTTGGCTTCTATACTCCATGAAATTAGTAGAATATCCTGGATATTTGCGCTTCATCCAGTATCTTTTTATGGAAATATTCTTTTGAGCATTCTTGAATTTTACCCCACAAAGTAGTATCATGTTGACAATTTGGACGTTTTTGAGTTCAGGATAAATTAACTTATAAATCTTTAAAATTTAATTCTTGAACTTGTTTTATTGAATTATTATGTCATTGTCATCATCCTCATGTTTATATTATGTTAAAAGTCATCTGTGGCGTGTAGTTCATATATGGACTTTTTATGATTATGACCAGGGATTATTCGGTATAGTCATGACTGTAAAGTTACAAATGATGTGGTAAAAGTCCTCATTGGCCCGTAGTGCATTGATGGACAGTTGTTGGCATGATCATGACCATTGATGAAAACTCGAATATCCTTGGCCCGTAGTGCATGGATAATTTGTGGTCGTGATACTAATGAATATCATTGGCCGTAGTGCAGGGATGATGTGGTTTATTTAATAAGCTGAGTCTCAGCGATAAAAGTGATGAAAAACCTTTTAAATCATAGAAGATAGTAGATTTTATTCTCTACTTAACCCTTCTAATGGATTGTTTGTTCCACTGCAGTTAAACTTGATGTTTGTTATATTTTATCAGTTTAACACTGTTGAAGGCTAACGATAATTTATTCTGCATTATCTTAGCCAAAATATTTCTTACTGGGCTAGTTGAGCTCATCCATTTGCTTTCATTGTTCTCTTCAGGAAATGAGAACGTAGCAGGAACTAGTCGGGGAACGGAGTGACGGTCCAGATGATAACATTAGTAGTCCTCACTATTCTATGAAATAGTGTGATAATAAATGTATTGAGGACTTATTTTGAGTTTGAATACTGTCTAGAAGACAATATTTGTATTAAAACTCACAGCTCATGTTGTATAATTAAGTTTGTATTTGTATTCTGTACCATGTATTTGGCGACTCAAGATGGTTGATGTACATCTATTTTGGGGGAGTCACATTTGGTATCAAAGCTTAGGGATATGATCCCTGGCTGAGATGTGAGACAAGAACTAGGAGAGGAGAGACGGGGAATTCCTTCGCTAATATGACCTACCTAAGTTTATTTGGTATTTAATTGGTCGGTCAGAATATAGGGATAATATGTGATATGATAATTAACCCTTGTTTTGTGGCAGTATTTGAAAATAGCATCTGAAAATGTTGAGATAAGCAATGGAGCACAGGAGATCGTTGAGTCTCCACAGATCAATAATCAGGATAATGTGCATCAGGAAGGTGACAATCCTCATGCAAACAACAACACTGACCAAATGATGAACAATGGAATATTCAGAGGCTTTATGTAATTCATGCAACATCAGGTAAGAGAGACTCCTGATCAAAATATAGGTGGAAATAATGGCAACCCACGGTCGGTCACCGCTAAGCAGTTCAAGGAGCTGGGACCACCGGAGTTTTTGGAAAAGCCAGAACCACTTAAGGCAGAGACGTGGATAAAGCAGATCACCAAGATATTTGATGTCTTGGAATGCTCAGAGGAGCAAAAGGTTCCATTTGCCACCTTTATGTTACGTGAAGAGGCAGATTATTGGTGGGACTTTGTAAAACGTACCCAGCCTAACGCACTCAAGATGTCTTGGGAGAAGTTTCAAGAATTGTTCAACGACAAGTACTTTCCTGAAAGTATTCATCACGTGAAGGAGGTGGAATTCATCAAGCTAAAGCAAAACAATATGACCGTGTCGCAGTACGAGGCTAAGTTTGCGGAGTTATCCCGGTTTGCATCCCATTTGGTAGATAATGAGGAGAGAATGACGCTAATGTTTCTGCGAGGTTTGAAACCCGAAATATGTCAATACCTCATTTCTCACAAACTTTGTTTATATTCAGATGTTGTGAATTGGGCTCAGTTATTGGAGCGCGATAATGAGTCAGCATAACCAAAAGGCAACGACCAACAATACGATAATAATCGTACCGGTGGCAACGACCATTCGAACAATGATAACCATCGTGGGGGAAATTATCATGCCAAGAATGGTATCCACTTTGGTGGTAATCATAGGCAAGATAATAGGAGTGGAAATTTCAAGAAGAGAAGATTTAACGATGATGGAAAGACGTCAGCACCAGCACCTATTGTTAAGGAAGGAGAACGACCACCGGTCGTATGTTTCATGTAACGACCCCAAAAATTCATACACTATAATTCTAAACTTCGGTCGTTAATAACACAACTAACTTCTGATTTTTACATCAATATTCGATGTTAAACTTTATAAAATACGAAATACTTTAAACTTTTCTATCTTCTTAATTCAATTCCCTGAATCAAAACCTTTATCATCTACATGTCTTTGAATTAATCTTATTTTATGATTCACTTTATCACTGTTATTATATAAAATTTTACATTTTAATCCGATAACCTTTACATATCAGATAACTCTAACTTTAGCTTTACAACTCAACATAAAACTATACATCATAAAACATTTAATACACCTTATGAATCTTAAACATGGTATAAAGAAATAACAACTTTAGCTAAAATATTAATCTTCGTGTATTATTTCTGATCCACGTCATTCAAGTAGCACATAGTGTTACCTTCAATCCTTAACCTACAAATGGTTATTTGCAAGGTTGAGCTCGATAGCCCAGCAAAATCTAACAATTTTCATGCATCATGTAGCACATAATAGCATGCTCAACATATATCTCATAAACATTAGACTAACATAACATACATGTTACAGTTCATATAGTCAAGTATAAAGATTGAGTTCCTTACTCAATCAACATGCTTTACTCAATTAACGCAGTCATAAGTTGACTTTAACATTTCATACATTCAATATATATATAACAGATCATGCTCTTTGCAATAAAGATTTAAAACAGTTAATCACCAATTCACATAGCAAATAGGAACTAAAAGACTTGCCTTGATCGTTGTTTACCAATAATAGTTTAACAGCTTACAGTTATCTGCACTTCACGTGCCCTACACAATTATATAATCATGCACATCAACTATTATTCACATAGCAACGCATAGTAATTGTAATATAAACTTTACTTTACATCTCATTGCCCTTCCTATTATATATACACAATGTTCAATTTGATTGTGTTAACTTTCGACTTATAGCTCACTATGTTTCATATTCGAAGTTCATTCAAGTGTTTAAGTCTTGCTAGGACTACTTATTGGTTTTATATTAACACTATTCAATATCTTATAATATTCATTTCATTTGATTTAAAACACTTTTTACGTTCATTATCACTTATCACCAAGCATTTCGACGTTTATTAATCACACGCCCAATTTTCTCTCTCTTGTGTGCTTAGTATGCAGATACAACTTATTTAATATATCATTTATTAATGTTAAGCATCATTATACTTCCTAATATTCATGTTCTATAACTTAGAACAACATCTCTTATCGTCAAGAGCATTACACTTGCATACGTGCATGCCCGACGCCCTCCGATGTTAAGCATCATAAAACAGAATACTTTTATAAAGTTATTTATTTTATTAGATTATAAATAGAATATATTATATTTTATTATGCATAGGGTGAAATTTCTAGAGTTGAAGCAAGGGGATATGTCAGTTGCGGAATATGCCGCAAAGTTCAATGAGTTGGCTAGGTTTGCTCCGCATCAAGTTGATACGGAGGCTAGGAAAGCAAGAAGGTTTGAGCTGGGATTGAAATCCTGGCTCTATAACAAGGTGGCGGTGTTGCAGATCCCTACATTTGCAGCACTCATGGAGAAGGCTATTATTGCTGAGGAGGGAAGTGAGGTTATGAGCCTCTACAACAAGGAGAAGAAGAACAAAGGCAAGGTCGTAGGAGCTGAGAAGGTAGAAATTAATAGTGGAAGTTAAAGTGGTAGTAGCAAGAGGAAGGGGAGCAATTTTGGAAGTGTGCAGGTAAAACAAGAAGTGTTAAGAAGCCAACGGTATAGTGTAAGAATTGTGGAAAGAACCACTCCGGAGAATGTTTGAAAGGAAAGTTTGTTTGCTATAAGTGCGGGCAGGAGGGCCATATCTCTCCCAACTGCCCCAATCCTAGGATGAACAGTGGGTGTTTTCTATGTGGATCGATTGAGCATAGGGTGAAGGATTGCCCAAAAAGGAGGGATGAGGTAGGAAGTGTGAATATTGGCATGGGCAGTGGGACTTTAACAATCACGGCACCTACGACATCAAGCAAACCAACAAAATCAACTGCGAGGGTCTACAACATGACAGTCCAGGATACGACAGCAGCTGGCAATGGGACTCCATGTATTATTCGTATAACTTTATTTTTTTTTCTTATGCATGATTTTCCAATATATAGTAAAGTATTGTATAAAGAAATTTTAAAGGAGGAATTTGAGTTCTTTTAGAAATCAAATTTTCGTTTAATCAGATAGACAAGCTTTATGTGAATAGTTAAAGATCAGTACGATCATTTATGATCAAGATCTACTTGCAATGGTTGTGTATGCTATGTACTCTGGTATGTATAGGTTTTTAAAACGGTGATTCCAGGGACAGAATCTTTATAAGGGAGGGTGAATGTAACAACCCGATATTTTCTATACAAATAAATCAGAAATTTGCATAATTGTTTTTTATTTATTAAAATAAATATGGGAAAATATGTGCCAAGGTTATGTATATGTATTTATGTGATGAATATAAAATATATTTACTACATGAATAATTGCAAATGATTTTATTTTAGAATTATTGATTATTATAAATTATATTCTTATAATAATTAATTTTATAGCAAAAATGTTTTTATTAATTATTTTCCATGAAAATATAATCATATATTATTTAAATAATATATGAAATGATTTTTAGAATAATTATAATAATTATTTTATTATATGAATTTTAGTACAAATTATTAAGTTAATTATTTTAACTTAATTAATAATGTTAGGTATGGCAGATAAATCAGATATGGAATCCAAACCCTAATTTTGGATTTTGATCAAGGAATGAGAATAATAATATAATATTAATTATATTTTGATTTTTCAGTGCTATAAATATGTACTGTATGTATGTAGACTGTCAATGATTGGTCAATTATGGTGCAGTATTTGAAAACCCTAGTTTTACTATGAGAAACCCTAAATGGAAACTCAATTGTGAGTTTAAGCCTATTATATAACTGTGTTATATGATTTTATGGTTAATTAGGTCAACCCTAATTAACATTTGAATATATTAATTTCTAAAAACTCTAATGTTTGAATTATAAACCCTAAATGTGATTTGGTAACCCTAATTACCAAAATTATAAACCCTAATTACTAAATTAACAAGGTTAATTATAATTAGTGATATTAAACCTTAATGTTCATGTATAATTAGAACCCTAACCTAATTAAGAAAACCCTAATTATAAATTTTAGAAACTAAAATTTTTATTTTGTGCAAACCCTAATTGCTAGATATTGCAAATGTTTTATGCTAAACCTTAGGGTTAAACCCTAAGGGTTTGCTAATTGACCAAAGTGCCATTAAAATTATTAGCCAAAAGACCAAATTGTCCCTCTTGTATAATAGAGCTAATATATAGGTTTTGACAATAGGGGAAGTTGGTGACCAAATCCAACAACCCCATGTGATGAAAATTGACAGCAATCAGCCCTAAGCTCAACCAATTCATGCATCCAAGACTTCTATATATAGATTGAGAGAGAAACAAAATCACTTGTTATCTCATTTTGTACCAACTCTCTACCAAGACCCTACATCTCTCAAACCCACGAAATCCTTTGCTAAGATCAGTCAAAAACCGAGCCCCACTATCTCCCATATCAAAATCAGAAGCTAGAAACAAGATTTAGCAAGAAAGGTATAAAACCTTAGCCATGACATCTGTCCATTAATCTGCTGTTAGATGTTAAAATTTTTGTGTTAAATGTGTTTTTAGTAGTGTCTAATGATGATCTGGGTTGCTAGATGTTGGATCCATAACATCTAGAGGCTCAGATTTGAGTTTTTGCAAAATCTGAAAAAAAATCAAACCGTGGTCTGACAACAAATGTCAGTGGCCACAGATCTTTGGTCATTTATGATTTTTGTTGTTTTTAAGTTGTTATGTGTAGTCTGGTATGTGGTCTTTGATCTGGAACAAGAATCAAGTTCATATCTTAAACAGGTTGCAAGATATTGTTAGTTAAAAGTCGTTGACCGACCATGACTGGACAAAATCTGGGTAACCCAGATCTTGCCCAGAAATGGTCTGACAACACATTTGACGCTTTGGATCTTGTAATCTGTTATAGATTTGTG
Source organism: Panax ginseng (assembly GCA_020205605.1). Classification (NCBI taxonomy): domain Eukaryota; kingdom Viridiplantae; phylum Streptophyta; class Magnoliopsida; order Apiales; family Araliaceae; genus Panax; species Panax ginseng. The sequence goes on from CM035131.1 coordinate 41,429,586, forward strand.
TTTTTTGTTGTATTAAGGTTATAGTATGATAGATATACTACATGTTAAAGCTTTTAGATCTCTTATATCACAAACATACTGGAATTGGGGATTGGTCAAACCAAGCAAAAAAGTTCACGGATGAACTTTTTGGGCAACCCAGAAAGTTCATAAGCGTAGATTCTGATAAGGTTTGACTGGTCGAGATCTTGATATTCTGTTGATGTTTTGCTTATGTTTTGTATTAGATCTTTAGTCCTCCATGTTGGTTAGACACTGAAGTCGTTAGATCACAAAAACATTATACGATCGTCTTGTAGTGGGAGCCCAAAGTGGGCATGTCGCATTGTTCTTCATTTCCCAGAAATGAAGAACAGATCTAACAGCCACTTTAGGGGCTCAGATCTTCTTTGTTATGTATTATATGATCATGTTTGTTGTTGGGTCTTGAAGTGGTGCATTTGTACTACATGATCGGATCAACAACAAGTCCAGAAACACTTTGTGTGAAGATTAGTTAGTGGTCAAACATGCTTACTCGGTAACTGGCTTGATGTTCTGGGTTTTCATGAAGAACACCTATAGCGACGGTTCTGTCGCTAAAGGTGGTCTTTAGCGACAAATTATTTATAAAAAATTATATTTTTTATTAAATAATTATAAAAAATTAGTTTTTAATTATTAAAAATATAAAATAAATTATAAACAATTATTTTAAGGTCTAAAAAATAGTTTTTAATTATTTTAATTATATTTCATAAATATTTAATATTTTAAAATATTAAAGGTATTTAATTTATTTAATTATATATTAAATAAATTATTTAAAATGATTTTATTATTTGAAAAATCATTTAAAAATATATTATGGTATAAGAAAATATTTTAAGTTATTTTTAATGACTTTTAATATTTTGTGATAAATTTCATTAATAAATTAATATTAATGATAATTAAGTTATTTAATAAATTAATTAAATAAATAAATTAAAAATGATTTTATTATATTAAAAATCATTTTAAATAATAATAAAGGTATTTAAAAATATTTTAAGTTATAAAATATAACTTTCAATATTTAAAGGTAAAATTCATTAATTAATTATTATTAATGAAAATAAAGTTATTTAATAATTATATTAAATAATTTAGTTTAAAAATGATTTTATTATTATAAAAAATCATTTTAAATGAAAATAAAGTGTTTAAAAATATTTTAAGTTATAAAATATAACTTTTAATATTTAAAGGATAATTTCATTAATAATTTAATATTAATGATATTAATTTAACATTAATGATATTAAATTTATTTAATAATTATATTAAATAAATGGTTTAAAAATAGTTTTATTAATTTAAAAATCATTTAAAAAGGATATAAATGAATTAAAATATTTTAAGTTATACTTAATGACTTTTAATATTTGAAGAATAGTACATTAATATTTTAATATTAATGGTAATTATTTAAAAATGATTGTAAATGTTTTAAAAATCATTTAAGGGTAATAAAAAGCGTTTTAAAAATATTTTGAGTTATTATAAATAACATTAATATTTTGACAATGGTTTCATTAATAGATTATTATTAATTAAATATTAATGATAATAGAATTGTTGGATATTTAAATCATTTGTTAATGGTTCAGGTGTTTAAAAATTCATGATAAATTATAACAAATGTTTTAAAATTATTAATAAGTCATTTAAAATAATATGACTAATACTTACGGATATTGAGATACAGATTAGAGTTTTAGACTCAATTATTGCGATAAAGTTGTCATTTTGCACAATCGGCTATTTTAGAAATTGATCTGGACTTAGATATTTTGATTGTATTAATGTTTATTTGTGATCCGAATATTTGTTGAATATGTGTGACAATGTGATTAGGTTATGCTGTTATTGATTGCAATATGCGATTCTTATATGTTATAGTATATTGTTCTAATCGAACGAATGATCTAATTAATGATAGGTCGTGATAAAAAGATAAATCTAAGTTGCATTTTGTAAGCAGTAGACTAGGCAAGTATCCTACCTTTGCATTTTCTTTATGCAATGGACATGAGTAAGAATGTTTTAGAATTATATTATTACTGTACAGATTATTAACCATATATTATATACGCTCATTGATTATCATCATGTTAGTATATGGTAATTCAGATATGTATTCTGTTCGTTGATTTCTATAAATGGTTGTACAAGTGTCCCCACTTGGATAATCATTGTATTTAATCACATGTTGATACACCTTTGTTAATTACCTATATATATATATATATATATGTTGAATTATAGATTATTGTTGAACAAGATAAAACCTTATTATTATCCAACCGAATTGCTTTGGTTTGGAACCCCGACAAGTATGAACATCCCTTACACGAGAAAAATTTTATGCACCCAAGGTGGACAGAGTGAACGATCACATCGTTCTTGCATGTAGTATTGATCAATACAGGGTACAACGGGCTGATCACCCTCCGTGCCCGTAAGTTATGACGATTTGCGGATGAAGTTCTGCTAAACCTTTTTGAAAATGAAAACAATGTTCATAGTATGTCACCTTAACCCTATTTATAGTCGATCGTAGTTTTAAAAATTTGAAAGAGGATTGTTATGTTATTATTATCGGTTGATTACTTCACAACTATTGATTTGTTGTAGAAGGAGAGTATAAAGAAAACATTTAAATTCTTCAAACTTATATATATATATATATATATATATATATATATATATAATTGTTAATACTTGCTGGGCACTCAAATGTTCATCCTTGCTTAATTTAAATGTTTTCAGCTAAGTGTGAAGAACCAGAAGGCTCATGCAGAAACAAAGGAAAAAGAAATCTAACCAAATAAGATTTGTGGTAGTTTATTTAATAGTTTGATATTATTAAGACAATGATATATATTATCTATCATGTTTTGTAATGAATGTATTAAAGGTCTCGTACTTGAGGATTAGACTCTGATAATTATGTAAATTAAGTTTGTTATTTATATTATTGTTATTATTATTAGTATTATTCCGCTAATAAAAATGGTATCGTGAAGCACCGAGTTTGGGTTTCAAGTACCTGGATTTGGGGGCTTTACAGGGATTATTCGATATAATCATAACCTGTAATGTTATAAATGAATTGGTAAAAGTCTTCAGTGGCCTGTAGTGCATTGATGGACAGTTTTTTGTATGATTATGACCAGGGATTATTCAGTATAGTCATGACTATTTATGATTTAATGAATATCCTTGGTCTGTAGTGCAGGGATGACTCGATGATGTGGTTTATTTATTAAGCTGAGTCTCAACGAAAAAAATTGATGAAAACATTTTAAATCATAGAAGATAGTAGATATTATGCTCTACTTGACTCTTCTAATGGATTGCTTATTCCACTGCAGTTAAACTTGATGTCTATTGTATTTTATCAGTTTAACATTGTTGAAGACTAATGATAATTTATTCTGCATTATCTTATTCATAATATTTCTTACTGGGCTAGTTGAGCTCACCCTTTTGCTTTCATTGTTCTCTTCAGGAAATGAGAACGTAGTTGGGACTAGTCGGAGAACGGAGTGACGGTCCAGATGATAACATTAGTAGTCCTCACTATTCTATAAAATAATGTGACGATAAATGTAATGAAGACTCTATTTGAGAGTGGATATTATCTAGAAGGCAACATTTCTTTTTTAAACTCTCAGCTATGTTTTGTCGTATATTAAACGGCGATTGTATAATTAAGTTTGTATTTGTATCTGTACCATGTATTTAACGACATAAGATGGGTGATGTATACCTATTTTGGGGGTGTCACAGGTAACCACTCTTGTGGTAATTATGGCCATGAAAATAAAAGAAACGAGTCAGGGGAAGATTTTAAAAAGAGGAGATTCAATAATGACAATGTGAAGGCAAAGACCAATGACAAAGAATCGGTTCTAGGGAGGAGAGCGACCACCACCGTATCAGATGCTATAAATGCGGAAAAGAGGGACATATTAGCCCAAATTGTCCACAACAGTTCATGGTATGTTATAATTATGGAAAGGAAGGACATATCGCTCGAGATTGTACGGTAGCGAAACCAAGTCCAGTGGGGATGGTGACTCAAAAGGTTATCCCAAAAAAGTCAAAGTCAAAGGTTCTTGGAAGAGCGTTTGTCTTGACTGGTCAAAATGCGAGAAACCTAAACGAGGTGATCACGGGTAAGCTAATCATAAATTCTTGCGAAGTTTATACCTTACTAGATACTGGTTCTACCCATTCATTTATTTCTCCTGCTTGTGCTCAACGTTTAAACTTGATTCCAGAGAAATTAGACTTTGACTTATCTGTGGAGACTCCGTTAGGAGAAACTTTCATTACATCCACTGTTTATAAATCTTGTTTGATCTAAGTTGGCACCATCACATTACCTATTGATCTTATCTCTTTAAAGATACTTGCATTTGACGTGATTTTAGGGATTGATTGGTTAGCTACTCATCATGCCAAAATTGATTGTTTTTGTAAGGTTGTTAGTTTTCATATTCCTAACCAACCTGTTATGCGAATTCAAGCAACTAAACCACTAAAATCAATCACTGTCATATCAAGCCATAAAGCCATTCGTTTATTGAAAAATGGATGTCAAGCTTTCTTAGCCCATGTTATGGATTTGAATAAAGACACGTCAGATTTGAATAAAATTTCTGTTGTTAGTGAATTTCCTGATGTATTTCCTGAAGAACTTCCTGGTCTACCCCCAGAACGTGAAGTTAAATTCTTTATTGACCTTGAACCTGGTACAAAGCCCATTTCTAAAACCCCATATCGAATGACTCCTATTGAACTTCAGGAGTTAAAGGTCCAACTACAGGAGTTGTTGGACATCAGTTTCATTCGTCCTAGTACATCTCCTTGGGGTGCTCCTGTTTTATTTGTAAAGAAGAAAGATGGGAGTATGCGACTTTGTATTGATTATCGAGAATTGAACCATGTCACCATCAAGAATAGGTATCCACTATCTCGCATTGATGACCTGTTTGACCAGTTGCAAGGAGCACAATTCTTTTCAAAGATCGATCTTCGTTTTGGATATCATCAGCTGTTAGAACTGAGGATATTCTGAAGACTGTCTTTAGAACTCGGTACGGGCATTATGAATTCTTAGTAATGTCTTTTGGATTGACTAATGATCCTGTGGCTTTCATGGATATGATGAACCGAGTATTCAAGGAATATTTGGATCAGTTCGTTGTTGTCTTTATTGATGACATCCTCATATATTCTAAAAGTTGTGAAGATCATGAGCACCATTTGAAGCTGGTACTCCAAAGGCTTCGTGAAAATAAGATTTATGCTAAGTTAAAGAAATGCGAGTTCTGGCTTGGGGAAGTAGCCTTCCTTGGGCACGTGGTGTCAAAACATGGAGTATCTGTTGACCCGGTGAAGATTGAAACAATACAAAGTTGGGAGCAACCGAAGATGGTGACCGAAGTACGTAGCTTTCTGGGCTTAGCTGGTTATTATCGGAGATTCGTGGAAGGGTTTTCTCGAATCTCTACTACGTTAACTCAGTTGACTCGGAAGGATACAAAATTTGTATGGAGTAAGGAATTCAAAAAGAGTTTTCGAGAGCTCAAGAGGAGACTCATTTCGGCACCTATTCTGACAATACCATCTGGTTCAGATGGATTTGTTATTTACAGCGATGCTTCAGGCAAAGGGTTAGGATGTGTTCTCATGCAACATGAAAAAGTCATAGCCTATGCCTCACGACAACTTAAAGAGTATGAGAGGAATTATCCTACTCATGATCTAGAGTTGGTAACAGTCATTTTTGCGCTAAAGATCTGGAGGCACTATTTATATGGGGAGAAAGTGGAGATATATTCAGACCATAAAAGCCTCAAATATTTCTTCACCCAAAAGGAACTCAACATGCGGCAACGACGTTGGCTCGAGCTGTTGAAAGATTACGACCACACCATTCAATACCATCCTGGAAAAGAGAACGTGGTAGCTGACGCGTTGAGTAGAAGATCATATGCGAGAACGAGTACGATGTTGTCAACAGAAAGGCCCATTTTGTGTGATTTACAAAAGATGAAGATAGAATTCAAGACTCCGAGGACCCATGCGATGATGTCAAGTATACTCATAGAACCGACTTTAATCGAAAAAGTTAAAGTTGCTCAAGCCACAGACCCGGAGCTGATGCGTATGAAGAAGAAAGTACAAGAAGGTGCTATTCCAGAAGCAAGAATCAATGAAGAAGGAATACTTCGAGTCCACTCCAGACTTTGTGTTCCTAACGACTCTGATTTGAAATACAAGATCATGATGGAGGCACACAATACACTGTTTGCAATCCATCCTGGAAGTACCAAAATGTATCATGATCTTCGACATACATTTTGGTGGAATAATATGAAGAGAGAGAGATTGAAAAGTTTATCTCGAGGTGTTTAACTTGTCAACGTGTAAAGGCGGAGCATCAAGTGCCTAAGGGTCCATTGCAACCACTTTAAATTCCAAAATGGAAGTGGAAACACATTACCATGGATTTCGTTACGGGTCTTCCCACAGTTTCTCAAGGCATAGATGCTATTTGGGTTATTGTTGATAGATTAACCAAGTCTGCTCATTTATTGCCGATACGGGAGACTTATTCCCTTAAACATCTTTCTCGTATGTATGTAAATAAAATTATGAGATTGCATGGCATGCCAGTATCCATAGTTTCAGATTGTGACCCAATATTCACTTCACGATTTTAGGTTAGCTTGCAAAAAGCTATGGGCACGGATTTACGATTTAGTTCGGCATACCATCCTCAAATGGACGGACAATCAGACAGGACTATTCAAACTCTTGAAGGTCTATTAAGACTCTGTGTCCTAGACTTCAAAGGGAGTTGGGATAAGTATTTACCATTGGTGGAATTCTCATACAACAACAGTTATCAGGCAAGTATAGGTGTGACTCCATTCGAAGCATTATATGGACGAAAGTGTCGCTCTCCAGTATGTTGGGATAAGGTGGGTGAAGCAACATTGTTGGGACCAGAGTTGGTACGTATGACTACAGAAAAGATCCAAATGATTCGATAACGTATACAAACGGCACATGATCGACAAAAGAGTTATGCGGATTTTCATCGAAAGGACGTGGAATTTAATATTGGGGATCATGTATTGTTGCGTGTTGCTCCATGGAAGGGAGTTACAAGATTTGGGAAGAAAGAAAAGCTCAATCCACGATTTATTGGTCCATTTCAGATTGACCGAGTAGGAAATGTGGCCTATAGACTCGCGTTACCTCCAAGTATGTCTCATGTTCATAATGTTTTTCACATATCTGTGCTTCGTAAATATGTGAAAGACCCGAACCACATTATTGAGTTAGAACCAGATGAAATAGCTGAAGATTTAACGTACGAGGAGGTACCTATAAAGATCTTGGATAGGAAGGAGCATGTCCTACGCACAAAGGTCATACCACAAGTCAAAGTGTTGTGGAGAAACCATGCTATTAAGGAAATGACCTGGGAGTTGGAAACGAAAATGAAAGCGAGGTATCCTCACCTTTTCGAAACATCAGGTACGTACGTCAAAACACAGTAGCACACGGTATTGCACCAATTATTGATTTTTACGTAAGAAGGCACTACTCAATAATTGTTACAGTAATTACTGTTCAATATTTTATTTTATTGATTCAATAATTGCTACATTTATATTTTATATTATTGTTGTTTCAATAATTGTCACTACACAATATTTTCCATTATCAGATCAATAATTCATATTATTTGAATAATATTATTAGATAGCATTATTGGCAATGTCTAGAAAGTTACATCTAAGGAGAGGTTTGGTCACCTAATTGCTTGGCATGATGAGGAGAAATCCTTATTGGAAAGCCCCTCTTTCTGGGAATGGCCTGGTTGTCAGTATTGTGATTCTGTAATATTATTTGTGAATAATTAATTATTGATTTATATGATAAGGAAAATATTCATTTTATGTGGATATAGATGGAGAAATTTTTTTTATGTGACAATTGTTAAAAATTGATATTTTATCTTTTTTGATGAAATAATTCATTTAAATATATTATTATATTATAATAATATAATAATGGTGATATTTTACAATAAATGTGTGATATATGAATATATGAGGAGGAAGAGTATTTTTGTTACAAAAAATAATTAAAACATGTTTTTCATGTTTGTGGACCCCATTTCTTGACTGAAATTTGATTATAGCCTGTAAAATCGTCCGTATGTGGATTTCGGTCAATTTTTGCTTGGAATTTAGAAAAACTTAAACTTACAAAGTTGTAGAGAATTGAATTTTCTATGGAATGGACATAAGATTTGAATTTTTCTGATAAAAGGACTATTTATTATGAATTATTAAAGTTCCGAAGTTCCGGAATAATTGATTTTTGAAGTTTTAATTATTCTTTTTAAGAAAAACATTTTTGGTGAGTTGGTGGGCCCCACTTATGTGGTAAATGTGTTGAAATCAGATTTTCCAAGTTTGCGTCTAATTGTTTTATAAATATTAATATTTTATTAAATTTTTTACATTGGTGTTCTAAGCATTTTCCTATAAATAGGGTGCTTAGGTTATAATTGAAAATCACACCAGAAACTAAAGTTTTCTCTCTCTATATTATCGAGCGGATTCTTGTGAGTATATTAATACTTTGAGTGTTGCTATATGGTGCAAGTTTCCTTCAACACTATATCCAGTATTCCAGTCAGAAGTACTGTCTTTTTGAGGTAAGGAATGTTATTTTTTTTTTATAAATGATATTATTTCTTTCAATATCATTATGCCGGAATATTGGTAAGATTTTTCTTGTGAAATTCTTGCCTTTTTGTGTCGGGGTTACTATTCACGTATACGACACTATTCACAAAAAAATTAAAATTTTCTTTTCTTCGTCTAAGTTGTTTATTATAATTACTAGCTTTGATTGTATCCATGTTTTGAACTTCATTCTTGAATTTTGCTCCACAATGGTTTATTATGGAGTATTTTTGAACATGGATAAACCGAAGTACGAATCCCTAATATTTATTCTTTTGTTTCACTGGATTCATTTTTTTAAAAATATCCTAAATGATGATACAACTGAATATCTTTGGCCTGTAGTGCAAAGATGAATGATTTTCCGATGAATATCTTTGGCCGTAGTGCAAAGATGTACAGGTGTTGAGATGAACATGTCAAACTGATGAATATATTTGGCCTATAGTGCAAAGATGAGTATTTGATTCAAAATGTATATTGATTGATGTTACAGGGTTAAAATATTGATGAAAAACTCTTAAATTCATAGAAGAAAGTAGATTTCATTCTCTACATAACTCTTCTAATGAATTGTTATTTCCGCTGCGAATATTGATTTAAAACTTGTTGTTTATTGTATTCTATCAGATTTTTCCTGTTGAGGACTAACGATAATTTATTCTATATTATCTTAGTCATAATATTCTTTACTGGGCTCGTTGAGCTCACCCTTTTTCTTTTTGTTCTATTTTTCTTCTCAGGAAACGAGAATATAGCGGGGAGTAGTCGGGGTGTGGAGTGGTGTTCCAAGGCAGTTGTCCTCATTATTTTGTAAAATAGTATATCAATAATTGTGATGAGGACTTATTTGAGTGTGGATATTGTCTAGAAGACAATATTTGTATTTTTAAACTCACAGTTTATGTGTTGTCGTATTTTGCACGACAATTGTATTAATAAAGTTGTAGTTATTTCTGTACCATATATTTGGCGACTCAGAATGGGTGTTGTATACCTATTTTGGGGGCGTCACAAAACTTATACTGTTTTCTACACTCAAAGCTTTCTGAAACTCGAAAGAAATACGCTCAATATTATAAAAGAAGAATTCTCTAATTCTGGTGTGATTTTCAAGAAATACTATTTGAAAATTTTAATCACGGACGCACAGTATGGTTCACGAGCGTCGAATTCGTTCAACTGATTTTCTAAAAAAATTTATTTACTATTCATTACTGTGCAATAAAATATTCTAGTAAAATAAAAATTTTAAATAAAATATAATATATTCTATTTATAAGCTAATAAAACAAAACTTATAATAATTTATATAATAATAATGACAACACAGTACTCCCCATGAATCCATTTCATACATTCCTCTCGACAATTTTTTTCAAAGTTATATATATATATATATATATATATATATATATATATATATATATATATATATAACATTACCTTCTAAATACGTAACTCCACCCCCCACATTTCCATTTCATCCATTCTTCCACACGTGGGCCCCACCCCCACATGTGGCTCCCACCTTTATTATATTAAATAATTTTCTACCGATTATTTTGAAAAATGGGTAAATGGGGGTCCAAATAATACGCCAATATTTACAATACTTCATAAAAATTCCCTCATTTTTTTTAACAATATTTATCATCATTATTATAATTCGCAATATTTAACAACCAAGTCATTTTCAGGAAAGAGAGGGTTTTCCAATAAGGATTTCTCCCTATTGGCGCGCAATTAGGTGACCAAACCTCTCCTTGACAGAACTTCTAGACATCCTCAATATTTCAAATAATAATATTAATAACTTTGTCGTCTCAATTATTGATTTAATAATATAAAATATTATGCAGATGATACTGTGACAATAATTGAATCAATAATATGAGAGATATGATGCAACAATTACTGTAGTAATAATTGAGTATAACTGAGTGACTTCTCATGTAAGCATCAATAATCAATACCGTGTGCTACTATGCAACCACGCGTATTACTGTACTTTTAACACCGGTTATTTCAACAGTTAACGGTAAAACTTCTGCCGTTATTTTCATAAAAAGATATTTATGTCATTTTTTCATTCCGACAATAATTACGTTATGGGGTCCACCAATGATTGTGCCGTCGTACGAATATTCCCTGTTAAAACGAATATTCCCCGACCAATCGAATATTATATAACAACTTGCTTACTTTGCAAAATTTAAAAATATTACCCACAACTGTAATATTATAACAAATCAACACAATAATTATTTTAAATGATATTTATAGAAAAATTCATCTTTATTCATAAAAATTAGGGTCTTACAATAATCATACAAACAACTGTTCATCAATGCACTACGAGCTAATAATGACTTTTACCACATCATTTGTAACATTACGGGTCACGATTATACCGAATGATCCCTAGTCATAATCATACCAATCAACAGTCCATTTATGCACGTAAGCCAAAGATGACTTTTATCACAATATAAGCATGAGGATGATGATAATGATATAAGCATTAATCAAATGAAATCAAGGACAAATATTAAAAACTTTAAATTTATCCAGAGTTTAAAAATATCCAAATTGTCAACATGATACTATTTTGTGGAGTAAAATTCAAGAATAATATTCATGTATCAAAAATAATTTGGACAGAAAAGAAATATATTTTTTGGGTGAATAGTACCCCGTGAATAGTTCCATAGGAATAGGACTTCGGGAATAGTACCTCGTGAATAGTACCCCGGCATGAAAAGTGCCCCAAATACCCGAGTGAATAATATTCGAGTGAATAGTAACTGGGTGAATAGTAACTCATGAATAGTACTCGACATGAAAAGTGCCGAGAATACCCGAGAGTGAATAATATTCGAGTGAATAAGCTAAGGGTTAATAGTAACAAGTAAATAGTAACTCATGAATAGTATTCCGGTATGAAAAGATCAATAATTATCAAGAAAGCTCAGAATAATATTTCCATGAAAAGATACTAGATGAAGCGCAAATATCAAGGATATTCTACTAATTTCATGGAGTATAGAAGCAATACTTTAACAGAGTGAGGGTATAATCACGAATATGAGACGAAATAATATTACTCACATACTACAGAGTTTGGAAGAAAATATTATTTCTTATGAATACTAAACAAAAATAATATCTCTTACAAATAAGAAATAAATAACATCCCTTACCTCAGAAGAAGACTGGATACTAGAATAGTGAAGTAGCAGACTTCTCTTCTTCTTTCTCTCTATAGCTTCTCTCTCTCTATAATTGCTCTTGTGAGTCTTAGTGAATTGGTGAGAATGAAAGAAGAATGAGCTTCTATTTACAGGAAAATATAGTATCTATAATTGCACGTTTTGGGGCTCAAAATATTACAGTATAATACCTTTATCTTTTCTTCTATTTTTAATTTAGTCCTACAAGTATTATCAAACTTGCACCACCTCCCCTAATAGTACATCATGTGAATCAATAGTTCAGTCATGTAAATCAATAGTTCTATACATGTAAAAAAAATTATTACAGTATAGTACATTCATCTATACCTCTATTTTTAATTTAGTCATGCAAGTATTATCAATCTTGCACCACCTCCCCTAATAGTACATGCATGTGAATCAATAGTACATACATGTGAACAAATAGTTATAAGCATGTGTATTAATAGCAATTAATTACTCATTTATCTGATTAATTACCTGATTAGTCAATATAACCTTATCAAAATAAATGTCAATTTTCACTAACACTAATAATCCCAACACAATGGAAATATCAATTTCATCTTTAATCAACACGAACTTATTCATCATTAATATTATAACTCACAATATTTAACAATCAGATCATTCCCGAGAAAGAGGGTGCTTTCTGATAAAGATTTCTCCTTATTGGCGTGCAATTAGGTGACCAAACCTCTCCTCGACAGAACTTTCTAGACATCGTTAATATTGCAAATAATAATATGAATAACTTCGTCGTCTCAATTATTGATTTAATAATATTATGCAGATGATATTGTGACAATAATTGAATCAATAATATGAGAGATATTATGTAGCAATTACTATAGCAATAATTGAGTATAATTGAGTGACTTCTCACGTAAGCATCAATAATCAATACCGTGTGCTACTATGCAACCACGTGTATTACTATACTTTTACCACCGGGTAGTTCAACAGTTTAATGGTAAAACTTTCGCCGTTATTTTTATAAAAAGATATTTCTGTCGTTTTCTAACTACGACAAAACTTCTGTTGTGGAGTCCACCAATGATTGTGCCGTCATACGAATATTCCTTGTTAAAATGAATATTCCCCGACCAATCGAATATTTTATAACCACTTGCGTACTTTGAAAAATTTATAAATATTACCCACAACTATAACATTATATCATATCCACACCATAATATTTAAAAATATATTTCGAGAAAAATTAATCTTTATTCATAAAAGTTGGGGTCTTACAACCTCCCTTTCTTATGAAATTTTGTCCTCGAAATTAGGGTACGTACCTGGTATGTCGAAGAGGTGAGGATACCTCGTCAGATTCTAACTCTTAAGGTATAACCTTTGAGCGTAGAATATGATCCTCCTTATTAACAAGTATCTTCCCATACGTTAAATCTTCTGCTATCTCGTCTAGTTCTAATTCAATAATGTGGTTCGGGTCTTCCACATATTTATGTAACATCGATATGTGAAAAACGTTATGAACACGCGATATACTTGGCGGTAAGGCGAGTCTATAAGCCACAATTCCTACTCGATCGAGGATTTCAAATTGACCAATAAATTTGAGGGTTTCAAATGGACCAATAAATTTGAGGATTTCAAATGGACCAATAAATTTGAGGATTTCCTCTCTTCATCGATTATTGCTTCTAGAATAACGCCCTCTTGCACCTTCTTCTTCATATTCATCGGCTCTAAGTCTGTAGTTTGAGCGACTTTAACTTTATCGATTAAAATCAGTTTTAATCGTATATTCGCTATCTTCACGTAGGTTCTTGGAGTCTGTAACTCTATCTCCATCTTTTATAAGTCATACAAAATGGGTCTTTGTGTTAACAACGTCACACTCATAACCGCATACGATCTTCTACTAAACTCGTCAGCTACCACGTTCACTCTTCCACGATGATATTGAATGGTATTATCGTAATCTTTCAATAGCTCGAGCCAACGTCTTTGGAGCATGATACATTCGTTTTATTTGAAGAAATATTTGAGGTTTTAGAAATGGGTTTTGTACTGGGGTCAATACAAAATTTGATTTCACGCTATGGGGTAGGCCAGGAAGTTCTTTGGGATATACGTCAGGAAATTTATTAATGATAGAAATATCATTCAAAACTGTGACTCGTATCTAAGACTTGGATATCACCTCACATTGATACCTATCAACTTGCCACCATTATTCACAGTTTCCCCTACGGAAATTCTGGTTTCGGTGCATTCCAAGACTTGGAAGTCACCAGCGAAAGGTTTGGGGCTCTTTACTTATGGCTTAATATGACAATAATTGACTTTAGAGGTTTGGCCACTTGAATTCACATAACAGGCTGGTTAGGAAGGCTAACAATCTTATGAAAATAATCAATTTTAGCATGATGAGTAGTTAACCAGTCGATTCCTAAAATCACATCAAAGGCAAGTATTTTCAAAGAGATGAGATCGACAGGTAACGTGAGGGTACTGATTTGAATCAAACAAGATTTATAAACATAATTTGTGAGAAATGAGGTATTGACGTATTTCGGGTCTCAAACCTCGCAGAAACATTCGCGTCATTCTCTCTTCATTATTAACCAAATGGGATGCGAACCGGGATAACTCGGCAAACTTAGCCTCGTATTGCGATACGGTCATATTGTTTTGCTCCAACTTGATAAACTCCACCTCCTTTATGTGACGAATACTTTCGGGAAAGTACTTGTCGTTGAACAGCTCTTGGAACTTCTCCCAAGACATTATGAGTGTGGCAGGCTGAGTACGATTTACTGATTCCCACCAATAATCTGCTTCTCCTCTCAACATGAAGGTGGAAAAGGGAACCTTTTACTCCTCGGGGCATCCCAAGACTTCAAATATCTTGGTGATCTGCTTTATCCACGTCTCTGCCTTAAGTGGTTCTAGCTTTCCCCAAAACTCTGATGGTCCCAGCTCCTTGAATTGCTTAGCGGTGACCATCTGCGAGTTGCCAGTGTTTCCACCTGCATTTTGAACAGGAACCACTCTCACTTGATGTTGCATGAATTGCATAAAGTCTCTGAACATCCCATGGTTCATCATTTGATTGGTGTTGTTGTTTACCTAAGGATTATTGTCTTCCTGTTGCACATTATCCTGGGTATTGATCGTTGGTGACTCAACGGTCTCATGTGCTTCATTGCTAATCTCAACATTTTTAGATGCCATTTTCAAACACTGCCACAAAACAAAGGTTAATTTACATGTCACATATTATCCTTATACTCTGACCGATCAATTAAATACCAAATAAACTTAGGTAGGTCATACTAGCGAAGGAATTCCCCGTCTCTCCCCTCCTAGTTCTTGTCTCACATATCAGCCATGGATCATATCCCTAAGCTCTGATACCAACTGTGACGCCCCCAAAACAGGTATACATCACCCATCTTGGGTCTCCAAATACATGGTACATAATACAACTACAAACTTCTTTTATACAACTGTCGTGTAAAAATACGACAAAACATGGTTGAGAGTTTTAACACGAATACTGTCTCATAGACAATATCCACACTCAATGGAGTCCTCATTACATTTATTATCACACGAATTACTAAGGACTACGAAAATAACCATCTCGGACCGTCACTCCATTCCCCGACTAGTCTCGACTACGTTCTCATTTCCTGAAGAAAATAATGAAAGCAAAAGGGTGAGCTCAACTAGCCCAGTAAGAAATATTATGACTAAGATATATAATGCAGAATAAATTATCATTAGCCTTCAACAGTTTTAAATTGATAAAATACAATAAACATCATGTTTAATTGCAGCGGAACAAGTAATCCATTAGAAGAGTCAAGTAGAGCATGATATCTACTATCTTCTATGATTTAAAAAGTTTTTCATCCACTATATCGCTGAGACTCAACTTAATAAATAAACCACATCATTGAATCATCCCTTCACTACGGGCCAAGGATATTCATGTAATCATCAATGGTCATGATTATATCGAATAATTCTTGGTCATAATCATACCAACAACTGTCCATCAATGCAATACGGGCCAATGAGAACTTTTACCACATCATTTGTAATATTACGGGTCATGATTATACCGAATGATCCCTAGCCATAATCATACTAATCAATAGTCCATCTATGCACGAAAGTCAAAGATGACTTTCATCACAATATAAGCATGAGGATGATGACAATGATATAAGCATTAATCAAATGAAATCAAGGATAAATATTAAAGAATTTAAAATTATCCAGAGTTTAAAAATATCCAAATTGTCAACATGATACTGCTTTATGGAGTAAAATTCAAGAATAATATTCATGTATCAAAAATAATTTGGACAGAAAAAGAAATATATTTTTTGGGTGAATAGTATCCCATGAACAGTACCCTATGAATAGTACTTCGGGAATAGTACCTCATGAATAGTACCCCGGCATAAAAAGTGCTCCAAATACCCGAGTGAATAATATTTGAGTGATTAGAAACTAGGTGAATAGTAACCCGTGAATAGTAACTTGTGAATAGTACTTTGACATGAAAAGTGCCTCAAATACCCGAGTGAATAATATTTGTGTGAATAGTAACTGGGTGAATAGTAACCCGTAAATAGTAACTCATGAATAATATTCCGGCATGAAAAGATCAATAATTATCAAGAAAGCTCAGAATAATATTTCCATGAAAAGATACTAGATGAAGCGCAAATATCAAGGATGTTCTACTAATTTCACGGAGTATAGAAGCAATACTTTAACAGAATGATGGTATAATCAGGAATATGAGACGAAATAATATTACTCATATACTACAGAGTATGGAAGAAACTATTATTCCTTATGAATACTGAACAAAAATAATATCCCTTACAAATAAGAAATAAATAACATCCCTTACCTCAGAAGAAGACTGGATACTGGAATAGTGAAGTAACAAACTTCTCTTCTTCTTTCTCTCTATAGCTTCTCTCTCTATAATTGCTATTGTGAGTCTTAGTGAATTGGTGAGAATGAAAGAAGAATGAGCTTCTATTTATAGAAAAATATAGTTTCGATAATTGCACATTTTGGGGCTTGAAATATTATAATATAATACCTTATTTTATACTTCAAGTCAGAATCGTTAGGAACGCAAAGTCTGGATTTGACTCGAAGTATTCCTTCTTCATCGATTCTTGCTTCCGGAATAGCACCTTCTTACACTTTCTTCCTCATACGTATCAGCTCCAGGTCTGTAGCTTGAGCAGCTTTAACTTTATCGATTAAAGTCGGTTCCACTCGTATATTCGCTATCATCACATGGGTCCCTGGAGTCTTTAACTCTATTTCCATTCTTTCCAAGTCATACAAAATAGGCCTTTGTGTTGACAATATTGCACTCGTTCCCGCATATGATCTTACTTTCAATGCGTTAAACTACTACGTTCGCTTTTTTCTGGATGGTATTGGATGGTATGATCATAATCTTTCAACAACTCAAGCTATCGTTGTCTTGCATGTTGAGTTCCTTTTGAGTGAAGAAATATTTGAGGCTTTTATAATCCGTATAGATCTCCACCTTCTCTCCTGTGACAGTAATGCCTCCAAATCTTAAGCGCAAAAAGATTATTCACTTGACTCTAGATCATAAGTAGGATAATTCCTCTCATATTCTTTGAGTTGTCGTGCGTGAGGCATAGGCTATGACTTTCCCATGTTGCATGAGAACACATCCTAACCCTTTGCTAGAAGAATCACTTTGTAGATGACAAATCCCTCCGAGCGGATGGTATTGTCGAGCAGTCTTGAAATGAGTCTCCTCTTGAGTTCTTGAAAACTCTTTTCACATTCCTTGCTCCAACCAAATTTTGTATCTTTTCGAGTCAGCTGAGTTAATGGAGTAGTGATTCGAGAAAACCCTTCTACGAATCTCCAATAATAACCAGCAACTTGGCATGATTTGATATTACGTGCCCAAGGAATGCAACTTCCTCAAGCCAGAACTCGCATTTCTTCAACTTGGCATATAGCTTGTTTTCACGAAGCTTTTGGAGTATCAGCATCAAGTGTTGCTCATGGTCTTCATGGGTTTGGAGTATATGAGGATGTCATCAATAAAGACGACCACAAAGTGATCCAAATATTTCTTGAATACTCGGTTCATCATGTCCATGAAGGCAGCAGGAGCATTAATCAATCCAAAAGACATGACTAAAAATTCATAATGCCCGTACCGAGTTCTGAAAGCAGTCTTTGGAATGTCAGCAGTTTTAATCTTCAACTGGTGATATCCGAAACGAAGATCAATCTTTGAAAAGAATTTGGCTCCTTATAACTGGTCAAACAGGTCATCAATGCGAGGCAACGGGTACCTATTTTTGATGGTGACATGATTCAACTCCCGATAATTAATACAAAGTCGCATACGTCCATCCTTCTTCTTCACGAATAGAACAGGAGCACCACAAGGAGATGTACTAGGACGAATGAAACCGATGTCTAACAATTCCTGTAGTTGGGATTTTAACTCCTGAAGTTCAATATGAGCCATTCAATATGGGGCTTTAGAAATGTGTTTTGTACCGGATCCAAGGTCAATACAAAATTCAATTTCATGCTTTGGGGGTAGGCCAGGAAGTTCTTCAGGGAATACGTCAGGAAATTTATTAATAATAGAAATATCATTCAAATCTGACGTATTTTTATTTAAATCCGTGATATGGGCTAAGAAAGCTTGACATCCGTTTTTTAATAAACGAATAGCTTTATGACTTGATATGACAGTGATTGATTTTAGTGGTTTGGTTGCTTGAATTCGCATAATAGGATGGTTAGGAATATGGAAGCTAACAACCTTACGAAAATAATCGATTTTAGCATGATGAGTAGTTAACCAATCAATCCCTAAAATCACATCAAATGCAAGTATTTTCAAGGAAATAACATCGACAGGTAACGTGCGGTTACCGATTTGAATCAAACAAGACTTATAAACAATGGATGTAATGAAGGTTTCTCCCAACGAAGTTTCAACAGATAAGTCAAAGTCTAATTTCTCTGGAGTCAAATTTAAACGTTGAGTGCAAGTAGGAGAAATGAAAGAATGGGTGGAACCGGTATCAAATAAAGTATAAACTTTACTAGAGTTTATGATTAGCTTACCCGTGGTCACCTCGTTCGGATTCCTTGCTTTTTGGGAGGTTACGACAAACACTCTCCCTTGAACTACGGGTTTTGTCTTGTCTGGAACACCCTTTGATGCCTCCATCCCAGCTGGACTTGACTTAGGTGCACGACAAAATTGGGCTAGGTGACCTTCTTTTCCATAATTATAACACGCTTTGGACTGCATCGTGCAGTTTGGACTTATGTATCCTTCCCCTCCATATTTGTAACATACGACCGACAGTCGTTCTCCATCCTTAACAACAGGTGTTGGTGCTGACGTCTTTCCATCATTGTTGAATCTCCTCTTCTTGAAATGTCCACTCTTATTGTCATGGCTATGATTACCACCGAAGTGATTACCATTTCTGGCATGTTAATTCCCTCCACGCTTGTTGTAACCGCTTCGATGACTGCTACCACTTATGTTATCGACTGCTCTCTCTTGGTTGGGTTGACTCATTATCGGGCTCCAATAACTGAGCCCTATTCACAACATCTGAATACAAACACAGTTTGTGAGAAATTAGGTATTGACGTATCTCGGGTTTCAAACCTCTTAGAAACATCCGCGTCATTCTCTCCTCATTATCAACCAAGTGGGGATATAAACCGAGACAACTCGGCAAACTTAGCTTCATCATGCGCGCCACGGTCATATTGTTTTGCTCAAGCTTGATGAACTCTACCTCCTTCATGTGATGAATACTTTCAGGAAAGTACTTGTCATTGAGCAGTTCTTGGAACTTCTCCCAAGACATATTCAGTGAGGCGAGGTTGAGTAACGCTTTCTGATTTCCACCGATGAATCTGTCTCTCGCCGCAATACATGAAGGTGGCAAAGGGAACCTTTTACTCCTCGAAGCATCCCAAGACATCAAATATCTTGTTGATCTACTTTATCCACGTCTCCGCCTTAAGTGGTTTTGGCTATCCAAAAAACTTCGGTGGTCCCAACTCCTTGAACTGCTTAGCGGTGACCGTCCGAGAGTTGTCAGTGTTTCCACTGCATTTTGGACGAGAGGAGCCCTACTTTGATGTTGCATGAATTTCATAAAACCTCTGAACATCCCATCGTTCATCATTTGATCGTTGTTGTTTACCCGAGGATTTTTTTCTTCCTGTTGCACATTATCTTGGGTAATAATCTGTGGTGACTCAATGGTCTCATGTGCTTCATTGCTTATCTCAACATTTTCGGATGCCATTTCCAAATACTACCACAAAACAAGGGTTAATTAACATATCACATATTATCCCTATACTCTGACCGACCAATTAAATACCAAATAAACTTAGGTAGGTCATACTAGCGAAGGAATTCTCTGTCTCTCCCCTCCTAGTTCTTGCTCACATCTCAGCCAGGGATCATATCCCTAAGCTTTGATACCAATTGTGATACCCCCAAAACAGGTATACATCACCCATCTTGAGTCGCCAAATACATGGAACAAAATTCAAATACAACTTAATTATACAACAGTCGTGTAAAATACGACAAAACATAATCTAAGAGTTTTAATAAGAATATTGTCATCTAGACAATATCCATACTCAATGGAGTCCTCATTATATTTTTTGTCACACTATTTAACAGAATAGTGAGGACTACTAATGCTATCATCTGGACCGTCACTTTGTTCTCCGACTAGTCCCGACTACGTTCTCATTTCCTGAAGAGAACAGTGAAAGAAAGGGTGAGCTCAACTAGCCCAGTAGGAAATATTATGACTAAGATAATGCAGAATAAATTATCATTAGCCTTCAACAATGTTAAACTGATAGAATATAATAGACAACAAGTTTAACTGCAGCGGAACAAGCAATCCATTAGAAGAGTCAAATAGAGCATAAAATCTACTATCTTCTATGATTTAAAAAAGTTTTTCATCAACTTTATCGCTGAGACTCAGCTTAATAAATAAAATCGAATCATCCCTGCATCACGGCCAAGGATATTCATGTAATCACCAATGGTCATGACTATACCGAATAATCTCTGGTCATAATCAAACCAACAACTGTCCATCAATGAACTACAAGCCAATGAGGACTTTTACCACATCATTCGTCACATTACGGTCATGATTATACCAAATAATCCCTGGTCATAACCATACCAAGTCCATCTATGCACGTAAGCCAAAGATGACTTTCATCACAATATAAGCATGAGGATGATGACAATGACATAATAATTCAATAAAACAAGTTCAAAGATAAATTTTAAAGATTTATAATTTTAATTTATCCAGAAATCAATAACGTCCAAATTGTCAACATGATACTTCTTTGTGGAGTAAAATTCAAGAATGCTCAGAAGAATATTTCCATAAAAAGATACTGGATAAAGCACAAATATCCAGGATATTCTACTAATTTCATGGAGTATAGAAGCTAAAACTTTAACCAACTGAGCATAATAGAATATATGAAATCGCAAATGGATTTTTGCCCGCCATTCGGTAATTCATGTAGACATATCATTTCCATAATTTAATAAGGAATGAATACGAAGGATCATTCACCATGCATGCGGTAATCCACATAGACAGGTTATTCCAACAGAATAATAAAGAATGGAATAACAGAAGAATTCACCAGGCGTGCGTAATCCCACACAGACATGAGTTATTCCAACGAATAATAATAAAGAATGGAACGGAGTTATTTCGTAACGTGCAGACATGAGGATATTCTAATATAATAATAAAGAATGAAACCAGGTCATGCGTAATCCGCAAAGACAGGATATTCCAACAGAATAATAAAAAATGGAACCAGGTCATGCGTAATCCGAGCAGACGAGGATATTCCAGCGAGAATAATAAAGAATGGAATAACAATGAATTCACCGGGCATGTGATAGACCGCATGCAGACGGAGTTATTCCAGCGAGAATAATAAAGAATGGAATAATGAGAAGAATTTCACCATGTATGTCGTACTTCACATAGACAGGTTATTCCAACATAATAATAAAGAATGGAATAACAACCCTTACGAGTATTGAAAGAAAATAACTCTCTTCATGAATACGAAAGAATAATACCCCTTACCTTAGAAGAAAACTGGATACAGGAATAGTGAGGTAGTAGACTTCTCTTCTTCTTTCTCTTTATAATTTCTCTCTATAATAATTGCTCTATAGATTTAGTGAATTGGTGAGAAATGGAGGAAGAATGAGCTTCTATTTATAAGAAAATATAGTTTCGATAATTGCACGTTTTGGGGCTCAAAATATTACAGTATAATACCTTCCTCTTTTTCTTCATTTTTAATTTAGTCCTGCAAGTATTATCAAACTTGCACCACCTCCCCTAATAGTAAATAATGTCAACCAATAGTTCAATCATGTGAATCAATAGTTATAATCATGTGAAAATACGAATTACAGTATAGTACCTTCAACTATACCTCCATTTTTAACTTAGTCATGCAAGTATTATCAATCTTGCACCACCTCCTCTAATAGTACAAGAATGTGAATCAATAGTACACACATGTGAACAAATAGTTATAATCATGTGAATTAATAGCAATTAATTTCTTATTTATCCGATTAATTACTCGATTGGTCAATATAGCCTCCATACATCAATTATTATCGAAATAAATGTCGATTTTCATTCACACTAATAATTCTAACACAATGGAACTATCCAATTCATCTTTAATCAACACGAACTTATTCATCATTAATATATAATTCACAATATTTAACAACCAGGTCGTTCCCAGGAAAAGAAGGGGCTTTCCGATAAGGATTTCTCCTTATTGGCGCGCAATTAGGTGACCAAACCTCTCCTTTACAGAACTTCTAGACATTGTCAATATTGCAAATAATAATATGAATAACTTTTGCCGTCTCAATTATTGATTTAATAATATATATTATCACGAGATAATCTTGTGACAATAATTGAATTAATAATATGAGAGATATGATCACGACAATTCTTTGTAGCAATAATTGAGTATAATTGAGTGACTTCTCATATAAGCATCAATAATTAATACTGGTGCTACTCTTATGTAGCAAATGCGTATTCATTGTACTTTTACTACCAGGTAGTTCAACAGTTTTAATTGTAACACTTTCGCCGTTATTTTTATAAAAATATAATTTTGTCGTTTTCTAACTACGACAATACTTTCATTAATGGGGTCCAAGAATGATTGTGTCGTCGTCATACAAATATTCCCTGTTAAAACGAATATTCTCCGACCAATCGAATATTATATAACCACTTGCTTACTTTGTAAAATTTGTAAATATTACCCACAACTATAACATTCTATCAAATCCACACCATAATATTCAAAAATATATTTCGAGAAAATTATTCTTTAATCATAAAAGTTGGGGTCTTACAGTGCCGTCTTACGAATATTCCTTGTTAAAACGAATATTCCCCGACCAATCGAATATTTTATAACTAGTTGTTTACTTTGTAAATTTTGTAAAATATTACCCACAACTATAATATTATATCAAATCCACACCATAATATTCAAAAATATATTTTAAGAAAAATTAATCTTTATTCATAAATGTTGGGGTCTTACATACAACATCCGGCGAGAGCGGCTCTTGTTCAAAATGCAGGTGAAAACACCGACAACTCACGGATGCTCACCGCTAAGCAATTTAAAGAGCTGGGACCATCAAAGTTTTGGGGAAACCCAAAATCACTTAAGGCGGAGACGCGAATAAAGCAGATCACCAAGATATTTGATGTCTTGGGATGCTCCGAGGAGTAAAAGGTTCGCTTTGCCACCTTCATATTTAGAGGAGAGGCAGATTACTGGTGGGAGTCTGTAAAGCGTACTCAACCAGACGCACTAAAGATATCTTGGGAGAAGTTCCAAGAACTGTTCAATGACAAGTACTTTCCCGTAAGTATTCGTCACATGAAGGAGGTGGAGTTCATCAAGCTAGAGCAAAACAATATGACCGTGTCGCAGTACGAGGCTAAGTTTGCCAAGTTGGCCCGGTTTGCATCCCATTTGGTTGATAATGAGGAGAGAATGACGCGAATGTGTCTGCGAGGTTTGAAACCCGAAATAAGTTAATACCTCATTTCTCACAAATTGTGTTTGTATTCAGATACAGTAAATAGGGCTCAGTTATTTGAGCGCGATAATGAGTCAGCCCAACCAAGAGAGAGAAGTCGACAAATTGATAATACCAGTGGTAAAAGTCATCGAAGCGGTGACAACAAACGTGGTCGGAATCAACATGCCAGAAATGGTAACCACTTTGGTGGAATTTCTGGTCAAGATAATAGAAGGTGGAAATTTTAAGAAGAGCAGATTTAATAATGATGGAAAGACGTCAACACCAGCAGCCGTTGTTAAGGAAGGAGAACGACCACCAATCGTATGCTACAAATGTGGAGTGGAGGGACACATCAGTCCAAACTGTACGCAGCAGTCCAAAACATGTTATAATTACGGAAGAAAAGGTCACCTAGCCCGATTTTGTCATACAGTGAAGTCAAGACCAACTTGGACGAACGCACCAAAGGTCATCCCAGAGAAGTCAAAGCCAGTAGTTCAAGGGAAAGTGTTTGTCGTGACCTCCCAAAATGTGAGGAACCCGAACGAAGTCATCTCGGGTAAGCTAATCATAAACTCTAGCGAAGTCTATACCTTATTTGATACCGGTTCTACCCATTCTTTTATTTCTCCTACTTGCGCTCAACGTTTAAATTTAACTCCAGAGAAGTTAGACTTTGACTTATCTGTTGAAACTCCGTTGGGAGAAAACTTTATTAAATCCACTATTTATAAGTCTTGTTTGATTCAAATCGGCACCCGCACGTTACCTGTCGATCTTATTTCTTTAAAAATACTTGCATTTGACGTGATTATAGGGATTGATTGGTTAACTACTCATCATGCTAAAATTGATTATTTTTGTAAGGTTGTTAGCTTTCATATTCCTAACCAACCTATTATGCGAATTCAAGCGACCAAACTAATAAAGTCAATCACTGTCATATCAAGCCATAAAGCTATTAATTTATTGAAAAACGGATGTCAAGCTTTCTTAGCCCATGTCACAGATTTAAACAAAAATACGTTAAATTTGAATGATATTTCTATATTCTTCCTGGCCTACCCCCAGAGCATGAAATTAAATTTTGTATCGACCTTAAACCCGGTACAAAACCCATTTACAAAGCCCTATACCGAATGGCTCCTATTGAACTTCAGGAGTTAAAGACCCAACTGCAGGAATTGTTAGACATCAGTTTCATTCGTCCTAGTACGTCTCCTTGGGGTGCTCTTGTTCTATTCGTAAAGAAGAAAGATGGGAGTATGCGATATTATATTGACTATCAGGAGTTGAATCACGTCACCATCAAAAATAGATACCCATTACCTCGTATAGATGACATCCCAAAGACTGCTTTCAGAACTCAGTACGGGCATAATGAATTCTTATTCATGTCTTTTGGATTGACTAATGCTCTTACTGCCTTCATGGATATGATGTACCGAGTATTTACGGAATATTTGGATCATTTTGTGGTTGTGTTTATTAATTATTTTCTCATATACTCAAAAAGCCGTGAAGATCATGAGCAACACTTGAGGTTGATTCTCCAAAAGCTTCATGAAAACAAGATGTATGCCAAGTTGAAGAAATGTGAGTTCTAGCTTAAGGAAGTAGCATTCCTTGGGCATGTGATATCAAATCATGGAATATCTATTGACCCAGCGAAGATTGAAGCAATACAAAGCTGGGAGCAACCTAAGTCAGTGATCGAAGTACGTAGCTTTCTCGGCTTAGCTGGTTATTATCGGAGATTCGTAGAAGGGTTTTCTCGAATCGCTACTCCATTAACTCAGCTGACTCAGAAAGATACAAAATTCAATTGGAGCGAGGAATGTGAGAAGAGTTATTAAGAACTCAAGAGGAGACTCATTTCAGCACCTGTTCCGACAATACCATCTGGCTTGGAGGGATTTGTCATCTACATTGATGCTTCAGGAAAAGGGTTAGGATGTGTTCTCATGAAACATGGGAAAGTCATAGCATATGCCTCATGATAACTCAAAGAATATGAGAGGAATTATCCTACTCATGATCTAGAGTTGGCAGCAGTCATTTTTACGCTTAAAATATAGAGGCATTACCTGTATGGGGAGAAAACAGATATCTATACGGATCATAAAAGCATTAAATATTTCTTCACCCAAAAGGAACTCAACATGCGACAATGAAGTTGGCTCGAGCTGTTGAAAAATTATGATCATACCATTCAATACCATCCTGAAAAAGCGAACGTGGTAGCTAACGCGTTGAGTAGAAGATCATATACGGGTACGAGTTCGATATTGTCAACGCAAAGGCCCATTTTATATGACTTGCAAAGGATGGAGATAGAGTTAAAGACTCCAAGGACCACGTGATGATGGCAAATATACGAGTAGAATCGACTTCAATCAATAAAGTTAAAGCTGCTCAAACTACAGACCTGGAGCTGATGTGTATGAGGAAAAAAGTACAAGAAGGTGTTATTCTGGAAGCAAGAATTGATGAAGAAGGAATACTTCGAGTCAACTCCAAACTTTGTGTTCCTAACGACCCTGATTTAAAGTATAAAATCATAATGGAGGTGCATAACACACCTTTTGTAATCCATCCTGGGAGTACCAAAATGTATCATGATATTCGACATACATTTTGGTGGAGCAATATGAAGAGAGAGATACCTGAGTTTATCTCAAGGTGTTTAACGTGTCAACGAGTCAAGGTGAAGCATCAAGTGCCAAAAGGTCCATTGCAATCACTTAAAATTCCAGAACGGAAGTGGGAGCACATTACCATGGATTTTGTTACTAGTCTTCCCAAGTTTTCTCAAGGAATTGATGCAATTTGGGTTATTGTTGATAGATTAACCAAGTCTGCTCATTTCTTACCTATAAGAGAAACTTATTCACTTGAACGTCTTGCTCTCATTTATATAAATGAGATTGTAAGACTGCATGGTATGCCAGTATCCATAGTTTTTGATTGAGACCAAAGATTCACTTCACGATTTTGGGTTAGTTTGCAAAAAGCTATGGGCACGAATTTAAGATTTAGTTCGGCATATCATCCTCAAACAGACGGGCAACAGAGAGGACTATTCAAACTCTTGAAGATCTATTAAGACTCTGTGTCCTTGATTTCAAAGGAAGTTAGGATAAGTTCTTGCCATTAGTGGAATTCTCCTACAACAACAGTTATCAAGCAAGTATTGGCATGGCTCCATTCTAGGCGTTATATGGACGCAAGTGTCGTTCTCCAGTATGTCGGGACAAGATGGGTGAAGCAACGTTGTTGGAACCGGAGTTGGTACGTATGACTACGGAAAAGATTCAAATGATCCGACAACGTATAAAAACCTCACAAGATCGACAAAAGAGTTATGTTGATCTTCATCCAAAGGACGTGGAGTTCAATATTGGAGATCATGTATTATTACGTGTTGCTCCATGGAAAGGAGTTACAATATTTGGAAAGAGAGGAAAGCTCAATCCTCGATTCATTGGCTCATTTGAAATCCTAGATCGAGTAAGAACTGTGGCTTATAGACTCACCTTACTGCCAAGTATGTCTCGTGTTCATAACGTTTTTTATATATCCATGTTACGTAAATATGTGGAAGACCCGAACCACATTATTGAGTTAGAACTGGACGAAATAGCGGAAGATTTAACGTATGAAGAGGTACCTGTTAAAATCTTGGATAAGATAGAACATATTTTACGCTATAAGGTTATACCTCAAGTCAAAGTTTTGTGGAGAAACCACGATGTTGAGGAAATTACCTGGGAGTTAGAATCTAAAATGAAATCAAGGTATCCTCACCTCTTCGATATACCAGGTACGTACCCTAATTTCAAAGATAAAATTTCATAAGAAGGGGAGGTTGTAAGACCCCAACTTTCATGAATAAAGATTAAGTTTTCTCGAAATATATTTTTGAATATTATGGTGTGGATTTGATATAATGTTATAGTTGTGGGTAATATTTATCATTTTGCAAAGTAAGTAAGTTGTTGTAAAATATTCAATTGGTCGGGGAATATTCGTTTTAACAGGGAATATTCGTACGATGGCACAATCATTGGTGGACCCCACAACGGAATTATTGTCGGAGTTAGAAAATGACAAAAATATCTTTTTATAAAAATAACGACGAAAGTTTACCGGTAACTGTTGAAATACCCAGTGGTAAAAGTACAGTAATACGCGTGGTTGCATAGGAGCATACGGTATTAATTATTGATGCTTACGTGAGAAGTCACTCAGTTATACTCAATTATTGCTACAGTAATTGTTGCATAGTACCTCACGTTATTTGATTCAATTATTGTCAATATTTTATATTATTAAATCAATAATTGAGATGAAAAGTTATTCATATTATTATCTGTATAATTAACAATGTGTAGAAAGTTTTGTCGAGGAAATGGGTTTGGTCACCTAATTGCACGCCAATATGGAAAAATTCTTATCGGAAAGCCCCTTCTTTCCTGGGAACGATCTGGTTGTTAATATTGTGAGTTATAATAATGATGAATAAATATTGTTAAAAATATTGAGGGAATTTTTTTATAAAGTATTCGTTGTAAATATTACTTATTATTTGGACCCCCATTTACTCATATTTCAAAACTTTCGGTAGAAGTTATCTCAATTTTGTTATATATATATATATATATATATATATATATATATATATATATATATATATATATATTCGTATGAAATAATATTTTCTTCCACACTTTGTAGTATGTAATTAATATTATTTCATTTAAGATTCTGAATTCTACACTTATTTTGTTAAATTATTGCTTTTATACTCCCTGAAATTAGTAGAATATCCTTGAAATTTGCGCTTCATCGAGTATCTTTTCACGGGAATATTTTTCTGGACATTCTTGTTAAATTTTAATCTTTTCATGCCGGAGTACTATTCACAGGGTACTATTCACAAAGTACTATTCATGGTATACTATTCACTTAGATACTATTCACCCGAGGTATTATTCATGACAAATATTGATTTCTTTTCTGTCCAAATTATTTTTGATACAATATTATTCTTGAATTTTACTCCACAAAGCAGTATCATGTTGACAATTTGGACATTCTTGAACTCTGGATAAATTGAATTATAAATCTTTAAAATTTATCCTTTGCTTTCACTTAATTGAATTCTTATATCATTGTCATCATCCTCATGCTTATATTGTGGTGAAAGTCATCTTTGGCCCGTAGTGCATAGATGAACTGTTGATTGGTATGATTATGACTATGTATCAGTATAATCTTGACCACTGATGATACTAATGAATATTCTTGGCCCGTAGTGCATGGATGATTCATGGTTGTGATAATAATGAATATCCTTGGCCCATAGTGCATGGATAATTCAGTGATGTGGATTTTTTATTGAGCTTAGTCTCAGCCATAAAATTGATGATAAACTTTTAAATCATAGAAGATAGTAGATATCATGCTCTACTTGACTCTTCTAATGGATTATTTGTTCTGTTGCAGTTAAACTTGTTGTCTATTATATTCTATCAGTTTAACATTGTTGAAGGCTAATGATAATTTATTCTGCATTATCTTAGTCATAATATTCTTTACTGGGCTAGTTGAGCTTACCCTTTGCTTTCATTATTCTCTTCAAGAAATGAGAATATAGCTGAGACTAGTCGGGGAACGGAGTGATGGTCCAAAATGGTGGCTATAGTAGTCCTCACTATTTTATAAAATAATGTGATAATAATTATAATGAGGACTCCATTTAAGTTTGGATATTGTCTATGAGACAATATTCGTGTTTAAACTCTTAGCTTATGTATTGTCGTATTTTACACAATAGTTGTATAATTAAGTTTGTATTTGAATTTTGTACCATGTATTTGGCGACTCAGAATGGGTTGTGTATACCTATTTTGGGGGCGTCACAATTGGAATCAAAGCTTAGGGATATGATCCCTAGCTGAGATTTGAGACTAAAAACTAGGAGTGGAGAGACGGGTAAATCCTTCGCTAGTATGACCTACCTAATTTTATTTGTTATTTAATTGATCGGTCAGAATATAGGGATAATATGTGGTATGTCAATTAACCCTTGTTTTGTGGCAGTATTTGAAAATAGCATCTAAAAATGTTGAGATAAGCAATAGGTCATAGGAGACCGTTTAGTCACCGCAGATCAATAACCAAGATATTGTGCATCAGGAAGGCAACAATCCTCATGTAAACAACAACACCGACCAAATGATGAACGACAAGGTGTTTAGGAGCTTTCTGCAATTCATGCAACACTAAGCGATAGAGACACCTGTTCAAAAAGCAGGTGGAAACACTGGCAACTCTCGGATGGTCACCGCTAAGCAATTCAAGGAGTTAGGACCATCAGAGTTTTTAGGAAAGCCAGAACCACTTAAGACAGAGTCGTGGATTAAGCAGATCACCAAGATATTTGATGTCTTGGATGCTCCGATGAGCAAAAGGTTCCCTTTACCACCTTCATGTTGTGAGGAGAGGTAGATCATTGGAGGGAATTTGTAAAACGTACTCAGCATGCCGCACTAAAGATGTATTGGGAGAAGTTTCAAAAATTATTCAACGACAAGTACTTTCCCGAAAGTATTCGTCACATGAAGGAGGTGGAATTCATCAAGCTGGAGCAAAACTGTGACGCCCCCAAAACAGGTATACATTACCCATCTTGGGTAGCCAAAAACATGGTACAAAATTCAAATACAACTTTATTATACAACAGTCGTGTAAAATACGACAAAACATAATCTAAGAGTTTTAATAAGAATATTGTCATCTAGACAATATCCACACTCAATGGAGTCCTCATTATATTTATTATCACACTATTTAACAGAATAGTGAGGACTACTAATGCTATCATCTAGACCGTCACTCCATTTCCCGACTAGTCCCGGCTACGTTCTCATTTCCTGAAGAGAACAGTGAAAGAAAGGGTGAGCTCAACTAGCCCAATAAGAAATATTATGACTAAGATAATGCAGAATAAATTATCATTAGTCTTCAACAATGTTAAACTGATAAAATACAATAGACATCAAGTTTAACTGCAGCGGAATAAGCAATCCATTAGAAGAGTCAAGTAGAGCATGATATCTACTATCTTCTATGATTTAAAATGTTTTCATCAATTTTTATCATCGAGACTCAAACAATAAATAAACCACATCATCGAGTCATCCCTGCACTACGGGCCAAGGTTATTCATTAAATCATCAATGGTCATGACTATACCGAATAATCCATGGTCATAATCATCATACCAAAAAGCATCCATCAATGCACTACAATTGTGCTCATCGAGGACTTTTACCACATCATTTATAATATTACGAATTAGTCATGATTATACCGAATAATCCTCGGTCATAATCATACCAAGCCCATCTATGCATGTAAGCCAAAGATGACTTTCATCATAATATAAGCATGAGGATGATGACAATGACATAATAATTCAATAAAACAAGTTCAAGAATAAATTTTAAAGATTTATAAGTTAATTTATCTTGAAATCAATTACGCCCAAATTGTCAACATGATCTTCGCTTTGTGGAGTAAAATTTAAGAATGCTCGGAAGAATATTTCCATGAAAAAAAGATACGATGAAGCACAAATATCCGAGGATATTCTACTAATTTCATGGAGTATAGAAGACAAAACTTTAACCAAATGAGTATCATAGAATATATGAAGCCGCAAATGGATTTTCACCCGTCGTGCGCAGTAATCACGTGAGACAGATCATTTCCACAATTTAATAAGGAATGAATACGAAAGATCATTCACCATGCATGTGATAATCCACATAGACAGGTTATTCCAACAGAATAATAAAGAATGAAACCAGGTCATGCATAATCTACACAGACAGGATATTCCAATAGAATAATAAAGAATGGAATAACAGAAGAATTCATCATGCATGCGATAAATCGCACAGACAGGTTATTCCAATAGAATAATAAAGAATGGAACTAGGTCTAGCGTAATCTGCACAGACAGGATATTCCAACAGAATAATAAAGAATGGAATAACAAAGAATTCACCATGCATGCGATAGACCGCACAGACAGGTTATTCCAACAGAATAATAAAGAATGGAATAACAGAAGAATTTTACCATGTATGCGGTACTTCGTATAGACAGGTTATTCCAATATAATAATAAGGAATGGAATAACAATAGCTCTCTTCATGAATACGAAAGAAATAATACCTCTTACCTTAGAAGAAAATGGATACTGGAATAGTGAGGTAGCAGACTTCTCTTCTTCTTTCTCTCTATAATTTCTCTCTATAATAATTGCTCTATAGCTTTAGTGAATTGGTGAAAAATAATGAAGGAATGAGCTTCTATTTATAGAAAAATATAATTTCAATAATTGCACATTTTGGGGCTTAAAATATTACAGTATAATACCTTCCTCTTTTTCTTCATTTTTAATTTAGTCCTGCAAGTATTATCAAACTTTCACCACCTTCCCTAATAGTAAATAATGTCAACCAATAGTTCAATCATGTGAATCAATAGTTATAATCATGTGAAAATGCGAATTACAGTATAGTACCTTCAACTATACCTCCATTTTTAACTTAGTCATGCAAGTATTATCAATCTTGCACCACCTCCCCTAATAGTACAAGAATATGAATCAATAGTACACACATGTGAACAAATAGTTATAATCATGTGAATTAATAGCACCCTTAACTTTAACCTTTTATCAATATAACCATTTACGAAATACAATAATAATTGTAATAAAATTGAATACTTTTATTTCATAAAATTCGGGGTCTTACAAAAACAATATGAACGTGTCGCAGTACGAGGCTAAATTTGTCGAGTTGTTCCGGTTTGCATTGCATTTGATTGATAATGAGGAGCGAATGACGCGAATATTTCTACGAGTTTTAAAACCCAAAATACGGCAATACCTCATTTCTTACAAACTTTGCTTGTATTCAGATGTTGTGAATAGGGAGCGCGATAATGAGTCAGCCCAACCAAAAGATAGCAGCTGGCAAAATGATAATACCAGTGTAGCAGTCATCGAAGCAGTGACAACAAACGTGGAGGAAATCAACATGCCAGAAAGGGTAACCACTTCTGTGGTAATCTTGGCCAAAATAATAGAAGTTGAAATTTCAAGAAGATAAGGTTCAATAATGATGGAAAGACAGCAGCACCAGCACCTGTTTTCAAAGAATGAGAACGACCACCGGTCGTATGCTACAAATGCGGAAAGGAGGGACACATCAGTCCAAACTGTACGCAGCAATCCAAAGCATGCTACAATTGCGGAAGAAAATTTCACCTAGCCCGATTTTGTCGTGTAGTGTGTGACACCCCCAAATCCGGGTACTCCATTCCCACAGAATTTGGTGCTCACTATCCAAAACCATTACATCTAACTACCCATCATAAAGGATAAAGACATAATTTAAATAACTTAAACAATACTCTTTCCCATTAAAGGGTTACATCATCTCAAAAACAATCCCAGGTAATCTAACCTTAAATTTATTACATCAGTTTGCAAAATACATCATAAAATAAAACAAGTCTGGTAACATAAAACATTTAAATAAATTTCTCATAAGTCTTCAACACTTGGACATTTTGCCCTTTCCTTTGATAGTAGATGGCTCATCAACTTTCTCCACTTTAGTTGCAGTGTTCATTGCAAGAGTGAGCAAACAAATGCTCACTGATATAGAAAGTAGTAATGATAACAACATGAGAATGAACAATGAATGCTGAACAATAATGAACTTGTTCAACGAATCAAAAATAGAAAACAAGTTCGAACTTTAATTTCTGAGGGTCTTAACACCACAAACCATGTCCCCGGGTACTTAGGTATTATTACCTAACCTTAACACTCATTTAGACTATACGGACCCTTCTTAACGTACTTAGGGGGATCAGCCCTTTGTACCATGTATTGTGCACAAACATCTAAACGTTACACGTACAAAATCCCCTATGTTAGGGTTGTTCATCTCAGTTTCAATTTAGAAATTTCGCACTAAAGAAAGTTTAGTTTGGAACTAGCTTATCAGTGTTTCTAGTATTTTAGAACACTATTCAATTATAGATTAATTTAATCAATAAGAGTTTGCTTACTACTTGAAGATTTAATACAAAAATGTATAACTGAACAAGGCTATCAAAGTCAAAGATCGGATATCAACAATATATAATTGAATAAACATGATAACATGCAAAGTGCTATATCCAAAAGAGTTAGAACAATCTCATTTGAATCGATGTATTAGAAAAATTATATGCTTTAAATAATAATATCAAGGTTTAAAAAAGAAAAACTCGCTCGAGGTAACGAATTAGATTACAAGAACTTATTTAATCGTCCATAAGGATAGAATCAATAGTCTTGCTCAATAAAATTTAGGAACTTGCATTCATTAACAAAAGAATGAAGTTAGAAAGCTTGCTCAATGTAAAGAGTTAAAGTTTAGAAACTTGCCTTGTATGTAAGCTACACAAGTGTAAAATAATCTCCAATTATCATACATATATCATTGAAATCGCAACAACAATTAGTTGTATGAATATTAGCTTTAGGTGTTTAAACCTTCATTTAGGTCATAACCCCAACCTAACATCTAACCATGTTAGTTAACACCCTAACGAATTTGAAATCACACAATAATCAACATAAACCTTATCATTTATACTTAACTTTTGAAAACATCACATTTGGTTTCATTTTATAACTTAAAATCTTTACATTTAATATTACATCACATTACCATATGTTATTATAGTGCACATCATGTTTTAAACATCATTAACATGCATGCTTAGCTAATATAAGTCCATAAATCACAACCTGCAAATAGGCAGAAGTCACTACATGGGCTCAGGGCACGGCGCAGCTGTGTTATCCCTTGCCTTGGCACTTAGACGCAATTGCTATTTGGTGCTCACCTATAACAAACCAATTAGGCAAGCAATTGCGCCATTTCTCGATATGTGGTAGCAGTGCAGTAACTTATTTGTGCTTGACAATTGAAAGATGACTCTCTGTTATTGCACCAGTCACCCAAATCAACCCAAACACTACAAAATTCACAAAACCTAGCACCTAAAACTTTGTGAGAACATCTATCAACATGTAATATCACATATTAACAACACAAACACTCTATATATACAATTTTAAAGGATCAAAATCCCAATTTTTCCCAAATTTCATCATTTTTACACCTTTAGCGAAATCGATCGCCATAACTTCATTACTTAACCGATTAACATGATTTAAACTACGCCTCTTTCATTTCTTAACATACTAACACAATTCAACCTCAATTTGCAGATTATAACACATATAGGGCATAAAATTTTGTACTTTCTAAAGCCAATTTTCATGTATAAACACTATTATTTTCCTTTTCTTCCTACAACCAATTTACACAAATTTGATACTTTAAAACCACTTGAAGAGAACACATAACAGATTATAAACCCTTTACAACACAATTACCAATTATCTTAGAAAATCATCCACCCAATTTTATCCCTTTTCCCAAAAAAACTCAAGAATACCAACATAATTTTCATGGATTCTCTTACTACAATCATATAAGTATCAACCATATATGATGATTATCAGTTTATAATCCATATATACAAGTATATATATCAATTCAATCATAATTATAAGTTTTTAGGGAATAATCATAAAGAAATCAAAACATATAAGTTAGAAGAAATTTATACCTTAAACCCTTGATTGTATGCTAGCAAATTGAGAGCAATCCTTTCTCCAAAACCCTTCTTCTCTAACACCCCCCCCCCCCCAATATCACTGTGTTTCTTCTCCTCTCCTAACTCTCTGCTCTTAGGCCTTAGGAGAGAAATAAGACGCGAAAGAAAAAAAATAAACTGATATGGTTTAATTTCCACGTTCTCTTTCAGTTAAAAAAAACAAAAGACGTCAGTTGAATAAGCCAAAGGCCACAAGGCCTTGTTTGCCTACCACCTAATCCCCTAAACTAAATTATTTTTATATTATTCTTATTATATAGTTTCATGTGTCACACCTTAATTTAGTTAATTTAAATAACTTTAGTTTAGTTAATTTAAATAACTTATAATAAAAATCTTATTAACATTATACTTATAATTAATAAATAATTATATATCTAATTTAATTAATAAATTAGAAACATCACTTTATTTAATTTATTTATTTTCTTAAATATTAGACAATTGATTTAATTTAATTATTTCCTTAAATTAAATCCTTCAAATAAACATTACCATTATTTAATTTAATTAACATTAATTAATTTAGTTACTAAACTAATTCACCACATGTACTCCCAATAAAAACTTCACCAATTTTGGAGTTAACCACAAGGAGTTATAAGGGTTTACTTTTAAAATAGTCTTTTCCCATAAAATTCATAACTCCTAATCTATACATCCAAAAATCGCCTTTTTTGGACACAATCTAGAAAACTCATCAAATTATCATTTCCAATTTTTCCAGAATTTTTGAAGGTCGTAACAATTACGAAACTGAAAAACATAATAACCCTTAAAATTCCTTACCTCAAAAGAGCAGTACTTCTGATTGGAATATCAGATATGATGCTGAAGGAAACTTGCACTCATTAGCAACTCTCAAAGTATCAAAATACTCACAAAATACGCTCGATAATATAGAGAGAGAAACCTTATGTTTCTGGTGTGATTTTCAATTCTAACTTAGCCCTCTATTTATAGGAAAATGTTAGCACGCCGAAGCAGACTTGACCTGCTACCTGATGGCTTTACCTGCTACTATTTCCACCCACCACATTTGAATTAAAATTTAAGCACATTTCTTCACCAACCATAGGTAGGGCCCACACATTCTCGAATTTTTCACCAAAATGATAAATTCCAAAACTTCAACAATTTTTGAACCAGTCACCTATTAAAATTCATAACAATTCATACGTTCATTTTTAACGGTTTAAAATTTGTGGACATATACTCAACGTATATATGTATAACATATCCAAAAATCACAACGATCCAACGGTCGGATTAAAAATTATAACTCACGCAATATATCGCAAGAATACTGATTTGATATTTAATACTTTCATTCCGACAAAAATACTGATAAAACACCTCAACATTAATTCCTTCAATTATAACCACATAAAATAAATAAATCCATCATTTATATCCACACCAAATAAATATTTCCTTATCAATAATTAATTATTCACAAATAATATTACAGAATCACAATAATGACAACCGGTGGTTCTCGGGAAAGGGGATTTCGGTAAAGATTTCTCTCATCGCACGCATGATTAGGTGACCAAACCTCTCCTTAATGAGAACTTTCTAGACATTGCCAATAATTCTATCTAATAATATTATTCAAATAATATGAATTATTGATCGATAATGGGAAATATCGTGCGGTGACAATTATTGAAACAACAATAATATAAACTATCAACGCATGACAATTATTGAATCAATAAAATAAAATATTGAGCAAGAATTCACTCGTAACAATTATTGAGTAGTGCCTATTTACGTAAGGATCAATAATTCAAAAAAATCATGTAATATCGTGTGCTCTTCTTTGTGCAACCACGCATATTCATCGTATTTTAACCACCGTGTAATCCAACAATTGTTACTTAATCGGTAACAATTACGTCGTTATTTATAAAAACTCAAATTTGTCATTTTCTTCATCCAACAGTTCTTCTGTTATGGGGCCCACAAATGATTGCGCCGTCGTACAAATATTCCCCGACAACAAGAATATTCCACAACAGAAATGAGTATTTTATAACCACTTGCGTATTTTGAAAAATTTTATATATATCACCCTTAACTTTAAATTTTTATCAATTTAACCATTTACTAAAAAGAAAAATTGAATACTTTTATTTCATAAAATTCGGGGTCTTACAATCTCTCCTCCTTATAAAATTTCGTCCCCAGAAATTTACGTGCACAATATTTGAAGAGTTGAGAATACCTTGCTTTCATTTCGATTCCATCTTCCCTGTCATCATGATTTCTCCATTGCTCATCTCCCGTATTTGAGATATCATTATAGAATACAGCTTCAAAACAAAGGTTAATTGACATATCACAATTTGTCAATTTAAGCAATAAAATTCAGCTTAGGTAGGACACACACTAGCGAAGGATATTACTCGTCTCTCCCTTCCTAGTTCTACTCCCGGATCTCGCTTGGAGATCATATCCTAAGCTCGATACCAAATGTGGCACCCCCAAAATAGGTCCAATCCATCCAACCTATTCTGAGTCGCCAAATACATGGTACAGAAAACAACTACAACTTTATTACTACAATTGTCGTGCAAAATACAACAACACATATACTGTGAGTTTTAATACCAAATGTGACTCATGTCCCAACTATAGACATCACCTCATATTGATACATTACATAAAGGTACAGTCAATAACTGTTTTAGAAATTAAAATCTTTGGGAAGTGCTCAAGGAAACCTTTGTACATAAGAGGCCATGAATCTAAGTTATGATAGATATCATATGTCCAGAGAATTATCCTTGGTTGATCCAATAGACCCCAAAAAAAACGAGAAGATTACTATCATATTCCTTCCAATGGTGAGTCTTCTCTTAATATATAACTATCTCCACCGTCTGCAATTGAACATTATGTTTCAACCAAACTCCAAGATCATATAGGTAGTGCTCGTAGATATACTCAGCAAGTGGATGTGCACAACCTTATCTTATGATAACATGAGGTTGTATGTCATTAGACATCTTGTATGATAGTGGCAAAACACCCTTCCAAAGTTGGGTTCACCTCACCCTATTCGGTTCACCAAAATTAAATATCAAATGACGTATACAATACGACACACTTATCTAAAGTTCTCAATAAAATTATTTCCATACTATTTAGGGAGAACCTCAACAGCTATAGACCACCGTTATATTCCCCTGTTATCCCCGCTTGACCCAGCTACACTCTTATTACCTAAAAGGAATTGTGAAGCAAAAGGGTGAGCACAACTAGCTTAGTAAAGAATATCATGACTAAAGATAATTAAATTATCAATAGCCTTCATCAACAATAAATCAGAGATATAGAACATATGGTAGATGATAAAAATTTTCAACCATAGTTGCAGCGGAACGAGCAATCCATTAGAAGAGTCAAATAGACCATAAAGTCTATTATCTTCTCCATGTTAAAAGTCTACCAACAATGCTTTAATTCCTGTAACATCAATTAACAGTTCCTGTCCACAATCATGTGAATAACTCATAACCATAATTGTGGTTCTAAATTCCTCTTCTCATCTAGGACGAAGATAATTTACATCACCTGTCTTTACCTGAAACATTAAAGATCATGGTTATACCAAATCACAGTTCATGTTCATAATCATACTAATAAATTCACCTTTGCACTATGGGCCAAAGATATTCATCAATAGTTCATCTTTGCACTACATGCCAAAGATATTCAGCAACGGGCCATCTTTGCACTACGGGCCAAAGATATTTATAAATAATTCATCTTTGCACTACAGGCCAAAGATATTCAGTAACAGGTCATCTTTGCACTACGGGCCAAAGATATTCATCAATAATTCATCTTTACACTACAGGCCAAAGATATTCATATCTCAAAGAAACATACAATCATTTCATAATTTATATAAACCATAATTATAATCATGTTGATTAATTCACCTTTTCACTTAAGCTAAAAATATTCAATTATAAAGTCATGGTCATGATCATACCAGTCAACAATTCATCTTTGCACTACTGGCCAAAGAGAACCCATAGTCACGATCATACCAATAATCTACCCATCTTTACACTTAAGTCAAAGAGAAATTTCATCACCGAGATTATAAAAATGTTATATATGATAATAAAAATAATATGATCAACAACTGCATTTAATTTCAAAAGTAAGATTCATAAATCAATGATTTCATAACACCTTAATCTAAATGTTATAAATTACTTAATAATCTCATAATCTAATATCATTAATATTACTACAATATCTTAATCATTTCTTAAACTTATAAATAATTTATTTTAATTGTTTACACTTTACTAATTAATGCATTTAATCATCCTAAAATGCCAAACTCATAAGATTTCATCACCAA
Organism: Panax ginseng; assembly: GCA_020205605.1. Taxonomy (NCBI): domain Eukaryota; kingdom Viridiplantae; phylum Streptophyta; class Magnoliopsida; order Apiales; family Araliaceae; genus Panax; species Panax ginseng. The sequence continues at coordinate 41,470,056 of CM035131.1, forward strand.
TAACCAAAACTCTTATAAAAAATCTGCATATACCTTATATAGGATTCTCAAGCCATAAAATCCTATTTTCTAATTTTCTTACTTCACATAATATATTTAATTTATTTACTCATAACTAGTCCATTTTCATGAAAATACCAAATCGGTTCAAAAATATTTCTTTTTACGGGATTTAGCAGGGATATAGTCCCATATTGAACATATATTTTTCTCGGAATTTTTAAAATTCATTTACTATTTTTCATATGACCAAAACTGCCGAATATTTAGACATATATCATAAATTGTACTTTTGTCCAAAAATTCCAAAATTTACAGAGTATACTGATGTTATATACATGTACTCCCAATAAAAATTTCACCAATTTTGGAGTTAACCACAAGGAGTTATAAGGGTTTACTTTTAAAATAGTCTTTTCCCATAAAATTCATAACTCCTAATCTATACATCCAAAAATCGCCATTTTTGGACACAATCTAGAAAACTCATCAAATTATCATTTCCAATTTTTCCAGAATTTTTGAAGGTCAGAAAAATTACGAAACTGAAAAACATAATAACCCTTAAAATCCCTTACCTCAAAAGAGTAGTACTTCTGACTGGAATATCGGATATGACGCTGAAGGAAACTTGCACTCATTAGCAACTCTCAAAGTATCAAAATACTCACAAAATACGTTCGATAATATAGAGAGAGAAAGAAAGAAAACTTATGTTTCTGGTGTGATTTTCAATTCTAACTTAGCCCTCTATTTATAGGAAAATGTTAGCACGCCAAAGTAGACTTGACCTGCTACCTGATGGCTTTACCTGCTACTATTTCCACCCACCACATTTGAATTAAAATTTTAGCACATTTCTTCACCAACCATAGGTAGGGCCCACGCATTCTCGAATTTTCCACCAAAATGATAAATTCCAAAACTTCAACAATTTCTGAACCAGTCACCTCTTAAAATTCATAACAATTCATACGTTCATTTTTAACGGTTTAAAATTTGTGGACAGATACTCAACTTATATATGTATAACATATCCAAAAATCACAACGATCCAACGGTCGGATTAAAAATTATAACTCACACTTAATATATCATGAGAATCTTGATTTGATTTTTAATACTTCCATTTCGACAAAAATACTGATAAAACACCTCAACATTAAATCCTTCAATTATAACCACATAAAATAAATAAATCCATCATTTATATCCACACCAAATAAATATTTCCTTATCAATAATTAATTATTCACAAATAATATTACAGAATCACAATAATGACAACCAGGTGGTTCTCAGGAAAGAGGGGGATTTCCGGTAAAGATTTCTCCTTACTGGCACGCAATTAGGTGACCAAACCTCTCCTTAACAGAACTTTCTAGACATTGCCAATAATTCTATCTAATAATATTATTCAAATAATATGAATTATTGATCTGATAATGGGAAACACTGTGCAGTGACAATTATTGAAACAACAATAATATAAACTATCAACGCAGCAATTATTGAATCAATAAAATAAAATATTGAACAGTAACTATTGTAACAATTATTGAGTAGTGCCTTTTTACGTAAGGATCAATAATTCAAAAATACTGTGCAATACCGTGTGCTACTGTGCAACCACGCGTATTACTGTATTTTAACCACCAGGTAATCCAACAGTGTTAACGGTAACAATTACGTCGTTCCCCGACAATAAGAATATTCCACGACCAAACGAATATTCCCCGACAGAAATGAGTATTTTATACACACTTGCGTATTTTGAAAAATTTTATATATATCACCCTTCACTTTAACTTTTTATCAAATTACCATTTACTAAATAGAAAAATTGAATACTTTTATTTCATAAAATTTGGGGTCTTACAAACCTATTATGCGAATTCAAGCAACCAAACCACTAAATTCAATCATTGTCATATCAAGCCATAAACCATTCGTTTATTGAAAAACAGATGTCAAGCTTTCTTAGCCCATGTCACGGATTTAAATAAAAATACGTCAGATTTGAATGATATTTCTATTGTTAATAAATTTCCTGATGTATTTCCTGAAGAAATTCTTGGCCTACCCCTAGAGCGTGAAATTGAATTTTGTATTGATCTTGAACTCGGTACAAAACCCATTTCCAAAGCCCCATATCGAATGTCTCCTATTGAACTTCAAGAGTTAAAAACCCAACTACAGGTGTTGTTAGATATCGATTTCATTCGTCCCAGTACGTCTCCTTGGGGTGCTCATGTTTTATTCGTAAAGAAGAAAAATGGAAGTATGCGACTTTGTATTGACTATCGGGAGTTGAATCATGTCACCGTCAAAAATAGGTACCCGTTACCTCGCATTGATGACCTGTTTGACCAATTGCAAGGTGCCAAATTCTTTTCAAAGTTTGATCTTCGTTCCGGATATCATCGGTTAAAGATTAAAACCGATGACATTCCAAAGAATGCTTTCAAAAGTCTGTACGGGCATTACCAATTTCTAGTCATGTTATTTGGATTGACTAATACTCCTGTTGCCTTCATGGACATGATGAACCGAGTATTCAAGGAATATTTGGATCATTTTGTGGTTGTCTTTATTGATGACATACTTATATATTCCAAAAGCCGTGAAGATCATGAGCATCACTTGAGGCTAATACTCTAAAAGCTTCGTGAAAACAAGCTATATGCCAAGTTGAAGAAATGTGACTTCTGGCTTAAGGAAGTAGTATTCCTTGAGCAATATGAAGAGAGAGATAGCCGAGTTTATCTCAAGGTGTTTAGTTTGTCAACGTGTCAAGGCGGAGCATCAAGTGCCAAAAAGTCCATTGCAACCACTTGAAATTCCAGAATGGAAGTGGGAGCACATTACCATGGATTTCGTTACTGGTCTTCCCAAGGTCTCTCAAGGCATAGATGCAATTTGGGTCATTATTGATAGATTAACCAAGTCTACTCATTTCTTACCTATAGGAGAAACTTATTCACTTGAACGTCTTTCTCGTATATACATAAATGAGATTGTAAGACTGCATGGCATGTCAGTATCCATAGTTTCTGATTGAGACCCTAAATTCACTTCACGGTTTTGGGCCAGTTTGCAAAAAGCTATGGGCACGGATTTATGATTCAGTTCGGCATATCATCCTCAGACGGACCGGCAGTCGGAGAGGACTATTCAAACTCTTGAAGATTTATTAAGACTCTGTGTGACACCCCCAAAATAGGTCTACATCCCCCATTCTGAGTTGTCAATACACGGTACAGAAACAACTACAACTTTATTATTACAATAGTAAAGCTGTGAGTTTAAATACGAGATATTGCCATCAGACAATATCCACATACAAATAAATCCTCATCATAATTATTGATACATTATTTTACAACAATGGTGAGGACTACTAAACAACTCTCCCTAGAACTTTCATTCCATACCCAGGCTCGCATTACTTGCTATATTCTCGCCTCACGAGAAGAAAAATGGAACAAAAAGGAAAAGGGTGAGCTCGACTAGCCCGATAAAGAATATTATGACTAAGATAATATACAACAAAATTATCGTTAGTCTTCAATGAGGAAAAATATAATAGAATACAATAGACAACAAGTTTTAAATCAATATTCGCAATGAAATAATAATTCATTAGAAGAGTTAAGTAGAGAATGCAAACTACTATCTTCTATGTATGAATTTTAAAGTTCATAAATCTATTTTTATCCCTGTAACATCAATCAATATATATACGGGATCAAATATTCATCCTTGCACTACTGAGCCGAGGACATTCACCGATTGGTCATGTTCATCTAAACACTGTTCATCTTTGCACTACGGGCCAAAGATATTCATCGAAATCATTCATCTTTGCACTACGGGCCAAAGATATTCATCGAAATCATTCATCTTTGCACTCTTGGCCAAAGATATTCATCATAAATCATTCATCTTTTGCACTACTGGGCCAAAGATATTCAATAATATCATCATTTAAGAATGAGGATGATGAAAAATATTTTTTAAAAAAGCGAATCCGATTGAATCAAAATGACAAGGATTAAGGATTAAGGATTAGTACTTTGTTTTATCCACGTCCAAAAAAATACCTCAAAAATAATCATAGTGGCGTAAAATTCAAGAATGATCAAAACATGGATACAATCAAAGCTAGTATCCACAATAGATATTTTGGACGAAAAGAAAATTTTTTTTTTTTCGATGAATAAGTCCGTATTCGTGAATGAATAATCAGATATCGTGAATAGTCGTGAGTATCGTGAATAGTAACCCCAGACACCAAAAGTTCCAAATTTGATAAAAACTTGGATCAATATTTTGACATAATGATATTGAAGAAATAATATCATTACGAAAAAAAAATATCCCTTACCTCGAAAGATCGGTACTTAAGCTGGAATCTTTGGATATAGACTATATCTTGAACTTTCACCGTATAGCAATACTCAAAGTATACTCAAAATACTCACAAGAATAAACCGATAATATAGAGAGAAAACTTGAGTTTACGGTGTGATTTTCAATTCTAACCCTAAGACCTATTTATAGGAAATTGCTTAGAACACCAAAAGCGAAAATTTAATATAATATTAATATATATAAAAATATTATACGTATTCCTTGAAATCTTAATCTCAGCAATTCACACATGCCAACCTTCTAGAAAAAAATAAAAAAACGTTTTTCTAATTTAAAATAATTTAAACTTCCAAAAATCAATTATTTCGGAGCTTCGGAACTTCAATAATTCATAATAAATAGCCCTTTTATCAGAAAATTCGAATCTCGCGAGTTTTTATAGGAAATTCAATTCTCTACAACTTTGCAGAAGAAAGGTTTTCCAAATTTCCAACAGAAATTGACCGAAATCCACAAACGGGTGATTTTAGAGGCTATAATCAAATTTCAGTCAATAAATGGGGTCCACCGACATGTTTAACATGTTTTAAACATTTATTGTAACAAAAATACTCTTCCTCCTCGTATACTCATATATCCCACATTCGTTGTAAAAATATCACCATTATTATATTATTAAAATATAATAATATATATTTAAATGAATTATTTTATCAGAAAAAGATAAAATTTCAATTTTCAACAATTGTCACATTAAAAATTTTCTCCATCTATATCCACATAAAATCAATATTTTCCTCATCATATGAATCAATAATTAATTATTCACAAATAATATTACAGAATCACAATATTGACAACGAGCGGTTCAGGAAGAGGGGCTTTCAATAAGAATTTCTCTCTTCTTGGCGCCGCAATTAGGTGACCAAACCTTTCCTTAGATGAGAACTTTCTAGACATTGTCAATAATGTTATCTAATAATATTATTGAGATAATATGAATTATTGTTTTGACGATAATGAAAAAATCTTGTGTAATGACAATTATTAAAACAACAACAATATAAAATATCAGCGTAGCAATTATTGAATCAATAAAATAAAAACCTTTGAGCAGTAATTACTATAACCATTATTGAGTAGTGCCTTCTTACGTAAGAGTCAATAATTGGTGCAATCAAGTGTCTTCTCAACAACGCCATGGCGTATTCTTGTGTTTTAACCACGGGTATTCCAACGATTAGTGTAAATTGTAACAACTACGCTGAAGTTATTTTTAAACAACTTATATTTGTCATTTTCTTCCTCCAATCGCTTTTTAGTTATGGGGCCCACATAGGCTGCTGGTCGTCGTCATTGAATATTCCCAAGCACGACTTAATATTCCACGACTGAAACGAATATTCCCAACAACAATGAATATTTTATAACCACTTGCTTATTTTGAAATATTTGCGTATTTTACCCGTAACTATCCACATTAATCACATCAACCCTTACTATTTCAAAATAATAATTAGAGGAAATTAAATTTCATTTATTAATTATTTGGGATCTTACACCCTGTGTCCTTGACTTCAAAGGAAGTTGGGAAAAGTTCTTGCCATTAGTGGAATTCTCCTACAACAACATTTATCAAGCAAGTATAGGCATGGCTCCATTTGAGGCGTTGTATGGATGCAAATGTCGTTCTCTAGTATGCTGGGACAAGGTGGGTGAAGCAACGTTGTTGGGACCGAAATTGGTACGCATGACAACAGAAAAGATTCAAATGATCCGGCAACGTATAAAAACCTCACAAGATGGACAAAAGAGTTATGTTGATCTTCATAGAAGGGACGTGGAATTTAATGTTGGAGATCATATGTTGTTACGTGTTGCTCTATGGAAAGGAGTTACGAGATTTGAAAAGAAAGGAAAGCTCAATTCTCGATTCATTGGCCCATTTGAAATCCTAGATCGAGTAGGAACTATGGCCTATAAACTCGCCTTACTGCCAAGTATGTCTCATGCGCATAACGTTTTTCACATATCTATGTTACGTAAATATGTGGAAGACCCGAACCACATTATTGAGTTAGAACAAGACGAGATAGCGGAAGATTTAACGTATGAAGAGGTACCTGTTAAAATCTTAGATAAGAAGGAACATATTTTACGCTCCAAGGTTATACCTCAAGTTAAAGTTTTATGGAGAAACCACGATGTTGAGGAAATGACCTGGGAGTTAGAATCTGAAATGAAATCAAGGTATCCTCACCTCTTCAACATACCAGGTACGTACACCAATTTCGAGGACAAAATTTCATAAGAAGGGGAGGTTGTAAGACCCCAACTTTTATGAATAAAGATTTAATTTTCTCCAAATATCTTTTTGAATAATAAGGTGTGAATTTGATATAATGTTATAGTTGTGGTTAATATTTATAAATTTTGCAAAGTAAGCAAGTTGTTATAAAATATTCATTTTATCAGGGAATATTCGTACGACGACACAATCATTGGTGGACCCCACAATGGCAAATGACATAAATAACTTCTTATAAAAATAATGACAAAAGTTTTACCGTTAACTGTTGAAATACCCGGTGATAAAAGTATAGTAATACGTGTGGTTGCATAGTAGTATGCGGTATTGTACAGTATCTTTGATTATTGATGCTTACGTGAAAAGTCACTCAGTTTTATTCTATTATTGCCACAGTAATTGCTGCATAGTATCTCACGTTATTGGCACAATATTTTATATTATTAAATCAATAATTGAGAGGATAAAGTTATTCATATTATTATTTTCAATATTGACAATGTCTAGAAAGTTCTGTCGAGGAAAGTGGTTTGGTCACCTAATTGCGCGCCAATAAGGAGAAGTCCTTATCGGAAAGCCCCCTCTTTCTTGGGAATGATTTGGTTGTTAATATTGTGAGTTATAATATTAATGATAAATGTTATTGAAAATGTCTTTAGTGAAGCCAAGTGAATTGAGATAAATGGAAGAGATTTTTATGAAGTATTTGTTGTAAACTTGGCTTATTACATGGACCCCCATTTACCCATTTTTCAAAATCGTCGGTAGAAGTTATCTCAGTTTTTCTTATTACTTATATACATATATATATATATATATATAAGTTTTTTGGAAGAATGCATATTGTGATTTGATGTTTTATAAAACAGCTCATGATTATGTAAAGTCCTTCAAAGAATATATGTACAAGGACTTAGTGATAGATCAAAGTTGTTAGGTTGATCTTAGCCTTTAAGTGTTTTACCTATATAGATAAAGAGATCAAATCTGTTAGGTTGATCTATGGCTAGAAAGAAATAAATAGGCTAGTAGTCTATCCGTCTGATCAACAGAATGCAGAAGCTAAAGCAGGATCGCAGAGCTGAGATGATCATAGTGTATCTGCCTTGAAGAGCCTCTCCAGGAATCGTAGAGTGGTCCAGACGTTTGTCGAGCTAACTCAGAGATCGTAGTGTGCTCTCGGAAACGTAGAGTTTGCAAGATGAGGAAATGATGATCGTCGTGTGAAGAAAGTGTAGTGTACTCTTAAGAGCAAGCATCAATATGATAAGACACTACAATTTGAATAGTAGAGTGTCACCTGCCTTGTGTCAGAAACATCAAGCCCTATCGTTCAATTGAAGATAGACTCCAACAAACAAGGAATGGGCTTTGAACGTTGAAGCTCTCACCAGTCCAAGCGGTACAAAAGATATCCTTAGTATTGATCAAAAGAAACGTAGTCAAGAAGCTAAGAAAAGGACCCATTGGAGAGGAAAACACCTTTTCGGTGTTAGGTGAGAAAGCAATCTGCCGTGTCCAGTGGGCTAGAATGCAATTCAGAAGATGTGCAGAAATGTCTCCATCAAAGCTCAGAAATGTAAAACGCATTTAATGCTTCATCAGATGACTTCAACGGATAGATTTTAAGGATCTCATATATACAGAATACAGACACATAAGAGAGGCAAGCAAGTATTGGACAAAACGCACAAAAACACAAAATCTTTGAACTCTACGATCCGAGAAAAGGAGAAAGCTTGCTCATTTCTCGGTTCTTTCGAACAAGTGCTTAAGCTGCGGTGAGTAGCCTCAATCACAACTCAACAACTATCAATCTCTTTGAAGTAAGAAGTTCCAAGTCGGAAGGACTTGAAGAGTTCTAAGTGAGTTGTAAAGAGCCAAGTCTGCTGGACTTGAAGAGTTCAAGAGTGAACTTAGAAGTGCCTAGAATCTTTGGTCTAGAAGGAATCTGTGAGATTCAGAAAGTGTAAAAGACATCCTTAGTGGATTTCCTACTCGAGGAGTAGAAGAGTGGAATAGGAGCTTTGAGTGCTCGAACCACTTAAAACAACTGTGTCTTTATAAGCTCGCTATAAGCGCAATAAGCGCCTTTCTCTCTTTAACTTTTGGTATCTAAAAGGTTTTTGAAGAATCAATAATTAGTTGTGCTTAAATATTTATCAAAACATTCTTTAAACAAAGAAAAGTTTTTAATATCTATCAACCCCCCCTTCTAGATAACTATTGTGCCTTGGGAACTAACAATTGGTATCGAAAGCGGGTTCTATAATCTGACCTACAAAGCTTGAGTAGATCGATGGCACACTTACCAAGCGAATCAAAGACTAGAGGAGGCGTGAAGCCACCTATGCGCAACAAAGATAAATTTGCTAACTGGAAGGTTAAGATGCAAGCTTACATGGATTCAGTAGATGAAGATCTATTTAGAACTATTCAGAATAGGCCCTATGTTCCTACAAAGCTTGCACCAACTACAGATGATCCAGACAGAGTACAGATTAAGGTCAAAGGAGAATGGACAAATAACGAGAAGAGAGCTGTCCAACTTGACAAAAAGGCCAAGAATATTTTATTTCAATCATTAGAAGATGATCTATTTGAAAACGTGGTCACTCGCAAAGCAATGAAAGGAGGTTTGGGAAGCACTACTCATTATGCATGAAGGAACAGAAGAAGTCAGAGAAAACAAACAATCTCTCTTGACTCAACAATATTAGATGTTTTCTCATATTCAAGGAGAGAACATCACTGCTACATACGAAAGATTCAATATTCTGCTCAATTCTCTACGAGCCTATGGAAAGATCTATCCAAATAAAGATCTGATCATAAAATTCATGAGAGCTTTACCAAGCAAATGGGATGCCAAAACCACTGCCATTAGAGAATCAAAGAATCTACATGAAATGAATGTTCAACAGTTATATGGCAACCTCCTCACGTATGAACTGGAGCTAACACAACGAGCTGAAACGTTATCTAAAGAAAGAAAGAAGGACAAAGGTGTTGCGCTCAAAGTAACTGAAAACACCTCCAAAATCAACACTGAAGTTGATTCTGACTACGATGAAGATGATGATGAGGACTTTGCAATGCTAGTTAAAAGACTAAGAAGATTCATGAGACAAGGTAAAACCAGCAAGCCAAAGAAAGTTAGAAACTACAATGACCGAGAACAAATGAATGACCTATCTACAAGCTTGCAAGAAAAAACTGGTCACTTCATTGCCAACTGCAACAAACCTCTCAGAGAAGAACTCAAAAAGAAATCACATGCAACGAAGGAATACAAAGGCAACAAGAGACCAGCAAAGAAAGACAAAGGCCTTGTAGCTGGAGGATCATGGAGTGACTTTGATAATGACTCAACTCCAGAATCTGGAGACGATGAAGATCCCCAAATGGCTAACCTCTGCCTAATGGCCAAAAGTTCAAGGGACAAGCAGAACTCCAACATACATGAAGTAAGTATCGACGAAGTATTTGACTTTAATTCTCCTGATGTAGATATTGATTATCTTAGAACTGCATTACATGGCATAACATTAGATCTACACCAATACATGAAGTGGTTTAGAGTTCTGTCTAAGGACTATTCACTTCTTCAAAAGGAGAAAGAAAAGGTTCATGAAGAACTGGAAACTGCTCTTCTCAGTGCAAATTCTTTCTCTGAGCTTCAAGCTGAGAATAAGCTCTTGAGACAAACAAATGAGCTCAGTGCAAAAAGAGAGTCTAGTCTAACCTCAAAAATTGAGAATCTAGAAAAGACTATCTCTACATGGAATAAATCCTCTTCATCCATGGATTCTTTAATCTCTATTCAGAGAAGTGCCTCACGATAGAAACGGGGCTGAGCTTTGGGAACCTACCTCGAGTCATGTATGGTAAAAAGGAAAGGATATTAACACTAGAAATGCCTCAGGTTTTAGTAGAGGCATTATATTTGTGAAATCCTCATAGAGGGATGAGCCTGTCAAACCCTGCTCATCTGATTCAATCCATATTCCTAGGAGCAAGGGATCTCATGATGGTCTAGGTTTCAGAAAAAAAAAGAGTAATCTAGCTCCTACTCACCAACCTTGAAGGATCGTTGAGTTCAAAGAGATTAACTCGATGAACCAACCTAGAAGGTATAGTGAAAGTAAAACATACTCTTCACAAACGATGAAACATAGGAACACGTGGAAGAAGGAATATCAGCCCAACATGAGGATAATCAATATCCCACACAAGTGCAAATGGAGGAAGAACTTTCACACACACACAAACATGCATCATATCAAAAGATTTATGTACTACACTACTGGTAACAAGGCTGCCAAATGTTATTACAATTCCATACATATGAGACCCAAAATCAAGCAGATTTGGGTCCCCAAGGGCACTAACAATATAGGACCCATGCAAGTATGGGTACCAAAATGAAGGCTTAATATTTTTGCAGGGAAAGGACTTCAAAATCATAACCTGGTACTTGGATAGTGGATGCTCAAGGCATATGACAGGAAACAAAGCCCTTCTGTCCAATTACATAGAGAAGGATAGTCCCTCGGTCATCTTTGGAGATAATAGCTATGGCAAGACAAGAGGCTACGGCTCAGCAGGAAATGGTGCAGTATCCTTTAGAAAAGTGGCCTATGTGGAAGGACTACAACATAACCTTCTAAGTATTAGCCAACTCTGCGACAAGGGTCATCAAGTAACTTTCCTCAACAACCAATGCCAAGTCCGAGACCTGAAGACATCTGCAGTAAAGCTAACCGGGACAAGAGAAGGAAATGTCTACACAGTAAATCTTGGTCAACTAAGCTCAGATGAGACAATATGCTTTCTGGCTAAAGCATCTAAAGAAATGAGCTGGCTATGGCACCGAAGATTATCTCATCTCAACTTCAAGAGCATGTCCAAATTAGCTTCAAAAGATCTAGTTGCAGGTCTACCCAAACTCAACTTCGTTAAAGAAAGGCCCTGCAATGCCTGTCAACTTGGAAAACAGACCAGAAGCTCATTTAAGAGCAAAACCATCAACTCAATTGACAAGCCTCTGTAATTACTACATATGGATCTTTTTGGACCAATTCCAACGACGAGTCTTGGGGGAAAGAGATACTCATTGGTCGTAGTCGATGACTGCACCAGATTTACATGGGTATTCTTTCTAACCTCAAAAGATGAAACAAGCTCTCAACTGATCAAGATGTTCAAGCTGGTGATGAATAAGAAAGGAGAGAAAATCAAGGCCATAAGAAGTGATCATGGCAGAGAATTTGATTTCTGAGAAATGGACCGATTACGCACGCGAACATAATGGGATTAGTCACAACTTCTCAGCTCCACGAACTCCCCAACAAAATTGAGTTGCTAAGAGAAAGAACAGGACATTAATAGAAATTTGGAAGGACTCTCTTAGTGGCGACTCATCTACCGAATACTTACAGGCGTAAGCGATCAAAACACTGCATGCTATATTGAGCGGATCAGATCACTCATACACTCTACGATTAAGAAGACTCCTTATGAACTTTGGAAAGGAAGAAAGCCGAGTGTGTCGACTACTTTCATGTGTGTTAATTTGCACATGCTACATACTCAACAATGGAAAGCAGTACTTAACAAAGTTTCAATCGAAATCAGACAAAGGAATCTTTCTTGGATATGCCACAGACAGCAAGGCCTATAGAGTGTTCAACAAGAAGACATTAAGTGTAGAAGTCTCGATTCACATCATCTTTGATGAAATAGACTTAGACAAAACAGTGCTCCAAGACACTACGATCAATAGTGAAGACACTACGATCATAGAACCTGACAGTGAAATCGTTGAGCAAGGAAATGAGATCGTAGAGAGACCTATGCCAGACAACGAAACTCCACACCAAGAAGAAGAAATAGATCTTGAAGATCTAAGACAAGAAGGCATAAAACGGATGTCAGCAGAAGCGGATGGGCAAGAGATCACACTCAAGATCTAATCATTGAAGATCCGAGTGCGAGAGTCAAGACAAGAGCTGCCACTCAAAATGAATGCTTCTATCTAAGCTTCTAATCTCAAATAGAACCAAAGAAGATAGAGGATGCTATGGAAGATTCCAGCTGGATAGAGGCCATGCAGGAAGAACTTAATCAGTTCGAGAGAAGCAAAGTTTGGAGATTGGTTCAAAGACCAAAGAACCATCCTGTAATTGGAACCAAGTGGGTCTCCAGAAACAAGATGGATGAAGATGGGGTGATGAAAAGGAATAAGGCTAGACTAGTAGCCAAGGGCTACTCTCAGGAAGAAGGCATTGACTATGATGAGACATTTGCACCTATTGCCAGACTAGAAGCCATCAGAATATTCCTTGCCTTTGCTGCTCACATGAAGTTCAAAGTCTTCCAGATGGATGTCAAAAGTGCATTCTTGAATGGTGAAATTCAAGAAGAAGTCTATGTAGAGCAGCCTCCAGGTTTCATCTATCCATCTCTTTCTAATTATGTCTTTAGATTAGACAAAGCCTTATATGGTCTTAAACAAGCACCTAGAGCATGGTATGAAACAACGACTAATTTTCTTATTGAAAATGGGTTCATTTAGAGGTAGAGTAGATACCACACTATTCCTTAGAAATCATAAGGATAAAGTCCTATTAGTTCAAATATATGTTGATGATATCATTTTTGGTTCTACTGATGAAAAGTTATGCAAGAGATTCTCCAAGCTTATGCAGAGCAAGTTTGAAATGAGCATGATGGGTGAGCTGAACTTCTTCCTTAGACTGCAAGTAAAGCAGACTGATGAAGGAATCTTCATAAATCAAGCTAAGTACATTAAAGACTTACTTAAGAAGTATGGCATGGAGTCCGCCTCTCCCATGAAAACCCCAATTGCTCCTGCAACCAAGCTTGACAAAGATGAAAAAGGTAAAAGTATTGATACAACTCAATATAGAGGTATGATTGGCTCTCTTTTATATCTAACTGCCAGTAGACCAGATATAATGTTTGCAACATGCATTTGTGCTAGATTTCAGGCTAGCCCTAAAGAATCTCATTTAACTGCTATTAAGAGGATTTTCAGGTATCTCAAAGGTACACCCCACTTGGGGTTATGGTATCCCAAGGAATCCTCATTTGAGCTTGCTGGGATATCTGAGATGTTGATTCGCAGTACGCAAAATAGATAGAAAAAGTACCAAAGTGGCACTTGTCAACTACTAGGTAACAGACTTGTGTCCCTGGTTTATGAAGAAGAAAACTCGATTATCTACCTCAACTGCAGAAGTTGAGTACATTCTTCTTTGGCGATTCTTTGTACTTCAGATCCTATGGATGAAAAATCAACTAGCGATTATGGGTTTGAATTCAAATCCATACCTATTCATTGTGATAACACAAGTGCAATTGCTATAACTCATAATCACTGTCATGCATTCTAGGACTAAGCATATAGAAATAAGATATCACTTCATTAGGGATCATGTACAAAATGGAAATATATCTTTACAATATATTCCTCTTTGAAAATCAACTTGGCGATGTTTTTACAAAACCTCTAGATGAATCCAGATTCAACAAATTGATAAGTGAGCTAGGCATGCTTAACTTGCAAAACGAAATATTATGCTCTAGTTTGTGCTAACAATATAGATTTAAGGGCTATGTCGAAATCAAAGACATGATCAAAGGAAGTCCACGATCGTGAGAGCCAAAGTGTCATAGAATGACAACGATCATGATGAAGACTCAGCGATCGCTTGTGAGACTCAATAATAGCAGAACTACATCAATAAAACAAAAGGAGCACCCTATGATGATCAAGCATAAATTAAAGCATTCTCTCTGATAAGTGCCTTAGGGACAAACCTAACCCTTGTTTCATTCAAGAGGTTGGCCCTTCTTGAGCTACCTTAATTTAAGGAGAATGCTAAGTCAAAAAGATTCATCACAAGGACTTGTTCAGACTCTATGATTGGCAGTTAGACTCAATGATCGTAGTTCGGACTACGTTCTGACTCGAGACACGATGGCGCTATACAGACTCAACGATGGTAGAACAGACTCGACGACTCCAAGAACCATCTCAACGATCGTAGTCCCACTAAAGAATATATCATCCCTGAAGGAGTTAAGGGCAATTCAGTATAATCCCTCTCTGTCAAAATTCGTAGAGCCAAGCGAAACTCGACATCTGTCCCACTAAGAAAAATAGAGAGAGGGAAGTTTCAAGTACAAATTAAAATCGTCTGTTTAAAATCTAAAAGTTCAAAAGACCATCTCTCTCTTCCTCTCTCAAGATGAAACCCTAAATCAGCAGCAAGCTCAGTCAGTTTCACTTCCTGCGAAGAAATCAATGGCAGCTTCCAGTGTTATCTCCGGCTACAGACTATTCTTTGATGAGTTCAAAACTGATGAACCCCAATTTCACAAGACTCTGTCGCTACTAAAGAAGGCAGGTCTCGAAGAAGCCTTGGGTATGGACACATTGATCTACCCGAAGCTGGTAAAGGAGTTCTACAATAACGGTGTGTTTGAAAACAACACCATCACTGCAAAAGTCAGGAACGTTGAAATCAAACTAAAGGTTGAGGACATCAACCTAGCCCTAGGTCTCAAATTAGAAGGGTACCCATCCATAGAAGGCATAGATTTTCACAAGGGTCTCAAGAAGATGTATCACAAGAAGTCACCTTCTGTTAAAGGATACAAAAAGAAGGAGTTCCCACAAAGGTATGAGTTTCTAGTTGATATTGTTGGAAAATGCATACGTTAAAGATATGAGCTCAGTCATGACTGACACGTGAATGAGGTACAACTCAAACTCATGATCGCCTATATGTTACAAAATACAACTCAACTATGAAATTTGTATTACTTGAGTGGATTGGAAAATGGTTAATCAGCTCAAAGAAAACAAAGAGCTCACATAAGATGCTCTATGGACGATTTATCAGCATTATCCTATAGGCTGCTCTTAGTGACCTAATTGAGGATGATAAAGGAGAAACCATAAATCCAAATCGACGAATGACTCAGCAGTTATTTGAAAACTGGAAAAGAAATCTAGCTGAAAATATGAAGATGATATCTGAATCTAGTGGTCGAACTGGTGAAATAAAGGGAACAGGAGTGCCAGGGAATATGTCTGTTGTCAAAGAAACTAAAGAAGAAGAAGCTAATCAAGGAGAACCCATTTCTTTAATCAGAAAAAGCAAAGGGAAAAAGAAAGCCAGAACTTTAGAAGAACCTCAAGGATCCACCACCAACAAGTCTGTAGAGTCCTCGGATATTGAGACTCTAAGGATCCTGAGAAGAAAGGAACAACAGGCTGAGGCAGAAAAAGATAGAGAAACTATATCTCAGCTGCTAAAGATGAGTAAGATCAGCCACAAGAGCAAAAATCCATCAGCCTCTTCGATCGTAGAGTCTCCTCCGATCATAGAGCCCAGACCAAACAAGGAAGCAGCTGCATCAAATGTATTGGTTGATCTGAAGGACAAAACTGAAGAAAGTCTTGAGGCTGTGGCACGGCCTAAAAAGCCAAGAAGGAAATTGGTCAAGAAGTATTTTCTTGTCAATGAGAAAGCTCTAAAGAAGGAAGACAAAGAACTGTCTGCTGAAAAGGAACTAGCTGAGGGGGAGACACCAAAAGATCTAATGATAAAAGATACTCCTGCTGAGGGGGAGATTCCTGAGGATCTCCTGCCAAAGGATGCTCCAGCTGAGGGGGAGCTATCGACATTTCAAAAGAATGATCAAGCTGAGGGGGAGGATCATGACACTTCAATAGTAGAAAAAGAAATTCCTAGAGGAGCTGATGAAGAACCAGTGCAAGAACATCCTGAAGCAATTGACATAATGGAATCCTCCAGTGAAAACAGAGAAGAAGATGATGAGATTGAGATCATAGTTGTAGGCATTGATGGGCACAGAAGAGCCAACTATGAGCAACTATTTGCATATCTTACTATGATGCCCTTCCACCGAGCTCAAATTACGAACTCTTGGGATCACATGTTCAGAGTTTCAAAGAGTATCCGGTATCTCGATTTCATGCAAATGGACTCCAGGAAATTCAATTTTGCAAGAAGCTTCTCACCAACATTCTTCCTCAGAAAACACACGTGAGGTACTATCTATCCCAACTCTTTTCAGAAATAATCACTTGCCATCATCCTCATTTAATCAATTCTATGAATTCCCGCAATGGTTGGAAGTGATTCTTCATCCACTAAATCAATTTCCAGTTGTAGAATTTCAAAATTCTGTAACTGAGGAACCAAATAAGAGCCACTCCCTATTACTCCCACAGCCTACCACCTCTACGATCACTGACTCTAGCCCTTTGGTAGAGTATCCACCACAAATCGTAGAGTCACTAAGCTTCAATATTCAAACCCAGGCTCCTCCTTCAGATATTCCCTCCTCATCTAGAAATGAATGCTTCAATCTTGAACTTGCTCTCTACTCACTGCAAGATAAATTCAAGAGCACGTCACCTCCCTCACAAATTCCAAATCTAGATGAAATCCTGTCAGAACTAACCACAAAGGCTGATTTGTCAACTATGTCTGAGAAAGTGATCAAAGAACTAGACGAGAGTCTTGAAGATCATACTGCACTGATACAGCTGAGATTAACATCAATGATCAATGCTGCAAACAATCTTCCTAGCTCCCTAAGCTCCGAACTACCTAAAACACTCAAAGAGATCATCAAAGAAATGCTTCAAAGCATTAAAGACAGGGACGATATTCACTTTCTTGCAGCTAAAAGGCATAGGGATGTTGTCCTGATATTACAGAAAACACAAGAATCTCAGAACAATCTGATGATACAGAGCATCAAAAGTCTTCAAACTGCAGTCAAAGAGTTTCAAGACTTTTCCATGGGACAAATAAAGCAAACTGAGACTGTCATTAACATACTTCAACGACGAGAAACTCGTTCTGATTCTTTGATCCAAGAGAATCGTGAGGACATTACTCAAACTCAGAGTCAACTCAATGAGCTTGTCCAAGGAGTCACTCGCCTCTCGAAAGACATTCAAACCCTTGATGCTGACATAAAGGGAGAGAATAAAAGGCAAGGAGATCAGGGAGGCAAGGGCAGAGGCAAAGGTCACTTCCAATCAAGGCCAAGGCAAATCACTCAGTAGACTCCACGAGCCAGCCATCAGACCCAACGATCTGATCAGCAGGAAATTTTAATGGCTCAACTATTAAGGAGTCAAGGGCCAACTACCAGCTCTCATGCGGTGACAACAACAGGCCTACGAATGCCAATTGGAGATCCTGCATTCATGAATAGGCATGATCACAATCCCAGACTAAGTCCAAGTGAGCTGGAAGATCTGGCTAGAAGAGATGAAGCAAGCAGAAAGAGGAGAGCTGAGGAATATGCAAATCCTCCAAGAAGCAAAAGACCCAAGAAATAAAGATAAGTTGAATTTCAAATTGTATTGATGTAGTTATTCTTAAATGTAAAATCTGTCTCCATACATCAATAAATTCATGCTTATTCTCTAGAAATTTCAGCTGCTCACTGAAATACTAAGTCATGTTTACTTTTCTGCAACTGCATATAAAACTTTATAATCATGACAACAAATCTCCTTGGTTATGTCAACATCAAATAGGGGGAGATTATTGGAAGAATGCATATTATGATTTGATGTTTTATGAAACAGCTCATGATTATGTAAAGTCCTTCAAAGAATATATGTACAAGGACTTAGTGATAGATCAAAGTTGTTAGGTTGATCTTAGCCTTTAAGTGTTTTACCTATATAGATAAAGAGATCAAATCTATTAGGTTGATCTTTGGCTAGAAAGAAATAAATAGGCTGGTAGTCTATCCGTTTGATCAACAGAATTCAGAAGCTAAAGCAGGATCGCAGAGCTGAAATGATCGTAGTGTATCTGCCTTGAAGAGCCTCTCCAGGAATCGTAGAGTGGTCCAGATGTTTGCCGAGCAAACTCAGAGATCGTAGTGTGCTCTCGAAAATGTAGAGTTTACAAGATGAGCAAGTGATGATCGTCGTGTGAAGAAAGCGCAGTGTACTCTTAAGAGCAAGCATCAATATGATAAGACACTACAATTTGAATAGTAGAATGTCACCTGCCTTGTGTTAGAAACATCAAGCCCTATCGTTCAATTGAAGATAGACTCCAACAAACAAGGAATGGGCTTTGAACGTTGAAGCTCTCACCAGTCCCAATGGTACAAAAGATATCCTTAGTATTGATCAAAAGAAACGTAGTTAAGAAGCGAAGAAAAGGACCATTGGGTAGAGGAAAACACCTTTTCAGGTGTTAGGTGAGAAAGTAGTCTGCCGTGTTAGTGGGCCAGAATGCAATTCAGAAGATGTGCAGAAATGTCTCCATCAAAACTCAAAAATGTCAAACGCATTTAATGCTTCATCAGATGACTTCAACGGATAGATTTTAAGGATCTCATATATACAGAATACAGACACATAAGAGAGGCAAGCAAGTATTGGAAAAAATGCACAAAAACACAAAATGCTGAACTCTACGATCTGAGAAAAAGGAGAAAGCTTGCTCAGCTACTCAGTTCTTTCGAACAAGTGCTTAACTGCAACTGAGTAGCCTCAATCACAACTCAACAACTATCAATCTACTGAAGTAAGAAGTTCCAAGTTAGAAGGACTTGAAGAATTCTAAGTGAACTGTAAAGAGCCAAGTCTTCTGGACTTGAAGAGTTCAAGAGTGAACTTAGAAGTGCCTAGACTGCTAGTCTAGAAGGAATCTGTGAGATTCATAAATTTTAAAAGACATCCTTAG
The DNA here is from genome assembly GCA_020205605.1 of Panax ginseng. Lineage (NCBI taxonomy): Eukaryota > Viridiplantae > Streptophyta > Magnoliopsida > Apiales > Araliaceae > Panax > Panax ginseng. The sequence goes on from CM035131.1 coordinate 41,489,523, forward strand.
TGGATTTCCTACTCAAGGAGTAGAAGAGTGGACTAGGAGCATTGAGTGCTTCGAACCACTTAAAAACAACTGTGTCTTTATAACTGCTATAACTGCAATAACTGCCTTTCTCTCTTTAACCTGGTATCTAAAAGGTTTTTCGAAGAATCAATAATTCCGATGTGCTTAAAGATTTATCAAAACATTCTTTAAACAAAGAAAAGTTTTTAATATCTATCAACCCTCCCCCTTCTAGATAAATATTGTGCCTTGAGGAACTAACAAAGTTATATATATATATATATATATATATATATATATATATATATATATATATATATATATATATATATATATATAGTTGCCTTCTTAGTGAGGCAAGGGAGTATATATATATATTTTTTATAAATTTTGTTTTTTTATATAAAATAGAATATATTATATTTTATTTATATAGTACATCATAGTGTTGCATAGTACTGCATAGTGTGTGTATAGTGTTGCATAGTGCAGCATAGTAAAATCAAGAGTTTTAAAAGTTTTTCGCCGGTTGAGCGCCCATTATTCCTACACTGTTCACCCGTGACTTTCTAAATTTAAATAGTGCCCTGCCATTCTCCTATAAATAGGATGCTTAGTTTAGAATTGAAAATCACACCAGAATTAGAGAATTCTTCTTCTATAATATTAAGCGTATTTCTTTTGAGTTTAAGGAAGTTTTGAGCGTAGAAAATAGTATAAATTTTTTTCAAGAATATCTCCGCCTTACCGGTCAGAAATACTCTCCTTTTAAGGTAAGAGATATTATTTTTGTTCAATATTCGTATAAAATAATATTTTCTTCCATACTCTGTAGTATGTAAGTAATATTATTTCGTTTCAGATTCTGAATTCTACACTCATTTTGTTAAAGTATTGCTTCTATACTCCATAAAATTAGTAGAATATCCTTGAAATTTGCGTTTCATCGAGTATCTTTTCACGAGAATATTTTTTTGGGCATTCTTGTTAAATTTTAATCTTTTCATGTTGGAGTACTATTCACGAGGTACTATTCATGAAGTACTATTCATAGGGTACTATTCACCTGGGGTACTATTCATGACAAAAGTTGATTTCTTTTTTTTGAAATTATTTTTGATACAATATTATTCTTGAATTTTACTCTACAAAGCAGCATCATGTTGACAATTTGGACATTCTTTAACTCTGGATAAATTGAATTATAAATCTTTAAAATATATCCTTTCCTTTCACTTAATTGAATTCTTATATCATTTTCATCATCCTCATGCTTATATTGTGATGTAAGTCATCTTTGGCCTGTAGTGTATAGATGGACTGTTGATTGGTATGATTATGACTATGTATCGATATAATCATGATCATTGGTGATACTAACGAATATCATTGGCCCGTAGTGCATGGATGATTCATGAATGTGATAATAATGAATATCCTTGGCCCGTAGTGCATAGATAATTCAGTGATGTGGATTTTTTTATTGAGCTGAGTCACAGCGATAAAAATGATGATAAACTTTTAAATCATAGAAGATAGTAGATATCATGCTCTACTTGACTCTTCTAATGAATTATTTGTTCCACTGCAGTTAAACTTGTTGTTTATTGTATCCTATCAATTTAACACTGTTGAAGGCTAACGATAATTTATTCTGCATTATCTTAATCATAATATTCTTTACTGGGCTAGTTGAGCTCACATTTTGCTTTAATTATTCTCTTCAGGAAATGAGAATATAGTTGGGACTAGTCGGGGAATGGAGTGATGGTCCTAGATGGTGGCTATAGTAGTCCTCACTATTTTATAAAATAGTGTGATAATAATTATAATTAGGACTCCAATTGAGTTTGGATATTGTCTTCGAGACAATATTCGTGTTTAAACTCTCAGCTTATGTATTGTCGTATTTTACACAACAGTTGTATAATTAAGTTTGTATTTGATTTTTGTACCATGTATTTGGCGACTCAGAATGGGTTGTGTATACCTATTTTGGGGCGTCACAAATACTATATATTTTTTGGGAGTCAAAGCAAAAAATAAAATAAAATTAGACCGGTCACTAGACCGGTTGGAAGTTCTCGATCCCCCTAGGATTATTGATGAAAATTAGACATAAAAATTGAACATGAGTATTTGAATTTCACCTATTTGTATTTTTATCCATTATTGGGGTTAAAATACAAATAAATAAAATTCAAATATAGTCATGTCCAATTTTCATATCTAATATTTATGTCGGCATAGAGTTTTTGAAAAAGAAGAGAAGTACGAATCAAGGTGAAAGCAAAAATATGGGAGAATCACTTTTTGACATAGAGAAGAGACCCCTTGGATATCTTAGAATTTGGACTGAGCATTTGGTTATAACCAAACTGAATAATCTATTCGATTATAACTGAAAATCAAAATTCTCCATTTTTAAGTATCCGAATAACAACCCGAATTGTAAGGTAACCGAATAATCAAATTTGTTATTCGGTTAATAACTGAAAATAATAGCAAAAGCATAAAGCACTGCAACAGCCAACACTTAGCAGACAAAGCAGAAGAAATATACACAACACTTGGGCAGCAACATGTAGGCTACAGCACAGCAGAACTGAGTGATGATGAGTATTGTAGCAATAACTGGAGAATCGTGTTGTAGTGTTAGGCATAAAGAATACTTTGATGTGTTAGGCTTGAAAAATCAAAGATGCGTTAATATTGTGGCACATAAACCATGAAAATGTAAATGAAGCAAAAGAAAATACTCTTATTGACCTATAGAATTAGAATAGAAGTATGAAATTATAAAGCAATTCTAATTAAATAATATTCATAAAATTAAAATGCCTTATATATATAATGATAATTATATATACAAAGGACAAATGTAAAAGATTAACAATTCTCAGCAATCAAACGGTCAGCTCAATAAAAGATACTTTTAATATTTACAAAAAATAATAATAACAAAAGTCTCTAGTTTACTCTCGAGTAACAAAACAACAATTTTCATTTCAATCCAAATCACCAATTCAATTCAAAGAATGTTAATCAAAATTGCTTAAGAGCTTTGAAACTATATCTAAACTCCATAAATCCACAAAGCAAGATAATTAAAAATACCTAAAAATTACATAATCTTCACAAACACTAAATCAATCGCCTCATATCAGACATAAAATAACTAAAATTCACAAATTCAAGTTTAAGAATCACTCACGAACTATAACACAAAGTAATTATATGATGTGATCAAATCAGAAAAGTATAAAATTAAGTGCAAACATACCGGAGCCCAGATGCAGAGCGGAGTCGCGGCTCAGCTTGCGATTTGGGGACTATGATTTTGAGTTAGGGCACTAGAACAAAGAGTGAGAGATGAGAGATCTAAGGAGTGAGGGTAATCAGGGTATGACCTCGATGAGAGATTGAGAGTGAGATGAGACTTGTGTCAGTTTACACCCAATTTTGGTAGGCTGTTAAATGGGTGCTCAAGATATTTACTTATCATTGTTCTTTTAGTAATTATACTAATCATGAGAGATGCTCGTAAGTTTGATTTTAACCTTTAAGGGTTATTTATTTTTTGGATAATTCGATTATTCGGTTAACTGAAGTACAAAAATTTTAAAATCAAACCCGAAAACCAAATAATAAATCTGATATAACCGAATTTCAAAAAATAACCGAAAAAATTCAGTTAAAAAATTTTGGTTCGGTTCGATTATTCGATTTTATCCATTTTTTGCTCAGTCCTGCTTAGAATATGGAAGTTAGGATTTCTCTCCCCTAAGAAAATCCTAAGTTATCCTATTAAAAGAACCTTTTATTTTCAATTTATCAAAAAATACTTTAGAACATTCACAACAGTTTCCTTATCTTTATCCCTACTTTGCAGTGCTATTGGATCATTCTGCAAAATAGGGATTCAATTTTTTTCTCTATGTACGTACCCAACAGGTTCCTTATATTGATTCCTTAAATAATAAAATTTGAAATTTAAAAGTTAAAAGTTCCAACGGTCAAAATATCAAATTAATAATAATCTTATAATTTATAAAAGAAAGTATAATTTATCAATTATATTCCCTTTGTAAAAAAAAAATTATTTTATTTTAAATTTTAATTAATTTATGGAGTGAGTATTGAATAGATAGTAGTTGCAAATATACATAAGATCAATATTAAATTTTAAAAAGTTAATTTGTGGTATTTTTAAATTTAATATGATTCATTTAAAATTTGAAAATAATAAATTTTAAAATTAATAATACTTTTATAATATTTATAAATATATTATCATAAATTAAATAAATTTATATCAATTTTAAATTTGAATGCGTTTGAAATTAATTTTTTTAAAATAAGTCAATATTAAGTTTATAAATTAAGACCCCAACTTTTATGAATAAAGATTAATTTTTCTCTAAATGTTATTTTAAATAATAAGGTGTGGATTTGATATAATACTATAGTTGTGGATAATATTTATAAATTTTACAAAGTAAGCAAGTTGCCATAAAATATTCATTTGGTCGGGGAATATTTGTTTTATCAGGGAATATTCGTACGAAGGCACAATCATTGGTGGACCCCACAATGGAATTACTGTTGGAGTTAGAAAATGACAGAAATAACTTTTTATAAATAACGGCAAAAGTTTTACCGTTAAACTGTTGAATTATCTGGTGGTAAAAGTACAGTAATACTCGTGGTTGCACAGTAGCACACGGTATTGTATAGTATCTTTTATTATTGATGTTTACGTTAGAAGTCACTTAGTTTTATTCAATTATTACCACAGAAATTGCTGCATAGTATCTCAAATTATTGATTCAATTATTGTCACAGTATTTGTAAGATGTGAGACCCCAAATTTTATGAATAAAGATTTAAATTTCTCAAAATATTTTTTTTAATATTATGATATGGATTTGATATAATAGTTGTGGGTAATATTTATAAATTTTGCAAAGTAAGCAAGTTGTTATATAATATTCGATTGGTCGGGGAATATTCGTTTTAACAGGAATATTAAACGATGCAAAGACAATTAATGGTGGACCCCACAACGGAAGTATTGTCGTAGTTAAAAAGCATGTAATTGTCTTTTTATAAAAAAAACTACGAAAGTGTTACCTGAGTTAAAAGCTGTTGAACTACTTGGTAGTAAAAAATAACAATACGTGTGGTTGCATAGTATATACGGTATTGATTATTGATGCGCACGTAAGAAGTCACTCGGTTATACTCAATTATTGCTACGATAAGAATCACGCATCATATCTCTTATATTATTGATTCAATTATTGTCACAGTATCATCTGCATAATATGTTATATTATTAAATCAATAATTGAGACGAAAAAGTTATTTATATTATTAAATTACAATATTTACAATGTCTAGAAGTTCTGTCAAGGAGAGGTTTAGTCATCTAATTGCGCGCCAAGAAGGAGAAATCCTTATCGAAAAGCCCCCTTTTTCCTGGGAACGACCTGGTTGTTAAATATTGTGAATTGTAATATTAATGATGAATAAGTTCGTGTTGATTAAAGATGAAATTGATAGTTCTATTGTGTTAGAATTAGTAGTGTTAGTGGAAATCGACATTTATTTCGATAATAATGGATACCTGGAGGTTATATTGACCAATCGGGTAATTAACCGAATAAATGAGCAATTAATTGTTATTGATTCACATGCTTATAACTATGTGTTCACATGTGTGTACTATTGATTCACATGATTTACTATTAGGGGAGTTGGTGCAAGATTGATAATACTTGCATGACTAAATTAAAAATGAAGATATAGATGAAGGTACTATACTGTAATTATTTTTTCACATGTTTAGAACTATTGAGTCACATGATTTACTATTGATTCACGTGATTTACTATTAGGGGAGATGGTGCAAGTTTGATAATACTTGCAGGACTAAATTAAAAATGGAGAAAAAGAGGAAGGTATTATACTGTAATATTTTGAACCCCAAAACGTACAATTATCAAAACTATATTTTCCTATAAATAGAAGCTCATTCTTCCTTCATTTCTCACCAATTCACTAAAGCTTTAGAGCAATTATTATAGAGAGAAATTATAGAGAGAAAGAAGAAGGGAAGTCTGCTACCTCACTATTCCAATATCCAGTTTCTTCTAAGGTACGGGGTATTATTCTTTCGTATTCATGAAGAGAGCTATTGTTGTTCCATTCTTTATTATTATGTTGGAATAACCTGTCTATGCGAAGTACCGCATACATGGTGAAATTCTTATGTTATTCCATTCTTTATTATTATGTTGGAATAACCTGTCTATGCGAAGTACCACATATATGGTGAAATTCTTCTGTTATTCCATTCTTTATTATTCTGTTAGAATATCTTATTTGTGCGGATTACACATGACCTAGTTCCATTCTTTATTATTATGTTGGGAATAACCTGTTTGTCCAGTCTATCGCATGCATGGTGAATTCTTCTGTTAGTCCATTCTTTATTATTCTGTTGGAATAACCTGTCTATGTGGATTACCATATACATGGTGAATGATCCTTTGTATTCATTCCTTATTAAATTGTGGAAATGATCTGTCTGCGTGGATTACCGCAAGGAGGGCGAAAATCCATTTGCAGTTTCATATATTCTATTATACTCAGTTGGTTAAAGTTTTGGCTTCTATATTCCATGAAATTAGTAGAATATCCTGGATATTTGTGCTTCATCCTGTATCTTTTCATGGAAATATTCTTCTGAGCATTCTTCAATTTTACTCCACAAAGCAATATCATGTTGACAATTTGGACGTTTTTGAGTTCAGGATAAATTAACTTATAAATCTTTAAAATTTAATTCTTGAACTTGTTTTATTGAATTAATATGTTATTGTCGTCATCCTCATATTTATATTATGTTGAAAGTCATCTGTGGCCTGTAGTGCATAGATGGATTTGGTATGATTATGACCAGGGATTATTCGGTATAGTCATGACCGTAATGTTACAAATGATGTGGTAAAAGTCCTCATTGGCCCGTAGTGCATTGATGGACAGTTGTTGGCATGATCATGACCAGTGATGAAAACACGAATATCATTGGCCCATAGTGCATGGATAATTTATGGTCGTGATACTAATGAATATCCTTGGCCGTAGTGCAGGGATGACGTGGTTTATTTAATAAGCTGAGTCTCAGCGATAAAAGTGATGAAAAACCTTTTAAATCATAGAAGATAGTAGATTTTATTCTCTACTTGACTCTTCTAATGGATTGCTTATTCTGCTGCAGTTAAACTTGATGTCTATTGTATTTTATAGTTTAACATTGTTGAAGGCTAATGATAATTTATTCTGCATTTTCTTAGTCATAATATTTCTTACTGGGCTAGTTGAGCTCACCCTTTCTTCACTGTTCTCTTCAGGAAATGAGAACGTAGCCGAGACTAGTCGGGGAATGGAGTGACGGTCCAGGTGGAGTTTATCAATTTGGAGCAAAAAAATATGATCGTGTCGCAATACGAGGCTAAATTTGCGGAGTTATCCCGGTATGCATCCCATTTGGTCGATAATGAAGAGCGAATGACGCGAATGTTTCTAATAGGTTTAAAACCCGATATACGTCAATACCTCATTTCTCACAAACTTTGTTTATATTCAGATGTTGTGAACAGGGCTCAGTTATTAGAGCGCGATAATGAGTTAGCACAACCAAAAGGCAACGACCAACAACACGATAATAATAAATGCGGTGGCAGCAACGCCATCGGAACAATGATAACCATCGGGGAAAATTATCATGCCAAGAATGGTAACCACTTCAGTGGTAATCATGGCCAAGATAATAGGAGTGGAAATTTCAAGAAAAGAAGGTTCAACAACGATGGAAAGACAGCAGCACCAACACCCGTTTTCAAGGAAGGAGAACGACCACCAATTGTGTGCTTCAAATGTGGAGGGGAGGGACATATCAGTCTAAACTGCATGATGCAGTCCAAAGCATGTTACAATTATGGAAAAGAAGGTCACCTAGCCCAATTTTATCATGCACCAAAGTCAAGTCCAGCTGGGACAGTGGCACCAAAGGCGGATACGGACAAAACAAAGTAGGTGGTTTCAAGAAGAGCGTTTTTCATGACTTCTCAAAAAGTGAGTAAACCGAACGAAGTTAGCACGGGTTAGTTAATTATAAATTCTTGCGAAGTCTATACCTTATTAGATACCGGTTCTACCCATTCTTTTATCTCTCTTGTTTGCACTCAACGTTTAAATTTAACTCTAGAGAAGTTAGACTTTGACTTATCGATTGAAACTTCGTTAGCAAAAACCTTCGTTACCTCCACTGTTTATAAATCTTGTTTGATTCAAATCGACACTTTCACGTTACCAGTCGATCTTATCTCTTTGAAAATACTTGCCTTTGATGTGATTTTAGGAATAGATTGGTTAACTACTCATCAAGCTTTTTGCAAGGTTGTTAGCTTTCATATTCCTAACCAACCTATTATGCGAATTCAAACAACCAAACCACTAAAGTCAATCACTGTTATATTAAGCCATAAGTAAAGAGCCCTGAGCCTTTCGCTGGTGACTTCCTTACGTGGAATGCACCGAAGCCAGACTTTCTGTAGGGGAAACCGTGAATAACGGTGGCAAGTTAATAGGTATCAATGTGACGTGTTATCCAAGTCTTGGGATGAGAGTTACAATTTTGAATGATATTTCTATTGTTAATAAATTTCCTGACATATTCTTGAAGACTTCTTGGCCTACCCCCAGAGCGTGAAATCGAATTTTGTATTGACCCCAGTACAAAACCCATTTCTAAAACCCTCAAATATTTCTTTACCTAAAACGATCGTATAATGTGCCAAAGACGTTGGCTCGAGCTATTGAAAATTACAACTATACCATTCAATATCATCACGGAAGAGCGAACGTGGTAGCTGACGCATTGAGTAGAAGATCGTATACGTTTACGAGTGCGATGTTGTTAACACAAAAACCCATTTCGTAAAACTTACAAATGATGAAGATAGAGTTAAAGACTCTAAGGACCCACGTGGTGATATCAAATATACGAGTAGAATCAACTTTAATCGATAAAGTTAAAGTCATGCAAGCTACATACTCAGAGTTGATGAATGTGAAGAAGAAGGTTCAAGAGGGCGTTTTTCTAGAAGCAAGAATCGATGAAGAGAGGAAATCTCAACCCTCGATTTTATTGGCCCATTTGAAATCCTTGATCAAGTAGGAACTGTGGCCTATAGACTCGGTTTACCGCCAAGTATGTCATGTGTTCATAATATTTTTTTTATGTATCGATGTTACGTAAATATGTGGATAACCCGAACCACATTATTGAATTAGAACTAGACGAGATAGCAGAAGATTTAACGTATGATGAGATACGTGTTAAAATCTTGGATAAGAAGGATCGTATTCAACACTCAAATGTTATACCTCAAGAGTTAGAATCTGAAATGAAGTCAAGGTATCCTCATCTCTTCAGCATACCAGGTACGTAAATAAATTTCGAGGGCGAAATTTTATAAGGAGGGGAGATTGTGAGACCCCAAATTTTATGAATAAAGATTTAAATTTCTCAAAATATTTTTTTTAATATTATGATGTGAATTTGATATAATAGTTGTGGGTAATATTTATAAATTTTGCAAAGTAATCAAGTTGTTATATAATATTCGATTGGTCGGGGAATATTTTTTTTAACAGGGAATATCCGATGCTGACAACACAATCATTGGTGGACCCTATTAACGGAAGTATTGTCGTAGTTAGAAAACGACAAAATTATCTTTTTATAAAAAGCGGCGAAAGTGTTACTGTTAAAAGCATTGAACTACTTGGTAGTAAAAAATGCGATGTCTGGCGTGGTTGCATAGTAGCACACGGTATTGATTATTGATGCTTTACGTAAGAAGTCGGTCGATTCTACTCAATTATTACTACGAAGAATTCTTTGCATCATATCTCTCATATTATTGATTCAATTATTGTCACAAAGTATCATCGCATAATATGTTATATTATTAAATCAATAATTGAGACGACAAAGTTATTTATATTATTAAATTGCAATATTTACAATGTCTAGAAGTTCTGTCAATGAGAGGTTTGGTCATCTAATTGTGCACCAATAAGGAGAAATCCTTATCGGAAAGCCCCCTCTTTCCTGGGAACGACCTGGTTGTTAAATATTGTGAATTATAATATTAATGATGAATAAATTTGTGTTGATTAAAGATGAAATTGAAAGTTCCATTGTGTTGGAATTATTAGTGTTAGTGGAAATCGACATTTATTTCGATAATAATTGATGTCTGGAGGTTATATTGACCAATCGGGTAATTAACTGAATAAATGAGCAATTAATTGCTATTGATTCACATGCTTATAACTATGTGTTCACATATGTGTACTATTGATTCACATGATTTACTATTAGGGGAGTTGGTGCAAGATTGATAATACTTGCATGACTAAATTAAAAATGAAGGTATAGATGAAGGTACTATACTGTAATTATTTTTTCCATATGTTTAGAACTATTGAGTCACATTATTTACTTGATTCACATGATTTACTATTAGGGGAGATGGTGCAAGTTTGATAATACTTGCAGGACTAAATTAAAAATGAAGAAAAAGAGGAAGGTATTATACTGTAATATTTCGAGCCCCAAAACGTACAATTATCGAAACTATATTTTCCTATAAATAGAAGCTCATTCTTCATTCATTTCTCACCAATTCACTAAAGCTTTAGAGCAATTATTATAGAGAGAAATTATAGAGAGAATAAAGAAGGGAAGTCTACTACCTCACTATTCCAATATCCAGTTTCTTCTAAGGTAAGGGGTATTATTCTTTCGTATTCATGAAGAGAGCTATTGTTGTTCTATTCTTTATTATAATGTTGGAATAACATGTCTATGCGAAGTATCGCATACATGGTGAAATTCTTATGTTATTCCATTCTTTATTATTATGTTGGAATAACCTGTCTATGCGAAGTACCGCATATATGGGGAAATTCTTCTATTATTCCATTCTTTATTATTCTGTTGGAATAACTTGTCTTTTCGGTCTATCGCATGCCTGGTGAATTCTATTGTTATTCCATTCTTTATTATTCTGTTGGAATATCTTATCTGTGCAGATTACGCATGACCTGGTTCCATTCTTTATTATTATGTTGGGAATAACCTGTCTGTGTGGTCTATCGCATTCATGGTTAATTCTTCTGTTAGTCCATTCTTTATTATTCTGTTGGAATAACCTGTCTATGTGGATTACCATATGCATGGTGAACGATCCTTTGTATTCATTCTTTATTAAATTATGGAAATGATCTGTCTACGTGGATTACTGCATGGAGGGCAAAAATCTATTTGCAGTTTTATATATTCTATTATACTCAGTTGGTTAAAGTTTTGGCTTCTATATTCCATGAAATTAGTAGAATATCCTGGATATTTGCGCTTCATCCATTATCTTTTCATGGAAATATTCTTCTGAGCATTCTTCAATTTTACTCCACAAAGCAATATCATGTTGACATTTGGACGTTTTTGAGTTCAGGATAAATTAACTAATAAATCTTTAAAATTTAATTCTTGAACTTGTTTTATTGAATTAATATGTCATTGTCGTCATCCTCATGTTTATATTATGTTGAAAGTCATTTGTGGCCTGTAGTGCATAGATGGACTTGGTATGATTATGACCAGGGATTATTTGGTATAGTCATGACCGTAATGTTACAAATGATGTGGTAAAAGTCCTCATTGGCCCGTAGTGCATTGATGGACAGTTGTTGGCATGATCATGACCATTGATGAAAACACGAATATCCTTGGCCCGTAGTGCATGGATAATTTGTGGTCGTGATACTAATGAATATCCTTGGCCGTAGTGCAGGGATGACGTGGTTTATTTAATAAGCTGAGTCTCAGCGATAAAAGTGATGAAAAACTTTTTAAATCATAGAAGATAGTAGATTTTATTCTCTACTTGACTCTTCTAATGGATTGTTTATTCCGCTGCAATTAAACTTGATGTCTATTGTATTTTATCAGCTTTACATTGTTGAAGGATAATGATAATTTATTCTGCATTATCTTAGTCATAATATTTCTTACTGGGCTAGTTGAGCTCACCCTTTCTTCACTGTTCTTTTCAGGAAATACGTAGCCGGGACTAGTCGGGAAATGGAGTGACGGTCCAGGTGATAGCATTAGAAGTCCTCAATATTCTGTTAAATAGTGTGATAATAAATGTAATGAGGACTCCATTGAGTGTGGATATTGTCTAGATGACAATATTCGTATTAAAACTCTTAGATTATGTTTTGTCGTATTTTACACGACTGTTGTTTAATTAAGTTGTATTTGAATTTTGTACCATGTATTTGGTGACTCAAGATGGGTGATGTATACCTATTTTGGGGGGCGTCACATAAGACCCCAACTTTTATGAATAATGATTAATTTTTCTCAAGATATATTTTTGAATATTATGGTGTGGATTTGATATAATGTTATAGTTGTGGGTAGTATTTATAAATTTTGCAAAGTATGCAAGTTGTTATAAAATATTCGGTCGGTCTGGGAGTATTCTTTTTAACAGGGAATATTCATACGAAGGCACAATCATTGGTGGACTCCACAACGAAATTATTGTTGGAGTTAGAAAATGATAGAAATATCTTTTTATGAAAATAACGACGAAATTTTTACCGTTAACTGTTGAAATATCCGGTGTTAAAAGTACAGTAATACGCGTGATAGCATAGTAGCACACGGTATTGATTATTGATGTTTATGTGAGAAGTCACTCAGTTTTGTTCAATTATTACTACAGTAATTGCTGCATAGTATCTCACGTTATTTGATTAAATTATTGTCAATATTTTATATATTATTAAATTAATAATTGAGATGACAAAGTTATTCATATTATTATTTGTAACATTGACAATGTCTAGAAAGTTCTGTCGAGGAGATGTTTGGTCACCTAATTGCGCGCCAATAGGGAGAACTCCTTATCGAAAAGCCCCTCTTTCCTGGGAACGATCTGGTTGTTAAATATTTCAAATTATAATAATAATGATAAATGTTGTTAAAAATATTGAGGGGGTTATTTTTTATGAAGTATTTGTTGTAAATTTTGCTTATTATATGGACCCCTATTTACCCAATTTTCAAAATAATCGGTAAAAAATTATTCAGTGTGTATATATATATATATTATATTGGTGGGGGCCACAAGTGGGTCAGGTGGGGCCCACATGTTAGTGGAATAATGGGATGATTCACGAGATTTTTTTTTGTTGCAGGAAATGGAAGGATTAATTATATATGTATATATATATATATATTATATTTTAGTTTTTTTTATTTTACATGGAAATTCATTCATCCGTGACCTTGTATAAGGCGCCCGTGAAGAAGAAAAAAAAACATTGTGCAGTTCGTGATTCTAAAATTCAAATAGTATCATTTTCATTCTCCTATAAATAGGATGCTTAGTTAGAATTGAAAATCACACCAGAATCAGAGAATTCTTCTTCTATAATATTGAGCATATTTCTTTAGAGTTTAAGGAAGCTTTAAGCGTAGAAAACAGTTCAAGTTTTCTTCAAGAATATCCCCACTATACCAGTTGGAATACTCTCCTTTTTAAGTTAAGGGATATTATTTTTGTTCAGTATTCATATGAAATAATATTTTCTTCCATTCTCTGTAGTATGTAAGTAATATCATTTCATTTCAGATTTCGAATTCTACACTCATTTTGTTAAAGTTTTAGCTTCTATACTCCATAAAATTAGTAGAATATCCTTGATATTTGCGCTTCATCCAGTATCTTTTTATGAAAATATTATTCTGAGCATTCTTGATAAGTTTTAATTTTTTCATGCCGGAGTACTATTCACGGGGTTACTATTCCCAAAGTACTATTCACGGGTACTATTCTCTTGGTTACTATTCACCCGGGGTACTATTCATGATAAAAATTAATTTCTTTTCGGTCCAAATCATTTTTGATACAATATTATTCTTGAATGTTACTCCACAAAGCAGTATCATGTAGATAATTTGGACATTATTGAATTCTTAATAAATTAAATTATAAATCTTTAAAAATTTATCTTTTGCTTTCTTTTAATTGAATTCTTATATCATTGTCATCATCCTCATGCTTATATTATGATGAAAGTTATCTGTGGCCCGCAGTGCATAGATGGATTTGGTATGATTATGACTAGGGATTATTCGGTATAATCATGACCGTAATGTTACAAATGATGTGGTAAAAGTCCTCATTGGCCCGTAGTGCATTGATGGACAGTTGTTGGCATGATCATGACCATTGATGAAAACACAAATATCCTTGGCCCGTAGTGCATGAATAATTCGTGGTTATAATACTAATGAATATCATTGGCCATAATGCATGGATGATTCGATGATGTGGATTATTTTTTAAGCTGTGTCTCAGCGATAAAATTGATGATAAACTTTTTAAATCATAGAAGATAGTAGATATCTTGCTCTACTTGACTTTTCTAGTGGATTATTTGTTCCACTGCAGCTAAACTTGATGTCTATTGTATTTTATCAGTTTAACACTGTTGAAGGCTAACGATAAATTATTCTGCATTATCTTAGTCATAATATTTCTTACTGAGCTAGTTGAGCTCACCCTTTGATTTCATTGTTCTATTCAGAAAATGAGAATATAGCTGGGACTAGTCGGGGAACGGAGTGATAGTCCAGATGTTTGCATTAGTAGTCCACACTATTTTATGAAATAGTGTAAAAATAAATGTAATAATATTGAATTTTAGTTTGGATATTGTCAAGAAGACAATATTCGTGTAAAAACTCTCAGCTACGCTTTTGGTCGTATTGTATAATTAAGTTTGTATTTGAATTTTGTACCATGTATTTGGTGACTCAAGATAGGTGATGTATACCTATTTTAGGGGCGTCACAGTATCATCTGCATAATATTTTATATTATTAAATCAATCATTGAGACGAAAAAGCTATTCATATTATTATTTGCATTATTGACGATGTCTAAAAAGTTCTGTCGAGGAAAGAAATTTGGTCACCTAATTGCGCGCTAATAAGGAGAAGTTCTTATCGGAAAATCCTCTCTTTCCTGGGAATGATCTACTTGTTAATATTGCGAGTTATAATATTAATGATGAATAAATGTTGTTAAAAATATGTTTTGTGAACTCAAGTGAATTGAGATAAATAGAGGGGTATTTTATGAGGTATTTGTTATAAATTTGGCTTATTATATGGACCCCCACTTATCCATTTTTCAAAATAAATCGGTGAAAGTTATCTCAGTTTTGTTTTATTTTATATATATATATATATATATATATATATATATATATATATATATATATATATATATTATAAGTTTTGTTTTTTTATATAAAATAGAATATATTATATTTTATTTGCATAGTACTGCATAGTATTTGCGTAGTACTGCATAGTACAACATAGTGTTGCATAGTAAAAATCATGTGAAATGAAAATTTTTGCCAGTGAATTGCGCCCGTGATTCCATACTGTGCACCCGTGATTTTATTTTCTAAATAGTATCATGGCATTCTCCTATAAATAGGATGCTTAGTTTAGAATTGAAAATCACACCAGAATCAGAGAATTTTTCTTCTATAATATTGAGTGTATTTATTTTGACTTTAAGGAAGCATTGAGTATAGAAAATAGTATAAGTTTTCTTCAAGAATATCCCCGTTATACTAGTCAGAAATACTCTCCTTTTAAGGTAAGAGGTGTTATTTATTTCATATTCGCTTACGATATTATTTTTCGTATCTGTAAGGAATTTTATTTTCGTTCAATATTTGTAAGGAATTTTATTTTCGTTCAATATTCGTAAGGAATATTATTTTCGTTCAATATTCGTAAGAAATATTATCTTCATTTAATATTCATAAGGAATATTATTTTCGTTCAACAGTTGTAAGGGATATTATTTTTGTTCAATATTCGTAAGAAATAATATTTTCTTCCATACTCTGTAGTATGTAAGTAATATTATTTCATTTCATATTCCTAATTCTACACTTATGTCGATAAGTATTGCTTCTATACTCCTTGAAATTAGTTGAATATCCTTAAAATTTGCGTTTCATCTAGTATCGTTTCACAGAAATATTTTTCTGAACATTCTTGCTAAATTTTAAGTTTTTCATGTCGGAGTACTATTCATGGGTATTATTCATACATATGACACTATTTATACGTACGGTACTATATTCATACGGTACTATTCATACGTACGGTATTATTCATACATACGGTACTATTCATGGGGTACTATTCACGAAGTACTATTCACTGGGTACTATTCACGTTGAAAAATTGATTATTTCTATCCAAATTATTTTGTTATATGAATATTATTCTTGAATTTTACTCCACAAAGCAGTTATCATATTGACAATTTGAATATTTTTTTAAACTCTGGATAAATTAAAAATCTTTAATATGTATCCTTGATTTCGTTTGATTGATGCTTATATCATTGTCATCATCATCATGCTTATATTGTGACGAAAGTCATCTTTGGCCTGTAGTGCATAGATGGACTGTTGATTGGTATGATTTTGACCAGGAATTATGTATCGGTATAATCATGACCTATAATATTACAAATGATATGATAAAAGTCTCCATTAGCCCGTAGTGCATTGATGGACAGTTGTTGGTATGATCATGACCATGGGTTCTCTTCGGCCAAGGGTGCAAAGATGAATTGTTATTTGGCATGATCATGACCATTGGTGATAATAACGAATATCCTTGGCCCGTAGTGCATGAATAATTCATGGATGTGATACTAACGAATATCATTGGCCCGTAGTGCATGGATAATTCGGTGATGTGGATTATTTATTAAAAAAATTTAGAGATAAAATATTGATGATAAACTCTTAAATCATAGAAGATAGTAAATATCATACTCTACTTGACTCTTCTAATGGATTACTTGTTCCGCTACAGTTAAACTTGTTGTCTATTGTATTCTATCAGTTTAACACTATTAAAGGGTAGCGATAATTTATTCTGTATTATCTTAGTCATAATATTCTTTACTGGGCTAGTTGAGCTCACCCTTTTCTTTCATTGTTCTCTTCAGGAATTGAGAATATAGCTGGGACTAGTCGGGGAATGGAGTGACGATCCAGATGGTTTCTATAGTAGTCCTCACTATTCTGTAAAATAGTGTGATAATAATTGTAATGAGGACTCCATTTAAGTTTGGATATTGTCTACGAAACAATATTCATGTTAAAACTCTCAGCTACGTTTTGTCGTATTTTACACGACAGTTGTATAGTTAAGTTTGTATTTGAATTATGTATCATATATTTGGCAACTCAGAATGAGTTGTGTATACCTATTTTGGGGGCGTCACATATAATTTAAAAATAAAGTAGTAAAAATATCAAGATGTGTATGATTGATGAATTGTCAACTTAAATGAAGGTGTGAAATGTCATTTTGTATATATAGAACGGTCTTTTGACTCCTTCACACTATGGAGTAAAATCCTATATAGAGATTAAAATAGAGAGTCAAATAAAGATAATAAAACTGTTAGATAATGATTTATTAATGTATTTTTTAAAATTGGAGATAGAAAATTAATTAAAAAAAATTATTGTTAATGCTCTTAAGATTTTATTTTGATTTCACATCTTTCGGCTCTAAATTAGAGTAATTTATCATTTGAATTGGGCTTTGGTTTGGGTTTCTGACCAAGTTTCACTCCAACTCCATAATGGACTCTCTATATGTTTATAGTTTCTATAAAGTCTTCTATCCCTTTTTTTTTATTTTGATAAACAACTCGATGACCGAAAAATATTCTTACTCCGTCTCTTAATATAAGTCATTTTAAAAAAATATTTTTGTCTTTTAATATATGTTGTTTGAGAATTTCAGGTAAGTATAAATTGTTTAGTTCTAATATTACCTCAAATATTAAATATAATTTTGATTATCTTACTATTTTTTGACCTAATAAATAATATTTTTTTCTAATATAAAGACAATATAGATAATTAATATTATATTTAATATTATACAATTATTTTTTAATATTTATGTACAATTCTAAAACTACTCATATTAAATAAACGGATGATGAAGTATTGTTTCAACATATCTAATACAATCAAAGGAAGTACATTAGGGCCACTAGACTAGGATGTGCATCCTCCAACCAAAAAAAAACAAGTGCATTAAAATCAAACACTTGAACTAACTTAGTAAGATTATGAACTACCATCTTTCCTGTTCTATAAATAAAGTTGTAAAATGAGTAAACAGTTCGGGCTCGATTCATACTTGCTTGACTAAAAGTTTGATTTGAACTCGACTCGAAATATAAATAAATCAAATATGAGTACATTTTAAAGTTCAATAAATTACTCGAACCTTCTCAAATTATAATTTTCTATTGATACTCGGATCATATTCGTTAGAAAAGTCCAAGCGCGCTCAAGGCTCGATTAGGAATCGAGCTCGCTCTAAATAACTAAATGAGCCTCAATCAAACCTTATTTTATACTCGATAAATTTTGTAAACCAAATCTGAGCAACTCAATACTTGGATCGACTCGGTTCGTTTACACCCTTATCTATAAACATGAAAAAACAACCTACTCAAAACTACATGCCAAGACACCACAATTATTAATAATTGAAGACAAATGTTTAAGACAGGATGAGTGTACAATGGACATATCACTTTGTTAATTTATGGTAATATCATTTTTATCTGTGGTCTCAACCGGAAAGGATATGTATAAATCAATTATACAATCATTCTCTCGAGCATTTTTTTCAAGGAAATATATAATAGCTGGAACATTTAAACAAGAATTCGGTTAGCATTAAGTTTATTTTTTGGTAAATTGATCAATTGACCAATAGAATGCTGACACACATAGAACTTGCTTGTGTGTAAGCACTTTATTAGCCAATTAACAAACTTACTCAAAAATAAACTTTATATAAATCACTTCCTTTAAACGGATCCAATTAACATGAATTTTACTTTTTAATAAATTAATTAATTAACCATTAGAATACTAATACATATAAAATTTCGTCATAAAAAGCTAGGAATAGGTAGCAATAGCTTTTAACACAGTCTGCACTAAAATTACCTTCGAATGGACGCCGCCCCAATAAGAAGGTTTCTTCTATTTGATAACCAAATGACGTTGAACCGAAGGTTGTGACTGTTGGTCAAGGGAAACATGTGACAATTTTAGAAGTCAACTTTCAAATTTTAATTATTTTTATTTCTGGACACAGTAACCACCAAAATTCAATTTAGTCTCATTTGGCTTGCACATTTATTGTTGGGAGGGATCAAATATTCAATTTATTAGTCACATCAAATCCGAGTCTGACCAAGTCATGCGGTATCAGTTTTGATAAATTAATTGTTTATTTTTAATTATTTATTAAATTGATATTTTCACGTGAAAAAATAATATTATTTTCACACGATCTGTCTTACATGAATAATAAGTGAATCTCATGTCAATATAAAAAAATATTGTTTTTTTATATGAAAATATCAATTTTAAAATAAGATAACTAGTTTTATTAATTACTTTGTTTATTTCACTGTATCTCCTTTGACACGAGTGTGAGATTTACCAACAATCCTGTATAATCACACTTTAAAATCTTAATTATATAGGAATAATTTATTTTAAATTCAATTTAATTCACATGTATGTTATTCAACTTACAAACGTTATGTTTGATGTGACGCCCCCAAAATAGGTATACATCACCCATTTTGAGTCGCCAGATATATAGTACTGAATACAAATACAAACTAATTATACAACAGTCGTGTAAAATACGACAAAATATATACTGTGAGTTTTAATACAAAACAGTCGTGTAACTCATGAATAGTAACTCGTGAATAGTACTCTGACACGAAAAGTGTCCCGAATACCCGATTGAACAATATAACCTCCAGACATCAATTATCATCGAAATAGATGTCGATTTCTAATAACACAAATAATCCCAACATAATAAAACTATCAAATTCATCTTTAATCAACACGAACTTATTCATCATTAAT
The DNA here is from genome assembly GCA_020205605.1 of Panax ginseng. Classification (NCBI taxonomy): domain Eukaryota; kingdom Viridiplantae; phylum Streptophyta; class Magnoliopsida; order Apiales; family Araliaceae; genus Panax; species Panax ginseng. Next base: position 41,509,716 of record CM035131.1, read on the forward strand.
ATTATAACTCACAATATTTAACAACCAGGTTGTTCTCAGGAAAGAGGGAGCTTTCCAATAAGGATTTCTCCCTATTGACGCGTAATTAGGTGACCAAACCTCTCTTTGACAAAACTTCTAGACATTGTAAATATTACAATTTAATAATATGAATAACTTTGTCGTCTCAATTATTGATTTAATAATATAACATATAATGCAGATGATACTGTGACAATAATCGAATCAATAATATGAGAGACATGATGCAACAATTACTGTAGCAATAATTGAGTATAACTGAGTGATTTCTCACGTAAGCATCAATAATCAATATCGTGGTGCTACTATGCAACCACGCCAGACATCTTTGTACTTTTACTACCGAGTAGTTCAACAGTATTAACGGTAAAACTTCCGCCGTTATTTTTCTAAAAAAATTTTGTCGTTTTCTCAATCCGACAATAATTCTGTTGTGGGGTCCACCAATGATTGCGTCGTACAAATATTCCCTGCTAAAACGAATATTCCCTGACCAATCGAATATAATACAACAACTTGCATACTTTGCAAAATTTATAAATACTACCCACAATTATAACATTATCTCAAATCCACACCATAATATTCAAAAAATATTTCGTGAAAATTAAATCTTTATTCGTAAAATTTGAGATTTTACAATCTCTCCTCCTTATGAAATTTCACCCTCGAAATTTACGTACGTACCTGGTATGCCGAACAGATGAGTACACTTCATCAGATTCTAACTCTTGAGGTATAACCTTTAAGCGTAGAATATATTCCAGGATTTTAACATGTACTTCTTCATACGTTAAATTATCCTCTATCTCGTCCAGTTCTAAATCAATAATGTGGTTCGGGTCGTCCACATATTTACGTAACATCGATACGTGACAAACGTTATGAACACGCAACATATTTGGCGGTAAAACAAGTCTATAAACCACAGTTCCTACTCGATCGAGGATTTCAAATGGGCTAATTAAATCGAGGGTTGAGATTTCCTCTCTTCATCGATTCTTGCTTCTAGAATAACGCCCTCTTGAACCTTTTTCTTCACATTCATCAGCTCTGAGTATGTAGCTTGCATGGCTTTAACTTTATCGATTAAAATTGGTTTTAATCATATATTCGTTATCTTCACGTAGGTTCGTACATTCACACTTGTAAACGCATACGATCTTCTACTCAACGCGTCAGCTACCACGTTCGCTTTTCCACGATGGTATTGAATGGTACGATCGTAATCTTCAACAGCTCGAGTCAACGTCTTTGGCGCATGTTACGTTCATTTTAGTTGAAGAAATATTTGAGGGTTTAAGAAATGGGTTTTGTACTGGGATCAATACAAAATTTGATTTCACGCTCTAGGGGTAGGCTAGGAAGTCTTCAAGAATACACCAGAAAATTTATTAACAATAGAAATATCATTCACAACTATGACTCTCATTTAAGACTTGGATAACACGTCACATTGATACATATCAACTTGCCATCGTTATTCACAACGTCCCCTACGGAAAGTCTGGCTTCGGTGCATTCCACACAAGGAAGTTAACAACGAAAGGATCAGGGCTCTTTACTTATGGCTTGATATGACAATGATTGACTTTAGTGGTTTGGTTGCTTGAATTCGCATAACAGGTTGGTTAGGAATATGAAAGCTAACAACCTTACGAAAAGCATGATGAGTAGTTAACCAATCGATTTCTAAAATCACATCAAAGGCAAGTATTTTCAAAGAGATAAGATCGAAAGGTAACGTGAAAGTGTCTATTTGAATCAAACAAGATTAATAAACAGTGGAGGTAACGAAGGTTTCCGCTAACGAAGTTTCAACCAATAGGTCAAAGTCTAACTTCTCTTGAGTTAAATTTAAACGTTGAGCCCAAGCAAGAGATATAAAAGAATGGGTAGAACCGGTATCTAATAAGGTTTAGACTTCACCAGAATTTATAATTAACTAACCCGTGCTAACTTTGTTTGGGTTACTCGCTTTTTGAGAAGTCACAAAAAACGCTCTTCCTGAAACCACCGACTTTGTTTTGTCCGTATCCTCCTTTGGTGCCTCCATCCTAGCTGAACCTGTCTTCGGTGAACAATAAAATCGGGCTAAGTGACCTTCTCTTCCACAATTATAACATGCTTTGGATGGCATCGCGTAGTTTGGACTGATATGTCCCTCCCCTCCGCATTTGAAACATATGATAGGTGGTCATTCTCCTTCCTTAATAACGGGTGCTGGTGCTGACGTCTTTCCATCATTGTTGAATCTCCTCTTCTTGAAATGTCCATTCTTATTATTTTGGCCATGATTACCACCGAAGTGGTTACCATTTCGCATGCTAATTCCTCCACGCTTATTGTCACCGCTCGATGATGATCGCTATCACTAGTATTATCATTTTGCCGGCTACTCTCTTTTGGTTGGGTTGACTCATTATCGCGCTCCAATAACTGAGCCCTATTAACAACATCTGAATACAAACACAGTTTATGAGAGATAAGATATTGACGTATCTCGGGTTTCAAACCTCTTAGAAACATTCGCGTCATTCTCTCTTCATTATCTACCAAATGGGACGCAAACCGGGACAACTCGGCGAACTTGGCTTCGTACTACGACACGGTCATGTTATTTTGCTCCATCTTGATGAACTCTACCTCTTTCATGTGACGAATACTTTCGGGAAAGTACTTGTCGTTGAACAATTCTTGGAACTTCTCCCAAGTTATCTTCAGTGCGGCAGGTTGAGTACGCTTTATAGATTTCCACCAGTAATCCGCCTCTGCTCGCAACATGAAGGTGGCAAAGGGAACCTTTTTCTCCTCGGAGCATCCCAAGATATCAAATATTTTGTAAATCTTCTTTATCCACGTCTCCGCCTTAAGTGGTTTTGGCTCTCCAAAAAACTCCAGTGGTCTGAGTTCCTTGAACTGCTTAGCGGTGACCATCCGAGAGTTGCCAGTGTTTTCACCTGCATTTTGGATAGGAGCCGCTCTTACCTGATGTTGCATGAATTGCATAAAGCCTCTGAACATTCCATCGTTCATCATCTGGTCAGTGTTATTGTTTGCCTGAGGATTGTCGCCTTCTTGATTCACATTATCCTGATTATTGGTCTGTGGAGACTCAACGGTCTCCTGTGCTCCATTGATGTTCTCAACATTCTCGGATGCCATTTTCAAATACTTCCACAAAATAAGGGTTAATTAACATATCATATATTATCCCTATGCTCTGACCAACCAATTAAATAACAAATAAACTTAGGTAGGTCATACTAGCGAAGGAATTCCCCGTCTCTCCCCTCCTAGTTCTTGTCTCACATCTTAGCCAAAGATCATATCCCTAAGCTTTGATACCAACTGTGACGCCCCTAAAATAGGTATACATCACCCATCTTGAGTTGTCAGATACATGGTACTGAATACAAATACAAACTAATTATACAACAGTCGTGTAAAATACGACAAAATATATGTTGTGAGTTTTAATACAAATATTGTCTTCTAGACAATATCCACTCTCAGAATAAGTCCTCATTATAATTATTATCACACTATTTCATAGAATAGTGAGGACTACTAATGCTATCATCTGGACCATCACTCCATTCCTCGACTAGTCCTTGCTACGTTCTCATTTCTTGAAGAGAATAGTGAAAGAAAGGGTGAGCTTAACTAGTCCAATAAGAAATATTATGACTAAGATAATGCAGGATAAATTATCATTAGCATTCAACAATGTTAAACTGATAAAATACAATAGACATCAAGTTTAACTGCAGCGGAATAAGCAATCCATTAAAAGAGTAAAGTAGAGAATAAAATCTACTACCTTTTATGATTTAAAACGTTTTTTCATCACTTTTATCACTGAGACTCAGCTTAATAAATAATCCACATCATCCCTGCACTACAGCCAAGGATATTCATTAGGGTCACGACCACAAATTATCCATGCACTACGGGCCAAGGATATTCGTGTATTCATCAATGGTCATGATCATGCCAACAACTGTCCATCAATGCACTCCGGGCCAATGAGGACTTTTACTACATCATTTGTAACATTACGGTCATGATTATACCGAATAATCCCTGGTCATAATCATACCAAGTCCATCTATGCACTACAGGCCACAGATGACTTTTAAAAATATAAACATGAGGATGATGACAATGATATAAGAATTCAATAAAACAAGTTCAAGAATTTGTTTATCCAAGAACTAATAATGTCCAAATTGTCAACATGATACTTCTTTGTAGAGTAAAATTCAAGAATGCTCAGAAGAATATTTTCATGAAAAGATACTGGATGAAGCACAAATATCAAGGATATTCCACTAATTTCATAGAGTATAGAAGTCAAAACTTTAACCAACTGAGTATAATAAAGAATGGAATAACAAAAAAAATCACCAGGCATGTGATAGATCGTGACAAATTTGGTTATTCCAACAGAATAATAAATACGGAACCAGTCCCACAGAAACGATAGTACGCGGATATTCCAACAGAACAATAAAGGCGGAACCTGTGCGGCGTAAAAACGCATGCATGTGATATTCCAATGTAATAATAAAGAGCGGAACCAGTCCCACAGAAAACGCATGCACAGGATATTCCAATGTAATAATAAAGAGCGGAACCAGTCCCACGTAAACGCATGCAGCATGGATATTCCAATGTAACAATAAAGAGCGGAACCGTGTCCGGCGTAAAACGCATGTATGCAGGATATTCCAGCCAGAATAATAAAGAGCGAAACTAGGTTCGGCGTAAAAAGCCTGCATGAGGATATTCCAATGAATAATAAAGAGCGGAACCAGTCCTAAAAGATAAAAAGCATGCACAAGATATTCCAAATGTAATAATAAAGACTAGAATAAATGAAGAATTTCACCAAGTATAGGGTAGTCAGCGTATACAAGTTATTCCAACAGAATAATAAATAATGGAATAACGGAAGAATTTCATAAAGTATAGGGTAGTCCACGTATACAGGTTATTCCAACAGAATAATAAAGAATGGAATAACAGAAGAATTTCACCAAGTATAGGGGAGTTCGCGTATATAGGTTAGTCCAACAGAATAATAAAGAATGGAATAACAGAAGGATTTCACCAAGTATAGGGTAGAAATCAGCAGATACAAAGTTATTCCAATGAATAATAAAGAATGGAACAACAGAAGTTCTCTTCATGAATACGAAAGAATAACACTCCTTGCCTTAGAAGAAACTGGATATTGAAGTAGTGAAGTAGTAGAATATTTTTCTTCTTTCTCTCTATAATTTCTCTCTCTAGGGTTTCAGTGAATTCGTAAGAAATAATGAAGGAATGAGCTTCTATTTATAGGAGAATGGATTGAATAGTAACTAATTCATGAGCGGTCTATATTGATTTACTTTTAAATGGACGGTCCATATTAAAACTTAAAGCAACGGTCCATACTGATTCACTATTAAAACTTTAAGCCAAATGATCCATATTGATTTACTATTAAAACTTTAAACCAATGATCCATATTGATTTACTATTATAAATTCAACCAACGGTCTGAAAAATTAGCACATCTCCTCATGGAATAATATTGTACCCAAAAATAATTTGGACCGAAAAGAAATATATTGTTCGGGTGAATAGTAACTCGTGAATAGTATCTCGTGAATAGTACTCCAACACAAAAAGTGTCCTGAGTACCCGATTGAACAATATAACCTCCAGACATCAATTATCATCGAAATAGATGTCGATTTCTACTAACACAAATAATCCCAACATAATAAAACTATCAAATTCATCTTTAATCAACACGAACTTATTCATCATTAATATTATAACTCACAATATTTAACAACCAGGTTGTTCCCAGGAAAGAGAGGACTTTCCAATAAGGATTTCTCCCTATTGGCGCGCAATTAGGTGATCAAACATCTTCTTGACAGAATTTCTAAACATTGTAAATATTGCAATTTAATAATATGAATAACTTTGTCGTCTCAATTATTGATTTAATAATATAACATATAATGCAGATGATACTGTGACAATAATCGAATCAATAATATGAGAGACATGATGCAACAATTACTGTAGTAATAATTGAGTATAACTGAGTGATTTCTCACGTAAGCATCAATAATCAATACAATGTGCTACTATGCAACCACGCGTATTACTGTACTTTTACTACCGAGTAGTTCAAAGTATTAACGGTAAAACTTTCGCCGTTATTTTCCTAAAAATATTTTTGTCGTTTTCTCAATCCGACAATAATTCTGTTGTGGGGTCCACCAATGATTGCGCCGTTGTATGAATATTCTCTGCTAAAACGAATATTCCCCGACCAATCGAATATAATACAACAACTTGCATACTTTGCAAAATTTATAAATACTACCCACAATTATAACATTATCTCAAATCCACTCCATAATATTTAAAAAATATTTCGAGAAAATTAAATCTTTATAAAATTTGGGATTTTACATTTGAGATTCAAATAAACCACACTATCGATGACTACTTAGGAATTGTTTGTTTTCTGCTGAATGGTTGACCGATTCAGTCATTCAGCGTTTATTTTTTTGAAAAAAACGTCTGAATGACTTAATCGGTCAACCATTTAGACGATTTGGGCTGAATGGTTTAGTCCCATTTTTTCAGCTGAATGAGCGACTAAATGATTTTTTTTACAATATTAACTATAATATTAAGTAATATTAAATAAATTTATAATAATTTTTTGAATTTTTTTAGAGGGGTAAAATAATAAAAATCTGTTATTCAGTTTTAAACATGTCAATTATTAAATAATTTTTTTTATTCAGATTCAATTAATTTTTATAAAACACCCCCTTAATCCACCGATATGATTCACTTCTATTGATATAGAGGACGAGAGTTCTATTTTTATTGACAACAGGTGTTAAAGAAGGTTCAATAATAAGAGGTCTAAGTGTGTTTGATGAGCAACGTTACAACTGCAAAAATTATTAATCTAACAAACTCTAATAGAATTAATTAAATATGTGATAAATTTAAGAAATCAAAGCAATAATTTCTCAAAAATATTTTTTTGGTGAAAAAAGATAAAATTTGAATCATTCATCAAACAGGTATTCATTAGGTAAACCTTAATCAATGCCTAAGTTGTGCGAGTACGGATAGCTTTATCTATCAATTACTATCAATTATCATTATCTCCTGACCCTTTTTAGTTTCTCCGTCCCCAACAGTTGCCAGGAAGTTCTATGAAAAAGAACATATTGGTCACATATTTGTTGATGTTAGGTGTAATAGTAACACCCCTGTTCCCCTTTTATTATTATATTATATATTATTAATATATTCCAAAAAATAATATATATTTTTATTTCGTTTAGTAGAATTTGAGATATTTAATAGTTTAGTCTAAATTTATTATTTTTATTACACACCTTATAAAATTAAAAATAAATAAAAATTTGACTCCTGAAAATTAAGTGAGGTAAATTGACCCTCTGATGGGTCTAGTCCAAAGATCCAGTCCATCTCATAAGCCTCGTCCTCCAGTCCATCTCATAAGCCCATATTATAGGCCCAAGTTTAAGAAGTCTAGCGAGCCCAACAAATATGATCCATCACAGTCAGGTTAATTGAGCACGCCCACGTCATGAAGGAAGTGGCCAAGCCTCGTCCCCGGATCTCTCGGAGAGTACGTCAACCATCTTGCACGTCTAAGAGGAGGTTGGGAGCTCCACTAAAATAGTGGCTACGCGCCCCAAAACTGTCATGGGTCTCTATAAATGGAACGCCTCACCATCATTGGGAGGCAACTGACTTTTGTGTCTTTAAGCTTGTACTCTCTGTACTCCTTCCAACACACTTGACATAATATAAAGTGTGAGACCCCAAATTTTATGAATAAAGATTTAAATTTCTCAAAATATTTTTTTTTATATTATGGTGTGGATTTGATATAATGTTATAGTTGTGGGTAATATTTATAAATTTTGCAAAGTAAGCAAGTGGTTATATAATATTCGATTGGTCGGGGAATATTCGTTTTAACAGGGAATATTTGTACGACGGCACAATCATTGGTGGACCCCACAACAGAAGTATTGTCGTAGTTAGAAAATGGCACAATGTCTAGAAGTTCTGTCAAGGAGAGGTTTGGTCACCTAATTGCGCGCCAATAAGGAGAAATCCTTATCGGAAAGCCCCCTCTTTCCTGGGAACGACCAGATTGTTAAATATTGTGAAATATAATATTAATGATGAATAAGTTCGTGTTGATTAAAGATCAAATTGATAGTTTCATTGTGTTGGAATTATTAGTGTTAGTGAAAATCGACATTTATTTCGATAATAATTGATGTCTGGAGGTTATTTTGACCAATCGGGTATTTAACCGGACAAATGAGTAATTAATTGCTATTAATTCACATGCTTATAACTATGTGTTCACATGTGTGTACTATTGATTCACATGATTTACTATTAGGGGAGTTGGTGCAAGATTGATAATACTTGCATGACTAAGTTAAAATGGAGGTATAGATGGAGGTATTTATACTGTAATTCGTATTTTTACATGTCTAGAACTATTGATTCACATGATTTACTATTGATTCACATGATTTACTATTAGGGGAGATGGTGCAAGTTTGATAATACTTGCAGGACTAAATTAAAAATGAAGAAAAAGAGAAAGGTATTATACTGTAATATTTTGAGCCCCAAAACGTGCAATTATCGAAACTATATTTTCCTATAAATAGAAGCTCATTCTTCCTTCATTTCTCATCAATTCACTAAAGCTATAGAGCAATTATTATAGAGAGAAATTATAGAGAGAAAGAAGAAGAGAAGTCTGCTACCTCACTAATTCAGTATCCAGTTTTCTTCTAAGGTAAGGGGTATTATTCTTTCGTATTTATGAAGAGAGCTATTGTTATTCCATTCCTTATTATTCTGTTGGAATAACCTGTATACGCGGACTACCGTATACATGGTGAAATTTTTCTTTATTCCATTCTTTATTATTATGTTGGAATAACCTGTCTATGCGAAGTACCGCTTACATGGTGAAATTCTTCTGTTATTCCATTCTTTATTATTCTATTGGAATAACTTTTATGCATGCGATCTATCGCATGCACCGTGAATTCTGTTGTTATTCCATTCTTTATTATTCTGTTAGAATATCCTATCTGTGCGGATTATGCATGACTTGGTTCCATTCTTTATTATTCTGTTGGGAATAACCTGTCTGTGCGGTCTATCGCATGCATGGTGAATTCTTCTGTTATTCCATTCTATATTATTTTGTTGGAATAATCTGTCTATGTGGATTACCGCATGTATGGTGAATGATCCTTCATATTCAATCTTTATTAAATTATGGAAATGATCTGTCTACGTGGATTACCGCATGGCGGGTGAAAATCCATTTGCAGTTTCGTATATTCTATTATACTCGTCTGAGATATCATTTCTTTTGTACTCGTCATGGAATATCATTTTCTTTGGTATTTTTTTTACGAGTTGCTATTCACGGGTTACTATTCAACCGGTTACTATTCACTCTGGTATTATTCACTCGGGTATTCGGGGTAATTTTCGTGCCGGAGTACTATTCATGAGTTACTATTTATGGGTTACTATTCACCCGATTACTATTCACTCTTATATCATTCACTCGGGTATTCAGGACACTTTTCATGCCGGGGTACTATTCACGGGGTACTATTTTTGAAGTACTATTCACCCAAAAAATATATTACTTTTCTCTCCAAATTATTTTTGGTACATGAATATTATTCTTGAATTTTACTCTACAAAGCAGTATCATGTTGACAATTTGGACGTTATTCATTTCTGGATAAATTAAATTATAAATCTTTAAAATTTATCCTTGAACTTGTTTTATTGAATTATTATGTCATTGTCATCATCCTCATGCTTATATTGTGTTTAAAGTCATCTTTGGCTTACGTGCATAGATGGACTTGGTATGATTATGACCAGGGATTATTTGGTATAATCATGACCGTAATGTGACGAATGATGTGGTAAAAGTCCTCATTGGCCTGTAGTGCATTGATGGACAGTTTTTGGTATGATTACGACCAGGGATTATTCGGTATAGTCCTGACCATTGATGATTTAATGAATATACTTGGCCGTGGTGCAGGGATGATTCGATGATGTGATTTATTTTTTTAAGCTGAGTCTTAGCGATAAAGTTGATGAAAAACTTTCTAAATCATAGAAGATAGTAGATTTTATGCTCTACTTGACTCTTCTAATGGATTGCTTATTTTCGCTGTAGTTGTTGATCTAAAACTTGTTTTCTATTATATTCTATCAGTTGTTATACTGTTGAAGGCTAAGGATAATTTATTCTGCATTATCTTAGTCATAATATTTCTTACTGGGCTAGTTGAGCTCACCCTTTCTTTTATTGTTCTTTTCAAGAAATGAGAATATAGCTGGGACGAGTCGGGAAATTGAGTGATGGCCCAGGATAAATGGCTTCAGTAGTCCTCACTATTCTACGGAATAATGTGATAATAATTGTAATAAGGACACCATTGAGTGTGGATATTGTCTAGATGACAATACTCTTGTTTAAACTCTCAGCTATGTTTTGTCGTATTTTACACGACTGTTGTATAATTAAGTTGTATTTGAATTTATATACCATGTATCTAGCGACTCAAGATGGGTGATGTATACCTGTTTTGGGGGCATCATAGTTGGTATCAAAGCTTAGGGATATGATCCCTAGCTGAGATGTGAGACAAGATCTAGGAGGGGAGAGACGGGGAATTCCTACGCTAGTATGACCTATGTAAGACCCCAACTTATTATAAATGAAATTAAATTTTATCTATTTATTATTTTGAAATAGTAAGGGTTGATTTGATTAATGTGGTTAGTTATGGGTAAAATGCGCAAAAATTTCAAATAAGCAAGTGGTTATAAAATATTCATTGTTGTCGGGGAATATTCGTTTGGTCGTGGAATATTCTTACTGTCGGGGAATATTTGTACGACGGTGCAACCTTGTGTAGGCCCATAACGGAAAGCGATTGGATGAAGAAAATGACAAGTATAAGTTGTTTATAAATAATAGCAGTGTAGTTATTATCATTATCTTTGTTGGAATACCCTGGGAGGTTAAAAAACACGAGAAGATACGGTATTGCACCAATTATTGATTCTTACGTAAGAAGGCACTACTCAATAATTGTTACAGTAATTACTGTTCAATATTTTATTTAATTGATTCAATAATTGTTGCGTTGATATTTTATATTATTGTTGTTTCAATAATTATCATTACACAGTATTTTCCATTATCGGATCAATAATTCATATTATTTGAATAATATTATTAGATAGCAATATTGGCAATGTCTAGAAAGTTCTGTCTAAAGAGAGATTTGGTCACCTAATTGCGCGCCAGTAAGGAGAAATCCTTATTGGAAAGCCCCCTCTTTCCTGGGAACGGCCTGGTTGTCAGTATTGTGATTCTGTAATATTATTTGTGGATAATTAATTATTGATTTATATGATAAGAAAAATATTCATTTTATGTGGATATAGATGGTGAAAAATTTTAATGTGACAATTGTTGAAAATTGATATTTTATCTTTTCTGATAAAATAATTCATTTAAATATATTATTATATTTTAATAATATAATAATGGTGATATTTTTACAATGAATGTGGGACATATGAATAAATGAGAAGGAAGAATATTTTTGTTACTAAAAATATTTAAAACATGTTTTTCATGTTTGTGGACCCCATTTCTTGACTGAAATTTGATTATAGCCTGTAAAATCGTCCATATGTGGATTTCGGTCAATTTCTGTTTGGAATTTGGAAAAACTTAAACTTTCAAAGTTGTAGAGAATTGAATTTCCTATGGAATGGACATAAGATTCGAATTTTTTTGATAAAAGGCTATTTATTGTGAATTATTGAAGTTCCTAGATATAAGAGTCCAGAATCGATTTTGGAGTTTTAAATATTTTTATTTAGCAAAACGTTTTGGTGATTTTGTCACTTGTATGGCTGATGTCTTGACCAAAAAAAGTGGGCTAAGGAAAATTTATATAAATATATTAATATTTTATTAAATTTTTCGCTTTTTGGTGTTCTAAGTATTTTCCTATAAATAGGTGCTTGGGTTAGAATTGAAAATTACACCATAAACAAGTTTTTTCTCTCTCTTTTCTCTCTATATTGTTTTAGTTTATTCTTGTGAGTATTTTGATACTTTGAGTGTTGCTATATCTGATTGCAAGATCTCTTCAAAGACTATATCCGAAGATTCCAATCAAGTAATCGTCTTTTCGAGGTAAGGAATGTTATTTTTATATAAATGATATTATTTCTTTCAATATCATTATCTGCCGAAATATTGGTAAGATTTTTCTTGTGAAATTCTTGTCTTTTAGTGTCGGGGTTACTATTCACGTATACGGTACTATTCATAGAAAAATTAAATTTTTATTTTTTGTCCAAAATATCTATTATGGATACTAGCTTTGATTGTATCCATGTTTTGATCATTCATGAATTTTACTTCACTATGGTTATTTATGAAGTATTTTTGAACTTGGGACGTTTAAAGTACAAATCCTTATTATGTGTCCTTTGTTTCACTGGATTCGTTGTCTTTAAAATATTTTTTATCATCCTCAGTCCTAAATGATGATATTACTGAATATCTTTGGCCTATAGTGCAAAGATGAATGAATTTTTGATGAATATCTTTGGCCCGTAGTGCAAAGATGAACAGGTGTTGAGATGAACATGACCAACTGATGAATATCTTTGGCCTGTATTGCAAAGATGAATATTTGATTCAAGATGTATATTGATTGATGTTACAGGAATAAAATATTGATGATGGACTTTTAAATTCATAGATAATAGTAAATTTCATTCTCTACGTAACTCTTCTATGAATTACTATTTCCGTTGCGAATATTGATCTGAAACTTGTTGTCTATTATATTCTATCAGATTTTTTTCCCTGTTAAAAACTAACAATAATTTGTTCTATATTATCTTAGTCATAATATTCTTTACTGGGCTAGTTGAGCTCACCCTTTTCCTTTTTGTTCCATTTTTCTTCTCAGGAGGCGAGAATGTAGCGAGTACTAGTCAGGGTATAGAATGAAGGTTCTAGAAAGTCGTTTTAGTAGTCCTCGCTATTTTGTAAAATAGTGTATCAATAATTGTAATGAGGACTTATTTGAGTGTTGATATTGTCTAGAAGACAATATTTGTTTTTAAACTCACAGTTTATGTGTTATCGTATTTTGCACGACAATTTTATTGATAAAGTTGTAGTTATTTCTGTACTATGTATTTGGTGACTCAGAATAGGTGTTGTATACCTATTTTGGGGGCGTCACAGTTGGTATCAGAGCTTAGGGATATGATCTCTGGCGGAGATCGGGGAATAGAACTAGGAGGGGAGAGACAAATAAATTCTTCGCTAGTGTATCCTACCTAAGCTTATTTGTTGGTTGGTCAGAATATAGGGATATTATGTGATATGTTAATTTCTTCAATTAACCCTTGTTTTATGGCAGTATATTTGAGAATGGCAACCGAGAATGTTAACAGTGGAGTAAATGAGACCGTGGAGACACCTTTACCCACCAATGAGGAAAACGTGCAACAGGCTGGCAATGTTCCTCCTGTAAAAAACACTACTGATCAGACAATGAACGATGGGATGTTTATAAGCTTTTTGCAGTTCATGTAAAATCAGACGAAGGAGACTCGTGTACAAAATGCAGGTAGAAATGATAGCAACGCATTACGGTTTGTCACAAACAAGCGATTCAAAGAGTTGGGACCACGAGTGCAGGGGAAAGCGGATCCGATTAAGGCAGAAATGTGGGTCAAGAAAATTACTAAGATATTCGATGTCTTGGGATGCACGGAGGAACAGAAGGTTCCATTCGCCACCTTTATGTTCCGTAATGAGGCAGATTACTGGTGGGAATCTGTGAAGCGTACCCATCCAACCGCACTCAACATGTGTTGGGAAACATTTCAGAAACTATTCAATGACAAGTACTTTCCTGAAAGTATTCTTCATATGAAGGAATTGGAGTTTATTAGACTAGAACAAAACAACATGACGGTGTCCCAGTATGAGGCAAAGTTTGCATAGTTATCCAGGTTTGAACCTCATTTGGTGGAGAGTGAGGAACGTATGACGCAGATATTTCTGAGAGGTTTGAAACCCGGCATATATCAATATCTCATTTCTCATAGATTTTCTCTCTATTCAGATGTTGTCAACAGGGCTCAATTATTAGAGCGAGATAACGAGTACGTTCAACCGAGGGACCAAAACCAGGATCATACCGGTGACAACAATCATCAGAACAACGATAACCAACGGAGAAAGAAAAATACGGACAAAAGCGGTAACCACTCTGGTGGTAATCATGGCCATAAAAATAGAAGAAGCGAGTCGGGGGGAGATTTTAAAAAGAGGAGATTCAACAATGACAATGAAAAGACGTCAGCACCAGTAGTAACTAGTTCTAAGGGAGGAGAACGACCACCTGTCGTATGCTATAAATGTGGAACATATCAGCCCAAACTTCCCACAACAGTTTAAGGTATGCTATAATTATGAAAAGGAAGGACATATCGCTAGAGATTGTACGGTAGCAAAACCAAGTCCAGCGGGGATGGTGACTCAAAAGGCTGTCCCAGAAAAGTCAAGTTCAATGGTTCCTGGAAGAGCGTTTGTCGTGACTGGTCAAAATGCGAGAAACCCAAACGAGGTGATCACGGGTAAGCTAATCATAAATTCTTGCGAAGTTTATACCTTAATAGATACCGGTGCTACCCATTCATTTATCTCTCCTGCTTGTGCTCAACGTTTAAACTTGACTCAAGAGAAATTAGACTTTGATTTATCTATGGAGACTCCGTTAGGAGAAACTTTCATCACATCCACTGTTTATAAATCTTGTTTGATCCAAGTTGGCACCATCACATTACCTGTTGACCTTATCTCTTTAAAGATACTTGCATTTGATGTGATTTTAGGAATTGATTGGTTAACTACTCATCATGCCAAAATTGATTGTTTTCGTAAGGTTGTTAGTTTTCATATTCCTAACCAACCGGTTGTACGAATTCAAGCAATTAAACCACTAAAATCAATCACTGTCATATCAAGTCATAAAGCTATTCATTTATTGAAAAACGGATGTCAAGCTTTCTTAGCCCATGTTATGGATTTGAATAAAGACACATCGGATTTGAATAATATTCCTGTTGTTAGTAAATTTCCTGACGTATTTCCTGAAGAACTTCCCGGTCTACCCCCAGAACGTGAAGTTGAATTCTTTATTGATCTTGAACCTGGTACAAAGCTCATTTCTAAAACCCCATATTGAATGACTCCTATTAAACTTCAGGAGTTAAAGGTCCAATTATAGGAGTTGTTAGACATCGGTTTCATTCGTCCTAGTACATCTCCTTGGGGTGCTCCTGTTTTATTTGTAAAGAAGAAAGGCGGGAGTATGCGACTTTGTATTGGCTATCGAGAATTGAACCATGTCACCATCAAGAATAGGTATCCGCTACCTCGTATTGATGACCTGTTTGACCAGTTGCAAGGAGCACAATTCTTTTCAAAGATCGATCTTCGTTTTGGATATCATCAGCTGAAGATTAGAACTGAGGATATTCCAAAGACTGCCTTTAGAACTCGGTACGGGCATTATAAATTCTTAGTCATGTCTTTTGGATTGACAAATGCTCCTGCGGCTTTCATGGATATGATGAACCGAGTATTCAAGGAATATTTGGATCAATTCGTTGTGGTCTTTATTGATGACATCCTCATATATTCCAAAAGTCGTGAAGATCATGAGCACCATTTGAAGCTGGTATTCCAAAGGCTTCGTGAAAACAAGCTATATGCCAAGTTGAAGAAATGCGAGTTCTGGCTTGAGGAAGTAGCATTCCTTGGGCACGTGGTGTCAAAACATGGAGTATCTGTTGACCCGGCGAAGATTGAAGCAATACAAAGTTGGGAGCAACCGAAGACGATGACCGAAGTTCGTAGCTTTCTGGGCTTAGCTGGTTATTATCGGAGATTCGTGGAAGGATTTTCTCGAATCGCTACTCCATTAACTCTGCTGACTCGGAAAGATACAAAATTCATATGGAGCGAGGAATGCGAGAAGAGTTTTCAAGAGCTCAAGAGGAAACTCATTTTGGCACCTGTTCTGACAATATCGTCTGGTTCAGATGGATTTGTTATCTACAACGATGCTTCAGGCAAAGGGTTAGGATGTGTTCTCATGTAATATGGGAAAGTCATAGCCTATGCCTCGCGACAACTTAAAGAATATGAGAGGAATTATCCTACTCATGATCTAGAGTTGGCAGCAATCATTTTCGCGCTAAAGATCTGGAGGCACTATCTATATGGGGAGAAAGTGGAGATATATTTAGACCATAAAAGCCTCAAATATTTCTTCACCCAAAAGGAACTCAAAATGCGACAACGACATTGGCTCGAGCTGTTGAAAGATTACGACCACACTATTCAATACCATCCTGGAAAAGCGAATGTAGTAGCTGACGCGTTGAGTAGAAGATCATATGCGGGAACGAGTGCGATGTTGTCAACACAAAGGCCCATTTTGTGTGATTTACAAAAGATGAATATAGAATTCAAGACTCCAGGGACCCATGCGATGATGTCAAGTATATGCATAGAGCCGACTTTAATCGAAAAAGTTAAAGTTGCTCAAGCCAAAGACCCGGAGATGATGCATATGAAGAAAAAAGTACAAGAAGGTGCTATTCCAGAAGCAAGAATCGATGAAGAAGTTATACTTCGAGTCCACTGCAGACTTTATGTTCCTAACGACTCTGATTTGAAGTACAAGATCATGATGGAGGCACACAATACACCGTTTGTAATCCATCCTGGAAGTACCAAAATGTATCATGATCTTCGACATACATTTTGGTGGAACAATATGAAGAGAGAGATAGCGAAGTTTATCTCGAGGTGTTTAACTTGTCAACGTATAAAGGCAGAGCATCAAGTGCCAAAGGGTCCATTGCAACCACTTGAGATTATGAAATGGAAGTAGGAACACATTACCATGGATTTCGTTACGGGTCTTCCCACGGTTTCTCAAGGCATAGATGCTATTTGGGTTATTGTTGATAGATTAACCAAGTTTGCTCATTTCTTGCCGATACGGGAGACTTATTCCCTTGAACGTCTTGCTCGTATGTACATAAATGAGATTGTGACATTGCATGGCATTCCAGTATCCATAGTTTCAGATCGTGACCCAAGATTCACATCACGATTTTGGGTTAGCTTGCAAAAAGCTATGGGCACGGATTTACTGATCTGCCTTTAAGATACCATCCTCAAACGAACGGACAATCAGAGAGGACTATTCAAACTCTTGAAGATCTATTAAGACTTTGTGTCCTAGACTTCAAAGGGAGTTGGGATAAGTATTTACCATTGGTGGAATTCTCCTACAACAATAGTTATCAAGCAAGTATAGGTGTGGCCCCATTTGAAGCATTGTATGGATGAAAGTGTCGCTCTCCAGTATGTTGGGATGAGGTGGGTAAAGCAACATTATTGGGACCAGAGTTGGTACGTATGACTACAGAAAAGATCCAAATGATTCGACAACGATACAAAACCAAGACAGGATCGACAAAAGAGTTATGCAGATCTTCATTGGAAGGACGTGGAATTTAGTATTGGGGATCATGTATTATTGCGTGTGGCTCCATGGAAAGGAGTTACAAGATTTGGGAAGAGAGGAAAGCTCAATCCACGATTTATTGGTCCATTTCAGATTCTTGACCGAGTAGGAAATATGGCCTATAGACTCGCATTACCTCCAAGTATGTCTTGTGTTCATAATGTTTTTCACATATCTGTGCTACATAAATATGTAAAAGACCCGAACCACGTTATTGAGTTAGAATCGGATGAGATAGCCGAAGACTTAACATATGAAAAGGTACCTATCAAGATCTTGGATAGGAAGGAGCATGTCCTACGCACAAAGGTCATACCACAAGTCAAAGTTTTGTGGAGGAACCATGCTATTGAGGAAATGACCTGGGAGTTGGAAACGGAAATGAAAGCGAGGTATCCTCACCTTTTTGAAACACCAGGTACGTACGTCAATTTTGAGGACGAAATTTCATAAGGAAGGGAGGTTGTAAGACCCCAACTTATTATAAATGAAATTAAATTTTCTCTATTAATTAATTTGAAATAGTAAGGGTTGATTTGACTAATGTGGTTAGTTATGGGTAAAATGTGCAAATATTTTAAATAAGCAACTGGTTATAAAATATTCATTGTTGTCGGGGAATATTCGTTTGGTTGTGGAATATTCTTACCGTTTGTGGGAATATTATTAGATTTACTGCCATGACCTTGTGTTGGCCCCATAACGGAAAGCGATTGGATGAAGAAAATGGCAAGTATAAGTTATTTATAAATAACGGCATAGTTGTTACCGTTAATACTGTTGGAATAGCCAGAGGTTAAAACACAGTAGCACACGGTATTGTACCAATTATTGATTCTTACGTAAGAAGGCACTACTCAATAATTGTTACAGTAATTACTATTCAATATTTTATTTAATTGATTCAATAATTACTGCATTGATATTTTATATTATTGTTGTTTCAATAATTATCATTACACAGTATTTTCCATTATCGGATCAATAATTCATATTATTTGAATAATATTATTAGATAGCAATATTGGCAATGTCTAGAAAGTTCTGTCTAAGGAGAGGTTTGGTCACCTAATTACGCGCCAGTAAGGAGAAATCCTTATTGGAAAGCCCCTTCTTTCCTGGGAACGGCCTGGTTGTCAGTATTGTGATTTTGTAATATTATTTGTGGATAATTAATTATTGATTTATATGATAAGGAAAATATTCATTTTATGTGGATATAGATGGAGAAAATTTTTTATGTGACAATTGTTGAAAATTGATATTTTATCTTTTCTGATAAAATAATTCATTTAAATATATTATTATATTTTAATAATATAATAATGGTGATATTTTTACAATGAATGTGAGATATATGAATAAATGAGAAGGAAGAGTATTTTTGTTACTAAAGATATTTAAAACATATTTTTCATGTTTGTGGACCCCATTTCTTGACTGAAATTTGATTATAGCCTGTAAAATCGTCCGTATGTGGATTTCGGTCAATTTTTACTTGGAATTTGGAAAAAACTTAAACTTACAAAGTTGTAGAGAATTGAATTTCTTATGGAATGGACATAAGATTTGAATTTTTCTGATTAAAGGGCTATTTATTGTGAATTATTGAAGTTCCGGTATATCGGGTCTGAATCAATTTTTGGAATTTTAAATATTTTTATTTAGAAAAACGTTTTTGTTGATTTTGTCACTTGTATGGCTGATGTCTTGACCAAAAAAGTGGGCTAAGGAAAATTTATATAAATATATTAATATTTTATTAAACTTTCTGCTTTGGTGTTCTAAGCATTTTCGTATAAATAGGGTGCTTAGGTTAGAATTGAAAATCACACTAGAAACAAGTTTTCTCTCTCTATATTGTCGAGCGTATTCTTATGAGTATTTTGATACTTTGAATGTTGCTATACGGTGCAAGATCTCTTCAACACTATATCCAGTATTCTAATTAGAAGTACTGTCTTTTCGAGATAAAGATTGTTTTTTTTTTTTTATAAATGATATTATTTCTTTCAATATCATTATGCCAAAATATTGGTAAGATTTTTCTTGTGAAATTCTTGTCTTTTAGTGCTCTCGGGTTACTTATTCACGATACGACACTATTAACGAATCGATTACTTATTCACGAAAAAATTAAATTTTCGTTTTTTGTCCAAAATATCTATTATGGATACTAGCTTTGATTGTATCCATGTTTTGATCATTCTTGAATTTTACTTCACTATGGTTATTTATGAAGTATTTTTGAACTTGGACTGTTTAAAGTACGAATCCTTATTATTTGTTCTTTTGTTTCACTGGATTCGTTTTCTTTAAAATATTTTTCATCATTCTCAGTCCTAAATGATGATATTACTGAATATCTTTGGCCTGTAGTGCAAAGATGAATGAATTTTTTATTAATATCTTTGGCCCGTAATGCAAAGATGAACAGGTGTTGAGATGAACATGACCAACTAATGAACATTTTTGGCCTGTAGTGCAAAGATGAATATTTGATTCAAGATGTATATTAATTAATGTTACAAAGATAAAAAATTGATGATGAACTTTTAAATTCATAGATAATAGTAGATTTCATTCTCTACGTAACTCTTCTATGAATTACTATTTCCGCTGCGAATATTGATCTGAAACTTGTTTTCTATTATATTCTATCAGATTTTTTTCCCTGTTAAAGACTAACAATAATTTGTTCTATATTATCTTAGTCATAATATTCTTTACTGGGCTAGTTGAGCTCACCCTTTTCCTTTTTGTTCCATTTTTCTTCTCAGGAGGCGAGAATGTAGCGAGTACTAGTCGGGGTATGGAATGAAGGTTTTAGAAAATCGTTTTAGTAGTCCTCACTATTTTGTAAAATATTGTATCAATAATTGTAATGAGGACTTATTTGAGTGTTGATATTGTCTAGAAGACAATATTTGTTTTTAAACTCACAGTTTATGTGTTGTCGTATTTTGCACGACAATTATATTAATAAAGTTGTAGTTGTTTCTGTACCATGTATTTGGCGACTCAAAATGGGTGTTGTATACCTATTTTGGGGGCGTCACAACCTACTTAAGTTTATTTGGTATTTAATTGGTCGGTCATAGTATAGGGATAATATGTGATATGTTAATTAACCCTTGTTTTGTGACAGTGTTTGAAAATGGCATCTGAAAATGTTGAGATCAGCAATGAAGCACATGAGACCATTGAGTCAGCAACGATCAATACCCAGGATAATGTGCAACAAGAAGAAAATAATCCTCAGGTAAATAACAACACCGATCAGATGATGAACGATGGGATGTTCAGAGGCTTTATGCAATTCATGCAACATCAGGCGAGAGAGACTCCTGTTCAAAATGTAGGTGGAAACACTGGTAACTCTCGGGTGGTCATCACGAAAGCGATTCAAGGACTCGGGACCCGGTGTTCTTGGGAAGGCCAGAACCACTTAAGGCGGAGACGTGGATAAAGCAATTCACCAAGATATTTGATGTCTTGGAATGCTTAGAGGAGAAAAAGATTCCCTTCGCCACCTTTATGTTGCGTGAAGAGGCAGATTATTGGTGGGAATCTGTAAAGCGTACCCAGCCTGACGCACTCAAGATGTCTTGGGAGAAGTTCCAAGAACTGTTCAACGACAAGTACTTTCCCGAAAGTATTTGTCACATGAAGGAGGTGGAGTTCATCAAGTTGGAGCAAAACAATATGACCGTGTCACAATACGAGGCTAAATTTGCGGAGTTATCCCGGTTTGCATCCCATTTGTTCGATAATGAGGAGCGAATGACGCGAATGTTTCTAAGAGGTTTGAAACCCGATATACGTCAATACCTCATTTCTCACAAACTTTATTTATATTCAGATGTTGTGAATAGGGCTCAGTTATTGGAGCGTGATAATGAGTCAGCACAACCAAAAGGTAATGACCAGCAACACGATAATAATCATACCGGTGGCAACGGCCATCGGAACAATGATAACCATCATGGGAGAAATTATCATGCCAAGAATGGTAACCACTTCGGTGGTAATCATGGCCAAGATAATAGAAGTTGAAATTTTAAGAAGAGAAGGTTCAACAACGATGGAAAGATAGCAGCACCAACACCCGTTCTCAATGAAAAGAGAAAATCTCAACTCTCAATTTAATTGGCCTATTTGAAATCCTCGATCGAGTAGGAACTGTGGCCTATAGACTCGCCTTATCGCTAAGTATGTCTCATGTTCATAACATTTTTCACGTATCGATGTTACATAAATATGTGGACGATCTGAACCACATTATTAAATTAGAACTAGACGAGATAGCAGAAGATTTAACGTATGAGGAGATACGTGTTAAAATCTTGGATAAGAAGGATCATATTCGACACTCAAAGGTTATACCTCAAGAGTTAGAATCTGAAATGAAGTCAAGGTATCCTCACCCCTTCGGTATACCAGGTACGTACGTAAATTTCGAGGGCAAAATTTCATAAGGAGAGGAGATTGTGAGACCCCAAATTTTATGAATAAAGATTTAAATTTCTCGAAATATTTTTTTTAATATTATGGTGTGAATTTGATATAATGTTATAGTTGTGGGTAATTTTTATAAATTTTTGCAAAGTAAGCAAGTGGTTATATAATATTTGATTGGTGGGGAATATTCGTTTGAAGCAGGAATATTAAATGACGATGGCACAATCATTGGTGGACCCTACAATGTAAGTATTATCGTAGTTAGAAAATGATGTAATTATCTTTTTATAAAATAACGGTGAAAGTGTTACCAATTAAAACCATTGAACTACCCGATAGTAAAAAGTAAAAGAATGTCGGCGTGGTTGCATAGTAGCACACGGTATTGATTATTAATGCTTACGTAAGAAGTCACACGTTATACTCAATTATTGCTACAAAGAATTCACGCATCATATCTCTCATATTATTGATTCAATTATTGTCACGAAGATCATCTCGCATAATATGTTATATTATTAAATCAATAATTGAGACAGAAAAGTTATTCATATTATTATTTGCAATATCGACAATGTCTAGAAGTTCATCAAGGAGAGGTTTGGTCACCTAATCATTGCGGCATAATAAGGAGAAATCCTTATCGGAAAGCCCCCTCTTTCCTAGGAACGACCTGGTTGTTAAATATTGTGAAATATAATATTAATGATGAATAAGTTCGTGTTGATTAAAGATGAAATTGATAGTTACATTGTGTTGGAATTATTAGTTTTACTGAAAATCGACATTTATTTCGATAATAATTAATGTCTGGAGTTTATTTTGACCAATCGGGTATTTAACCGGATAAATGAGTAATTAATTGCTATTAATTCACATGCTTATAACTATGTGTTCACATGTGTGTACTATTGATTCACATGATTTACTATTAGGGGAGTTGGTGCAAGATTGATAATACTTGCATGACTAAGTTAAAAATGGTGGTATAAATGGATGTACTATACTGTAATTCGTATTTTCACATGTCTAGAACTATTGATTCACATGATTTACTATTAGGGGAGATAGTTCAAGTTTGATAATACTTGCAGGACTAAATTAAACATGAAGAAAAAGAGGAAGGTATTATACTGTAATATTTCGAGCCCCAAAACGTGCAATTATCGAAACTATATTATCCTATAAATAGAAGCTCATTCTTCCTTCATTTCTCATCAATTCACTAAAGCTATAGAGCAATTATTATAGAGAGAAAGAAGAAGAGAAGTCTGCTACCTCACTATTCCAGTATCCAGTTTTCTTCTAAGGTAAGGGGTATTATTCTTTCGTATTCATGAAGAGAGCTATTGTTATTCCATTAATTATTATTCTGTTGGAATAACCTATATACGCGGACTGCCGTACACATGGTGAAATTCTTCTGTTATTCTATTCTTTATTATTATGTTGGAATAACCTGTCTATGCGAAGTACCGCATACATAGTGAAATTCTTCTGTATTCCATTCTTTATTATTCATTGGCTGAATAACTTCGTCATGCGGTCTATCGCATGCATAGTGAATTTCGTTGTTATTCCATTCTTTATTATTCGTTGGAATATCTTGTCTGCGTCATGGATTACATACTTGACTGGTTCCATTCTTTATTATTCTATTGGAATATCTTATTCATCTTGTTCGTAAGCGGATTACGTATGACCTGGTTCCATTCTTTATTATTCGTTGGAATATCCCGTCTGCAGACGGACACGCATGACCGGTTCTATTCTTTATTATTCTATTGGGAATAACTCGTCTGCATGCGGTCTATCGCATGCATGGTGAATTCTTCTATTATTCCATTCTTTATTATACATTTGGAATAACATGTCTACATGGATTACCGCATGCATGGTGAATGATCCTTCATATTCATTCTTTATTAAATTGTGGAAATGATCCATCTACGTGGATTACCGCATGGCGGAGTGAAAATCCATTTCATAGTTTTCAGATATTCTATTATACTAAATCTCGAGATATCATTTCTTTTGTACTCGCTATAGAATATCATTTTCTTTGGTATTTTTTTTTTACGAGTTGCTATTCACTAAGTTACTATTCACTCTTAGGTTATTATTCACATCGGTATTATTCAATCGGGTATTCGGGGTACTTTTCGTGTCTGAGTACTATTCATGAGTTACTATTCACCCGATTACTATTCACTCTAGTATCATTCACTCGGGTATTCGGGACACTTTTCGTATCAAGGTACTATTCACGGGTTACTATTTCTGAAGTACTATTCACGAGGTACTATTCACCTGAAAAATATATTTCTTTTCTGTCCAAATTATTTTTGGTATATGAATATTATTCTTAAATTTTACTCTACAAAGCAGTATCTGTTGACAATTTGGACGTTATTGATTTATGGATAAATTAAATTATAAATCTTTAAAATTTATCCTTGAACTTTTTTTATTGAATTATTATGTCATTGTCATCATCCTCATGCTTATATTGTGATTAAAGTCATCTTTGGCTTACGTGCATAGATGGACTTGGTATGATTATGACCAAATATTATTTGGTATAATCATGATCATAATGTGATGAATGATGTGGTAAAAGTCATCATTGGCCTGTAGTGCATTGATGGACAGTTTTTGGTATGATTATGACCAGGGATTATTCAGTATAGTCATGACCATTGATGATTAAATGAATATCCTTGGTCGTGGTGCAAGTGTGACGCCCCCAAAATAGGTATACATCACCCATTCTGAGTCGCCAAATACATGGTACAGAAAATAACTACAACTTTATTAATACAATTGTCGTGCAAAATACGACAACACAAATACTGTGAGTTTAAATACAAATATTATCTTCTAGACAATATCCACACTCAAATAAGTCCTCATTACACTTATTGATACACTATTTTACAAAATAGTGAGGACTACTATAACAACTGCCTTGGACAATCACTCCATACCCCGGATAGTCCCTGCTAAATTCTCACCTCCTGAGAAGAAAAATGGAATAAAAAGAAAAAGGGTGAGCTCAACTAGCCCAGTAAAGAATATTATGACTAAGATAATATACAACAAATTATCCTTAGTCTTCAACAGGGAAAAATCTGATAGAATATAATAGACAACAAATTTTAGATCAATAACTGCAGTGGAAACAACAATTCATTAGAAGAGTTAAGTAGAAAATGAAATCTACTATCATCTATGAATTTAAAAGTTCATCATTAATATTTTATCCCTATAACATCAATCAATATACATCTTGAATCAAGTATTCATCTTTGCACTACGGGCCAAAGATATTCAGTTGATCATGTTCATCTCAACACCTGTTCATCTTTGCACTATGGGTCAAAGATATTCATCAGGTAATCATTCATCTTTGCACTACAGGCCAAAGATATTCATCAAGTATCACCATTAATGACTGAGGATGATGAAAAACATTTTAGAGAACAAATCCAGTGAGACAGAAGGACAAATATTAGGGATTCGTATTTCGGTTTATCCAAATTCAATAATACTCCATAATGACCAAGTGTGAAGTATAATTCAAAAATAAAGATCAAAACATGGATACAATCAAAGATAGTAACCATAAAAGACATATTGGACAAAAAGGAAATTTTTTATTTTTTGGTGAATAGTGTCGTATTCGTGAATAGTACCGTATACGTGAATAGTGCCGTATACATGAATAGTAACCCCGACACAAAAAGTTAGAAATTCCACAATAAAATCCATATCAATATTTCGGTATAATGATATTGAAAGAATAATATCATTATAAAAAAAATAACATCCCTTACCTCAAAAGAACAGTATGTCTGAATGGAATATCGGATATGATGCTGAAGGAAACTTGAACTGAATAGTAACTCTCAAAAGATCTAGATACTCACAGAAATACGCTCGATAATATAGAGAGAAAGAAAACTTGTTTCTGGTGTGATTTTCAATTCTAACCTAAGCACCTATTTATAGGAACATGCTTAAGATGCCTTGAAGCAGACTTGACACGCTACACACGATGGCTTTACCTGCTATTATTCCCACCCACCATATTTGAAATAAAATTTGAGCACATTTCTCACCAACCAAAAGTGGGGCCCACCAATTCTAGAAATTTCCAAAATGTTTTATCATTTAAACAATAATCAGAAACTTCAATAATTCATAATAAATAGCCCTTTTATCAGAAAAATACGAATTTTATGTCCATTCCATAGGAAATCAAATTCTCTACAACTTTGTAGAAGAAAGTTTTTCCAAATTCCAAACAAAAAATGATCGAAATCCACATACGGACGATTTTCAACACCTCTTAAAATTCATAACAAATCATACGCTAATTTTTAACGGTTCAAAATTTGTGGATATATACTCAACTTATATATGTATAACATATTCAAAAATTACAAAGATCCAACGGTCGGATTAAAATTATAACTCACGCAATAGAGCTTAAGAACACTGATTTGATTTTCGGACTATAAGTCCCACGTACCAGTTTCACTTAAACAGTCACCACGAAAAATCCACAAAGGATTTTTGGGTGATTCAAATTTCTACGTTTAGCTTACTTCCAGGGTTTTCTTTTGATATATGGCTCATCTCCTAACTCATTATACACAAAGAGTTATAGATTTTACAAAATCAAGTAATAAACTAATTTTCTAAAAATTTGTAAAATTTCATTCTTTATTTTGACAAAATACTAATAAAACACCTCAGCATTAATTCCTTCATTTATATCCATATAAAAATATATATTTCCTTATCATATAAATTAATAATTAATTATTCGTAAATAATATTAAAGAATCACAATTATGACAACCGACTAGTTCAAGAAAGAAAGAGGGGCTTTTCGATAAGGATTTCTCTCTTCTTTGTTGGCGCAATTAGGTGACCAAACCTCTCCTTGACAGAACTTTCTAGACATTGCCAATAATTCTATCTAATAATATTATTCAAATAATATGAATTATTGATCGATAATGGGAAATATTATATAGTGACAATTATTGAAAAACAATAATATAAAATATCAACGCAACAATTATTGAATCAATAAAATAAAATATTGAGCGATAATTATTGTAACAATTATTGAGTAGTGCCTTTTACGTAAGAATCAATAATTCAAAAAATTGTGCAATACTGTGTGTATTATTATGCAACCACGCCATACATTATATTTTAACCACCGGGTATTCCAACAAAGTGTTAATCGGTAATGATTACGTGTTATTTATAAAAACTCAAGTTTGTCATTTTCTTCATTCGTTATGGGGTTTTAATTAATATTCCACTAAGCAAAAGAATGTTCCACGACCAAACAAAGAATATTCCCGACAATAAACGAAGCAAAAAAATGAATATTTTATAACCACTTGCTTATTTTGCAAAATTTGCACATTTCACCCATAGCCAAAATATTATATCAAATTAACTCCTTATTATTTCAAGATAATGAATAGAGGAAATTCAATTTTATTTATATATAAAAAAAAAATTCGGGGTCTTACAACCTCCCCTCCTTATGAAATTTCATCCTCGAAATTGACGTACGCACCTGGTATTTCGAAAAGGTGAAGATACCTCTCTTTCATTTCTGATTCCAACTCCCAGGTCATTTCTTCAATAGCATGGTTCCTCCACAAAACCTTAACTTGTGGTATAACCTTTGTCCGTAGGATATGCTCTTTCCTATCCAAGATTTTGACAGGTACCTCTTCGTACGTTAAATCTTCAGCTATCTCGTCTGGTTCTAACGCAATAATGTGGTTTGGGTTATCCACATATTTACGTAACATCGATACGTGAAAAACGTTATGAACACGCGACATACTTAGCGTTAAGGCGAGTCTATAGGCCACAGTTCCTACTCGATCGAGGATTTCAAATAAATCGAAGGTTTGAGCTTTCTTCTCTTCATCGACTCTTACTTCTAGAATAACGCCTTCTTGCACCTTCTTCTTTATATTCATTAGCTCCGGTGTGTAGCTTGAGAAGTTTTAACTTTATCAATAAAAGTTGATCTTACTCGTATATTTAACATCATAACGTGGGTCCCTAGAGTCTTTAACTCTATCTTTATCGTTTGTAAATTATACAAAATAGGTCTTTATGTTCAACAATATCGCTTTTCGTACTACCAGACACGATCTTCTATTCAACGCATCGGCTACGCCTACCACGCTTTTCGAGGATGGTATGGTCGTAAGCAGTGCGAAATGAGTCGCCTCTTGAGTTCTTGGAAAATCTTCTCGCATTCCTCGCTCCATACGAATTTTGTATCTTTCCGAGTCAGCTAAGTTAACGGAGTAGCGATTCGAGAAACTCCTTCCACGAATCTCCGATAATAACCAGCTAAGCCCAGAAAGGTACGTACTTCGGATACTAACTTAGGTTGCTCTCAACTGTGATTCATATCCCAATCTTGGATACCACGTCATAATAGCACCTATCGTCTTACCACCACACAAATATAGCGTCCCCTACGGAGAGTCTGGCTTTGGTGCATTCCACAAAGGAAGTCACCAGATAGAGGCTTGAGTACCAACTCTTGTAATTGGGTTTTTAACTCCTGAAGTTCAATAGGAGCCATTCGATATGAGATTTTAGAAATGGGTTTTGTACCGGGTTCAAAGTCGATACAAAATTTAATATCACGCTCTAGGGGTAGGCCAGGAAATTCTTAAGGAAATACGTCAGGAGATTTACTAACAACAGAAATATCATTCAAATCTGACGTATTTTTGTTTAAATCCATGAAATGGGCTAGTTGACATCCATTTTTTAATAAACGAATGGCTTTATGGCTTGATATGAAAGTGTTTGACTTCAATGGTTTGGTTGCTTGAATTCGTAAAACAAGTTGGTTAGGAATATGAAAACTAACAACCTTACGAAAATAATCAATTTTGGCATGATGAGTAGTTAACCAATCAATTCCTAAAATCACATCAAAATCAAGTATCTTTAAAGAGATAAGATCAACATGTAATGTGATGGTGCCAACTTGAATCAAACAAGATTTATAAACAGTGGATATGATAAAAGTTTCTCCTAACGGAGTCTCCACAGATAAGTCAAAGTCTAATTTCTCCGGAGTCAAGTTTAAACGTTATGCACAAGCAGGAGAGATAAAAGAATTGGTAGACCCTGTATCTAGTAAGGTATAGATTTCTCAAGAATTTATAATTAACTAACCCGTGCTAACTTCGTTTGGGTTCCTCGCGTTTTGGGCAGTCAAGACAAACGCTCTTCCAGAAACCGCCGACTTTGTTTTGTCCGTATCCGCCTTTGGTGCCACCGTCCCTGCTGGACTTGATTTCACTACAGGACAAAATCAAGCTATGTGACCGTCTTTTCCACAACTAAAACATACCTTAGAAGGCTATGAACAGTTTGGACTTATATATCCCTCCTCTCCGCATCTATAACATCTAACTGGTGTTCGTTCTCCTCCCCTAGAATTTGTTGCTGGTGTTGCTGCCGACGTCTTCCCGTCATCGTTAAATCTTCTCTTCTCAAAATTTCCACTTGAATTATTTCTTCTATTATCTTGTCCATGATTACCACCGAAGTGGTTACCATTTCTGGCATGATAATTTCCTCCATAATGGTTATCATTGTTCCGATGACCATTGCCACTGGTACGATTATCATCGAGTTGTTGGTCGTTATTCTTCGGTTGAGCTGACTTATTATCACGCTCCAATAACTGAACCCTATTCACAACATCTGAATATAAACAAAGTTTGTGAGAAATGAGGTATTGACGTATTTTGGGTTTCAAACCTCGCAGAAACATTCACGTCATTCTCTCCTCATTATCAACCAAATGGGATGCAAATCGAGACAACTCGGCAAACTTAGCTTCGTACTGCGACATGTTCATATTGTTTTGCTCCAGCTTGATGAACTCTACCTCCTTCATGGGACGAATAATTTTAGGAAAGTACTTGTCATTGAACAGTTTCTGAAAATTTTCCCAAGACATGTTGAGTGAGGCTGGCTGGGTACGCTTCACAGATTCCCACCAGTAATCTACCTCACCACAAAACATAAAGGTGGTGAATGGAACCTTCTGTTCCTCCGTGTATCCCAAGACATCGAATATCTTGGTAATTTGCTTGACCCACATTTCTGCCTTAATCGGATCGGGCTTTCGCCAAAAATCTGGTGGTCCCAACTCCTTGAACTGCTTGGCAGTGACAAACTGCGCATTGCTATCATTTCCACCCGTATTTTGTACATGAGTCTCCCTCGTCTGATTTTGCATGAACTACAAAAAGCTTCTAAACATCGCATCATTCATCGTTTTCTCGGTAGTGTTATTTACAGGAGGAATATTGCCTTCCTATTGCACGTTCTCTTGGTTGGTAATCAAAGGTTGTTCCACGGTCTCATTTACTCCACTGTTAACATTCTCGGTTGCCATTCTCAAATACTGCCATAAAACAAGGGTTAATTGAAGAAATTAACATATCACATAATATCCCTATATTCTGACCAACCAACAAATAAGCTTAGGTAGGATACACTAGCGAAGGATTTATTTGTCCCTCCCCTCCTAGTTCTATTCCCCGATCTCCGCCAGAGATCATATCCCTAAGCTTTGATACCAACTGTGACGCCCCCAAAATAGGTATACAACACCCATTCTGAGTCGCCAAATACATGGTACAGAAATAACTACAACTTGATCAATAAAATTGTCGTGCAAAATACGACAACACATAAACTGTGAGTTTAAAAACAAATATTGTCTTCTAGACAATATCAACACTCAAATAAGTCCTCATTACAATTATTGATACACTATTTTACAAAATAGCGAGGACTACTAAAACGACTTTCTAGAACCTTCATTCCATACCCCGACTAGTACTCGCTACATTCTCACCTCCTAAGAAGAAAAATGGAACAAAAAGAAAAAGGGTGAGCTCAACTAGCCCAGTAAAGAATATTATGACTAAGATAATATACAACAAATTATCCTTAGTCTTCAACAGGAAAAAATCTAATAGAATATAATAAACAACAAGTTTTAGATCAATAACTGCAACGGAAATAACACTTCATTAGAAGAGTTAAGTAGAGAATGAAATCTACTATCATCTATGAATTTAAAAGTTCATCATCAATATTTTATCCCTGTAACATCAATCAATATACATCTTGAATCAAATATTTATCTTTGCACTACGGGCCAAAGATATTCATTTGTATCACCAGTTGGTCATGTTCATCTCAACACCTGTTCATCTTTGCACTACGGGCCAAATATATTCATCAGGTAATCATTCATCTTTGCACTACATATTCATCAAGTATCACCATTAATGACTGAGGATGATGAAAAACATTTTAGAGAACAAATCCAGTGAGACAGAAGGACAAATATTAGGGATTCGTATTTCGATTTATCCAAATTCAATAATACTCCATAATAACCAAGTGTGTAGTAGAATTCAAAAATAAAGATCAAAATATGGATACAATCAAAGATAGTAACCATAAAAGATATCTTGGACAAAAAGGAAAATTTTCATTTTTTGGTGAATAGTGCCGTATTCGTGAATAGTGTCGTATACATAAATAGTATCGTATACGTGAATAGTAACCCCGACACAAAAAGTTAGAAATTCCATAATAAAATCCATATCAATATTTCGGTATAATGATATTGAAAGAATAACATCATTACGAAAAAAATAACATCCCTTACCTCAAAAGAACAGTATGTTTGAATGGAATATCGGATATGATGCTGAAGGAAACTTGCACTGAATAGTAACTCTCAAAGGTTCTAGATACTCACAGAAATACGCTCGATAATATAGAAAGAAAAAAAACTTGTTTCTGGTGTGATTTTTAATTCAAACCTAAGCACCTATTTATAGGAAAATGCTAGCACGCCGAAGCAGACTTGACCTGCTACCTGATGGCTTTACCTGCTACTATTCCCACCCACCACATTTGAAATAAATTTTGAGCACATTTCTCACCAACCAAAAGTGGGGCCCACCAATTCTAGAAATTTCCAAAATGTTTTATCATTTAAACAATAATCAGAAACTTCAATAATTCATAATAAATAGTCCTTTTATCAGAAAAATATGAATTTTATGTCCATTCCATAGGAAATCGAATTCTCTACAACTTTGTAGAAGAAATTTTTCCAAATTCCAAACAGAAAATGACCGAAATCCACATATGGACGATTTTCAACACCTCTTAAAATTCATAACAAATCATACGTTAATTTTAATGGTTCAAAATTTGTGGATATATACTCAACTTATATATGTATAACATATTCAAAAATCACAACGATCCAACGGTCGGATTAAAATTATAACTCACGCAATAGAGCTTAAGAACACTGATTTGATTTTCGGACTATAAGTCCCACGTACCAGTTTCACTCAAACAGTCACCATGAAAAATCAACAAAGGATTTTTGGGTGATTCAAATTTCTACGTTTAGCTTACTTCTAGGGCTTTCTTTTGATACATGGCTTATCTCCTAACTCATTATACACAAAGAGTTATAGATTTTACAAAATCAAGTAATAAACTAATTTTTTGAAAATTTTCAAATTTCATTCTTTATTTCGACAAAATACTTATACAACACCTTAGCTTTAATTCCTTCATTTATATCCATATAAAAATATATATTTCCTTATCATATAAATTAATAATTAATTATTCACAAATAATATTAAAGAATCACAATTATGACAACCAGGTCGTTCCCAGGAAAGAGGGGGTTTTTCAATAAGGATTTCTCCTTACTAGCGCGCAATTAGGTGACCAAACCTCTCCTTGATAGAAATTTCTAGACATTGCCAATAATGCTATCTAATAATATTATTCAAATAATATGAATTATTGATCTGATAATGGGAAATAATGTACAGTGACAATTATTGAAACAACAATAATATAAAATATCAACGCAACAATTATTGAATCAATAAAATAAAATATTGAGCGATAATTATCGTAACAATTATTGAGTAGTGCCTTCTTCACGTAAGAATCAATAATTCAAAATCTCATGTAATCTGGTGTGCTTCTTTGTGCAACCACGTGTATTACTATATTTTAACCACCGGGTATTCCAACAGTGTTAACGGTAATGATTACGTCGTTATTTATAAAAACTCAAGTTTGTCGTTTTCTTCATCCGACCATTTTCCGTTATGGGGCCCACAAATGGCTGCGCCGTCGTACGAATATTCCCCGACAGCAAGAATATTTCACGAACAAACGAATATTCCTCGACAAAATGAATATTTTATAACCACTTCCTTATTTTGCAAAATTTGCACATTTCACCCATAACCAAAATATTATACCAAATTAACTCCTTATTATTTCATGATAATGAATAGAGGAAATTCAATTTTATTTATAAAAAAAAATCGGGGTCTTACAGCAGGGATGATTCGATGCTGTGGTTTATTTTTTTAAGCTGAGTCTCAGCGATAAAGTTGATGAAAAACTTTTTAAATCATAGAAGATAGTAGATTTTATGCTCTACTTGACTCTTCTAATGGATTGCTTATTTTCATTGCAGCTTGTTGATCTAAAACTTGTTTCTATTGTATTCTATCGGTTGTTATCTTTGTTGAAGGCTAATGATAATTTATTCTCGCATTATCTTAGTCATAATATTTCTTATTGGGCTACTTGAGCTCACCCTTTCTTTCATTGTTCTCTTGAAATGAGAATATATTTGGGACTAGTCTGGGAATGGAATGATGATCCAGGATAAATGGCTTTTAGTAGTACTCACTATTCTACGGAATAATGTGATAATAATTGTAATGAGGACACCATTGAGTGTGGATATTGTCTAGATGACAATATTCTTGTTTAAACTCTCGCCTATGTTTTGTCGTATTTTACATTTAATCGTTGTATAATTAAGTTGTATTTGAATTTATGTACCATGTATCTGACGACTCAAGATGGGTAATGTATACCTGTTTTGGGGGCGTCACATAAAGTGACAGGAGACTAGAGCCATTCAACAGTGGACTAGGTCAACTTGACCGAACCACTTTAATATTTGTCTTATTTTCTTACTTTAATTACCGCATTTACTATTACTTGACATGTGTGTACAAAGTACATTTTGTGTATCATCAGTTTGGCGCCGTCTGTGGGAATCAAAAAGATTTTCACCTTCAAACATCTAAACCAATGGCGATAACAACCAGGTCCATAAACCAACCTGAAGACAATCCACGAATAGAAGAGGGTGCTCCTCCGTACACCAATCCCGTCTCAAATACTTCAGCTCCAAGTCCACAGCAGATGCTGGAGACCATGCAACATTTGGCTATCCAAAACCAGCAAATACTACAACTCCTACTCGCCGGACATGGAGGAGGAGTTCAACAAGGAGCTCCACCCCGTGGACAACAAGGAGCTCCACAAAGGGGAGTCCATCATGATCCACCTCCTCCTCCTACTTCCCAAGGTGGATATCCTCATCTCCAAGAAGATGAAGGTGAGAACCAGAGTGTGGAACATGGGAGCCATCCCCATGATCCTTCCAGGGGTGCCCTTAATCACTAGGATGAGAAAATCAAGAAAGTGCAAAACCAACTAGGTGATGTCTTCAACGCTATGAAGGCCCGAGGACCAGAAATCGTGGACTACCTTGTAGCGCAAATAGACACGCCTTTCAAGCCTGACGTAGCAAACTATCCACTCCCTCAAAAGTTCAAAATGCCATCCGTGGAGACCTTTGACGGAACGAAAGATCCGCTAGACCACCTCAAAACCTACAAAACCCTGATGCAGCTCCATAACATCTCTGATGAAATCATGTGTAGGGCATTCCCAACCACCTTGAGGGGCTCCGCTCGACAGTGGTTTGCCAAGCTCTCTCCAGCCTCCATATCAACCTTTGCTGAACTGAGAAGGTCTTTTGTGTCCCACTTTATTGGGGGGCGACGTCATCAGAATCCCGTCACACATCTTCTCAGCATAAAATAAGACAAAGACGAGAGCCTGAGGGACTACCTCACTCGTTTTAACAAGGAGGTACTTCAAGTAGAAGAACCTGATGATAAAGTAACCATGACTGTCTTTTTGGGAGGCCTCCGCTCCTCAAGTTTTCTTTTCTCAGTGATGAAACGTCCACTAAAGAACATGACTGAGCTACTAGCAAAGGCCCAAAAATACATGAATGTTGAGGACGTCACAAGGGCCAGACAAGGTGAATCCTCCAGAGCAGGAGAGAAGAGAAAAGGAAGAGATAGGGACGATTAGAGGGAGAGTGACATCAAATTAAGCAGGACAGAGAGGGTATCTGCCAAAGACAGACTCAGTTCTGCTCCTCAGAATGATCGACGACCATTCACTCCCCTCAATGCTACCGTCGAAAACATTCTCTTATAGATCCAGGATGACCCCACCATAAAGTGGCCAGCGAGGATGAAGTCTCCTCAAAAATGCAGGAACCCGAACAAGTATCGCTGCCCGTTATCATAATTACTGGCCATGATAATCATGATCTGCTATGAACTCAAGAAATAAATTGAAGATCTCATTCAACGTGGTTAACTTACGCCAGTATGTCGCTGGTAGAAGACAGACACCATCACCAACTCACAACCAGGAAGATCAAAATCCAGTTGGGGAGATTCACACCATCTCGGGAGGATTCACAGGAGGGGGAGAGTCACTATCTGCCATGAAGGCACATGCCAGAAAAGTAAGGCACCCCGAAGAGGGGCGCCCATCCAAGATGGCCAGGCAAGATGCCAGCGAAGTCATATCCTTCTCAGATGAGGATTTGAAGGGGATTCAGCACCCGCACGATGACCCTCTGGTGCTCACCATGATTGTGGCCAATTTTCAAGTACGCAGAATACTGGTAGACAGTGGCAGCTCTATCAATATCTTGTTCGTAGAAGCTTATGACAAACTCAACCTGGGCAGGGAGAGATTTCAGCCTATCAGGTCCCCCTCATGGGGTTCTCAAGGGAGAAGGTATATCCCCTAGGGTCCATCACCCTGCCAATCACAGCCAAAGCGGCACCAAGAAGATCTACAATGATGGTAAATTTCCTAGTTATAGACTGTCCATCAGCCTATAACATCATACTGGGGCGACCAACTCTTAATACATTGAGGGTTGTCCCATCCACTTATCATCTTATCCTTCGTTTTCCAACCCCAAATGGAGTCGGAGAAGTCAGAGGAGACTAGGTAGCAGCAAAGGAGTACTATGTCTCCTCCATGAAGACCAGGAAGCCGGAAGAAGCATTACAGGTCGAGGTCCTTGACCCAAGGGATGACTCCACCATAGAAAGAGGAGAGCCCATCGAGGAGCTCTCCCCTATAGTCTTGGACAAGGAACACCCAGACAGAAGGGTGTACATTGGTTCTTCCCTCAATGAAGATCTAGTTCACCAACTAATAGACTTTCTCAAAAATAACATGGATGTTTTTGCATGGTCACATGCAAGACTTGGAGGGCATTGACCCAGAAGTAGCCACACACCGTCTCAATGTTAACCCTCGTTACAAGCCAGTTCGCCAAAAGCTAAGGGGTGCCTCCACTACAACGGCCCAAGCCATGGATGAGGAAGTTAAAAAGTTAATAGATAATTGTGACACCCCCAAAATAGGTATACATCACCCATCTTGGGTCGCCAAATACATGGTATTGAATACAAATACAAACTTAATTATACAACATGAGCTGGGAGTTTTTACACGAATATTATCTTCTAGACAATATCCAAACTCAAATAGAGTCCTAATTACATTTATTGTCACACTATTTTATCGAATAGTGAGGACTACTATAACATAATCTTGGACCATCACTCCGTTCCCCGGCTAGTTCCGGCTATGTTCTCATTTCCTGAAGAGAACAATGGAAGTAAAAGGGTGAGCTCAACTAGCCCAGTAAGAAATATTATGACTAAGATAATGTAGAATAAGTTATCATTAGCCTTCAACAATGTTAAACTAATAGAATATAATAGACAACAAGTTTAACTGCAGCGGAACAAGTAATCCATTAGAAGAGTCAAGTAGAGCATGATATCTACTATCTTCTATGATTTACAAAGTTTATCATTAACTTTATCGATGGGACTCAGCTTCATAAATAAATCACATCATCGAATCATCCTTGCACTACGGGCCAATGATATTCATTAGTATCACATCCACAAATTATTCTTGCACTACGGGCCAAGAATATTCGTGTAATCATCAATAGTCATGATTATACCGAATTATCCCTGGTCATAATTATACCAATCAACAGTCCATCTATGCACGTAAGCCAAAGATGACTTTCATCACAATATAAACATGAGGATGATGACAATGATATAAGAATTCAATTAAAAGAAAGTAATGGATAAATTTTTAAAGATTTATAATTTAATTTATCCAGAATTCAATAATGTCCAAATTGTCAACATGATACTTCTTAATAATTTGGACAGAAAAGAAATAAATTTTTTGGTGAATAGTACCCGTGAATAGTACTTCGGGAATAGTACCCCATGAATAGTACCCTGATATGAAAAGTGCCCCGAATATCCGAGTGAATAATATTTAAGTGAATAGTAATCGGGTGAATAGTAACCCATGAATAGTAACTCGTGGATAGTACCCCGGCATGAAAAGTACCCCAAATACCTGAGTAAATAATATTATAGTGAATACTAACCGGGTGAATAGTAACCCGTGAATAGTACCCCGGGTGAAAATATTAATATTTAATAAGAAAGTTTAGATCAATATTTCAATGAAACGATACTGGATGAATCGCAAAACTCAAGGATATTCCACTAATTTCAAGGATTATAGAAGCAATACTTACCATAGTAAGTTTAGATTTAAGAATATGAAAAGAAATAACATACAAAATTGCAAATGGATTTTCACCTGTCATACGGAACTTAATCCGCGTAGACAGTTTATTCCGACATATTAAAGGATGAATACGAAAAATAGTATTCCTTATGAATACGAAAGAAATAATACCTCTTACCTTAGTAGAAGATCGGATATCGTAATAAAGGAAGCAAGTAGTAATACTCTTCTTCTTGCTTCTTTATAGTTTCTCTCTCTATAGTGTCTTTTGTGAATCGCAGTGAATTGGTGAGAATGAAAGAAGAATTAAGCTTCTATTTATAAGAGAAATGACTATATAGTAACAAATTCACGAACGGTCCAGATTGATTTACTATTAGAACGGACGGTCCATATTGATTACTATTAAAATCACAATCGACGGTCCATATTGATTTACTACTAGAATGGGCGGTCCATAGTGATTACTATTAAAACCACAATCGACGGTCCAGATTGATTTACTTTTAAAACCACCACCGACGGTCCAGATTGATTTACTTTTAAAACACCACCGACAGTCCATATTGATTTACTTTTAAAAACACCATCAACGGTCCAGATTGATTTACTTTTAAAACCACCACCGACGGTCCAGATTGATTTACTATTAAAACCACCATCGATGGTCCAGATTAATTTACTATTAAAACCACCATCGATAGTCGAGATTGATTTACTATTAAAACCACCACCAATGGTCCAGATTGATTTAACTTATTACACCTTAGTACCCCTAAAATTTTTTAAGTTTGCGTTATTCCCCTCTAACTTTTGTAATTCACTTATCTTGAATAAACACATTCTTAATACTTCAACAATTATTCATCATTAATATTATAACTCACAATATTTAACAACCAGATCATTCCCAAGAAAGAGGGGGCTTTCCGATAAGGATTTCTCCCTATTGGCGCGCAATTAGGTGACCAAACCTCTCCTCGATAGAACTTTTTAGACATCATCAATATTGCATATAATAATATGAATAACTTTGTTGTCTCAATTATTGATTTAATAATATAAAATATTATGCAGATGATACTGTGACAATAATTGAATCAAATAACGTGAGATACTATGCAACAATTACTGTAGCAATAATTGAGTAAACTGAGTGGTTTCTTACGTAAGCATCAATAATCAATACCATGTGCTACTATGCAACCACGCGTATTACTGTACTTTTACCACCGGGTAGTTCAACAGTTTAAGAGTAAAACTTTTGTCGTTATTTTTATAAAAAGATATTTCTGTCATTTTCTAACTACGACAATACTTCCGTTGTAGGGTCTACCAATGATTGTGTCATCGTACGAATATTCCCTGCTAAAACGAATATTCTCCGACCAATCGAATATTTTATAACAACTTGCTTACTTTGCAAAATTTGTAAATATTATCCACAACTATAACATTATATCATATCCACACCATAATATTCAATAATATATTTCGAGAAAAAATTAATCTTTATTCATAAAAGTTGTGGTCTTACAACCTCCCCTTCTTATGAAATTTCATCCTCGAAATTAGGATACGTACCTGATATGTCGAAGAGGTGAGGATACCTTGATTTCATTTCGGATTCTAATTCCCAGGTCATTTCGTCAACATCGTGGTTTCTCCACAAAACTTTGACTTGAGGTATAACCTTGGAGCGTAGAATATGATCCTTCTTATGCAAGATTTT
The DNA here is from genome assembly GCA_020205605.1 of Panax ginseng. Classification (NCBI taxonomy): domain Eukaryota; kingdom Viridiplantae; phylum Streptophyta; class Magnoliopsida; order Apiales; family Araliaceae; genus Panax; species Panax ginseng. Next base: position 41,549,631 of record CM035131.1, read on the forward strand.
AACAAGTACCTCTTCATACGTTAAATCTTCTGCTATCTCATCTGGTTCTAATTCAATAATGTGGCTTGGGTCTTTCATATATTTAAGTAACATAGATATGTGAAAAACGTTATGAACGCGAGACATACTTGGCGGTAAGGCGAGTCTATAGGCCACAGTTCCCACCCAATCGAGGATTATAAATGGGCCAATGAATCGAGGATTGAGCTTTCCTCTTTTTCCAAATCTCGTAACTCCTTTCCATGGAGCAACACGTAACAACACATGATCTCCGATATTGAATTCCAAGTCCTTTCGATGAAGATCAGCATAACTCTTTTGTCGATCTTGTGAGGTTTTTATACGTTGTCGGATCGTTTGAATCTTTTCTATAGTCATACGTACCAACTCCGGTCCCAACAACGTTTTCTAGAGAACGACACTTGCGTCCATAAAACTTCTCAAATGGAGTCATGCCAATACTTGCTTGATAACTGTTGTTATAGGAGAATTCCACTAATGGCAAGAACTTGTCCCAACTTCCTTTGAAGTCAAGGACACAGAGTCTTAATAAATCCTCAAGAGTTTGAATAGTCCTCTCCGATCGCCTCGTCTGCTTGAGGATGATATGCCGAACTAAATCGTAAATTCGTGCCCATAGCTTTTTGCAAACTAACCCAAAATTGTGAAGTGAATCTTGGGTCTCGATCAGAAACTATGGATACTGGCATACCATGTAGTCTTACAATCTCATTTATGTATATACGAGCAAGACGTTCAAGTGTATAAGTTTCTCGTATAGGTAAAAAATGAGCAGACTTTGTCAATCTATCAACAATGACCCAAATTGCATCTATGCCTTGAGAAACCTTGGGAAGACCAGTAACGAAATCCATGGTAATGTGCTCCCACTTCCATTCTGGAATTTCAAGTGGTTGCAATGGACCTTTTGGCATTTGATGTTCTGCCTTGACTCGTTGACAAGTTAGAAACCTTGAGATAAAACTCGCTATCTCTCTCTTCATATTGCTCCACGAAAATTTATGTCGAAGATCACGATACATTTTGGTACTCCCAAGATGGATTGAAAACGGTGTGTTGTGCGCCTCCATCAAGATCTTATACTTTAAATCAGGGTCGTTTGGAACACAAAGTCTGGAGTTGACTAGAAGTATTCCTTCTTCATCGATTTTGCTTCCAGAATAACACCTTCTTGTACTTTCTTCTTCATACGCATCAGCTCCAGGTCCGTAGCTTGAGCAGCTTTAACTTTATCAATTAAAGTCGGTTCTACTCGTATATTTGCCATCATCACGTGGGTCCCTAGAGTCTTTAACTCTATCTCAATCCTTTGCAAGTCATATAAAATGAGTCTTTGCGTTGACAATATCGCACTCGTACCCGCATATGATCTTCTACTCAATGCGTCAGCTACTACGTTCGTTTTTCCAGGATGGTATTGGATGGTATGATCATAATCTTTTAATAGCTCGAGCCAACGTCGTTGCCACATATTGAGTTCCTTTTGAGTGAAGAAATATTTGAGGCTTTTATGATCCATATATATCTCCACTTTCTCCCCATACAAGTAATGCCTCCAAATTTTAAGTGCGAAGACAACAACTGCCAACTCTAGATCATAAGTAGGAAAATTCCTCTCATATTCTTTGAGTTACCGAGAGGCATATGCTATGACTTTCCCATTTTGAATGAGAACACATCCTAACCCTTTGCCCGAAGCATCACTGTAGATGAAAAATCCCTCCGAGCCAGATGGTATTGTCAGAGCAGATGCTGAAATGAGTCTCCTCTTGAGTTCTTGAAAACTCTTCTCACATTCCTCGCTCCAACTGAATTTTGTATCTTTTTGAGTCAGCTGAGTTAATGGAGTAGCAATTCGAGAAAATCATTCCACGAATCTCCGATAATAACCCGCTAAGCCCAGAAAGCTATGTACTTCGGTCACTGACTTGGGTTGCTCCCAGCTTTGAATTGCTTCAATCTTTGCTGGGTCAACAGATATTCCATGATTTGATATCACGTGCCCAAGGAATGCTACTTTCTTAAGCCAAAACTCGCACTTCTTCAACTTGGCATAAAGCTTGTTTTCACGAAGCTTTTGGAGTATCAGCCTCAAGTGTTGCTCATGATCTTCATGGCTTTTGGAATATATGAGGATGTCATCAATAAAGATGACTACAAAATGATCCAAATATTCCTTGAATACTTAGTTCATCATATCTATGAAGGCAGCAGGAGCATTAGTCAATCCAAAAGACATGTGTGACGCCCCCAAAATAGGTATACATCACCCATCTTGAGTCGCCAAATACATGGTACAGAATACAAATACAAACTTAATTATAAAACAGTCATGTAATATACGACAAAACATAGTTGAGAGTTTAAACAGAAATGTTGCCTTCTAGACAATATCCACTCTCAAATAGAGTCCTCATTACATTTATTGTCACACTATTTTATAGAATAGTGAGGACTACTAATACACCATCTCGGGACCATCACTCCGCTCCCCGACTAAGTCTCTTGCCACGTTCTCATTTCCTCAAGAGAACAATTAAAGCAAAAGGGTGAGCTCAACTAGTCCAGTAAGAAATATTATGACTAAGATAATGCAGAATAAATTATTATTAGTCTTCAACAATGTTAAACTGATAAAATACAATAGACATCAAGTTTAACTGCAGTGAAATAAGCAATCCATTAGAAGAGTCAAGTAGAGCATGATATCTACTATCTTCTATGATTTAAAATGTTTTCATCAATTTTTATCGTTGAGACTCAAATTTTAATAAATAAACAACATCATCGAGTCATCCTCGCGCTTTGCCAAGGATATTCATTTAATCATCAATGGTCATGATTATCTTGAATAATCCTCGGTCATAATCATACCAAAAGCGTCCATCAATGCACTATGTGCCATCAAGACTTTTACCACATCATTTATAACATTACAGGTCATGATTATACCGAATAATCCCTGATCATAATCATACCAAGTCCATCTATGCACGTAAGCCAAAGATGACTTTCATCACAATATAAGCATGAAGATGATGACAATGACATAATAATTCAATAAAACAAGTTCAAGGATAAATTTTAAAGATTTAAAATTTTAGTTTATCCAGAAATCAACAACGTCCAAATTGTCAACATGATACTTCTTTGTGGAGTAAAATTCAAGAATGCTCAGAAGAATATTTCCATGAAAAGATACTGGATGAAGCGCAAATATCCAGGATATTCTACTAATTTCATCGAGTATAGAAGCCAAAACTTTAACCAACTGAGTATAATAGAATATATGAATCTGCAAGTGGATTTTCGCCCGCCATGCGGTAATACACGTAGACATATCATTTCCACAATTTAATAAGGAATGAATACGAAGGATCATTCACCATGCATGTGATAATCCACATAGACAGGTTATTCCAACAGAATAATAAAGAATGGAATAATGAAAAATTCACACGTGCATGTGATAGATCGCGACAAAACAAAGTTATTCTCAGCGTAATAATAAAGAATGGAACGGTGTCACGCAGAATCGCATGCATGTGATATTCTAATGTAATAATAACGAATGGAATCAGGTCATGCGTAATCCGCACAGACAGGATGTTCCAACATAATAATAAATAATGGAACTAGGTCACGCGTAATCCGCATAGACAGGATGTTCCAACATAATAATAAAAAATGAAACCAGGTCATGCGTAATCCGCATGCATGAGGATGTTCCAATGTAATAATAAAGAATGGAATAACAATGAATTCACGGGCATGCGATAGATCAAGATGCAGAAAAGTTATTCCAATGTAATAATAAAGAATGGAATAATGTAAGAATTTCACCATGTATGCGGTGCCGGATGACAAAAGTTATTCCAACATAATAATAAAGAATGGAATAACAACTCTTATGAGTATTGAAAGAAAATAACTCTCTTCATGAATACGAAAGAATAATACCCCTTACCTTAGAAGAAACTGGATATTGGAATAGTGAGGTAGCATACTTCTCTTCTTCTTTCTCTCTATAATAATTGCTCTAAAGCTTTAGTGAATTGGTGAGAAATGAAGGAAGAATGAGCTTCTATTTATAGGAAAATATAGTTTCGATAATTGCACATTTTGGGCTCGAAATATTATAGTATAATACCATCCTCTTTTTCTTCATTTTTAATTTAGTCCTGCAAGTATTATCAAACTTGCACCACCTCCCATAATATTAAATAATGTGAAAAAATAGTTTAATCATGTGAATCAATAGTTATAATCATATGAAAATACGAATTACAGTATAGTACCTCCATCTATACATCCATTTTTAACTTAGTCATGCAAGTATTATCAATCTTGCACCAACTCCCCTAATAGTACAAGAATGTAAATCAATAGTACACACATGTGAACAAATAGTTATAATCATGTGAATTAATAGCAATTAATTGCTCATTTATCCGATTAATTACCCGACTGGTCAGTATAACTTCCAGACATCAATTAATATCGAAATAAATGTCGATTTCCACTAATATTAATAATTCCAACACAATGGAACTATCAATTTCATCTTTAATCAACACGAATTTATTCGTCATTAATATTATAACTCACAATATTTAACAACTAGGTCGTCCCCAGGAAAGAGGGGGCTTTCCGATAAGGATTTCTCCTTATTGGCGTGCAATTAGATGACCAAACCTTTTCTTTATAGAACTTCTAGACATTGTAAATATTGAAATTTAATAATATGAATAACTTTGTCATCTCAATTATTGATTTAATAATATATCATATTATGCAGATGATACTGTGACAATAATCGAATCAATAATATGAGAGATATGATGCAGCAATTACTGTAGCAATAATTGAATATAACTGAGTGACTTCTCACGTAAGCATCAATAATAAATACCGTGTGCTACTATGCAACTACGCGTATTACTGTACTTTTACTACCGGGTAGTTCAACAGTTTAACGGTAAAACTTCCGCAGTTATTTTTATAAAAAGATAATTCTGTCATTTTCTAACTACGATAATACTTCTGTTGTGGGGTCCACTAATGATTGTGCCATCGTACGAATATTCCCTGTTAAAATGAATATTCTCCGACCAATCGAATATTATATAACCACTTGCTTACTTTACAAAATTTGTAAATTTTACCCACAACTATAACATTATATCAAATCCACACCATAATATTCAAAGATATATTTCGAGAAAATTATTCTTTATTCATAAAAGTTGGGGTCTTACAACATGACTAGGAATTCATAATGCCCGTACCTAGTTCTGAAAGCAGTCTTTGGGATGTCATAGGTTTTAATTTTTAACTCATGATATCCGGAACGAAGATCGATCTTTGAAAAGAATTTGACGCCTTGCAACTGGTCAAGCAGGTCATCAATGCGTGGCAACGGGTGCCTATTTTTGATGGTGACATGATTCAACTCCTGATAATCAATACAAAGTCGCATACTTCCATTTTTCTTCTTTATGAAGAGAACTGGAGCACCCCAAGGAGATGTACTAGGACGAATGAAACTGATGTCTAACAATTCTTGTAGTTGGGTCTTTAAATCCTGAAGTTCAATAAGATGCATTCGATATGGGGCTTTGGAAATGGGTTTTGTACCGGGTTCAAGGTCGATACAAAATTTAATTTCACACTCTGGGGGTAGGCCAGGAAGTTATTCAGGGAATACGTCTGGAAATTTATTAACAATAGAAATATCATTCAAGACTGACGTATTTTTGTTTAAATCCGTGACATGAGCTAAGAAAGCTTGACATCTGTTTTTCAATAAACGAATAGCTTTATGGCTTAAGATGACAGTGATTGACTTTAATGGTTTGGTTGCTTGAATTCGCATAATAGGTTGGTTAGGAATATGAAAGCTAACAACCTTACGAAAATAATCAATTTTTGCATGATGAGTAGTTAACCAATCAATCCCTAAAATCACATCAAACGCAAGTATTTTTAAGGATATAAGATCGACAGGTAACGTGCGGTTACCGATTTAAATCAAACAAGACTTATAAACAGTGGATGTAATAAAGGTTTCCCCCAACGGAGTTTCAATCGATAAGTCAAAGTCTAATTTCTCTGGAGTTAAATTTAAACATTGAGCGCAAGTAGGAGAAATAAAAGAATGGGTAGAAACGATATCAAATAAGGTATAAACTTCGCAAGAGTTTATGATTAGCTTACCCGTGATCACCTCGTTCAGATTCCTCGCTTTTTGGAAGGTTACGACAAATGTTCTCCCTTGAACTACCGATTTAATCTTGTCTGGGACGGCCTTTGATGCCTCCATCAAAGCTGGACTTGACTTTGGTGCACGACAAAATCGGGCTAGGTGACCTTCTCTTCCACAATTGTAACATGCTTTGGACTGCTGCGTATAGTTTTGACTGATGTGTCCCTCCCCTCCGCATTTGTAACATACGGCCGGCGGTTGTTCTCCTTCCTTAACAACAGGTGCTGGAGCTAACGTCTTTCCATCATTATTGAATCTCCTCTTCTTGAAATTTTCACTTCTATTATCTTGGCCATGATTACTGTGACGCCCCCAAAATAGGTATACATCACCCATCTTGAGTCGCCAAATACATGGTACAAAATTCAAATACAACTTAATTATACAACAATCATGTAAAATACGACAAAACATAATCTAAGAGTTTTAATAAGAATATTGTCATCTAGACAATATCCACACTCAATGGAGTCCTCATTACATTTATTATCACACTATTTAACAGAATAATGAGGACTACTAATGTTATCATCCGGCCGAATCACTCCATTCCCCGACTAGTCCTGCTACGTTCTCATTTCACAAGAGAACAATTAAAGCAAAAGGGTGAGCTCAACTAGCCCAGTAGAAATATTATGACTAAGATAATGCTGAATAAATTATCATTAGTCTTCAACAATGTTAAACTAATAAAATACAATAGACATCAAGTTTAACTGCAGCGGAATAAGCAATCCATTAAAAGAGTCAAGTAGAGCATGATATCTACTATCTTCTATGATTTAAAATGTTTTCATCCATTTTATCATTTGAAACTAAAATTTTAATAAATAAACCACATCATCGAGTCATCCCTCGCACTACGGGCTAAGGATATTCATTAAATCATCAATGGTCATCACTATACCGAATAATCCCTGGTCATAATCATACCAAAAACTGTCCATCAATGCACTACAAGCTACTGAGGACTTTTACCACATCATTTATAACATTACAGGTCATGATTATACCGAATAATCCCTGGTCATAATCATACCAAGTTCATCTATGCACGTAAGCCAAAGATGACTTTCATTACAATATAAGTATGAGGATGATGACAATGACATAATAATTCATTAAAACAAGTTCAAGAATAAATTTTAAAAATTTATAAGTTAATTTATCTTGAAATCAATTACGTCCAAATTGTCAACATGATACTGCTTTGTGGAGTAAAATTCAAGAATGCTCAGAAGAATATTTCCATGAAAAGATCTACAGGATGAAGCGCAAATATTCGGGATATTCTACTAATTTCATGGAGTATAGAAGCCAAAACTTTAACCAAATGAGTATCATAGAATATATGAAGCGCAAATGGATTTTCACCCGCCATGCGGTAATCCCAATAGATGCATCATTTCCACAATTTAATAAAGAATGAATCGAAGGATCATTCACCATGCATGTGATAATCCACATGTAGGCAAAGTTATTCCAATGTAATAATAAAGAATGGAACCGAAGTCATGCGTTATCCGCATGCATGTGATATTCTAATGTAATAATAAAGAATGGAATAACGGAAGAATTCACCATGCATGCGATAATCACATGATAAGTTATTCCAACGTAATAATAAAGAATGGAACCAGTCTAAAGCGTAATCCGCATAAGTATGTGATATTCCAATAGAATAATAAAGAATGGAATAATGGAAGAATTTCACCATGTATGCGGTACTCATGATGTAGGCAAAGTTATTCCAATATAATAATAAAGAATGGAATAATGTAAGAATTTCACCATGTAAATGCGGTATCAAGATGTATAAAAGTTATTCCAACATAATAATAAAGAATGGAATAACAGAAGCTCTCTTCATGAATACAAAAAAAATAATACCCCTTACCTTAGAAGGAACTGGATATTGGAATAGTGAGGTAGCAGACTTCTCTTCTTCTTTCTCTCTATAATTTCTCTCTATAATAATTGCTCTTAAGCTTTAGTGAATTGGTGAGAAATGAAGGAAGAATGAGCTTCTATTTATAGGAAAATATAGTTTTGATAATTACACGTTTTGGGGCTCGAAATATTACACTACACCAACTTTTCTTTCATTTTTAATTTAGTCCTGTAAGTATTATCAAACTTGCACCACCTCCCCTAATAGTAAATAATGTGAATCAATAGTTCAATCATGTGAATCAATAGTTATAATCATGTGAAAATACGAATTACAGTATAGTACCTCCATCTATACCTCCATTTTTAACTTAGTCATGCAAGTATTATCAATCTTGCACCAACTCCCCTAATAGTACACACATGTGAACAAATAGTTATATAAGCATGTGAATTAGTAGCAATTAATTACTCATTTATCCGATTAATTACCCGATTTATCAATATAACCCCCAAACATCAATTATCATCGGAATAGATGTCGATTTCCACTAACACTAATAATCCCAACACAATGGAACTATCAAATTTATCTTTAATTAACACGAAATTATTCATCATTAATATTATAACTCACAATATTTAACAACCAGGTTGTTCCCAGGAAAGAGGGGGCTTTCCGATAAGGATTTCTTCTTATTGAGCGCTTAATTAGATGACCAAACCTCTCCTCGATGTAACTTCTAGACATTGTAAATATTGTAATTTAATAATATAAATAACTTTATCGTCTCAATTATTGATTTAATAATATAATATATTATGCGAGATAATCACGTGACAATAATTGAATCAATAATATGAGAGATATGATGCAAAGAATTATCGTAGCAATAATTGAGTATAATCGAGTAACTTCTCACGTAAGCATCAATAATCAATACCATGTGCTACTTATGCAACCACGCCAGACATCGTATTTTTTTACTACCGGGTAGTTCAATAGTTTAACGGTAAAACTTCCGCCGTTATTTTTATAAAAAGATCATTATGTCGTTTTCTAATTACGAAAATACTTCCGTTGTGGGGTTCACCAATGATTGTGTCGTCATACGAATATTCCTTGTTAAAACGAATATTCCCCGGCCAATCGAATAATATATAACCACTTGCTTACTTTGAAAAATTTGTAAATATTACCCACAACTATAACATTATATCAAATCCACACCCTAATATTCAAAAATATATTTCAAGAAAATTATTCTTTATTCATAAAAGTTGGGGTCTTAAAATTACCACCGGGGTGGTTACCATTTCTGGCATGTTGATTCCCTCCACGTTTGTTGTCATCGCTTCAATGACTGCTACCACTAGTATTATCGACTTTTCGGCTGCTCTCTCTTGGTTGGGTTGACTCATTATCACGCTCCAATAACTGAGCCCTATTTACAACATCTGAATACAAACACAGTTTGTGAGAAATGAGGTATTGACGTATTTTGGGTCTCAAACCTCGCAGAAATATTCGCGTCATTCTCTCCTAATTATCAACCAAATGGGATGCGAACCGGGACAACTCAGAAAACTTAGCCTCATACTGCGACATGGTCATATTATTTTGTTCCAACTTGATAAACTCCACCTCCTTCATGTGACGAATACTTTCGGGAAAGTACTTATCGTTGAACAGTTCTTGGAACTTCTCCCAAGACATTTTGAGTGTTGCAGGCTGAGTACGCTTTACTGATTCCCACCAGTAATCTTCTTCTCTTCTCAACATGAAGGTGGCAAAGGGAACCTTTTGCTCCTCGGAGCATCCCAAGACATCAAATATTTTGGTGATCTGCTTTATCCACGTCTCTACCTTAAGTGGTTCTGGCTTTCCCCAAAACTCTGATGGTCCCAGCTCCTTGAATTGCTTAGCAGTGACCATCTGTGAGTTGCCAGTGTTTCCACCTACATTTTGAATAAGAGCCGCTCTCGCTTGATGTTTCAAGAATTGCACAAAGCCTCTGAACATCCCATCGTTTATCATTTGATCGGTGTTGTTATTTACCTGAGGATTATTGTCTTCCTGTTGCACATTATCCTGGGCATTGATAGTTGGTGACTCAACGGTCTCATGTGCTTCATTATTGATCTCAACATTTTCAGATGCCATTTTCAAACACTGCCACAAAACAAGGGTTAATTGACATTTCACATATTATCCATATACTCTGACCGACCAATTAAATACCAAATAAACTTAGGTAGGTCATACTAGCGAAGGAATTCCCCGTCTCTCCCCTCCTAACTCTTGTCTCACATCTCAGCCAGGGATCATATCCCTAAGATTTGATACCAACTGTGACGCTCCCAAAATAGGTATACATCACCCATCTTGGGTCGCCAAATACATGGTACTGAATACAAATACAAACTTAATTATACAACATGAGCTGAGAGTTTTTACACGAATATTGTCTTCTAGACAATATCCAAACTCAAATAGAGTCCTCATTACATTTATTGTCACATTATTTTATCGAATAGTGAGGACTACTATAACACCATCTTGGACCAACACTCTGTTCCCCGGCTAGTTCCGGCTACGTTCTCATTTCCTGAAGAGAATAATGGAAGTAAAAGGGTGAGCTCAACTAGCCCAGTAAGAAATATTATGACTAAGATAATGCAGAATAAGTTATCATTAGCCTTCAACAATGTTAAACTGATAGAATATAATAGACAACAAGTTTAACTGCAGCGGAACAAGCAATCCATTAGATGAGTCAAGTAGAGCATGATATCTACTATCTTCTATGATTTAAAAAGTTTATCATTAACTTTATCGTTGGGACTCAGCTTAATAAATAAATCACATCATCGAATCATCCCTGCACTACGGGCTAAGGATATTCATTAGTATCATGTCCACAAATTATTCTTGCACTATGGGCCAAGAATATTCGTGTAATCATCAATGGTCATGATTATACCGAATTATCCCTGGTCATAATCATATCAATCAACAGTCCATCTATGCACGTAAGCCAAAGATGACTTTCATCACAATATAAGCATGAGGATGATGACAATGATATAAGAATTCAATTAAAAGAAAGTAAAGGATAAATTTAAAGATTTATAATTTAATTTATCCAGAATTCAATAATGTCCAAATTGTCAACATGATACTGCTTTGTGGAGTAAAATTCAAGAATAATATCCATGTATCAAAAATAATTTGGACAGAAAAGAAATAAATTTTTTGGTGAATAGTACTTCGGGAATAGTACCCCGTGAATAGTACCTTGACATGAAAACTGCCCTGAATACCCGAGTGAATAATATTTGAGTGAATAGTAATTGGGTGAATAGTAACTCGTGAATAGTACCCTGGCATAAAAAGTGCCCCGAATACCCGAGTGAATAATATTATAGTGAATAGTAACTGGGTGTAGTAACCCATGAATAGTACCCCGACTGAAAATATTGTTATTTAATAAGAAAGTTTAGATCAATATTTCAATGAAACGATACTGGATGAAGCGCAAAACTCAAGGATATTCCACCAATTTCAAGGATTATAGAAGCAATACTTACCATAGTAAGTTTAGATTTAAGAATATGAAAAGAAATAACATACAAAACTGCAAATGGATTTTCACCTGTCATACGGAACTTAATCCGCGTAGACAGGTTATTTCGACATATTAAAGGATGAATATGAAAAATAGTATTCCTTATGAATACGAAAGAAATAATACCCCTTACCTTAGTAGAAGACTGGATACTGCAATAGTGAAGTAGCAGAATACTCTTCTTCTTGCTCTCTATAGTTTCTCTCTCTATAGTGTCTCTTGTGAATCTCAGTGAATTGGTGAGAATGAAAGAAGAATTAAGCTTCTATTTATAGGAGAAATGACTATATAGTAACTAATTCACGAATGGTCCAGATTAATTTACTATTAGAACGGACGGTCCATATTGATTACTATTAAAACCATAATCGATGGTCCAGATTGATTTACTATTAGAACGGACGGTCCATATTAATTACTATTAAAACCACCACCGACGGTCCAGATTGATTTACTTTTGAAACCACCACCGACGGTCTAGATTATTTACTTTTAAAACCACCACCGACGGTCCAGATTGATTTACTTTTAAAAACACCATCAACGGTCCAGATTGATTTACTTTTAAAATCACCACCGACAGTTCAGATTGATTTACTATTAAAACCACCATCGATGGTCCAGATTGATTTACTATTAAAATCACCATCGACGGTCGAGATTGATTTACTATTAAAACCACCACCAATGGTCCAGATTGATTTAACTCATTACACTTTAGTACCCCTAAAATTTTTCAAGTTTGCATTATTCCCCTCTAACTTTTGTAATTCACTTATCTTGAATAAACACATTCTTCATACTTCAACAATTATTCATCATTAATATTATAACTCACAATATTTAACAACGGATCATTCCTGTGAAAGAGGGGCTTTCCGATAAGGATTTCTCTCCTATTAGTGCGCATAATTAGGTGACCAAACCTCTCCTATGTAACTTTCTAGTCATCAATCAATATTGCAAATAATAATATGAATAACTTTGTTGTCTCAATTATTGATTTAATAATATAAATTATTATCTGAGATGATTGTGACAATAATTGAATCAAATAACGTGAGATACTATGCAACAACCATCGTAGCAATAATTGAGTAAACCGAGTGGCTTCTTTACGTAAGCATCAATAATCAATATCGTGTGCTACTTATGCAACCACGCCAGACATCTTGTACTTTTACCACCGGGTAGTTCAACAGTTTAACAGTAAAACTTTCGCCTTTATTTTTATAAAAAGATATTTCTATCGTTTTCTAACTATGACAATACTTCTGTTGTGGGGTCCACCAATGATTCTGTCGTCGTACGAATATTCCTTGCTAAAATGAATATTCTCCGACTAATCGAATATTTTATAACAACTTGCTTACTTTGCAAAATTTGTAAATATTACCCACAACTATAACATTATATCATATCCACAGCATAATATTCAATAATATATTTCGAGAAAAATTTAATCTTTATTCATAAAAGTTGGGGTCTTACAATAATGGAGCGGTTAGAGAAGTAGCATATCTAGAATGGCTCTCCAACGTGGTAATGGTCACTAAAGCTAATGGGAAATGGTGCCTCTATGTTGACTTCATAGAGCTCAATAAGGCGTGCCCAAAAGATAGCTATCCGCTACCACGGATCGACCTCCTCGTCGATGCCACTACAGGGCATGAGTTGCTCACCTTCTTGGATGCGTACTCCGGGTATAACCAGATTAGCATGTACCCCCCGGACCAGGAGAAGACATCGTTCATCACTCCTAAAGGAACTTACTGCTACAGGGCCATGCCCTTCGGGTTGAGGAACGTAGGAGCAGCCTACCAACGACTGGTGAACAAAATGTTCTAGTCTCAAATTGGACGAACAATGGAAGTCTATGTTGACGACATGTTGGTAAAGAGCCTCGTTGCAGCAGATCATATTAATCAGCTCCAAGAGACCTTCAATGTTCTTAGATCGTACCGAATGAAGCTAAATCCTGAAAAGTGCGCCTTCGACATAGGATCAGGAAAGTTCCTAGGCTTCATGGTCAACCAGAGGGGAATTGAAGCAAACCCCGACAAGATCAAAGCCATCCTCGATAATAAATCACCCACTTCAACCAAAGAGCTCCAGCGCCTCAATGGAAGAATTGCAGCACTCAACAGGTTCGTCTCCAAGTCTGCAGATAATTGTATACCCCTTTTTTAAATTCTTCGGAAAGCTTTTGAGTGGGGACATGAGGCAAAGGAGGCATTCCGAAAACTCAAAGCCTACTTGGCTGCACCTCCACTCCTTTCGCATGCCACACCAGACGAGGTGTTATATTTGTACCTTTCTGCCTCCCCATCGGCAGTAAGCTCAGTCCTCGTCAGGGACAACAATGGAGCACAGAAGCCTATTTACTATGTAAGCAGAGTACACCGAGGAGCAGAAGTCAGGTATTCGAGACTAGAAAAACTGGCACTCGCTTTAATCACAATAGCGAGACGGTCAACCTCTGAAAAGAGTCCTGGGAAAACTCGATGTATCTGGAAGACTGCTTAAGTGGGCAGTGGAGCTTGGTGAGTTTGACATATAGTACCAACCAAGGTTAGCCATCAAAGCACAAGCACTGGCAGATTTTGGCTAACACCAGCAGAGGCGAAAAATAACAAAATCTCCACCTCACCCAGTTTGGAGATGGTTGATAAAAGCACTGAACAGCATCATGAGGACTATCAGACACCTAGGTTGGACGCCCAGATAATCCCAAACGACCAGGCCATCATGTTGGACTCACAAACTTCCCCCTCGGATGCCCAAGTAGCCCTTTCAGACGACCAAACACTCCAGAGGACCCAGACTGAAGTCCCAGTTCCCCATCCTGGCTCCTAACCTCCCTTTTTAATCTCCGAGCCCTGCTCTCTTCCATCCTGGAAGCTCTATATAGACGGTTCCTCAACCAGCGACGGAGGCAGAGCAGGTCTAATCTTGATTAGCCCAGATGGTACCACTCTTAAGTATGCAGTGAAGCTCCACTTTACTGCCTCGAACAATGAGGCAGAATAAGCAGCCCTTCTCTCTGGATTAAGGTTGGCGATTGAGATGGAGACTCAACACCTCATTACCTATAGCGACTCTCAGTTGATAGTTAATCAAGTGAAGGGCGAGTTCGAAGCAAAAGGAGCCAGAATGCAAGAATATCTCGGCATGGTAAGAAGCATGTTGACAAAGTTCAAACACTTCCAGATTTGCCACATTCCCAGGTTAGACAACATGGCCGCCGATGCACTTGTAAGGCTTGCCTCGTCCTTGGAAACCCCACTAGGAGGACTAGCATTTATTGGTCACCAGTTCGAACCAAGCACGACAGACTTAGGAAACTCAAATATCAATTGTGCATCGGCTGAATCAAACTAGATGACCCCAATAAGAGCATATCTCCGAGATGGTGTGTTGTCGGACGACCCTTTAGAAGCTAGGAAGCTAAGAATGAGAGCTTCTAAGTTCACCATCCTACATGACACTTTGTACAAGAAAGGCTATTCCTTGCCATTGCTCCGGTGCCTTTCTCCCGAAGAAGCTCACTATGCCCTATGAGAGATTCACGAAGGAATATGTGGGAACCACTCTGGAGGATGATCCCTTGCCCACAAGGCGCTCAAGCAAGGTTACTTCTGGCCTTCTATGGTAAAGGACGACCAGGAGTTCTCCAGGAAGTGTGAAAATTGTCAACGCTTTGCAACTGTACCCAGGCAACCACCAGAAGAGCTAACGACCATTTCAAGTCCATGGCCTTTCTCTAAATGGGGCATCGACATCCTAGGCTCGTTGCCTCTAAGCAAAGGACAGTGCAAGTTCGTGGTGGTAGCAGTTGATTATTTTACCAAGTGGGCTGAAGTCGAACCCTTAGGAAAAATCACAGATGCAAAGGTTAAAGATTTCATTTAGAAGAATCTAGTATGTCACTTCAGCATACCCCACGCCATTGTCAGTGACAACGCCAAACAATTCGACAACAAGTTGTTAAACTCCTACTTCTCCGACCTTTAAATAAAGCAGCCGCACTCTAGCCCAGCTCATCCGCAGGCAAATGGACAAGCAGAAGTCATGGTGAGAATAGTGCTACGCAATTTAAAGACAAGGCTTGAAAGGGCGAAGGGGCTTTGGGTCGATGAACTCCTAGGCGTATTGTGGGCCTACCGAACCACGCCAAGAACTCCAACTGGGGAAACCCCTTTTTCCCTAGCCTTTGGAACTGAGGCGGTCATCCATGTAGAGATCGGGGTGAACTCTCTAAGGGTCCAACACCACGACCCTACCACCAATGAGGAAGGACTCCATATCAACCTCGACTTGGTAGAGGAGGCAACGGAGATGGCTGTGGTCCGCAACGCAGAATATAAGCGTCGCATGGCAAAGTACTACAACTCGAGGGTGAAGCCTCGTTCCTTCCAACCAGGAGACTGGGTCCTCAAGAAGGTGATCCTCGCCACAAAGGATTCGCACGAAGGAAAATTGGGACCAAATTGGGAAGGACCATACCTTGTAACAGAAGTGGTGAGACCAGGCACTTACAGGATCTAGAATTCTGAAGGGAAGGTTTTACCTCATCCATGGAACGCTGAGCACTTGAAGATGTATTACCAGTGAAACCTTGAAGAAGTAAAAGTAGTATAGTTAAGGACTTGGTTTTATTTTTCTTTTTTAGGATTATTATCCAATGTTCAAAGTACCTTTTTTGGGTTAGCAATGAATTTCCTATATTTTACTCCAAAAGATTGCATTTTCATTCAATTTCAAAGGAGTATCAGTACAAAAGTAAGGATACATACTACCTTCTTAAAAAAAATCAAAAGTCTCTAGCACTCTAACTACTCTCATGGTCATCTTCATCATCCTTAGCCTCTTTAGAACCTCCATCGTCAAGCGCCTCAGTTGGCACAAAGCCTGAGAAATCAATATCGGTGAAAAAAGTAGAGATCTTTCCCCGAAGCTCCTCATAGCCATCAATAAAAGCACCCGCAACAGCATATTCCAGATCCGCTTTAGCCTGAGAAGCTCTCTCTTGAGCTGTCTTCAATTCTGCCTCCGCTCTCGAGCAGGAAGCCTCCCTGAGCGTGTCCCTCTCATGGGCCGTCTGAAGCTCAGTCTCAAGCTTAGTTTCCCTCCCATGGGCCTCAACAAGCTCCACCTCCCTGAGCGTATCCCTCTCACGAGTTACTAAAAGCTCAGCCTCGATCTTAACTATCCTCTCACGGATCACCGAAAGATCTGTTTCAACCTTCGAACAGGCTGCCTCACTAAGTGCGACCTTTCCATGGGTCGCCAAAATCTCATCCCAAGAAGCCCTGTCAGCAGCTTTGAGCTCGACAATCCTCCCCTGAGCAGCGAGAAGCTCCTTCTGCACAGCCTCATGGTTAAGCTTCAATTGCCCGTAATAATGAGCCCTTGAGAACAAGCATACAGACGCAGTGGAAATCTGAAGAAGAAAAAAGATAAAAGAATGACCAAAAAAAAACCTAAGGATTCTTACTTGAGACAAACCCTCCAGAAATGTGTTGATAACCCCCTCAGCACCCAAAGCACTAATCTGCTGAACCTCAGATGGAAACACAAATCTCCTAAGTCATTCCCTTATAACTTGCGGATCCCCTAGCATAAAACCGGACTGAATCGGTGCCCTTACATGAGCTCCTGCAGGAGGAGTGGACGGGCGGGGGTCAGAAGGTATAGGTTAAGGGGAAGTCTCTGGAGTAGCGCTCGAAGTCACCAACTAGAAAGGCACAACTGAAGGTGTCACTTGATGAGAGCTCGCCTCGGTGTGCGCATCATTCGTCCTCACCACCTTGGGAGGATGAGTGCCCCTATTAGCACTGCTAGAAAGGATTGATCCAATCACCGTCCTGTCCACTGTAGCAAAGGACACAAAGTGTTATCTGAGTGACCATCATCTAATAAAAGGAAAGTTATAAGATAAGTCAACATACCTTTTCTCTTTAAGAAAGAACCACCTGATCTCGACGAAGAACCTCCAGCTCTACGACCGTACTTAGGCAAAAGAACGCTCAGGTCTTTATCGGGGTGAGCCTTCTCAGCATGCAGCTTCAACTCTTATTCTTTGGAGAACACCAACATACCTGCAAGGAGATGGTGAGCATATATATATATATATATATATATATATATATATATAAATGTGTCAAACTTGAAACGCATCGAGTTTCTTAGCAGCACCCCAACGTGTTGAAACCAAGGCCCGATCAGCCTCTGCAGCTCAGTCTCCGCCGACAAAGAAGAAGTGAGATTTCTAGCTGTGGCAATTGGAGCGTAACCCAGTAAGCACCATACCACTCTTTGCAGTAAAATAATACCAGCCCCTATTTGGTCCATGAGTCTCGCACAAGTTATAAGCCCCATGGAACTCCTTGGGGGAAGCATCTTTGTGATGCACCTTCTTCCATAATATGAGAAAACCCAACAAGACTCCAACCATTGGGCACTAACTGCCTTGGGGTAAGAGAAAAATAGTGCAGAATTTGACAAATGGGATGGGACATGGGGAACCTAAGCCTGACTTCGAGCATCTCCTCGTAAATAAAAATGTCACCAGAAGAGTCATCGCAAGTAAAATCACCTTTCTCGGCCCGACGACACGACACTGTGTGTGGAATATGATTGTGAGACCCCGAATTTTATGAAATAAAAGTATTCAATTTTCTTATAATTATTCTATTTAGTAAATGGTTAAATTGATAAAAGGTTAAAGTTAAGGGTGATATGTGAAATTTTTTTAAAGTATGCAAGTTGTTATAAAATATTCTTTTTATCGGGGAATATCCGTAGGACGGCACAATCATTGGTGGACCCCACAACGGAAGTATTATCGTAGTAAGGAAACGACAGAATTATCTTTTTATAAAAATAACAGCTAAAGTGTTACCGTTAAAATTGTTGAACTACTCGGTAGTAAAAGTATAGTAATACGCGTGGTTGCATAGTAGCACACGGTATTGATTATTGATTCTTACGTGAGAAGTCACTCAATTATACTCAATTATTGTTATAGTAATTGATGCATCATATCTTTCATATTATTGATTCAGTTATTGTCACAGTATCATCTACATAATATTTTATATATTATTGAATCAATAATTGAGATGACAAAGTTATTCATATTATTATTTGCAATATTGACAATGTCTAGAAGTTCTGTCAATGAGAGGTTTGGTCACCTAATTGCGCGCCAATAAGGAGAAATCCTTATCGGAAAGCCCCCTTTTTCCTGGGAACGACCTGGTTGTTAAATATTGTGAGTTGTAATATTAATGATGAATGTTATAAAAAAATCAAATTTGAGTTCGGAGTTGAATTTGGAGACGCGGATGTGATATTTGAGTCCGGAATGATGAAATTAGTAGAAATAGACTTTAAACACAAAATTTATCGGGGTTGACTTTTCGGTTAAAAAAGTCAACAGTTGACTTTTTCTAAAAAAGTCAAACTTTGAAATTTTAAAAATAAAATTTTTGAGAAAAATATTTCCATTGTGTTGGGATTGTTAGTGTTAGTGGAAATCGACATTTATTTCGATAATAATTGATGTCTGGAGGTTATATTGACCAATCGGGTAATTAATCGAATAAATGAGCAATTAATTGATATTAATTCACATGATTATAACTATTTGTTCACATGTGTGAACTATTGATTCACATTCTTGTACTATTAGGGGAGTTGGTGCAAGATTGATAATACTTGCATGACTAAGTTAAAAATGGAGGTATAGATGGAGGTACTATACTGTACTTCATATTTTCACATGATTATAACTATTGATTCACATGATTGAACTATTGATTAACATTATTTACTATTAGGGGAGGTGGTGCAAGTTTGATAATATTTGCAGGACTAAATTAAAAATGAAGAAAAAGAGGAAGGTATTATACTGTAATATTTCGAGCCCCAAAACGTGCAATTATCGAAACTATATTTTTCTATAAATAGAAGCTCACTCTTCCTTCATTTCTCACCAATTCACAAAAGCTATAGAGCAATTATTATAGAGAGAAAGAAGAGAGAAGTCCGCTACCCTCACTATTCCAAAGATCAGCTTTTTTTCTAAGGTAAGGGATATTATTATTATAGTAAGGAATATTATTATTATAGTAAGGGGTATTATTCTTTCGTATTCATGAAGAGAGTTATTTTCTTTCAATACTCATAAGGGTTGTTATTCCATTCTTTATTATTATGAAATAACTGCATCATGCAAGTCACCGCATACACGGTGAAATTCTTACATTATTCCATTCTTTATTATTACATTTGGAATATCCACGTATCATGCGGATTACGCTAGACCTGGTTACATTCTTTATTATTCTATTGGAATAACATGTCTGTGCGGTCTATCGCATGCATGGTGAATTCTTTATTATTCCATTCTTTATTATTACATTTAGAATATCACATCAGTGCGGATTACGCTTAGACACGGTTCCATTCTTTATTATTCTCATTGGAATAACTTTCATGCGTGCGATCTATCGCATGCATGGTGAATTCTTCATTATTCCATTCTTTATTATTCGTTAGAATATCCTGCTCTACGCGGATTACGCATGACCGGTTCCATTCTTTATTATTCATTTGGAATAACACATACATGTGGATTATCACATGCATGGTGAATGATCCTTCGTATTCATTCCTTATTAAATTGTGGAAATGATCTGTCTACGTGGATTATCGCATGTCGGGTGAAAATCCATTTGCCGTTTCATATATTCAATGATACTCATTTGGTTAAAGTTTTGGCTTCTATACTCCATGAAATTAGTAGAATATCTTGGATATTTGCGCTTCATCTGGTATCTTTTCATGGAAATATTCTTCTTAGCATTCTTGAATTTTACTCCACAAAGCAGTATCATGTTGACAATTTGGACGTAATTGATTTCAAGATAAATTAACTTATAAATCTTTAAAATTTATTCTTGAACTTGTTTTATTGAATTATTATGTCATTGTCATCATCTTCATGCTTATATTGTGATGAAAGTCATCTTTGGCTTACGTGCATAGATGGACTTGGTATGATTATGAGCAGGAATTATTCGGTATAATCATGACCTGTAATGTTATAAATGATGTGGTAAAAGTCCTAAGTTGTAAGACCCCAACTTATTATAAATAAAATTAAATTTTTTCTATTCATTATTCTAAATTAATAAGGTGTTAATTTGATATAATGATTTGGTTATGGGTGAAATGTGCAAATTTTGCAAAAATAAGCAAGTGGTTATAAAATATTCATTTTTGTCGGGGAATATTCTTTTGGTCGTGGAATATTCTTTTTTGTGGAGAATATTCGCATTTGCCGGTAGCAGACCATTCGTGGGGCTCATAACAAAATAAGCGTCCAGATGAAGAAAACGACAAAGTATGAGTTTTTTTATAAATAATGGCAGTAGTTATTCTCAATTAACAATTGTTGGAATACACGGTGGTTAAAATACGATGAATACGCGTGGTGGCACAAGAAAGAGTTACTGCAGTATTGACAAAGATTATTGAATTATTGATTCAGACGTAAGAAGGCACTACTCAATAATTGTTACGATGAATTCTTGTTCAATATTTTATTTTATTGATTCAATAATTTCTTTGCGTTGATAGTTTATATTATTGTTGTTTCAATAATTGTCACTGCCTCCATTATCAGATCAATAATTCATATTATTTGAATAATATTATTAGATAACATTATTGGCAATGTCTAGAAGGTTCTGTCTAAGGAGAGGTTTGGTCACCTAATTGCGCACCAGTAAGGAGAAATCCTTATTGGAAAGCCCCCTTCTCTGAGGGCACTTAGTTGTCATAATTGTGATTCTGTAATATTATTTATGAATAATTAATTATTGATTTATATGATTAGGAAATATTTATTTGATGTGGATATAAATGATGAATTTATTTATGTGGTTATTAATGAAGGAATTAATGTTGAGGTGTTTTATCAGTATTTTGTCAAAGTGGAGGTATTAAAAATCATCCGTTTGTGGATTTCAGATATTTTCTGTTGGAAATTTGGAAAAACTTTCTTCTGCAAAGTTGTAGAGAATTCAATTTCAGGAAGAATGGACATCAAATTCGTATTTTTCTGATAAACAGGCTATTTTATATGAATTATTGAAGTTTTAATAAATAAAATGATTTTTTATTAAATTTATGGGGGGACCCACTTTTGGTTGGTGGAATACACACATGGGCTGCTGAATTCTTCCAACATGGCTGCCCAAAAATTCAAAGCATGCGTAGGAATTGTAATTAATAATAATATTATTTTATTATTTAGTCTCCTTTGGCGTTCTAGCATTTTCCTATAAATAGACGCCTATCTTAGAATTGAAAATCACACCAGAAACAAGTTTTCTTTCTCTCTAGATTATCGAGCGTATTCTAGTGAGTATTTTGATACTTTGAGTGTTGCTATACGGTGCAAGTTCTGTCAGCACTATACCCGAAATTCAGTCAGAAGTACAGTTATTTTGAGGTAAGAGATGTTATTTTCTTCTTAAATGATATTATTTTCTTCAATATCATTATGCCGGAATATTGGTGAACTTTTTAATCAAATTTGGAACTTTTTGTGTCGGGGTTACTATTCACGATATATCGACCTTTATTCACAAGATACTGAGACTATTCACGAATAATACTAGACTATTCAAGAAAAATAAAAAATTTCTTTTGTCCAAGATGTCTATTTTGGCTACTATCTTTGATTGTATCCATGTTTTGATCGTTATTTTTGAATTCTGCTTCAAAATTAATTATTATGGAGTATTATTGATCTTGGATAAAACTGTTATACGAATCCCTAAAATGTGTCCTTCATCTCCTTGGATTCGTTTTTTCTTTAAAATATTTTTCATCATCCTCGGTCCTAAATGATGATATTCTTTGAATATCTTTGGCCTATAGTGCAAAAGATGAATGATTAATGAATATCTTTGGCCCAGTAGTGCAAAAGGTGAGCAGTGTTGAGATGAACATGACCAACCTGGTGATACTTGATGAATATCTTTGGCTCAGTAGTGCAAAGATGAATATTTGATTAAAAGATGTATATTGATTGATGTTCTGAGGGATAAAATATTGATGATGGACTCTTAAATCTTAGAAGATAGTAGAATTCATTCTCTACGTGACTCTTCTAATTGATTGTTGTTTCCGCTGTGTTTGTTGATCTAAAACTTGTTGTCTATTATATTCTATCAGATTTTTCCCTGTTGAAGACTAATGATAATTTGTTGTATATTATCTTAGTCATAATATTCTTTACTGGGCTAGTTGAACTCACCCTTTTCTTTTTTGTTCCATTTTTCTTCTCAGGGGGTGAGAACATAGCAGGATCGAGTCGGGGTATGGAATGATGGTTCTAGAAAGATGTTTTAGTTGTCCTCACTATTTCTGTAAAATAGTGTATGAATAATTATAATGAGGACTTATTTGGGTGTGGATATTGTCTAGAAGACAATATTTGTATTTAAACTCACAGTATGTGTTGTCGTATTTTGCACGACAATTGTATTATTGAAGTTGTAGTTTGCTTTTTGTACCATGTATTTGGCGACTCAGAATGAGTGTTGTATACCTATTTTGGGGGCGTCACATCAGTAGCCTGTAGTGCATTGATGGACAATTTTTGGTATGGTTATGACCAGGGATTATTTGGTATAGTTATGACCATTGATGATTTAATGAATGTCCTTGGCCCGTAGTGCAGGGATGACTCGATGATGTGGTTTATTTATTAAGCTGAGTCTCAGCGATAAAAATTGATGAAAACATTTTAAATCATTGAAGATAGTAGATATCATGCTCTACTTGACTCTTCTAATGGATTGCTTATTCCTCTGCAGTTAAACTTGATGTCTATTGTATTTTATCAGTTTAATATCGTTGAAGACTAATGATAATTTATTCGCATTATCTTAGTCTTAATATTTCTTCTTGGGCTAGTTGAGCTCACCCTTTCTTTCTTTGTTCTCTTCGTGAAATGAGAACGAAATGGGACTAGTCGGGAACAGAGTGACGGTCCAGATGATAGCATTAGTAGTCCTCACTATTCTGTTAAATAGTATGACAATAAATGTAATGAGGACTCCATTGAGTGTGGATATTGTCTAGATGACAATATTCTTATTAAAACTCTTAGATTATATTTTGTCGTATTTTACACGACTGTTGTATAATTAAGTTGTATTTGAATTTTGTACCATGTATTTGACGACTCAAGATGGGTGATGTATACCTATTTTGGGGGCGACACAATGATAAGTAGAAATAAGTCTCGAGATATCATCATCAGAATTGAGTGAGCTGAAAAGGGTACTTACTTTAGACCTATCATCATCCAGGATCGATTTGTTTTTGTGTTTCATCTTTCGGGGTCTTAAAGAAGGGCCTGAACCACCACCTGGGAGTTCTTGAGTCACATCTGATGGAGGCAGGCTGTGGTTACCAAAAAGCAGCACCCCCAACCTCCTGCTCGCCCAAGACTCGATCCTGCTCGCCCAAAACCAGCCCCTGCTCGCCCAAAACCAGTTCCTGCTCGCCCAATGCCTGCCCGGCTCGCCTCTGCTCACCCAAATGAGACGATCCAGCACCTGGAGCAACTCGCCCACTAGCAGCTCCTTGCCCCTGTTCACTAGAATGGGACGATCCAAAGACTAGAAAGTAGCTTCGCCCATCACCAAAGAACTCACCACTAGAAGACTCGCTTTCAAATTTCGCATCATCAAGAAATCGCCCACTAAAGAAGCTAGCCAAGATTTACTTCGCCCACTAGCTCGCCCATCACCAGATCGCCCCTGTCCAGCTCCGCCATGAACCCCAAACGGATTTGCACTCCCATCAGCGTCGTGCACGACGTTATCAACCTGAGGCACCTCACCCGCTTCATTCTCCACCATGGCAGCCTCTTGGGAGCTCACTTCATCAGTCAATTCACTCCTATGGCTATCTCTTCCTTTGTTCGACGTTGATCTCTGAAAAGTTCTCACTAAGAAGAGATCTGAAAAGAACAGGATACAAAACCCCCAAATTTATAACCTAGGTTCTTCAGGAATAAGAGAGAAGGAGTCCCACAAACCAGAGGAGTTTATCTGAGAAGGGGAAGGTCACAAATTAAAAAGGAATTTTTAAGGAATTCGAATTTAAAGGTACTTTTACTATTTAAGTCATAACTTTTGATCCGTAACTCTGATCGGGGCCCGTAATATATCAAAACGACCGTATCGACGAGTTTGGCCCGAAGAAGCCCGAAAAAGCCTTAGAAGTACATGTTTTGGCCTCCTAAAGTTTTTCCAGTTTTGTCAAAAATTCAAATTTTAGCCGAATGCTCTCCTCTCCAAGTTCTGTTGGACGCAGGGCATTGGGGGCAAATGATGGTTCTAGTCCAAAGATCCAGTCCATCTCATAAGCCTCGTCCTCCAGCCCATCTTATAAACCCATATTATAGGCCCAAGTTCAAGAAGTCTAGCTAGCCCAACAAATGTGATCCATCACAGTCGGGTTAATTGAGCACGCCCACGTCATAAAGGAAGTGGTCAAGCCTCGTCCCTGGATCTCACGGAGAGCACGTCAACCATCTTGCGCGTCTAAGAGGAGGTTGGGAGCTCCACTAAAGTAGTGGCTACGTGCTGGGCCCCAAAACTGTCACGGGGTCTCTATAACCATCATTGGGAGGCAACTGACTTTTGTGTCTTTAAGCTTGTACTCTCTATACTCATTCCAACACACTTGACATAATATAAAGTGTCAGGCGACTAGAGCCATTCAACAGTGGACTAGGTCAACTTGACCGAACCACTTTAATATTTGTCTTATTTTCTTACTTTAATTACTGTATTTATTATTACTTGACAGATGTGTACAAAGTATATTTTGTGCATCATCACCTCCCCCCCCCCCCCCCCCCCCACCCAAAAAAAAAAAAAAAAAACCTGGATCTGCCCATGCTTATCCCTCCACCTTCAATAATGACAATGATTACACCTTCCCTACATTTTTTTAAGTGGACTTTGAAAACTTATACGCTAGAGTTGAATACATTGTCAATACCAATTTTTCATTTGTTAGTCCACACCTTTCATTTAAATGTGTTTGGTGAATTTCCACCAACATTTTTTTAACTTTTTTTTTTCAAACTAATGTCAAGTCGACTACATATCAAATACATTATTATATATCAGTTAGACAGATGACATATTGTAATTATAATTATAATTAATTTCATAAAATTTATTACTTATGTCTTTTCAATATACAAATTAACCCTGCGTAACGTAGAATTAATTAGATAATCTTTTTAATTATAAAATTCTCAATTATAGAGATCTGAAATTATCATCAATATTACTATAACCTCAACTATTATATTTAAATTACTCATAATCATTAATTTATTTTTTGCAATGTTTTTAATATTACCATAATTATAACCACCCAAAATTAATATGGTCTATTTTGATGGCTGCTACAATGGAAGTCAACAGTGTTTCCCCAGTTTCCATTCATTCCTCAACACGGTTTCCAACGTCATACATGAGATATACTTTAGGTATAAACTAATTAATTAATTTACACATCTCTCAAGCCCTCTATATATATAAATATATATAGTGTAGGTTCCATAGCTAAATACAGAGGTCAAGAATATTTTCTATTACTAGCAAAAAAGAGCTGCTACTAGTTGTTTCTTCAGTGTTTGATCAAGAATCTTATTAGGTATTTGAAAAAAATATGTGGATCTTTGGAATTAAAGGAAAATCTGGGTTCTCTGCCAGCTCCACTGCTGAGAAAGTTACCAAAGGAGTTGATGGAACTGGCCTTGTTGCCATTGTTACAGGTCTTTTTTCTCATCTGGGTTAATTTCCTTTTTTTTTACTTTGTTCTTTCTGTATAATGTTTACAGTTTACTTAGTTCTTTGATGGGCTGGTCCCAATTTCTAATGTTATCATGTTATTGGTTTGAATTGTTTTTGATTTTGTTCTTCATATATATGCATGTCTTAATCATATAGACGTTTTTGGGCTTTTAGTTTTAGCTATTTTTGATTACTTATTCATGACATCAATTCATCTAGAAGAATGAGAAATTAGTTTGAAAGAAAGAAAAATACCTAAGTCCAAATACCTCCTACTCAACTCCCAAAAGAAGGGGGGAAATAAGAGCTTTATATAAAAGGAAATGTATTATTATTAGAAAACAAAGAAAGCAAGATTTTTTTATTAAGATGTTATTGTAAATTAGCTCATAATGTGCTTGTTGAAATGTTTACATGAGTATGCAGTTCTGATTGACTAACAGATACCAAGCTGAATTAAGAACAATGTAATATATGGATAAGTAAATCCATTTTGATATTTTGGAATTATCAGGAGTTTTTTTTTCTTCTTCTTTTGGGGGTTAAATATTAGTAAAACTATCTAGTGGTTGCCAATCTTCTAAACCATATAGTTGGAACATTTCTTATGGTTTAAGGGGTTACAATTGGGATAAAATATCTTAGGACAGTGAAATTCAAAATCCAAGAAAATTGTGGGTTTCTCAGGCTTTGTTCATCGTAGTTCTATTAGATTGTAGTTCTATTTGATTGTAGATGTGATCGACCGGTGGATTTATGTAAAAGATAATCCTTAAACCGAGATTTATCTCGTTATAAAAATTATGATTCTTAACTTAATTGAATTTCTGATGCTTCATACTTGACCATAAACTTGTTTGGTCCACTATATAAGATTGATCAGTACTTAATCTGTGACTTAACCGAAAAGTGCTTAATAACACTGTATAACCTCAGGAGCATCAAATGGTATTGGTAAAGAAACTACCCGTGTCCTTGCCTTGCGTGGCGTTCATGTAATTATGGGAGTGAGAAATGTTAAAGCTGGTGAAAAAGTTAAAGACGAATTACGCCAGAAAATTCCCGATGCTAAACTTGATGTCATGGAGATTGATCTCAATTCACAGGCATCCATAAGGAAATTTGTTGCTCAATTTATCGCCACCGGTCTTCCCCTGAACATCCTTGTGTAAGAAAGCTGCTATTTAACATTTTATTGTCTTTTGTCTTGTAATTTTTCTTAAATACACTTCAATGTATCATAATGGCCTAATCTACCTTAGCATATAACTGAACTCGTAGTCTTTG
Organism: Panax ginseng; assembly: GCA_020205605.1. Taxonomy (NCBI): domain Eukaryota; kingdom Viridiplantae; phylum Streptophyta; class Magnoliopsida; order Apiales; family Araliaceae; genus Panax; species Panax ginseng. Next base: position 41,577,629 of record CM035131.1, read on the forward strand.
GTGTTGACAGTAACAATGCAGGGATCATGGCACCTCCATTCACGCTTTCCAAGGACAACATAGAACAGCAATTTGCCGTTAACCATTTGGGGCCATTCCTTTTGACAAATCTTTTGTTAGACACGTTGAAAAAAACAGCACGCGAATGTGGTAAAGAAGGAAGGATCGTTAATGTAGGATCAGAGCTGCACCGGTATGGGTACAAAGAAGGAATTCGTTTTGACAAAATCAATGATAAAGCAAGGTAAATATTACATGTACTATTTTTTTTCTTCATAATTAAGAGCAAACTACTAAAAGGTTACGAGTTTTACCATATTCCATTCATCTAAATTTAAATGTTTCCTCTGATTTTGTTCATAATTTCCAGTTACAACCCCAACAGTGCTTATGGACAGTCCAAACTCTGTAACACATTGCACTGTGTTGAGCTAGCAAGGCGCTTGAAGGTAATCATTTACTCTAATAACTATCTAAATATACACATGAAGACGGTTAAACTTTTATCCTAAACTAGGCATCTTTAGGTACAATTTTTATTTAGCCAAAATGCTAATGTTCCATCTTTTTTCTAATAATTTCACATTGAATTCAAAAATCAAAGTGAAAAGTCTTCGACTGATCGAGGATTTTGTGTAAATAATATTTGTACGATATAGAGTTTTGTACAAGTAATCTTTTAATCATGCCAAATATGACCAATTATAGCAAGACACCTGTTCGCGTAATTCATACTGCAGTTATCGTCATTCATCATGCTTGTTAGAACTTAATTTTAATATTAGAACATTGCTTAATTTTTCTATTTGGTCATTATCAGGAGGAAGGAGCTAATGTGACTGCAAATTCACTTCATCCTGGAGTTATTGCCACCAATATTTCTCAAAACAGCGGCCTTCTTGGTTGTATGTATTCAAACCTTTAATTTCCTATTCCGCGCTCTTCTACTAATAATATCAACACTTCTATGTTGTCGTATGAACATATATCAATCATATTATAAAAAAAAAATAGTTCGATCATATATTTATCTGGTTCCTTGCTGATGAATTGCAGGCATACTTGGTTGTACACAATTTTTTATGAAAAATGTTAGCCAGGGAGCAGCAACTAGTTGCTATTTGGCATTGAGTCCAAAAGTTAATGGGGTTAGTGGTGAATATTTCATGGACAGCAACATAGCTAAAGCGAGCTCCATAGCTAGAGATCCAGAATTGGCCAAGAAATTGTGGGAGGTCAGCTTGACCTTCACGGAGAAAAAATAATTTTGAATTTTTTTCTGGTGTGCCCTTATACGTAATTAAGGTGGAAAACTACATGGTGTTTCGAATTCTGGTGTGCGTTTGTATAATATTAAAATTTGGTAGCCCTGCTTGTGAGATATATTGTGTAATTATTAAGAGTTAGCAAAAATAACTTGTAGCGGTGTAATATCGTGAGCTTGGAAATAAAAATATTCATTTTTATATATCAGCTGTTGGTAATTGTTTGAGGAAATTAAACCCTTTGAATCATGGCATTAAATCTTTTTGTTTCTGATCTAAAAATCTTCTGAACGTTTAGTTGCTTGCAGAGAATCTGAGGAGACAATTAAGTATAGTCCAATTAACTTTTAGATTAATTTTACAGGAAATATATATAGTATAAGTTGTGCTTGACAAACAGGGTTTATAAAACTGAGCTACTAACATTTATTTTGTTTGGTAATGTTTAGTTCCAATGAACCCTAGATAATATACTTGAATCAAATTGTTTCGTTTCTTATGAAAGGGTGCCTCACTTGAAAAGTATGGCTCCAAAATAGCTTGGAAAAGAGTCACTCTTTCCCTTGCTGAGGGAGGTTTGGGTCTGAAAAGTGTTGAAGAATGGAATAAGGCACAAATTATATATCACTTGTGGCAAGTGGTAAGTTTTAATTCTACCTCTTTTTGGGCAGAATGGGTTCGAAAGACTATGATTTTAAAGCACAATTTTTGGACTACTCCCGTCCCCTATGATGCTTCTTGTATTTGGAGAAAGGTCTTGAACCTTGGGAAATTAGTTGTTCGTTTTATTGAATACAAAGTTGGAAATGGTCCGGGTATTAGACTGTGGCAGGATCCTTGGCTGGAAAACCAACCTCTTACTCGGCACCCCTCGATCCCATTGTCTCTATTTTGGGATCTTGTTTAATGCCATTGTTAGTGAGATTATAAGCAACTGTACTTGGTCTTCTCCTCCCTAGAACTATGCTAGCATTCTTCTCATGAAGCAGAAGCTCCTTTTAATCCCTCCTCCCTCAATCATACCTGATCAAGTGCTATGGGCAGGACATTCTCAAGTCAAAGCTTCCACTATTTGGGCTGTCATACGCAGTATTGGCTCAACTGTAAGTTAGTATAAATTGGTATGACACAACCTGCAGATACCTCTTTTCTCCTTTGATTTGCTTTTCATAACGGACTTGTCATGTAGCCTCTTGATATGTGTTGCCTATGCAACCAAGCCAATGAATCATTTGATCACCTCTTTTTTTATTGTGAGTTTCTACGCATATATTTAGAGCTATTTTTGCTGATAGGTTTGGGATATCTTTTAGCTGCGATCAACTTATACATCATGTTCAGTTCATTCGAATAGATTACATGACTTAGTGCATCATAAAACTTTGCTTGGCTATTATGGTCTACAAGATATTGAACGAGCGAAATCGCATATACCATGGAGATAAACCCTTTGCTGCCTCTACCACTGCTCGAGATTGTAATAACATTATCAAATGTAAATTATTCCCTATTAAGAAATTTAGTAAATTTGTAGAAAAGTCATTTTCTTAGGGTTTGACAGTTATAGTCTTTTGACTATAGCATCTGCATCATTGGTATGTCTCTGACTGTAGTGGTTTCGCGATTATGTCCTAGATCTTGTTCCTTTGTTTTCTTTCAATATACTCTCAATTTAGCAGAAAAAAAAAACAAATATGACACTTTTGTGAAGTCTAGAGACTATTATTTTTATTTTTGTTTGGCACCAATACGTCAAAATAAAAACAAGAACAAAAACAAAAAGAATGTTCAGTTGTAGGTACCTAGCTATTGTGTTTGTAAGTTGTTGGTTTTTCTTGACAAAGGATTTAGTGTGTTCTTTAAGTTTAAGCAACCTCAGTTTGAATTCCTGTTATATGTAGTTATGTACTTGGACAATTATTATTATAATTTTTTTCAAACTACTTTGTATCAATAAGAATGAGATTTACATTAGTTACTACTTACTCCTCATACAACTATATATGCATGTCAAGTCGACTACACAATGAATACATTATATATCATTTAGACTGATTACGCGTTCTAATTATAATTAATTTCATAAAATTTATTATTTACGTCTTTTCAATATATAAATTAACTATAATTAACAATAATGATACTATCACATAAAAGTATCACATACCGCTCATATGATGCATGAGTGACAAACATGGATTTGTTGTTGAGTTAAGTGGGTCATGTGAACAATAAATTAATGAGTGTCACCCATACAGTATGTGAGTATTATGTGATATTAACATTATTTTAAAATTAACTAGATAATTTATTTTAATTACAAAATTGATTGAGATCTGAAATTATCATGGACTCTGAATCATCATAGTCAATTTAGCATAGTATAGTAGAAATGAAAGTTCACTTATTCTTGGTTCATGTCATGTCATCCGCATGAAACATTTTACTTCAAAAAATCACCATAACTATTATATTTAAATGAAAATTGATATTTTTACGATACTTTTTGAAATTTACATATGAAAAGTGTTGCTATAGATGTATAGCGACGGTTTTTCACCGTTGTTATACATCTATAGCGACACTTTTCATGTGTAATATTTTGGATTTATCAGTTTCCTATTTAAATTTGTCATAATCATTAATTTCTTAATTGCGATGTTTTTTGAACTATAGCGACAGATTCACCCGTCGCTATAGCTATTCTGGTCTATGGCGACGGTGAACTGTCGCTATTGTCCAGATTCACCCGTCGCTATAGCTATTCTGGTCTATGGCGACGGTGAACTGTCGCTATTGTCCAGAAAAATTGTCGTCATAGGCGACTGTGTACTACACAGCTATATATATATATATATATATATATATAGGGGCGGATCCAACCCCGAAGTTCTGTGGGGTCAAATTCGAGAAAAAAAAACTCTTAAAAATAAAAATTTAATAAAATGAATCACAAAATTAAATAATACTCAAATATTATATGCAATAATATTTTTTGAGATTTAATTGTTTAAAATTGTTGCACCTCATTTTTAATAATTGCAAAAATATCACGTTCAATTTAAGTTACTAATGTACCATTTTATAAGTTTCATTGGGGTTGGATTTTGACACAAAGCTTCACTAGGATCATGGACCTATGTATGTGGACTATATACACACGAGATATTATGGCCTAGTTAAATTGGGTTGGGGTGGTTGCTCCCTTTGGAAAAGATTACAACAAAAGTTGTAATTGACTTTTCAACAAAATCTATTACATAAGCCCAACTTAATACTGTTATGTTTACCCTTATCTGTTCTTTTATTTGGGCCTGGGGATGACAAGGCTTGGTTGATAAGTTGGGTTCTTTGGAGCATTGGATCTACTTGACTACTTCATGTCTTTATCCCTCTAGTTTATTATTACATGTATTTATTACACTTTTTGCAAACACAAAAACGTCCCATTTTAATATCAGTCACTCACTTATTAAATACTGACAGACATAGGCTCATAAAATTTTAGGGTTAAATACATTTTTATCCACTCTACTCAACCTCGATTTACAAATGCATCATCGAACTATTTTTTTTTTTACGATCAACTCATTGAACTATATATTATTTACAAAAAGTGATTTTGCCGTCTATGTCTGTTAACCATTTAACAGAAAAATGACGTGACAATACGTGGCAGGAGAGAGAAGCTAAGTTGGATAACTAATATACTACTTACGTATATACTACTTGCTACTTACGTATATACTACTTGCTACTTATACAAAATATAAATCCAATTAGTATACATAACAAATAATTAAATTAAATTAATTAATTAATAATAAAAATAAATTAATGAATAATTATTACAAATGTATTTATATACATTAACAAAATATAAATCAAATGAATATATATAACAAATAATTAAATTAATTAATTAATAATAAAATAAATTAATGAATAATTTTTATAAATGTATTTATATAAATTAATTAATTCATATTTTTAAATTTTTAAAAATTTTAATTTTACTTTAAAAATATAAAATTATTAATATTTTAAAATTGAGGGATTATTATTAGTATTATTATTATTATTCTTATTTTTCTTATTATTCTTTATTCTTCTTCTTCTTCGAACCAGTCTTCTCCTTCTTCGAACCAGTCTTCTCCCTCACTACTACTACTATCACCACACCACCATCACCATCCATCTCTCTAAACAAAGAATTCCAACAACTCGTCGGCGACTTTTGTTTCAGTAGAGACGGCGAATCTGTAGTAGGAAGTAGTAGAAATCTAAATCTACTTCAACATCTTCTTCACCACAAATCCAAATTAAATGTATTTATTTATATTAAAATCTACCACTACTCTTCTCTTCCATCTTTAGTCAAATTCCAGATCCCAGGTATATGGGTTGAATCTTCTTTTTCTGCAACTTTGTGGAGGCGGCGATGTTGTGCTCTTCGGAACTGTTACTGAATTTGGGTTTGTTGATGATATTTATGATTTTTAAGAAAAAAAGGGTGAGAATAATAATAATAATAATAATTGATGTTTGAAGGGTCTTCACAATATCAGCTGAATTGGGCTTTTCTTTGAATTTGTAACATACTAAAAAAATTAAAGCTTACTTTTTAGCATATTTTTATTTTTTAATATTTTTTCTTTTATATTTAAGCTTAAATTTAATAATTTTATAATATAAATAATAATTATATTAACTTTTAAAAATAAAAATAATAATTAATTTCAAAATTTTAGTTATATTTGTGAAGTTTGAGTTTATTTTTATGTATTTTAATTTTTAATTTGTGTTTATTATGAAAATACTTATGAATAATGTTAAAGACATTACTCAAATTCAAAATTTACTCAAATTTCTCTTATTTTTAATAATATATGTAATATATTTGAATACAATAAAAGATAAATTTGTCAAAAAAAAAAATACTAATAACTTTTTCATTATTAATGTTGAGGTATTATGATAATTTGCAAAGAAAAATGCAACAAAAAGTAGTTAAATTCATTTATTTTCCAACGTGGCAACAACTAGGATGATAACACATGGCAATTGCATGACGTGGATATTAATTTAAAAGTGACATGGTCGTTCCGTTAAAAGTCAACGCATTTAACGGATTTTGTAACGATTTGAAAATAATTTGTAGTTCAATGAGTCGATTGTAAAAAAAATCAGTTCAATGATGTATTTGTAAACCGAGGTCGAGTAGAGTGAGAAAAATGTATTTAACCCTAAAATTTTAGTGAAGTAAGGTGACCCCCCCCCTAACTCAGGTCCGCCTATATATATATATATATATATATATATATATATATATATATATATATATATATATATACAAAACAAAAAACATTTTTTAATTTGCCGCTCTGGGCTATTAAAAGATCGGGACCCTTAAAAAGTTGGGATAAATCTGACCCTTCAAAAAATTATAGCAAAACACGCACGGAAGGGTTTCAAACTTCAGTCTTCTTCATTCTCTCCACCCTAAAATAAGGGTTTTTGTTGATTTCTTTGGATTCCCTTTTGCTTGCTTCTTCAAATCTTTGTTAATTTTTTTTAAAAAACCCTTTGTGCTGTTAAGGTTTTGTTAGATTTTTGTGGGTTTTGTTAGATATATTTCAAGTTTCCACAACTCCCAAACCTTCATCAAAATTCTCTTAATTTCGGTTGGAACTAATGAAGGCATTAAAGAATTGAAGTTGCAAGCTAACGTGGGAAGGGATTAAGATCAGCAGCAGTAAAGAAAGATTTCATAAACTGGTTATCAAGCTAAGACTACGTCAAACTAATCTTTTGTAAGGTAAGCCATGTATTTGATTAATTTTATGGAAATTGAAAGTTTACATAATGTTTGTTATTCTGAAATTGATGTGCTTGGCCGGGAAACTATGTGTTGTGAAGGACTTCTATGAATTTTTTTGGCTAGAACTATGCCTAAAACTCTATGAATTCTGAAATTATAGGCTATGCCCTTAGGGTGTTTGAAAATTTGTCCCAAAGAGGTCAACATGTGTAAAAATTGAAAATTACTCAATGATTATGATGTAACCCAAGTTGGTTAGATAAATCAAACGGAGTTTAAAATCAATTTTATGAAGTTTGAATCAAATTGGATTCAATAAAAATCTGTGGTGACGGGGCATTTTCAAGCCTCTGTAATTATCGTTTAAATGCTCTTTTTGGCTGTGTTATATTTTTATAAAATACTATGAAGTACCATCTAGAATATATTAAAAATGGGACTCAATCGGATGTATGGATCTCAAGTTACAAAATTGCCAAGTAGGTGAGGAAAAAAAATCCAAACGAGCAGAATGGGAAATGGGGCAGCAGCAGCGCATGTATCACTGCTTCGTGAACGGTATTGTGGTCGCCAGTGCATATGGCGCTTCATTTTTGGTTCCAATTGCGACTCCGAGTTCATTTTCAATCCGATTTTGACGTGATGCAAATGAATTATTAAAATTAATAAAAATTAATATTTTATATATGTATTTAAATTATAATATTATTGATAAATCTAATATAATGGATAAAATTAAGATTGAGATATTAAGCTTATGAAATACGAATTTAATTTGAATTTCGTGGAATTTGAATATATTAAGCTGTGTAATAACCTTATGTGTGTTTTGGGTTTTGTAAACATACTAAGGGCACCGTGAAAATTTATCCTAACACTAGGCACTAGCTAGTTCCACTAACATTCCCCACTATCAACTGCATTGCATGCAATTTAGTAGACATACTAAGGGCACCGGTCTCAATGATATATAAAACTATATATAGACTGAATTAAATTTAGAAATAAATAAAGAAAATGTTTAACTTGAATAACAGTATTATTATTGTTATAATTATTTATCATTTTAAATTTAAGAACTGATCTTAAAATTTATGAATTTTAGTCCTGTGAGTTATTTTATTTATAATTTATGATCTTTTATTTATGAAATATATATGTAGTACGTGAGGGTGTACTAGGTAGGTAGGTTCTGAGAACAAACTGATCAATTAATATAGTTAGTTAATTAGGAAATGCAGATTAATTATTAAGTAGTGCATGAAAATCTAAAGAAAGCTGAGCCGTCATTCATTTTCTTGAAACATTGCGTAAATGAATTCAGAAAGGGATAACAACAAAATAAAGTGAACGGAAAAGATTTAATTGTGATAAAAATTCTCGGCTTTCGTTGTTGATATATAGATACATCAATCAATTATTAATTTATTAATTTATTTATACAAAATTGTAAGATCCCAAATTATTAATAAATAAAATTTAAATTTCTCTATTTATTATTTTAAAATAGTAAAGGTTGATTTGATTAATGTGGTTAGTTATGTGTAAAAATGCGTAAATATTTCAAATAAGCAAGTGGTTATAAAATATTTATTGTTGTTGTGGAATGTTCGTTTGGTCGTGGAATATTCTTACTGTCGGGGAATATTTAAATTAAATGCAATGTAAATTTAATAATTGGCCCCGTAATGGAAAGCGATTGGATGAAGAAAACGACAAGAATAAGTTAGTTATAAATAATTGGCAGAAGTTATTCATCAAGATTAATCTTGTTGAAATCTTTCGGTGGTTAAAACACAAGATGGCATTACGGCAGTATTGCACCAATTATTGATTCTTACGTAAGAAGACACTACTCAATAATTGTTACGATGAATTCTTCATTTGATATTTTATTTTATTGATTCAATAATTCTTTGCATTGATATTTTATATTCTTCGTTGTTTCAATAATTGTCATTACACAGTATTTTTCATTATCGGAGCAATAATTCATATTATCTGAATAATATTATTGGATAGCATTGTTGGCAATGTCTAGAAAGTTCTGTCTTAGGAGAGGTTAAGTCATCTAATTGCGCTGGCGTAAGGAGAAATCCTTATTGGAAAGCCCACTCTATCCTAGGAACTGCTTGTTTGTCAGTATTGTGATTCTGTAATATTACTTATGAATAATTAGTTATTGATTTATATGATGAGGAAAATATTACTTATGTGGATATAGATGGAGAAAATTTTTAATGTGACAATTGTTGAAAATAAATATTTTATCTTTTTCTGATAAAATAATTCATTTAAATATATTATTATATTTTTAATAATATAATAATGGTGATATTTTTACAATGAATGTAGGATATATGAGTATATGAGGAGGAGTATTTTTGTTACTAAAAATATTTAAAACATGTTTTTCATGTTTGTGGACCCCATTTCTTGACTGAAATTTGATTATAGCCTATAAAATCGCTCGTTTGTGGATTTTGGTCAATTTCTATTTGGAATTTGGAAAAACTTAAACTTACAAAGTTGTAGAAAATGAAATTTCTTATGGAAAGGACATGTGGTTCAAATTTTTCTGATAAAAGGGCTATTTATTATGAATTATTGAAGTTCCGAAATTCTGAAATAATTAATTTTTGAAAGTTTAAAATAATTTAAATAAGAAAAACGTTTTTTGTGTTTGGTGGGCTACACAAACATGTGCAAAGTGCTGAGTTCAATTAGTAAAAGTGGGCGTAGAAAAATTTTGTAATTATTATAATATTTTATTAAATTTTCTGCTTTGGTGTTCTAAGTATTTTCCTTTAAATTGGGTGCTTAGGTTAGAATTAAAAATTACACCAGAAACTGAAGTTTTCTTTCTCTTTCTCTCTCTATATATTGAGCGTATTCTTGTGAGTATTTTGATACTTTGAGTGTTCTTTATCTGATTGTAAGTTTCTTCAAAGACTTTATTCAAGATGAGTCAAATTGTAAATCTTATTCTTTCGAGGTAAGGGATATTATTTTTTAAAATGATATTATTTTCTTCAATATCATTATGCCGAAATATTGGTTTGAACTTTTAATCAAATTTGGAACTTTTTGTGTGGGGTTTCTTATTCACGTGATATCTCAAGACTATTCATGTATACTGACACTATTCACGAATACGGCCTTTATTCGTGAAAAATAAAATTTTTCCTTTTCGTCCAAAATATCTATTATGGATACTAGCTTTGTTTGTATCCATGTTTTGATCATTCTTGAATTTTACTTCAGTATGATTATTTATGAAGTATTTTTGAACTCGGATTGTTTAAAGTATGAATCCTTAATATTTGTTCTATTGTTTCACTGGATTCGTTTTCTTTAAAAATATTTTTCATCATCCTCAGTCCTAAATGATGATGTTACTGATATCTTTGGCCTGTAGTGCAAAGATGGTTGATTTTATTATGAATATCTTTGGCCGTAGTGCAAAGATGAACAGGTGTTGAGATGAACATGACCAACTGATGAATACCTTTGGCCTGTAGTGCAAAAATGAATATATGATTCAAGATGTGCATTGATTGATGTTACTGAGGATAAAAATATCATTGATGAATTTGTTAAATTCATAGATACTAGTAGATTTCATTCTCTACGTAACTCTTCTATGAATTATTATTTTTCGCTGCGAATATTTATCTAAAACTTGTTGTTTATTATATTATCTCAGATTTTTTCCTGTTGAAGACTAACGATAATTTTTTTTATATTATCTTAGTCATAATATTCTTTACTGGGCTAGTTGAGCTCACCCTTTTCCTTTTTGTTCCATTTTTCTTCTCAAGAGGCGAGAATGTAGCGAGTACAAGTCAGGGTATGGAATGATGGTTATAGAGAGAGTTGTTTAGTAGTCCTCACCATTTTTGTAAAATAATGTACAAATAATTGTAATGAGGATTTATTTGGGTATAGATATTGTCTAGAAGATAATATTTGTATTTAAACTCACAGTTTTATTGTTGTATTAATAAAGTTATAATTGTTTCTGTACCATGTATTGACAACTCAGAATGGGTGATGCATACCTATTTTGGGGGCATCACGGTTGGTATCGAGCTTAGGGATATGATCTACAGCGGAGATGGGGAATAGAACTAGGAGGGGAGAGACGAGTAAATCCTTCGCTAGTGTGTCTTACCTAAGCTTATTTGTTAGTTGGTTAGTATATAGGGATATTATGTCATATATTATTTCCTTAATTAACCCTTGTTTTATGGCAGTATTTGAGAATGTCGACTGAGAATATTAACAGTGGAGTAAATGAGACCGTGGAGACGCCTAACGAGGAGAACGTGCAACAGGCTGGCAATGTTCCTCCTGTGAACAACACCACTGAACATATGATGAACGATGAGATGTTTAGAAGCTTCTTGCAGTTCATGCAAAATCAGACGAGGGAGACTCGTGTTCAAAATACAGGAGGAAATGATAATAATTCACGGGTTGTCATAGCCAAGCAGTTCAAAGAGTTGGGACCACCAAAATTCTGGGGAAAACCGGATCCGATTAAGGCGGAAACGTGGGTTAAACAAATCACCAAGATATTCGATATCTTGGGATGCACGGAGGAACAGAAGGTTCCATTCGCCACCTTTATGTTCCGTAATGAGGCAGATTCTTTGGTGGGAATCATGAAGCGCACTCCATCCAAATTTGCACTTAGCATGTCTTGGGAGGCGTTTGAAACTTTTCAATGACAAGTACTTTCACGAAAGTATTCGTCATATGAAGGAAGTGGAGTTCATTATTTGGAACAAAATAACATGGCGGTGTCCCAAAGACGAGGCAAAGTTTGCGAGAGTTATCCAGTTTGCACCTCATTTAGTGGAGAATGAGGAGCATTATGACGCGGATGTTTACGAGAGGTTTAAAACCCGGCGATACGTCGGTATCTCATTTCTCATAAATTTTCTCTCTATTCGGATGTTGTCAGCGAGGGCTCAATTATTAAGCGAGATAACCAAAGACGTTCAACCGAGAGACCACAACGAGGATCATGCAGGAGATAGTAGTCAATGAGAATAACGATAACCCGGAAGAAAGAAAAGAGCGGATAAAATGGTAACCACTCTAGTGGTAGTCATGGCCATGAAAATAGAAGAAGCGAGTCGGGAGGAGATTTTAAAAAGAGGAGATTCAACAATGACCATGTGAAGACGACAACACCAGCAACAACTGGTTCTAAGGGAGGAGAACGACCACCGGTCGTATGCTACAAATACGGGAAAGAGGGACATATCAGCCCAAACTGCCCACAACAGTTCAAGGTATGCTATAATTGTGGAAAGGAAGGACATATCGCTCTTGATTGTACGGTAGCGAAACCTAGTTCAATGAGCGGTGACTCAAAAGGTCATCGAAGGAAAAGTCAAAGTCAACGGTTCTCGGAAGAAGCGTTTGTCGTGGATTGGTCAAAATGCGAGGAACCCAAACGAGGTGATCACGGGTAAGCTAATCATAAATTCTTGTGAAGTTTATACCTTACTAGATACCGGTGCTACCCATTCATTTATCTCTCCTGCTTGTGCTCAAAGTTTAAACTTGACTCCGAAGAAATTAGACTTTGACTTATCTGTGGAGACTCCGTTAGGAGAAACTTTCACCACATCCACTATTTACAAATCTTGTCTAATCCAAGTTGGCACCATCACCTTACCTGTTAACCTTATCTCTTTAAAGATACTTGCTTTTGATGTAATTTTAGGGATTGATTGGTTAACTACTCATCATGCCAAAAATGATTGTTTTCGTAAGGTTGTTAGTTTTCATATTCCTAAACAACCTGTTGTTCGAATTCAAGCAACTAAACCATTAAAATCAATCACTGTCATATCTAATCATAAAGCTATTCGTTTATTGAAAAACGGATGTCAAGCTTTCTTAGCCCATGTTATGGATTTGAATAAAAACACGTCAAATTTGAATAATATTCCTGTTGTTATTGACTTTCCTGACGTATTTCCTGAAGAACTTCCCGGTCTACCCCCAAAATGTGAAGTTGAATTCTTTATTGATCTTGAACCTAGTACAAAGCCCATTTCTAAAACCCCATATCGAATGGCTCCTATTGAACTTCAGGAGTTAAAGGTCCAATTACAGGAGTTGTTGGACATCGGTTTCATTCGTTCTAGTACATCTCTTTGGGGTACTCCTGTTTTATTCGTAAAGAAGAAAGACGGAAGTATGCGACTTTGTATTGACTATCGGGAATTGAACCATGTCACCATCAAGAATAGGTATCTACTACCTCGTATTGATGACCTATTTGACTAGTTGCAAGGAGCACAATTCTTTTCAAAGATCGATCTTCGATTACGGATATCATCACCAAGATTAGAGGCGAGGATATTCAAAGGCGCCTGAGAACTCGATGACGGGCATTATGAATTCTTAATCATGTCTTTTGGATTAACTAATGCTCCTGCGGCTTTCATGGATATGATGAACCGAGTATTCAAGAATTATTTGGATCAGTTCGTTGTTGTCTTTATTGATGACATCCTCATATATTCTAAAAGTCATGAAGATCATGAGCACCATTTGAAGTTTGGTACTCCAAAGGCTTCGTGAAAATAAGCTTTATGCGAGTTGAAGAAATGCGAGTTCGGCGAGGAAGTAGCATTCCTTGGGCACGTGGTGTCAAAACATGGAGTATCTGTCACCCGACGAAGATTGAAGCAATACAAAGTTAGAGCAAGCAGTAGAGCGATGGCCAAAAGTCACGTAGCTTTACGGGCCTAGTTGGTTATTATCGGAGATTCGTGGAAGGTTTTCTCGAATCGCTACTCCATTAACTCGACTAACTCCGGAAGGATACAAAATTCGTTTGGAGCGAGGAATGCGAGAAGAGTTTCCAAGAGCTTAAGAGGAGACTTATTACACACTGTTTTAACAATACCATCCTGGTTTGGATGGATTTGTTATCTCAAATGATGCTTGAGCAAAGGGTTAGGATGTGTTCTCATGCAACGTGGGAAAGTCATAGCCTATGCCTCATGACAACTTAAAAAATATGAGAGGAATTATCCTACTCATGATCTAGAGTTAGTAGATTGTTTTCGCTTAAAGATCCGGAGGCACTATCTATACGGGGAGAAAGTGGAGATATATTCAGACCATAAAAGCCTCAAATATTTCTTCACCCAAAAAGAACTCAACATGTGGCAGCGACGTTGGCTAGAGCTATTGAAAGACTACGACCACACTATTCAATACCATCTTGAAAAGCGAACGTGGTGGTGGTACGCATTGAGTAGAAAGATCATACTGAACGAAAAGTGCGATGTTGTTAACACAAAGGCCCATTTTGTGTGATTTACAAAAGATGAGAATAGAATTCAAGACTCCGGGGACCCATGCAATGATGTCAAGTATACGTATAGAACCAACTTTAATCGAGAAAGTTAAAGTTGCTCAAGCCACAGACCCGGAGCTGATGATTATGAAGAAGAAAGTACAAGAAGGTGTTATTCCAGAAGCAAGAATCGATGAAGAAGGAATACTTCGAGTCCACTCCAGACTTTGTGTTCCTAACGATTCTGATTTGAAGTACAAGATCATGATGGAAGCACACAATACACCATTTGCAATTCATCTTGGAAGTACTAAAATGTATCGTGATCTTCGACATACATTTTGGTGGACACAATATGAAGAGAGAGATTACAAAGTTTATCTCGATGTGTTTAACTTGTCAACGTGTAAAGGCGGAGCATCAAGTGCCTAAGGGCCCATTGCAACCACTTGAGATTCCGAAATGGAAGTGGGAACATATTACCATGGATTTTGTTACGGGTCTTCCCACAATTTCTCAAGGCATAAATGTTATTTGGGTTATTGTTGATAGATTAACCAAGTCTGCACATTTCTTACCGATACGGGAGACTTATTCCCTTGAACGTCTTGCTAGTATGTATGTAAATGAGATTGTGAGGTTGCATGGCATGCCAATATCCATAGTTTCGGATCATCACCCAAGATTCACTTCAAGATTTTGGGTTAGCTTGCAAAAAGCTATGGGCACGAATTTATGATTCAGTTCGGCATACCATCCTCAAACAGACGGACAATCAGAGAGGACTATTCAAACTCTTGAAGATCTATTAAGACTCTGTGTCCTAGACTTCAAGGGCAGTTGGGATAAGTATTTACCATTGGTGGAATTCTCCTACAACAACAGTTATCAGGCAAGTATAGGTGTGGCTCCATTTGAAGCATTATATGGACGAAAGTGTCACTCTCCAATATGTTGGTATGAGGTGGGTGAAGCAACATTGTTGGGACCCGAGTTGGTACGTATGACTACGAAAAAGATCCAAATGATTCGACAACGTATACAAACGGCACAGGATTGACAAAAGAGTTATGCGGATCTTCATCGAAAGGACGTGGAATTTAGTATTGGGGATCACGTATTGTTGCGTGTAGCTCCATGGAAGGGAGTTACAAGATTTGGGAAACGAGGAAAGCTCAATCCATGATTTATTGGTCCATTTCGGATTCTTAACCGAGTAAGAAATGTAGCCTATAGACTCGCGTTACCTCCAAGTATGTCTCGTTATCATAATGTTTTTCACATATCCGTACTTCATAAATATGTGAAAGACCCGAACCACGTCATTGAGTTAGAACCAGACGAGATAGCCGAAGACTTAACGTACGAGTAGGTACCTATCAAGATCTTGGATAGGAAGGAGCATGTCCTACGCACAAAGGTCATAACACAAGTTAAAGTTTTATGGAGGAACTATGCTATACAGGAAATGACCTGGGAGTTGGAAACGGAAATGAAAGCGAGGTATCCTCACCTTTTTGAAACACCAGGTACGTACGTCAATTTCGAGGATGAAATTTCATAAGGAGGGGAGGTTGTAAGACCCCAAATTATTAATAAATGAAATTTAAATTCCTCTATTTATTATTTTGAAATAGTAAGGGTTGATTTGATTAATGTGGTTAGTTATGGGTAAAAATGCATAAATATTTTAAATAAGCAAGTGGTTATAAGATATTCATTGTTGTTGTGGAATGTTCATTTGGTCATGGAATATGCTTGCTATCGGGGAATATTCGTACGATGGCGCAACCTTGTGTGGGCCCCATAACGGAAAACGATTGGATGAAGAAAACGACAAGAAGAAGTTAGTTATAAATAAGCAGGCGTAGTTATTACTCAATTAATCTTTGTTGAAATACTCGGTGGTTAAAAACAAGAAGAAGACATGCAGTATTGCACCAATTATTGATTCTTACGTAAGAAGGCACTACTCAATAATTGTTACAAAGAATTACTATTAAATTATTTTATTTTAATGATTCAATAATTGTTGCATTGATATTTTATATTCTTCGTTGTTTGATAATTGTCATTACACGGTATTTTCCATTATCAGACAATAATTCATATTATCTGAATAATATTATTAGATAACATTGTTGGCAATGTCTAGAAAGTTCTGTCTTAGGAGAGGTTAGGTCATCTAATTGCGCGCCAGTAAGGAGAAATCCTTATTGGAAAGCCCCCTCTATCCTGGAAATTGCCTGGTTGTCAGTATTGTGATTCTGTAATATTATTTATGAATAATGAATTATTGATTTATATGATGAGGAAAATAATAATTTTATGTGGATATAGATGGAGAAAATTTTTAATGTGACAATTGTTGAAAATAAATATTTTATCTTTTTCTGATAAAATAATTTATTTAAATATATTATTATATTTTTAATAATATAATAATGGTGATATTTTTACAATGAATGTAGGATATATGAGTATATGAGGAGGAATATTTTTGTTACTAAAAATATTTAAAACATGTTTTTCATGTTTGTGGACCCCATTTCTTGACTGAAATTTGATTATAGCCTATAAAATCGCTCGTTTGTGGATTTCAGTCAATTTCTGTTTGGAATTTGGAAAAACTTAAACTTACAAAATTGTAGAAAATGAAATTTTCTATGGAAAGGACACGTGGTTCGAATTTTTCTGATAAAAGAACTATTTATTATGAATTATTGAAGTTTCGAAATTCTGAAATAATTGATTTTTGGAAGTTTAAAATAATTTAAATAAGAAAAACGTTTTTTGTGTTTGGTGGGCTACACAAACATGTGAAAAGTCTTGAGTTCAATTAGTAAAAAAGGGCGTAGGAAAATTTTGTAATTATTATAATATTTTATTAAATTTTTCTTTGGTGTTCTAAGCATTTTCCTATAAATAGGGTGCTTAGGTTAGAATTACAAATTACACTTTAAACCGAAGTTTTCTCTCTCTTTCTCTCTATATATTGAGCGTATTCTTGTGAATATTTTGATACTTTGAGTGTTGCTATACTGGTGTAAGTTTCTTCAAAGATTTTATTCAAGAATTCAAATTGAAAGATTATTCTTTCGAGGTAAGGGATATTATTTTTTAAAATAATATTATTTTCTTCAATATCATTATCTTGAAATATTGGTTTGAACTTTTAATCAAATTTGGAACTTTTTGTGTCTGGGTTCTTATTCACGATACTAAGACTATTCACGATATTTACTTTATTCACGAATCAAGACTATTCATCGAAAATAAAAATTTTCCTTTTCGTCCAAAATATCTATTATGGATACTAGCTTTGTTTGTATCCATGTTTTGATCATTCTTGAATTTCACTTCAAATATGATTATTTATGAAGTATTTTGAACTCGGATTGTTTAAAGTATTTAATCCTTAATATT
The DNA here is from genome assembly GCA_020205605.1 of Panax ginseng. Taxonomy (NCBI): domain Eukaryota; kingdom Viridiplantae; phylum Streptophyta; class Magnoliopsida; order Apiales; family Araliaceae; genus Panax; species Panax ginseng. Next base: position 41,595,471 of record CM035131.1, read on the forward strand.
TGTTCTTTTGTTTCCTTTGGATTCGTTTTTCTTTAAAAATATTTTTCATCATCCTCGATCCTAAATGATGATGTTCTTGAATATCTTTGGCCCAGTAGTGCAAATATGGTTGATTTTATTATGAATATCTTTGGTAGTAGTGCAAAAGATGAATAGGTGTTGAGATGAACATGACCGGTCGATGAATATCTTTGGTGCAGTAGTGCAAAGATGAATATATGATTCAAGATATGCATTGATTGATGTTACTGAGGATAAAAATATTGTTGATGGAATCGTTAAATTCATAGATATACTAGTAGATTTCATTCTCTACGTAACTCTTCTATGAATTATTATTTTTCGCTGCGAATATTGATCTAAAACTTGTTGTTTATTATATTATCTCAGATTTTTCCCTGTTGAAGACTAATGATAATTTGTTTTATATTATCTTAGTCATAATGTTCTTTCTGGGCTAGTTGAGCTCACCCTTTTTCTTTTTGTTCCATTTTTCTTCTCAGGAGGCGAGAATTGTAGCGAGTACGAGTCGGGATATGGAATGATGGTTATAGAGAGAGTTGTTTAGTAGTCCTCACCATTTTTGTAAAATAATGTATAAATAATTGTGATGAGGATTTATTTGGGTATAGATATTGTCTAGAAGATAATATTTGTATTTAAACTCACAATTTTATTGTTGTATTAATAAAGTTGTAATTGTTTCTGTACCATGTATTGACAACTCAGAATAGGTGATGTATACCTATTTTGGGGGCGTCACAAAAATAGTACTATTTTTGAAAAACTTAATATCCCGTTCAAAGCCTATTAAAAGATCTTGACCATCAAAACTTTGGAATAAATCTAACCCTTCAAAAAATTATAACAAAACACGGAGGGGGTTTAGACTTGCTTCAGTCACTTGCTTCTTCGTTCTCTCTGTCAATCGAACTGCCAAACCTTATTATACCTATCCATCCTAACCCATTCTACATCTAATCCTCATAGCCTCAATCCCTTTACCATCTCAATTAAACCCCCGTAGAATCAGGGATTCTCGAGCTCTCCCGCTCCGAGAAGAAGAAAGAGAAGTCAAAATCCTCTGTCGTAGCCGCCTGTCCTGCTCCACAACTCCTCCACCATTACCACCTTGTGCTTCAAACTTCCGGAATGTTGGGAGGTTGAAGAGGTGCCCCACGCCAACGCCTCTCCGATCGACAATGTCAATTCCGTTAGTTTGTGTGCTTAATTTATCAATTCATGTCTTTAAACAAATTGCTGATTATTTATCCATGTCCTTCTAAAAGAATAAGTAGATTTCTGTCTTCTGCAAATAGCAATTACAGTTTCAATTGGGCTTTATTTGAATTCACGCATCTCTCTGTTTATATGTGTGAATTTTATGAGTTTGATTTGTTTTGATCGGTGTCACACGCGATTGAGACCTCCCCCTCCACTAATGAAATGCCACCTGTAGAAACCCTAGGTCTGGTGAAGGATTCTGGTGTCGAATCTAGAGACCAGGAGGTTCGATCATTTGTTCCGACTTTAAAACAGACTGATTCGCCGCAGCCAGAGAAATCTGCGGATGCGGGAGTGGAAGGTTAGCCTTTGTAGAGAGTAATCTCTCTGCCCTTCCCCCTCTTGCAGTTATAGAAACAAATATGACGAAAAAAATAATCAAAACCAATCTTCACCACTAATATCTAGCAATGAGAGAATCAGATGGTATATGAATTAAAGGGAATTCAAACAAACAGATTGAAAACACTGATCTGATTAAAAAGCTCAGATGAAGGAACACTTTGAAATTACATTTTTAGTAGATTCACTAAAATTAGTTTTGCATAGATAATTAAGTTGTTGTGATATGTAAATAATAAATAGAATATCATGAGTTGTTGTCATTCTCAATACCCTAATTAAATATAAAGTTTGCTTTTTGGAGAGATAACATTGCTTGGTATGGAAATGAAGACCACTCAAAAAAGAACTGAAGAAGATATTATTTTGGTTGCTGAAAAGATGAGTGCACAAAAATCTTGAATTTACTATTAGTTTTTTTTTCAAGTTTTAAGATGTTAGGCATCATCTAATTGCTTTTCGTTTTTTTAAACTAAATGATTTTAATATTATTATACAATGGCAAAAGTGAATTGCATTTGGTGGACCACTTCATAATTCCCATATCCACATATAGTTTATGAAAGGATTACTACTTCCAAGAGTTATTGTAAGGCTTAAAGCAAATCAGGAATGGCTGAAACATCAGGAGGTGATCGTAGCAAAAAGCAAAGTGTGTAGACTCGAAAGAGCTCAAGTTGAGACACATCAAAAATGGTTTCAGATTTTGAAACAAATCTATCACAACAGCATGTCGACACATTACAAACTAGAAATACTAACAGAAACTTAGTATATATAGTGAAATAACCAAACAATGTTTATTGCATTATCACTATTTATATTCTGTTTTAATCCATTCGATCGTATATATATACACCGGGTTTATTGCATTATCACTATTTATATTTAGTTTTATTGCATTATTCATATTTATATTCAGTTTTAATCCATTCCATCGTATATATTCATATTGCATCCATAAGTTTAGCTTTTGTCAGTTTAATTATCAGAATATCCAGTAAGCAAGCGTTTTTATCACATCTTTATCATATTGAACATGTAACTAAATTGAACTGTCACACAAAATCAAAGAAAGATTTGAATTTCTTTTACTGATTATATTCTCTTTATTGTATAGACATATATCAAGGTAGAGCGCCTAAGAAGAACAACATGCTTCAACGCTAAAAGAAGTTAACATAGTAAAAATTAATTATGGTAACAAACTTTAGTTGAAGAATAATTATTAGATTATGCTAGATATGATAAAGTAACCCAATGGTTCGAAATAAAGGGTGTAACTAAATTTAGAAAAAGCCTAATAATTTTTGGAAGGTTATGATTTCTTACACAATTTGATTATCAGTCAAAAGAATACTGTATTGGTGGAACTCTTCTGAAGGATCAAACCACAGACCATATCTCTCTTCTCTGCCTATGTTTGTGCTACCATTGCCATAAACATTTGTCTAAATCCTCCAGTCTTTACCTCTAATATTCCCCAAAAACTCAAAATCAATTTGATCATGGTTCTTCTCAAAAGATGAACTGCCAAACAAAAATAAAGGAATCTCTTATTAGGGCAAGTGGGAAGGGTGGTGACAATTTAAATAAATGCAGAGTAATCTCTCTGCCCTTCCCCCTCTTGCAGTTATAGAAACAAACATGACGAAAAAAATAATCAAAACCTATCTTCACCACTAATATCTAGCAGTGAGCCTTTGTTGTCCCCGATGTCTTTAGGTGAGGTCTTTCTTTGTTGCATGCACTTTGGCTTTCTTGAATTATGCTAAATTTGGGTTCTTTGTTGAATTTTCAGGTGATTCTCTAATTGATGTGGAGAAGACTAAGCCAAATGTATCAGTGAATCGAGCCAAGAAACGGCAGCTGAAGTCAGATGTTGGGGTCGCATGAGGAAAACTTCTTTCCCAGTGTTCCCAGGTAAGCTTTATTCTCCACTCATTTATAATTATTTCTGCTTCCTTCCCACTTATTTTTGTATTTCATTTCATTTGTTTGCAAATTTTTGCAATAAAAAGATGGAAAAAAATTGAAAAATGCTAAACAAAAGTGGTTGCTTCCTGTTTGCTGAATTCTTAAAGCTCTAATTGCCTGTTACTCATCTTTTTCAACTGTTTCACTCCTCCTGAATGTTGATTTGTCCTCTTACACAAGCACGTGGAATTACTTAATATATGAGTTTGTGATTAGCTACATTTGCCAAGACAAACCTGTCTAGAATTTATAGCTTTGTATTAAGTGGGATTCTCCTACTTGGCTTAAAGTGTCTAATGTAATCACTAAGCTAGCTTTGTATGGACTGTTATACTTTTCCTGTTAACTTCACTTAAACTCTAATTTCTCTCCACTCTCTTTTTTGGGTTATTTTGGTATGGGAAAATTTGATTTTAATGTGCATTTGTGGTTGTTAATTCAGTATGATTTTTATTAGGTTACTTTTTATTTGATTTTGTTTTTTGAAATGATGGTTTGTTGTGAGGTTGTGGATTACTTGCTTGAATCTAATTGAAAATTTATGTTTTTAGTTTTAAGGACTTTATATTGCTGATCTATTTTGGAATTGAAACGTTTCCTCATGAATCTTTGGGTTCTTGGTAATGAGTATTTCTGCTCTGTTGGGTATAGTGGCAAAATCAATTTTTTTGAACTCTCTTATTAATTGAATAATCAGCTTTATATTATACGAATTTCGTATGAACAGAACACTTTGTTTTCAGATAGAAGTAGTGGATATCCTACCACTTAAACGTTAGTAATTGGGTTTTGCTCTTTGAGATTTGGTGGGTTGCCGATGCTACTATTATTGGTTTTAATTTAGAGGTTCAATTTCATTTTCAGATTATTATTATTATTTATTTTAAATCTCAGGTGTTATTTTACTGTGGGTGATATAAGCTATTCTTCAGTGTATTTATTTATTACTACTATTTTTTTTTAATTTGTAGTGGTGCCTTGGAGTATATATTTTATGGGATACCGAAATCCTGTATGTTGATAGAAATTTAAAGCTTTATGTTTTTTGTCTCATTCTCAAGAAATGGTATTCTCGACTACTTCTGCCTTATAGTACAAACTTATTTGCTACGATTTGAATGGAACCATTTACATGTCTTTAAATGAAAATCTAAAGATGACCCCCGAAGAACAAAATGGTGTATTTTAGTTTGGGATATTTACCAACCAAAATACCATACATAATGTAAGTGGTTCTATTCAAATTGAGGGAAAAATTGAATAAGTTCTATATTATTGATAAGCATGCACAGGGGGCTATTACATGTATGTGTATTTACTAGGAGGAAATGGTGTTCTAAAGATGAGGGAGTAAGACAGATGAATGATATAATTATAATTTATTAAACTTGAGGTAAACTCTCTTATATCTGTTATTTTGATTTTTTTTATCAAGACACTGGGAGGCATAGGTGATGTCATGTTTGTGGTTCTGGAAAGAGTGATGTCTTTTATATCCCATTTTTTGATGTTTATTTATTAGTTTCCATGCCAACTATTTATAATTTAAACATGCAATTATTATATATGCGTAGACATTCTTGCTTTGGGTTTCAAAATTTTTATAGTGTTACAGGACCAAATATATGTTCTACATTATTTTATTTAGGTTGTTGATGGAGAAAACTAACACCAACGGGCAAAGGGGAACGATCCTCATGTGAGTTTAAGAGTTACAGCTGTTATAAGTTCTATTTATACAAAACACAAGTGTTTTTGAAAAAATTAATTTCCCGCTCTCAGCCTATTAAAAGGTATTTTTTTTAAAATCATCACCTTCTTTCCTCTTCCTCCACCAGTGGACTTTCCCTTTCATTAGCAATCCCTAAACCCCTAATACCCAAAAAACATAAACAAGAACTCATACGCCCACACGTATCCACACTTGCACACGGTACGATTACTTCGTTTCATTTGTGCATACATATTGTAATAATTACCCAAATCACTTCTTTTTCTTTATCTATTGGTCGAAGTAAGAAAATTTGGAAACTTAAAAGAATAGATGGATTCATTTTTGTAGACAGAGACCAATTAACCCAAAATCCAAGACCTAAGAGCTGAATTCAAAAATGTTTCCTCCATTGATTCGATCTCTCTCAAACCGAAAAATCCACCATGGTTGTAGTCTCCTCAACAAAACACAACACGGAGGGGGTTTAGACTTAAAACAAGGGTTTCACTCGCTTCTTCTCTGTCAATCTACCCATCAGAGAGAAAGTAAGAAATTGAAGAAGGAATCTAAAAGAGAGAAAGTAAGAAATTTAAGCTACTCACGTCGCGCAACTTCATATATCACACCCCAGGTTAATTCTCTATCTAATCTCTAAACCAAACATCTCTTCTACACATTTAGCTTCATAGATCACACCCAGGTTAATTCTCTATCTAATCTCTAAACCAAACATCTCTTCTACACATTTAATCTATGTAATCCATTCATTTCCATTTGAATTTGGTACTTTGCTTTTGTTCTTCATTTTTCATTTCTGCTTTTTATGGTTTTAATTGTAGTTTTGATATTGACATTGCGTGTAATTCGATTTATCATGGAGCTAGGTAGATTCATTTTAGATGTATCTATATTGATAGCTCAAAGTAGATTTCTAAAATAAAAGAGACTTGAAAAGGGGTTTAGTTTCCAGTTGAGGTTTCTAAGCTTGGGCATTTTGGGGTTAATGACGCTTGAAAAATACTAAAGAGAAGTCAAAGGGTGGAAGAGAGAGCACAAACCATGCAAGCTTTTGCCAAGAAAACAACAAGAGCACCATGAACAATTCCAACAGAAAAGAAGAAGTCTTGCTTCAAGCCTGGATTCCAGATTCAATCAGATCCTCCGGAATGTTCAAGGGTAAAGTTGATTCCCTTCAGTTCTCCTTAGATCCAACCATAATTTTCTTGCAAACCCATAATTTCAATCCCCAAGAAATTATTGTTCTGACCCATTAGTCACTCATAACTTGATGCTTCTTTTTTTCCCATCAGATTTGTTGATACCCATGTGGGAAATTGTCTCTGATCTTTGAAATACAGGGAAATTTGAAGTGGACAATGATTTGTTTGATTTTGGATCTGTTAGTTGAAATTTTGTGATCTCTTTCATGGTTAGCTAAAAATTGATGGGTTAATTTTACTTAATTAGGTTTTACTGGTACAAAAAATGTATGTATTTTAATAGAGGTGTTTAGATTTGTAAATATGTCTGTATTTTGGTAATACAATGATATATTTGTGTGCTTATTAAGATAATTCATTTCTTATTAGTAGTCATTCTCACTCTAATTGACGTGAGACTGTTAGAATCTTGATGGATTTTTGTTTTGCAGCTTACTTTAGCGGTAGTGGATAGTTGGTTGCTTTAGCGGTCAACTTAACATCTTCCTGATAAGTAAATCAATGTAGTTGTTAGATGTATACAATCAAGTTGTATAGAGGATGCTCTTTCCACTACTTTATTCGTAAAAAGTTTGATGCTTTTTAAGCCCTTTAACTTTTCATTATCGTATCATTTTTAAATGATAATTTATGAAATCTTTCTCTCTTCAAATTGATGTGAAATTGTAAAACTTGTTTTAGGCTCTGTTTGACTGTCTTTCGTATCAGTTTAATAAAGTAGATTTCAAGCTAAGGTTTTTTCTTGCTTGCTTGCTTTTTTTCACATAAGCTCTGTTGATTGTACTCTAGATCGTATATGATTAATGATATGTATTTTTCATACGTACCTAATTTTAATAAATTTTGAATGTTAAGTTTCCGTTGTTAACTAGGGCCTTATTATATGAGTTTTATTAATCTACTTTATTATCTGCTCGGTATTTAAGTTTTTTTTTTTTTGGTTTTTGGTATTTATGCTTCTCCTTTATTTCCTTTTTATAAACTCTGAATTTTGTATTTTGAATAAAATCTTTTTTTCTGCTCTGTTCTGAATAGATTTAGTAATTAGTAAATGGGGATGTAACTAGACTTTTTGAAAGGATTTTGAGAATGTATAAAATAAGAATATTACATTGTTATGATTTATTTTATATCGATATTTTTTTCCTTTGTATGAATATTCAAGGAGGAGAAGACTGTTTCACGTGAAGTTTGAGCATCCTGTGCATGGCTCTCTTGGATTTCTCCTAAGGAAGTATTGCTTCGCCACAAAAAGGAAAAGGTGAACCGCTCAAATTACTTAAAATTTTATTTTTCCGCTTTTTTAATGTGGATGTGTTCCTATTTCATTTTGAGTAAGGCATCACACTGATGTCATTGTTCTGGATTGTCATTCGTCAGTTCGCAGATATTGAAGCTATGATATTAACATTCATGTACCCTTCGCATCTTTTTTGCGGTTTTAATAGTTTTTTATTTATAGTTTTTATATATCCCTGAAATATTTAATTTAGTGCATTGTGAAGTATGCTGGATTACGATTTGAAGGGATGGAATTTGGAACTTTTAGGGATTGAATGTCGGTGTTGAGTTTCAAGTTATATTAGGTATTTGGTCATGTTTAGTTTCTATTCTTTTGATTCATAACATAAATTTTAGTCTTAATGAGTCATAAATTCATTAGAAGCCCCAAAAAGGGGCCAAGCATAGTACATACAGAATATAAACATAGACAAAAAAATTATTTCCTAGAGCAAATTCACTGAAAAAAGTCCAAAAAATGTTAAGTAAGAGTGTGTTATAGCTGGTAAATTACTAAATTCATAACATCTCTGTAGGTTGGAGAGACTGAGACGTGTTATTGTTAAATAGAAGAAACACTTTCATCATTGTGGAGGTTAATTAATTTTATGATGTTTTGTATATTATTTTTAGTCAACATCATATAAATCTAACCCTTGAAATCAGTTAGCTTCACTAATACCTGAGTTTTCAAAACCGAAGCATACACGGTGAGAAAGAGAAAGAGAGTCCACTGGAAAGAAGGGAGAAAGAGAGGCCAAACACAAAGCAAAACCAATCACTAAGCTAGCCAGGTAAATAACTTTAGACTCTTTCCAATCCTTTTCCTCTTCATCGTTAATAACAAACTGGGTGGTAATTGGCTGGATAACTTGGAAATTATATGGACTGCTAAGTTGATTTTTAGTTGCTATGATTAACTGTTATACATTTCATGTTAACTTCACTTAAAGTCCAATTTCTCTCCACTCTTTATGCATCTTCCATAGCAATGACGAGTCTGTATTCTTATTCCGCCAGACCCCAACCTTCATCCGCCCACCAATCCTACACCTCCAAACTCCTCCTCTTCCTCACTCTCCTCCCTCTAACACTTGCGATCCAATCACGCGTTGGTCACCTGAAGAGTCCCACAAATTTCCTGTCATGGACAATACCTCTCCCCTAGCCACTATTGGCCACTCCTTACTCTTCTATATTATTGATAAGCAAGTACATGGGACTATTACATGTATGTGTATTTACTAAGAGGAAATGGAGTTTTAAAGATGAAGGAGTAAGACAGATGAAGGATATAATTATAATTTATTAAACTTGAGGTAAACTCTCTTATATCTGTTATAATCTCACAAATTCCGTATGGAGTATATGACAATTATTTCCATTCTATAACTTTTTATTTGATTTTGTTTTTTGAAGTGATGGTTTGTTGTGAGGTTGTGGATTACTTGCTTGAATCTAATTGAAAATTTGTGTTTTTAGTTTTAAGTACTTTATATTGCTGATCTATTTTGGAATTAAAACTTTTCCTTGTGGATCTTTGGGTTCTTGGTAATGGGTATTTCTGCTCTGTTGGGTATAGTGGCAAATTCATTTTTTTGAACTCTCTTATTAAATGAATAATCAGCTTTACGAATTTCGTATGGACATAACACTTTGTTTTCAAATAGAAGTAGTGGATATCCTACCACTTAAGCGTTAGTGTTTGGGTTTTGCTCTTCGAGATTTGGTGAGTTATCGATGCTACTATTATTGGTTTTAATTAAGAGGTTCAATTTCATTTTTAGATTATTATTATTTATTATAAATCTCAGGTGTTATTTTACTGTGGGTGATATAAGCTATTCTTCAGTGTATTTATTTATTACTACTATTTTATTTTTAATTTGTAGTGGTGCCTTAGAGTATATATTTTATAGGATACCAAAATCCTGTATGTTGATAGAAATTTAGAGCATTATGTTTTTTGTCTCATTCTCAAGAAATGGTATTCTCGATTACCCCCCGCCTTTATAAGACAAACTTATTTGCTACGGTTTGATTGGAACCATTTACATATCTTTGGAAGATCTGTGTTTTGGGTTTTGGGACTAGAAATTTTTGCTTCTTCTTCTTTTTGTTTTCTTTTCCGGTGATTGTGTTTGGTTGCTTCAGTTTCCAAATCTTAATCTTGGTTGAGGGTTAATTGGGCATTTTGGAAGTGTAATTTTGTATACTATTTACTTCTTTTGATTTGTTTATAAATAATTGCATAATCAGGTTAAATTATTTTTCAATTGTCAGGATTTGTTTAGGAAGACTATATTGCAACCCGGTCCACCGGTAGATTTTGCTCTTCAAATTGTTTAAGAAGCCATAACACCTCAGGTTGTTGCTCATTCATATATCTTTGTATGTGTATATACATTAGGACCATATTTTTAGAGTTTGTTTTTTGTTGTGATTTTTGCTATAATTGACTCATGGCTCATTGCCTCAGTTATAATTAACTCATGACTCAAACTGCCTCACGCTAATAAAGTTAATTAATATCTTATTATTTACTGTATGTATACAAATGGTAAAGTGATAAATAAGACAGTCAAGCAAAGTTTACAGAAAAAGGCAAACATTTCTATACCTCAGAACCTGAATCCTACTTACAACCCATACCTAACAACAAAAAATTGATAATATAGTACACACTTTAGCCAACCCACTTCCACTCACCTAATTTACCAAAAAAAAAAAATATCAAATTAACTAGACTAAGATGTAGCAGCTACTTTCCTAAATTTTCATGGCACAATCAACTATTCAAAAAACATCGTGAAATAAATGAAACGGAAATACATCAGACACTTTAGTGTTGGACTTTGGATACTGCCTCTTCAATTAAGTTTTATTGCAACTTTTGATCACATAATTCCTTAATATGAAAAACAAAGTGATTTGCAAAAAAAATAAAAGGGATGTGTAGGCGTAAATTTTGGATGTGGAGTATATTGATTTGATAAAATTGAAGGCCACAACTAATAAAAACAGAACAATGTTGGCTTAGGAAGAATTTGAGCTGGAGTTGGTGGTTTGTGTATGGATTTGTATACTTAATAATAAATATGAAACATAAGAAGAGAAGAAGAATTGTGCTTCATCCTCTCAAGAGTTGGAATTGGAATACACATGCAAATCACAATCATAAATCCACAAATAAACTCTAATAATGGATAGAAAGCCTAATATGAGTATGATCAAGCAGACACTAAATCCTCTCCTAAGACCTCCATAATATAATAAAAGAGGAACATGACCTGAAGAAGAAAAAGGAATTTGGCATGCATCTATAATCATTTGTCTTTTTTTTGATCAAGTTTCGCTATGATTTATTTGGATTCTAATTATGCGATTAAGCAATTTGTGAACTAAAAAGGTACTTCAAAATTTCAAAGGTCTAATACTTTATTTGATTTATGTGGCTTACTCTGTTTCTTTCTTAAACTGCATTTATATAATAGATACACTGTCTACATTGATTTAAGCTCTTTTTGTTGTGTGGGTTTCTGATTATTAGTGATTGTGACTATCTTCTAAAGATTATGTTTTGTTTTGTTGGGCTTTTTGATTGTGGTTCATGGGTTGTCATATCCGTGTTCACCACGCTTAATCTCTTTTGGGTTATTTTGGTATGGGAAAATTTGATTTTAATGTGCATTTGTGGTTGTTAATTCAGTATGATTTTTATTGGGTTACTTTTTGTTTGATTTTGTTTTTTGAAGTGATGGTTTGTTGTGAGGTTGTGGATTACTTGCTTGAATCTAATTGAAAATTTATGTTTTTAGTTTTAAGGACTTTATATTGCTGATCTATTTTAGAATTGAAACTTTTCCTTATGGATCTTTGGGTTCTTGGTAATGGGTATTTCTGCTCTGTTGGGTATAGTGGCAAATTCATTTTTTTTGGAACTCTCTTATTAATTGAATAATCAACTTTATATCATACGAATTTCTTATGGACAGAACACTTTGTTTTCAGATAGAAGTAGTGGATATCCTATCACTTTGTTGGGTTTTTGCTCTTTGAGATTTGGTGGGTTGCCGATGCTACTATTATTGGTTTTAATTTAGAGGTTCAATTTCATTTTCAGATTATTATTATTTATTATAAATCTTAGGTGTTATTTTACTGTTGGTGATATAAGCTATTCTTCAGTGTATTTATTTATGGGTAAAGTTCAGATAGCCACCTGGGTTTTGGCGTTTTCCCACTTAACCACCTGTAGTCAGTAAAGCTACATTTAAACTCCCGACTTTTTGAGTTGAAGTGAAAACGTCACCTTTTTCATCCAACTTAACCGTGCGTGTATGTCAAATGCCAAAAACACATGAGAAAGGGCTGTAAGAGTAAAAAAAACCTAGTAAATGTCTGAAATAACCCTTTCTTCTTCCTCTCTTCTCCTCTTATTCTCCCTTCAACCTTCAAACCCACCAACACTCTCAAATCCACTCATTCTAACAATACCCACTCTGATTCTCGAGCTCTCTCATAAAGGCATGGGCTTGTTTCACGATCTGATTTTAGTTTGCTTGCAGAGAACATACTAGGTTTATATAGGGTCAGATTAGGATTTTCTTTATTGCAGAAAATCTAATTCACAACCATGGTTTTTGATTCAATTGCCGATTCTTCCATCCCTCCTACCTCAAACGCCAAGGATTTCGCTAAGAAAAAGAGGATGTGCATTTAATTTAATTTTTGTCTAGTTTTTTCATTGTTTATTTGTAGCTTTGTAAGCTTGATGCTCGTCGTCAGCAGTGGCTTTCACAAGGTCCGGCCTCTAGGGTTTGATCGGGGATCGAAGGATGGTAAAAGGAATTTTGCAGGTCCGGCAAGTTGTGCCGACGAAGTGGTTATCCAGATAAGCTACAACCATTGTTGGATGTGGGAACTAGCGAAGGTTCTGTTCGATAATAACGTGGGTTTTGTTGTGGGTTACCGATTCTCTGCTCCATTGAAACAGATTCAGCCAAGAGAGAGAGATAGACAAAAGAGAAAGAGAGAATGAGTGAGAGAATCGCAAGGATTTTGATGGGTTACCGATTCGGCCATGTGGGTTTTGTTGTGGGTTATCGATTCTCTGCTGGTAATGGTTTTGTTTGTGGGCTTTTAATGAATTCCAACCAGCCTTATTGTTGGGGAAATAGTAATTTTATTGGTATAGGTGTTCCTCAACCAATGATTGAAGGTTTCGAGTACTTGGAAATCGAGATGGAGATCAAAGATTTGTGCGGTTCACAAAACCCTTGATGGGAAAAAGAAGAAACATTTCTCTTGTTGATTGTTGGGGCTATAATATAACTAAAAACTATGTGTTTGATGGTGATGAGACTAGTAGCAGAGTGATTAGCATAATCCCGAAAGGGATGAGGTTTCAGAAGATTGTTGTTGGTGGGTATCATGTTTGTGGGATTTTGGAGGGGGTGAATTCTCGAGCATTTTGTTGGGAACGAGTTTAAGCCCAGAAGAGGAAATATCTGATGTGAATTTGGCTGAACTTAATGTAGATACGGCTCCAAGTGATCCAATGCTGTCGGTTGTGGGTGGAAAGTTCTATGCTTATGGAGTTAAGAGCTACAATCGTGAGGTGGTATGTTGGGGTTAACTTAGTTGGGGCTAACTTGTGGAGTAAGCGGGCATTTTACAGAGTAAAGGGAAGCATGAGTGAACATGGTCTACTGTCAAAGAGTGTTTGGAGTGATGGTGCTGGCCATGAAGCTTCATTTTAGAGTGTCTTTTTAAATGTATAGAACCAGAAGGACCACTGCTATTCAAGAAAGTGGTTTTCGGTGTAGTTTAGGAGTTTGGAATTGTTGTGGTTTCTATTTTGAGAGAGATTTGGGGGTTCTTTGTAGCTTTCTAATTTTGGGACAAATGGAGATAATAGATGCAAGACTCGGACTTCGGTTGTGTTATATGATGTGGTAATATTAGCTTTGTTGGGGTCAATGCCGCATTCAATGAGACATTCATTCTCATTTCCTTTTTTCTTTTGTTGTAAGAGAAATCCAGAAACTGATTAAGAAGTCCACTACAAGAAAAAGGTCTATCATCGATCGACTTTTCTGTCATAGAGATAACTATCGTCATTGATCGAATGCGATCCACCGATAGGCATCATAAAATTTGGTCATTGGGATGCACATCGTGACCACTATGCTGTGGAAATATATCTGCGACCGATATGAGTGACCGAAATGATAAATTCGGTTGCTAAGCTGAGTCAGCATGATCCAGGGCCAAAGCTGATGTGGTCCACGTGGCAGTGACCACTATCAGCGACCGCCTGTGGTCGCTGATACCCTCAATTGTTTAGCCGTCGCTAATAACTATCAGCGATCGCATGCGGTCGCTGATATGGAAAAAAATCTAGATTTTTGCTATTTTGCAGAATTCCCAAAAACCTGTCCCTGTTTTATACCTGCTTTATCCCAACACACATACACAACAAGATAAACAACATACACAACAATATAAACATCCATCGTCCACCAACACATACACCAAACTAGTATATAAACCTTTAAAAACCAATATGATTTGAATAAATATAATAACATTTCAAAACTTGTTTAAGTAACATACAAACATCCAAAGAATGAATATACAAGTACAAGCTTATACTTTAACTACAAAACTGTTCTAAAGCAGGTACGTCAAGCATCATCGCCTCCTTGATCACCTTGTAATTAACAAAATAATAAAACAAGTTAAAAATATAGTAACTATGTTGATATTGGTATATATTACGACAATACATACAATAAATTGATTTTATACCTCGTCGCCATCCCCATGCTGTCCTGTTGCTGCTGTCGCTACTGCTTCAGCTAACTCCTTAGGACTCAGAGCCCCCAGATGCCCGCCCAGTATCTTCTGAAGATCTCGATCTCGACATATAGCTCTCACACAGTCAGCTGGAGTATGGACAGCTGGATGGCTCGATGACTGTGAAGACTGGGTAAAAGAGCAGTCTAAGCCACTGAAGGATGGGCGTCGTCGTTGTTCTTGACCTTTAATGTAGTTCTTCACAACAGACACCCTCTCCCACAGCTCTTGATCAATAGGCGGACGTGAAGTGCCTTCAGGATAACGCTCATTCAATAAATGCTTATAAGTATCCTGTCATTATGTTAACGATTAAATAGTTAAAAATAAATTCTGTAAGCATTGATAAACAAGATCAAATTGTTAAAACTTATTACTGATATCTGGATAGCATCAGGCAGACCATCACGGGTGGCCACATACACATCCAGCCAATGGATAGGTTGACCTTGAGACTGAGACTCCTATACAAAAAATAGCACAATATTACTAAGTAAAAATGTGATATGTTCTACAATTCATGATTTTAAACATATTAAAACTCAGTAAAACACGCCTCGGCAAAGTGATATGTTGCAAACCGTGAAATATCGCCGCCATTGTGTATGTTCTTTAGCCTTTTCTCCATCGGGCACACCCGAGGATCTATTAATTGGTGGCGTATCTTTCGTCTTTTCACCCACTCTCTCATTTCTCATTGGGCACACATCTCAAATTTATGAATTTGGATGCACCACCGTGGGCTATGCTGCGTGCATGTAATCCTCTCCCTGGCCTGGATGGTCGATCTCGGCATTGTGAAGGGATTTTTATCTTTCTTTGTTCAAATTATCTTTGGTGCGGACCGCGCACTTCTGCCAGAATAATGTTTGTATCACTGAAGCTTGTGCGTCCTCCTATCTATACCGTTTCTGCAAATAAAACAACAATAATAACATTACTAAATAATTATCCTTTGAATATTATATTATTTGTCATAATTAAAAAAACATACCAAATTCAAATTTCAAACAACATCCTTGTGGGCGATAGGTGTCTTCATACGTAATCACAGGTGTAGGCCAATTCGTAAACACAATTTGTGATATTCACTGACGATCTTATTATCTGAAAAATCACTATAATATACAACAATTTACATCAATGATAAGTAGATATATTAAAGCAATTTACATCTAAGTTATAATACTTATGAACATTTTTCAAACTTATACTTATAATACTTTAAAAAATTCGCCAGAGTCTCCCCTACAATATAGACTAGCCACATGCACGATGACATGCATATATGGAGGCACCCAAGACACAAACCAAGAGAAATATACAATTTTTCAATACAATAAGACCAAAACAACAACGATTGAATGCAAATTAAAGCAATAAAAAATTCAGACCCATATACATTACCAATATAATACCAATCAAAACATTACCAATATACAATTATACATGAATTATGGATAAACTTAATTCCTAGTTATGTTTTATGTCATACTCATGTTCATGGTTTTGTTGATCTTGACGATCTTATTATCTGAAAAATCACTATAATATACAATAATTTACATCAACAATAAGTAGATATATTAAAGCAATTTACATCTAAGTTATATATATCTTGTATAAATAGAATCTTAAATGCTTATATATAAATGATATATGAGGGACGACGTCTTTATTCGGAGGAAGCGAATCGAATAAGAATCCGATCATCCAGGATTAGTAGAGGCCTTGGGCACATGATTAGGCCCCTACCCAATGGCGCTTTTTCTCATACCTTGTTGCTTGAAGCCATTTGTATATTACAAATTTTAAGATATTATTATGAGTCATATTTGATTACATGTATATATGACAATAAACATGACAGTGATATAAACATGTATATATATGAATATAAAATGATAATAAGCAAAAGTTGCATTTAAATAGTTTAGTACATAAACATGCATGTTGATATAAACATGTATATATATGAATATAAAATGACAATAAACAAAAGTTGCATTTAAATAGTTTAGTACATAAACATGACAATGATATAAAAAACATGTAATGCTAAACATACATTTCATTTGTTCAAGTGTCAATGTCCGATTGAGAATCATCTCAGATAACGTGTTGCAAATTCATAACCATCATCCGCTTGATTCGATTAGGTCGATTCGACCAATACCTCTTCCTCCTCAAGATCAATGTCATCCGACACAAGTATTGACTCAGGATCTAATTCATGTGGTTCATCTCCACCATCTAACTGGATTACTTCATTGTCGTCCTCCATATTTATTATAATTTGACTATGAAGCATATGCTCTTGGTAAATCTCCCCATCAACTACTTCTACACGACTACGGCGGAGTATGAATTACAACTTGCCAATCAGTGGCGATTCATCCCTTTTCCTAACGGGACTAGGAGTGTAGTATACTTATCTTGCTTTGAGTTGGTAAAACAAATGGTTCGTTGAGCACTTGAGACTATGGAGGTCAATATCGATGATTCCATGTGCGCCAACACGTATCCCTTTTTCCGAATCAAACCAACGAAGACTTGAACAAGTGAATATGACCCCGACGTGCCCTTCAGACGACAACTCTACGATTTCCTCCAACTCCCCATAAAAGGCACGACCAAGCTCATTGTAACAATCTCCTTGGACACATACTCCAGAGTTCGTTGTTCTTTTACCACGCCCATATGCATTTGTATGAAATTCACAACCATTTATTTTGTAACCATTGCGGCTGACTTGGTCCATGTCTGGTCCCATAGATAGGACTTGTACACTAGCCGAAATCGTTGATCCCGCAATCAAAGCCTACAAAAACTCCATCTTATTAAATGAAGTCATAGTTAACATGGAGTATATATATATATATCGTGCTTAAGAAATTGAACTTACTTTGTCCTTTAGCTGATTTGAATATGTTTATCAGTTATGCCGGGATGCTTCACTTTTAACTCGTCATCGTACAATCTATACCATGTTATAAACATTAACATATTGGAATAATTAATTTTCAACTTAAAAGATAAATTATCAAGTTTACATGTGTACCTCATAAATTAAATCAATCTCTCCATGCAATTGAGAAGAATGTAAGTATATATAAAGATGTAACTCTTGCTCTCGAGAGAGGAATATCGCGCTTCCTTTTTCCATAAGCTACCGACGAGACCAAATACAAAGAGCCAACTATTTAGTTCAACATTTCCCCATCATCATCATGTCTCGATACTCGATTGGCCTTTGTCAAGACTTCGTCTGGAAAATAGTCTGAGACAAACGTAGATATCTCATTGAAACTGTATGCCTCACATACCGACCCCTCAACATAAGCTCTATTCTTCACCTTCCTCTTAAGGTTTCCCATCACCCTCTCAAAAGGGTACATCCATCTATATTGAACTGGACCCCCAACACGAGCTTCATAGGGAAGATGGATTTGCAAATGCTCCATGGAGTCAAAAAAATCAGGTGGGAATATTTGTTCCAGTTTACACGTGATCTCTATGATGTTCTTCTCAAGTATAGACATGTCCTTCTCATTTAATGATTTTGAACATAAGTCTTTGAAGAAAAGACTAAGATTCATCAAAACATCCCATATTGGTTTATCAAGCAGATCCCAAAATGCTATAGGCATGAGTCTCTCCATGAACACATGACAGTCATGACTCTTCATCCCTTTCAATTTCCCACATGTAACACACCTTGCAATGTTTGACGCATATCTATCTGGTAGTTTCAGAGACTTAACCCATGTGCACACATCTTCAACTTGGTTTTTGGACAATGTGTACCTTGCATGCGGTTTGACAATCTTACCATTAGGAAATTCATAAAGTTCTAATTCAGGACGCTTATAAATATCTTTCATGTCCAAACGTGCCTTATCATTATCTTTTGTCTTCCCCGTAACATTCATCACGGTGTTAAACATATTGTCAAACACATTCTTCTCAATATGCAACACATCTAAATTATGACGAATCAAATTTGTAGACCAATAAGGCAGTTCCCAAAAGATGTTTCTCCGAACCCAGTTATGAGATTCGCCAAACCCATTGATTATGTTTGTGAGATCCCAGATTTTACGAATAAAAATTTAATTTTCTTGATTTTTTTTTTTAATATTATAGTGTGAATTTGAGATAATGTTATAGTTGTGGGTAGTATTTATAAATTTTGCAAAGTATGCAAGTTGTTATAAAATATTCGTTTTGTTTGGGAATATTCTTTTTTGTCGGAGAATATTAAATGACGACGACATAATCATTAGTGGACCCTATAACTAAGAATCGTCGTCAGTAGTTAGAAAAGCGACAAAAATATTTTATGAAAATAACGGCGGAGGTTTTTTTACATTAATACTATTGAACTACCCTAGTAGTAAAAGTATAAGTAATACGTGTGGTTGCATAAGAAGACACCAGATTGATTATTAATGCTTACGTGAGAAGTCACTTAGTTATACTCAATTATTGCTATAGTAATTGCTGCATCATATCTCTCATATTATTGATTCGATTATTGTCACAGTATCATCTGCATTATATGATATATTATTAAATCAATAATTGAGACGACAAAGTTATTCATATTATTAAATTTCAATATTTACAATGTCTAGAAGTTTTGTCGATGAGAGGTTTGGTCACCTAATTGCGCGCCAATAGGGAGAAATCCTTATTGGAAAGTCCCATCTTTCCTGGGAACGACTTGGTTGTTAAATATTGTGAGTTATGATATTAATGATGAATAAGTTCGTGTTAATTAAAGATGAATTTGATAGTTCCATTGTGTTGGGATTATTCGTGTTAGTTGAAATCGACATCTATTCCGATGATAATTGATGTCTGGGGGTTATATTGATAAACCGGGTAATTAATCGGATAAATGAGCAATTAATTGCTACTAATTCACATGCTCATATAACTATTTGTTCACATGTGTGTACTATTGAATCACATTCTTATACTATTAATGATACTTGCATGACTAAGTTAAAAATGAAGGTATAGATGGAGGTACTATATTGTAATTAATTTTTTCACATGTTTAGAACTATTGAGTCACATGATTTACAATTGATTCACATGATTTACTATTAGGGGAGGTGGTGCAAGTTTGATAATACTTGGATGACTGAATTAAAAATGAAAGAAAAGTTAGAGGTATTGTACTGTAATTTTTCGAGCCCCAATACATGCAATTATCGAAACTATATTTTCCTATAAATAGAAGCTCATTCTTCCTTCATCTCTCACCAATTAACTAAAGCTTTAGAGCCATTATTATAGAGAGAAATTATTAAGAGTAAGAAGAAGAGAAGTCCGCCTCCCATTTATTCCAAAGATCCATCTTATTTTGAGGTAAGGGATATTATTTGGTGTACTGTAAGGGTATTATTCTTTCGTATTCATGAAGAGAATTATTTCTTTCAATACTCGTAAGAGTTGTTATTCCATTCTTATTATTATGTTGGAATAACTTTTTTATACGAAGTACCGCATACATGGTGAAATTCTTCTATTATTCTATTCTTTGTTATTCATTGGAATAACTTTGTTTATCTAATACCGCATACATGGTGAAATTCTTCATTATTATTCATTTCTTTATTATTACGTTTGAATAATATCCTGTTTGCGCGTTCTGTGGGACCGGGTTCCATTATTTATTATTCTATTGGAATAACCTATCATGTGGTCTTATCGCATGCATGGTGATTTGTTGTTTTTCCATTCTTTATTATTACGCCGGAATATCTTATTCGTAATGCGTTCTGTGGGACCGGTTCCATTATTTATTATTCTATTGGGAATAAACATACATGAAGTCTATCGCACGCATGGTGAATCCTTCATTATTCCATTCTTTATTATTACTGTTGGAATAACTTTTTGTGTGGATTACCACATGCACGGTGAATGATCCTTTGTATTCATTCCTTATTAAATTGTGGAAATGATTTGTTTACATTGATTATGATGAGAGTCATAATAAAAGCATTAGACATGATGAAAATCATGGGTATATGAAGTATTAGTAATTTTTATGATGAGTTATATTGGCTATATATGAGAAAACATGAAAGTTTCTTAGAAATCACAAAGAGTTGAAAATCAATTTTGGTGAAAATGGAACATAAAATTCAATTGACCATATCTCCTATTATATTTGAATTTTTTGAGTGTGGTCAAGTCCAGAGTTAGATCCATGAGTTTACTAACTTATCCAAGTGGAATCACTAGAAAAGGTGTTGTAGATTTTTCGTGGACTGCTTTTTAGCAAAGGAGTCAAAAGTTGGAAAATAGCAAAAACTATTGCCCATAATTTTGTAAGGGTCGTTTTTACCACTTAATTTGTGAGAAAAATTTCGACCTTTTGGGACATGAAAGTATACGAAAGATAAGGTAGCTCTGTCCAAAAATGAGCTCATTTCGACTTAAAATGAGCAAGTTATGACCATTTCAATATTTAGGTTTTTCCGGCGAAAATGCCATAATCAAGTTCTATAACTCAGATGACCATGAAATTTAAACTGGAAGCTCACGTTAACATGTCTAAGATCCTGCCAAAATTTCAGAATTTTTGGAGTTAAACTTGAGGTAGCTAATTTCTTAAGGAATTAATTAGAAATTGATTTTTGAAAATTAGTAAATGAATTTTAAAAATTCCGAGAAAAATATATGTTCATTATGGAACTATATTCGCTAAATCTTTAAAAGAAATATTTTTGATTGATTTGGTATTTTCATGAAAATGATTTAATTACGAACATATGAGTTAAATATGTTATGTGAAGTAACAAAGTTGGAAAATAGGATTTTATGGCTTGGAAATCCTATATAAGGTATATGTAGATTGTTGATAAGGGGATTTGATCATTGGTGATGAAATCTTATGAGTATGGCATTTTTTAATGATTAAATGCATTATTTGATAAAATGTAAACAATTGAAATAAATTATTTATAAGTTTAAGAGGTGATTAAAATATTGTTATAATATTAACAATATTAGAATATGAGTTATTTAAGTGATGGATAATATTTGGATAAAATTAAAGTCTTTAATATTTATCCTTGTTTTAGTTTGATTAATGCTTATATCATTGTCATCATCCTCATGCTTATATGGTGATGAAAGTTATCTTTGGCTTACGTGCGAAGATGGACTGTTGTTTATTGAATTATATATCTTTGGCTTACGTACAAAAATGAATTGTTGATTATTGGTTTTATTGTTGTATATCTTTGGCTTACGTGCAGAGATGGACTTGGTATGATTATGACCAAGGATTATTCGGTATAATCATGACCATTGACGATTTAATGAATATCCTTGGCCCATAGTGTAGGTATGATTCGATGATGTGGTTTATTTATTAAGCTGAGTCTCAGCGATAAAAATTGATGAAAACTTTTTAAATCATAAAAGATAGTAGATTTTATTCTCTACTTGACTCTTTTTAATGTAATCGCTTGTTCATTGCAGTTAAACTTGATGTCTATTGTATTTTATCAGTTTAACATTGTTGAAGGCTAACGATAATTTATTCTGCATTATCTTAGTCATAATATTTCTTACTGGGCTAGTTGAGTTCACCCTTTCTTTTACTGTTCTCTTCAGAAAATGAGAATATAGCTGGGATGAGTCGGGGAACAGAGTGATGGTCTAGAAGTTAGTAGTCCTCACTATTCTGTTAAATAGTGTGACAATAAATGTAATGAGGACTCTATTGAGTGTGGATATTGTCTAGATGACAATATCCTTATTAAAACTCTTAGATTATGTTTCGTCGTATTTTACACATGCATCGTTGTATAAGTAAGTTGTATTTGTATTTTGTACCATGTATCCGGCGACTCAAGATGGGTGATGTATACCATTTTGGGGGCGCCACAATTTGGTATCAAAGCTTAGGATATGATCCCGGTGAGATTTGAGACTAGAACTAGGAGGGGAGAGACGGTGAATTCCTTCGCTAGTATGACCTACCTAAGTTTATTTGGTATTTAATTGGTCGGTCAGAGTATAGGGATAATATGTAATATGTTAGTTAACCCTTGTTTTGTGACAGTGTTTGAAAATGCTGAGATAAGCAATAGAGCAAAATAATATGATCGTATCGCAGTACGAGGCTAAGTTTGCGGAGTTATCCCGGTTTGGATCCCATTTGGTCGATAATGAGGAGCGAATGACGCGAATGTTTCTAAGAGGTTTGAAACCCGATATACGTCAATACCTCATAAACTTTGTTTATATTCAGATGTTATGAATAAGTCTCAGTTATTGGAGCGCGATAATGAGTTAGCACAACCAAAAGGTAACGACCAACAACACGATAATAATCATACCGGTGGCAACGGCCATCGAAACAATGATAACCATCGTGGGGGAAATTATCATGCCAAGAATGATAACCACTTCGGTGGTAATCATTGTAAGACCCCAACTTTTATGAATAAAGATGATTTTTCTATGAATATTATTTTTGAGTATTATGGAATGAATTTGATATAATGTTATAGTTGTGGGTAGTATTTATAAATTTTGCAAAGTACGCAAGTTGTCTTATAAATATTCGATTGGTCAGGGAATATTCTTTTTACAGGGAATATTCGTACAACGACACAATCATTGGTGGACACCACAACGAAATTATTGTCGGATTGAGAAAACGACAAAAATATTTTATAAATAACGGCGGAGGTGTTATTGTTAAAATTGTTAAACTATCCAGTAGTAAAAGTACAGTAATACGCGTGGTTACATAGTAGCACACGGTATTGGTTATTGATGCTTAGGTAAGAAGTCACTCAGTTATACTCAATTATTGCTATAGTAATTCTTTGCATCATATCTCTCATATTATTGATTCGATTATTATCAAGATTATCTCGTGCATTATATGTTATATTATTAAATCAATAATTGAGACGACAAAGTTATTCATATTATTAAATTACAATATTTACAATGTCTAGAAGTTTCATCGAGGAGAGGTTTGGTCACCTAATTTGCGCGGCCAATAGGGAGAAATCCTTATTGAAAAGCCCCCTCTTTCTTGGGAACAACCTGGTTGTTAAATATTGTGAGTTATGATATTAATGATGGATAAGTTCGTGTTGTTTAAAGATGAATTTGATAGTTCCATTGTGTTGAAATTATTTGTGTTTGAGAATCGACATTTATTTCGATAATAATTGATGTCTGGAGGTTATATTGTTCAATCGGGTATTCGGGGCACTTTTCGTGTCGGAGTACTATTCACGAGTTACTATTCATGAGTTACTATTCACGAGTTACTATTCACTCTAGTATTGTTCACTCAGGTATTTGGGTACAATATTATTTCATGAGGAGATGTGCTAATTTTTCTGACCGTTGGTTGAAATTATAATAGTAAATCAATATGGATCGTTGATTTAAAGTCTTAATAAGAACTTGTCCTTGATATTACAGAGAGTTAATTGCCCTTCAGTAAATAATAGTTGTCTCTTCAATATACCAAAAGTTATTTGCCTCTTGATGTGTTAAGAGTCAATTACCCTTCGCAAATAGTAGTTGTCTCTTCAATATTACCAAGAGTCATTTTGACCCTTCGTTAAGACCAAGAGCCACTCTCGCTTTTTCTATAAATAAGCTCATTCCTTCATTATTTCTTTTAATTCTTTGAAACTCTAGAGAGAAATTATAGAGAAAGAAGAAGAGTATTCGCTACTTTACTACTACTTATATCCATTTCTTTTTCTGGTAAAGGGTGTTATTCTTTCTTATTCATGAAGAGAACTTCATTATTCCATTCTTTATTATCCTATTGGAATAACTCAGATACGCCAGATACCCTATACATAACCTTTGATACGCCAGATATACCTATACTTGGTGAAATTCTTATGTTATTCAATTCTTTATTATTCTGTTGGAATAATCTTTCATATGTGCAGATACCCTATACATAACTCAGATACGCTGTGGCAATACCTATACTTTGTGAAATCCTTATGTTATTCAATTCTTTACTATTAGGTTGGAATATCCTATCGTGTTTTTACTGGACACGGTTTAAAATCTTTTATTATTCTCGTTGGAATATCCCATGTCTGTGTGTTTTACACCAGGACTCGGTTCAGATTATTTATTATACATTGGAATAACTCGTGATGTCAAGTACCACATGCATGGTGATTTCTTTTGTTATTCCATTCTTTATTATACTTAGTAAGTTAAAGTTTTGACTTCTATACTCCATGAAATTAGTGGAATATCCTTGATATTTGCGCTTCATCCGAAGATCTTTTTCATGGAAATATTCTTCTAAGCATTCTTGAATTTTACTCTACAAAGAAGTATCATGTTGACAATTTGGACGTTATTAGTTTCTGGATAAGTTAATTTGCGAACTTGTTTTATTGAATTCTTATATCATTGTCATCATCCTCATGTTTATATTTTTTGAAAGTCATCGTATTTGAAAGTCGTATAGATTGACTTGGTATGATTATGACCGAGGATTATTAAAAGATAATCATGATCGTAATGTTACAAATGATGTGGTAAAAGTCCTCATTGGCCGTAGTGCATTGATGGACGATTGTTGGCATGATCGATCACGACCATTGATGAATACACGAATATCCTTCGCCATAAGAGTGCATGGATAATTTGTGGTCGTGACCCTAATGAATATCCCTGGTCAGTAGTGCAGAATGATGTTGATTATTTATTTGTCGAGTCTCAAATTTATAAAAATTGATGAAAACGCGTTTTAAATCATAAAAGATAGTAGATTTTATTCTCTACTTGACTCTTTTAATGGATTGCTTGTTCCGTTGCAGTTAAACTTGATGTCTATTGTATTTTGTCAGTTTAACATTGTTGAGGACTAATGATAATTTATTCTGCATTATCTTAGTCATAATATTTCTTACTGGGCTAGTTGAGCTCACCCTTTCTTCTTTATTCTCTTCGTGAAATGAGAATATACCGGACGAGACAGGGGAAGCAGATCGATGATCCAGATGATAGCATTAGTAGTCCTCACTATTCATTAAATAGTGTGATAATAAATGTAATGAGGGGTGAATTTGAGTTTGTATATCTGCATCTATGAGGACTCCATTGAGAATGGATATTATACAGAAGATAATATTCTTGTTTAAACTCTCGATTTATGTTTTTACACGACAGTTGTATAATTATGTTGTATTTGATTTATGTACCATCACAATCATGGCGAAGATAATAGAAGTGAAAATTTCAAGAAGAGAAGGTCATTTAGCTCGATTTTGTCGTATAGTGAAGTCAAGTCCAGCTGGGACGGTGGCACCAAAGGTGGATACGGACAAAACAAAGTCGGTGGTTCCAGGAAGAGCGTTTTTCATGACTTCTCAAAAAGCGAGTAACCCGAATAAAGTTAGCACGGGTTAGTTAATTATAAATTTTAGCGAAGTTTATACTTTATTAGATACCGGTTCTACCCATTATTTTATCTCTCTTGCTTGCGTTCAACGTTTAAATTTGACTCCAGAGAAATTAGATGTTGACTTATCTGTTGAAGCTTCGTTAGGAGAAACCTTCATTACATGTGTTATCCAAGTCTTGGATGAGGGTCACAGTTTTGAATGATATTTCTATCGTTAATAAATTTCCTGGCGTATTCTTGAAGACTTCTTAGCTTACCCCATAGCGTGAAATCGAATTTTATATTGACCCCAATACAAAACCCATTTCTAAAACCCTCAAATATTTTTTCAACTAAAATGAATGTAAAGTACGCCAAAGACGATGGCTCGAGCTGTTGAAGATTACGATCGTACTATTTAATACCTTCGTGGGAAAGCGAACGTGGTAGCTGACGTGTTGAGTAGAAGATCGTATGCGTTTATGAGTGCAAAGTTGTTAACACAAAGACCCATTTCGTATAACTTACAAATGATGAAGATAGAGTTCAAGACTCTAGGGACCCACGTGGTGATATCAAATATATGAGTAGAATCGACTCTAGTCGATAAAGATAAAGGCCGCTCAAACTACGCACCCGAAGCTGATGAATGTGAAAAAGAAGGTTCAAGAGGGAGTTATTCTAGAAGCAAGAGTCGACGAAGAGAGGAAATCTCAACCCTCGATTTTATTGGTCCATTTAAAATCCTTGATCGAGTAGGAACTGTGGCTTATAGACTCATTTTACCACCAAATATATTGCGTGTTCATAACGTTTATCACGTACCGATGTTATGTAAATATGTGGACAACCCAAACCACATTATTGATTTAGAACCGAACGGGACAGCGGAAGATTTAACGTATGAGGAATTACGTGTTAAAATCTTGAATAAGAAGGATCGTATTCAACACTCAAAGGTTATACCTCAAGAGTTAGAATCTGAAATGAAGTCAAGGTATCCTCATCTGTTCGGCATACCAGGTATGTACGTAAATTTCGATGGCGAAATTTCATAAGGAGGGGAGATTGTGAGATCCAAGATTTTACGAATAAAGATTAAATTTTCTCGATTTTTTTTAATATTATGGTGTGAATTTGAGATAATGTTATAGTTGTGGGTAGTATTTATAAATTCTGCAAAGTATGCAAGTTGTTATAAAATATTCGTTTTGTCGGGGAATATTCTTTTTATCGGAGAATATTCGTACGACGACATAATCATTAGTGGACCACACAATGGAAGTAATCGTCGTCAGTAGTTAGAAAGCGACAAAAATATTTTATGAAAATAACTACGGAGGTTTTACCAGCTAATTATCTTGTTGAATTACCCTTAGTAGTAAAAACAAGAATGTCGTGTGGTGGTTGCAAGAAGACACCAGATTGATTATTGATGCTTACATGAGAAGTCACCGGTTATACTCAATTATTGCTATAGTAATTGCTGCATCATATCTCTCATATTATTGATTCGATTATTGTCACAGTATCATCTGCATTATATGATATATTATTAAATCAATAATTGAGACGAAAAAGTTATTCATATTATTAAATTGCAATATTTACAATGTCTAGAAGTTCTGTTGAGGAGAGGTTTGTTCACCTAATTGCGCGCCAATAGGGAGAAATCCTTATTGGAAAGCCCCCTCTTTCCTGGGACGACCTGGTTGTTAAATATTGTGAGTTATGATATTAATGATGAATAAGTCCGTGTTGATTAAAGATGAATTTGATAGTTCCATTGTGTTGTGATTATTGGTGTTAGTTGAAATCGACATCTATTCCGATGATAATTGATGTCTGGGGTTATATTGATAAACTGGATAATTAATCGGGTAAATGAGTAATTTATTGTTACTAATTCACATGCTCATATAACTATTTATTCACATGTGTGTACTATTGAATCGCATTCTTATACTATTAGGGGAGTTGGTGCAAAAATGATGATACTTGCATGACTAAGTAAAAAATAGAGGTATAGATGGAGGTACTATACTGTATTTAATTTTTTCACATGTTTAGAATGTAACGGGACGACTTGTTTGAGTTATGATTCTGGGGACAGAATCCTTTTAAGAGGGAAAAGATGTGACAACCGTAATTTTGTAATTTAATTTTAATATTTATTTGATTGAATAAATATTTTTCGATGAATTAATTATTAGATTAAATAATTAATTGATGAAGTTGTGATAGATTAATTTAATTATATGTGTTACATTTATTAATTTAATGTGGAGAATTTTATATTCAAGTATGTGATTATGTGAGCTTATGAATTAAAAGAAATATTTAATAAGCCTATGTTATTTTAATTAATTTAATTATTAATTAGAGATTTAATAATTTGACATTATTAATCAAAGAGAATTTGAATTATGTGACTATGTGTATTAATGAGAAATTATTATATTTTATTTAAAGTAAATTAAATAAGATATTAGATTTATTTTATATGGATGTGACATTATTTAAACTATATGATAATGATTTATTAAATTAAATGATTTTAAACCTCATTCTTGCTAGCCAAACATGGCACTAAGAGAGCTTTGGAGTAGTTACCCATGATAGATAACTGACCTCCATCATGCACATCAGTTTACCTTATGTATTAGTATACGCCTTCTTTTCTTTTCCTTATTATTTCTAAGTCTGACAAAGTTTAACAGAGAGAGAGTTTGAGAAAGTGTGAGAGAGATTGGGAGAAACTCTGTGATTGAAGTAGAGATATTTGTCATTTTATTTAATCTACGCTTTCGGTAATTCTCTTCAACCCAAATTCTTATTTTACGTCTTTTAAGTTTTCATAAAAATGGCTTTCATACTTCTGTGAGTCTCTGTATTTGGGAAATTCTGTTGTTATGAGAATATATGTAATAATTCGAGTTGTATGGCATGTTTTATATATATATTGTGTGTTTCCATATCATCAATTTCATAAGATTACAACGTATGATTATGGCTTGTTATTTCAAAAATTTACAGAGTACGTGATATGGCCATATGGCCTTATACGTGATTTTTATATGTCAAATATAATTTATTTTGCAAAATTCACACATTGATATGATTATGCATGTTAAAATGAACAAAATGAAACTTGAATGGTTGGGTTTGGCTTTATAACAAATCCGTAGCATTAAAATCCATGTTTTTGTTCAAGAACATCAAGAACAGTCCAATTTGCATGATTCAATTCTGTGATTATGTGTTTTAATGGGTGAAAATCACTCCATAGATGTTAAGTATTGATTATTTATGAATTCTAGCATGTGGGTATGTCTAAATTCGTGTAAAAATAAGTTGATTGAAAATTTTTAGTCGTGTTCTGCAATTTTCGCGAATTGCAAAAACTGGAACTGGAGTCTCGAGCCGCGGCGCCAACTCCTAGTTCTTTTCCTCTGACCGGAGCGCCATTGCTACAGTAGTGCCAAGTGTCCGTCATAGTCACTACCAAGACCTTGCAGCAGCCAAGAAACCCGAAGATAAAAGTGAAATAGAAGTAGCCACTTTAGCAGATTGTCCGAGAAAATGCAAATTTTAATGTTCAAGTATAGAAATGAGTTAGTGACCTAGTCTAATGAACATAAAAACTTGTTAGACATATAATGAGATATTAAAATGAGTTTTTACCAAGTCAAGAAGACAATTACATGTTATTTGAATCGTTGATTATGTAATTAACTTGTTGTTCGTGGTAGTATTATATTATGTGAAAACAAGTATGGTAATTTGACTAAGTATGGTCATGAAGTCGAGTTTAGACAAAGAATAACTTATGATGTTTAAGACGTTATTATCGACCGGTATTGTGAACGTAATTGATATGTAGGATTTAATTCAAAGAACGAGTTTGTTTAAGTGTAATCTACGCATGACGAGGCAAGTTTCTAAACCTTATCTTGTTACATCGAGCAAGTTTTCTAACTCGACATTTACGTTGAGCAAGTTTCTTACCCTAAACTTTCGTTGATCAAGTTTCCTAACTTTACTTGTTATCGTTATATAAATTGATTAATTCTCTTTCGATATCGAAGCAAGTTCTCATTATTATTGATCGCTTCGTCTTGGATATTAAAGTTTATTAATCTTCAAGCATGATGTTGTTATACAATAATTATTCTATCAGTATACCTTTTGAGATGTTATTCAAGTTAAATATTCATTTATCGTTAAACATTATTAGACTAGCGAACCCTTATTGATTCGACTAGTCCATAGTTGATGCTTGCGTTCTAAATTTTAGAATCCTTGATGAATTATCCAAACCAAACTTCTTTTCAAAGTGCGGACTTGAATGTCAAACCGAGATGAACAACCATGTATAGGGGATTATTTACGCTTTTAGCGTTAAGATATTGTGCATGAGATGGTACTAAGGGTCGATCCCCAAATACGAGAAGAAGAGTCCATAGTCTTACGATCACATTAAAGGTTTCAAGTAAAACACTTGATAACCCAGGACATAGTTCAAGGTCTTATGACCCTCGTAAATTCTTTTGATTCTTGTTATCCATTCTTAATTCAAAAGTTGAGCTTTATATCGAAGTTATTATTTCTCTCGCATGTTATTATTCATTGTTATATTGTTATACTTGTGGGCAATCGTGCTCACTCTTGCATAATAATAACATTGCGCTTAAAACGAAAAAAAGCGTATTTAACCTTCCACTAAGTAAGGCAAGGGCAAGCTTAGCAAGTAATGAAGACCCATTTTATTATTGTGGTTATGTGATGTAATTAGAATTGATGTTACTAAGACTTATTTGTTTATGTTTTCCTTACGATGATGTTTTAAGGTTAGAGTAATCTGGGATTTATTATTATTGATTGATGTAACCCCATAAGGGAGAGATTTTATTATTATTTCTATCTATTGTATGGTTTGCATTTTATTTACGGGTAGATAGATAGATGATGTTTGTATTGATGAACACCAAATCCTGTGGAAATGGAAGTACCGGATTTGGGGGTGTCACATAGAACTATTGAGTCACATGATTTACTATTGATTCACATGATTTACTATTAGGGGAGGTGGTGCAAGTTTGATAATACTTGGATGGTGAATTAAAATGAAAGAAAAGTTGGAGGTATTGTCTTTGTAATTTTTGAGCCCCAAAAGCGTGTAATTATCGAAACTATATTTTCCTATAAATAAGCTCATTCTTCCTTCATTTCTCACCAATTCACTAAAGTTTTAGAGCCATTATTATAGAGAGAAATTATTGAGAGAAAGAAGAAGAGAAGTCTACTCCCCATTTATTCCAAAGATCCGGTCTTCTTTTGAGGTAAGGGATATTATTTGGTGTACCTGTAAGGGGTATTATTCTTTTGTATTCATGAAGAGAATTATTTCTTTCAATACTCGTAAGAGTTGTTATTCAATTCTTTATTATTATGTTGGAATAACCTGTTTATGTGAAGTACCGCATACATGGTGAAATTCTTCTATTATTCCATTCTTTGTTATTCCGTTGGAATAACTTTGTTTTATCGCAATCTACCGCATACATGGTGAAATTCTTCTATTATTAGATCTTTATTATTCGTTTAATATCACATGCATCTGCGTTCTACGCCACGGACTGGTTCCATTATTTATTATTCTATTGGAATAACCTATCTGTGCGGTCTTATCGCATGCATGGTGATTTCTGTTGTTTTTCCATTCTTTATTATTCGGTTTAATATCGTTGTATGCTTGCGTTCTGTGGGACTGGTTCCATTATTTATTATTCTATTGGGAATAACCTGTCTATGAAGTCTATCGCACGCATGGTGAATCCTTCTATTATTCCATTCTTTATTATTCTGTTGGAATAACTTGCCTGTGTGGATTACCACATGCACGGTGAATGATCCTTTGTATTCATTCCTTATTAAATTGTGGAAATGATTTGTTTACATTGATTATGATGAGAGTCATAATAAAAGCATTGGACAGATGAAAATCATGGGTATATGAAGTATTAGTAATTTTTATGATGAGTTATATTGGCTATTATGAGAAAACATGAAAGTTTCTTAGAAATCACAAAGAGTTGAAAATCGAATTTTGGTGAAAATGGAACATAAAATTCAATTGACCATATCTCCTATTATATTTCGAATTTTTGAGTGTGGTCAAGTCCTAGAGTTAGATCTATGAGTTTACTAACTTATCCAAGTGGAATCACTAGAAAAGGTGTTGTAGATTTTCGTGTGGACTGTTTTTAGCAAAGGAGTCAAAAGTTGGAAAATAGCAAAAAACTATTGCCCATAATTTTGTAAGGGCTGTTTCGACCACTTAATTTGTGAGAAAAATTCCAGCCTTTTGGGACATGAAAGTATACAGTATAAGGTAGCTCCTGTCCAAAAATGAGCTCATTTCGACTTAAAATGAGCAAGTTATGACCATTTCAATATTTAGGTTTTTCCGACGAAAAATGCCATAACTGAAGTTCTATAACTCCGATGACCATGAAATTTAAACTGGAAGCTCACGTTAACATGTCTAAGATCCTGCCAAAATTTCAGAATTTTTGGAGTTAAACTTGAGGTAGCTAATTTCTTAAGGAATTAATTAGAAATTGATTTTTGAAAATTAGTAAATGAATTTTAAAATTCAAGAAAATATATGTTCATTATGGAACTATATTCGCTAAATCTTAAAAGAAATATTTTTTGATTTGATTTGGTATTTTCATGAAAATGATTTAGTTACTGAACATATAGTTAAAAATTTTATGTTGAAGTAACAAAGTTGGAAAATAGGATTTTATGGCTTGGAAATCCTATATAAGGTATATGTAGATTGTTGATAAGGGATTTGATCATTGGTGATGAAATCTTATGAGTATGGCATTTTTTAATGATTAAATGCATTATTTGATAAAATGTAAACAATTGAAATAAATTATTTATAAGTTTAAGAGGTGATTAAAATATTGTTATAATATTAACAATATTAGAATATGAGTTATTTAAGTGATGGATAATATTTGGATAAAATTAAAGTCTTTAATATTTATCCTTGTTTTAGTTTGATTAATGCTTATATCATTGTCATCATCCTCATGCTTATATGGTGATGAAAGTTATCTTTGGCTTACGTGCGAAGATGGACTGTTGTTTATTTAATTATATATCTTTGGCTTACGTACAAAAATGAATTGTTGATTATTGATTTTATTGTTGTATATCTTTGGCTTACGTGCAGAGATGGACTTGGTATGATTATGACCAAGGATTATTCGGTATAATCATGACCATTGATGATTTAATGAATATCCTTGGCCCGTAGTGCAGGGATGATTCGGTGATGTGGTTTATTTATTAAGCTGAGTCTCCGCGATAAAAATTGATGAAACTTTTTAAATCATAAAAGATAATAGATTTCATTCTTTACTTGACTTTTTTAATGGATTGCTTGTTCCGCAGCGGTTAAACTTGATGTCTATTGTATTTTATCAATTTAACATTCTTGAAGACTAACGATAATTTATTCTGCATTATCTTAGTCATAATATTTCTTACTAGGCTAGTTGAGCTCACCCTTTCTTTCCTTTATTATCTTTGAAATGAGAATATAAGCGGGACTAGTCGATGAGCGGAGTGATGGTCCGTAAGATAGCATTAGTAGTCCTCACTATTACGTTAAATAGTGTGACAATAAATGTAATGAGGACTCTATTGAGTGTGGATATTGTCAGATGACAATATCCTTATTAAAACTCTTAGATTATGTTTCACGTATTTTAGTATTTTACCATTTGTTGTATAAGTAAGTTGTATTTGTATTTTGTACCATGTATCTGGCGACTCAAGATGGGTGATGTATACCTGTTTTGGGGGCGTCACAATGTTTGTGGCATCAATCTTACCAAATGGGATACTTAAGCAATCTCATCACACGATCTCAAGATCTCCATTCCCAACAATCGCGGTAAGGCATATCATTGTTTACTTTCCCTTTTTCAAGTGTTCTCTATTTCTTCAAACGGGTGATCTACCTAAGAAGCAAGCGATTTATGATCGAAAAACCAGAAGGCTTTTGACCTTTTGATAGATTAAACGACTTTGTATGCTTTCTATACAATACGGACAAGCCAACTTCTCGTCTCAGACTCCATCCAATTTAACATACCATGTTGGGAAGTCACTTATAGTCCACATAATCACGCCTCTAAGGTTGAAATTTGTTTTCGTTGTAACATCCCAAGTCTGCAGACTCCATCCTCCCACAATACCTTTAACTCGTCTATAAGAGGTCTCAGTAAACATCTAAGTTCTTTCCCAGACTCTTGGGACCGGGAACCACTGAGTGAAAGAAACAAGTATGGCTATTTCATACACATCCAAGGAGGCAAGTTATGCGGAATAACAATCACAGCCAACATGAGTGCGAATAAATTTGAGTGGCCAAACCTGGTTGAAACCATCGATTGGACAATCCAAGCCTCACATTTCTAGGTTCTAATGCAAACCCAGGATGTGCTAAGTTGAAATCTTTCCAAGCCTTCCCATTTGCGGGATGATTTAGTTCTCCATCTTTAGCTGGAGATTTTGTATGCCAACTCATATGTTCAGCTGTTCTTAAAGACATGTACAATCTTTTTAGCCGGTGTGTTATTGGAAAATACCTTATAATCTTAAATGGTATACTTGATTTTTTTGTAGTCACACCCTCTTTATTAGGCCTAAACCAATCATGACTGCAAAACGTGCACCTTGTCATCTGTTCAATTTCCTTATAAAATAACATGCAATCGTTGGGACATGCATCGATCTTTTGGTATCCAAGACCCAACTTCTTCACCATTTTCTTACAAAAGTAATAGTTACTAGGTAATTTCTCACCGTCAGGCAACATACTCTTAATGGCCTTCAAGAGCGACTCAAAACACTCATGGCTCATGTTGTCAGGATCGGCCTTGATGTTAAGTAATGTCAGCTCGCATAACAATATAATCGTGTTTGGTGCAACCATGCCACAATGGCTCATTACCCTCGCCTAACAACTTAAAGAAGTCTTTGGCATCAGAATTCATAGGTTGCTCTCTGCCTTGTTTCCAATCAAAATCTGGTCCTACAATATCATTAACCATTTCATTCATTCGATGAGTACTACTTGTAAGACCCCAACTTTTATGAATAAAGATTAATTTCTCTCGAATTATATTTTTGGATATTATGGTGTGGATATTATTTAATGTTATAGTTGTGGGTAATATTTACAAATTTTGCAAAGTACGCAAGTTGTTATATAATATTCGTTTGGCCGGAAATATTCTTTTTGTCGGGGAATATTAAATGCGATGGCATAATCATTGGTGGACCCCACAATGAAATCTGATCATAGTTAAAAAGCGACAAATTTTTTTTATGAAAATAACTACGGAGGTTTTCACAGATTATCTTGTTGAACTACACGGTAGTAAAAGTAAAAGAATGTCTGGCGTGGTTGCATAAGTAGTACACGGTATTGATTATTGATGCTTACGTGATAAGTCACTCGGTTATACTCAATTATTGCTACATGATGATCTTTGATCATATCTCTCATATTATTGATTCAATTATTGTCACAAAGATCATCTACATAATATTTTATATATTATTAAATCAATAATTGAGACAACAAAGTTATTCATATTATTAAATTACAATATTTACAATGTCAGAAGTTACATCGAGGAGAGGTTTGGTCACCTAGCTCGCGCGCTTGATCAGGAGAAATCCTTATTGGAAAGCCCTCTTTCTGGGAACGACTCGGTTGTTAAATATTGTGAATTATAATATTAATGATGAATAAGTTCGTGTTGATTAAAGATGAATTGATAGTTCCATTGTGTTGGGATTATTTTGTTAGTAGAAATCGACATTTATTTCGATAATAATTAATGTCTGGAGATTATATTGTTCAATCGGGTATTGAGTGGTACTTTTAGGTTTGAGTACTATTCACGAGTTACTATTCACAAGTTACTATTCATGAGTTACTATTCACAAGTTACTATTGAGTCACATTCACTTACTATTAGGGGAGTTGGTGCAAGATTGATGATACTTGCATGACTAAGTTAAAGATGGAGGTATAGATGGAGGTACTATATTGTAATTAATTGTTCACATGTTTAGAACTATTGAGTCACATGATTTACTATTAAGTCACATGATTTTACTATTGATTCACATGATTTACTATTAGGGGAGTTGGTGCAAGTATGATAATACTTGGATGACTGAATTAAAAATGAAAGAAAAGTTGGAGGTATTGTATTATAATATTTTGAGCCCCAAAACGTGCAATTATCGAAATTATATTTTTCTATAAATAGAAGCTCATTCTTCCTTCATTTCTCACCAATTCACTAAAGCTTTAGAGCCATTATTATAGAGAGAAATTATAGAGAGAAAGAATAAAAAAGTCGCTACATTTCTATTCCAAAGATCCAAATTTTCATTCTAAGGTAAGGGTATTATTCTTTTCGTATTCATGAAAAGAATTACTTTCTTTCAATACTCGTAAGAGTTGTTATTCCATTCTTCATTATTATGTTGGAATAACTTTGTTTATGCAAAGTACTTGCATACGTGGTGAAATTCTTTCCGTTATTCCATTCTTTATTATTATGTTGGAATAACTTTGTTTATCTGAAGTATCGCATACAAGGTGAAATTCTTACGTTATTCCATTCTTTATTATTATGTTGAATAACTTTGTTTATCACAATCACCGCATACATGGTGAAATTCTTCTATTATTCCATTCTTTATTATTACATTGGAATATCCTCCGCTTGGTGCGATTTTCATGGGACCTAGTTCCATTATTTATTATTCCGCATTTATTATTACAGCCGGAATATCACCGTCTGTGCGTTTCTGTGGGACACAGTTCCATTATTTATTATTCGCATTTATTATTACGTTGAATATCCTGCTTTTGTCGCTTATGCTGGGACTGGTTCCATTATTAATTATTCTATTGGGAATAACCTATCTGTGCGGTCTCTATCGCATGCATGGTGAATCCTTTTGTTATTCCATTCTTTATTATTCATTTGAATAAACATACATGTGGATTACCACATGCATGGTGAATGATCTTTTGTATTTATTCCTTATTAAATTGTGGAAATGATCTGTATACGTGGATTACCACATGACGGGTGAAAATCCATTTGCAGTTTTATATATTCTTTATTATACTCAGTTGGTTAAAGTTTTGACTTCTATACTCCATGAAATTAGTGGAATATCCTTGATATTTGCGCTTCATCCAGTATCTTTTCATGAAAATATTCTTCTGAGCATTCTTAAATTTTACTCTACAAAGAAGTATCATGTTGACAATTTGGACGTTATTAGTTCTTGGATAAATTAATTCTTGAACTTGTTTTATTGAATTATTATGTCATTGTCATCATCCTCATGCTTATATTGTAATGAAAGTCATATTTGGCTTACGTGCATAGATGGACTTAGTATGATTATGACCAAGGATCATTCGGTATAATCATGACCTGCAATGTTATAAATGATATGGTAAACGTCCTCAATAGCCTGTAATGCATTAATGGATAGTTTTTGGTATGATTATGACCAGGGATTATTCGGTATAGTCATGACCATTGATGATTTAATGAATATCCTTGGCTCGTAGTACAGGGATGATTAGAAGATGTGGTTTATTTATTAAGCTGAGTCTTAGCGATAAAAGTTGATGAAAACATTTTTAAATCATAGAAGATGGTAGGTTTTATTCTCTACTTGACTCTTCTAATGGATTGCTTATTCCGCTACAGTTAAACTTGATGTCTATTGTATTTTATCAGTTTAACATTTGTTGAAGACTATTGATAATTTATTCTGCATTATCTTAGTCATAATATTTTTTATTGGGCTAGTTGAGCTCACCCTTTCTTTCCTTTTTCTCTTCGTGAAATGAGAATATAAATTTGGGACGAGTCTGGGGAAAGGAATGACGGTCCAGAAGATAGCATTAGTAGTCCTCACTATTCTGTTAAATAGTGTGACAATAAATATAATGAGGACACCTTTTAGTGTGGATATTGTCTAGATGACAATATTCCTATTAAAACTCTCAGTTTATGTATTGTCGTATATTACACGACGGTTGTATAATTAAGTTTGTATTTGTATTTTGTACCATGTATTTGGCGACTCAAGATGGATGATGTATACCTATTTTGGGGGCGTCACAGTTGGTATCAAAGCTTAAGGATATGATCCCTGGCTGAGATGTGAGATAAGAACTAGGAGGGAGAGACGGAAATTCTTCCCATTAGTATGACCTACCTAAGTTTATTTGGTATTTAATTTGGCTCATTCGAATATAGGGATAATATGTGATATGTTAATTAACCCTTGTTTTGTTGTAGTATTTGAAAATGGCATCCGAAAATGTTGAGATAAGCAATGAAGCACGTGAGATCGTTGAGTTACCGACGATTAATGCCCAGGGTAATGTGCAATAGGAAGATAATAATCCTCATGAAAACAATAACACCAATGAAAGGGTGAATGATGGGATGGTCAAAGGCTTTATGCAATTCATGCAACAACAAGCGAAGGCGTCTCCTGTCCAAAATACAGGTGGAAACACTGACAACTCTCGGACGGTCATCACCGCTAAGCGATTCAAGAGAGCTGGGACCACCAAGTTTTTGGAAAGCCAAAACCACTTAAAGGCGGAGACGTGGATAAAGCAGATCAACAAGATATTTGATGTCTTGGGATGCTCCGAGGAACAAAAGGTTCCCTTTTCCACCTTCATGTTGCGTGCAGAGGCAAATTACTGGTGGGAATCTATAAAGCGTACTTAACCTGCCGCACTGAAGATGTCTTGGGAGAAGTTCCAAGAGTTGTTTACCGATAAGTATTTTCCTGAAAGTATTCGTCACATGAAGGAGGTAGAATTCATCAAGCTTGAGCAAAACAATATGACCGTGGCGTAGTACGAAGCTAAATTTGTCGAGTTGTCTCGGTTTGCGTCCCACTTGGTTGATAATGAGGAGAGAATGACGTGAATGTTTCTAAGAGGTTTGAAACCCGAGATACGTTAATACCTTATCTCTCATAAACTGTGTTTGTATTCAGATGTTGTGAATAGGGCTCAGTTATTGGAGCGCGATAATGAGTCAACCCAACCAAGAGAGAGTAGTAGCCGACAAGTCGATAATACCAATGGTAGCAGCGATCATCAAGCGGTGACAACAAACGTGGAGGAATCAAGATGCGTAAATGATAACCACTTGGTGGTAATCATGGTCAAGACAATAGAGTGGAAAGTTCAAGAAGAGAAGGTTCAAAGAAAGATGGAAAGATGTCGGCATCAAAGACTGTTGTTAAGGAAGAGAGAACGCACCACGGTCGTATGTTACAAATGTTGAGGGGAAGGACACATAAGTCCAAACTGCACGATGCAGTCCAAAGCATGTTATAATTGTGGAAAAGAAGGCCACCTAGCCCGATTTTGTCGTGCACCAAAGTTAAGTCCAGCTGGGATGAAGGCATTAAAGGGTGTCCTAGACAAGACAAAACTGGTAGTTCAAGGGAGAGCGTTTGTCGTAACCTCCCAAAAAGCGAGGAATCCGAACGAGGTGATCACGGGTAAGCTAATCATAAACTCTAGCGAAGTTTATAATTTATTTAATATAGGTTCTACCCATTCATTTTTTTTCTCTACTTACTATTTCAGCGTTTAAATTTGACTCAGGAGAAATTAGACTTTGACTTATCTCATTGA
The DNA here is from genome assembly GCA_020205605.1 of Panax ginseng. NCBI lineage: Eukaryota > Viridiplantae > Streptophyta > Magnoliopsida > Apiales > Araliaceae > Panax > Panax ginseng. Next base: position 41,635,376 of record CM035131.1, read on the forward strand.
AAACTCCGTTGGGAGAAACCTTCATTACATCCACGGTTTATAAGTCTTGTTTGATTCAAATCAAGAATGCTGCGTTACTATCGATCTTATTTCTTTGAAAATACTTGTATTCGATGTGATTCTAGGGATTGATTGGTTAACTACTCATCATGCAAAAATTGATTATTTTCGTAAGGTTGTTAGCTTTCATATTCCTAACCAACCTATTATGTAAGACCCCAACTTATTATTAATGAAATTTAATTTTCTCTATTTATTATTTTGAAATAGTAAATGTTGATTTGATTAATGTGGATAGTTATGGTTAAATACACAAATATTTCAAAATAAGCAAGTGGTTATAAAATATTCATTATTGTCAGGAAATATTCGTTTGGTCGAGGAATATTTGTCTTTGTCGGGGAATATTAAATTTACGGTGCCATGACCGTGTGTGGGCCCCATAATGGAAAGCGATTGGAGGAAGAAAACGACAAGAATAAGTTGTTTAAAAATAACGGCGTAGTTGTTACCATTAATACTGTTAAAATACTCGGTGGTTAAAACACAAGATGACATTGCGGTATTGCACCAATTATTGATTTTTTACGTGAAGGCACTACTCAATAATTGTTACGGTAATTATTTATTCAAATATTTTATTTTATTGATTCAATAATTCTAACGTGTTGATATTTTATATTATTGTTGTTTTAATAATTGTCATTTACGTATTTTTTATTATCGAAGCAATAATTCATATTATCTGAATAATATTATTGGATAACATTATTGACAATGTCTAGAAAATTCTGTCTAAGGAGAGGTTTGGTCACCTGCGCGCCAGTAAGGAGAAATTCTTATTGGAAAGCCCCCTCTTTTCTGGGAACTGTCTGGTTGTCAATATTGTGATTCTGTAATATTATTCGTGAATAATTAATTATTGATTTATATGATGAGGAAAATATTGATTTTATGTGGATATAGATGGAGAAACAAATTTTAATGTGACAATTGTTGAAAATTAAAATTTTATCTTTTTCTGATAAAATAATTCATTTAAATATATTATTATATTTTTAATAATATAATAATGGTGATATTTTTATAATGAATGTGTGATATATGAGTATACGAGGAGAAAGAGTATTTTTGTTGCAATATATGTTTAAAACATGTTAAACATGTCGGTGGACCCCATTTCTTGACTGAAATTTGATTATAGCCTGTAAAATCAACCGTTTATGGATTTCGGTCAATTTATGTTTGGAATTTGGAAAAACTTTCTTCTGCAAAGTTGTAGAGAATTGAATTTCCTATAAAAATACGCGAGATTCGAATTTTCTGACAAAAAGGCTATTTATTGTGAATTATTGAAGTTCTGAAACTCCGAAATAATTAATTTTTGAAGTTTTAAATATTTTTAATAAGAAAAACATTTTTTTAAGTTAGGCAAGGTGAGTCACTCTTGGTGGTCGATGGTTTGAATCGATTTTTGCGTGGGAATTTAATAAATATATATTAATATTTTATTAAATTTTCGCTTTGGTGTTCTAAGCATTTTTCATAAATAGGGTGCTTAGGTTAGAATTGAAAATCACACCGTGAAATTGAAGTTTTCTCTCTATATTTTTGAGCATATTCTTGTGAGTATTTTGAGTATACTTTGAGTATTGCTTTATATACTGCAAGTTCAAGTTATAGCTTATATCCAGTATTCCAGTTAAATCTTTGTCTTTCCAAGTAAGGATATATTTTTTTCCGTAATGATATTATTTCTTCAATATCATTATCTTTGAAATATTAATCAAGTTTTATCAAATTTGGAACTTTTGGTGTCTGAGTTCTTATTCACACGATACTGAAGACTATCCACGATATATATGACTTTATTCACGAATACTGAGACTATTCATCAAAAATGAAAATTTTCCTTTTAAATCTAAAATATCTATTGTGGATACTAGCTTTGATTGTATCCATGTTTTGATCATTCTTGAATTTTACACCACTATGATTATTATTTTTGAGGTATTTTTGGACATGGATAAAACAAATCTGAATCCTTAATCCTTAATCCTTGTTATTTTGTTTCACCTTTGGATTCGTTTCTTTGAAAATATTTTCATCATCCGCATGATCTTAAATGATGATATTATTGAATATCTTTGGCCCAGTAGTAAAAGATGAATGATTTCGATGAATATCTTTGGCTCGTAGTGCAAAGATGAGCAGTGTTTAGATGAACATGACCGGTGATGAATATCTTTGGCTTTTGTAATGCAAAGATGAATATTTGATTCGAGATATATATTGATTGATGTTACGGGGATAAAAGATGAGCGATGAACTTTTAAATTCATATATAGAAGATAGTAGTTTGCATTCTCTACTTAACTCTTCTAATGAATTGTTGTTTCATTGTGATTGTTGATTTAAAACTTGTTGTCTATTGTATTTTATTAGATTTTTCCTGTTGAAGACTAACGATAATTTGTTGTATATTATCTTAGTCATAATATTTTCTTTGGGCTAGTTGATCTCACCCTTTTCGTTTTTGTTCCATTTTTTTCTTCTCGGGAGGCGAGAATATAAGCGATGCAGTCGGGGTATGGAATGAAGGTTTACAGAGAGTTGTTTAGTAGTCCTCACCATTTTGTAAAATAATGTATCAATAAATGTGATGAGGATTTATTTGAGTATAGATATTCTACAGAAGATAATATTTGTATTCAAACTCTGCTTTTCTTGTTGTAATAATAAAGTTGTAGTTTTTTCTGTACCATGTATTGACAACTCAGAATTGGTGATGTATACCTATTTTGGGGGCGTCACATATTATGCGAATTCATGCAATCAAACCATTAAAATCCATCACTGTCATCTCAAGCCATAAAGTTATTCGTTTATTAAAAAACAGATGTCAAGCTTTCTTAGCCCATATCACGGATTTAAATAAAAATACGTCAGATTTGAATGATATTTCTATTGTTAATAAATTTCCCGACGTATTCCCTGAAGAACTTCCTGGCCTACCCCCAGAGCGTGAAATTGAATTTTGTATCGATCTTGAAACCGGTACAAAATCCATTTCCAAAGCCCCATATCGAATGGCTCCTATTGAACTTCAGGAGTTAAAGACCCAACTACATGAATTGTTAGACATAGGTTTTGTGACGCCCCCAAAATAGGTCCATTCCATCCAACCCATTCTGAGTCGCCAAATACATGGTACAGAAATAACTACAACTTTATTATTACAACATATAAACTGTGAGTTTAAATACGATATTGCCATCTGCACAATATCCACACGCAAATAAATCCCCATCATAATTATTGATACATTATTTTACAACAATGGTGAGGACTACTAAACAACTCTCCCTAGAACTTTCATTCCATACCCCGACTCAGTACTCGCTATATTCTCGCCTCCCGAGAAGAAAAATGGAACAAAAAGGAAAAGGTGAGTTCAACTAGCCCAAGAAGAATATATATGACTAAGATAATACTGTAACAAATTATCGTTAGTCTTCAACAGGAAAAATTTAATAGAATACAATAGACAACAAGTTTTAAATCAATATTCGCAATGAAATAATAATTCATTAGAAGAGTTAAGTAGAGAATGCAAACTACTATCTTCTATGTATGAATTTTAAAGTTCATCGCCTATTTTTATCCTCAGTAACATCAATCAATATATATCTCGAGATCAAATATTCATCCTCGCACTACTGTGCCAAGGATATTCATCGAAATCATTCATCTTTTGCACCATGTGCCAAAGATATTCCATAATATCATCATTTAAGACCGAGGATGATGAAAATATTTTTAAAGAAAGCGAATCCAAAGTGAATAATGACAAGGATTAAGGATTAAGGATTCGTACTTTGTTTTATCCACGTCCAAAAATACCTCAAAAATAATCATAGTGGTGTAAAATTCAAGAATGATCAAAACATGGATACAATCAAAGCTAGTATCCATAATAGATATTTTGGACAAAAAGAAGAAATTTCATTTTTTATGTGAATAGTCAGTATACGTGAATAGTAGACTCGACACCAAAAGATAGAAATTTCATAAAAAACATCTTCACGCTTCGTGAATAGTACTCGTGAATAGTAATCGTGAATAGTAATTCATGAATAGTAACTCGTGAATAAGAACTCATGAATAGTAACCCCGACATGAAAAAGTTCTAAATTTGATAAAAGTTTCAACCAATATTTCAAAGATAATGATATTGAAGAAATAATATCATTTGAGAAGAAAATAACATCCCTTACCTCGAAAGACAAGATTTAGTTGAAACTTTGGATATAGGCTATGACTTGAACTTTCACCGTATAGCAATACTCAAAGTATACTCAAAATACTCACAAGAATACGCTTCGATAATATAGAGAGAGAAAACTTGATTCGATGTGATTTTCAATTCTAACCCAAGACCTATTTATAGGAAAATGCTTGAACACCAAAGTAGAAAATTTAATAAATTAATATTATATTTTTCTAAATATCTCTACGCACACTACCATCCTAATTCAAATTTTCTAACCACATGTTAAATGAGTTTCAAAAATGAAAAAAAAACGTTTTTGTAATTAAAAATATTTTAAACTTCCAAAAATCAATTACTTCGGAAGTTCAATAATTCACAATAAATAGCCCTTTTGCCAGAAAATTCAAATCTCATGAGTTTTTATAGGAAATTAAATTCTCTACAACTTTACGTGAAGAAAGTTTTTCCAAATTCCAAATGTAAATTGACAAGAAATCCACAAATGGGCGATTTTATTGTTTATAATCAAATTTCATCAATAAATGGGTCCATGTACATGTTTAACATATTTTAAACATTTATTGCAACAAAAATACTCTTCCTCCTCAGATATACTCATATATCCCACATTCGTTGTAAAAATATCACCATTATTATATTATTAAAATATAATATTATATATATTTAAATGAATTATTTTATCGTAAAAAGATAAAATTTCAATTTTCAACAATTGTCACATTAAAAATTTTCTCCATCTATATCCACATAAAATCAATATTTTCCTCATCATATGAATCAATAATTAATTATTCACAAATAATATTACGTAATCACAATATTGATAACTGTGCAGCTTCCAAGAAAGAGGGGCTTTCCATTAAGAATTTCTCTCTTCATGCGCCGCAATTAGGTGACCAAACCTCTCTCCTTGAGCAGAACTTTCTAGACATTGCCAATAATGTTATCTAATAATATTATTAGGATAATATGAATTATTGCTTCGATAATGAAAAATCTTGTGTAATGACAATTATTAAAACAACAAAGAATATAAAATATCAACGCAACAATTATTAAATCAATAAAATAAAAACATCGAATAGTAATTATCAGAACCATTATTGAAAGTAGTGTCTTCATGTAAGAGTCACTAATTGGTGCAATACCTAAGTGTCATCTTTGGCAACAACGCGTATTAATGTGTTTTAACCAACGGGTATTCTAACAAAGGTAAGCCAGAATAACTACGCCGTTATTTTTAAACAACTTATATTTGTCATTTTCTTCCTCCAATCTCTTTTCGTTATGGGCCCACACATGGTCGCTGGCCGTCAGCATACGAATATTCCCGACGAAGCATTTAATATTCCACGACCAAACGAATATTCAAACAATAATGAATATTTTATAACCACTTGCTTATTTTGAAATACTTGCAGATTACCCATAACTATCCACATTAATCAAATCAACCCTTACTATTTCAAAATAATAAATAGAGAAAATTAAATTTCATTTATTAATTATTTGGGGTCTTACAGGTGTTTCATTCGTCAAGACGTCTCTCCTTGGGGTGCTCCTGCTCTATTCGTGAAGAAGAAAGATGGAAGTATGCTGATTTTGTATTGATTATCGGAGTTGAATCATGTCACCATCAAAATAGGTTGCCGATTACCTCGTATTAATGATCTGTTTGACCCGGTTGCAAGGCGCCAAATTCTTTTCAAAGATCGATCTTCGTTTCGGATATCATCGATTGAAGATTAAAACCGATGACATTCCAAAGATCGCTTTCGAACTTCCAGACGGGCATTATGAATTCTAGTCATGTCTTTTGGATCGACTAATGCTCCCGCCGCCTTCATGGACATGATGAACCGAGTATTCAAGGAATATTTGGATCACTTTGTGGTCGTCTTTATTGATGACATCCTCATATACTCTAAAACCCGTGAAGACCATGAGCAACACTTGAGGCTTATACTTCAAAAGCTTCGTGAAAACAAGCTTATATGCCAAGTTAAAGAAATGCGAGTTCGGCTTCGAGGAAGTTGCATTCCTTGGGCACGTAATATCAAATCATGGAATATCATTTGCCCAAGAAAGATTGAAGCAATTCAAAGTGGGAGCAACCTAAGTCGTTGATAGAAAGAAGTAGCTTTCTCGACTTAGCTGGTTATTATCGAAGATTCGTAGAAGGGTTTTCTTGAATTGCTACTCCATTAATGCAGCTAACTCGAAAAGATACAAAATTTGGTTGGAGCGAGAAATGTGAAAAGAGTTTTCAAGAACTCAAGAGTAGACTCATTTCAAGACTGCTCGACAATACCATCCGCATGAGAGGATTTGTCATTTGATGATGTGATGCTTGCAAAGGGTTAGGATGTGTTCTCATGCAACATGGGAAAGTCATAGCTTTATGCCTCACGATTAACTCAAAGAATATGAGAGGAATTATCCTACTCATGATCTAGAGTTAAGTTATTGCGTTTTTTGCGCTTAAGATTTGGAGGCATTACCGTATGGAGAGAAGGTGGAAATCTATACGGATCATAAAAGCCTCAAATATTTCTTCACTCGAAGGAACTCAACACATCTGCAACAACGACGTTGGCTTGAGTTGTTGAAAGATTATGATCATACCATCCAATACCATCCCGAAAAGTGAACGTAGTAGGCGACGCATTGAGTAGAAGATCATACGCGGCACGAAGTGCGATATTGTCAACACAAAGGCCCATTTTGTATGACTTACAAAGGATGAAGATAGAGTTAAAGACTCCGGGACCATGTGATGATGGCGAATATACGTAGTAGAACCGACTTTAATCGATAAAGTTAAAGCTGCTCAAGCTACAGACCTGGAGCTGATGCGTATGAAGAAGAAAGTGGAAGAAGGTGCTATTCCGGAAGCAAGAATCGATGAAAAAGGAATACTTCAAGTCAACTCCAGACTTTGTGTTCCTAACGATTCTTACTTGAAGTATAAAATCATGATGGAGGCGCACAACACACCATTTACAATCCATCCTTGGAGTACCAAAATGTATCGTGATCTTTGTCATACATTTTGGTGGAGCAATATGAAGAGAGAGATAGCGCTATTTATCTCAAGGTGTCTAATTTGTCAACGAGTCAAAGAGGAGCATCAAGTGCCAAAAGGTCCATTGCAACCACTTGAGATTCCAGAATGGAAGTGGGAGCACATTACCATGGATTTCATTACTGGTCTTCCCAAGGTTTCTCAAGGCATAAATGCGATTTGGGTCATTGTTGATAGATTGACCAAGTCTGCTCATTTATTACCGATACGAGTAACTTTTACACTTGAACGTCTTGCTAGTATGTACATAAATGAGATTGTAAGATTTCATGGTATGCCAGTATCCATAGTTTCTGATCATGACCCAAGATTTACTTCAAGATTTTGGGTTAGTTTGCAAAAAGCTATGGGCACGGATTTACGATTTAGTTCTAAGATATCATCCTCAAAACGCACAAGCGTGAATGAAAGGACTATTCAAACTCTTGAAGATTTATTAAGACTCTGTGTCCTTGACTTCAAGGGAAGTTGGAACAAGTTCTTACCATTGGTGGAGTTTTCCTACAACAATAGTTACCAAGCAAGTATTGGCATGGCTCCATTTGAGGCATTGTATGGAAGAAAGTGTCATTCTTCTAAGATCTTTGGGATGAGGTGGGTGAAGAAACGTTGTTGGGACGAGTTAAGACGTATGACTACGTAAAAGATTCAAACAATCCGACAACGATAAAAACCTCACAAGATCGATAAAAGAGTTTATGCCGATCTTCATCGAAAAGACGTGGAATTGATATTGGAGATCATGTGTTGTTACGTGTTGCTCCATGGAAAGGAGTTACAAGATTTGGAAGAGAGGAAAGCTCAATCCTCGATTCATTGGCCCATTTATAATCCTCGGTTTAGTAGTAGGGCGTGGCCTATAGACTCGCCTTTACCGCTTAAGTATGTCTCGTGTTCATAACGCGTTTTCCACATATCTATGTTACGTAAATATGTGAAATACGAACCACATTATTGAATTAGAACAGACGAGATAGAGGAAGATTTAACGTATGAAGAGTTACCGTTAAAATCTTAGATAAGAAGGATCATATTCTACGCTCCAAGGTTATACCTCAAGTCAAAGTTTTGTGGAGAAACCACGATGTGGAAGAAATTACCTGGGAGTTAGAATCTGGGATGAAGTCAAGATATCCTCACCTCTTCGATATATCATCAGTATCATTTAAATTCGAGGACGAAATTTCATAAGAAGGGAGGTTGTAAGACCCCAACTTTTATGAATAAAGATTAATTTCTCTCGAATTATATTTTTGGATATTATGGTGTGGATATTATTTAATGTTATACTTGTGGGTAATATTTACAAATTTTGCAAAGTACGCAAACTGTTATATAATATTCGTTTGGCTGGGAAATATTCTTTTTGTCGGGGAATATTAAATGACTGACGGCATAATCATTGGTGGACCCTACAACGAAAAGTACGGTCGTAGTTAGAAAATGACAAAAAATATTTTATGAAAATAACTACGGAGGTTTTACAGATTATCTTGTTGAACTACCTAGTAGTAAAATACAAAGAATGTCGTGTGGTTGCATAGTAAGAAGACAGGTGGAATTGATTATTGATGCTTACGTGAGAAGTCACTCGCTTATACTCAATTATTGTTGTCGCGATCATATCTCTCATATTATTGATTAGATTATTGTCACAAAGATCATCTCGCATAATATTTTATATATTATTAAATCAATAATTGAGACGACAAAGTTATTCATATTATTAAATTATAATATTTACAATGTCTAGAAGTTCTGTCAAGGAGAGGTTTGGTCACCTAATTGCGCGCCAATAGGGAGAAATCCTTATTGAAAAGCCCCCTCTTTCCTAGGAACGACCTGGTTGTTAAATATTGTGAATTATAATATTAATGATGAATAAGTTCATGTTGATTAAAGATGAATTTGATAGTTCCATTGTGTTGGAATTTTTTGTGTTAGTAGAAATCGACATTTATTTTGATAATAATTAATGTCTGGAGATTATATTGTTCAATCGGGTATTCAGGGCACTTTTCGTGTTGGAGTACTATTCACGAGTTACTATTCATGAGTTACTATTGAGTCACATTCACTTACTATTAGGGGAGTTGGTGCAAGATTGATGATACTTGCATGACTAAGTTAAAGATGGAGGTATAGATGGAGGTACTATATTATAATTAATTGTTCACATGTTTAGAACTATTGAGTCACATGATTTACTATTGAGTCACATGATTTTACTATTGATTCACATGATTTACTATTAGGGGAGTTGGTGCAAGTTTGATAATACTTGGATGACTGAATTAAAAATGAAAGAAAAGTTGGAGGTATTGTACTGTAATATTTCGAGCCCCAAAATGTGCAATTATCAAAACTATATTTTCCTATAAATAGAAGCTCATTCTTCCTTCATTTCTCACCAATTCACTAAAGCTTTAGAGCTATTATTATAGAGAGAAATTATAGAGAGAAAGAACAAAAGAAGTCTGCTATATTTCTATTCCAGTATCCAGCTTCATTCTAAGGTAAGGGGTATTATTCTTTCGTATTCATGAAGAGAATTATTTTCTTTCAATACTCGTAAGAGTTGTTATTCCATTCTTCATTATTATGTTAGAATAACTTTGTTTTATGCCAAGTAACCGCATACATGGTGAAATTCTTACATTATTCCATTCTTTATTATTATGTTGGAATAACTTTTGTTTATCAATCTACAATCGCATACATGGTGAAATTCTTCTATTATTCCATTCTTTATTTTTCTGTTGGAATATCCTGTCGGTGCGATTTTCGCCGGACCTAGTTCCATTATTTATTATTCCGCATTTATTATTCTGTCAAAATATCCCGTCATGCATGCGCTTTTACGCGGACTGGTTCCATTAATTATTATTCCGCATTTATTATTCGCCGGAATATCACGTCTGTATCGCGTTCTGCTTACGGACTGGTTTCATTATTTATTATTCTATTGGGAATAACATGTCTGTGCGGTCTCTATCGCATGCATGGTGAATCCTTTTGTTATTCCATTCTTTATTATTATGTTGGAATAACCTGTCTATGTGGATTACCACATACATGGTGAATGATCCTTTGTATTCATTCCTTATTAAATTGTGGAAATGATCTGTATACGTGGATTACCACATGGCGGGTGAAAATCCATTTGCAGTTTCATATATTCTTTATTATACTCAGTTGGTTAAAGTTTTGACTTTTATACTCCATGAAATTAGTGGAATATCCTTGATATTTGCGCTTCATCCAGTATCTTTTCATGGAAATATTCTTCTGAGCATTCTTAAATTTTACTCTACAAACAAGTATCATGTTGACAATTTGGACATTATTAGTTCTTGGATAAATTAATTCTTGAACTTGTTTTATTGAATTATTATGTCATTGTCATCATCCTCATGCTTATATTGTAATGAAAGTCATCTTTGGCTTACGTGCATAGATGGACTTAGTATGATTATGACCGAGGATCATTCTAAGATAATCACTGTAATGTTATAAATGATATGGTAAACGTCCTCACTAGCTTCTGTAATGCATTGATGGACGGTTTTTGGTATGATTATGACCGAGGATTATTCGGTAAGATAGTCACGATCGTTGATGATTTAATGAATATCCTTGGCTCGTAGTACAATGATGATTAGAAGATGTGGTTTATTTATTAAAAGTCGAGTCTCGGCGATAAAAGTTGATGAAAACATTTTTAAATCATAGAAGATAGTAGGTTTTATTCTCTACTTGACTCTTCTAATGGTTTGTTTATTCCACTGCAGTTAAACTTGATGTCTATTGTATTTTATCGGTTTAACATTGTTGAAGACTATTGATAATTTATTTCGCATTATCTTAGTCATATATATTTTCTTCGGGCTAGTTGAGCTCACCCTTTCTTTCACCGTTTCTTCTTGAAATGAGAATATATTTGGGACGAGTCGGAAAAGGAGTGACGGTCCGGAAGATAGCATTAGTAGTCCTCATTATTACATTAAATAGTGTGACAATAAATGTAATGAGGACTCCTTTAAGTGAGGATATTGTCAGATGACAATATTCCTATTAAAACTCTCGGTTTATGTATTGTCGATATTATATTACATCGGTTGTATAATTAAGTTTGTATTTGTATTTTGTACCATGTATTTGACGACTCAAGATGGGTGATGTATACCTATTTTAGGGGCGTCACACTACTGCCCGAATTGTGTACTTCTGTGATGCTACCATTTCTTCTCTGCCCATGTGCCCACCAGCATTCTTCATAATTTTTCATGAACCCAAAAACAAGTAAATGATAGTTTACCACGTCTCTGTCCATATAATTTACATATTTACACTTCAAACATGGACATCGTATCTGCGACTTACCATTCATACATTCTTGGTGACTATACGCATACTCCAAAAACACTTGGCAACCAATTTCTAAATTCAAATTGTCAGAAGATTTATCTGGGCACTTGACTTTCGTCGTGCCATCCAACTACGGTCTGAATAGAGGTCCATGATCCCACGGTACCTATTACAGACAACATTATAAATGTTAACATATGACTTAAGCATACTTGTAACCATATGACTTGATCATACTTGTAAGCATGCATATGATTAACATTTAAGCATACTTGTAAGCATATGACTTGAGAGCATACTTGTAATCATATGACTTGAGTATACTTGTAAGCATATGATTAATATTTAAGCATACTTGATGTTAACGAATGAATGCAAATTAAAGCAGTATGAGAAACTTTAAATGTTATTAAATTTAGTATGAGAAACTAAGTAAATGCTACTTAGTTTAATAGTTATATTATATCATGTTATTTTATTTTAATTTGTTTTAAATTTGTTTTTATTGTTTATCGTAAGTGAATACGTAAGGTATTTCATTCATATGTTAGCTTTATATCAGAGTTTGCTAACTCATTTATACAACTTTTGAATATCTTGGAGATTCATTCATATCAACTAGTGTGCTAAGACACCTAACTTTCTATAATCTTTTATGTTTTGGGATAGTCACAACTTTGTTGAGCAATTTATAGCTTCTATAACATTTTATAGCTTTATTCTTGTATACATAAGTGTTAAATACCCTTGTGTTTCTGTTATAGCCAAAACAGTCTCTTTATTGACCAAGTGTGTCTAGTTACCTTTCTCTGTCAGACTAACAGGTTCCCAAGATCGCTTATTTTGGCTTAATATTTCAATAGCTTACCATGCTAACAACCAAGCTTGGCTTGGCCCCATGAGGCTTGTCTAAGCTTGGAGTGGCCTCGTGTGGCCTCTCGGCCCCAAGCCTAGCGCATCAGCTCTAACAACCCCTTAATAGGCTCTAGTGGATCACCAATAGGCTCGTTAGTAGTATAAATGTTCGCAACTACCCGACCAATAAAAAAATTTTGCCAGAGTCTCCCCTATAATATGGACTAGCCACATGCACGACGGTATGTATATAAGGTCATTTCTAGGCACCCAAGACACAAACCAAGAGTCCACATAGACGATCTTGCATAAGTATAAGTAATGTGAAGAAAAGCCTAACTATTACCCATAGACGATCTTGCATAAGTATAGTTCTCATATAGGCATAGGTACAAGTTTAGCAGTCTTATTTTACAATCACAGGTACAAGTTTATCATATTGCTCGAGAAAATACCCAAACGATGTAATCCAGGATGCATAATAACACATAAACAAGTCTCTGTAGAAACTTGGCAATTCCTATAAAAAAAAACAGGTTATCAAACTAGTGGCGGACTAAGAAAATGATACCCAAACAATGGTTGAAAATAGATGATATCTCCACTTTAAAAGATCCGGAATCCACTAAAATGATTTTCAAGTTCCAGTCCAAAATAATGTTACCTCTTTATTACAACTACATACCCACAGGAGTTAAACATAACAAATTAATATATTTGAATGTGTACTTAGATGCTCACATTCAGAAAATACATAAAGATCTCGGCCAGTAGCCATGTGTATGATGAACCAAATTTAAAGAGTTACATCTATTATTGACAAACCCAAATAGTAAATGCAACTCCTTTTTCTTCACAAGATTTGAAAAAAGGGTACGTGTAATTTAACTAAACTAGGGCTCTTGCAAGGTATAAGAGAAAATGCACCAAACTTATGCTTATAAGATCTGATTTTTAGAAACTTAATATTTTATTTTCCAAAGATTTTTTTTACATGTTTTTACTCCCCTTGTGCATTTATAACAATTGATACTAATAGAAACTTAACATTAAGCACTAAAGCTATGTTTTACCTCAGCCCATAGGTGGTATAACTTATGAGAAATGTCAGGTAATGCTTCAGACAAAAAAAATGTAGATTTGTAGCTTTATAAACTAGAATTGAACCATAACAATAAGTTATATATGGATACAACAATTTTAAAAAATGTGTAAAATTACTTATCACCTTGGGCTCAAGAACTCATGATATGAAATAAATTACATACTTAAAATACCCAAACTCGAAGAATAATGCAGTGGGGAAAAAATTTCATCAATAGAATAACATCTGACCTTGCGTTAACAGTTTAATAAGCTGAAATTGACACTTATGATTCAGTTAGAACCCTTTCTTTTTGTTGCCCTGCTATCCAAATTTAACATGGGTCAGTTTATATTTAAACTATCTTGCTCCAATTCAGAAATACAGAGAATTAGGGTTACCTGTGGCGGCGGCGATGGCAATGGGCAGTGGTGGCGAGCGAGACTCCTATTCTCCCCCTTTCTCCCTCGTCTCTCTGAGCTCCCTCTTTTCTTTTCTCTCGTCTGCTGTGTCGTACAAATACCTGGAACTGATTACATTTAGTTTGATCAATGATTGTCATCGCTAATGACCTTGATACTGATCATTGAATTTTAATGACATGGACTTATCGGCGACCGCATGCGGTCGCTTATTTTAAGTGGTCGCAAAAAACCTTGGCGCCAACATTTCGTGCCAAATTTTACGAGGCAAATTTGTAATAGCGACCTCTCGGCCGACGCATGCGGTCATTGATAGTAATAATGACTAGATTAATATCTGATCATGAGATGTCGGTCGCTAATAATAGTATCAGCAACCGAATATGCGGTCGCTGATATTATTAGTCGCTGTTAGGCATTTTTCTTGTAGTGGTCCTTGTATATTTTCAGCCATGAAAAGTATTGGCATGTAAGAATATTTTTGAAGTTCCTTGCCGATTTTCCCCCTGCTCTGATCCTACTTTTACTCCTTTAGTGGTTGATCCTATTTTTGTATATTTAGCAACTATTTGTCGTTTATATATAAGGAGGGTAATTAAGTCTTTATCCAACTTAAGTAACAGAGTTATGACATAAAGCAGTTATTCACTTTAACTTAAAAAGTCGGGAGTTTAAATGTAGCTTTACTGACTACAGGTGGCTATGTGGGAAAGCGCCAAAACCCAGGTAGTCATCTGAACTTAACCCTTTATTTATTACTACTATTTTATTTTAATTTGTAGTGGTGCCTTGGAGTATATATTTTATGGGATACCAAAATCCTATATGTTGATAGAAATTTAGAGCATTATATTTTTTGTCTCATTCTCAAGAAATGGTATTCTCGACTACCCCTGCCTTATAGTACAAACTTATTTGCTACGGTTTGATTGGAACCATTTACATATCTTTGGATATCTATATTATACAAGCAAGGTCCTATTCTATTAAACCAAAGACTAAAGGTGATTGACCGGTAATAATAGCTCTCTTTTTATATGAAAAATCACATAAGATTAAAAAGGTAAATTTTTCATTGAAAATCATCAAGTAACTAATATGTTAAAAAGAAAATTAAAATATTAGAATATAATTATAAGAAAAAATTGAGAAATTATTATTACTAATCATTTTGCTAGACATCAAATTTATCTAAATAATTTCTCAACTAAAAGTGTATTAAAAATTATGTTCTAAGTCATGTCGATCACCTATGTTTTTCGTAGCAGTTGGATTAGGAGAATATATTTTTTACAAATATTTTTGTTATTTTATAAGATTAATTGTCATATTAAAAATATACACCTAAGATGCAATTCTGAAAGAGTACAATTTAATAATATTGGAAGTTTATAAACTTTCCTTATGAATGTGATTAGAGGTAACAAAATTCCCTTATGTAATAATTTTAGATGGGTGGGTAATTTTAAATGGATATATTATGCGTGATTATTATTTATTTAACTATTTTTTGGTATATTCATACGGTAACAAATAATTGACACAATATTTAGTTGTACAGTTAACTGTAAGAAGCATCAAAAGTTAGATTGTTAACAACTTAACATCTCTCGGTTTTGCTTGGTCATGAAAGTGTATTCCATCTTGATTAAATAAAGAGAGTAGTTTCAACAACTCCTCATTAGACAGCTTCGAAGGCCTCTTATCTTCAAATCCACCTGATTTTTAGAACCACAATTATTTTGTCCTTGACAATACTCAATCCCGATTCCAATCCAGAGAACGATTCGCAATCTCCTTCATCACTCACCTCTTCCTCTCTATTCCCATAATCACAGCAATCATAATTGCAGTACTCGACAAAGTTCTCCTCTTTGGAGCCTTTTCCTTCAAACAATTTATATAGCTCCATAACCTTCTTCTTTTGTTTAAATGTAGCACCTAGAGAATTATAACTAAACGATTCATTTCAATTTTTGCAGTCTTGGGATGATATTGCTATTGAATGGAAACGTGTTCATTTAACAAGAAGTCGAGGATGGAAAAAAGTTAACACAGTTATGTGTATTTTATAATTTTTAAATTGTATTTAAGTAATCACGTGTCAATTGTTTCTTTCTTGCGATACTACTAACATTTTGCTTTTATAAATAACAGATTTTTGTTACAAACAATATTTGTTGGCCATGGACGTTGCCGATGGATAGTCTTTCTTTTCAGAAGTTTATGTACCAAAGACATGGTAGAGCTTGACAGATCTACAAGGAAAATATTGTTATATATATATATATTTAAGAACATAGTTTATTAAAAGTGGTAATATTTTTTGGTAAATAATCGGAAAATAGATTGTTGTAAAATTATTTTTTTGGGTATATTTGTATGCTGTTTATTATGGTTGATCAGGCATTCAGAGCTTTGTTTGTTTATTTGACATGATTAATGCAATTTCTAGAATGTCCAAGTTCTCTTTTTGATAAAAGGTATGCAGGTTTGTATGGTGCAGTAAATATCTTATTTCCCGTAAACTAATTTGCTAACTTTGTTGGTTATGGGTTTGCTAAAGTAACTGTATCAGGTGTTTTCATTTGTTTTGTTTTTGGCTAAATTATCGAAAGTAAACAAGAGCTCAAAACATGTCTAGCTGTGCTGTGATTTCTTCTTTTATATCTACTTGGGTTGCTTCTGGGAGCATGTAATCATGCTTTGGAATTGAATTTGGAGCAGAACTTTTCTCAGTTTGGAATTCGGATTTCAGTTGAGATGTGAGAGCATGATTTTGTATCTACATGTTGTTTTCATGCTTCTGGTGGTTTGTTTTCTCATAGGATAGGTTTAGATCTCACTTAAATTTTGGCAATAGTGGTGGGGACAGGAGACTATATTTATATTGGTGCTATCAATTTAATGTTTTAGGTAAATAATGAGCATGTAATGAATTTTGATGGACAAGTAAATAATGAGCATGTAGATATAATTTGTGGCAAAATTTTTGACTTCTTTATTTTTTGGGTGAAATGTCTATCTTGATTACAAATTTTCTTATTTACAACAAATAATTACGAAATTTTTTATTTTTTATCAAATATATACTCTTTTCACATTGTCAACTCATATTTTTCATTTAAATTCATCTTTAAGTAATAAATAATTACACGAATATTTGCAGTGCCGGAGGCACGGGTTAACTCTAATATATATATATATATATATATTAGGCAAAAAGCACCTTTTGCCCACTGTGGTTAATGTGTTTTAACGATTTAGCCATTGTGCTTTTAATTTATTCAATTAGCCCATTATACTATTAAAAAATATGCAATTAGCCCATTCAGGTCCAATTTTCACGAATGAGCGTTAAAAATTGGCCTTATTTTTCTACGTGGCTTTTACAAAATAAATGATAATGATGTGTATTTGCTGATCGGGACAATATAAGCAGAAACCATTGCACAACAAACCATTGTTGCTCTTATCAGACACTTCGAACTCGACTGTGTTGAATGAGAGAGAGAATACATGGGGACGATCTTGATCGTATGTGAGGCGAAAGTGAGTGGGTCGATTGAAGAACTAAAGATCGAGTGAAATCGAGTGGATCAAGTGAAGAACTGAAGAATTGAAGAACTAGGGTCCCAATTTCTAAGTAAAAGTGCACGAAAATTAGGGCTTTTGCTTGAAAATTGGTTTCCAGGTAAGTGCAAATGTATTGTACATCTGATATGGCTTCATCCCGAACTAGCTCAATGTCAACCACTGCTTCAGAACTGCACAAGTGTTTTTGTGATGTACCAGCTCGAATATGTATTTTGAAGAAAGATAGGTTAAAAGGAAAAAGATTTTATGGCTGCCGCAACTATGGGGTTAGTTTACTCTGTCATATTTGTAATCTGCATTTCATTCCTATCTTTGTGTAATACGGCATGTGGCTCTGCTTTTTCCCATCTACGTTAAATAATGTTTGGTTAATTATATATATTTGATAGAATGGGAGATATTGTGGATATTTTCAATGGATTGAACTGCCTTCTAATGCTGATGAAGCAACTTGTGTGATGAGCAAGCCAGTTGAAGAGGTGAGCTTGGTGATGGAAAAAAAATGCTAAACTGAAGCAGAAGTTGAAAATTCTGAAGAAGGAAACAGCGATAAAGGAAATGGAAGTTGATAGGCGTAAGGAGGCAAACTCAAAACTTAGATGTATCTGTGTATTTTTATGGATTGTCATTACAATTTAATCTTGACATGGATTTCTGGGAAAAATTGTAATGAACTTGGTTATCGGGTTGTCAAGATTTTTATTTCCATGGGTTGTAATAGGTTGTAATGAACTTGGTTATCAGTTGTAATGGATGTGGTGTTTTGTAATGGTGTTGTATTGATTGTAATGAGCTTGGTTATCAGTTGTTAAAAATTATTGCCAACAACAATTACCATTTTCAGTTGAAAAATACAGAGCCAAAACCATAATTAAAAAACAGAGCCAACACTAATTGTTAAAAAACAGAGCCAACATCCTAACCTAACTTGAACATATCAGACACTTAATGTCACAACAAACCATTGCACGGCAAACCATAATCCTAACCTAACTTGAACACAACCAACAACAAATGTGAAGAACAACAATTGCCAAAACCATAATTAAAAACAGAGCCAACAATCCATATAAAGTATATAACCAGTCAACTTATAAGCATAACCATAATTATATTAAGCATAGCCAATGATAAAGTATATTAAGCCAATACAGAATTTGGTGTTCAACCACAAAACATAACCATATCAAGAGACCAATTCAATACAGATAACTGGTTACCAAAATATTACATCCTTATGGTCCCTTTGATCAAGTCAGAACAACAAAGTATAAAATAATGAACCATAATCACGTCGATCTAGTACAAAATATTCTTTTAGCCCTTTGTTGATCTAGTCTTTTTTAGCCCTTATTTTCCACGGTTGATGGTCTGGTCCACTTGCGCGCTGCTTTCAGTCGCAAATGGTCACTTTCTCGCCCCTTCCCCGCACATGCTCGGTCTCACTCCTTGCCAGTCTTGGGCTTTTCCTTACCTACATGGACAAAACCAATTAATGTTTGGCTGCCAACAAGTATTGACATAAGTTTACAATTCCTTACTTCTTTTTGCCCAGTTTGATTTCCATTTCTAGAATTCAGTCCTTGACCCTTTTCTTTTCTCTTCACCTGTAGAATAGAACCACATGTGAAATAATATACAAGTACATATTAAAAACTAGTTTTAAAAATTGGTTTGAAAAAAACCTTACCCCCAGCTTATCAGGCCTTGGGGCACCTCCAGATTGTGGGGTAGCTTGAATAGGTTGAGTAGGTTGTTCAGTTGGTTGTGTCCCAGTTTCATGCCTTGGTTGTGTCCACTTACAACCTAACTTGTTATGCCCATACTCCTTGCACCTAGAGCACCTAACAGGAATCCCTTTCCTAGATGACTTGGTTTTGCTTTTGGGCTCTTCATGAGGATCCTTCCTCCTAATTTCTTTGGTCTGCCTGCTATTCTCTTTGTGGATGGAGGCAACAATGTTGTCATGTTGGATGGAGGCCATTCATTTGAGCCCCCCATTGGATTTAACAAGTGGTTATATGATTTCAGGTAAGTATCCACATAATAACAGGAATCAACATAGTTCTCAACTGGTTGTTCCATGTGAAGAATTCCAATTACTCCATGGGGGCAAGGAATTCCAATTTCTGGATGCCAGCTTTTTCCCCCTGCTACTGCTCTCTTGTGTACCAGGTTCAACATTTGGTTGCTTTTTTGGGATAGATGAAGCCCCAACATCCTCAACATGTAAGTGACCAATATCAACTTGATCTTCATCAAGATTTACTTCACAATCCAAAACCAACTCTTGTCTCTTGAATTTTTATCACCCTTTCTTTTCTTATAGATATCAACTCCTCATTCTCATCATCATCAAGTAGCATCACGTAACTCCTCATCACTTTCCTCATAAGTAGCATCACTTGAATCATCATCCAAATGCGCTTTGGTGCTTCCTCATCTCTGACATCAACCTCAAAAGCAGGTGTTTCTTCATTATCCTCATGGTCACAGTATATATCAATCTTCCCAGTTTTCATAGCTTCATCAATTAGCAGTCTTACACTATTGTCATCATGAAGAAGTTCTAGACCCTCCTTCAAATTCCACCCCACCAATTTGAAGTATATATCAAAGTGTCTTTTATACCCTAGGTGTTTTACCAACTTCTCCATCCTCTCAACATTCATGTAATCTCCATCAGCCCCCTTATAAGATTCTTTCCTACCACCCTCATAATCATATGATCCATCCTCCTTAGTAACAAACTGACCTCCATGGTACAATTCAACATCAAAGTAGTTCATGCTGCAGTAAACAACATGTTCAATTTGTAAACATTACATGGTCAAAAAAGGAAAGAAATCAGAAACATTAAAGAAACACAACTATAAACATTTAAGAAACACTAAACCTTAATGACTTTTTACGATTGGAAAAAAACATAGATGAAACAATGAAATACTTCCTATCAACACCGTGATACCTTCGCTTTTAAGAGAACACAAAGATGAAAAGAGTTCATTATTTTATTTTTCAGACAAAAATTGGTGGAACCCAAACCACATTTACATGGTAGACGATTGAAACCTAAGCGTGGTAAAGCGATTGTTCGGTGAGCGATCGTTTGGAAAGACGATTATTCGGGAGGCGATTATGCATCGTCTCAGACGCTTACTATGGTAGACGATTAGAACCCTAACCTTGTTCGTTTGTTTGTGTCGCCAGAGACCACCACCTCCTTCCTCGATTTCTTCTGAGACAAAGAATTGCTTTTGAGCCCTAGACGAATGTTTGTTTGTTCATCGATTTGGGCCTTTGTTTTTCTTTTGTTTGCTATGATTTCCTCCCGCCCATTCCACGCAGGCTTAACTGATTGGTCTTGCTGTCCCGATCAGCAAATACACATCATTATCATTTATTTTGTAAAAGCCACGTAGAAAAATAAGGCCAATTTTTTAACGCCCGTCTGTAAAATTGGACGAAATGGGTTAATTGAATATTTTTTAATAATATAATGGGCTAATTGAATAAATTAAAAGCACAATAACTAAATCGTTAAAATATATTAACCACAGTGGACAAAAGATGTTTTTTTGCCATATATATTATAAAGTCTCAGTGAAAGCTTCCTCCACAAATTTAGTATAATTGAGTCGTACTTTTTTTTCTTTTCACTCTTATAACTTTTAATATATTACAATTTTATCCTTTTTAATGTTACTTTTTTATACCTTTTTATTTACTGTTTTAAATTATTTTATTCTACATAATTTACTCGAATATACGACTGCTAGTATTTATTATAATTGTAACAATTCAAAAGGCCAAAATTAATATGGTCTATTTTGATGGCTGCTACGATGGAAGTCAACCCCCCAAAGATCATAATATTCTAAATCCACTTGGGCTGAATTCTGATACCGAAATAGTCAAATAGGCCAGCAA
Source organism: Panax ginseng (assembly GCA_020205605.1). Taxonomy (NCBI): domain Eukaryota; kingdom Viridiplantae; phylum Streptophyta; class Magnoliopsida; order Apiales; family Araliaceae; genus Panax; species Panax ginseng. Next base: position 41,657,011 of record CM035131.1, read on the forward strand.
GTGTCCCCTGTTTTCATTAATTCTTCAACACGGTTCCAACGTCATACATGAGCTATACTTTACGTATAAATTTTATACATCTCTCAAGCCCTCTATATATATATAAATATATATAGTGTAGGTTCCATAGCTAAATACAGGGGTCAAGAATATTTTCTATTACTAGCAAAAAAGAGCTGCTACTATTTGTTTCTTCAGTTTTTGATCAAGAATCTTATTGCGTATTTGTAAAAATATGTGGATCTTTGGAATTAAAGGAAAATCTGGGTTCTCTGCCAGCTCCACTGCTGAGAAAGTTACCAAAGGAGTTGATGGAACTGGCCTTGTTGCCATTGTTACAGGTCTTTTTTTTTTCTCATCCGGGTTAATTTCCTTTTTTGTTTTTACTGTGTTCTTTCTGTATAATGTTTACAGTTTTCTTTGTTCTTTGATGGGTTGGTCCCAATTTCTAATATTATCATGTTGAGGTTTGAATTGTTTTTGATTTTGTTCCTCATATATGTGCATGTCTAGTTTGATGATTTCTTAATCATATAGAAGTTGGGCTTTTAGTTTTAACTATTTTTGATTACTTATTCATGACATCAATTCATCTAGAAGAATGAGAAATTAGTTTGAAAGAAAGAAAAATACCAAATACCACCTACTCAACTCCCAAAAGAAGGGGGGAAATAAGAGCTTATATAAAAGGACATGTATTATTATTAGAAAACAAAGAAAGCAAGATTTTTTTAGTAAGATGTTATTGTAAATTAGCTCATAATGTGCTTGTTGAAATGTTTACATGAGTATGCAGTTCTAATTCAGTAACAGATACCAAGCTGAATCAAGAACAATGCAATATATAGATAAGTAAATCCATTCCGATATTTTGGGATCATCAGTAGTCATCTGGATCTTATTATCAATTCACTTGGTGTTTTTTTTATTCTTCTTTTGGGGGTTAAATATCATCAGTATGTGCTTGGTGGAACATTTCTTATGGTTTGAGGGGTTACAAAAGGGCTAAAATATCTTAGGACAACGAAATTCAAAATCCAAGAAAATTGTGGGTATCTCAGACATTGTTCATCGTAGTTCTATTAGATTGTAGATGTGACCGACTGTCGATTTATGTAAAAGAAAATCCTTAAACCGAGATTTATCTCGTTATAAAAAGTGTGATTCTTAACTTAAATTGAATTTCTGATGCTTCATACTTTCCCATAAACTTGTTTGGTCCACTATATGAGAATGATCAGTACTTAATCTATGACTTCACCTAAAAGTGCTTAATAACACTGTATAACCTCAGGAGCATCAAATGGTATTGGTAAAGAAACTACCCGTGTCCTTGCCTTGCGTGGCGTTCATGTAATTATGGGAGTGAGAAATGTTAAAGCTGCTGAAAAAGTTAAAGACGAATTACGCCAGAAAATCCCCGGTGCAAAACTTGATGTAATGGAGATTGATCTCAATTCACAGGCATCCATAAGGAAATTTGTTGCTGAATTTATCGCCACCGGTCTTCCCCTGAACATCCTTGTGTAAGAAACCTGCTATTTAACATTTAACCGTCTTTTGTCTTGTAATTTTTCTTAAATACACTTCAATGTATCATAATGGCCTAATCTACCTTAGCATATAACTGAACTCGTAATCTTTGGTATTGACAGTAACAATGCAGGGCTCATGGCACCTCCATTCACGCTTTCCAAGGACAACATAGAACAACAATTTGCCGTTAACCATTTGGGGCCATTCCTTTTGACAAATCTTTTGTTGGACACCTTGAAAAAAACAGCACGCGAATGTGGTAAAGAAGGAAGGATCGTTAATGTAGGATCAGAGCTGCACCGGTATGGGTACAAAGAAGGAATTCGTTTTGACAAAATCAATGATAAAGCAAGGTAAATATTACATGTGCTATTTTTTTTCTTCATAATTAAGAGCAAACTACTAAAAGGTTACGGGTTTTACCATATTCCATTCATCTAAATTTAAATGTTTCCTCTGATTTTGTTCATAATTTCCAGTTACAACCCCAACAGTGCTTATGGACAGTCCAAACTCTGTAACACATTGCACTGTGTTGAGCTAGCAAGGCGCTTGAAGGTAAATCATTTACTCTAATAACAATCTAAATATACACATGAAGATGGTTAAACTTTTATCCTAAACTAGGTATCTTTAGGTACAATTTTTATTTAGCCAAAATGCTAATGTTCAATTTTTTTTCTAATAATTTCACATTGAATTCAAAAGTCAAAGAGAAAAGTCTTCGACTGATCGAGGATGTTGTGTAAATAATATTTGTACGATATAGAGTTTTGTACAAGTAATCTTTCAATCATGCCAAATATGACCAATTATAGCAAGACACCTGTTTGCGTAATTCATACTGCAGTTATCTTCATTCATCATGCTTGTTAGAATTTAATTTTAATATAAGAACATTGTTTAATTTTTCTATTTGATCATTATCAGGAGGAAGGAGCTAATGTGACTGCAAATTCACTTCATCCTGGAGTTATTGCCACCAATATTGTTCAAAACAGCGGCCTTCTTGGTTGTAAGTATTCGAGCCTTTTAATTTACTATTCCGCGCTCTTCTACTAATAATATCAACACTTCTATGTTGTTGTCGTATGAACATATATCTATCATATTATATAAAAAATTAGTTGGAACATATATTGATCTGGTTCCTTGCTGATGAATTGCAGGCATATTTGGTTGTACACAATTTTTTATGAAAAATGTTAGCCAGGGAGCAGCAACTAGTTGCTATTTGGCATTGAGTCCGAAAGTTAATGGGGTTAGTGGTGAATATTTCATGGACAGCAACATAGCTAAAGCAAGCTCCATAGCTAGAGATCCAGAATTGGCCAAGAAATTGTGGGAGTTCAGCTTGACCTTCACGGAGAAAAAATGATTTTGATTTTTTTGGGTGTACCCTTATACGTAATTAAGGTGGAAAACTACATGGTGTTTAGAATTTCTGGTGTGCGTTTGTGAGATATATTGTGTAATTATTAAGAGTTAGCAAAATAACTTGTAGCGGTGTAATATCTTGAGTTTGGAAATAAAAAGATTCATTTTTATATATCTTATAGTTGTTGGTAATTGTTTGAGGAAATTAAACCCTTTGAATCATGGCATTAAATCTTTTTGTTTCTGATCTAAAAATCTTCTGAACTTCTAGTTGTTTGCAGAGAATCTGAGGAGACAATTAAGTACTCCCTCTGTCGTTTTAGAGTTATGCACAAGTATTAAGGTAATGATTGTATATCATTAACCATAATATCAATTGTCTATATTGCTCTTGTATTGGAATAAGAGATTGTTATTTATTGGACAGAAAATAGTGAGAGAACTAAAGTTACATTTAATACTTGGGTAATACTTGGAAAATAAGCAATTAATGCTTACTTGAAATTCTGAAACGACTTATATTAAGAAACAAAAATATTTTTTTAAAACGACTTATATTAAGGAACGGAGGGAGTATAGTCCAATTAACTTTTAGATTAATTTTACAGGAAATATATATAGTATAAGTTCAGATGTGCTCGAAAGAAAAATAATTTCAGTTGTCTTTTACTTCATGCATATATAGTTATATACCAAATGAAAGAAAACAGGGTTTATAAAACTGAGCTACTAACATTTATTTTGTTTGACAATGTTTAGTTCCAGCGAACCCTAGGTAATATACTAGAATCAAATTGTTTCGTTTCTTATGGAAGGGTGCCTCAATTGAAAAGTATGGCTCCAAAATAGCTTGGAAAAGAGTCACTCTTTCCCTTGCTGAGGGAGGTTTGGGTCTGAAAAGTGTTGAAGAATGGAATAAGGCACAAATTATATATCACTTGTGGCAAGTGGTAAGTTTTAATTCTACCTCTTTTTGGGATGAATGGGTTCAAAAGACTATGCTTTTAAAACACAATTTTTGGACTACTCCCGTCCCCTATGATGCTTCTTGTATTTGGAGAAAAGTCTTGAACCTTGGGCAGTTAGTTGCCCGTTTTATTGAATACAAAGTTGGAAATGTTCTGGGCATTAGACTGTGGCAGGATCCTTGGCTGGAAAACCAACCTCTTGCTCGGCACTCCCTTGATCCCATCTTGATCCCATCGTCTCTATTTTTGGGATCTTGTTTAATGCCATTGTTAATGAGATTATAAGCAACTGCACTTGGTCTCCTCCTCCCTCGAACTATGCTAGCATTCTTCTCATAAAGCAGAAGTTCCTTTTAATTCCTCCTCCCTCAATCATACCTGATCAAGTGCTATGGGCAGGACATTCTCAAGTCAAAACTTCCACTATTTGGGATGCCATACGCAGTACTGACTCAACTGTAAGTTAATATAAATTGGTACGACACAACCTACAGATACCTCGTTTCTCCTTCCTTTGATTTGCTTTCCATAACAGACTTGTCATATAGCCTTTTGATATCTGTTGCCTATGCAACCAAGCAAATGAATCATTTGACCACCTATTTTTTGAATGAGTTTCTAAGCATATATTTAGAGCTATTTTCGCTGATAGGTTTGGGATATCTTTTAGCTGGGATCAATTTATACATCATGTTCAGTTCATTCGTATGGATTACATGACTTTGCGCATCATAAAACTTTGCTTGGCTACTACTGCTCAAGATTGTATTAACATTATCAAATGTAAATTATTCCCTTTTAAGAAATTTGGTAAATTTGTAGAAAAGTAATTTTTTTAAGGTTTGACAGTTATAGTCTTTTGACTATAGCATCTGCATCTGCATCATTGACCTGTGTCTCTGATGTTTCTGCTATAGTGGCTTCGTGGTAATGTCCCAGATTTTGTTCCTTTGTTTTCTTTCAATGTACTCTCAATTTAGCAGGAAAAAAAAAGAAAAAAAAAACAAATATGACACTTTTGTGAAGTCTAGAGACTATTATTTTTATTTTTGTTTGGCACCAATACGTCAAAATAAAAACAAGAACAAAAACAAAAAGAATGTTCAGTTGTAGGTCCCTAGCTATTGTGTTTGTAAGTTGTTGATTTTTCTTGACAAAGGATTTAGTGTGTTCTTTAAGTTTAAGCAACCTCAGTTTGAATTCCTGTTATATGTAGTTACGTTCACATACCGCTCACATGAGCGACACCTATGGATTTGTTGTTGAGTTAAATGAGTCATGTCAATAATAAATTTATGGGTGGCACCCGTATGTGAACATTATGTGATATTAGCATTATTTTAAAATTAACTCGATAATTATTTTAATTACAAAATTCTCAATCATAGAGATCTGAAATTATCATGAACTCTGAATCATCATAGTCAATTTAGCATAGTATAGTAGAAATGAAAGTTCACTTATTCTTGGTTCATGTCATGTCATCCGCATGAAACATTTTATTTTAAAAAATCACCTCAACTATTATATTTAAATGAAAATTAATATTTTTACAACACTTTTTGATATTTACTTATAAAAAGTGTCGTTATAGATGTATAACGACGGTTTTTCACCGTTGCTATACATCTATTGTAAAACCCCAACTTATTATAAATAAAATTGAATTTTTTCTCTATTCATTATTCTAAATTAATAAGGTGTTAATTTGATATAATGCTTTGGTTATGGGTGAAATGTACAAATTTTACAAAATAAGCAAGTGGTTATAAAATATTCATTTTTGTCGGGAAATTCTTTTGGTCGTGGAATATTCTTTTGTCGTGGGGAATATTCGTATTTACCAGTAGTGAAACCATTCGTAGGGCTCATAATGTAATAAGCGCTCGGATGAAGAAAAGCGACAAAGTATGAGTTTTTATAAATAACCAGCGTAGTTGTTACCAATTAACAATGTTGGGTTACCCGGTGGTTAAAAAACAAGAAGACACAGTGTATTGCATGATTGTTGAATTATTGATTCAGACGTAAGAAGACACTACTCAATAATTGTTACGAGAATTCTCGCTCAATATTTTATTTTATTGATTCAATAATTGTCATGCGTTGATAGTTTATATTATTGTTGTTTCAATAATTATCATTTTACAGTATTTCCCATTATCAGATCAATAATTCATATTATTTGAATAATATTATTAGATAGCATTATTGGCAATGTCTAGAAAGTTCTATCAAGGAGATGTTTGGTCACCTAATTGTGCGACAGTAAGGAGAAATTCTTATTGGAAAGCCCCCTCTTTCCTGGGAACGGCCTGGTTGTCGTAATTGTGATTCTGTAATATTATTTCTGAATAATTAATTATTGATTTATATGATAAGAAAATATTTATTTGATGTGGATATAAATGATGAATTTATTTATGTGGTTATAAATGAAGGAATTAATGCTGAGGTATTTTATCAGTATTTTATTGGAATGGAGGTATTAAAAATCATCCGTTTGTGAATTTCAGATATTTTCTGTTGGGAATTTAGAAAAATTTTCTTCTGTAAAGTTGTAGAGAATTCGATTTCGTGTGGAATGGACATAAAATTCGTATTTTTCTGATAAACGACCTATTTTCTATGAATTATTGAAGTTTTGAAAAATAAAATGATTTTTATTAATTTAGGGGTGGGACCCCTTTTGTTTTAACACATGTGGGCTACAAATTTGGTTCAAAGGTGGCTGGCTACTGATTTCAAAGGTTAGGCATGCGTAGAGAAAAAATAAAAATAATATTATTTTATTATTTTAGTCTCCTATGGCGTTCTAGAATTTTCCTATAAATAGACGCTTAGGTTAGAATTGAAAATCACACCAAAAATAAGTTTTCTTTCTCTTTATATTGTCGAGCGTATTTTTGTGAGTATTTAGATACTTTGAGAGTTGTTGTTCGGTACAAGTTTCCTTTGGCTTTCTATCCGATATCCGATCAGAAGTACCGTTATTTTGAGGTAAGGGATATTATTTTCTTCATATATGATATTATTTCTTTCAATATCATTATGTCGAAGTATTGATCTGAAACTTTAATTAAATTTGGAACTTTTTGTGTCGGGGTTACTATTCACGATATTTATTAATTATTCACGATATCTGAAGACTATTCACTTAATACGGCAGACTATTCATCGAAAAATAAAAATTTCTTCTTTTTGTCCAAGATGTCTATTATGGTTACTATCTTTGATTGTATCCATGTTTTGATCGTTATTTTTGAATTTTTCTTCACAATTGGTTATTATGAAGTATTATCGATCTTGGATAAACTGTTATACGAATCCCTAATAATTGTCCTTCTGTCTCACTGGATTCGTTTTCTTTAAAATATTTTTCATCATTCTCAGTCCTAAATAATGATATTACTGAATATCTTTGGCCTGTAGTGCAAAGATGAATGATTAATTGATGAATATCTTTGGCCCGTAGTGCAAAGATGAACAGGTGTTGAGATGAACATGATCAATTGGTGATATAAATGAATATCTTTGGCCAGAAGTGCAAAAGATGAATATTTGATTAAAGATGTATATTGATTGTTATTATGAGGATAAAATATTGATGATGGACTTTTAAATATTAGAAGATAGTAGAACTCATTCTCTACTTGACTCTTCTAATGGATTGATGTTTTCGCTAGAAAATATTGATCTAAAACTTGTTGTCTATTATATTCTATCAGATTTTTTCCTGTTGAGGACTAACGATAATTTGTTGTATATTGTCTTAGTCATAATATTCTTTACTGGGCTAGTTGAGCTCACCCTTTTCCTTTTTGTTCCATTTTTCTTCCCAGGAGGTGAGAACATAGCAGGATCGAGTCGGGGTATGGACTGATGGTTCTAGAAAGATGTTTTAGCAGTCCTCACTATTTCTGTAAAATAGTGTATGAATAATTGTAATGAGGACTTATTTGAGTGTTGATATTGTCTAGAAGACAATATTTGTATTTAAACTCACAATATATGTTGTCGTATTTTACACGACATTTGTATTATTGAAGTTGTAGTTTGCTTTCTGTACCATGTATTTGGCGACTCAGAATGGGTGTTGTATACCTATTTTGGGGGCGTCACAGTTGGTATCAGAGCTTAGGGATATGGTCTCTGACGGAGATCGGGGAATAGAACTAGGATGGGAGAGATGAGTAAATCATTCGCTAGTGTGTCCTATCTAAGCTTATTTGTTGGTCGGTCATAATATATGGAAATTATGTGATATGTTAATTTGTTTAATTAACCCTTGTTTTATGGCAGTTTTTAAGAATGGCAGCTGAGAACGTTAACAATGGAGTGAATGAGATCGTGGAGACACCTCTAATCACCAACCAGTATAATATGATGTCAGGCGAAGAAGGAATTACAGATATCCATGTTGTGAGTGAAGAATTGATAGTTGCACCCGAGATAGTCGCAGAGGTAGCAGCTGAGAGTGAGGAAAAAGAGGAAGAAGAGGTACCTGAGGAGAATTTGTTAGAAGAATTTTATGATCGAAATTTAGAATTGCAAAATCGAATTCATGAGTTAGAAGAAGAAGTCAAGAACCAAGAAGCGGTCGTGGAGGAAAAAGAATGCAACAATTCAAGCTCAGGTTACCCGATATGTGATGCTTGAATAGAAGCACTCTTTGGCAGTGAGTATAAGACGATAAAATTTGGAATCGAGCCGAAAGAAGAAACAACTGAACGAGTGAGAATGAGTGATGCATGGGTAAAAGCCATACGACACGTTGATATTGTGGAAAGAGATGTACGATCTAAGAAGGCTAAAATAGATGATATGTATTTCTCTTTTTGGACAAAGAATTGAGAGAACCCAACATCGAAGTTTTGAATTATCCGCATATTGCGGCCAACCCCAATTCGATATGGATTGAAGATGAATGATTCAGATCATGAAACAGGAGTATGATGAAGCAGTTGAGGGTGGAATATGCCCTATAGAAAATTCAATTTCAACGGTAGTGATGACACCAAATACTGCCCCAGACAAGTCAAAGCCGGGTAGTTCAAGGGAGAGCGGTTGTCATGACTTCCCAATAAGTGAGGAATGTGACAACCCGATATTTTCTATATAAATAAATTATAAATTTTGCGTATAATTTTTTTATTTAAATAAAGGTGATATGTGTCGAGGATAATATGTATATATTTATGTGTGTGATAAATAAAATTTATTTATTACATTAATTATTACAGATAATTTTATTTTAGAATTATTGATTATTATAAATTATATTTTATAACAATTAATTCCATATTGGAAATGTTTTTATTAATTATTTTCAATGAAAATATATGTATATATTATTTAAATAATATATTAAATGATTTTTGAATAATTATAATAATTATTTTATTATATGAATTTTGTTCAGATTATTAAGTTAATTATTTTAACTTGATAAGGTTATTTATGGCAGATAAATCAGATATGGAATCCAAACCCTAATTTTGGGTTTTGATCAATGCATGAGAATAATAATATAATATTAAATATATTTTAATTTTTCAAGTCTTTATAAATATATACTTTACGTGTATACGCATCTTGTTGTGATTGGTCAATTATGTTGTGTTATGACCAAACCCTAGTATTACTGTTAAACTCTAATTCCGAAGTCAAAGGAGACTTGAAAAGTATGTCAAGATGCTGAATTATGTGTTATACAACTGGTATTTTTGGTTGAACCTTATTTTTATGGAAAACCATAACTGTAAATGAAAACCCTAATTACAACAATTAGAAACCCTAATTGGAACCTAAATCAAAAATTTTGATCAGTCAGAAATTGTGTTACTGTGATTAATAACACGTACGATAGACTTTAATTGCTAATTAAGGTAAACCTAATTAGTAAATTAAAACCCTAATGATTAGAATCCTAATTTGTTAATTATAAAATCCTAATTGTATTTTAGAAACCCTAATTATCAAAACCCTAAACCCTAATTACTTTATTAGCAAAGTTAATTATGTTTATTGTTAATAAACCCTAATGTCCCTGTATAATATAATCACTAACTTAATGTAATTAACAATTTTAATTTTTCAAAATTTTAGAAACTAAAATTATTTTAGTTTTTGAACAAACCCTAGTTACTAAATCTCACTAATGCTATGCGTTAAACCTTAGGGTTAAACCCTAAGGGTTTGTTAAGTTTATAATTATGCCATTAAAATTGCAAGCCTAAAGACCATTTTGCCCTTTTGTGCATTAAAGAGGCTAAGGTGTAGGTTTTGACATTTAGGTTGAGTTGTTAGCCAACTCTTACTAACCTTAACAACTCCACATGCTTATTTTTGCCAGCAAACCACTCTATTTCAGCCAATACATGCATCATGCTTGTCTATTTAAGGATTGAAGGAGAGAGAAAATCATATGGTAAGCCTAAATTTGCACAACACCCAACCAAGACTTTCTCTCACAAAGACCCACGAAATATAGTAGCATTTAAATCACATATACAAGCCCCACTAACACCATAACCAAATTAGAGAGCAAGAATCATAGATTGATCAAGAAAGGTATGAAAACCCTAGCTTTAATTCTGTCCATAAATTGTTGTTAGATGTTAGTTTTTAGTGTTAGAACATGTTGTTAGTAGTGTCTAGTGATGATCTGGGTTGCTAGATGTTAGATCCATAACATCTAGAGGCTCGGATCTGAAGATTTGAAAAATCTGTAAAATGTTGTTTTTGTGTCTGACAATGAAATGTCAGACACTATAGATCTTTGGTTGTTAAGTGTTTCTGTTGTTTGTAAGTTGTTATGTGTAGCTGGTAATGTTGTCTTTAATCTGCAAAAAGAATCGAAGTCATTGGATGTCTAGATTAGTAGTTATTCATGGTCAAAGGTCGCCGATTGACCACGTGATGAAGAAATCTGGCAATCGAGAACATGCCCGCATCGCTCGATGAGAAGTTTAAAGGCCTAGATCTTGCATGTTGTTGATTGTTTGTGTTTGGTTTTGTAACCAAGTTGTAGCTGGATATAAGTACTACTATTTTATGCCTTAAAATCTCCTATATATCAAACTGAATAAATGTTATTGTTGGTCAAAGTAGGGCAGACGATCATGGAAGCCGTTTTCTGGGTAACCCAGAAAACGCTTAACCATGTCGTCTGACATGGTTTGACCGGCGTGGATCTGATTTATCTTTTGTTGTTATGGTTATGTTTTGTGATAGATTTGTAGTGTTACATGTGGGCTAGAACCTAGAAGTCATAGATCACTAAAACAGTGCACGATCCGAATGTAGTGGAGGTCCAAAGTGAGCCCCACGATCTGTTCTTCATTTCTGGGTAACCCAGAAATGAAGAACAGCCTTTGACAGATACTTTAGGCCCTTAAATTTCTTTGGTTATTCACGATTTGACTATGTTTGTTGTTGGGTCTTGTAGTGGTGCATTGGTACTACATGATCTGATCAACAACGAGTCCAGAAACACTTTGTGTGATGAATGATTGATGGTCAAACATGGTCCCTCGAAATTGTGCATGGTGTTCTGGGTTTGTCTAAAGAACACGAAGAACACCTATAGCGACGGTTTTGTCGCTATAGGTGGTCTTTAGCGACAGTTTTGAATAAAATTAATTATTTTTATTAAATAATTCGTATTAATTAGTTTTTTTAATTCTGAAAAATACAAATAAATTATTAAAAATTATTTTAATGTCTGAAAATTATATTTTAATTATTTTGAATATATTTCATAAATATTTAATATTTTTGGAATATTAAAAGTATTTAATTTATTTAATTATAATATTAAATAAATTATTTTAAAAATGATTTTAATACATAAAAATCATTTAAAATTATATTATGGTATAAGAAAATATTTTAAGTTATTTTTAATGACTTTTAATATTTTGTGATGAATTTCATTAATTAATTATTATTAATGATATTAAAGTTATTTAATAATTATATTAAATAATTTAGTTTAAAAATGATTTTATTATTTTAAAAATCATTTTAAATGAAGATAAAATATTTAAAGATATTTTAAGTTATAAAGTATAACTTTTAATATTTAAATGATAATTTCATTAATAATTTAATATTAATGATATTTATTTAACATTAATGATATTAAGTTTATTTAATAATTATATTAAATAAATAGTTTAAAATGGTTTTTTTATTTAAAAATCATTTTAAAAGGATATTAATGATTTAAAATATTTTAAGTTATAATGAATGACTTTTAATATTTTGATAGATAATGCATTAATATTTTATTATTAATGGTAAGTATTTAAAATGATTTTAATTGTTTTAAAATCATTTAAGGATAATATAAATGTTTTAAAAATATTTTCAGTTATTATAAATAACTTTAATATTTTGGCAATAGTTTCATTAATAGTTTGATATTAATTGAATGTTAATGATAATAGAATTGTTTAATGTTTAAATCATTAAATAATGATTCAGGTGTTTGAAAATTTATGATAAATTATTATAAATGTTTTAAAATTATTATGAGTCATAATATGACTGATATTTATAGATGTTGAACTTCAAGATAGAGTCTTAGACTCGATTATTACCCGATAAGGCTGTCGGTACGCCGACCTGTTTCAGAAATTGATCTGGACTTAGATATTTTGATTATGTTAATGATTGTTTGTGATACCATGATTGTTGAACATGTGTGATAATGTGATTAGGTTATGTGCTGACTACGAAATGCAGTACTATGTGTTATGGTATATTGTTCTAATCGAACGAATGATCTGATTAATAATAGTTCGTGATAGAAAAGATAAATCTAAGTTGCGTAATTGTAAGCAGCGTATCAGGCAAGTATCCTACCTTTGCATTTTCTTTATGCAATGGACATGAGTAAGAAGTTCAGAATTATATTATTACTGTACAGATTGTTAAACCTATATTATATACGCCCATTGATTATCAACATGTTAGTATATGGTAATTTAGATATATGTTCTGTTCGTTAATGGTTATACAAGTGTCCCCACTTGGATAATCATTGTATTTAATCACATGTTGATACACCTTTGTAAATTACCCGTATATATATATGTGTTGAATTATATATTATTGTTGAACAAGATAAAATTTTTGGTTTGGAACCCCGACAGGTATGAACATCCCAAACATGGGAAATTTTTCTGTGCCCAAGGCAGCAGAGTGAACGATAATATCGTTCTTGTAATATAGTATTGATCAATACAGGGTACAACGGGCTGATCAGCCTCCGTGCCCGTAAGTTATAACGGTTTGCGGATGAAGTTCTGCTAAACCTTTTCAAAAATAAAAACAATGTTCATAGTATGTCATCTTAACCCTATATATAGTTAGTGCGTAGTTTTAAAAACTTGAAAGAGAGTTGTTATGTTATTATTATCCTTGGTACATAATACTTCACAACTATTGACTTGTTGTAGAAGGGTAGTATAAAGAAAACATTTAAATCCTTTTAGCTTATATATGTATAATTGTTATTACTTGTTGGGCACTCAAATGTTCATCCTTGCTTAATTTAAATGTTTTCAGCTAAGTGCGAACAAACTGAAGGATCCGCTAAGAACAAGGGAAAGGGGAAAGTTGCTGATTGAATGCAATACTATTTCATGTAATAGTTTAAGATTATGAAGACTATGATATTTATTGATATATTATGACATGTAATGAATGACTAAAGGTTACGTACTTAGGAACTAGACTCTGATGAATATGTAAACTTAAGTTTAATATTATATTATTGTTATTATTAGTATTATTTCGCTCATAGAAATGGTATTGTGAAGCACCGAGTTCAGGTTTCAAGTATCCGAATTTGGGGGCGTCACAAGGAACCCAAATGAAGTTATCACGGGTTAGTTAATCATAAATTTTTGCAAAATTTATACCTCACTAGATACCGGTTCTACCCATTCTTTTATCCCTCCTGCTTGTGATCAACGTTTAACCTTGACTTCGGAGAAATTAGACTTTGACTTATCTGTGGAGACTCCATTAGGAGAAACCTTTATCACATCCACTGTTTATAAATTTTGCTTAATCCAAGTTGGCACAATGACATTACCTGTTGATCTTATCTCTTTATAGATACTTGCATTTAACGTGATTTTAGGAATTGATTGGTTAACCACTCATCATGCCAAAATTGATTATTTTCGTAAGGTTGTTAGTTTTCATATTCCTAACCAACCCGTCATATGAATTCAAACAACTAAACCACTAAAATCAGTCACTGTCATATCAAGGCACAAAGCTATTCGTTTATTGAAAAATGGATGCCAAGCTTTCTTAGCCCATGTTATGGATTTGAACAAAGACAAGTCGGATTTGAATAAAATTTCTGTTGTTAGTGAATTTTCTGACGTATTTCCTGAAGAATTTTCTGGCCTACCCCCAGAGTGTGATATTGAATTTTTTATCGACTTTGAACCCGGTACAAAACTCATTTCTAAAATATTTTATCAAATGGCTCCTATTGAACTTCAGGAGTTAAAAACCCAAGTACAAAAGTTGGTACCCGAGCTTCTATCTGGTGACTTCCTTTGTGGAATGCACCGAAGCCAAACTCTCCGTAGGGAACTCTTTATTTGTGTGGTGGTAAAACGATAGGTGCCATTGTGACGTGCAATCCAAGATTGGGATATAAATCACATATGAGAGCAACTTAAGTCAGTAATCGAAATATCTAGCTTTATAGGCTTAATTGGTTACTATCGAAGATTCGTGGAAGGATTTTCTCGAATCGCTACTCCGTTAACTTAGCTGACTCAGAAAGATACAAATTCGTATGGAGCAAAGAATGCGAGAAGAGTTTCCAAGAGCTCAAGAGGAGACTCATTTCGGCACCTGTTCTGGCAATACCATCTGGTTCGGATGGATTTGTTATCTACAGTGATGCTTCAGGCAAAGGGTTAGGATGTGTTCACATGCAACATGGGAAATTCATAGCCTATGCCTCGCGATAACTCAAAGAATATGAGAGGAATTATCCTACTCATGATCTGGAGTTGGCAGCAGTCATATTCGCGTTGAAAATTTGGAGACACTACTTGTATGGGGAGAAAGTAGAGATTTATACGGATCATAAAAGCCTCATATACTTCTTCACCCAAAAGGAACTTAACATGCGGCAACGACGTTGGCTCGAGCTATTGAAAGATTACGATCATACCATTCAATACCATCCTGGAAAAACAAACGTAGTAGCTGACGCATTGAGTAGAAGATCGTATGCAGGTACGAGTGCGATATTGTCAACTCAAAGGCCCATTTTGTATGACTTGCAAAGGATGGAGGTAGAATTAAAGACTCCAGGGACCCACATGATGATGGAAAATATATGAGTAGAACCGACTTTAATCGATAAAGTTAAAATTTGCTTCAACTACGGACCGGAAGCTGATGCGTATGAAGAAGAAAGTGCAAGAAGGAGCTATTCCAGAAGCAAGAATCGATGAAGAAGGAATACTTCGAGTCAACTCTAGACTTTGCATTCCTAACGATTCTGACTTGAAGCGTAGAATCATGATGGAGGCACACAACACCCCGTTTACAATCTATCCTGGGAGTACCAAAATGTATCATGATATTTGACATACATTTTGGTGGAACAATATGAAGAGAGAGATCGCGGAGTTTATCTCGAGGTGTTTAACTTGTCAATGTGTAAAGGCGGAGCATCAAGTGCCAAAAGGTCCATTGCATCCACTTGAGATTCTAGAATGGAAGTGGGAACACATTACCATGGATTTCGTTACGAGTCTTCCCAAAGTTTCTCAAGGCATAGATGCGATTTGGGTTATTGTTAATAGATTAACCAAGTCTGCTCATTTCTTGCCTATACGTGAGACTTATTCCCTTGAACGTCTTGCTCGTATGTACGTGAATGAGATTATGAGATTGCATGGCATGCCAGTATCCATAGTTTCGAATCGTGACCCAAAATTCACTTCAAGATTTTGGGTTAGCCTATAGAAAGCTATGGGCACAGATTTACGATTCAGTTCAGCATACCATCCTCAAACGGACGGGAAATCGGAAAGGACTATTCAAACCCTTAAAGATCTATTAAGACTTTGTGTCCTAGATTTCAAAGGAAGTTGGGATAAGTACTTGCCACTGGTGGAATTCTCCTACAACAACAGTTATCAAATAAGTATAGGCATGGCTCCGTTCGAGGTGTTGTATGGACGAAAGTGTCATTCTCCAGTATGTTGGGACGAGGTGGGAGAAGTAACGTTGTTGGGACCAGAATTAGTACGCATGACTACAGAAAATATCCAAATGATTCGATAACATATTCAAACCTCAAAAGATCGACAAAAGGGTTATGTTGATCTTCATCGAAAGGATGTGGAATTTAATATTGGGGATCATGTATTATTACGTATTGTTCCATGGAAGGGAGTTACAAGATTTGGAAAGAGAGGAAAGATCAATCTAAGGTTTGTTGGTCCATTTGAGATTCTTGACCAAATAGGAAATGTGGCCTATAGAATCGCGTTACCTCCAAGTATGTCTCGTGTTCACAATGTTTTCAACATATCTATGCTTCGTAAATATGTGAAAGACCAGAACCACATTATTGCGTTAGAACCAGACGAGATAGCCGAAGATTTAACGTACGAGGAGGTACCTGTTAAGATCTTGGATAGGAAAGAGCATGTCCTACGCACCAAGGTTATACCACAAGTTAAGGTTTTGTGGAAGAACCGTGCTATTAAAGAAATGACTTGGGAGTTGAAATCAGAAATAAAAGCGAGGTACCCTCACCTGTTCGAAACACCAGGTACGTACGTCAATTTCGATGAAAAAATTTTATAAGGAGGGGAGGTTGTAAGACCCCAACTTATTATAAATAAAATTGAATTTTTCTCTATTCATTATTCTAAATTAATAAGGTGCTAATTTGATAAAATGCTTTGGTTATGGGTGAAATGTGCAAATTTTACAAAATAAGCAAGTGGTTATAAAATATTCATTTTTGTCAGAGAATATTCTTTTGATCGTGGAATATTCTTTTTGTCGTGGAATATTAGGTATGTGCCAAGAACCATTCGTGGGGCTCATAATGAGAATAAGCTGTCGGATGAAGAAAGCGATAAAGTATGAATTTTTATAAATAATCTAGCGTAGTTATTATAATTAACCTTTGTTGAGTTACCTGGTGGTTAAAATACAGTAGCACACGGTATTGCACATTATTATTGAATTATTGATTCGTACGTAAGAAGACACTACTCAATAATTGTTACAGTAGTTACTGTTCAATATTTTATTTTATTGATTCAATAATTGCTGCGTTGGTAGTTTATATTATTGTTGTTTCAATAATTATCATTTCACAGTATTTCCCATTATCAGATCAATAATTCATATTATTTGAATAATATTATTAGATAGCATTATTGGCAATGTCTAGAAAGTTCTATCAAGGAGATGTTTGGTCACCTAATTGTGCGACAGTAAGGAGAAATTCTTATTGGAAAGCCCCCTCTTTCCTGGGAACGGCCTGGTTGTCATAATTGTGATTCTGTAATATTATTTGTGAATAATTAATTATTGATTTATATGATAAGAAAATATTTATTTGATGTGGAGATAAATGATGAATTTATTTATGTGGTTATAAATGAAGGAATTAATGCTGAGATATTTTATAAGTATTTTGTTGGAATAGAGGTATTAAAAATCATTCGTTTATGGATTTCAAATATTTTTTGTTGGGAATTTGGAAAAAATTTCTTCTGCAAAGTTGTAGAGAATTCGATTTCATGTGGAATGGACATAAAATTCGTATTTTTCTGATAAACGGGCTATTTTCTATGAATTACTGAAGTTTCGGAAAATAAAATAATTTTTATTAATTTAGGAGTGGGACCCACTTTTGTTTTAACACATGTGGGCTGCAATTTGGTTCAAAGGTGGCTGGCTACTGATTTCAAAGGTTAGGCATGCGTAGAGAAAAAATAAAAATAATATTATTTTATTATTTTAGTCTCCTATGGCTTTCTAGCATTTTCCTATAAATAGACGCTTAGGTTAGAATTAAAATCACACCAGAAATAAGTTTTCTTTCTCTCTATATTGTCGAGCGTATTTTTGTGAGTATTTAGATACTTTGAGAGTTGCTGTTTGGTACAAGTTTCCTTCGACTTTCTATCCGATATTCCGATCAGAAGTACCGTTATTTTGAGGTAAGGGATATTATTTTCTTCATATATGATATTATTTCTTTCAATATCATTATGCCGAAGTATTGATTTGAACTTTTAATTAAATTTAGAACTTTTTGTGTCGGGGTTACTATTCACGTATACAACACTATTCACGTATATGGCACTATTCACGAATACGACATTATTCACCGAAAAATGAAATTTTTTTCTTTTTGTCCAAGATGTCTATTATGGTTATTATCTTTGATTGTATCCATGTTTTGATCGTTATTTTTGAATTCTGCTTCACAATTGGTTATTATGAAGTATTATTGATCTTCGATAAACTGTTATACTGAATCCCTAATAATTGTCCTTACGTCTCACCTGGATTCGCTTTTCTTTAAAATATTTTTCATCATCCTCGGTCCTAAATAATGATATTCTTGAATATCTTTGGCCCAGTAGTGCAAAGATGAATGATTAATTGATGAATATCTTTGGCTCGTAGGCAAGAAGATGAGCAGTGTTGAGATGAAATGACCCATTTGGTGATATAAATGAATATCTTTGGCATGTAGTGCAAAGATGAATATTTGATTAAAGATGTATATTGATTGTTGTTACAGGGATAAAATATTGATGATGGACTTTTAAATATTAGAAGATAGTAAAATTCATTCTCTACTTGACTCTTCTAATGGATTGATATTTCCGCTGCAGAATATTGATCTAAAACTTGTTGTCTATTATATTCTATCAGATTTTTTTTTGTTGAGGACTAACGATAATTTGTTGTATATTGTCTTAGTCATAATATTCTTTACTGGGCTAGTTGAGCTCACCCTTTTCCTTTTTGTTCTCAGGAGGTGAGAACATAGCAGGATCGAGTCGGGGTATGGACTGATGATTCTAGAAATATGTTTTAGCAGTCCTCACTATTTCTGTAAAATAGTGTATGAATAATTGTAATGAGAACTTATTTGAGTGTTGATATTGTCTGTAAGACAATATTTGTATTTAAACTCACATTATGTGTGTTGTCGTATTTTACACGACATTTGTATTATTGAAGTTGTAGTTTGCTTCATGCACCATGTATTTGGCATTTCGAATGGGTGTCAGATACCTATTTTGGGGGCGTCACATCTATAAATGACACTTTTCATAATCATAAATTTTTAATTACAATGTTTTTTGAACTATAGCGATTGAGTTCACCGGTCGCTATATAGCTATTCAGTTTATGGCGGCGGTGAGCAAATATTTATAGCCTAAAAATGACGATTGTGTACACATATATATATATATATATATATATATATATATATATATATATATATATATATATATATATATAGAGAGAGAGAGAGAGAGAGAGTCAGGATCCAAGTCCAGGGATCCCGGACTTTATTAAAATACGGACCTTTTTTTTTTTTTTTTGCTTTTTTTTTTGAAACAACTAAAATAAAAAAAAATAATTATGGAATTGGAATTTTTACATAATACTGAGTGTTTTGGGCGTGATTTGGATGCCTATGCAAAATATTTTACATGCAGATCTGGGCGTTGTACATACATTAGTTGGTATAGGTATTAAAACACACACCAAAACATCAGATATGGAAAAATTTCGAGCCCATAATTTTTATTTTTTTTAGTTGTTTCAAAAAAAAAAAAAAAAAAATAAAAAATAAAATTTGGGTTCGAATTTTAGGACTAAAGTCAGGATCCCTGACTGGATCCTCATTCTATATATATATATATATATATATATATATATATATATATACCTTTAGTATAATTGAGTCATAATTTAGTATATATATATATACCTTTAGTATAATTTAGTATAATTGTGTCCTCCACAAGTTTAGTATAATTGAGACATATTTTTTCTTCTTTTCACTCTTTCAACTTTGTTTATATTACAATTTTATTCTTTTTAATGTTAATTTTTATACCTTTTTATTTACTCTTAAATTTTACAAATTTTTATTTTATCCTGCATAATCTACTTAATTTACACGCATGTGCGACTGCTAGTATTTACTATAATTGTAACCACCCAAAAGGCCAAAATTAATATGGTCTATTTTGATGGCTGCTACAATGGAAGTCAACCCCCCAAAGACCATAATATTCTAAGTCGCTTGGGCTGAATTCTGATACCGAAATAGGCCAGCAAGTGTCCCCTGTTTTCATTCATTCTTCAACACGGTTCCCAACGTCATACATGAGCTATAAATTTTATACATCTCTCAAGCCCTCTATATATATAAATATATATAGTGTAGGTTCCATAGCTAAATACAGAGGTCAAGAATATTTTCTATTACTAGCAAAAAAGAGCTGCTACTATTTGTTTCTTCAGTTTTTGATCAAGAATCTTATTGGGTATTTGAAAAAATATGTGGATCTTTGGAATTAAAGGAAAATCTGGGTTCTCTGCCAGCTCCACTGCTGAGAAAGTTACCAAAGGAGTTGATGGAACTGGCCTTGTTGCCATTGTTACAGGTCTTTTTTTCTCATCTGGGTTAATTTCCTTTTCTTTTCTTTTTTTACTCTGTTCTTTCTGTATAATGTTTACAGTTTTCTTTGTTCTTTGATGGGTTGGTCCCAATTTCTAATATTATCATGTTCTTGGCTTGAATTGTTTTTGATTTTGTTCCTCATATATATGCATGTCTAGTTTGATGATTTCTTAATCATATAGAAGTTGTTGGGCTTTTAGTTTTAACTATTTTTGATTACTTATTCATGACATCAATTCATCTAGAAGAATGAGAAATTAGTTTGAAAGAAAGAAAAATACCAAATACCACCTACTCAACTCCCAAAAGAAAGGGGGAAATAAGAGCTTATATAAAAGGAAATGTATTATTATTAGAAAACAAAGAAAGCAAGATTTTTTTAGTAAGATGTTATTGTAAATTAGCTCATAATGTGCTTGTTGAAATGTTTACATGAGTATGCAGTTCTAATTCAGTAACAGATACCAAGCTGAATCAAGAACAATGCGATATATAGATGAGTAAATCCATTTCGATATTTTGGGATCATCAGTAGTCATCTGGATCTTATTATCAATTCACTTGGTGTTTTTTTTTCTTCTTCTTTTGGGGGTTAAATATCATCAGTATGTGCTTGTTGGAACATTTCTTATGGTTTGAGGGGTTACAAAAGGGATAAAATATCTTAGGACAGTGAAATTCAAAATCCAAGAAAATTGTGGGTTTCTCAGACTTTGTTCATAGTTGTTCTATTAGATTGTAGATGTGACCGACTGTCGATTTATGTAAAAGAAAATCCTTAAACCGATATTTATCTTGTTATAAAAAGTGTGATTCTTAACTTCATTGAATTTCTGATGCTTCATACTTTCCCATAAACTTGTTTGGTCCACTATATGAGAATGATCAGTACTTAATCTATGACTTAACCTAAAAGTGCTTAATAATACTCTGTATAACCTCAGGAGCATCAAATGGTATTGGTAAAGAAACTACCCGTGTCCTTGCCTTGCGTGGCGTTCATGTAATTATGGGAGTGAGAAATGTTAAAGCTGGTGAAAAAGTTAAAGACGAATTACGCCAGAAAATCCCCAGTGCAAAACTTGATGTAATGGAGATTGATCTCAATTCACAGGCATCCATAAGGAAATTTGTTGCTGAATTTATCGCCACCGGTCTTCCCCTGAACATCCTTGTGTAAGAAAGCTGCTATTTAACATTTTATTGTCTTTTGTCTTGTAATTTTTCTTAAATACACTTCAATGTATCATAATTTTTCTTTGGTGTTGACAGTAACAATGCAGGGATCATGGCACCTCCATTCACACTTTCCAAGGACAACATAGAACAGCAATTTGCCGTTAACCATTTGGGGCCATTCCTTTTGACAAATCTTTTGTTAGAGACGTTGAAAAAAACAGCACGCGAATGTGGTAAAGAAGGAAGGATCATTAATGTAGGATCAGAGCTGCACCGGTATGGGTACAAAGAAGGAATTCGCTTTGACAAAATCAATGATAAAGCAAGGTAAATATTACATGTACTATTTTTTTTCTTCATAATTAAGAGCAAACTACTAAAAGGTTACGAGTTTTACCATATTCCATTCATCTAAATTTAAATGTTTCCTCTGATTTTGTTCATAATTTCCAGTTACAACCCCAACAGTGCTTATGGACAGTCCAAACTCTGTAACACATTGCACTGTGTTGAGCTAGCAAGGCGCTTGAAGGTAATCATTTACTCTAATAACTATCTAAATATACACATGAAGATGGTTAAACTTTTATCCTAAACTAGGCATCTTTAGGTACAATTTTTATTTAGCCAAAATGCTAATGTTCCATCTTTTTTCTAATAATTTCACATTGAATTCAAAAATCAAAGAGAAAAGTCTTCGACTGATCGAGGATGTTGTGTAAATAATATTTGTACGATATAGAGTTTTGTACAAGTAATCTTTCAATCATGCCAAATATGACCAATTATAGCAAGACACCTGTTCGCATAATTCATACTGCAGTTATCGTCATTCATCATGCTTGTTAGAATTTAATTTTAATATAAGAACATTGCTTAATTTTTCTATTTGGTCATTATCAGGAGGAAGGAGCTAATGTGACTGCAAATTCACTTCATCCTGGAGTTATTGCCACCAATATTTCTCAAAACAGTGGCCTTCTTGGTTGTATGTATTCGAGCCTTTTAATTTACTATTCCGCGCTCTTCTACTAATAATATCAACACTTCTTGTTGTCGTATGAACATATATCAATCATAATATAAAAAAAAATAGTTGGATCATATATTTATCTGGTTCCTTGCTGATGAATTGCAGGCATACTTGGTTGTACACAATTTTTTATGAAAAATGTTAGCCAGGGAGCAGCAACTAGTTGCTATTTGGCATTGAGTCCGAAAGTTAATGGGGTTAGTGGTGAATATTTCATGGACAGCAACATAGCTAAAGCGAGCTCCATAGCTAGAGATCCAGAATTGGCCAAGAAATTATGGGAGATCAGCTTGACCTTCACAGAGAAAAACTAATTTTGAAGTTTTTTCTGGTGTGCCCTTATACGTAATTAAACCATGGTGTTTCGAATTTCTGGTGTGCGTTTGTATAATATTAAAATTTGGTAGCCCTGTTTGTGAGATATATTGTGTAATTTTTAATAGTTGGAAAATAACTTGTAGCGGTGTAATATTGTGAGCTTGGAAATAAAGAGATTCATTTTTATATATCTCAGACTAGTTGGTAATTGTTTGAGGAAATTAAACCCTTTGAACATGGCATTAAATCTTTTGTTTCTGATCTAAAAATCTTCTGAACTTATAGTCGCTTGCAGATAATTTGAGGAGACAATCAAGCATGGTCGAGTTAACTTTTAGATTAATTTTACAGGATATATATATGTGGTTAATCAAAAACGAATCTGCTATAGTGATATTTTTTTTCATTGCTATAGTATACAAAGTCGACAACATAGCTATAGCGACGGTTCAAACTGTCGTTATATCTCAAAAAATCGTTGTTATTATCGGTTCTTCTTAAAACCCCAAAAAAATACGAAAAAAATTCTTAGCTTCATGCTGACCTACCTAGACAGCCTAGACTAACTTCTCGCCTAAGTCATGGGAAGAATTTTTCATTTTTTTTGGGTGCAAAAAATGAGAATCACGTCAGGTATCTCAAACTCTCGGTAGGATACGTTGCTCATATAATAATAATCGCACATATATATAAATGAACCTATCACATTTATGTCGGGATTGCAGCACCGGTCCTGAGTTAAAGTCCAAGGTGTCTGGGCTTTAGGTCTACTAAAATTTACAAATTTTTAGGGCCCCCAAGAGACATTTGTGTTATGTATATATATATACAAACAAAAGAGCCTAGTTCACGACTTGTATTATTTCGTATTGATGCTCTTTTGTTCTTTAATTTTTTTTATGTCTATCTTAATAGCAATTCGCAAAAGGCTTATTTTTTTGTTGTCGTTTTAAGCCCTTAATTTTATTTATTTTTGTCTATTTTTTTAAAAATATTTATGTTTTTGAATTTCGAGCTTAATTTAGGACAGAAAGAGATATCACATTGACTTTAGATTCATTTGTCAAAAAAATACAACCCCTCCACTCCACAATTATATATATACCGATTATTAAGGATATTATATCAGTAATCAAATCTTCAAAATGAATTCTAATATTCAAGGACTGAGATTAAACTCAATTGCATCATTGTCGCCGTTAGAAAGAATAGCGGCAGATACACCCTTTTTGACATAACGGAAATTATCATAATACCCTGATTTTTTTTTTCCTGCCGTAGAAGGAATAGAGACAAATTTGAATATATAATATATACGGTAAGAGTATGAAGATGATGCATGTGGAATTAGATTCTTTTTTTAAGTTGAACATTGCTGGCAAAAGTGAAAAAAAAAGAGTAACAATAGTACTAAAAACTAGAGGCAGCCATGAAATCAAATCAGAAGGCAAAGCTCAACATTTGTATTTATAATTTAAAACGCAACAAGACCTTTAATTGACAGCTAAGAAGTAAAATAAAAGGATTCGGTTAGCATGAAGTTTATATTTTGATAAGTTAATTAATTGACCAATAAAATACTGACACATATAAAGTATCACTCTAATTGTGGAAACAAGCTGCCAAAATTGTGGAAACAAACTGCCGTATATATTATATATTCAAACCTCCAGCTACTCTTTCTAGTGGTAGAAAGAAAAAATAAGTGAGGGTATTATGATAATTTCTCCAGATGATAGAAAGGATATGCTTACTGCTATTTTTTTTAGCGACAGGGATGAAATTAAATTTAATCTCAACCCTTGGAATTAGAAAAGTTTGATTTAAAATTGTCAAATTTTCTGTTTCTTCTTACATATTATTGTTCTTACTAATTCATGTAATCTGGGCTGATGAGAAACATGGATGACAAAACATTTATATATATATATATATATATATATATATATATATATATATATATTGCAGTATGTTGTCTTCTTTTATGTTGGAAATGGATTTGAATGAGAAAATCGATTTCTTTGAATTAGTGGACTCGGTTGGTTAAGAATTCGCGACGTATGTATTAGTAAACCACGGGTTTGTGAAGCTACGTCGTTTTGACGTGATTACATACAAATTTTTCCTATAAATAAATGGTGTGGGAAAGCATTTGGAAGACAACAAAAATTCCCATCCTGTTTTGTTTTCTGAAATTCCCGTCCCGTTCCTTTCCTTATTCCCGTTCTGCAGTATAGAATCCCGTTTTCTGTAGACTCCCGTTCCGTTCCTGTTGCAGTTTCTCCCGTTCTACAGCAATAGTTATATTTCCCGTTCTGTATAATAAAATAATCCGTTCTGTTCCTCTTTTCCCGTTTTCCGTTCCAATCTTTGTTTGCAAAGTGTGTGCAGCGTGTCTTCATTTCCTTCAAGTGTTGTACTGTAAGTTGCATGCTTTATTATTATAGAAATAATTTCTATTCATATGCATCATTTGCATCATTATTAAAAGTTCGGTACATAACATAAAAAGTTGTGTTCGATGAATTCTTAATTTTGTAATGCTACTAATTAAGAATTAAAATCCGCTTTTATCTTTGGAAGAATTATTCAATTAACTCAAAGATCATGAGGGAATAAATTTACTTTAAAGGAGACTCATGAATCAAAAAGGACTTCGGATTTATATTTTATAAATTGTTACTTTTGCATAATTTATTATTATTATATTTATATGCATTATTAAATAATACTATATATTATGAGATAACAATCTTAAAGCAAATTTATATTTTCTCGTAATTATAGTATTGTTTTATGTGAACAGAAAATTATTTGATGTGAATAGAAAATTGTTTTATAAAATAAGTTTTTGTTTTGTAAAAACTGAATTTCTAGAAATTCTGGAAACAATCATATTTGTTTTGTCCATTACCGTGATTCATTTTTGTTGCACTCAAGTTGAAAAAAAAAAAAAAAAAAAAAAAAACACGTCACTTTTCTAAAATATATATTACCATTGCCATGCATGATAACTGCTGAAGGTGTGTGTATTTGTGCAAGTGTTGCATTTGTTCATATTAATTCTTCGGTTAATATAATATATTATATATTTATTACCGTATGGACTCTGTTATTTGGCTTCCACCGGTTATGCTGCAAAGTTGATATTACGGTAACTTTTATTCCATTTGTTATTAATATATTTGTTCATATTAAATAAAAGTAGGAATATAAATATATAATATATTATATTAATATATGAGTACAGTTATATGAGTAATATATTATATTAACCGAACAAAAGTTACCATTAAAATGCAGTAATTAGTTTGAATGTGCAATATTGGTTGAGAATATGTTTGGATGCAGTAATCAGTAATTAGTAAGTATATTTCTTCATATTCTGCAATACTATTGGCGGTTCATATTTCCGTGAGTATATTTTCCTTCCACAATACTATGTTTGTTTAGTAATTATATGTTCTGAAAAAATTAATTTAGAAATTAAGAAATTAAGAAATGAGAAATGACCGTCGAAGCCATTCTGCATATCATTTGCATGTCTTGTTTTCATTAAGAAATTAATTTACTGTTATAAACATGCAAATTAACATGAAAATTGCATTAATTTTTGCAAATTAATTGTACCGATTTTCATTAATTTTTGCAAATTAATTGCTATGGTTTTATTTAGTAACATGCAAATTGCAGAATATGAACATATTTAATACTTTGTTATTTATGTGAAAAGAATAGTACATAATAACAGAAGATTGTAACAAATTAGTATTATTATTTGTTTAGATTTATCTCTTTGTTAATACATAGTATTGATGTTAAAAATAGATATATGTATATGAGTGCAGCAAGATTAACATTGCATGAATTTTTATTTATTTATTTTTAATATGCAGTAAGGTTAATATTACATTGTGCATGTAATTATTGTTGGTATAAAGCATCTATTGCATGGTGCATGAATTTTTTTTTATGCAGTAAGTTGAATATGCATGGTGCATGCAATATTTTAATATAAATAATCATTATGTTGGAATTTAACAAAAATTTGTCCAACTAAAGAATACAAATCTGTTTATATTTATAAATTGAAAATTTGTAAAATAAAGTTGTTAACAGAATTTGTAAATAAAAATTCTGTAAATTAAATTTTGTGTTTGATTTTTGTAAACAACATTTGTTATTTGAATTCTGTTAAATCTTGTACAACAGAAATTTGTTATTTTGTTATTTGTTTAAATGCTATGTTAAATAGTTCTGGAGCACCACAGAATTTGTGGGGGGAAACTTTGTTTTCTGCCAATTTTATTCTTAACAAAGTGTCTCATAAGAAAACTCATAAAACACCTTATGAACTATGGAAAGGTCATAAACATTGCTATAAATACTTAAGAATGTGGGGGTGTCTAGTAAAAGTGATGGTTCCTAAACCTAAAAAGGTTAAGATAGGACAAAAAACAATTGATTGTGTTTTCATTGGTTATGCAAATAACAACAGTGCTTATCGCTTTCTTGTTCATAAATCTGAAATTAATGATATTCATGTTAATACATTTATTGAATCAAGAGATGCATCATTCTTTGAGAATATTTTTTCACATAATGGAAATAATGATTCCAATTCAAACAAAAGACCTTTGAATGCTACTAGTAATAATCCTGAAAATATAGACAAAGAGTCTGTATTGGATGAACCTAGACGTAGCAAAAGGGTAAGGACTTCAACGTCTTTTGGTCTGGATTTTCTAACATTTTTGTTAGAAAACGATCCTTGAACGTACAAAGAAGCAATATCCTCTCCAGATGCTTCTCATTGGAAAGAAGCAATAAATAGCGAAATTGAGTCCATTATGCAAAATCATACATGGGAATTGGTGGACCTTCCACCTGGTTCAAAACCCTTAGGGTATAAATGGATCTTCAAAAAGAAGTTGAAAGCTGATGGCTCAATTGATAAATACAAAGCAAGGCTTGTTGTTAAAGGCTATAGACAAAAGGAAGGATTAGATTATTTCGACACTTATTCACCTGTTACAAGAATTACATCTATTCGAATGCTAATAGCAATAGCATCTTTAAATAAACTTGAAATACATCAAATGGATGTAAAGACTGCATTCTTAAATGGTGAATTAGATGAAGAAATATATATGGAACAACCTGAAGGTTTCACTGCTCCTGGACAAGAGAGGAAAGTATGTAAACTTGTTAAATCCTTGTATGGATTAAAACAAGCACCAAAACAATGGCACGAGAAATTTGATAATATTATGTTATCAAATGGATTTAAAATTAATGAGTGTGACAAATGTGTTTATGTCAAAATCACTCAAAAGGAATATGTCATTGTTTGTCTTTATGTGGATGATATGTTAATCATGGGTAGTAACAATGAAGTTATCAACTCTACTAAACGTATGTTGTCAAATAGGTTTGACATGAAAGACTTGGGGATTGCTGATATAATTTTAGGAATCAAGATTTCTAGAACCTCTGATGGAATTATGTTATCTCAATCTCATTACATTGAGAAAATACTTGAAAATTTTAACAAGTATAATATAATTCTGAATAAAACCCCAGTTGATATAAATCTTCATCTAGCTAAAAATGAAGGTGATAGCATATCTCAACTGGAATATTCTCGTATAATAGGCAGTTTAATGTATGTCATGAATCTGTCTTAGACCCGAATATAGCTTATTCGGTAAGTAAGCTAAGTAGGTATCTGAGTAATCCGGTAAAGATCATCGAAAGCAATTTTGAGAGTTTTAGGATACCTAAAACATACTCAAAAATATGGACTGCACTATACAAGATATCCAGCAGTATTGGAAGGATATAGTGATGCTAATTGGATATCTAACAATAAAGACTCGAAATCCACAAGTGGATATGTCTTTACCTTGGAGTGTTGAAGATCTTGGAAATCCTCAAAACAAACGTGTATTGCTAGGTCTACAATGGAATCGGAATTCATTGCGTTAGACAAAAGTCAGGAGAAGAAGCAGAGTGGCTTCGTAATTTCTTAGAGGATATTCCAAATTGGTCAAGACCTGTGCCAGCTATATGTATACACTGTGATAGCCAATCAGCGATTGGAAGAGCACAGAGTCACTTATATAACGGTAAGTCACGTCATATACGACGAAGACATAATACCGTTAGACAATTGCTCTCAAATGGAATTATCTCAATTGACTATGTAAAGTCAAAAGATAATATTGCGGATCCGCTATTTAAAGGTTTAACAAGAGAGCAAATGGAAAAATCATCAGAAGGAATGGGTTTAAAGCCTATTGTTTAAATAAGAGTAAATCATAGTGGCAACCCAACCTAGTATTTGGAGATCCCAAGATCTAGGTTCAATGGGCGTAACCGAACTATGTAGTACTCAGAAAGCTAATCGAGGAGATATTTACTCCTAACCATTCCTATTATAAGACCGAAGGCACATCCGCCATGAGAATCGGGATAAGATACGCTTTTAATGATTTCTATATCTTGACATATGTTCAAGTGGGGTATTGCAGGATACTCTTGATAGAAGTCACCCACGTGTGAGTAAGAAGGGGGCCACTTGTGAGAATTATGAAGGCTGAATTCTCTAACATACTTACGGAACCAAGAGGTGTTTTAAGGCCAAAATGAACACAAACGTGAGAACCAACTATGTCTGAAGAGATATTTTGTGAATTCTATTGTCTTGGTTTACACAAAAAGCTGACAGTTCAAAGACATCAAGTCTACTGATTAGCCGAGTAAATCCGATAGATTTTACTAGGGTAAGTTCAAAGCCACTAGGCTACTTAACCTGATAAAATATCTTTTCTTATGTACTCGAACTAGTGTCTACATATTCATAACATATTTTGCATATTGTAAAGCCAATTTTACATTCATGTGGGGGATTGTTGGAAATGGATTTGAATGAGAAAATTGACTCGGGTCGGGTTGTGGACTCGGGTCGGGTCGTGGTCGTGACGGGCGGGTTTGTGAAACTACGTCGTTTTGACGACGGTTACATGCGTCGTGGACTCGGGTCGGGTCGTGGTTGTGACGGGCGGGTTTGTGAAACTACGTCGTTTTGACGACGGTTACATGCAAATTTTTCCTATAAATAAATGATGTGGGAAAGCATTTGGAAGACAACAAAAAATTCCCATCCCGTTTTGTTTTTACGAAATTCCCGATCCGTTCTTTCCTTATTCCCATTCTCGCGATATATAATCCCATTTTCGCAGACTCTGCCCGCGTTCCGTTGTAGTTTCTCCCGTTCTACAAAGAATAGTTATATTTCCGCTCAGTATAATAAAATAATCCCGCTCGTTCCTCTTTTTCCCGTTTTCCGTTCCAATCTTTGTTTGCAAAGTGTGTGCAACATGTGTCTTCATTTCCTTCAAGTGTTGTCTTTCGTAAGTTGCATGCTTTATTATTATAGAAATAATTTCTATTCATATGCATCATTTGCATCATTATTAAAAAGTTCTAGACATAACATAAAGTTGTGTTCGATGAATTCTTAATTTTGTAATGCTACTAATTAAGAATTGAAACTGCTTTTATCTTGGGAAGCAATTATTCAATTAACCCTTAGCATCCGTGGGGAATAAATTTGCTTTAAGGAGACTTTGTGAATTCAAAGGACTCAGATTTATATTTTATAAATTGTTCTGTTTTGCATAATTTATTATTATTATATTTATATGCATTATTAAATAATACTATATATTACAGATAACACTTTATACTATAAGAAAACACTTCTCCCCATTGATACAATCTAGCTTTACATGTTTTTTGCCATTTTTTATTATTACTTCAAATCCAACACGTTTTGCAAATTTTCTATAAAAAAATTCAGCATCTTCCAACATAGCAAAAATTTGAGCAACATAAGGAATTGTATCATCAACTAGACTTGTTACATCATTATTAACATGCAATTCTTCCTCAATACATGAAATTGAATGAAATGATTCTTCAGCAAACAAATCCATGACAAAACAAATGTAAAATTAAATTATTGATTATTGATTTTTGCTGATGTTTGTCTCTTAGTATGTTTGCTAGTAGGCTATGTTCTCTCAATCATATAAACAGATGAGAAAGGAAGAAAAAAAATGATCAAGTATGCTCAGTACCTATTTTTCTTTCTCAAGTTGATTGAACATTTTACGAGAAAAGAGCGAGAATAGAAAATCAATTAGGGTAACCAGATTCGCTCTAATTAAAATCGTCTGCATTTTAGTTCTGCGAATTAGGCCTCAAACCAAAAAAGATAGATTTAAAGCTATCAATTTTTCATTTCATCATTTTTATATATTCTTGTTGTAGATTCATGTTATCTGGGATGATGAGAAATATGCATGACTAAACAAATGAAATCTAACAATAGGGTGAAGTGGTTTCTTATAGTATGAAGCATGTGAGTTAACATATTGTGATATATCCTTATAAATGTTTAGCAATGCATGTTTCTAATTAACCAAAATCACATGAATCAATAAGAACAATAATATATAAGAAGAAATGAGAAACTTGATAGCTTTAAAACAAACTTTTTTAGTTCCAGATCATTATTGCCAAAATGAGATAGGATCTAAAAGGCATGCATGCTATGAAGAATATAGATAGAGCTTAGTACTTGACCGTTTTATATTACTCAGAGTCCGTGGTTTAGTTTTGTGGAGTGGTGGTTCACCGAAAACGGCGTCGTTTGGATTATATCGTTAATAAACTCAACATTCACAGTTTAGTTCTGCGGACGGACCATAAGACCCCACAACGTCGTCTTCAAGGATTAGCAACTGTCATACCTAGCGTCCGCATGATTAAACTGAGGATTGACGAGAGGTATTTTTAGACAATTAAACTATCTGCACTATTAAACTGCAGGCATTTACATTAGGCACATAAATTTTTTTCAACAATGACGAATTTTAATTAATTTTTTTGTTGAATTTAAATAAAGAAAATTTGAACTAATCATAATATTAAGTAATCATAATAATGTTTACAAATTACAATAAATATTCATAATTCAAACTAAAAATAGAATTTCAAATAAAAAATATTTAGATACAATTTAGAAACTTATTTCGGTTATTTGTCATAGTTTAATTTGATGATTCTCCAAATACTCAAAATCTCAAACCAAATTTGTTTTTATATTCAAACAAAATCATGAATTAATTTTAAAGTATAAACTAGTTTTGGTATCTTTTTATAAGTTTCAAATAAGTTTTACTTGAAATAAGAGAAACAAACCATCCAAAATTTATACTTAGAACACAAAAAATTATACAAGGTCCATTAGTTAGATGCATGGAAATAATGAAATTATAACAACTAGAAATGAGGGACTGCTAAAGGCTCATAGTCATTTTTCATTATAAAATAAGGCAAAATCATTGTAAGCTATCACAATAAAAGACATAAACTACTTAACCAAAATGATCTCATTTTCAATCGAATATCAAACAACCCAAAAACAAAAACCCAAACCAAACAAACAGTAACCACAATCAACCAAATCAATAACAAAAAAAAAATCAAACTTGAATCAAGCAATACTTCACAGTTCACACGCTGATAAATATTCAAAACCAAAAATTATACAAAAAATACTTCTATGATTTCACTAAGTTTTAAAACTAAAAAGATTTTTGTACTTGTATTTAAAATTGGTTTATGATTTTTTTTGCAACCTCCAAATTTAACTCTTCCATTAATTTGTTCCCTTAAATTTATTAATTTACATATTTACCCTGCCTTTATACCTCTAAAAAAAATTCCAGCAGGGGCAGCTGCTGATGAGTGCATAATATTCTATGATTATGATTCCTTTATATTTAATTTTATTGCATGTTTCATGTATATATGAGCTTATTAAGATGTTTAATGATTTCAGGAAGAGTTAAAGTTGAAACGAGAAAAAAGGGTATATTACAGAGCTTTTAATGCTAAGTTGGATGCATGGTCTTGCCTTGGGACTTAGATCTTATTGTAGAGTTATTCCTTAGCTTTTCGTAACATCTTGAATTGTCCCAATCGGAGTTCATATGAAAAAGTTAGGACCTTTTTACCAAACGGACGTTGAACCTCAAAGTTTGGAGTTGTAATTTACATAGTAGTCCCTTGGAGCCTAATTTTGACCTTGATACATCCAGATTTTGTCAATTCTCAAAGAATAAAAGTTGTAGATCTCATCGAGAGCTTTGATTTGATAGGTAGCAGGCCCCATAACTCCCCCCGAATAAAAAGTTATGATCGTTTTACCAAAAAATGTCGTAGCATGAGGGGAAAATTTGGAAATCTTAGATTTTTGGAAAGTTTCTAAAAACAGATTTCGGTAGACTTCTTCATGGAATGAGATTGATATTTATATTAGATTTAGGATCTTTTTAGATTGAGTTTTGCTTATTAGATTGGTTTCTATTTCTTTATGAAAATTAAGAATGATTTATAATTTCTTTTAGGATTTGGATTGCTAGTTCTTTTAGGATTTGGATTGCTAGTTCTTATAGGATTTAGGACTTTGTCTAGCACTATAAATAGATGTAATAGTTAGGATTTTATAGAATCATTCAATAATCTATCATCTACTATATTCTCTGATCTACACCATTGGAGTGCAGACTTAGAAGACATGAGCTAAGTTCTTATTTCAGTTTTGAAGGGATGTTGAACCTTATTCATAATTAACAGTTTAATCAACTTTACTTTATTTATTCATTCTTGCATGAGATTTATTTTGATTATCTATTTAAACTTCTTGTATGTTATTCAGTTTACTAATGTGATTCTGCAGGATTAAATTAGTGAATTGATATCATCTACTAGATTAAGATATATATTAAGCAAACGATGTTTGTCTAATCATAAATACCAATTAGTGATACTTGATTGTGGACAAGCTTTTGGGTATTATTAAGGTTTTCTGAAGACAAGTTAAATAATTTCTGATTGTATAATTGTTGCTTGGAATAACCTAATTCTCATTCTTCATGCTTCTATTGTATTAAATCTAGATTGATAGTTCTAGGTTATATGATAGTTAGGATCTCTTATTGGCGATCGTCGCATTAGATTTACACATAAGGAGAATTTTAGATAATTTGTGATCACGGTTCTAGGGTTATTAATCTTATTAAAGGATAAATATTGTATGACTTGATTAGTCTATAATTGTGAAAAGGTAATACTGAACTGAAGCTTTTTAATCATTATTATCTCTTATCAGTTTGATTTAGTTAATCAACTCAAAATCCCCCTTTTCTTGGAAATAATTGAATAAATATAACATAATCACTCTTTGTGGGATCGATTCTTACTTACTATTGTGCTAATTGTTTAAATTTGTAGAGTGAAAGTGAGGTTAATTTAGGAGTGTAAAACAACAGTTCCTAGTGCCTTTGTTGCCCCTCAAGTAAAACTGCCATTGTTTACATATTAAACTGCGAATGAGAGCTCCTCCTTACCTTTCGATTCGCAAATAGATGACTGAAATATGTTATTATAAGGATAAATTTATCCTTACAACGTTGGCTATGAATTAATCCCCATATATATATATATATATTTATATAAAATTAAAGGTATATTTTTATTTTTATATATTAATATATAAACATCCTATCATGATATTCTTATTATTTATAATTTATTGACTATTATCATATTACCGATGATACAATTTCCTTAATATCAAGAATAAAATTTTAAAATTACTCTTTTAAAGAAATTCTTATTTATAAATACGTCTCTAGGCATACAACAAAAGCCGAATTCGATCTGGTTTGGTCCGGCCTCAGGCTTCACTAGGCCTTGGCTTTTTGAGCCAAAGTGAGTCGTTAACTTTTAACTTCTCCAGCCGTGCCAAAGCCGGGCCTGGTCGTCTGGTCAGGTTGTGGCGACTAGGACTCTGCAGGCGTGCCCAAGGTGTAAGACCCCAAGTTTTTATTAATAAAATTGAATTTTCTCTAATTATTATTTTGAATAATAAGGTGTTAATTTGATATAATGCTTTGATTATGGGTGAAATGTGTAGATTTTGCAAAATAAACAAGTGGTTATAAAATATTCATTATTGTCGGAGAATATTCATTTGGTCGTGGAATATTCTTGTTGTCGGGGAATATTCGTACGATGGCGCAGCCATTTGTGGGTCCCATAACAAAAAACGGTCAGATAAAGAAAATGACAAGTTTGAGTTTTTATAAATAACGGTGTAATTGTTACCGTTAATACTGTTGGAATACCCGATTGGTTAAAGTAGAAAGAATATGCTGGTGGTGGTTAAAGAAGTATTACCAGATTGCACAATATTGTTGGATTATTGATTCTTACGTAAGAAGGCATTA
The DNA here is from genome assembly GCA_020205605.1 of Panax ginseng. Classification (NCBI taxonomy): domain Eukaryota; kingdom Viridiplantae; phylum Streptophyta; class Magnoliopsida; order Apiales; family Araliaceae; genus Panax; species Panax ginseng. The sequence goes on from CM035131.1 coordinate 41,692,522, forward strand.
TTCAATAATTGTTACAGTGATTACTGTTCAATATTTTATTTTATGAATTCAATAATTATTACGTTGATATTTTATATTATTGTTGTTTCAATAATTGTCACTGAACAGTATTTTCATTATCAGATCAATAATTTATATTATTTGAATAATATTATTAGATAATATTATTGGCAATGTCTAAGGAAGTTCTGTTTAAGAAAAGGGGTTTGGTCATCTAATTGCGCTCTAGTAAGGAGAAATCCTTATCGGAAAGCCCCCTCTTTCTTGGGAACGACCTGATTGTCCTAATTGTGATTCTGTAATATTATTTGTGAATAATTAATTATTGATTTATATGATAAGGAAATATTTATTTTATGTGGATATAAATGATGGATAGGGAAATATTTATTTTGTGTGGATATAAATGAAAGAATTAATGCTAAGGTGTTTTATCAATATTTTATCGGAATAGAGGTATTAAAAATCGTTCGTATGTGAATTTCAGACATTTTTTGTTTGGAATTTGGAAAAACTTTCTTCTACAAAGTTGTAGAGAATTCGATTTCCTATGGAATGGACATAAAATTCGTATTTTCTGATAAAAGGGTTATTTTATTATGAATTATTGAAGTTTCAAAAATAAATATTTTTATTTAAAACATGGGTGGGCCCCACTTTTGGTTGGTGTAGAAAATCAGATTTTGGTGGGCCCCACTAGAGGTGTGCTGAGTTTTGGGCAAAGATGGTGGGCTTAGAAATTTTTAATAAATTAATATTTTATTAATTTAGTCTGCTTTGGCGTTCTAGGATTTTCCTATAAATAGGGTGCTTAGTTAGAATTGAAAATCACACCAGAATCATAAGTTTTTTTTTCTCCCTCTCTATATTATCGAGCGTATTTTGTGAGTATTTAGATACTTTTAGAGTTGCTATTCAGTGCAAGTTTCCTTCAGCATTACATCTGATATTCCAGTCAGAAATACTGTTCTTTTGAGGTAAGGGATGTTATTTTCTTCGTAAATGATATTATTTCTTTCAATATCATTATGCTGAAATATTGGTATGGATTTTATTGTGGAATTTCTACCTTTTTGTGTTGGGGTTACTATTCACGTATACGACACTATTCACGAATACGACACTATTAACTGAAAAATAAGATTTTCTCTTCTTTGTCCCAAATGTCTATTATGGTTATTATCTTTGATTGTATCCATGTTTTGATCTTTATTCTTGAATTTTACTCCACTATGATTTATTATGGAGTATTTTTAAACTTGGATTATTTAAAAAATGAATCTCTAATCTTTGTTCTTTTATCTCACTGGATTCGTTCTTTAAAATATTTTTCATCATCCTCAGTCCTTAATGGTGATACTTGATGAATATCTTTGGTCTGTAGTACAAAGATGAATGATTACCTGATGAATATCTTTGGCCCGTAGTGCAAAGATGGACAGGTGTTGAGATGAATATGACCAACTGGTGATACAAATGAATATCTTTGGCCCATAGTGTAAAGATGAATATTTGATTCAAGATATATATTGATTGATGTTACAGGGATAAAATATTGATGATGGACTTTTAAATTCATAAATGATATTAGCTTTCATTCTCTACTAAACTCTTCTAATGAATTATTATTTCCGCTGCGAATATTGATCTAAAACTTGTTATCCATTATATTTTATCTAATTTGTTGAAGGCTAACGATAATTTTTTGTTCATTATCTTAGTCATAATATTCTTTACTGGGCTAGTTGAGCTCACTCTTTTCTTTTTTATTCCATTTTTCTTCTCAAGAAGTGAGAATTTAGCAGGAACTAGCCGGGGTATGGAGTGATGGTTCAAGATAGTTATTTTAGCAGTCCTCACTATTATGTAAAATAGTGCATCAATAATTGTAATGAGGACTTTATCTGAGTGTGGATATTGTCTAGAAGACAATATTTGTATTTAAACTCACAGTATATGTGTTGTCGTATTTTGCACGATAATTGTATTAATGAAGTTGTAGTTGTTTTTGTACCATGTATTTGGCGACTCAGAATGGGTGATGTGTACCTATTTTGGGGGCGTCACAGTTGGTATCAGACCTTAGGGATATGGTCTCTGGCGGAGATCGGGGAATAGAACTAGGAGGAGAGACGAGTAAATCCTTCGCTAGTGTGTCATACCTAAGCTTATTTGTTGGTCGGTCAGAATATAGGGGTATTATGTGGTATGTTAATTTCTTTAATTAACCCTTGTTTTGTGACAGTATTTGAGAATGACAGCTGAGAACATTGATAATGGAGTGTATGAGACCGTGGAGACACTTTTAATCACCAACCAGGAGAACGTGCAACAAGAAGGAAATATTCCTCCTATAAACAACACTACCGAGCAAACGATGAATGATGGGATGTTTAGAAGCTTTTTGCAGTTCATGTAAAATCAGACGAGGGAGACTCGTGTACAAAATACGGGTGAAAATGATAGCAACGCGTGGTTTGTCACAGTCAAGCAGTTTAAAGAGTTGGGACCACCAGAGTTTTGGGGAAAGCCGGATCCGATTAAGGAAGAAACGTGGGTCAAGAAAATTACCAAGATATTCCATGTCTTGGGATGCACAGAGGAACAGAAGGTTCCATTCACCACCTTTATGTTAAAGTGGTGGGGCGATTCTTGGTGGGAATCGTGAAGGCACTCCGGCCGGTCGACTCAACATGTCTTGGGAAACATTTCAGAAATTGTTCAATGTCAAGTACTTTCCTGAAAGTATTCGTCATATGAAGGAGGTAGAGTTTATTAGATTGGAATAGAACAACATGACGGTGTCCCAGTATGAGGCGAAGTTCGCGGAGTTATCCAGGTTTGCACCTCATTTGGTAGAGAATGAGGAACGTATGACGCGGATATTTCTGAGAGGTCTAAAACCCAAAATTCGTCAATACCTTATCTCTCACAAATTTTCTCTATATTCAGATGTTGTCAACAGAGCTCAATTATTAGAGCGATATAATGAGTATGTTCAACCAAGGGACCACAACCAGGGTTATACAGATGACAGCAGTCATCGGAGCAATGATAACTAGTGGGGAGGGAAAAATACGGACAAAAGCGGTAACTACTCTGGTGGTAATCGTGGCCATGATAATAGGAGAGGTGAGTCAAGTGGAAATTTGAAAAAGAGGAGATTCAACAATGATGGGAAGACATCAGTAGTAGCACCAGCACCAGTACCAAATTCTAAGGGAGGAGAACGACCGCTAGTTAGATGCTACAGATGCGGAGATGAGGGACACATAAGTCCAAATTGTTCACAGCCTTCTAAGGTGTGTTTCAGTTATGGAAAAGACGGTCATATAGCCCGATTTTTTTCGGTAGCGAAGTCAAGTCCAGCTGGGACGGTGGCATCAAAGGCAACTACGAAAAAAAACAAAGTCGGTGGTTCAAGGGAGAGCGTTTGTCGTGACTGGCCAAAACACGAAAAACCCAAACAAGGTGATCACGAATAAGCTAATATTAAAATCTTGCAAAGGTTATACCTTACTAGATATCGGTTCTACCCATTCTTTTATCTTTCTTGCTTGTGTTCAACGTTTAAACTTGACTCCGAAGAAATTAGACTTTGAGTTATCTGTTGAAACTCCGTTAGGAGAAACTTTTGTTACATCCACTGTTTATAAATCTTGCTTAATCCAAATTGGCACCATCACATTACCTGTTGATCTTATCTCTTTAAAGATACTTGCATTTGATGTGATTTTAGTGATTGATTGGTTAACCACTCATCATGCTAAAATTGATTATTTTTGTAAGGTTGTTAGTTTTCATATTCCTAACCAATCTGTTATGCGAATTCAAGCAACCAAACCACTAAAGTCAATCACTGTTATATTAAGCCATAAAGCCATTCGTTTATTAAAAAACGGATGTCATGTTTTCTTAGCCCATGTTATGGACTTGAACAAAAACATGTCAGATTTGAATAATATTTCTGTTGTTAGTGAATTTCCTAACGTATTTCCTGAAGAATTTCCTGGTCTACCCCCAGAACGTGAAGTTGAATTCTTTATTGACCTTGAACCGGGTACAAAGCTCATTTCTAAAACCCCATATCGAATGGCTCCTGTTAGTTCCCAGAGGCATAATAATTATCTAGAAGGAGGGTTGAATAGATTTTTTAAATTCTTTCTTTTCAAAATACTTGTTATTTTTGATAATGATTTAAGCACATCGGAATTAAGATTTGTTTTTTTTCCCTTCAAGATATAATGAATTAATAGGAGTAAACTAGTTATGACAGTTATAGAAGTTATGACAAGAATATAGGAGACATAGTGATTTAAAGTGGTTCAGAGCATTCAAAGCTCCTAGTCCACTCTTCTACTCCTCGAGTAGGAAATTCACTAAAGATATCTTTACAACTTCTGAATCTCACAGATTCCTTCAAGACCAGCAATCTTGGAACTTCTTAGTTCACTATTAAACTCTTCAAGTCCAGCAGACTTGGTACTTCTCAGTTCACTTAGAACTCTTCAAGTCCTTCTAACTTGGAACTTCTTCCTTCACTTGATAATATTTGAGTTCTTGAATGGTGCTACTCAGTTGCAGTTAAGCTTGTGTTCGAAAGAACTGAGTAGCTGAGCACGCTTTCCTTTTTAGATCGTAGAGTTTGAGCGTTGAGTGTTCTTCAGCTTTTTGTTCAGTGCTTGCATGATTCCTTTCATCTGCTGAAGCTTTGTATATATGATGTGATGCCCCCAAAATAGGTATACATCACCCATCTTGGGTCGCCAAATACATGGTACTAAATACAAATACAAACTTAATTATACAACATGAGCTGAGAGTTTTTACACGAATATTGTCTTCTAGACAGTATTCAAACTCAAAATAAGTCCTCATTTATTATCACAATATTTCACAGAATAGTGAGGACTACTAACGCAAACATCTGGATCGTCACTCCGTTCCCCGACTAGTCCCGGCTACGTTCTCATTTCCTGAAGAGAACAATGAAAGAAAAGGGTGAGCTCAACTAGCCCAGTAAGAAATATTATGACTAAGATAATGCAGAATAAATTATCCTTAGCCTTCAACAATATAACAACTGATAGAATATAATAGACAACAAGTTTTAGATAACCAAAGCGGAATAAGCAATCCATTAGAAAAGTTAAGTAGAGCATGATATCTATTATCTTCTATGATTTAAAAGTTTATCATCACTTTTATCGCTGAGACTCGGCTTAATAAATAATCCACATCACTGAATCATCCCTGCACCATGGCCAAGGATATTCATGTAATCATCAATGGTCATGATTATACCGAATAATCTCTGGTCATAATCATACCAACAACTATCCATCAATGCACTACGGGCCAATGAGGACTTTTACCACATCATTTGTAACATTATGGGTCATGATTATACCGAATGATCCCTGGTCATAATCATATAAATCAACAGTCCATCTATGCACGTAAGCCAAAGATGACTTTCATCACAATATAAACATGAGAATGATGACAATGATATAAGAATTCAATTAAAAGAAACAAAGGATAAATTTTTAAAGATTTATAATTTAATTTATCCAGAATTCGATAACGTTTAAATTGCCAACATGATACTGCTTTGTGGAGTAAAATTCAAGAATGACATTGTATCAAAAATGATTTGGATCGAAAAGAAATCAATTTTTGTCATGAATAGTACTCCGGGTGAATAGTACCTAGGTGAATAGTACTTCGTGAATAGTACCTCGTGAATAGTACTTTGTAAATAGTACTCGTGAATAGTACTTCATGAATAATACTTTATGAATAGTACTTTATGAATAGTACCCGTGAATAGTACTTTTGTGAATACCGTATAAATGAATAGTACTCATGGACAGTACTTCGGCATGAAAAACTTAAAATTTAACATGAATGTGCAGAAAATATCCTTGTGAAATGATACTAGATGAAGTGCAAATTTCAAGGATATTTTACTAATTTCACGGAGTATAGAAGCAATACTTTAACAAAATGAAGGTATAATCAGGAATACGAGACAAAATAATATTACTCACATACTATAGAGTATGAAAAAAAATATTATTCCTTATGAATACTGAAAAATAATAATATCCCTTACGACTGTTGAACAAAAATAATATTCCAACGAATATAGAACGAAGATAATATTCCTTATGAATATTGAACGAAAATAATATTCTTTATTAATATTGAATGAAAATAATATTCATACGAATACGAAAAATAATATCTCTTCTGAATATGAAATAAATAATACTTCTTACCTCAGAAGAAGACTGAATACTGGAATAGTGAAGTAGCAGACTTCTCTTCTTCTTTCTCTCTATAGCTTCTCTCTCTATAATTGCTCTTGTGAGTCTTAGTGAATTGGTGAGAATGAAAGAAGAATGAGCTTCTATTTATAGGAAAATATAGTTTCGATAATTATAAATTTTGGGGCTCAAAATATTACAATATAATACCTTCATCTTTTCTCTCATTTTTAATTTAGTCCTGCAAGTATTATCAAACTTTCACCACTTCCCCTAATAGTACATCATGTGAATCAATAGTACATTCATGTGAATCAATAGTTCTATACATATGAAAAAAATAGTTACAGTATAGTACCTTCATCTATACCTCCATTTTTATTTTAGTCATGCAAGTATTATCAATCTTGCCCAACCTCTCCTAATAGTACATGCATGTGAATCAATAGTACATACATGTGAACAAATAGTTATAAGCATGTGAATTAATAACAATTAATTACCCGATTGGTCAATATAACCTCCAGACGTCAATTATTATCGAAATAAATGTCGTTTTCCACTAACACTAATAATCCCAACACAATGGAACTATCAATTTCATCTTTAATCAACAAGAATTTATTCATCATTAATATTATAACTCACAATATTTAACAACCAGATCATTCCTAGGAAAGAGGGGGCTTTTCGATAAGGATTTCTCCCTATTGGCGCTATATTAGATGACCTAACCTCTCCTTGATAGAACTTCTAGACATTGTTAATATTGCAAATAATAATATGAATAACTTTGTTGTCTCAATTATTGATTTAATAATATAAAATATTATGCAGATGATATTGTGATATTAATTGAATCAATAATATGAGAGATATAATGCAGCAATTACTGTAGCCATAATTAAGTATAACTGAGTGACTTCTCACGTAAGCATCAATAATCAATATCATGTGCTATTATGCAACCACGCGTATTACTATATTTTTATTACCTGGTAGTTCAACAGTTTAACGGTAAAACTTTCGTCATTATTTTTATAAAAAGATAATTCTTTCGTTTTCTAACTACGACAATACTTCTGTTGTGGGGTCCACTAATGATTGTGCCGTCGTACGAATATTTCCTATTAAAATGAATATTCCCCGACCAATCGAATATTTTATGACAACTTGTTTACTTTAAAAATTTTTCACATATCACCCTTAACTTTAACCTTTTATCAATTTAACCATTTACGAAATAAAATAATAATTATAAGAAAATTGAATACTTTCATTTCATAAAATTCGGGGTCTTACAATCTCCCCTCCTTATGAAATTTCACCCTCGAAATTTACGTACGTATCTGATATGCCGAAGAGGTGAGGATACCTCGTCAGATTCTAACTCTTGAGGTATAACCTTTGAGTGTCGAATATGATCTTTCTTATCCAAGATTTTAACACGTATATCCTCAGACGTTTAATCTTCTGCTATCTAGTCTTGTTCTAATTCAATAATGTGGTTCGGGTCGTCCACATATTTACGTAACATCGATACGTAAAAAAACGTTATGAACACGCGACATACTTAGCAGTAAGGCGAGTCTATATGCCACAATTCCTACTCGATCGAGGATTTCAAATGGGCCAATTAAATCAAGGGTTGAGATTTTCTCTCTTCATCGACTCTTGCTTCTAGAATAACGCCTTCTTTTACCTTCTTCTTCATTTTCACCAGCTCCGGGTCTGAAGCTTGAGCAGCTTTATCTTTATTGATTAAAGTCTATTTTACTCGTATATTCACTATCTTCATGTGGGTCCCTAGAGTCTTTAACTCTATCTCCATCATTTGTAAGTTATAAGAAATGGATTTTTGTGTTAACAACATCGCACTCATAAACGCATATAATCTTCTACTCAATGCTTCAGCTACCACGTTCATTTTTCCAGGATGGTATTGAATGGTATAGTCGTAACCTTCAACAGCTCGAGCCAACGTCTTTGGCGCATGTTACGTTCGTTTTAGATGAAGAAAATATTTGATGGTTTTTGAAATGGTTTTTGTACTGGGGTCAATACAAAAATTAAATTTCACGCTCTAGGGGTAGGCTAGGAAGTCTTCAGAGAATACGTCAGAAAATTTATTAACAATAGAAATATCATTCAAAACTGTGACTCGCATCCAAGACTTGGATAGCATATCACAGTGATACCTATCAACTTGCCACCGTTATTTACGGCGTTACCTACGGAAAGTCTGGCTTCAGTGCATCCCAAGACTTGGAAGTCACCAAATAAAGCCTCGGGTCTCTTTACTTATGGCTTGATATGACAGTGATTGACTTTAGTGGTTTGGTTTCTTAAATTTGCATAACAGGTTGGTTATGAATATGAAAGCTAATAACCTTACAAAAACAATCAATTTTAGCATGAAGAATAGTTAACCAGTCGATTCCTAAAATCATATCAAATGCAAGTATTTTCAAACAGATAAGATCGACAGGTAACGTGAGGGTGCCAATTTGAATTAAACAAGATTTATAAATAGTGGGTGTAACGAAGGTTTCTCCTAACGGAGTTTCAACCGATAAGTCAAAGTCTAATTTCTCAAGAGTCAAATTTAAACGTTGAGCGCAAATAGAAAGAATAAAAGAATGGGTAGAACCGGTATCTAACAAGGCATATACTTCGCAAGAGTTTATGATTAACTAACCCGTGATAACTTCGTTCGGGTTACTCGCTTTTTGAGAAGTCACGAAAAATGCTCTTCTTGAAACCACCAACTTTGTTTTTTCCGTATCCACCTTTGGTGCCACCGTCCCAGTTGGATTTCACTTCACTACACGACAAAATCAAGCTAGGTGACCTTCTCTTCCGCAATTAAAACATGCTTTGGGTTGCTGTGTACAGTTTGGACGGATGTGTCCCTCCTGTCCGCATTTGAAACATACGAACGATGGTCGTTCTTCTTCCTTTGAAACGGGTGCTGGTGCTGCTATCGACGTCTTTCCGTCATTATTGAATCTTCTCTTCTTGAAATTTCCACTTCTATTATCCTGACCATGATTACCACCGAAGTGGTTACTATTCTTGGCATGATAATTTCCCCCATGATGGTTATCATTGTTCCGATGGCCGTTGCCACCGGTATGATTATTATCGTGATGTTGGTCGTTACCTTTTGGTTGAGTTGACTCATTATCGCGCTCCACTAACTGAGCCCTATTCACAACATCTGAATATAAATAAAGTTTATGAGAAATGAGGTATTCACGTATTTCGGGTTTCAAATCTCTTAGAAATATTCACGTCATTCGCTCCTCATTATTGACCAAATGGGATGCAAACCGGGACAACTCGGTAAACTTAGCCTCGTATTGCGACACGGTCATATTGTTTTGCTCCAACTTGATAAAATCCACCTCCTTCATATGACGAATACTTTCAGGAAAGTACTTATCGTTGAACAGCTCTTGGAACTTCTCCCAAGACATTTTGAGTGCGGCAGGCTGAGTACGTTTTACTGATTCCCACTAGTAATCTGCCTCTCCTCGTAACATAAAGGTGGAAAAGGGAACCTTTTGCTCCTCGGATCATCCAAGACATCAAATATCTTGGTGATCTGCTTTATCCACGTCTCCACCTTAAGTGGTTTTGGTTCTCCCAAAAACTCCGGTGGTCCTAGCTCCTTGAACTGCTTAGCGGTGACCATCCGAGAGTTGCTAGTGTTTCCACCTACATTTTGAACAGGAGTCTCTCTTGTCTGATGTTTCATGAATTGTATAAAGCCTCTGAACATCCCATCGTTCATCATTTGATCGGTGTTGTTGTTTACCTGAGGATTATTGCCTTTCTGTTGCACATTATCCTGGGTATTGATCGTTGGTGACTCAACGGTCTTATGTGCTTCATTGCAGATCTCAACATTTTTAGATGTCATTCTAAAACACTATCACAAAACAAGGGTTAATTGACATGCCACATATTATCCCTATACTCTGACCGACCAATTAAATAACAAGTAACTTAGGTAGGTCATACTAGCGAAGGATTTACCCGTCTCTCCCCTCCTAGTTCTAGTCTCACATCTCTAGTCTCACATTTCAGCCAGGGATCATATTCCTAAGCTTTGATACCAACTGTGACGCCCCCAAAATAGGTATACATCATCCATCTTGGGTTGCCAAATACATGGTACTGAATACAAATACAAACATAATTATACAACATGAGCTGAGAGTTTTTACACGAATATTGTCTTCTAGACAGTATTCAAACTTAAAATAAGCCCTCATTTATTATCACACTATTTCACAGAATAGTGAGGACTACTAATGCAAACATCTGGACCGTCACTCCATTCCCCGACTAGTCCCGGCTACGTTCTCATTTCCTGAAGAGAACAATGAAAGAAAAGGATGAGCTTAACTAGCCCAGTCAGAAATATTATGACTAAGATAATGCAGAATAAATTATCCTTAGCCTTCAACAGTATAACAACTGATAGAATATAATAGACAACAAGTTTTAGATAACCAAAGCGGAATAAGCAATCCATTAGAAAAGTTAAGTAGAGCATGATATCTATTATCTTCTATGATTTAAAAGTTTATCATCACTTTTATCACGAGACTCGCTTTTAATAAATAATCCACATCATCGAATCATCCCCGCACTACACGCCAAGGATATTCATGTAATCATCAATGGTCATGATTATACCGAATAATCCTCGGTCATAATCATACCAACAACTATCCATCAATGCACTACGGGCCAATGAGGACTTTTACCACATCATTTATAACATTACGGGTCATGATTATACCGAATGATCCCTGGTCATAATCATATAAATCAACAGTCCATCTATGCACGTAATCAAAGATGACTTTCATCACAATATAAACATGAGAATGATGACAATGATATAAGAATTCAATTAAAAGAAATAAAGGATAAATTTTTAAAGATTTATAATTTAATTTATCCAGAATTCGATAACGTTTAAATTGCCAACATGATACTGCTTTGTGGAGTAAAATTCAAGAATGACATTGTATCAAAAATGATTTGGATCGAAAAGAAATCAATTTTTGTCATGAATAGTACTCCGGGTGAATAGTACTTCAGGAATAGTACCCCGTGAATAGTACCCATAAATAGTACTTCGTGAATAGTACTTTATGAATAATACTTTGTGAATAGTACCCGTAAATAGTACTTTTATGAATAATACCATATATATGAATAGTACTCATGGACAGTACTCCGGTATGAAAAGCTTAAAATTTAACAAGAATGTGCAGAAAATATCCTTGTGAAACGATACTAGATGAAGCGCACATTTCAAGGATATTCTACTAATTTCACGGAGTATAGAAGCAATACTTTAATAAAATGAGGGTATAATCAGGAATACGAGACGAAATAATATTACTCACATACTACAGAGTATAGAAGAAAATATTATTTCTTATAAATACTGAACAAAAATAATATCCCTTACGACTGTTGAACAAAAAAAATATTCTAACGAATATGGAACGAAGATAATATTCATTATGAATTTTGAACTAAAATAATATTCTTTATGAATATTGAATGAAAATAATATTCATACGAATACGAAAAATAATATCTCTTCTGAATATGAAATAAATAATACCCCTTACCTCGTAAGAAGATTTGGATCTTTGGAATAGTGAAGTAGCAGACTTCTCTTCTTCTTTCTCTCTATAGCTTCTCTCTCTATAATTACTCTTGTGAGTCTTAGTGAATTGGTGAGAATGAAAGAAGAATGAGCTTCTATTTATAGAAAAATATAGTTTCAATAATTGCACATTTTGGGGCTCAAAATATTACAATATAATACATTCACCTTTTCCTTCATTTTTAATTTAGTCTTGCAAGTATTATCAAACTTGCACCACCTCCCCTAATAGTACATCATGTGAATCAATAGTACATTCATGTGAATCAATAGTTCTATACATGTGAAAGAAATAGTTACATTATAGTACCTTCATCTATACCTCTATTTTTATTTTAGTCATGCAAGTATTATCAATCTTACACCACCTCCCCTAATAGTATATGCATGTGAATTAATAGTACATATATGTGAACAAATAGTTATAAGCATGTGAATTAATAGCAATTAGTTGCTCATTTATCCGATTATTTACCCGATTGGTTAATATAACCTCCAGACATCAATTATTATCGAAATAAATATCGATTTCCACTAACACTAATAATCCCAACACAATGGAACTATCAATTTCATCTTTAATCAACACAAACTTATTCATCATTAATATTATAACTCATAATATTTAGCAACCAGATCATTCTCAGGAAAGAAGGGTTTTCGATAAGTATTTCTCCCTATTGGCGCGCAATTAAATGACCTAACCTCTCTTTGAGACATTGTCAATATTACAAATAATAATATAAATAAATTTGTCGTCTCAATTATTGATTTAATAACATAAAATATTATGCAGATGATATTGTGACAATAATTGAATAAATAATATGAGAGATATGATGCAACAATTACTGTAGCCATAATTGAGTATAACTGAGCGACTTCTCACGTAAGCATCAATAATCAATACTGTGTGCTATTATGAAACCACGCGTATTACTGTACTTTTACTACCAGTTAGTTCAGCAGTTTAACGGTAAAACTTTCGCCGTTATTTTTATAAAAAGATAATTATTTCGTTTTCTAACTATGCCAATACTTCCGTTGTGGGGTCCACCAATGATTGTGCTGTCGTACAAATATTCCCTGTTAAAATGAATATTCCCCAACCAATCGAATATTTTATGACAACTTGCTTACTTTGAAAAATTTTCACATATCACCCTTAACTTTAACCTTTTATCAATTTAACCATTTACAAAATAAAATAATAATTATAAGAAAATTGAATACTTTCATTTCATAAAATTCGAGGTCTTACATATGATGTCTTTAAATTGTATCCGTTGAAGACATCTGTTGAAGCATTAAATGCATTTGACATTTCTGAGCTTTGATGGAGACTTTTTGCACAACTTCGATTAGCGGATCGCCCACCGACACGTAATTCTTTGTTTCACCTAACACCTGAAAAGTTGTTTTCTGATGAGCCAGAGTACTTTCCTTAGCTTTTTCAATACGTTTCTTTGTTATATACTAAGGATGACTGTTGTGTCATTGGGACTCCCGAGGTCTTCAACGTCTATAGCTCATTCCATATTTGTTGTGATTTATCTTTAAACAAATGGACGAGGCTCGATGCTTCTGACACAGACAGATGAAGCTCTACGATTCTTATCGTGGTGTCTTGCCACCTTGGTACTTGATCTGGTGCTGATAGATGAGAACACTACGATTTCTCTTAAGTATTGGTACACTACGATCTTCACTTGCTTGTCTTGCAAACTGTATGCTTCCGAAAGCACTCTATGAACTCTGATTTGGCTCGGCAAGCGTTAGGACTACTCTACGACTTCGGAGTGGCCCTTCAAAGCAGATACACTACGATCCTCGATGCTCTACGATTCTGCCTTGTCTTCTGCAATCTCTTGATCATCTTGATAGACTACGATTCAGTTGAAGCCTATCTATTACATCTCAAGATATAGAGAAACCTAACAGCTTTGATCTTTTCTTCTATACATTTATTTACATAATGGTAAACATTAAAGTCCAGATCAACCTAACAAATTTGATCTATCACTAAGTCTTTGTACATGTGTTCCTTTGAAGGACTTTACATATAATCATGACTATTAACTTTCAACATCAAATTTTAAATATGCAATCTTCCAATAATATCCCCTATTTGATGTTGACATAACCAAGGAGATTTGTATCATGATTATTAATTTCTAGATGTATTTGCTAGAAAGTAAATATGACTTAGTGTTTCAGTGAGCAGCTGAAACCTCTAGAGAATAAGCATGAATTTATTGATGTTTCTAGAGACAGATATTACAATTAAGCTTAGTTACATCAATAAGAAATGATTTTCAACTTATCTCTATTTCTTCTGCCTTTTGTTCCTTGGAGGATTTGCATATTCTTGAGCTCTTCTTCTCCTGCTGACTTCATCTCTCCATGCTATATCTTCCATCTCACTCTGACTTAGCCTTGGCGAATGCTCATTGTGACGCCCCCAAAATAGGTATATATCACCCATCTTGAGTCGCCAAATACATGGTACAAAATTCAAATACAACTTAATTATACAACAGTCGTGTAAAATACGACAAAACATAATCTAAAAGTTTTAATAAAAATATTTTCATCTAGACAATATCCACACTCAATGGAGTCCTCATTACATTTATTGTCACACTATTTAACAGAATAGTGAGGACTACTAATGCTATCATCTGGACTGTCACTCCGTTCCCCGACTAGTCCCGGCTACATTCTCATTTCCTGAAGAGAACAGTGAAAGAAAGGGTGAGCTCAACTAGCCCATTAAGAAATATTATGACTAAGATAATGCAGAATAAATTATCATTAGTCTTCAACAATGTTAAACTGATAAAATACAATAGACATCAAGTTTACTACAGTGAAATAAGCAATCCATTAGAAGAGTCAAGTAGAGCATAATATCTACTATCTTCTATGATTTAAAATGTTTTCATCAATTTTTATCACTGAGACTCAGCTTAATAAATAAACCACATCATCGAATCATCCCTGCACTACGGGCCAAGGATATTCATTAAATCATCAACGGTCATGACTATACCGAATAATCCCTGGTCATTATCATACCAAATCCATCTATGCACGTAAGCCAAAGATGACTTTCATCACAATATAAGCATGATGATGATGACAATTATATAAGCAATAATCAAACGAAATCAAATTAAACGAAATCAAGGATAAATATTAAAGATTTTAAATTTATCCAAATATTATCAATCACTTAATAAACTCATAATCTAATATTATTAATATTATAATAATATTTTAATCACTTCTTAAACTTATAAATAATTTATTTCAATTGTTTACACTTTACCAAATAATGCATTTTAATCATTTAAAAATGCCATACTAATAAGATTTCATCACCAATGATCAAATCCCTCATCAAAAATCTGCATATACCCTATATAGGATTC
Source organism: Panax ginseng (assembly GCA_020205605.1). Lineage (NCBI taxonomy): Eukaryota > Viridiplantae > Streptophyta > Magnoliopsida > Apiales > Araliaceae > Panax > Panax ginseng. The sequence goes on from CM035131.1 coordinate 41,707,926, forward strand.
CCAAGCCATAAAATCCTATTTTCCAATTTTGTTACTTCACATAACATATTTAATTCATTTACTCATAGCTAGTTCATTTTCATGAAAAATACCAAATCAGTCCCAAAAATATTTCTTTTACGGAATTTAGCGTAATATAGTCCCATATTGAACATATATTTTTCTCTAATTTTTAAAATTCATTTACTATTTTTCATATGGCCAAACTCATAGAATATTTAGACATTTATCATAAATTGTACTTTTGTTCAAATTCAGAAATTTACAGGGTATACTCCTGTTATATACATGTACTCCCAATAAAAATTTCACCAATTTTAGAGTTAACTACAAAGAGTTATAAGGGTTTACTTTTAAAATAGTCTTTTCTCATAAAATCCATAACTCTTAATCTATACATCCAAAAATCGCCATCTTTGGACACAATCTAGAAAACTCATCAAATTATTATTTTAAATTTTTCCAGAATTTTTGAGGGTCAGAAAATTATGAAACTACCCCTGGCAGAAACCCTTTTTGATTGAAAATACTATTCATATGAATACAAAGGATCATTCACCATGCATGCGGTAATCCACATAGACAGGTTATTCTCAATAGAATAATAAAGAATGGAACCAGGTCATGCGTAAACCGCACAGACAGGATAGTCCAACAAAATAATAAAGAATGGAATAACAACAGAATTCACCATGCATGCGATAGACAGCACGGACAGGTTATTTCAATAGAATAATAAAGAATGGAATAATAGAAGAATTTCACCATATATGCAAAGATTGCAGATAGACAAAGTTATTCCAATATAATAATAAGGAATGGAATAACAATAGCTCTCTTCATGAATACGAAAGAAATAATACCCCTTACCTTAGAATAAAAGTGGATCTTTGGAATAGAGAGGTAGTAGAGACTTTCTTCTTCTTTCTCCTATAATTTTTCTATAATAATTGCTGCTCTATAGCTTTAGTGAATTGGTGAGAAATGAAGGAAGAATGAGCTTCTATTTATAGAAAAATATAGTTTCGATAATTGCACGTTTTGGGGCTCAAAAAATTACAGTACAATACCTCCAACTTTTCTTTCATTTTTAATATAGTCCTGCAAGTATTATCAAACTTGCACCACCTCCCCTAATAGTAAATAATGTGAATCAATAGTTCAATCATGTGATTCAATAGTTATAATCATGTGAAAATACGAATAACAATATAGTACCTCCATCTATACATCCATCTTTAACTTAATCATGCAAGTATTATCAATCTTGCACCAACTCCCCTAATAGTACATAAATGTGATTCAATAGTACACACATGTGAACAAATAGTTATATAAGCATGTGAATTAGTAGCAATTAATTGCTCATTTATTCGATTAATTATCCGATTTATCAATATAACCCCCAAACATCAATTATCATCGGAATAGATGTCGATTTCCACTAATAGTAATAATCCCAACATAATGGAACTATCAAATTCATCTTTAATCAACACGAACTTATTCATCATTAATATTATAACTCACAATATTTAAAAATCAGGTCATTCCCAGGAAAGAGGGGGCTTTCCGATAAGGATTTGTCCTTATTGGCGCACAATTAGATGACCAAACCTCTCCTTGACAGAACTTCTAGACATTGTAAATATTATAATTTAATAATATGAATAACTTTGTCGTCTCAATTATTGATTTAATAATATATAAAATATTATGCAGATGATACTGTGACAATAATCGAATCAATAATATGAGAGATATGATGTAGCAATTACTGTAGCAATAATTGAGTATAACTGAGTGACTTCTTACGTAAGCATCAATAATTAATACCGTGTGCTACTATGCAACCACACATATTACTATACTTTTACTACCGGGTAGTTCAACATTTTTAACGGTAACACTTTCGCCGTTATTTTTATAAAATGATAATTCTGTCATTTTCTAACTACGACAATACCTCTGTTGTGGGGTCCACCAATGATTGTGTCGTCGTACGGATATTCCCCAACAAAAAGAATAATTCCTGACCAAACGAATATTTTATAACAACTTGCATACTTTGTAAAATTTATAAATATTACCCACAACTATAACATTATATCAAATCCACACCATAATATTCAAAAAAATTATTTCGAGAAATTTAAATTTTTATTCATAAAATTTGGGGTCTCACAATCTCCCCTCCTTATGAAATTTCGCCCTCGAAATTTACGTACGCACACGGTATCTTAGAAAAGGTGAGGATTCCTCGACTTCATTTTGATTCTAACTCTTGAGGTATAACCTTTGAGTGTCGAATATAATCCTTCTTATCCAAGATTTTAACACGTATGTCATCATACGTTAAATCTTCTGCTATCTTATCTAGTTCTAATTCAATAATGTGTTTCGGGTCGTCCACATAATTATGTAACATCGATACGTGAAAAATGTTATGAGCACGCGACATACTTGGCGGTAAACGCAGTCATATAGCAGCAGCCCTACTCAATTAAGGATTTCAAATGGGCCAATAAAATCGAGGGCTGAGATTTCCTCTCTTCATCGATTCTTGCTTCTAGAATAACGCCCTCTTGAACCTTCTTCTTCACATTCATCAGCTCTGAGTATGTAGCTTGCATAGCTTTAACTTTATCGATTAAAGTCCATTTAAATCGTATATTCACTATCTTCACGTGGGTCTCTAGAGTCTTTAGCTCTATCTTCATCATTTGTAAGTTATACGAAATGGGTTTTTGTGTTAACAACGTCGCACTCGTATACGATCTTCTACTCAACGCGTCAGCTACCACGTTTTCTCTTCCACAATGATATTGAATGGTATAGTCGTAATCTTCAACAGCTCGAGCCAACGTCTTTGGCGCATGATACGTTCGTTTTGGTTGAAAAAATATTTAAGGGTTTTTGAAATGGGTTTTGTACTGGGGTCAATACAAAATTCGATTTCACGCTCTAGGGTTAGGCTAAGAAGTCTTCAAGAATACGTCAGAAAATTTATTAACAATAGAAATATAATTCAAAACTATGACTCTCATCCAAGACTTGGATATCACGTCACATTGATACCTATTAACTTGCCACCGTTATTCATGATGTCCCCTACAGATAGTCTAGCTTCGGTGCATTCCACACAAAGAAGTCACCAGCGAAAGGCTCGGGGCTCTCTACTTATGGCTTGATATGAAAATGATTGACTTCAGTGGTTTGGTTGCTTAAATTCGCATAACAAGTTTGTTAGGAATATGAAAACTAACAACCTTACAAAAAGCATGATGAGTAGTTAACTAATCGATTCCTAAAATCACATCAAATGCAAGTATTTTCAAAGAGATAAGATCGACAGGTAACGTGAAAGTGTTGATTTGAATCAAACAGGATTTATAAATAGTGGAGGTAACAAAGGTTTCTCCCAACAGAGTTTCAACATATAAATCAAAGTCTAATTTCTCCAGAGTCAAATTTAAACATTGAGCGCAAGTAGGAGAAATAAAAGAGTGGGTAGAACTGGTATCGAATAAGGTATAGACTTCGCAAGAGTTTATAATTAACTTACCCGTAATAAAGGGTACATTCCACCCTTAATTGCTTCGTCACATTCCTGATCCATGATTTGAATCATTACTCTCCGATCCATATCGAATTGGGGTTCAATTGCTCGCACGTGGTAATTCGAATTCGATGTTGGATTCTCCCAATTGTTGTCCAAAAAGAAAAATCCATTTGATCTATTTTGGCCTTATTGGATCAGACGTCTTTTTCTACAATATCTACATGTCGTGCGACTTCTACCCATGCATCATCTATTCTCCTTCGTTCAGTTGTTTCTTCTTTCATTAGAACTTTGATTATAGCATTCTCGATTCCAAATTTCTAATATCTTATATTCTCGCCAAAAGAGTGCTTCTGCTCAAGCATCGCACATCGGTAAACATAATTTTGAATTGTTACATCTCTTTGCTCCACGACCTTTCTTGCCGTTCTTCAAATTTTCTCTTCTAACTCATGAATACGATTTTGTAATTCTAAATTTCGATCATAAAATTCTTCTAATAAATTCTCTACAGGTTCCTCTTCTTCCTTACTCTCAGCTGCTACCTCTGCAACTAGCTCGGGTGCAACTATTAGTTCTTCACTCACCACATAGATATCTCTAATTTCTTCTTCGTTTGACATCACATTAACCTGGTTAGTGATTAAAGGTGTCTCAACGGTCTCATTCACTCCATTGTGAACATTTTCAGCTACCATTTTCAAACACTGCCACAAAACAAGGGTTAATTAACATATCACATATTATCCCTATACCGAATTGACCAATTAAATACCAAATAAACTTAGGTAGGTCATACTAGCAAAGGAATTCCCCGTTTCTCCCTCCTAGTTCTTGTCGACATCTCACCGGTGGATCATATCCCTAAGCTTTGATACCAACTGTGACGCCCCCAAAACAGGTATACATCACTCATCTTGAGTCGCCAAATACATGGTACAAAATTCAAATACAACTTAATTATACAACAGTCGTATAAAATACGACAAAACATAATCTAAGAGTTTTAATAAGAATATTGTCATCTAGACAATATCCACACTCAATGGAGTCCTCATTACATTTATTGTCACACTATTTAATAGAATAGTGAGGACTACTAATGCTATCATCTAGACCGTCACTCCGTTCCCTGACTAGTCCCGACTACGTTCTCATTTCCTGAAGAGAACAGTGAAACAAAGGGTGAGCTCAACTAGCCCATTTAGAAATATTATGACTAAGATAATGCAGAATAAATTATCATTAGTCTTCAACAATGTTAAATTGATAAAATACAATAGACATCAAGTTTAACTACAACGGAATAAGCAATCCATTAGAAGAGTCAAGTAGAGCATAATATCTACTATCTTCTATGATTTAAAATGTTTTCATCAATTTTTATCGCTGAGACTCAGCTTAATAAATAAACCACATCATTGAATCATCCCTGCACTACGAGCCAAGGATATTCATTAAATTATCAACGATCATGACTATACCGAATAATCCCTTGTCATAATCATACCAAGTCCATCTATGCACGTAAGCCAAAGATGACTTTCATCACAATATAAACATGAGGATGATGACAATGATATAAGCAATAATCAAACAAAATCAAATCAAACGAAATCAAGGATAAATATTAAAGACTTTAAATTTATCCAATATTATCAATCACTTAATAAACTCATAATCTAATATTATTAATGTAAGACCCCGAAATTTTTTTAAATAAAAAGGAATTTCCTTTATTTATTATTTTGAAATAGTAAGGGTGGATTTGATTAATGTGGTTAGTTATGGGTAAAATGCGCAAATATTTTAAATAAGCAAGTGGTGATATAATATTCATTATTGTCGGGGAATATTCGTTTGGTCGTGGAATATTCAGATCGCTTTGGGAATATTAAATTTACTACGCTAGATCTTTTGTGGGCCCCATAACGGAAAGCGATTGGAGGAAAGAAACGACAAAAATAAGTTGTTTAAAAATAACTACAGTTAGTAGTTATTCTGGTATTTAATCGTTGGAATACCCGGTTGTTAAAACAAAGAATACGCGTTGTCGCATGCAGAAGCACTCAGATTGCACCAATTATTGATTCTTACGTAGAAGGCACTACTCAATAATGGTTACGTGAATTATTGCTCAAAGATTTTATTTTATTGATTCAATAATTTCTTTGCGTTGATATTTTATATTGTTGTTGTTTCAATAATTGTCATTACACAAGATTTTTCATTATCGAACCAATAATTCATATTATCCGAATAATATTATTAGATAACATTATTGGCAATGTCTAGAAAGTTCATCTAAGGAGAGGTTTGGTCACCTAATCAATTGCACCAAGAAGGAGAAATTCTTATTGGAAAGCCCCTCTTTCCAGGAACCGCGTGGTTGTCAATATTGTGATTACGTAATATTATTTGTGAATAATTAATTATTGATTCATACGATGAGGAAAATATTGATTTTATGAGGATATAGATGGAGAAAATTTTAATGTGACAATTGTTGAAAATTAATATTTTATCTTTTTCTCGATAAAATAATTCATTTAAATATATTATTTTAATAATATATTAACGATGATATTTTTACGATGATGAGCGTGGGATATATGAGTATATGTGGAGGAGGAGTATTTTGTTACCAAAATGTTTAAAACATGTTAAACATGCTCTTGGATCCCATTTATCGATCGAAATTTGATTATAGCATTTGTAAAATCGCCCATTTGTGAATTTCGGCCAATTTTTGTTTGGAATTTGGAAAAACTTTCTTCTGCAAAGTTGTAGAGAATTGAATTTCCTATAAAAACTCGCGAGATTCGAATTTTCTGATAAAAGGGCTATTTATTATGAATTATTGAAGTTCAGTCTCAAATAATTGATTTTTGAAAGTTTAAAATATTTAAAATATGAAAACGTTTTTTTGTTATTAGTGGGTCTAGCATGTGGTTTGAATTCAGATTTTCAGAATTCAAAGAGTGGGCGTAAGAATTTATATATATATATATTATTATTATATTAAATTTTCTGCTTTGGTGTTCTAAGCAATTTCCTATAAATAGGTGCTTAGGTTAGAATTGAAAATCACACCGTAAATCAAGTTTTCTCTCTATATTATCGAGCGTATTCTTGTGAGTATTTTGAGTATACTTTGAGTATTGCTATACTCTGCAAGTTCAAGTCATAGCTTATATCCTGTTTCAATTAGTAATCTTGTTTTTCGAGGTAAAGGATGTTATTTTCTTCTCAAATGATATTATTTCTTCAATATCATTATCTTTGAAATATTGGTTGGAACTTTTATCAAATTTGGAACTTTTTCGTGTTTGGGTTACTATTCATGAGTTATTATTCACGAAGTTACTATTCATGAGTTACTATTCACGATTCTTATTCACGAGTACTATTCATTTAAGTGTGAAGATGTTTTTTGTGAAATTTCTATCTTTTGGTGTCTGAGAGTTACTATTCACGATATCTAAGACTATTCACGATATCTGGAACTATTCACGATATCTGAGACTATTCATCCAAAAACCAAATTTCTTCTTTTTGTCCAAAATATCTATTATGGATACTAGCTTTGATTGTATCCATGTTTTGATCATTCTTGAATTTTACGCCACTATGATTATTTTTGAGGTATTTTTGGACGTGGATAAAACAAAGTACGAATCCTTAATCCTTAATCCTTGTCATTTTGTTTCATTGGATTCGTTTCTTTAAAAAAATATTTTTCATCATCCTCGGTCTTAAATGATGATATTATTGAATATCTTTGGCACGTAGTGCAAAGATGAATGATTTCGATGAATATCTTTGGCCCGTAAAGTGCAAAGATGAATGATTTCGATGAATATCTTTGGCCCGTAGTGCAAAGAGATGAAACTGTACCAGTAAGCAAGAGGATGAATATATGATTCCGGATATATATTGGTTGATGTTACAGTGGATAAAATAGACGATGAACTTTAAAATTCATACATGAAGATAGTAGTTTGCATTCTCTACTTAACTCTTCTAATGAATTATTATTTCAGCTGTAATATTGATTTAAAACTTGTTGTCTATTGTATTCTATTATATTTTTCCCGTTGAAGACTAACGATAATTTTGTTGTATATTATCTTAGTCATAATATTTCTTTGGGCTAGTCGAGCTCACCTTTTCCTTGTTGTTCCATTTTCTTCTCGGGAGGTGAGAACATAGCGAGGATCGAGTCGGGTAATGGAATGAAGGTTCTAGAGAGAGTTGTTTAGTAGTCCTCACCATTTTGTAAAATAATGTATCAATAATTATGATGGGGATTTATTTGCGTGTGGATATTGTCTGCAGGCGGCAATATCTCGTATTTAAACTCACAAAGATATATTATCGTATTTTACACGACATTTGTATTATTGAAGTTGTAGTTATTTCGTACCATGTATTTGGCGACTCGAGAATGGGTTGGGTGGAATGGACCTATTTGGGGCGCCACAGTTGGTATCGAGCTTAGGGATATGATCTCCGGCGGAGATCGGGGAATAGAAAAGAGGGAGAGACGAGTAAATCCTTCGCTAAAGTGTGTCCTACCTAAGCTTATTTGTTAGTTGGTTAGTATATAGGGATATTATGTGATATATTGATTTCCTTAATTAACCCTTGTTTTATGACAGTATTTAAGAATGTCGACTGAGAATATTAACAGTGGAGTGAATGAGACCGTGGAGATGCCTCAGATTTACCAACGAGGAGAACGTGCAACAGGCTGGCAATGTACCTCCTGTAAACAATACCACTGAGCAGACGATAAACGACGGGATGTTTAGAAGCTTTTTGCAGTTCATGCAAAATCAGACGAGGGAGACTCGTGTTCAAAACATAGGAGGAAATGATAGCAATTCACGGGTTGTCACAGCCAAGCAGTTCAAAGAGTTGGGACCACCAGAATTTAAAGGAAAGCCTGATCCGATCATGGCGGAAACATGGGTCAAGCAAATCACCAAGATATTCGATGTCTTGGGATGCACGGAGGAACAGAAGGTTCCATTCGCCACCTTTATGTTCCGTGGCGAAGGCGTATCATCGGTGGGAGTCGTGAAGCGTATCCATCAATCCGCGCCAAAGATGTCTCTTGGGAGACGTTTCAGAAACTATTTAATGACAAATACTTTCCGAAAGTGTTCGCTATATGAAGGAAGTGGAGTTTATTAGGATGGGAGCGAGAACAACATGAGCGGTGTCTCAAAGATGAGGCGAAGTTTCATGAGTTGTCAGTTGCACCTCATTTGGTGGAAAATGAGGAACGAATGACGCGCATGTTTCGAGGGGTCTAAAACCCGAGATTCGACAATATCTTATCTCTCATAAATTTTCTTTATATTGAGATGTTTAAAATGTGGCTCAATTATTAGAGCGTGATAACGAGTATGTTCAACCGAGGGACCACAAACGTGGTCATTATCGGTGATGCGATCATCAAAACGATGATAACCCATGGGAAGAAAGAATACGGACAAAGGCGGTAACCACTCGGGTGGTAATTGTGGCCATGATAATAGGAGATGTGACTCAAGTGGACATTTCAAGAAGAGAAGGTTCAACAATAACCATGTGAAGACGCCGGCCACAAAGAAGAATCGGTTCCATGGGAGGAGAACGACCACCCATTATATGCTATAAATGCGGAAAGAGGGATATATATCACCAAAACCGCCCAGCAGATTCCGGTATGCTATAATTGTGGAAAGGAAGGACATATAGCTCGAGAGTGTACTGCAGAACGAAACCAAGTCCAATGAGGATGGTGACTCAAAAGGATGTCCTGAGAAAAGTCAAAGTCAATCGGTTCCTAGAAGAGCGTTTGTCGTGACTTCCGGTCAAAATGCGAGAACCCGAACGAGTTTAGCACAGGTTAGTTAATTATAAATTCTTGCGAAGTTTATACCTTACTAGATACCGATTCTACCCATTCTTTTATCTCTCTCGTTTACGCTCAACGTTTGAACTTGACTACGAGAAATTAGACTTTGACCTATTTATGGAGACTCAGTTAGAAAAACTTTCATTACATCCGTTGTTTAGAAATCTTGCTTGATTCAGTTGGCACTATATCATTACCGTTAACCTTATTTCTATAGAGATATTTGTTTTTGATGTGATTTTAAGGTTAACTACTCATCATGCCAAAATTGATTGCTTTCGTAAGGTTGTTAGTTTTCATATTCTTAAGCAACTCGTTATTCAATTCAAGCAACCAAACCATTGAAGTCAAACTCTTTCATATTAAATTATAAAGCCATTTGTTTATTGAAAAACTAATGTCAAGCTTTCTTATTCTATGTTATGGATTTGAATAAAGACACGCCGATTTGAATAATATTCCTATTGTTATTGATTTTTCCCGACGTATTTCTGAAGAATTTCTTCGCCTACTCCCGAGGCGTGATATTGAATTTGTATCGACTTTAAATCAAAGACAAAACCCATTTCTAAAATCTCATATCGAATGGCTCCTATTGAACTTCGTGGAGTTAAAACCCAATTGTAGAAGTTGATACACCGAGCCTCTATCCGGTGACTTCCTTTGGGGATGCACCGAAGCCGACTCTCCGTAGGGGACACCATATTAAATGCGATAGTAAACTCGATAGGTGTCATTGTAACGCTTTATTCAAGATTGGGATGTGAGTCACAGTTGAGAACAACCTAAGTCAGAATCTAAATATGTAGCTTTTAGGCTTAGTTGGTTATTATCGGAGATTCGTTGAAGAATATTCTCGAATCGCTATTCCATTAACGCAAATTGACTCAGAGAGATACAAAATTCGAATGGAGCAAAGAATGTGGGAAGAGCTTCGAAGAACTTAAGAAGAGACTCATTTCGGCACATGTTCTGACCATGCTATCCTGGAAAAGCGAACGTGGTAGCTGACGTGTTGAGTAGAAGATCGTATACAAGTACGAGTACGATATTGTCAAAGACTCATTTCGTATAATTTACAAATAATAGAGATGGAGATGAAAACTCTAGGTACCCACGTGATGATATACGAGTATAATCGACTTTAATCGATAAAGTTAAAGCTGTTCAAGCTACACACCGGAGCTGATGAATTTGAAGAAGGAGGTGCAAGAAGTTGTTATTTCAAAAGCGAGAATCGGTGAGGTGAGGAAAACTCAAACCTTCGATTTATTAATCTATTTGAAATTCTCGATCGAATAGAACCGTGGCCTATAGACTCGCTTTTACCACCAAGTATGACGCGTGTTCATAACGTTTTTCACGATCGATGTTACGTAAATATGTGGACTAATTCAACCACGTCATTGAAGTTAGAACCGGACAAGATAAAGTAGAAGACTTAACGCACGCGAGAGGTACTGTCAAGATCTTGGATAGAAAGAACATGTCTTATATACCGAGGTTATACCACAAGTTAAAGTTTTGTGGAGAAACCATGCTATTGAGGAAATGACTCGAGAGTTGGAAATGAAAATGAAAGCGAGGTATTTTCATCTTTTCAAACACACCGGTATGTACGCCAATTTCGAGGACTAAATTTCATAAGGAGGGAGGTTGTAAGACCAAAATTTTTTAAATAAAAGGAATTTCCTTTATTTATTATTTTGAAATAGTAAAGGTGGATTTGATTAATGTGGTTAGTTATGGGTAAAATGCATAAATATTTTAAATAAGCAAGTGGTGATATAATATTCATTATTGTTCGGGAATATTCGTTTGGTCGTGGAATATTCAGATCGCTTGGGAATATTCGCATTGACTCACAAGCATCTTTTGTGGGCCCCATAATAAGAAAGCGATTGGAGGAAGAAAACGACAAAAATAAGTTGTTTAAAAATAACTACAGTAGTTGTTACTGAATTTACATCGTTGGAATACCCGGTTGTTAAAACACACGAATGTCGCGTTGTTGTTGCAGTAGACACTGCGGTATTGCACCAATTATTGATTCTTACGTAAGAAGGCACTACTCAATAATGGTTACAGAATTATTATTCAAAGATTTTATTTTATTGATTCAATAATTCTTTGCGTTGATATTTTATATTGTTGTTGTTTCAATAATTGTCATTACACAAAGATTTTTCATTATCGAACCAATAATTCATATTATCGAATAATATTATTAGATAACATTATTGGCAATGTCTAGAAAGTTACATCTCAAGGAGAGGTTTGGTCACCTAATTATTGCCAAGAAGAGAAATTTTATTGGAAAGCTCCTCTTTCTGAACCGCGTGGTTGTCAATATTGTGATTCTGTAATATTATTTGTGAATAATTAATTATTGATTCATACGATGAGGAAAATATTGATTTTATGAGGATATATATGGAGAAAATTTTTAATGTGACAATTGTTGAAAATTAATATTTTATCTTTTTACGATAAAATAATTCATTTAAATATATTATTTTAATAATATATTAACGATGATATTTTTTACGATGAACGGGATATATGAGTATATGTGGAGGAGGAGTATTTTTGTTACCAAAATGTTTAAAACATGTTAAAATATGCTTGGATCCCATTTATCGACCGAAATTTGATTATAAATGTAAAATCGCCCATTTGTGAATTTCGGCCAATTTTTGTTTGGAATTTGGAAAACTTTCTTCTGCAAAGTTGTAGAGAATTGAATTTCCTATAAAAACTCTGAGATTCGAATTTTCTGATAAAAGGGCTATTTATTATGAATTATTGAAGTTCAAGCTCAAATAATTGATTTTGAAAGTTTAAAATATTTAAAATATGAAAACGTTTTTTTGTTATTAGTGGGTCTAGCATGTGGTTTGAATTCAGATTTTCAGAATTCAAAGAGTGGGCGTAAGAATTTATATATATATATTATTATTATATTAAATTTTTCGCTTTGTGTTCTAAGCAATTTCCTATAAATAGGTGCTTAGGTTAGAATTGAAAATCACACCGTAAATCAAGTTTTCTCTCTATATTATCGAAGCGTATTCTTGTGAGTATTTTGAGTATACTTTGAGTATTGCTATACTATGCAAGTTCAAGTCATAGCTTATATCCTGTTTCAACTAAGTATTGTCTTTCGAGGTAAGTGGATGTTATTTTCTTCTCAAATGATATTATTTCTTCAATATCATTATCTTTGAAATATTGGTTGGAACTTTTATCAAATTTGGAACTTTTTTCGTGTTTGGGGTTACTATTCATGAGTTCTTATTCACGAAGTTACTATTCATGAATTACTATTCACGAGTTACTATTCGAAAGTACTATTCACGGAAGCGTGAAGATGTTTTTTTTGTGAAATTTCTATCTTTTGGTGTTTGAGTTACTATTCACGATACCAAGCACTATTCACGATATCTAACACTATTCATCCAAAACCAAATTTCTTCTTTTTGTCCAAAATATCTATTATGGATACTAGCTTCGATGATTGTATCCATGTTTTGATCATTCTTGAATTTTACGCCACTATGATTATTTTTGAGGTATTTTTGGACGTGGATAAAACAAAGTACTAATCCTTAATCCTTAATCCTTGTCATTTTGTTTCATTGGATTCGTTTCTTTAAAAAATATTTTTCATCATCCCTCGGCCTTAAATGATGATATTATTGAATATCTTTGCCCAGTAGTGCAAAAGATGAATGATTTATGATGAATATCTTATCGTAAATCTTTGGCCTCAGTAGCAAAAGATGAATGATTTATGATGAATATCTTATCGTAAATCTTTGGCCTGTAGAGCAAAGATGAATGATTTTCGATGAATATCTTTGGCCCGTAGTGCAAAGATGAGATGAGCAGTGTTTAGATGAACATATGACTAATTTGGTGAATGTCCTCGGCTCAGTAGTGCAAGGATGAATATATGATTCCAGATATATATTGGTTGATGTTACTGAGGATAAAATAGCGATGAACTTTAAAATTCATACATAGAAGATAGTAGTTTGCATTCTCTACTTAACTCTTCTAATGAATTATTATTTCATTGCGAATATTGATTTAAAACTTGTTGTCTATTGTATTCTATTATATTTTTCCTCGTTGAAGACTAACGATAATTTTGTTGTATATTATCTTAGTCATAATATTCTTTCTTTGGGCTAGTCGAGCTCACCCTTTTCCTTGTTGTTCCATTTTCTTCTCGTGGAGGTGAGAACACAAGCAGGATCGAAGCCTGGGGTATGGAATGAAGGTTCTACAGAGAGTTGTTTAGTAGTCCTCACCATTTTTATAAAATAATGTATCAATAATTATGATGGAGATTTATTTGCGTGTGGATATTGTCTAGACGGCAATATCTGTATTTAAACTCACAGTATATATTATCGTATTTTACACGACATTTGTATTATTGAAGTTGTAGTTATTTCTGTACCATGTATTTGGCGACTCAGAATGGGTTGGGTGGAATGGACCTATTTTGGGGGCGTCACAATTAATATTATAATAATATTTTAATCACTTCTTAAACTTATAAATAATTTATTTCAAATATTTACACTTTATCAAATAATGCATTTTAATCATTTAAAAATGCCATACTCATAAGATATCATCACCAATGATCAAATCCCTCATCAAAAATCTGCATATACCCTATATAGGATTCCCAAGCCATAAAATCTTATTTTTCAATTTTGTTATTTCACATAACATATTTAAATCATTTACTCATAACTAATTCATTTTCATGAAAAATACCAAATTAGTTTCAAAAATATTTCTTTTCTGGGATTTAGGAGAATATAGTCCCATATTGAACATATATTTTTCTCGGAATTTTTAAAATTCACTTACTATTTTTCATATGGCCAAAACTGCCGAATATTTAGACATTTATCATAAATTGTACTTTTGTTCAAAAATTCTGAAAGGGTATACTCCTGTTATATGCATGTACTCCCAATAAAAATTTCACCAATTTTGGAGTTAACCACAAAGAGTTATAAGGGTTTACTTTTAAAATAGTCTTTTCTCATAAAATCTATAACTCTTAATCTATACATCCAAAAATTGCCATATTTGGACACAATTAAAAAAACTCATCAAATTATCATTTCAAATTTTTCCAGAATTTTGAGAGGTCGAAAAAATTACTAAACCGCCTTCTGGAAGAAACCCTTTTGATTAAAAAATACTATTCATATGAATACAAAGGATCATTCACCATGCATGCGGTAATCCACATAGACAGGTTATTCCAACAGAATAATAAAGAATGGAATAACAGAAAAATTCACCATGCATGCGATAGATCGTACAAACAGGTTATTCTCAACAGAATAATAAAGAATTGAATCAGGTCATGCGTAAACCTCACAGATAGGATATTCCAACAGAATAATAAAGAATGGAATAACAACAAAATTCACTAGACATGCGATAGACCGCACAGACAGGTTATTCCAACATAATAATAAAGAATGGAATAATAGAAGAATTTCACCATGTATGCAGTATTTGGCATAAACAGGTTATTCCAACATAATAATAAGGAATAGAATAACAATAGCTCTCTTCATGAATACGAAAGAAATAATACCCATTACCTTAGAATAAAGCTGGATACTGGAATAGAGAGGTAGCAGACTTCTCTTCTTCTTTCTCTCTATAATTTTTCTCTATAATAATTGCTCTATAGCTTTAGTGAATTGGTGAGAAATAAAGAAAGAATGAGCTTCTATTTATAGAAAAATATAGTTTCGATAATTGCACGTTTTGGGGCTCAAAAAATTACAGTACAATACCTTCAACTTTTTTTTCATTTTTAATATAGTCCTGCAAGTATTATCAAACTTACACCACCTCCCTTAATAGTAAATAATGTGAATCAATAGTTCAATCTGAAAGTAATATGCATACAAGTCAATCATGTTTGATGATAAAGCATATACTTTGTAACAATCTTATTCATTTATTAATAAAAAGTATTAATTTATTAAAGGCTTTTAATTATCTACATGATGCTGTTATAATATGTGATAAACCCATAGTTTAAAGCAATGCTTTTAGAATAATGATGATGATCATTCTAATGAGATCTAAATTCTTAGAAAGCTTAAAACTAAAATAGTTCCCAATCGTTGGATTAAAACTAAAATGTTGAAATCTATATTATCTGGAAAGTCGTTAATCGCTAGGGAGGCTTATCCCTATTGTAGAATAAATATTATTTATTTAAATAAATTATTAGTTTAATTTATTTATTTAAATAAGATTAGAATTGTTCTAATTAATTTATTCACAACCGGTTTAATATGGAGAACCTAAAGAGTCACACCATAAAAGGAAGAATAATTATTTAAGAAGTTAATGGCATAATTATAATAATAAGTTAAGTATATTTAATTTAATCTATGGTGATAGAATAAATTAAATAGCTTAATATTTATTATTTAATATTTTAGAAATATTAAATATAAATTAATAAGAGGAGTCTTATTATTATTATTACTATTATTATTTAATTCCTAAAAGTGTTTGGGAATTAATTAATAAAAGTACTCTCAAATATTCTAATAGGATTAGGAGGCAAATTAATTAAAAGAGTTTAATTAATTATCCCTAATAAGATTAGGTAGCTTAATTAATTAAAAGAATTTAATTAATTAAAATAAAACCCAATTCCTTAATTGTTAAGGAGGGTTGTCTACATCTATAAATAAGAGGAGTCTTATTATGAGTGGAGTGGTTGTTGACGTACGTAATTCCAATAGTTGGGAGAGTACACCCTTTTCTATGAGAGATAGAAAAACTAAGATTTTGTCAAATACCCATCTTCTTGAATTTTGTTCTTCCTTGGTGGATCACCTCTAGAGGCCAAACACTTGGGTAGCTAACGTTGATCAAAGGAAGGAACCAAACCCGGTGGATTCAAGTTGAACGCAAAAGGATTTGGAGGGGAACTTGTACCCGAGGAAGCTCGATCTTCAAGGGTATGATTTTATTCTTTATCTTTTCGTTTAATTAATAATTGTGCATAAAGGGTGATCCGGGTATATGGTTTGTAAAATTTTAAAACTTTGACTTTACACGTTTCCGCTTATTTTATGCAATTTAATTGCGTTCATGAATATTACAAACCTAACAGTGGCATCAGAGTCAAACCTTTATGCGAATTATTAATTGTTTAATTTGATATGTATATTGGTATGTGTTTAGAACAATTTAATTGGATATAATTTTGTTGTATAAAATTTTAATATAAAAAAAAAAACACCAAAGTTGTTTTTTAAAATTGGTAATCCCAATTTTTTTTTTTCTTCTTTCGCTGTGCTTTCCGTCAATCGTGATATCCACGGTTTCACTAATTGCAGCAGGGAGAATTATTACTAATCATATATATATAAGACTTTTACTAGGATAAAAGTCTCACATGTTTTTGGAATTACCGAATGTATCATCAATTGAAAAGTCACAGGAGAATTTAAGCACGGTTTCTTGAATTAAAAGTGAATTTCAATGATTTTTTCATTATTCACGCCACTTGATAAAACTTGTTATTAAGTGTCAGGATTCTTTCAAAAGAGCTACGGTTATTATATTTATATATAATAATAATTCAGCTGCTTTGATTATTATTATTATATATATATATATTAATAATTTTATTATTAAAATAAAAAAGTTTATTTTAATCTTAAAATAAAAAGTTTATTTTAATTTTAAAATTAGAATTTCATGCTAACTAATTAGAATTGGAATTGGATTCCATGATAACTAATTGGAGTTGAAATTGGATTTCATCTTTCCTTAAATAAAGGAGTTTATTTAGATATGGAATAAGATTTCATATTATTCAAAATAAAAGAATTTATTTGTGAATAGGAAAGAAAATCCTAATTTCCTTAAATAAAGGAGTTTATTTAGATATGGAATAAGATTTCATATTATTCAAAATAAAAGAGTTTATTTGTGAATAGGAAAGAAAATCCGTGTTTCCTTAAATAAAGGAGTTTATTTAAATATGAAATAAGATTTCATATTATTCAAAATAAAAGAATTTATTTGTGAATAGGAAAGAAAATCCGTGTTTCCTTAAATAAATGAGTTTATTTTTTTTTTAACATGGAATTGGATTCCATAATTAATTAAAATAAAGGAGTTTATTTTGATTAAAGATTTTGATTAAAATAAAATAGTTTTATTTTAATTTAAATTTGGATTAAAATAAAGGAGTTTATTTTGATTCAAAATTAGATTTTATACTAACTAAATTTGCCCATTAAATGATATCAATATATATATTAAATATTTATTATTTATGAGATGAATATTATTTATTGATGCATATGGTGATGTGTATGATAATAAATGGGATTGATTATGGACTATTGACCAATGTGATTGAATTTTATTTTAGTTGGATGCATGAATGTATGAGTTTTATTAAATGGGGTCTGCGTACCTCGTCTTCTTAAATTTTTCTTAATGTAAATTCTATCTCCCTCCTATGTACTTCCCCTTGACTGCTGATCAAGGTTTCTATTTATTTTAAATAGTTTTGTAATAGGAATAATTAGAATTAAATTTTGAAGAATTGGAGATCAAGGAGCAAGGAGCGCTTGAAGACCCATTTGTAATGGAGCCCGGGTTTAAATGTAATCGTTATATTTAAATTTAATTCTTGCACCCCTAGGGTTTGACCTTTTGGTTCACTTGGTGGCTCTAGTGAACCAAACTAGAATAAAAGTCCATAATCAATCCGGATAGAATATAGTATTCTATATGTGCATGCTTATATATATATATATATATATATATATATATATATATATATTATATTATGCAAACATACTTCACATGTTATTTAATATGACGCGTATTTTATATATATATTTGCATGCGCGCTAAACAAGATAAGACAAATTAATAACAAACCCCTCAAATATTTTATATTAAGTTGTAACGTTCAAAGATATTTGGAATATCGAACGTCGCCTTCTAGCATGATATAAACAATAGAGTATTGAATATTTAATATGAGTTTGTTGTGTACACACAAGGTAGTATTAAATATTTAAGATGTTGTTTTTATTACATATGATATTTATAAGGAATTGAACATTATCGCTTTGTTGTGCACACACAAGGGTCGTAGTTTTCTTCACTTATATGGAAATGTTTGAGTCGACTTAACTTAAATCATTTTAGTTCTGGATGTGCACACACTTGACCATTATGATTTAAGAGGCAAAATACAAGGAGTTACATAGTTGATGTAATTGACAAGAGTTGTCTACCTATTTATTTATATATAGTTTGTTGTGCACACACAAGGCTATATACATTTAAAATGGGATCCTTATTCTCACTAACAAATCTTTAATTAGATTTTGCCGAACTATATAAGTGAGGGTAATATAGTTTGATGAAAATAGTGGAAGATACCAATTTAAAACAAGACCTAATTTATTTTGGTAATTAATAAAAGAATGTATGCTAAAATGTTGTTAATTACAAATTCATTTACAGAATTTTACAATATCTAAATTACTTTCACTGCGAAGCATATTAGATGCTATTTAACTAGACCGTATTAAACGGATTGGTTAAGGAATTTGAGAATAGTTCTCATGGCTGAAAAGCTATCTTATGTCCTTAATACGCCTATCCCTGCAATGGTTGCAGACAATGCCTTTGAGGAAGATGTTGCTACTTTTAGAAAGTGACAAGATGATGCACAGTTGGCTCAATGCATCATGCTCGCATCCATGAGTAACGAGCTTTAGCGTCAGCATGAAACTATGGATGCTCTTACTATACTCCTTCATGTCAAGTTGTTGATGGTGAGGAAAGTAGGACAGATAGATATTAGATATCTAAGGAGCTCTTCCGATCTCGAATGACCAATGACACTACAGTACAGACACATATCCTAAACATGATCAATTTGATTGAACAATTAGGACAATGGGTTTTGTCATGGATGGAGAGTTGAGCCAAGATTTGATCTTGCACTCACTCCCGGACTCCTTTCACAATTGTTGTGAATTTTTCATATGAACAAATTTGATATCAGCTTTGCTGATTTTCTTAACATGTTGAAAAATGTTGAGAGTCACTTTCCAACCAAGAAAGACCATATCTTACTGGTAGGGGCCAAAGGATCTTCTGAAAAGAAGAATGATTCAAAGAAGGTAAATAGAAAGGCAAAAATAAAGGATAATAAGAAAAAAACTGATACAGATAGCAAAGGAGTTTGCTTCCACTGCAATAAGCCTAGACACTGGAAAGAAACTGCGAGAAGCATCTTGCAGCGGCTAACTAAAGAAGCTTAGTGAAGTTTTGGTTATAAATACAAATTTGTTCATGATTTAAAATAAATTTTTCTTTAAGTCGGTTCTACTTGGGTATTGGATATCGACTTTGGTTATCATAAATATAGATTTATGAAGGACCAAATGTAAGTAGAAAGCTAAAAAAATATAAGTAACCTATGCATGGAAATGTAGCAAAGGTTGCCACATTAGCCATAGAAACTTATAGTTTAGCAATGCCTACGGGCAAATCTATTAAGTCAATAAGTTGTTATTGTATTCCAGTTCTTGTTAAAAACATTATTTCTATTTTATTGTTGGACAATAAAATCTTTGGTATTATAATTAAGAACAATTGTTGTTCTATTTATAATAATAATGTTTTGTATAGAACTGGAATATCACTTAATGGATTTTATATACTTGACTTATGTGAAAATAATTTTGCAAATTGAACAAACTAGTATAAGAAAAGGATATGATCATTCAAAGAGTTGAATGTATGTATTTATTTCGAATACAAGTGTGAATTATTTGAAAGGTTCAAAGAATTCAGAAGTGAAACAAATTGGAAAAGTATTAAGATTCTTTGATTAGATCAAGGAATAAATACTTGTGCAATAAATTTCTAGATCATCTCAAATGGTTTTCTCATAATGGACGCCTCCTGATACGCAATAATTGATTGATGTATCTGAAAGGAAAAATCATACATTGCTGGACACGATACGGTCCATAATGATTTTACCGACATTCCAGTATCCTTCTAGGATCATGTCCTAGAAATGGCTGCATATCTACGGAAAGGGTAACCTCAAAATTCGGCCCTAAGACTCCATAAAAGTTATGGACAAGGAGGATTCCTAATCTTAAGTATGTTAAGATAAGGGGTTGTACAACTTATATGAAAAGGTTTCAAAGGATATGCTTGGGACAAGATTTGACATATACAAATTTGTGGGATATCCTAAAGTAAGTTTAGGGTATATGTTCTATAATTTTACTTAGCAAAAGGTGTTTGTTGCGAAACACGCTGCCTTCTAAGATAAAGGTGTTTATCATCAAGGGCTAGTGGGAGGATAATAGATCTTCAAGAGTTCAAGAACCACAAAAACACTATAAGTCAAACAAGAGGAACTCTTTGTAGATAGCCCTATTGTACCACAAACCAAAATCGTTAATCCGGAATAGTCTGCAAGAAGATACCTAGGAGGTATGGATTCATCATGGATGATGATGATGAGGTACGCATCACAGAAGATGATGATCCAGAGTTATATATGATGAGGTAAGAGTTCTAGTGTGTACAAAAGGGTCAGTGGGAGCGTTGTGATATTTCTAGTATTATATGTTGATATACTACGGATGAGGAATAACATACCAATGCTACAATTAGTAAAGATAAAGTTGTCTAAACATTCCTCCATGAATGATTTGGGAAGAGTATCTTAATTGGGGATGCAAATCTATATAGATAGATTTAAAAGGATGCTCGGCTTAACCCAAGGAACGTATATTCATTTGATGCTAAAGTCGTTTAGCATGGAAAACTCCATGGGATGTCTCATGTTGATGAGCCATGGAGTGTATCTCTCTTAATAGTCCCCATAGACTCCAAAAAGAGAGATCGCATGAGTAACTATCATGTATGCAATGAAATGTACGAGACCTGATGTTGATCAATCATATTCTGGAAAAGTTCACTGTGAGACAGTGAAAAACATCTTAAAGTACTTAACTGGAACTAAGGATGTGATCATATTCATGGTGGGTCTAAATTAAAACTAGAGGGCTTAACAGACTCAAGTTTTTTAGACAGACCAAGACGACAGGAAATGCACTTCAAGGTAAAATGTTACCTTGAACGGTAGTGCAGTGAAATTGGAAAGGTTCCAAACAGCAAAGAGTTGCTGGTTTAGTAATAAAGACAAAGTATATAGCTGTAAATGAAGTTGCAAGTTGATTGTTTGGATGAAAAGTTCATTACAGAACTAGGAATAGTTCCTAAGTCTCATCTTGGATCTAAACATGTGTTGTGGGACTTTCATTTGATTAAATGAATCATTAAAAGATGGGAAATCACTATAGAGATAGTGGACTCTCAAGAACAACATTACATATCCATTTACTGAAGCTTATCCAACAGTAGGATAATCGTCACTTAGAGAAGAAGAGTATGAGATACCATGATGATTGGCTTTAGTGCAAGTGGGAGATTGAAAGTAATATGAACACAAGCCAATCATGTTTGATGATAAAGCATATACTTTGTAACAATCTTATTCATTTATTAATAAAAAGTATTAATTTATTAAAGGCTTTTAATTATCTACATGATGCTGTTTTATAATATGTGATAAACCCATAGTTTAAAGCAATGCTTTTAGAATAATGATGATGATCATTCTAATGAGATCTAAATTCTTAGAAATCTTAAAACTAAAATAGTTCCCAATCGTTGGATTACTAAATTAGGGATTAGTGAATCCGGATAGATTGGTACATACGTTGCTTGCTCATTGGATGAGGATGATTGATCTCATGATCATTTGTGTGGAGACACTAAAGCAAGTATGTAGGTGCTTATTAGAGAATAAGTTCACTGAACGTGGCTCGCTAAGGAATACCTAATGGAGTTTTACTTGCCTGTCAATAGGAATTCCTGTAGTGATAGTAGTACAAGTGATCCTTGGACTTGAGATCATTATAGTATCTTGTGTATAATGAATTATACTTCGACTTATTCCTTAAGACCCTTAGGGTATATCAAAGGGTATGCTTGGGTATAATAAGTTGTACATGAAGATAATGTATGATCAATAAAGAATCTACCACTTCTAGTAAAAGAAGAGATATGTCCTATGTGATTCGATAAATGACAACCCAGTAGTCCTTGGCCAAGGCAGAATGAAATTAGAAAGGTGTTTCTAATTTGCATTATTTGGGGTTATGCATTTAAGAGTCGAAATATATATAATTAAATAAAATAAGACTTGACAGAAATTCCATGTCTTATATTTAATTGGGACATTGTATGGTGGAATGATTGAATTGTACGGTAATTATTTACTCAAAGGTTCTTTTATGATTGATGTTGAAATCTCTATTATCTGAAAAGTCGTTAATCCCTAGGGAGGCTTATCCCTATTGTAGAATAAATATTATTTATTTAAACAAATTATTAGTTTAATTTATTTATTTAAATAAGATTAGAATTGTTCTAATTAATTTATTCACAATAGGTTTAATATGGAGAACCTAAAGGGTCACACTATAAAAGGAAGAATAATTATTTAAGAAGTTAATGTCATAATTGTAATAATAAGTTAAGTATATTTAATTTAATCTATGGTGATAGAATAAATTAAATAGCTTAATATTTATTATTTAATATTTTAGAAATATTAAATATAAATTAATAAGAGGAGTCTTATTATTATTATTACTATTATTATTTAATTCCTAAAGGAGTTTGGGAATTAATTAATAAAAGTACTCTCAAATATCCTAATAGGATTAGTAGGCAAATTAATTAACAGAGTTTAATTAATTATCCCTAATAAGATTAGGGAGGTTAATTAATTAAAAGAATTTAATTAATTAAAATAAAATCCAATTCCTTAATTGTTAAGGAGGGTTGTCTACATCTATAAATAAGAGGAGTCTTATTATGGGTGGAGTGGTTGTTGACGTATTCATAGAATACGTAATTCCAATAGTTGGGAGAGTACATCCTTTTCTATGAGAGATAGAAAAACTAGGGTTTTGCCAAATACCCATCTTCTTGAATTTTGTTCTTCCTTGGTGGATCGCCTCTAGAGGCCAAACACTTGGGTGACTAACGTTGATCAAAGGAAGGAACCAAACCCGGTGGATTCAAGTTGAACGTGAAAGAATTTGGAGGTGAACTTGTACCTGAGGAAGCTCGATCTTCAAGGGTATGATTTTTTTCTTTATCTTTTCGTTTAATTAATAATTGTGATAAAGGGTGATCCGGGTATATGGTTTGTAAAATTTTAAAACTCTGATTTTACACGTTTCCGCTTATTTTATGCAATTTGATTGCGTTCATGAATATTACAAACCTAACACAATCATGTGATTCAATAGTTATAATCATGTGAAAATACGAATAACAGTATAGTACCTCCATCTATACCTCCATCTTTAACTTATCATGCAAGTATTATCAATCTTGCACCAACTCCCCTAATAGTACATGAATGTGATTCAATAGTACATACATGTTAATAAATAGTTATATAAGCATCTGAATTAGTAACAATTAATTGCTCATTTATCCGATTAATTACTCGATTTATCAATATAACCCCCAGACATCAATTATCATTGGAATAGATGTCAATTTCCACTAACACTAATAATCCCAACACAATGGAACTATCAAATTCATCTTTAATCAACACGAACTTATTCATCATTAATATTATAACTCACAATATTTAACAACAAGGTCGTTCCCAGGAAAGAGGGGCTTTCGATAAGGATTTCTCCTTATGGTAGCCGCAATTAGATGACCAAACCTCTCCTTAATGTAACTTCTAGACATTGTAAATATTTCAATTTAATAATATGAATAACTTTGTCGTCTCAATTATTGATTTAATAATATATAAAATATTATGCGATGATAATCTTTGTGACAATAATCAAATCAATAATATGAGAGATATGATGCAATGACATCGTAGTAATAATTGAGTATAACGGCGAGTGACTTTTACGTAAAGATCAATAATCAATACCGGTGTGCTACTATACAACCACATATATTACTATACTTTTTTACTAAGGGTAGTTCAACATTTTAAACAGTAACACTTTCGCCGTTATTTTTATAAAATGATAATTCTGTCATTTTCTAACTACGACAATACCTCTGTTGTGGGGTCCACCAATGATTGTGCCGTCGTACGGATATTCCCCAACAAAAAGAATATTTTCCGACCAAACGAATATTTTATAACAACTTGCATACTTTGCAAAATTTATAAATATTACCCACAACTATAACATTATATCAAATCCACACCATAATATTAAAAAAAAAATTCGAGAAATTTAAATCTTTATTCATAAAATTTGGGGTCTCACACTCATGCTTATTCATGAATGCAGGATCTCCAATTGACATTCTTAGGCCTGTGGTGGTCACCTCTTGTGAGCTGGGAGAGGGCCTTTAACTCCTTATTGGTTATGCCATGAGAATTTATTGTTGTTCAGGTCATGGAGTTTGATGGCGAGACTAACTTGTAGGAGAACTTCTTGAGAAAGCAGTAATTTTGCATTTGCCTCCTTTGCCTCTTCCTTTGTCGCCTACTTCCCCTTTATTCTCCCCCTTTATATCAGCATCAAGGGTTTGAATATCTTCAGATAGGCGAGTCATGCCTTGGACTAGTTCGTTGAGTTGAGTTTGGGATTGAACAATGTCTGCACAATTTTTCTGAATCAGAGAGTCAGTTCGAGCTTCTTTCTTTTGCAGAATGGCCAAGACATTTTATGTTTATTTCATTTAACCCATGGAGAATGCTTGGAATTCTTTCATTTGGGTCTTTAGACTCGTGAGATTTTCCATCAGAAGTTGATTTTGGGATTCTTGAGTATTTTGTAAAATAAGAACAATATCCCTGTGCTTCTTGGTGGCTAAAAAGTGGATTTGATCCCTTTCATTGATACTCTGAATCATCTCTTTTATTATCTCCCTAAGCTTTTTTGTCAGTTCAGAACTTAGGTTGCTTGGGAGAGTATTGACAGCATCAATCAAATGAGCTAGCCTCATATGAACAAGTTCAGAGTGAACTTCAAGATCTTCTTGTATGTCCTTGGTCACTTTCTTAGTTGCTTCTTACAACTCCGTTTTGGTAGGGAGATCTGATATAAGCTCAAGGAGTTGCGGATTATTTGGAGGAGAGGCTCTTGAATGTTGACCTTGCATTTGGTAGCGAGAAAGATCAAGACTGAAATAGTCATTGGTTGAGGAAGATGGTATGTCTGATGGAGGGGCAAGTGTGTTAAGTTGAGATTCAAAAGGGATTGAGTCTACGATCTTAATAGGTGACTCGACGACTTGTGCATGTGACTCTACGATTGGATGTGGCTTAATAATCGTAGAGGGAGATGATAGGAGATTGGATCAACACAAAGTTTGGCACATTTGGTTCATCAGTTATCGAATGTTGGGATTCTGTAACTGGAAATTGATTGAGTGGATGAAGTATCACTTCCAACCACCTTGGTGATTCATAGAATTGATTAAAAAATGATGGTGGACAGTGATTTACCCTAAAAGAGAAAGGAATAGTTTGTACCTCATGCCTATATTCTGAAGAGGGGTTGTTGGTGATCAATTTTCGGGCAAAGTTGATTTTGCCTGGGAATCCATAAGCTAGCACCGAAATTGCTGGATAGGCTTTGAAGGTCCAGAACATGTGATCCCAGGAGTTGAGGATTTGGGATCTGTAAAATGGCATCATAGGTAGATAGGAGAACAGTTGATTGTAGGTGGCTCTCCTATGTCCATCATAGCCCACAACAATGATCTTAACTTCGTCATCCTCTTCTTCTTCTCTGTCTTCATTTGAAATTTCCACCACATCAATTATCTCCATTTGACTTCTTTGTTCTTCTGCTCTCACATTCTCCATGGCTTCAATCCTTTCCATTTCAACAGTTACTGCAGCTAGATTCTCTTGAGGGACTGTAGAAGATTTATAATGATCTCTTGGCAATTCTTCCTCAACTGCAGTCTTTTCTGACACATGAACTTCATGAGGCTCCCCCTCAACTAGAGCATTCTCTAGTGAAAGAACTTCAGGAAGCTCCCCCTCAACTTGACCTGTATTCTCCTTACTAGCTTCAAGTAGTCCCTTCTCTGCAGCTATCCTTTTATCTTCCTCCCTTAAAGCTTTTTCATTAACAAGAATGTATTTCTTGACAAGTCTTCTTTTTGACTTCCTAGGCTAAGCCACATCCTCAGCACTGTCTTCAACTTCAGCTTTGAAAGGTTGATTAGGTTGAGAAGCTGTTGCAGCATCCTCTTCGAGAGTGGTGTCCAATCTGGATTCTACGATCGGTAGAGACTCTACGATCGAAGAGAAAGAGGTCTTCTTAGACTTATGACTTCGCTTTCCTTTCTTGAGCAGCTAAGAGATGGTAACTCTGTCTTCTTCTTCCTCAGGCTGCTATTCTTTTCTTTTCAATTTCTTCAGAGTTTCAGTGCCTAAACTCTCTTGAGGTGCCTCAATAGTCGAGCCTTGAGTCTCCTCTGCTATTTGAGCCTTCATTTTTCTTTTACCCTTGCTTTTTCTGATTAAAGCAATGGGTTCTTCCTTGTTGATTTCTTCTTCTTCTTTTTTATTCTCCTTTACAACAGACATATTTCCTGGTATTCCAGTCTCCTTTGCATCGCCAGTTCTTCTACTGGACTCAGATATCATTCTAACATTTTCAACTGGATTTCTTTTTTAGTTTTCAAACAGCTGCTGGGTCACCCTCCTATTGGGATTAATGGATTCTCCTTCATTATCTCCAATTTTATCACCTAATGCTGATTGCAGGATGATGCTTATAAATCGCCCGTATAGAATCTTACCAGAGCTCTTTGATTTCTTTGAATTGAGAATCCACTTCCCAATCTAATCGATGAGTAGGGCTCCAAAGTTGAGTTGGATTCTATAGCAGATTGCTATCATAAGCTTCAGTTGTACTTTATTCACTGAGTCGTGCCCAGAGCTTTTGCAACATATGCACTATCCAATAATATCAGCCAAAAACTCATATTTTTGGGGAAACTCCTTCTTGTACCCCTTGACAGTCTGATTCTTTTTTTGATGCATCTTCTTTAGTCCATCATGGAAATTGATGACCTCTATCGATAGGAGTCCCTTTGACTTGAAGCCTAGGGCCAGATTTATGTCTTCAGCCTTGAGCTTGAGTTGTACTCCCCTAAGTCTTGTGGTGATGATGTTGTTCTCAAAAACTCCATTGCTATAAAATTCCTTTATTAGCTTTGGGTAGATCCATGTGCTGATGCCCAGAGCCTCCTCAAGACCAGCTTTCTTTACCAGAGACAGAATCTTGTGGAATTAGGAGTTAGCTGTCTTGAACTCGTCGAAACAGAGTCGGTAACCAGTGATAATACTTGAAGTTGCTATTGATTTCTTTGCACTAAAGTTGATTGAGCTTTTTGGAAGGCTAGGGTTTTTGCTTGTAGAGAGAGAAATAAGCTTTTTTGAACTTTTGAGGTGAGTTTTCAAAAAGCCCTTTTTAAACTATACTTGTAACTTCCCTCTACTCGATCTGTGTAGTGGGACATGTGTTGAGTCCTGCTTGGCTCCACGATTTTAACTTGTATGGAAAATACTGATTTGCCCTTAGCTCCTCCTAAGCCAGTGTAGTCTTTGGGAGGACTACGATCGTCGAAGTAGCACTAAGGTCGTTGAGGTTGTCATTGTGATCATTGAGTCCACTGCAAAATTTGCTCTACGAACATTATCTGCCCTATTTGTTGTGATGAACTTTTGACTTAACATCTCTTCCGAGTTAAGGTAGCTCAGGAACGGCCAACATCTTAGAATGAACTAAGGATTAGGTTTGTCCCTGAGGCGCTTGACAGAGAGATTGCTTGGATTTGTTGGAACTTTTGTCATCACAGGATACTTCTTTGTCATGTTGATGAGACTCTGCGATCGTGGTTTTTCATGACATTGCAACTCTATGATCGTGGACTTTCTTTGGTCATGTCTACAATTTTGAACATAGCCTTTATATCTGCATGGTTAGCACAGACTAGAGCATAGATTTTATGGTTGTAGATTTAGCATGCCTAGCTCACTTATTAATTTATTAAATGGATTCATCTAGAGGCTTTCAGAAAAAGACATCAATGAAGTTGATTTTCGGTAGGGATGTATTGTAGAGATATGGTTCCATTTTGAACATGATCCCTAATAAAATGATATCTTATTTCTATATGCTTAGTCCTAGAATGCATGACAGGATTGTGTGTTATTACTATGGCACTAGTGTTATCACAATAAACAGGTATAGATTTGAAATCAAATCCATAATCTGCCAGTTAATTTTTCATCCACAAGATTTGAGCACAACAATTTGCCAAGAACAATATATTAAACCTGCTTTGTTGATGCAGAATCTTGAGTTTTGCTTCTTACTAAACCAGGACACAAGTTTGTTTCTCGGCAGCTGACAGGTGCCATTAGTACTTTTTCTGTCTATTTTACAGCCTGCAAAATCAGCATCTGTATATCCTGTCAGTTCAAAAGAGGACTCAGGACTCCTTGGGATACCAAAGCCCCGAGTGAGGTGTGCCTTTGAGGTACCTGAAAATCCTTTTTACAGCAGTTAAGTGTGATTCCTTAGGATTAACTTGAAATCTAGCACATATGCATGTTGCAAACATTATGTCTAGTCTACTGGCAGTTAGATATAGAAGAGAGCATATCATACCTCTATATTGAGTTATATCAATACTTTTACTTTTTTCATCTTTATCAAGCTTGGTTGCTGGAGCAATTGGGGTTTTCATGGGAGAGGATGATTCCATGCCATACTTTTTAAGTAAGTCTTTAATGTACTTGGCTTGGTTTATGAAGATTCCTTCATCAGTCTGCTTTACTTTCAATCCAAGAAAGAAGTTTAGCTCACCCATCAAGCTCATTTCGAACTTGCTCTGCATAAGCTTGACAAATCTCTTACATAATTTTTCATCAGTAGAGCCAAAGATAATGTTATCAACATATATTTTAACTAATAAGACTTTGTCTTTATGCTTTCTAAGAAATAATGTGGTATCTGCTCTACCTCTAGTGAACCCATTTTCAATAAGAAAATTAGTTAATGTTTCATACCATGCTCTAGGTGCTTGTTTAAGACCATATAAGGCTTTGTCTAATCTATAGACATAATTAGAAAGAGTTGGTTTGATGAAACCAGGAGATTATTCCACATATACTTCTTCTTAAAGTTCACCATTCATGAATGTACTTTTGACATCCATCTGAAAGACTTTGAATTTCATGTGAAAGTAAAGAAAGGAAAGAAATATTTCGACGGCTTTAATCTGCATGCAGTGCAAAGGTCTAAAATCACGATCAATGCCTTCTTCTTGAGAGTAACCTTTGGCCACTAGTCTTGCCTTATTCTTTGTTATTACTCCATCTTCATCCATCTTATTTCTGAAGACCCATTTGGTGCCAATGACAGGATGACTCTTTGGTCTTGGAACTAATCTCCATACTTTGCTTCTTTCAAACTAATTTAGTTCTTCCTGCATGGCTTCTATCCAGCTGGAGTCTTCCATAGAATCTTCTATCTTCTTGGGTTCCATTTGTGACAGAAAGCTCAAATAGAAACACTCATTTTGGGTGGCGGCTCTTGTTTTAACTCTTGCATTTGGGTCTCCAATGATTAAGTCTCGAGTGTGGTCTCTTGCCCATCTATTTCCTGTTGGAACATCTGTCCCGATGCCTAATTGTCTGAGACCTTCAAGATTAATTTCAGCTTCTTGATGTGGAGGTTCGTTGTCTTGCGCAATTCTCTCCATGATCTCCTTTTCTTGCTCGACGATTTCATTTTTTGGAACTACGATCGTGGTGTTGAGCTCGACGACCTCGTTCGTAGTGTCTGAATTATCATTCTTAGTGTCTTGAGACATTGTTTGGTCCAAGTCTGTTTCATCAAAGATGATGTGAATTGAGACTTCAACACTTAGTGTCTTCTTGTTGAACACTTTATAAGCTTTACTGTCTGTGGCATATCCGAGAAAGATTCCTTCGTCAGACTTGGGTTGGAACTTTGTCAGATACTATTTTCCATTGTTAAAAATATAGCATGCACAGCCAAACACATGAAAGTAGTTGACACTTGGCCTTCTTCCTCTCCACAGTTCGTAGGGAGTCTTCTTTAACATAGATTGTACAAGAGATACATTACGAGTGTAGCATGCGGTGTTGTGACTTACTTGAAATATTTAGGCAGATGGTCTGCTGCTAGTAGAGTTCTTCCAGCCTCTATCAATGTTCTGTTCTTTCTCTCAGCTACTCTGTTTTGCTGAGGGGTTCGTGGAGTTGAGAAGTTATGACTAATGCCATATTCTGTGCAGAACTGGTCCATCTCAAAGAAGTCGAATTCTCTGCCATGATCACTTTTTATAGCCTTGATTTTCTCCCCTTTCTCGTTCATCACTAGTCTGAACATTTTGATTAGTTGGGAGCTAGTTTCATCCTTTGAGTTTAGAAAGAACACCCAAGTGAATCTGGTGTAGTCATCTACTACGACTAGTGAGTATCTCTTCCCTCCAAGGCTTGTTGTTGGAATTGGCCCAAAAAGATCCATGTGAAGCAGTTGCAGAGGTTTGTTAATTGAGTTAACAGCTTTGCTCTTAAATGAGTTTCTAGTCTGCTTTCCAAGCTGACAGGCATTGCATGGCCTTTCTTTGACAAAGCTAAACTTGGTTAAGCCTGCTACTAGATCCTTGGAGGCCAGTTTAGACATGTTTTTAAAGTTGAGATGAGACAATCTTCTATGCCATAACCAGTTCATTTCTTCAGATGCTTTAGCCAGAAAGCATATCATCTCGTCCGAGCTTAGTTGACCAAGATTGACAGTATAGACATTGCCTTCTCTTGTTCCAGTCAGCTTTATAGAGGATGTCTTCAGATCTCTGACTTGACATTGATTGTGGAGGAAAGTGGCTTGATGACCCTTGTCGCAGAGTTGGCTTATGCTCAGAAGATTATGTTATAAACCTTCCACATAGGCCACTTTACTGAAGGACACTGCTCCATTCCCAGCTGAGCCATATCCTCTTGTCTTTCCAGAGCCATTATCTCCGAAGATGACTGTTGGACCCTCCTTTTCTACGAAGTTAGATAGAAGCGCTTTGTTCCCTATCATGTGCCTTGAGCATCCACTGTCCAGATACTAGGTTATGATCGTGGAGCTTGGTTCCTATGGTAAGATAGAACTCACATTTTGGTACCCATACTTGCATGGGTCCTACTTTGTTAGTACCCTTGGGAACCCAAATTTACTTAATTTTGGGTTTCACATGCATAGGATTATGGTAGCTTATTGCAACCTAATTGTAAGACCCCGAATTTTATGAAATGAAAGTATTCAATTTTCTTATAATTATTATTTTATTTAAGTAAATGGTTAAATTGATAAAAGGTTAAAGTTAAGGGTGATATGTGAAAATTTTTACAAAGTAAGCAAGTTGTTATAAAATATTTGTTTGGTGGGAAATATTTTTTGTAGGGGAATATTAAATGCTGATGGCACAATCATGGAGTGGACCCTAGCGGAAGTATTGTCGTAGTAAGAAAGCAACGCGAATTATCTTTTATAAAAATAACTATTGAAAAAGTGTTACCATTAAAACTATTGAACTACGGTAGTAAAAAATGCGATGTCTGGCGTGGTTGCATAGTAGCATACGGTATTGATTATTGATGCTTACGTAAGAAGTCACTCGATTATACTCAATTATTGCTTCAGTAATTGCTATATCATATCTCTCATATTATTGATTCAATTATTATCGATACAATATCATACGCATAATATGATATATTATTAAATCAATAATTGAGGCGACAAAGTTATTCATATTATTATTTGTAATATTGACAATGTCTAGAAGTTACATCGAGGAGAGGTTAGATAATCTAATTGCTTGCGCATGATAGGGAGAAATCCTTATCGGAAAGCCCCTCTTCTCGGAGGACGACTTTGGTTGTTAAATATTAAGAGTTATAATATTAATGATGAATAAGTTCATGTTGATTAAAGATGAAATTGATAGTTCCATTGTGTGGGAATTATTAGTGTTAGTGAAATTGACATTTATTTCGATAATAATTGATGTCTGGAGGTTATATTGACCAATCGAGTAATTAATGCTTAGGATAAATGAGCAATTAATTGCTATTAATTCACATGCTTATAACTATGTGTTCACATGTGTATACTATTGATTCACATGATTTTTATTAGGGGAGTTGGTGCAAGATTGATAATACTTGTATGATTAAATTAAAAATGGAGGTATAGATGAAGTACTATATCTATAATTATAATTACATTTTTACTATTGAGTCACATGAATGAACTATTAATTCACATGATTTACTATTAGGGGAGGTGGTGAAAGTTTGATAATACTTGCAAGACTAAATTAAAAATGAAGAAAAGAGGAAGGTATTATCTTTGTAATATTTGAGCCCCAAAACCGTGTGCAATTATCGAAACTATATTTTCCTATAAATAAAAGCTCATTCTTCCTTCATTTCTCACCAATTCACTAAGTCTCACAAGAACAATTATTATAGAGAAATTATAGAGAGAAAGAAGAAGAGAAGTCGCTACCCTCTTATTCCGGTATCCATTTTTTCTTCTAAGGTAAGGGTATTATTTTTTTTCGTATTCATGAAGAGAGTTATTTTCTTTCAATACTTGTAAGAGTTGTTATTCCATTCTTTATTATTTTTGTTGGAATAACTTTGCTTATTGGACTACCGCGCATGCATGGTGAATTCTTACATTATTCCATTCTTTATTATTATATTGGAATAACTTTGTCTCACTGTGGACTCTGCATGCATGGTGAATTCTTGATTATTCCATTCTTTATTATAATGTTAGAATTACACATCTCACGCGGACTCACCGTATGCAAGTAAATTCTTATGTTATTCCATTCTTTATTATTACATTGGAATAACTGTTTTCTCACATGGACTCATCGCATGCATGGTGAATTCTTCTGTTATTCCATTCTTTATTATTACATTAGAATAACTTTGTCTACGTGGACTCTGCATGCATGGAGAATGACCCTTCGTATTCATTCCTTATTAAATTATGGAAATGATGCATCTCGTGGATTACTGCATGGCGGTGAAAATCCATTTGCGATTTCATATATATTCTATTATACTCATTTGGTTAAAGTTTTGGCTTATATACTCCATGAAATTAGTAGAATATCCTTGATATTTGCGCCTCATCCAGTATCTTTTCATGGAAATATTCATCTGAGCATTCTTGAATTTTACTCCACAAATCAGTATCATGTTGACAATTTGAATGTTATTGAATTCTGGATAAATTAAATTATAAATCTTTTTATTCTTGAACTTGTTTTATTAAATTATTATGTCATTGTCATCATCCTCATGCTTATATTGTGATAAAAGTCATCTTTGGCTTACGTGCATAGATGGACTTGGTATGATTATGACCGAGGGATTATTCGGTATAATCATGGTAGTAGTAATATAACGAATGATGTGGTAAAAGTCCTCATTGGCACGTAGTTCATTGATGGGCGAGTTGTTGGTATGATTATGACCGAGGATTATTCGGTATAATCATGACCATTGATGATTACATGAATATCCTTGGTAGTGGATGTACATGGATGATTCGATTTTATTTATTAAGTTGAGTCTTAGCGATAAAGTTGATGAAAAACTTTTTAAACCATAGAAGATAGTAGATATTATGCTCTACTTGACTCTTCTAATGGATTGCTTATTCCGCTGCAATTATTGATCTAAAACTTGTTGTCTATTGTATTCTATCAGTTGTTATATTGTTGAAGGCTAAGGATAATTTATTCTGCATTATCTTAGTCATAATATTTCTTAGTGGGCTAGTTGAGCTCACCCTTTTGCTTTCATTGTTCTCTTCAGAAAATGAGAATATATTTGGGACTAAGTCGGGGAATGGAGTGGCGGTCGGATGATAGCATTAGTAGTCCTCACTATTACATTAAATAAGTGTGATAATAAATGTAATGAGGACTCCATTTGAGTTTGAATACTGTCTAAAAGACAATATCCGTATTAAAACTCTCAGTTTATGTTTTGTCGTATTTTACACGACAGTTGTATTATTAAGTTGTAGTTGAATTTTGTACCATGCATTTGGCGACTCAAGATGGGTGATGTATACCTTTTTTGGGGGCGTCAACATTGGTATCAAAGCTTAGGGATATGATCCCTGGCTGAGATGTGAGACAAGAACTAGGAGGGGAGAGACGGGGAATTCCTTCACTAGTATGACCTACCTAAGTTTATTTGGTATTTAATTGGTCAGTCAGAGTATATAGATAATATGTGACATGTTAATTAACCCTTGTTTTGTGGCAGTATTTGAAAATGGCATCCAAAAATGTTGAGATAAGCAATGAAGCACATGAGACCGTTGAGACACTTTTAATCACCAACCAGGTTCATGTGATGTCAGACGAAGAAGAAATTAGAGATATTTACGTGGTGAGTGAAGAACTAATAGTTGCACCCGAGCTAGTCACAGAGGTAGCAGCTGAGAGTGAGGAAGAAGAGGAACCTGAGGAGAATTTATTAGAAGAATTTTATGATATAAATTTAGAATTACAAAATCGTATTCATTAGTTAGAAGAGCAGGCTGAAGAACGGCAAGCAATCGTGGAGCAAAGAGATGCAACAATTCAAAATTGTGTTACTCGATGTGCGATGCTTGAACAGAAGCACTCTTTGGCAAAGTATAAAATATTAGACCTGGAATCTGAGAATGCTATGATCAAAGTTCTGATGAAAGAAGAACCAACTGAACGAATGAGAATAGATGATGCATGGGTAAAAGTCGCACGACGCGTTGATATTGTAGAAAAAGACGTTCGATCCAATAAGGCCAAAATAGATGAAATGGATTTCACTTTTTGGACAACAATTGGGAGAATCCAACATCGAGTTCGGAATTACCCTGTGCAGAGCGGTCAACCCCAATTGGATATGGATCGGAGAGTAATGATTCGAATCATGGATCAGGAATGTGATGAAGCAATTAAGGGTGGAATGTACTCTATAGCAAAGTTAAGTCCAACTAGGATGGTGACGCCAAAGGATGTCCTAGACAAGTCAAATTTGGTAGTTTAAGTGAGAGCGTTTATCGAGGAACCCGAACGAATTTATCACAGGTAAGTTAATCATAAACTCTTGCGAAGTCTATACCTTATTCGATACCGGTTCTACCCACTCTTGTATTTCACCTAGTTGTGTTCAACGTTTGAACTTGGCTCTTGAGAAATTAGACTTTGACTTATCTGTTGAAACTCTGTTAGGAGAAACCTTCGTTACATCCACTGTTTATAAATCTTGTTTAATTCAAATCGACACTTTCACGTTATCTGTCGATCTTATCTCTTTGAAAATACTTTCCCTTGATGTGATTTTAGGAATCGATTGGTTAACTATTCATCATGCTAAAATTGATTATTTTCGTAAGGTTGTTAGCTTTCATATTCCTAACCAACCTGTTATGCGAATTCAAGCAACCAAACCACTAAAGTCAATCATTGTCATATCAAGCCATAAGCAAAGAGCCCCGAGCCTTTCGCTGGTAACTTCCAAGTCTTGGAATACACCGAAGCTAGACTATCCGTAGGGGACGCCATGAATAACGGTGACAAGTTGATAGGTATCAATGGGATGTGTTATCCAAGTCTTGGATGAGAGTCATAGTTTTGAATGATATTTCTATTGTTAATAAATTTCCTGGCGTATTCTTGAAGACTTCTTAGCCTAACTCTAGAGCGTGAAATCGAATTTTATATTGACCCCAGTACAAAACTCATTTCTAAAACCCTCAAGTATTTCATCAACCAAAACGAACGTATAATGCGCCAAATACGTTGGCTTAAGCTATTAAAGATTACGACCATACCATTCAATATCATCGTAGAAGAGCGAACGTGGTAGCTGACGTGTTGAGTAGAAGATCGTATGTGGTTACGAGTGTGACGTTGTTAACACAAAAAACCATTTTGTATAACTTACAAATGATGAAGATAGAGTTAAAGACTCTAGGGACCCACGTGAAGATAATGAATATACGATTAGAATCGACTTTAATCAATAAAGTTAAACCCACTCAAGCTACACACCCGAATCTGATGAATGTGAAGAAGAAGGTTCAAGAAGGCGTTATCTCAACCCTTGATTTTATTGGTCTATTTGAAATCCTCGATCGAGTAGGAACTGTGGCCTATAGACTCGTTTTACCGCCAAGTATGTTGCGTGTTCATAACGTTTTCACGTATCAATGTTACAAAAATATGTGGATGACCCGAACCACATTATTGAATTATAACTAGACGAGATAGCAGAAGATTTAACGTATGAGGAGATACGTGTTAAAATCTTAGATAAGAATGATCATATTCAACACTCAAAGGTTATACCTCAAGAGTTAGAATCTGAAACGAAGTCAAGGTATCATCACCTCTTCGGCATACCAGGTACGTACATAAATTTCTAGGGCAAAATTTCATAAGGAGGGGAGATTATAAGACCCCGAATTTTATGAAATGAAAGTATTCAATTTTCTTATAATTATTATTTTATTTCGTAAATGGTTAAATTGATAAAAGGTTAAAGTTAAGGGTGATATGTGAAAATTTTTACAAAGTAAGCAAGTTGTTATAAAATATTTGTTTGGTCGGGGAATATTCTTTTTGTCAGGAATATTTGTACGATGACACAATCATTGGTGGACCCCACATCGGAAGTATTGTCGTAGTAAGAAAACGACAGAATTATCTTTTTATAAAAATAACGGCAAAAGTGTTGCCGTTAAAAGCTGTTGAACTACCGGTAGTAAAATACGATGTCTGGCGTGGTTGCATAGTAGCACACGGTATTGATTATTGATGCTTACGTAAGAAGTCACTCAGTTATACTCAATTATTGCTACAGTAATTGCTGCATCATATCTCTCATATTATTGATTCAATTATTGATATATCATCTGCATAATATGATAAATTATTTAATCAATAATTGAGATGACAAAGTTATTCATATTATTATTTGCAATATTGACAATGTCTAGAAGTTCTATCAAGGAGAGGTTAGATAATCTAATTACACGCCAATAGGGAGAAATCCTTATCGGAAAGCTTCCTCTTTCCTGGGAACGACCTGGTTGTTAAATATTAAGAGTTATAATATTAATGATGAATAAGTTCGTGTTGATTAAAGATGAAATTGATAGTTCCATTGTGTGGGAATTATTAGTGTTACTGGAAATTGACATTTATTTCGATAATAATTGATGTCTGGAGGTTATATTGACCAATCGGGTAATTAACCGGATAAATGAGCAATTAATTGCTATTAATTCACATGCTTATAACTATGTGTTCACATGTGTATACTATTGATTCACATGATTTACTGTTAGGAGAGTTGGTGCAAGATTGATAATACTTGCATGACTAAATTAAAAATGGAGGTATATATGAATTTACTATACTATAATTAGTTTTTTCACATGATTATACTATTGAACCACATGAATGAACTATTAATTCACATGATTTACTATTAGGGGAGGTGGTGCAAGTTTGATAATAGTTGCAGGACTAAATTAAAAATGAAGAAAAAAGGAAGGTAATATACTGTAATATTTCGAGCCCCAAAACGTGCAATTATCGAAACTATATTTTCCTATAAATAAAAGCTCATTCTTCCTTCATTCTCACCAATTCACTAAGTCTCACAAGAACAATTATTATAGAGAAATTATAGAGAGAAAGAAGAAGAGAAGTCTGCTACCTCACTATTCCAGTATCCAGTTTTCTTCTAAGGTAAGGGGTATTATTTCTTTCGTATTCATGAAGAGAGTTATTTTCTTTCAATACTTGTAAGAGTTGTTATTCCATTCTTTATTATTACATTGGAATAACTTTGTTTCACGCTGACTACTGCATGCATACGGTGAATTCTTTACATTATTCCATTCTTTATTATTATATTGGAATAACCTGTCTACGCGGACTACCGCATGCATGGTGAATTCTTCAGTTATTCCATTCTTTATTATAATGTTAGAATTACCTGTCTACGCGGACTACCGTATGCCAAGTAAATTCTTCTGTTATTCCATTCTTTATTATTACATTGGAATAACTTTTCACGCATGAGACACTGCATGCATGGTGAATTCTTACGTTATTCCATTCTTTATTATTACTGTTAGAATAACACATCACGTGGACTCAGCATGCATGGAGAATGACCCTTCGTATTCATTCCTTATTAAATTATGGAAATGATCTGTCTACGTGGATTACCGCATGGCGGGTGAAAATCCATTTGCAGTTTCATATATTCTATTATACTCATTTGGTTAAAGTTTTGGCTTCTATACTCCATGAAATTAGTAGAATATCCTTGATATTTGCGCCTCATCCAGTATCTTTTCATGGAAATATTCATCTGAGCATTCTTGAATTTTACTCCACAAATCAGTATCATGTTGACAATTTGAATGTTATTGAATTCTGGATAAATTAAATTATAAATCTTTTTATTCTTGAACTTGTTTTATTAAATTATTATGTCATTGTCATCATCCTCATGCTTATATTGTGATAAAAGTCATCTTTGGCTTACGTGCATAAATGGACTTGGTATGATTATAACCAGGGATTATTCGGTATAATCATGACCGTAATATAACGAATGATGTGGTAAAAGTCCTCATTGGCCTGTAGTTCATTGATGGACAGTTGTTGGTATGATTATGACCAAGGATTATTCGGTATAATCATGACCATTGATGATTACATGAATATCCTTGGCCGTGGTACATGGATGATTCGATTTTATTTATTAAGTTGAGTCTTAGCGATAAAGTTGATGAAAAACTTTTTAAACCATAGAAGATAGTAGATATTATGCTCTACTTGACTCTTCTAATGGATTGCTTATTCCGCTGCAATTATTGATCTAAAACTTGTTGTCTATTGTATTCTATCAGTTGTTATATTGTTGAAGGCTAAGGATAATTTATTCTGCATTATCTTAGTCATAATATTTCTTAGTGGGCTAGTTGAGCTCACCCTTTTGCTTTCATTGTTCTCTTCAGAAAATGAGAATATAGCTGGGACTAGCCGGGGAACAGAGTGACGGTCCAGATGATAGCATTAGTAGTCCTCACTATTCTGTTAAATACTGTGATAATAAATGTAATGAGGACTCCATTTGAGTTTGAATACTGTCTAAAAGACAATATCCGTATTAAAACTCTCAGTTTATGTTTTGTCGTATTTTACACGACAGTTGTATTATTAAGTTGTAGTTGAATTTTGTACCATGCATTTGGCGACTCAAGATGGGTGATGTATACCTGTTTTGGGGGCGTCACACTTATGACTAGTTTTATTACATATAAAGCATCTAATATGATGCATGTTTGTGTGTGTGTGGATTCTTCCTCCATTTGGACTTATGTGGTTTTTCAACAATCCTTCATTTATACTTATTTTCCTTTTTCCATGTGTCCTTATGTTTCATGATTCGTGAAGAGTGAGGCTTAACTCTACTATTCCTTCCCAGTTGGTTCGTGGAGTCAATTTTACTCGACTCTACGACCCTTCGAGGTTGGAGAGTAGAGGCGAGTTACTCTTCTCTCTTCTAAAACCTAGGCCAGCATGAGATCCTTTATTCCTTGGAACATAGGTTGGATCTGAAGAGGAGGGTTGGACTGGTTCTTCCTTCTGTGAGGATTTCACAAATGTAATGCTTCTACTTGAAACATTACTAGAGCTAGTTTCCTTTATCTTTTCCACATATGGTTCTGAGGTGGGTTCCCTAAAACCTAAACTTGTTCTGTCAAATGCTCTTCTCTGACTGGAGATCAGGGAGTCCATGGAAGAAGATGATTTATTCCATGTAGAGATTGCCCTTTCTAGTTCCTCAATTTTAGAGGTCAGACTTGACTCTCTTTGTGCATTAAGTTCATTGGTATGTTTTAAGAACATATCCTCAGCTTCAAATTTGGAGAGAGAGTTAGTACTTAGAAGAGCTGTTTCTAGTTCTTCCTGAACTTTCTCTTTCTCTTTTTGAAGAAGAGAATAATCTTTGGACAGAACTTTGAAACATTTCATGTATTGATGCAGATCAGATGTTATGCCATATAGAGTAGTTCTTAAGTCATCAATGTCTACAGCAGGAGAGTTAAAGTCAAATACCTCATCGATACTTACTTCAAGTATGTTAGAGCTCTTCTTATCCTTTGCATGTTTGGCCATCAAACAAAGATTTGCCATTTGAGGATCTTCATCATCTCCAGATTTGGGAGTTGAGTTGTTTTCTGAGTCACTCCACGATCCTACGGCCACAAGACCTTTATCTTTCTTCTGGAGCCTCTTGATGCCTTTGAATTCTTTCTTTGAATTTGATCTTTTCTTGAATTCTTCTCTGAGAGGCTTGTTGCAGTTTGCAATGAAATGGTTAGGCTTTTTACAGTTATAGCATAAGTCGTTTATTTGTTCCTGGCTATTGTAGTTGTTGAACTTCTTAGGTTTGCTGCTTTTGCCTTGACACATGAACCTTCTGAGTCTTTTCACTAACATTGAAAAGTCATCATCATCATCTTCGTCATAGTCAGAGTCATTTTCAGTGTTAGCTTTGGAAGTGTTGTCTATTTCTTTTAGAGCAACTCCTTTGTCTTTCTTTCTTCCTTCAAATAGAGTTTCTGCTCGTTGAGTCAGCTCCAGTTCATATGTGAGAAGGTTGTCATATAACTGTTGAACAGTCATTTCATGGAGATTCTTTGACTCTCTGATGGCAGTGGTTTTGGCATCCCACTTGCTAGGTAAAGCTCTAATGAACTTTATGATTAAATCTTTATTTGGATAGATCTTTCCATAGGCTCGGAGAGAGTTGAGCAGTACATTAAATCTTTCGTAGGTGGAAATGACATTTTCTCTTTGAACGTGTGCAAACATTTCATATTGCTGAGTCAGGAGAGATTGATTGATTTCTCT
Organism: Panax ginseng; assembly: GCA_020205605.1. Classification (NCBI taxonomy): domain Eukaryota; kingdom Viridiplantae; phylum Streptophyta; class Magnoliopsida; order Apiales; family Araliaceae; genus Panax; species Panax ginseng. The sequence continues at coordinate 41,749,610 of CM035131.1, forward strand.
GACTTCTTCTATTCCTTTATGCATGATGATTAATGCCTCCCACACTTCCTTTGATGTTTTGTTGTTCACCACATTTTCAAACAGATCATCTTCTAACGATTGAAACAAGGTGTTCTTGGCCTTTTTGTCGAGTTGGACAGCTTTCTTTTTGTTGTCAGTCCATTCTTCTTTGACCTTGATCTAAATTATGTTTGGGTCGTCTACAGTAGGAGCAATCTTGGTTGGAATGTAGGGCCCATTTTGAACAGTTTCAAATAGATCTTCATCTATTGAATCCATGTTGGCTTGCATACGAACTTTCCAGCTGGCGAATTTATCTTTGTTACACATAGGTGGCTTGCTGCCTCCTCCAGTCTTTGATTCGCTTATCAAATGTGTTATTGGATCTACTTAAGCTTTGTAAGCTATTTGATAGAACCTGCTCTGATACCAATTGTTAGTTCCCAGAGGCACAATAATTATCTAGAAGGAGGGTTGAATAGATATTTTAAATTCTTTCTTTTCAAAATACTTGTTAGTTTTGATAATGATTTAAGCACAACGGAATTAAGATTTATTTGTTTTCCCTTCAAGATATAATGAATTAATAGGAGTAAAGCAGTTATGATAGTTATAGTAGTTATGGTAAGAATATAGGAGAGACAGTGATTTTAAGTGGTTCAGAGCATTCAAAGCTTCTAGTCCACTCTTCTACTCCTTGAGTAGGAAATCCACTAAATATATCTTTACAACTTCTAAATCTCACAGATTTCTTCGAGACCAGCAGTCTTGGAACTTCTTAGTTCACTATTGAACTCTTCAAGTCCAACAGGATTGGTACTTCTCAGTTCACTTAGAACTCTTTAAGTCCTTCTGACTTGGAACTTCTTCCTTCACTTGATAATAGTTGAGTTCTTGAATGGTGCTACTCAGTTGCCGTTAAGCTTGTGTTCGAAAGAACTGAGTAGCTGAGCAAGCTTTCCTTTTTAGATCATAGAGTTGGAGCGTTGAGTGTTCTTCAGCTTTTTATTCAGTGCCTGCATGATTCCTTTCATCTGCTGAAGCTTTGTATATATGATGTCTTTGAAATGTATCCGTTGAAGATATACGTTGAAGCATTAAATGCATTTGACATTTCTGAGCTTTGATGGAGACTTTTTGCACAACTTCTGATTAATAGACCGGCCCACTGACACAACAGATTGCTATTTCACCTAACACCTGAAAAGGTGTTTTCCGATGAGCCAGAGTACTTTCCTTAGCTTCTTCAATACGTTTCTTTGTTATATACTAAGGATGATTGTTGTGTCATTGGGACTCCCGAGGTCTTCAACGTCTATAGCTCATTCCATATTTGTTGTGGTTTATCCTTAAATAAATGGACGAGGCTCGATGCTTCTGACACAGACAGATGAAGCTCTACGATTCTGATCATGGTGTCTTGCCACCTTGGTACTTGATCTGGTGCTGATAGATGAGAACACTACGATTTCTCTTAAGTATTGGTACACTATGATCTTCATTTGCTTGTCTTGCAAACTGTACGCTTCCGAGAGCACTCTATAAACTCTGATTTGGCTCGACAAGCGTTAGGACTACTCTACGACTTTGGAGAGGCCCTTCAAAGCAGATACACTACGATCCTCGATGCTCTACGATTCTGCCTTGTCTTCTGCAATCTCTTGATCATCTTGATAGACTACGATTCAGTTGAAGCCTATCTATTACATCTCAAGATATAGATAAACCTAACAGCTTTGATCTTTTCTTCTATACATTTATTTACAGAATGGTAAACATTAAAGTCCAGATCAACCTAACAAATTTGATCTATCACTAAGTCCTTGTACATGTGTTCCTTTGAAGGACTTTACATATAATCATGACTATTAACTTTCAACATCAAATTTTAAATATGCAATCTTCCAACAGATCCTATTGAACTTCAGGAGTTAAAGGTCCAACTACAGGAGTTGTTAGACTTCAGTTTCATTCGTCCTAGTACATCACCTTGGGGTGCTCCTATTTTATTCGTAAAGAAGAAAGACAGGAGTATGCGACTTTGTATTGACTACCGGGAATTGAACCATGTCACCATCAAGAATAGGTATCCGCTACCTCACATTGATGACCTGTTCGACCAGTTGCAAGGAGCACAATTCTTTTCAAAGATTGATCTTCGTTTTGGATATCATCAGCTGAAGATTAAAATTGAGGATATTCCAAAGACATCCTTCAGAACTCGGTACGGGCATTATGAATTCTTAGTCATATCTTTTGGATTGACTAATTCTCCTGCAACTTTCATGGATATGATGAACCGTGTGTGCAAGGAATATTTGGATAAGTTCGTTGTTGTCTTTATTGATGACATCCTCATCTATTCCAAAAGCCGTGAAGATCATAAGCACCATTTGAAGCTGGTACTTCAAAGGCTTTGTGACAACAAGCTATATGCCAAGCTGAAGAAATGCGAGTTGTGGCTAAAGAAAGTAGCATTCATTTGGCACGTGGTGTCAAAATATGGAATATATGTTGACCCAGTGAAGATTGAAGCAATCTAAAGTTACTGACGGTAGAAGTCGGTGATCAAGTACGTAGCTACGGGCTTATTTGGTTATTATCGGAGATTCGTGGAAGGATTTTCTCGAATCGCTACTCCGTTAACTCAGCTAACTTGAAAAGATACAAAATTCGTATGGAGCGAGGAATGCGAGAAGAGTTTCCAAGAGCTCAAGAGGAGACTCATTTTAAGACTCGTGTTCTAACAATACCATCCGTTCGGGATGGATTTGTTATCTACAGCGATGCTTTAAGCAAAGGGTTAGGATGTGTTCTCATGCAACATGGGAAAGTCATAGCCTATGCCTCGCGATAATGTAAGGAATATGAGAGGAATTATCCTACTCATGATCTGGAGTTTGCAGCAATCGTTTTCGCATTGAAAATTCAAAGACACTACCTGTATGGGGAGAAAGTGGAGATTTATATGGATCATAAAAGCCTCAAATATTTCTTCACCCAAAAGGAACTCAAAATGCATCAACGACGTTGGCTCGAGCTGTTGAAAGATTACGACCATAGCATTCAATATCATCCTGGAAAAGCGAACGTGGTAGCTGACGCATTGAGTAGAAGATCGTATGCGGGTACGAGTGTGATGTTGTTTACACAAAAACCCATTTTGTACGACTTACAAAGGGTGGAGATAGAGATAAAGGCTCCAAGTACCCACGTGATGATATTAAACATACGAGTAGAACCGACTTTAATTGATAAAGTTAAAGCTGCTCAAGCCACAGACCCAGAGATGATACGTATGAAGAAAAAAGTACAAGAAGGTGTTATTCCAGAAGCAAGAATTGATGAAGAATGAATACTTCGAGTCAACTCCAGACTTTGCATTCCTAACGATTCTGACTTGAAGTATAGAATCATGATGGAGGCACACAACACACCGTTTACAATCCATCCTGGGAGTACCATAATGTATCATGATCTTCGACATACATTTTGGTGGAACAATATGAAAAGAGAGAGATCACGGAGTTTATCTCGAGGTGTTTAACTTGTCAACGTGTAAAGGCGAAGCATCAAGTGCCAAAAGGTCCATTGCAACCACTTGAGATTCTGAAATAGAAGTGGGAACATATTACCATGGATTTCGTTACGGGTCTTCCCAGGTTTCTCAAGGCATAGATGCTATTTGAGTTATTGTTGATAGATTAACCAAGTCTGCTCATTTCTTGCCTATACGTGAGACTTATTCCCTTGAACGTCTTGCTCGTATATACTTAAATGAGAATATGAGATTGCATGGCATGCTAGTATCCATAGTTTCGGATCGTGACCCAAGATTCACTTCACGATTTTGGGTTAGTTTGCAGAAAGCTATGGGCACGAATTTACGATTCAGTTCGGCATATCATCCTCAAATGGACGAGCAATCGGAAAGGATTATTCAAACCCTTGAATATCTATTAAGACTCTGTGTCCTAGATTTCAAAGGAAGTTGGGATAAGTACTTGTCATTGGTGGAATTCTCCTACAACAACAGTTATCAAGCAAGTATAGGCATGGCTCCATTTGAGGCGTTGTATGGATGAAGATGTCGTTCTCTAGTATGATGGGACGAGGTGGGTGAAGTAACGTTGTTGGGACCAGAATTGGTACGCATGACTACAGAAAAGATCCAAACGATTCGACAACATATACAAACGGCACAAGATCGACAAAAGAGTTATGCGGATCTTCATCGAAAGGACGGGGAATTTAATATTAGAGATCATGTACTGTTACATATTGTTTCATGGAAGGGAGTTACAAGATTCGGGAAGAAAGGAAAGCTCAATCCAAGATTTGTTGGTCCATTTGAGATTCTTAACTGAATAGGAAATGTGGCCTATAAACTCGCATTACCTCCAAGCATGTCTCGTGTTCATAATGTTTTTCACATATCTATGCTTCATAAATATGTGAAAGACTCAAACCACATTATTGCGTTAGAACCAGACGATATATCCAAAGATTTAACGTACGAGGAGGTACCTGTCAAGATCTTAGATAGGAAAGAGCATGTCCTACGAACAAAGGTTATACCACAAGTCAAGGTTTTGTGGAGGAACCATGCTTGAGGAAATAACCTGGGAGTTGGAATCAGAAATGAAAACGAGGTACCCTCACCTTTTCAAAACACCAGGTACGTACGTCAATTTCGAGGACAAAATTTCATAAGGAGGGGAGGTTGTAAGACCCCAACTTTTTATTAATAAAATTGAATTTCCTCTAATTATTATTTTAAATAATAAGGTGTTAATTTGATATAACGCTTTGGTTATGGGTGAAATGTGCAAATTTTGCAAAATAAATAAGTGGTTATAAAATATTCATTGTTGTCAGGGAATATTCGTTTGGTCGTGGAATATTCTTGCTGTCGGGGAATATTCGAACGATGGAGCAGCCATTTGTGGGCCCCATAACAAAAAATGGTCGAATAAAGAAAATGACAAGTTTGAGTTTTTATAAATAACGGTGTAATTGTTACCGTTAACACTGTTGGAATACCCGGTGGTTAAAGTATGGTAATACGTGTGGTTGCACAGTAGCACACGGTATTGCACAGTATTGTTGGATTATTGATTCTTACGTAAGAAGGCACTACTCAATATTTGTTACAGTAATTACTGTTCAATATTTTATTTTATTGATTCAATAATTGCTACGTTGATATTTTATATTATTGTTGCTTCAATAATTATCACTGTACAGTATTTCCATTATCAGATCAATAATTCATATTATTTGAATAATATTATTAGATAGCATTATTGGCAATGTCTAAGGAAGTTCTGTCTAAGGAAAGGGGTTTAGTCATCTAATTGCGCGCCAGTAAGAAGAAATCCTTATCAAAAAGCCCCCTCTTTCCTAGGAACAACCTGGTTGTCATAATTATGATTCTGTAATATTATTTGTGAATAATTAATTATTAATTTATATGATAAGAAAATATTTATTTTAGGTGGATATAAATGATGGATAGGGAAATATTTATTTTGTGTGGATATAAATGAAGAAATTAATGCTGAGGTATTTTATCAGTATTTTGTCGGAATAGAGGTATTAAAAATCATCTGTATGTGGATTTCAGGCATTTTCTGTTTGGAATTTGGAAAACCTTTCTTCTAAAAAGTTGTAGAGAATTCGATTTCCTATGGCATGGACATAAAATTTATATTTTTCTGATAAAAGGGCTATTTATTATGAATTATTGAAGTTTCGGAAATAAATGTTTTTATTTAAAACATGGGTGGGCCCCACTTTTGGTTGGTGTAGAAAATCTGATTTTGATGGGCCCCACTAGAGGTGTGCTGAGTTTTGGGCAAAGATGGTGGGCGTAGAAATTTTTAATAAATTAATATTTTATTAATTTAGTCTCCTTTGGCGTTTTAGCATTTTTCTATAAATAGGGTGCTTAGTTAGAGTTGAAAATCACACCAGAATCATAAGCTTTCTCTCTCTATATTATCGAGCGTATTTTATGAGTATTTAGATACTTTTGGAGTTGCTATTCAATGCAAGTTTCTTTCAGCATTACATCCGATATTCTAGTCAGAAATATTGTTATTTTGATATTGAAATAAATAATATCATTATACTGAAATATTGGTATGAATTTTATTGTAGAATTTCTACCTTTTTTGTATCGGAGTTACTATTCACGTATACGGCACTATTCACGAATACGACATTATTCACCAAAAAATAAAATTTTCTCTTCTTTGTCCCAAATTTCTATTATGGTTACTATCTTTGATTGTATCCATGTTTTGATCTTCATTCTTGAATTTTACTCCACTATGGTTTATTATGGAGTATTTTTAAACTTGGATTATCTGAAGTACGAATCTCTAATCTTTGTCCTTTTATCTCAGTAGATTCGTTCTTTAAAATATTTTTTGCCATCCTCAGTCCTTAATGGTGATACTTAATGAATATCTTTAGCCTGTAGTGCAAAGATGAATGATTACCTGATGAATATCTTTGGCCCGTAGTGCAAAGATGGACAGGTGTTGAGACGAATATGACCAACTGGTGATACAAATGAATATCTTTGGCCCGTAGTGTAAAAATGAATATTTGATTCAAGATGTATATTAATTGATGTTACATGGATAAAATATTGATGATGAACTTTTAAATTCATAGATGATAGTAGATTTCATTCTCTACTATACTCTTCTAATGAATTGTTATTTTCGCTGCGAATATTGATCTAAAACTTGTTGTCCATTATATTTTATCTAATTTGTTGAATGCTAACGATAATTTGTTGTTCATTATCTTAGTCATAATATTCTTTACTGGGCTAGTTGAGCTCACCCTTTTCCTTTTTATTCCATTTTTCTTCTCAGGAAGTGAGACTTTAGCAGGAACTAGCCGGGGTATGGAGTGATGGTTCAAGATAGTTGTTTTAGCAGACCTCACTATTATGTAAAATAATGCATCAATAATTGTAATGAGGACTTTATCTGAGTGTGGATATTGTCTAAAAGATAATATTTGTATTTAAACTCACAGTATATGTGTTGTCGTATTTTGCACGACAATTATATTAATGAAGTTGTAGTTGTTTCTGTACCATGTATTTAGCGACTCAGAATGGGTGATATGTACTGTAAGACCCCAACTTTTATGAATAAAGATGAATTTTTTATAATTATCATTTTTGAATGAATTTGATATAATGTTATAGTTGTGGGTAATATTTATAAATTTTGCAAAGTACGCAAGTTGTTATATAATATTCGATTGGTCGGGGAATATTCGTATTATCAGGGAATATTCGTGACGACAGCAAGACAATCATTAGTAGACCCTACAACGGAATTATTCATCGGATTAAGAAAATGACAAAAAATATTTTATGAAAATAACGGCGGAAGTTTTACTGTTAACTCGTTGAAACACCCGGTGTTAAAGAAATTGTGAATACGCGTGGGTCGCATAAGTAGTACCAGTATTGATTATTGATGCTTACGTGAGAAGTTATTCATTTTATTCAATTATTGTCGATATTTTATATATTATTAAATCAATAATTGAGATGAGAGAGTTATTAATATTATTATTTGCAATATTAACGATGTCTGTAAGTTACGCCATGAGAGGTTTGGTCACCTAATTCGCTACTAATAGGAGAAATTCTTATTCGAAAGCCCCTCTTTCCGGAACGACACTGGTCGATTAATAGTGTGAATAATAATAATGATGATGAAGTTTTATTTTATTAGTATTACTAATGTAATAAAATGTAAAGGTTTTTATATAAAATGTAATACTTTTATAAAGTTATTCGTTTTATTAGGCTAATAAAAGTAAAATCTTTTTAAAAGTTATTCGTTTTATTAGATTATAAATAGAATATATTATATTTTATTGTAAACCAACTGGACCGTCCGTTTTAAAGTAAATCGATCTGGACCGTTCATGGATTGGTTACTTATTCGACCCATTCTTCTATAAATAAGCTCATTCCTTCATTATTTCTTACGAATTTATCAAACTCTAGAGAGAGCGTAGAGATAATTATTCTTCTATCTTGGCGTATTTCTTTAGCGTTTAAGAAAGCTTTGAGCGTAGTGCAACTTTCTTTAAGTATATCCCCGCCTACTAGTGAAGAGTACTCTTCTTTATATGGTAAGGGGTATTATTTTTTTTCATATTCATGAAGAAAACTTCTGTTATTCCATTCTTTATTATTCTTTTAGAATAACCTGTATACGCGGTCTACCCTATACTTGGTGAAATTCTTTTGTTATTTCATTTTTTATTATTCTGCTGGAATAACCTGTCTATGCGAAGTACCGCATACATGGTGAAATTCTGTTATTATTCTATTCTTTATTATTCTGTTGAAATATCACGTTTATGCGCTTTTACGGGGGACTGGTTCCGTCTTTATTATTATTGGTTGAATATATCCATCACATGCGCTTTTTACGGATCCGGTTCCGTCTTTATTATTCTCGTTGGAACATCACGTTCATGCGTTTTACTCGGGACTGGTTCCGTCTTTATTATTATGTTGGAATATCACGTCTGCATGCGTTTCTACGTTGAACTCCGGGTTCCGCCTTTTATTATTTCGTTGAATATCACGTATGTAATGCGTTTCGTGGGACCTAATTTCGTTATTTATTATTCATTGGAATAACCCGTCTATGCTGGCACCGCATGCATGGTGATTTCATTGTTATTCCATTCTTTATTATTCTGTTGTAATATCACGCTTCGGTGCGTATTACGCTCGCCCGGGTTCCGTTATTTATTATTCCGTTGGAATAACTTCGTCCATGCTAAATACCGCATGCATGGTGATTTCTTTTGATATTCCATTCTTTATTATACTCGGTTGGTTAAAGTTTTGACTTCTATACTCCATGAAATTGGTGGAATATCCTCGATATTTGCGCTTCATCCAAAGATCTTTTCGTGGAAATATTCTTCTCGAGCATTCTTAAATTTTACTCTACAAAGAAGTATCATGTTGACAATTTGGACGTTATTAGTTCTGAATAAATTAATTCTTGAACTTGTTTTATTGAATTCTTATATCATTGTCATCATCCTCATATTTATATTTTGTTGAAAGTCATCTGTGGCATGTAGTGCATAGATGGACTTGGTATGATTATGACCAGGGATTATTCGGTATAATCATGACCGTAATGTTACAAATGATGTGGTAAAAGTCCTCATTGGCCCGTAGTGCATTGATGGACAGTTGTTGGCATGATCATGACCATTGATGAATACACGAATATCCTGGACCCGTAGTGCATGGATAATTTTTGGTTGTGATACTTATGAATATCCTTGGCCGTAGTGCAGGGATGATGTGGATTATTTATTAAGCTAAGTCCCAGCGATAAAAGTGATGAAAAACTTTTTAAGTCATAAAAGATAGTAGATTTTATTCTCTACTTGACTCTTTTAATGGATCGTATGTTCATTGCACAGCTTAAACTTGATGTCTATTGTATTTTATCGGTTTAACATGTTGAAGACTAATGATAATTTATTACGCATTATCTAAGTCATAATATTTCTTCTTGGGCTAGTTGAGCTCACCCTTTCTTTCACTATTTCTTCGTGAAATGAGAACGAGCGTGGTAGGACTAGTCGGGGAACGGAGTGACGGTCGAGATGATATTATTAGTAGTCCTCACTATTACGTTAAATAGTGTGACAATAAATATAATGAGGACTTATTTCGAGAGTGGATATTGTCTAGAAGACAATATTTGTATTAAAACTCACAGCTCTCTTGTTGTATATTAAAGATTGTATTTGTATTCTGTACCATATATTTGGCGACTCAGAATAGGTGATGTATACTTATTTTGGGGGCGTCACAGTTGGTATCAAAGCTTAGGGATATGATCCCTGGCTGAGATGTGAGACAAGAACTAGGAGGGGAGAGACAGGGAATTCCTTCGCTAGTATGACCTACCTAAGTTTATTTGATATTTAATTGGTTAGTCAGAGTATAGGGATAATATGTGATATGTTAATTAACCCTTGTTTTGTGGAAGTATTTGAAAATGGCATCCGAGAATGTTGAGAACATCAATGGAGCACAAGAGACCGTTGAGTCTCCACAGATCAATAATCAGGATAATGTGCATCAGGAAGGCGACAATTCTAATGCAAACAACAACACTGACCAAATGATGAAGGATGGAATGTTCCGAGGCTTCATGCAATTCATGCAACATCAGGCGAGAGCGGCTCCTGTCCAAAATGTAGGTGGAAACACTGGCAACTCTCGGACGGTCACCACCAAACAGTTCAAGGAGCTGGGACCACCGGAGTTTTTTGGAGAGCCAAAACCACTTAAGGCGGAGACGTGGATAAAATAGATCAACAAGATATTTGATGTCTTGGGTTGCTTCGAGGAGCAAAAGGTGGGCAGAGGCAGATTACTGGTGGTAATCTGTAAAGCGTACTCAACCTGCCGCACTGAAGATGTCTTGGGAGAAGTTCCAAGAACTATTCAACGACAAGTACTTTCCCGAAAGTATTCGTCACATGAAAGAGGTATAGTTCATTAAACTGGAACAAAACAACATGACCGTGTCACAGTACGAAGCCAAGTTTGCCGAGTTGTCCCGTTTTGCGTCCCATTTGGTTGATAATGAGGAGAGAATGACGTGAATGTTTCTATGAGGTTTGAAACCCGAGATACGTCAATATCTTATCTCTCATAAACTGTGTTTGTATTCAGATGTTGTTAATAGGGCTCAGTTATTGGAGCGCGATAATTAGTCAACCCAACCGAAAAAGAGAGTGGCAAGCAAAATGATAATACCGGTGAAGGATAATACCATCAAGCGGTGACAATAAGCGTGGAGGAATCAACATGCCGAAATGGTAACCACGGTGGTAATCATGGCCAAAGAAATAAGAATGGACATTTCAAGAAGAGGAGATTCAACAATGATGGAAAGACGCCAAGACTGCACTGTTGTTAAGGAAGGAGAACGACCACCCATCATATGCTTCAAATGCGAGGAGAGGGACACATCAGATTCAAATCATGCGATGTCGCCCAAAGCATGTTATAATTGTGGAAGAGAAGGTCACTTAGCCCAATTTTGTCGTTCACCGAAGACAAGTTCAGCTAGGATGGAGGCACCAAAGGACATCCCAGAAAAGTCAAAGTCAGTAGTGCAAGGGAGAACATTTGTCGTAACCTCCCAGAAAGCAAGGAACCTGAATGAGGTCATCACGGGTAAGCTTATCATAAACTCTAGCGAATTATATACCTTATTTGATACCGGTTCTACCCATTCTTTTATTTCTCCTACTTGCGCTCAACGCTTAAATTTGACTCCGGAGAAATTAGACTTTGACTTATCCGTTGAAACTCGTGGGAGAAACCTTCATTACATCCACTATTTATAAGTCTTGTTTGGTTCAAATTGGTACCCTCACATTACCCGTCGATCTTATTTCATTGAAAATACTTGCATTTAGCGTAATTTAGGGATTGATTGGTTAACTACTCATCATGCAAAAATTGATTGTTTTCGTAAGGTTGTTAACTTTCATATTCCTAATCAACCTATTATGCTAATTCAAGCAACCAAACCATTAAAATCAATCATCGTCTATCTCAAGCCATAAAGTCGTTTCGTTTATTGAAAAACGGATGTCAAGCTTTTTTAGCTCATGTTACGGATCTAAACAAAAAAATACGCCGTTTTGAATGATATTTCTATTGTTAATGAATTTCCGACGTATTCTCAAGAACTTCCGGCCTACCCCCAGAATGTGAAATTGAATTTTGTATCGACCTTGAACCCGGTACAAAACCCATTTCCAAAGCCCCATATCGAATGGCTCCTATTGAACTTCAAGAGTTAAAGACCCAACTACAGGAATTGTTAAACATTGGCTTTATTCGTCCTAGTACTTCTCCTTGGGGTGCTCCTGTCTATTCGTGAAGAAGAAAGATGGGAGTATGCGACTTTGTATTGATTATCGGGAGTTGAATCATGTCACCATCAAAAATAGGTACCCATTGCCACGTATTGATGACCTATTTGACCAGTTGCAAGGCGCCAAATTCTTTTCAAAGATTAATCTTCGTTCCGGATATCACCAATTGAAGATTAGAACCGATGACATTCCAAAGACAGCTTTCAGAACTCGGTATGGGCATTATTATGACGCCCCCAAAATAGGTATACAACACCCATTCTGAGTCGCCAAATACATGGTACAGAAAGCAAACTACAACTTCAATAATACAAATGTTGTGTAAAATATGACAACACATACTGTGAGTTTAAATACAAATATTTTCTTCTATACAATATCAACACTCAAATAAGTCCTCATTACAATTATTCATACACTATTTTACAGAAATAGTGAGGACTGCTAAAACATTTTTCTAGAACCATTACTCCATACCCTGACTCGATCCTGCTATGTTCTCACCTCCTGAGAAGAAAAATGGAACAAAAGGAAAAGGGTGAGCTCAACTAGCCCAGTAAAGAATATTATAACTAAGATAATATACAACAAATTATCATTAGTCTTCAACAGAGAAAAATCTGATAGAATATAATAGACAACAAGTTTTAGATCAATATTCTGCAGCAGAAACAGTAATCCATTAGAAGGGTCACATAGAGAATGAATTTTACTATCTTCTAAGATTTAAAAGTTCATCATCAATATTTCATCCCTGTAACAACAATCAATATACATCTTTAATCAAATATTCATCTTTGCACTACAGGCCAAAGATATTCATTTGTATCACCAGTCGATCATGTTCTTCTCAACACCTGTTCATCTTTGCACTACGGGCCAAAGATATTCATCAGTAAATCATTCATCTTTGCATTACAAGCCAAAGATATTCAGTAACATCATCATTTAAAACTGAGGATGATGAAAAATATGTTAAAGAAAACGAATCCAGTGAGACAGAAGGACAAATATTAGGGATTCGTATAACAGTTTATCCAAGATCAATAATACTTCATAATAACCAATTGTAAAGCAGAATTCAAAAATAACGATCAAAACATGGATACAATCAAAGATAGTAGCCAAAATAGACATCTTGGATAAAAAGAAAAAATTTCATTTTTAAATTGAATAGGTCAGTATTCGTGAATAGTATCGTATACGTGAATAGTGTGCGATATCGTGAATAGTAACTCCCAACACAAAAATTCCAAATTTGATTAAAAAGTTCACCAATATTTCGGCATAATGATATTGAAGAAAATAATATCATTTAAGAAGAAAATAACATTTCTTACCTCAAAATAACCGTACTTCTGACTGAATTTCGAATATAATGCTGACAGAAACTTGCACTAAATAGCGACTCTCCAAGTATCAAAATACTCACAAAAATATGCTCGATAATCTAGAGAGAGAAAACTTGTTTCTGGTGTGATTTTCAATTCTAACCTAAGCGTCTATTTATAGGAAAATGTTAGAACGCCAAAGGAGACTAATAATAAAATAATAATATTATTTAAACCAAACTTCTACGCATGCTTTGTTGACAATTTCAGCCCCTCAATTCTAAAAATTTCAGCAGCCCATGTGCATTCAACACCAACCAAAAAGTGGGTCCCACCCATAATTTAATAAAAATTATTTTATTTTTTTAAAACTTCAGTAATTCATAGAAAATAGCTCGTTTATCAAAAAAATACGAATTTTATGTCCATTCCACACGAAATCGAATTCTCTACAACTTTGTAGCTTTGAGTTTTTCCAAATTCCAAATAGAAAATATCCGAAATCCACAAACGGACGATTTTCAACACCTTTTAAAATTCATAACAAATCATGCGTTAATTTTCAACAGTTCAAAATTTGTGGACATATACTCAACTCATATATGTATAACATATCCAAAAATCACAATGATCCAACGGTCGGATTAAAATTATTACTCACGCAATAGAGCTTTAAGAACACCGATTTGAGTTTTTATTACCTCCAATCCAACAAAATACTGATAAAACACCTCAACATTAATTCCTTCATTTATAACCACATAAATAAATCCATCATTTATATCCACATCAAATAAATATTTCCTTATCATATAAATCAATAATTAATTATTCATAAATAATATTACAGAATCACAATTATGACAACTGCACTGCTCCTCGTGAAAGAGGGGTTTTCCAATAAGGATTTCTCCTCACTCTGCGCAATTAGGTGACCAAACCCTCCTTAGACAGAACTTTCTAGACATTGCCAATAATGTTATCTAATAATATTATTCAAATAATATGAATTATTGATCTGATAATGGGAAATACTGTGCAGTGAGAATTATTGAAACAACAATAATATAAAATATCAACGCAACAATTATTGAAGCAATAAAATAAAATATTAAATAGTAACTACTGTAACAATCATTGAGTAGTGCCTTCTTACGTACAAATCAATAATTCAATAATATCATGCAATACCGTACTAGCTTGTGCAACCACGCCAGACATCGTATTTTAACCACCGTGTAATCCAACGGTGTTAATTGTGAATAATTACGCCAAGTTATTTATAAAAACTCATACTTTGTCATTTTCTTCATCCCACGGTTATTCAATTATGAGCCCCATTTAATGGTTCCGCCGAGTGCATTTAATATTCCCCGACAAATAGAATATTCCACGACCAAAAGAATATTCTCCGACAAAAATGAATATTTTATAACCACTTGCTTATTTTGTAAAATTTGCACATTTCTCCCGTAACCAAAACATTATATCAAGTTAACCCTTATTAATTTAGAATAATGAATAGAGGTAAATTTAATTTTATTTATAATAAGTTGGGGTCTTACAACCTCCCCTCCTTATAAAATTTCGTCCTCGAAATTGACGACGTACACAGTGTTTTGAACAAAGTGAGGTACCTCGCTTTCATTTCCGATTCCAACTCCTGTGTCATTTCCTCAATAGCATGGTTCCTCCACAAAACCTTAACTTGTGGTATAACCTTGGTGCGTAGGACATGCTTCTTTCCTATCCAAGATCTTAACAGGTACCTCCTCGTACGTTAAATCTTCGGCTATCTTATCTGGTTCTAACTCAATAATGTGGTTCGGGTCTTTCACATATTTTCGAAGCATAGATATATGAAAAACATTATGAACACGAGACATGTTTGGAGGTAATGCGAGTCTATAGGCCACATTTCCTATTCGGTCAAGAATCTCAAATGGACCAACAAATCTTGGATTGAGCTTTTCTCTCTTCCCAAATCTTGTAACTCCCTTCCATGGAGCAACACGTAACAGTACATGATCTCCAATATTAAACTCCACGTCCTTTCTATGAAGATCAGCATAACTCTTTTGTCGATCTTGTGCAGTTTGAATATGTTGTCGAATCATTTGGATCTTTTCTATAGTCATGCGTACTAATTCTGGTCCCAATAATGTTGCTTCTCCTACCTCATCCCAACATACTGGAGAACGACACTTTCGTCCATACAACGCCTTGAACGGAGCCATGCCTATACTTGCTTGATAACTGTTGTTGTAGGAGAATTCCACCAGTGGCAAGTACTTATCCCAACTTTCTTTGAAATCTAGGACACAAAGTCTTAATAGATCTTCAAGGGTTTGAATAGTCCTTTTTCGATTGCTTCATGGCCCATTTGAGGATGGTATCTTCAATCAATCAGAATCTGTGCCCATAGCTTTCTGCAAGCTAACCCAAAATCGTGAAGTGAATACTATGGATACTGGCATGCCATGCAATCTCACAATCTCATTCATGTACATACGAGCAAGACGTTCAAGGGAATAAGTCTCACGTATCGGAAAGAAATGAGCAGACTTAGTTAATCTATCAATAATAACCCAAATCGAATCTATGCCTTGAGAAACTTTGGGAAGACCTGTAACGAAATCCATGGTAATGTGTTCCCACTTCCATTTCAGAATCTCAAGTGGTTGCAATGGACCTTTTGGCACTTGATGCTCCGCCTTTAGTCGTTGACAAGTTAAACACCTCGAGATAAACTCCGCGATCTCTCTCTTCATATTGTTCCACCAAAATGTATGTCGAATATCATGATACATTTTGGTACTCCCAGGATGGATTGCAAACGGGGTGTTGTATGCCTCCATCATGATTCTATGCTTCAACTCAGAATCGTTAGCAATGCAAAGTCTAGAGTTGAATCGAAGTATTCCTTCTTCATCGATTCTTGCTTCTGGAATAGCACCTTCTTGCAATTTCTTCTTCATACGCATCAGCCCCAGGTCCGTAGCTTGAGCAGCTTTAACTTTATCGATTAAAGTCGGTTCTACTCGTATATTCGCCATCATCATGTGGGTCCTTGGAGTCTTTAATTCTATCTCTATCCTTTGCAAGTCATACAAAATGGGCCTTTGTGTTGACAATATCGCACTCGTACTTGCATATGATCTTCTACTCAATGCGTCAACTACTACGTTCGCTTTTCCAGGATGATATGGTCATAACAAGTGCCGAAATGAGTCGCCTCTTGAACTCTTGGAAAATCTTCTCGCATTCCTTGCTCCATACGAATTTTGTATCTTTCCGAGTCAGCTAAATTAACGGAGTAGAGATTTGAGAAAGTCCTTCCACGAATCTCCGATAGTAACCAATTAAGCCTAGAAAGCTAGATATTTCGATTACTGACTTAAGTTGCTCTCATATATAATTCATATCCCAATCTTGGATTGCACGTCACAATGGCACCTATCGTTTTTCCACCACATAAATATAGAGTTCCCTACAGAGAGTCTGGCTTTGGTGCATTCCACAAAGGAAGTCACCAAATAGAGGCTCGGGTACCAACTTTTGTACTTGGGTTTTTAACTCCTGAAGTTCAATAGGAGCCATTTGATAAAAGATTTTAGAAATGGGTTTTGTACAGGTTCAAAGTCGATACAAAATTCAATATCACACTCTGGTGGTAGGCCAGGAAATACATCAGGAAATTTACTAACAACAAAAATTTTATTCAAATCTGACGTGTCTTTATTCAAATCCATAACATGGGCTAAGAAAGTTTGACATCCGTTTTTCAATAAACGAATGGCTTTATGGCTTGATATGAAAGTGTTTGACTTCAATGGTTTGGTTACTTGAGTTCGCATAACAGGTTGGTTAGGAATATGAAAACTAACAACCTTACAAAAAACAATCAATTTTGGCATGATGAGTAGTTAACATATCAATCCCTAAAATCACATCAAATGTAAGTATCTTTAAAAATAAGATCAACAGGTAATGTGATTGTGCCAACTTAGATCAAGCAAGATTTATAAATAGTGGATGTGATAAAGGTTTTTCCTAACAGAGCCTCCACAGATAAGTCAAAGTCTAATTTCTCCGAAGTCAAGTTTAAACGTTGAGCACAAGTAGGAGAGATAAAATAATGGGTAGAACCGGTATCTAGTGAGGTATAAACTTCGCAAAAATTTATGATTAACTAACCCGTGATAACTTCATTTAGGTTCCTCACTTGTTGGGAAGTCATGACAACCGCTCTCCCTTGAACTACCCGGCTTTGACTTGTCTGGGGCAGCATTTGGTGTCATCACTACCGTTGAAATTGAATTTTCTATAGGGCATATTCCACCCTCAACTGCTTCATCGTACTCCTGTTTCATGATCTGAATCATTAATCTTCGATCCATATCGAATTGGGGTTGACCACAATGTACAGGGTAATTCAAAACTCGATGTTGGGTTCTCTCAATTGCTGTCCAAAAAGAGAAATACATATCATCTATTTTAGCCTTCTTAGATCGGACATCTCTTTCCACAATATCAACGTGTCGTGTGGCTTTTACCCATGCATCACTCATTCTCACTCGTTCAGTTGTTTCTTCTTTCATTTCGATTCCAAACTTTATCGTCTTATACTCGCCAAAGAATGCTTCTGTTCAAGCATCACATATCGGGTAACACAAGCTTGAATTGTTGCATCCTTTTGCTCCACGACCGCCTGTCGTTCTTCAGCCTACTCATCTAATTTATGAATTCGATTTTGCAATTCTAAATTTCGATCATAAAATTCTTCTAACAAATTCTCCTCAGGTACCTCTTCTTCCTCTTCTTCCTCACTCTCAGCTGCTACCTCTGCGACTATCTCGGGTGCAACTATCGATTCTTCACTCACAACATGGATATCTGTAATTCTTTCTTCGCCTGACATCACATTATACTGGTTGCTGATTAGAGGTGTCTCCACGATCTCATTCACTCCATTGTTAACATTCTCAGCTGCCATTCTTAAAAACTGCCATAAAACAAGGGTTAATTAAACAAATTAACAAATCACATAATATCCCTATATTATGACCGACCACCAAATAAGCTTAGATATGACACACTAGCGAAGAATTTACTCGTCTCTCCCCTCCTAGTTCTATTCCCCGATCTCCGCCAGAGACCATATCCCTAAGCTTTGATACCAACTGTGGATGCCCCAAAAATAGGTATACAACACCCATTCGGAGTCGCCAAATACATGGTACGAAAGCAAACTACAACTTCAATAATACAAATGTCGTGTAAAATACGACAACACATACTGTGAGTTTAAATACAAATATTATCTTCTAGACAATATCAACACTCAAATAAGTCCTCATTACAATTATTCATACACTATTTTACAGAAATAGTGAGGACTGCTTAAACATCTTTCTAGAACCATTACTCCATACCCTGACTCGATCCTGCTATGTTCTCACCTCCTGAGAAGAAAAATGGAACAAAAGGAAAAGGGTGAGCTCAACTAGCCCAGTAAAGAATATTATGACTAAGATAATAAACAATAAATTATCATTAGTCTTCAACAGGAAAAAATATGATAGAATATAATAGACAACAAGTTTTAGATCAATATTCTGCAGCAGAAACAGTAATCCATTAGAAGGGTCACATAGAGAATGAATTTTACTATCTTCTAAGATTTAAAAGTTCATCATCAATATTTCATCCCTGTAACAACAATCAATATACATCTTTAATCAAATATTCATCTTTGCACTACAGGCCAAAGATATTCATTTGTATCACCAGTCGATCATGTTCTTCTCAACTCCTGTTCATCTTTGCACTACGGGCCAAAGATATTCATCAGTAAATCATTCATCTTTGCATTACAAGCCAAAGATATTCAAGAACATCATCATTTAAAATCGAGGATGATGAAAAATATGTTAAAGAAAACGAATCCAATGGAGATGTAAGGACAAATATTAGGGATTCAGTATAACGGTTTATCCAAGATCAATAATACTTCATAATAACCAATTGTGAAGCGTAATTCAAAAATAACGATCAAAACATGGATACAATCAAAGATAGTAGCCAAAATAGACATCTTGGATAAAAAGGAAAATTTTCATTTTTTAAATTGAATAAGGTCAGATTCGTGAATAGTATCGATACGTGAATAAAGTACAGATACGTGAATAAGAACCCCGACACAAAAAGTTCCAAATTTGATTAAAAAGTTCACCAATATTTTAAGATAATGATATTGAAGAAAATAATATCATTTAACAAGAAAATAACATTTCTTACCTCAAAATAACCGTACTTCTGACTGAATTTTGGATATAATCTTGATGTAAACTTGCAGACTTTAATAAAGAACTCTCCAAGTATCAAAATACTCACAAAATATGCTCGATAATCTAGAGAGAAAGAAAACTTGTTTTTCGTGTGATTTTCAATTCTAACCTAAGCGTCTATTTATAGGAAAATGTTAGAACGCCAAAGGAGACTAAATAATAAAATAATAATATTATTTACACCAAACTTCTACACATGCTTTGTTGACAACTTCAGCCCCTCAATTCTGAAAATTTTAGCAGCCCATGTGAATTCAACACCAACCAAAAAGTGGGTCCCACCCATAATTTAATAAAAATTATTTTATTTTTCCGAAACTTCAGTAATTCATAGAAAATAGCTCGTTTATCAAAAAAATATGAATTTTATGTCCATTTCACACGAAATCGAATTCTCTACTACTTTGTAGCTTTGAGTTTTTCCAAATTCCAAACAGAAAATATCCGAAATCTACAAACGGACGATTTTCAACACCGTTTCAACACCTTTTAAAATTCATAACAAATCATGCGTTAATTTTCAACGGTTCAAAATTTGTGGACATATACTCAACTCATATATGTATAACATATCCAAAAATCACAATGATCCAACAGTCGGATTAAAATTATTACTCACGCAATAGAGCTTTAAGAACACCGATTTGAGTTTTTATTACCTCCAATCCAACAAAATACTGATAAAACACCTCAACATTAATTCCATCATTTATAGCCACATAAATAAATCCATCATTTATATCCACATCAAATAAATATTTCCTTATCATATAAATCAATAATTAATTATTTATAAATAATATTACAGAATCACAATTATGACAACAAAGTAGCTCAGGAAGAGAGGGCTTTCAATAAGGATTTCTCCTTCTTCGCCGCAATTAGGTGACCAAACCTCTCCTTAGATAGAACTTTCTAGACATTGCCAATAATGTTATCTAATAATATTATTCAAATAATATGAATTATTGATCTGATAATGGGAAATATTGTGCGTTGACAATTATCAAACAACAATAATATAAAATATCAACGCAAAGAATTATTGAATCAATAAAATAAAATATTGAATAAGAATTCATCGTAACAATTATTGAGTAGTGCCTTCTTTACGCATTTAATCAATAATTCAACAATCTTATTCAATACTGGTAGCATCTTGGCAACCACGCCGTAGACATCGTATTTTAACCACCGTGTAATCCAAAAAGATAACAGTAATAATTACGCCGTTATTTATAAAAACTCATACTTTGTCGTTTTCTTCATCCGATGATTATTACATTATGAGCCCCAATAATGGTTGCCCTGCCGCATTTAATATTCCCCGATAAAAAGAATATTCCACGACCAAAAGAATATTCCCCGATAAAAATGAATATTTTATAACCACTTGCTTATTTTGTAAAATTTGCACATTTCTCCCATAACCAAAACATTATATCAAATTAACCCTTATTAATTTAGAATAATGAATAGAGGAAAATTTAATTTTTTTTATAATAAGTTGGGGTCTTACAATTATGAATTCCTAGTAATGTCTTTTGGATTGACTAATGCCCCAGCTGCCTTCATGGATATGATGAATCGGGTATTCAAGGAATATTTGGATCACTTTGTGGTCGTCTTTATTGATGACATCCTTATTTATTCCAAAAACTGTGAAGATCATGAGCAACACTTGAGGCTGATACTTCAAAAGCTTCGTGAATATAATCTTTATGCCAAGTTGAAGAAATATGAGTTCTGGCTTGAGGAAGTAGCATTCCTTGGGCACGTAGTATCAAGTCGTGGAATATCTGTTGACCCAAAGAAAGATTGAAGCTATTCAAAGTCGGGAGCAACCTAAATCGATGGATCGAAGTACGTAGCTTTCTTAGTTAATTGGTTATTATCGGAGATTCGTAGAAGGGTTTTCTCAAATCGCTACTCCCTTAACTCGGTGACTCGTAAAGATACAAAATTCTATTGGAGCGAGGAATGTGAGAAGAGTTTTCAAGAACTCAAGAGAAGACTCATTTCAAAGACTGTTCGACAATACCATCCGCTCGAGGGATTTGTCATCTACAGTGATGCTTCGGGCAAAGGGTTAGGATGTGTTCTCATGCAACATGGGAAAGTCATAGCCTATGCCTCTCGACAACTCAAAGAATATGAGAGAAATTATTCTACTCATGATCTAGAGTTGGCAGTTGTTGTCTTCGCACTTAAAATTTGGAGGCATTACTTGTATGGGGAGAAAGTGGAGATCTTTACGGATCATAAAAGCCTCAAATATTTCTTCACTCAAAAGGAACTCAACATCTGACAAATGACATTGGCTTTAACTGTTGAAAGATTATGATCATACCATCCAATACCATCCTGGAAAAGCGAACGTGGTAGCTGACACATTGAGTAGAAGATCATATGCGGGTACGAGTACGATATTGTCAACGCAAAGGCCCATTTTGTATGACTTGCGAAGGATGGAGATAGAGATAAAAAAAACTCCAGGGACCCACGTGATGATGGCAAATATACGAGTAGAACCGACTTTAATCGATAAAGTTAAAGTTGCTCAAGCTACAGACCTGGAGCTAATGCATATGAGGAAGAAAGTACTAGAAGGTGCTATGCTGGAAGCAAGAATCGATGAAGAAGGAATACTTCGAGTCAACTCCAGACTTTGTGTTCCTAACGACCCTGAGTTAAAGTATAAAATCATGATGGAGGCGCACAACACACCATTTGCAATCCATCTCGGGAGTACCAAATGTATCATGATCTTGACATACATTTTGGTGGGGTAATATGAAGAGGAGATAGCATTTATTTATCTCAAGGTGTTTAACTTGTCAACGAGTCAAGGAGGAGCATCAAGTACCAAAAGGTCCATTGCAACCACTTGAAATTCCAGAATGGAAGTGGGAGCACATTACCATGGATTTTGTTACTGGTCTTCCCAAGGTTTCTCAGGGTATAGATGCAATTTGGGTCATTGTTGATAGATTGACCAAGTCTGCTCATTTCTTACCTATACGAGAAACTTATACACTTGAACGTCTTGCTTGTATGTACATAAATGAGGTTGTAAGATTGCATGGTATGCCAGTATCCATAGTTTCTAATCGAGACCCAAGATTCAATTCACGATTTTGGGTTAGTTTGCAAAAAGCTATGGTCACGGATTTATGATTTAGTTCGGCATATCATCCTCAAACGGACGGAAAATCAGAGAGGACTATTCAAACTCTTGAAGATTTATTAAGACTCGTGTCCTTGACTTCAAGGAAGTTGGGACAAGTTCTTACCATTGGTGGAGTTTTCCTACAATAATAGTTATCAAGCAAGTATTGGCATGGCTCCATTCAAGCGTTGTATGGAAGAAAGTGTCGTTTCCAAGATCTTTGGGATGAGGTAGGTGAAGCAACGTTGTTGGGGACCGGAGTTAAATGCGTATGAGTACGAAAAAGATACAAACGATCCGGCAACGTATAAAAACCTCCCAAGATCGACAAAAGAGTTGTGTTGATCTTCATCGAAAGGATGTGAAATTCGATATTGGAGATCATGTGTTGTTACGTGTTGCTCCATGGAAAGGATTTACGAGATTTGGAAAGAGAGGAAAGCACAATCCTCGACTCATTGGCCCATTTTTAATCCTCGATCGAGTAGGAACTGTGGTGTATAGACTCGCTTTACCGCCAAGTATGTCTCGTGTTCATAACATTTTTCATATATCCATGTTATGTAAATATGTGAAAGACCTGAACAACATTATTGAGTTAGAACCGGACGAAATAGCGGAAGATTTAACGTATGAAGAGGTTCCTGTTCAAATCTTGGATAAGAAGGAACATATTCTACACTCCAAGGTTATACCTCAAGTCAAAGTTTTATGGAGGAATCACGATGTTGAGGAAATAACCTGGGAGTTAGAATCTGAAATGAAATCAAGGTATCCTTACCTCTTTGACATACCAGGTACGTACCCTAATTTCGAGGACAAAATTTCATAAGAAGGGGGGATTGTAAGACTCCAACTTTTATGAATAAAGATGAATTTTCTATAATTTTTATTTTTGAATGAATTTGATATAATGTTATAGTTGTGGGTAATATTTATAAATTTTACAAAGTACGCAAGTTGTTATATAATATTCGATTGGGCGGGGAATATTCGTTTTATTAGGGAATATTCGTACGACGGGACAATCATTGGTGGACCCCACAATGGAATTATTGTCGAATTAAGAAAATGACAAAAAATATTTTATGAAAATAACGGGGGAAGTTTTACTATTAACTGTTGAAACACCCAGTGTTAAAAGTACAAGAATACGCGTGGTTGCATAGTAGCACACGGTATTGATTATTGATGCTTACGTGAGAAGTCATTCAGTTTTATTCAATTATTGTCGATATTTTATATATTATTAAATCAATAATTGAGATGATAGAGTTATTAATATTATTATTTGCAATATTAACGATGTCTAGAAGTTCTGCCAAGGAGAGGTTTGGTCATCTAATTGCGCGCCGATAGGGAGAAATCCTTATTGGAAAGCCCCCTCTTTCCTGGAAACAACCTGGTCGATTAATAGTGTGAATAATAATAATGATGATGAAGTTTTGTTTTATTAGTATTATTAATGTAATAAAACAGAAAAGCTTTTTATATAAAACAGAATACTTTTATAAAGTTATTCGTTTTATTAGGCTAATAGTAAAATCTTTTTAAAAGTTATTCGTTTTATTAGATTATAAATAGAATATATTATATTTTATTGTAAACCAAACTGGACCGTCCGTTTAAAGTAAATCGATCCGGACCGTTCATGAATTTGGTTCTTATTGATCCATTCTTCTATAAATAGAAGCTCATTCCTTCATTATTTCTTATTTAATTCAATTGAAACTCTAGAGAGAGAACCTAGTAGAAAGAATTATTCATCTATCTTGAAAGCGTATTTTTTAGCGTTTAAGAAAGCTTGAAGAGTGAGTGCAAGTTTCTTCAAGTATATCCTCGCCTCTACCATCGGAGTACTCTTCTTTATAAGGTAAGGGTATTATTTTTTTCATATTCATGAAGAGAACTTCTGTTATTCCATTCTTTATTATTCATTGGAATAACTCATGATATGATCTACCCTATACTTGGTGAAATTCTTACGTTATTCCATTATTTATTATTCTCATTGGAATAACACAATGCCTATGCAAAGTACCGCATACATGGTGAAATTCTCGTTATTATTCCATTCTTTATTATTACATTTGAAATATATCTCGTTTATCGTTTCTGTGGGACACGGGTTCCATCTTTTATTATTCTGTTGGAATATCCTGTCTGTGCATTTTACGCCGGACCTGGTTCCGTCTTTATTATTCTGTTGGAACATCCCGTCGCAATGCGTTTCTGCCTTGGGACCGGGTTCTGCTTCTTTATTATTCGTTGGAATATCATATCATGCTCATGCGTTTCTTTACGGGGCCCGATTTCGTTATTTATTATTCTATTGGAATAACACGCTGTCATGCCAAGTACCTCATGCATGGTGATTTACATTGTTATTTCGTTCTATATTATTACATTTGTAATATCACATTATTGTGCGTATTACCTTTGAATTGGTTCCGTAATTTATTATTACATTGGAATAACTCGCTCATGCGAAATACCGCATGTATGGTGATTTCTTTTGATATTTCATTCTTTATTATACTCGGTTGGTTAAAGTTTTGACTTCTATACTCCATGAAATTGGTGGAATATCCTCGATATTTGCGCTTCATCTAGTATCTTTTTCGTGGAAATATTCTTACGAAGCGTTCTTAAATTTTACTCTCACAAAGAAGTATCATGTTGACAATTTGGACGTTATTAGTTCCCTGAATAAATTAATTCTTGAACTTGTTTTATTGAATTCTTATATCATTGTCATCATCCTCATATTTATATTTTGTTGAAAGTCATCTGTGGCCTGTAGTGCATAGATGGACTTGGTATGACTATAACTGAGGATTATTCGGTATAATCATGGCCGTAATGTTACAAATGATATTGTAAAAGTCCTCATTGGCCCGCATCTTGCATTGATGGACAGTTGTTGGCATGATCATGACCATTGATGAATACACGAATATCCTTGGCCCGTAGTGCATGAATAATTTGTGGTTGTGATACTTATGAATATCCTTGGCCGTAATGCAGGGATGATGTGGATTATTTATTGTCGAGTCCCAATGATAAAAGTGATGAAAAAACTTTTAAATTATAAAAGATAGTAGATTTTATTCTCTACTTGACTCTTTTAATGGATCGTATGTTAAGTGCAATTAAACTTGATGTCTATTGTATTTTATCGGTTTAACATTGTTGAAGACTAATGATAATTTATTCTCGCATTATCTTAGTCAAAATATTTCTTCTTGGGCTAGTTGAGCTCACCCTTTTTTTTTTGTTCTCTTCGGGAAATGAGAACGTGGCCGGGACTAGTCGGGGAACGCAGTTGTGGCGGTCCGGATGATAGTATTAGTAGCCCTCACTATTACATTAAATAGTGTGACAATAAATGTAATGAGGACTTATTCTCGAGAGTGGATATTGTCTGAAGATAATATTTGTATTAAAACTCACACTCTCTTGTTGTATATTAAAGATTGTATTTGTATTCTGTACCATGTATTTGGCGACTCTGAATAGGTGATGTATACCTATTTTAGGGGCGTCACATGTACCTATTTTGGGGGCGTCACACAA
Source organism: Panax ginseng (assembly GCA_020205605.1). Lineage (NCBI taxonomy): Eukaryota > Viridiplantae > Streptophyta > Magnoliopsida > Apiales > Araliaceae > Panax > Panax ginseng. Next base: position 41,776,018 of record CM035131.1, read on the forward strand.
GGCCCAAGGCCTTGGCTGGTCTGGTCCCTTTTTTTCAATGTTACATAATAAATATTAAAAATATAAATAATAAAATATAAATTAATAAATTTTGTAAAAATGATGCAAGATTTTTGAGATTTATAAGTTAGTTTCGATTTTATTTTCTTATAGTACGTACTAGGATCGGTTGGACATATTTTATAAAGTTTAAACACACATATATCTTTTCATTTATGATCATTAAACTCTTACATTGTTATATCTCTAGCATTAATTTCAGTTAGTTTTCTAATTACTTTATGGAATTTTTATTTAAATTAGTATAATAGAATACCTAAAAAATAACAAAAATCATAAATCTCCCAAAAATTTAGCATATCCAAATTAATGAAGAACTTGAGTATTTACAAGAAACTACCTTATTATTAATATTTAATATTAAAAATTAGTTTATTGATGTATTAATTAATGTTAATATTTAACATTAAAGTAACAAAGACTATTAATAAAATTTTATTGTTAAATATTAGTAATTTGGTATTTACAATAAATTAACTTATTATTAATATTTAATCAACTAAGTAACTAACTTATTATTAATATTAAATATACTAACTAGTTATATTCATTGAAGATGTATATTAATTAAATGTATCAACAAGAAATCAAGAATGAATAATTAAAATTTTAAATTTTATTGATGTATTAATTAAAACTAATGTATTATAATTTATAAATTACAATAATGAATAAGTAAAAATTTATACTTTATTGATGAATAATTATAAATTTAAAGTTCAAAAATTACAAATAATTGGATAAAAAATCATGTAAGGTCTCAGGCCTCATGCCTCATGCCTCATGCCAGGCCAGGCCAGACCCCAGGTCAGGCCAGATCTAGTCAGGCCAGGCTAGATTTTTGTCTAAAAAAATAATATTTTCAAGTCTTTCAGGCCAGGCCTAACCGGGCCAGACTTTGATCAGACCAAACTTTGACCAAACTAGACCCAGACCAAACTAAGATCAGATCGTAGAGCTCGAGCCTTTTATGCATCCCTATACATCTATAATAATAAAGAGAGGGCACTCCATTTTATATACTCCCGCTCAATCCCGGCTTATTGCACGCGACTCCACTTATGTGGTTGCTGAGTACTCCAATTCCAATCTCAATCATTTCTTTTTGTTTAACACAATTTTTATTTATCCACCCAAAATCATCCTAATTGATTTCAAGTATTATTTTTAATCTTTAGAATGCTCATATGGGGTTGCGACAATTTACTATTATTGATATTTCGTAATATTTATTATTTATTTTATTTTAACGCACTTTTTACTTTCAATAATACTAATTGTTCTTTTTGAATAAATTTTGTTTTGGTATTATTAGAAATATTATTATATATGAATAATATTTATATTCACACAATTTTTTCGCGATTTGGTTATTCAGCGTAAAGGAAAACTAAACATTAGAACACATGCAATATAATCATAAACTAACAAATTGAAGGAAAATTAAAAATAAAAACTTGTCGATATGGCAACAAATTAGAAGATTCTAGTAGCGCGGGTGCAGCTATAAGATTTCATTCAACCTAAACGAGGTCTCAAAAAAAACCAAGTTATATTCACATGTATTATATATATATATATATATATATATATATATAGGGAATGATTCATAGCATCTATATGCTATGGAATAAAAAGTGGTATATAACATCTATATCATCCATCTAATTAATGAATGATTGTGATATTATTCAGAGAAAACCCGTCCGCTAGACTTACTAGCGGACGTATTAAGTAATTTTTAACTGCCGACCTGCTAAGCACTGTTGACCACTTGGAAATAACATCATCCGCTAGTAAGTCTAGCGGATGGATCCATCCCACATCATACACAAACAGCTGGAAATCACGATAACACTAATTCTACCCAAAACAATTTACCTTCTTCTTATTCTTTTCTTCAAGTTCTAGGGCCTTAGGCGAAAAGGGTAGCAGTACAAGCGGGTATTCGAGTGGCCAGAAGCCCCGTCACCTCAATCCCCCGGACCCCACGAACTCGGACCCTGCCACCCTCCGGGAACAATGGAAGTTTGCGATTAAGCAGTACAGCAAGTGGTATTCCCACGCCTGGGGTACTGCCATACTTGCTGGGGTTTCATTTTTTGCCCTTGGTGATCATTAAGGGATCCAATCCTCTGCCTTCGTGTCATTTTTTGCCCTTGGTTAATTGGATCATTATGGGATCCAATCCTCTGCCTTCGTTAATTTTTTTGCCCTTGGTTAATTGGATCATTTTTGCCCTTGGTTAATTGGATCATTTCTTGTATGATGAATGTTGCAGGAGTTGTATGATGAAGCTACCTGTGTAGTATGGTGTAGTATGTTGCTGTTCGTGTATGATGTACTATAGCGGATGATGTTATTTTCAAGTGGTCAGCAGTGCTAACAGGGGGCAATAGCGTCTGGAAAAATTACTTAATATGTCCGCTAATAAGTCTAGCGACGGGTTTTCTCTCAATAATATCACAGCCATTCATTAATTAGATGGATGGTATAGATGTTATATGCCACTTTTTATTCCATAGCATATAGATGTTATGGATCATTCCCCATATATATATATAGAGAGAGAGAATCCATCCATGGCAACCGGTTGCCATAGACACTGTGGCAACAACCCCTTTTCGGACCGTTGATCAATTGATTTGAAGACTGAGATTGGATTGTTTTTTGGACAAGCCGGCACAGGTTGTTGTGCCTAAATATTTACCTGGCTTCTATTTTAATAAGAGGGCCCCACATATCTTACATATTGTCAGTATAGTTGAACAAAATGAATATATAATATTAAAATATTCTAACCGGTACAAGTTGTACCAGCTTACAATTTATTTATTTTTTACGTTTTTCTCCATTATATGTCATGACTCAGCAAATTAAAATAGAATAAAAAAAATAAAATGAAGACAGGCCATACCAAGCAAGAATCTTGGGAATAAAAAAAATTTAATAATCTTACTTAAGACAAATTGTTGTCACTACGGGCAATAAAAATTTAAAAATAATAACCAACTATTCGCTGCTAAACAAATTCAAACTCGCAACCTCCAGCTCCAAACCCTCGTTATATAACCACCCGAACACCACATGCCTAGCTATTCATTTCTTGCAAGGATATATCTTTATATTAAAACTTTACCATCCCCCAAAATCTATATATTATTATTATATTACGATTTATTTTTATATAAATATATATAATAGATTGAGTTTGTTAAAATAGAAATAAGTTAATTTTTATATTTATTATTATCCCTTTAATATTTTTTCTTATTTTTGTAATAATATCAATAATAATATTATTAATATAAAAATTGATATTATTATTAATATAAAATAAATATCGGTCTTTAATAAAATATAAAGTGATCATTATATTACATCTTGCATTATTATTATTAATTTTATTATTAAGCAATTCTTATTATTATTATTTTATATATGATTAATATTGTTGTTGTTTTGATGATAGAAATGAATGCCATATCTATTTATGAAAGTTGTAGTAAATTGATAGAGTGGAATTTAAATGATGGAAGATTATAATAATTTATTTTAAGATTCTTAATATTTATTTTATATTAATATTAATAATACGTAAGTCATATTCTTTTATGAAACCATGTTGCTTTATGAACTCTGTCCATTGAATATTATGAAATTAATTTTCTCCTAAATTCTAACTTTGAAAATATATCAAGTTCAATTAGTTTAATAAGTAATGATGAAAATTTTTCAAGACATTTCAGGAAATTAATTTACTTATCAAATTATAAAAGTAGTTAAGTATTATTATTATAATAATAATAATGTGATTATCAATATTAGAACTATAGATTATACCAATACTAGTACTGCATAACATTAACATGAATAGTACAGATTACATGTTCATTTTCATAAAATAAAAAAAACATAGCATAAATAATACAACTGACGCCTATTTTTTTGGCTCAGGAATCCCTAGCACTCGATAGTGATTTCGCTTATCGTGGTCAGTTTTAAAGCCACAAATTGCACATTTTCGATGAGGCTTAGAAGGAATGATTTTCTCGACTACACTCTTGAATCTAGATTTTTTTTGCGGCCCTTTGTCTGATAAATAATAGGCGGCAAAAACTCTTCTTCTGCTTCCACCTCTGCATCTTCATCGTCATTATCGTATCCCATATCATGATTTGGATCTCCAATTGTGCAATCAATGTCGTCATCTGCAAGTTCAGTAATATTCTCATCCGGATCATACTGGTCAACCAACGCTTTCCCTCGTGCATTCAGTTTAAGAAAAGTTTTGTAACCTCGGACTGAGCAAGCCGCTTTGCTCGTTAACTCCTGGTAATCACTCATCAAATGATTATAGTGCATTGCTTGATCTTGTTCGAAGTCAGCAGATGTGGAGTTAAAGAATAAGTCTTCACCATTGCTTTTGTTCGCGTCTCTTGTCCACTGATGAAGAATCATGTCGCTCGGTATTTGTGAAATAATCTTTGCTATGAAATATCTCAAGATGTGCCTGCATAATTCATCAGAGTGAGAAAACATTTGGCAGTTACATGTTACCGATCCCAGTTGACAATTGTTGACAACTTCTTTATATCTTCCACCACTTTCAGTTGCATCTGCATTATACACTGCATAAACCTTAGTATAAGTGATACACAACTCACTAAGTTTATGAACATTATATTTCATGGAATCGATGAATTGACGTTGGAAACGTCTAAACATCTCTTTTGTGTACACTTGTACAACATGAACTTCTAAAGATGAACCGAGTACCATAATCCTTTTACGATGTTTTGTTATGTAGTCGGCCTTCCTCTCCTTGAAAAATTGTTTTTCTATAGCCTTTTGACTCTGCAGTACAAAACATAACATACATGTTGATGCATTAATGTACTCATCAAAAAAGGCATTCATGCTCTCGCTTCTTCCGGTGGTAGTCATTCCCGCGGAAAAATATCTCTTTGTATATGCTGGAATCCATTTCTGTCGTACATCATACAAACTTCCAAGCCATTCATTGGTATACAATTCATAGGAACTTATCAGAATATGCCAACGCTCTTCAAATTCCCCGATGGACAATGAATTATACACATAGTTGTTAAAATCATTTTTGAATAATGGGTGCTCAGAATAAACATGATGCAATTTTTCAAGAAATTTATTGCTAATATGCCAAGAACATAATAAATGATAACTAGAAGGAAGTACCATAGCAATAGCATTACTCATGGCTCTTTCTTGATCAGTGATGATGGTTGTAGGTGCCTTGTAGTCCATGACTTCAAGCCATGTCTGTAATACCCAAACGAAAGTGTCCTCTGTCTCGTCTCTTAATAATGCAAATCCAAATAGTATAGACTGATAATGGTGGTTGACCCCGACAAATGGAACAAACGGCATGCCGTACTTATTTGTCCGGTATGTACTATAAAATGTCACAACATCTCCGAACCGTTGAAACATAAACCTTGATCGGGCGTCAACCCACAAAATACAAGCTATGCAGTTGTTTTCACTCGAAAAAAAAAATTTACTTGCACTTCCAGATGCAAGTTTTTTCAAATGATTGATAGCAGCTTGTGCATTATTTTCATCTACAGAATCACGCCTTAAATCTCGCACCACATTCTCAACATTGACATTAGAGAAAGGAACATTTTGCAACCCACCTCCCATTGTGCTCAAAACATTCATCATCTTACTAGGACCAATACCGGACTTATTTAAAGTGTCAATTAATTTTCTTGCAACAGGAGTAATATTTTTGTGTGTCTCTATCAAATCTACTTTGGTGGGGGTCACTAAGTGATGATTGTGCTCTAAGTCAACAGTAGAAATACGCCAATTGTCTTCTTTCTTATTGTGGACAACATATATTCTAGCTTTGCACAATGTTCATCCTATAGAGTCTTTCTGTCTAGTTATTTTATTACTACCATCTTCATCATCAGGTAAACTTTTGCCAATAATTGGTGTACCGACTTTTTTACATACATACATCCTAGATCTGATATCATTCGTATTAGCATGTTTATGACTAGTTACAATTCTAATCTCAAATCCATTTTTACGAGCATATGATCTATAAAAATTTTCAACCTCTTCCAACTTACAAAATAATTGACCAACGTACGGAACAATTTCAGATTTACTACTTTCAACTTCACTGACAAACTCAGATGTATTTTCACAATTTAAACTTGCAACAGAATCTGAAGAAGTAGATTGAAATACTTTCTTATGGATATTATATGCCATTTTGAAAAACTTACTTTTGAATAATAGTGATGCATTTTTCTCGATCAGAACTTCAACTTGAACTTGGGAAGTGAAAGTGGGCAACCAGATGAAATAAATTCTGAAGATATTTTAAAAGAGAAATTAATATCTGAGAGCATAAACCAAACTGCAGGAGATGTGAGAAAGGAAGGATATGAAGATAACTTGAGAAAATAGCAGCTTGCAAGGGCATATTAAAAGGGCAAAAAGACCAGCCGGTACAACTTTTAGCGGCTAATGCTCAATACATCAAACTTATTACTTTACCCATTCCCAATGTCAGCTTTTCCCATTCCCATAGTGTACATGATAGTCAATATCATTATTATTGATGTCGAGGATTGCATGACCTTGAGAGGGGAATACATTTCGATTTGGGAGGTATACATGGATCATCTCGAAGGACAACAATATGAAATTTCTAATTATGTGTCAGTAGATGATTACATGGCCTGGTATAGGAAAATTACACGTTGGAAAATCCACCGACCTCGACAGGCAAGGGACCTTGACAATTGTTATAAGCCTCGGGCCATTTACAACCAACAACACCTTATTAAAATGGTAAAAAATTATATTCTTCTTTAATTTATTTATATTAGAGTAAATACTTAATATTACATTTGTAAGACCCCAACTTTTTTTGAATAAAGAATAATTTTTCTCGAAATATATTTTTGAATATTATGGTGTGGATATGATATAATGTTATAGTTGTGGGTAATATTTGGAAAATTTTGCAAAGTAAGCAAGTTGATATAAAATATTCGTTGTGTCAGTGAATATTCGATTGGTCTGGGAGTATTCGTTTTAACATATTCGTACGACGACACAATCATTGGTGGACCCCACAATGGAAGTATTGTCAGAAAACGACAAAAATATCTTTTTATAAAAATAACGAAGAAAGTTTTACTGTTAAACTGTTGAACTACCCGGTGGTAAAAGTATAATAATACGCGTGGTTGCATAGTAGCACACGGTATTGATTATTGATGCTTACGTGAGAAGTCACTCAGTTATACTCAATTATTGCTACAGTAATTATTGCATAATATCTCACGTTATTTGATTCAATTATTGTCTATATTTTATATATTATTAAATCAATAATTGAGACGATAAAGTTATTCATATTATTATTTACAATATTGACAATGTCTAAAAGTTCTGTCAAAGAGAGGTTTGGTCACCTAATTGCGCGCCAATAAGGAGAAATCCTTATCGAAAAGCCCCCTCTTTCCTGGGAACGACCTGATTGTTAAATATTGTGAGTTATAATATTAATGATGAATAATTGTTGAAGTATTAAGAATGTGTTTATTGAAGATATGTGAATTACAAAAGTTAGAGAGAAATAATGCAAACTTGGAAAACTTTAGGGGTACTAAAGTGTAATAATAAGTTAAACCAATCTGGACCATTAATGGTGGCTTTAATAGTTAATCAATCTGGACCATTGATGGTGGTTTTAATAGTTAATCAATCTGGACCGTTGATGGTGGTTTTAATAGTAAATCAATCTGGACCGTCGGTGGTGGTTTTAAAAGTAATCAATTTGGACCGTCAGTAGTGGTTTTAAAAGTAATCAATCTGGACCGTCGGTGGTGGCTTTAAAAGTAAATCAATCTGGACCGTCGGTTGTGGTTTTAATAGTAATCAATCCGGACCGTCCGTTCTAATGGTAAATCAATCTGGACCGTTCGTGAATTAGTTACTATTTAGTCCATTCTCCTATAAATAGAAACTTAATTCTTCTTTCATTCTCACCAATTCACGGAGATTCACAAGAGACACTATAAAGAGAGAAACTATAAAGAGCAAGAAGAAGAGTATTCTGCCACTTCAAAAGATAAAGAGCAAGAAGAAGAGTATTCTGCCACTTCACTTTTGCAGTATCCAGCTTTCTACTAAGGTAAGGGATATTATTTGTTGTATTCGTAAGGGATATTATTTGTTGTATTCGTAAGGGATATTATTTATTGTATTCATAAGGGATATTATTTGTTGTATTCGTAAGAGATATTATTTGTTGTATTCGTAAGGGGTATTATTTATTTTGTATTCATAAGGAATACTATTTTTCGTATTCATCCTTTAGTATGTCGGAATAACTCAGATCTGCTTGGATTACGTCTTAGTATTATGTGTGAAAATCCATTTGCATTTTTTGTATGTTATTTTTTTTTATATTCTTAAATCTAAACTTATTATGGTAAGTATTGCTTCTATAATCCTTGAAATTAGTGGAATATCCGTGAGTTTTGCGCTTCATCTAGTATCATTTTATTGGAATATTGATATGAACTTTTTTTAAATATCAATATTTTTACCCGAAGTACTATTCACAAGTTACTATTCATAGGTTACTATTCACCCAGTTACTATTCACTATAATATTATTCACTCGGGTATTCAGGGCACTTTTCATGTCGGGGTACTATTCACGAGTTACTATTCACGGGTTACTATTCACCCAATTTACTATTCACTCAAATATTGTTCACTCGAGTATTTGGGGCACTTTTTATGTCGGGGTACTATTCACGGAGTAATATTCCCAAAGTACTATTCATGGGGTACTATTCACGGAGTACTATTCACCAAAAAAATTATTTCTTTTCTGTCCAAATTATTTTTGATACATGGATATTATTCTTGAATTTTACTCTACAAAGCAGTATCATGTTGAAAATTTGGACATTATTGAATTTCGGGATAAATTAAATTATAAATCTTAAAAAATTTATCCTTGAACTTGTTTTATTGAATTCTTATATCATTGTCATCATCCTCATGCTTATATTATGATGAAAGTCATCTTTCGCTTACGTGCATAGATGGATTTGTTGATTGGTATGATTATGACCGTGGATAATTTAAGATAGTCGTGACTATTGATGATTTACGAATAATTCTTGCCCGTAGTGCAAGAATAATTTGTGGACGTGATACTAATGAATATCCTGGTAAAAGTAAAAGGGATGATTCGATGATGTGATCTATTTATTAAGTCGAGTCCCGGCATTAAAGTTAATGATAAACTTTTAAATCATAGAAGATGATAGATATCATGCTCTACTTGACTCTTCTAATGGATTGCTTGTTCACTGCAGTTAAACTTGTTGTCTATTATATTCTATCGGTTTAACATTGTTGAAGGCTAATGATAACTTATTCTCGCATTATCTTAGTCATAATATTTCTTCTTTGGGCTAGTTGAGCTCACCCTTTTACTTCCATTGTTCTCTTCAGGAAATGAGAACGTATCCGGAACTAGTCGGGGAACGGAGTGATGGCCCGAGATGGTGTTATAGTAGTCCTCACTATTCTATAAAATAGTGTGCCAATAAATATAATGAGGACTCTATTTGAGTTTGGATATTGTCTAGATGACAATATTCGTGTAAAAACTCTCAGCTTATGTTGTATAATTAAGTTTGTATTTGTATTCTGTACCATGTATTTGGCGACCTAAGATGGGTGATGTATACCTATTTTGGGGGCGTCACAACATTTATTCATATTTAGTGTTATTGATATTTGTTTGTGTTTATCTTACATGACAGGTTGAGAGTGCAAAGTCTTTACTTGACAAGTTTTCAGCACTTACTCAGCTGCCTCCCGAGTTGGTTTTGCAAAAACACAATTGGGATTACCAAGACAGTCAATACGACTTCGAAACAAGGGGGAAACAAATACCTCGACATGGGAGTCCCACAAATTTTGGACCACAATCCCAATTCTCCCAATTCAATGAAGGGCTTGGGAAACAAACTTATTATGTTGTACAAGAGAGCTACATACCCACCGCACAAGCATATGAGGAAAGCTCCATTCCCACCACCCAAGCCTACGAGGAGTGTTACATTCCAACCTCTTAGGCCTATGAGGAGTGTTACATTCCAACCAACTCTGACTTTGCGGGACTTTCTGACGTCATAAGAGCTGGTTCATTTAAGGTATATATAGTGATGGTTTTCATTAAAGCATATTAATTATTACTTATATTAATATTTATAAATAAAAAAGGCATGCTATATAATAATAATAATGTACATTTGGGTCTCAATCAGGAACAAGATGCGGGAGATCACATCTCTTATGGACCAAAAGGGTCCTTAACCAAAAAACTGAAAGATTGGAAGTAGGCATTCATAAATAAACATATGTTTGGAAATGTGGTGGCCTCGGGAGAGAATTTATATCCTTTGTCACATCTGCAGCAGTTATATGATTTAGACCACGGTACATTGCAATCCTTAGGGCCTAGGAATTGGATTTTCGATCATGTCCTCGACGCTTATATGTTGTTGCTACGAGACAGAGAGGAATACTACAGGTCGCAGGGAATACAAAGGTGGGCCCAATTTGGTTTCGTGAATTCATTCTTCATGCATCTTGAGCAGAGCTATATGCCCCCAACTGAAGAGAATCAGGCATGGAGTTTTTTCAATCCGTATGTGAACCAAGATGTTGGCCCACCTTTACACGAATGCCAGTACATATTCATGCCGGTGTGTAGTACACATCAAAGCCATTTTGTCTTGTTCTTATTCTCAGTTAAAGATTGGATGGTTAAGATAATTAACCCGTACTACAATGATACCAAACATATGAAGTTACAGGAAATGTACTCAGAATTCGTTAAAGTTGCGGTATGTGTAGTTTTAAAATATTTTACTTTTATAATGTCCTTCAATATTAAAAAATTATTAACCAACTACTTTGTACATGCAGGTACATTTAATACCATTTTGTTTGCGAAATGGTAATCCGATGCGTGAGTGGCCCAGCGGTAATCCTACTGTGTAGACCACAAAGATTAGACCGAAACAACACAACAACTCAGACTGTGGCATTTTTGTATGCAAGTATGTTGACGGTTTCGTAAGGTCCAATGTTGATATTTGCAAAGAGCAGTGGTCCTTGGAAGATGTCACGGTCTTTCGTTACCGCATCGCATGGGAGTTTTACAAGAAATCCGCAAGATTACTTCCAGCCTCTGAGATGTAGAACTTGTCCAGCGTTATCTAATGTACATATTAATTAATAAGAATATCTATTTGATTGAACTATATGGGATTTTCCAATTCATAACTTAGTAATATTAATATTATTTAATCACATAAAACCACTTCATATTATTAATTGGGAAAAAATATCTATTTGGTTGAATCAGTATGGATATTATTATTCATATAGTTATTAATAATCACATTATTTATATTAATATTAAAATAATTATTAATATTATGTACTCATACTCAAATAATAATAATAATAATAATAATAATAATCTGATTGTAATAATAAAATAAATTATTATAATCTAACTCCATTTAAATTTCACTACCAATTTACTATCACTTTCATAAATAAATAAGGCATTCATTTCCTATCATCGAAACTTAATATAATAATAATAATAGAAACATAATAATAATCTAGAATATAAATTTATATAAAAACCTAATCTATTATATAGATTTATATAAAAATAAATCGTAATATAATAATAATATATAGATTTTGGGGGATGGTAAAGTTTTAATATAAAGATATATCCTTGCAAGAAATGAAAATACTAGGCCCGTGGTGCTCGGGTGGTCATATGACGAGGGTTTTGAGTTTGAGGTTTGAGTTCGAATCATTTAGAAATGAATAGTTGAATATTGTTTTTAAATTTTTATTGCCAATGACATGACATGTCGCATTGTCTTAATTAAGCATTATTAATTTTTTTTATTCCCAGTCATTACATCTTGGTCCGGCCGATCTTCATTTTATTTTTTTATTCTATTTTAATTTGTTGAGTTATGACATATAATGGAGAAAAGCGTAAAAATAAAATAAAATTGTAAGCTGGTACAACTTGTACCGGTTAGAATATTTTAATATTATATATTCATTTTGTTTAACTATACTGACAATATGTAAGATGTGTGGGGCCCCCTTATTAAAATAGAAGCCGGTACAGGTAAATATTTAGGCACAACAACCTGTGTCGGCTTGTCCAAAAAATAATCCAATCTCAGCCTTCAAATCAATTGATCAACGGTCCGAAAAGGGGTTGTTGCCACAGTGTCCATGGCAACTAATTGCCATGGATGGATTCTATATATATATATATATATATATATATATATATATATATATATATACACGGTCCAGATCTTAAGCTCACCCCTTATCTAGCTCACCTTGCTCACCCACTTTAGCGACGGATCGGGCGACGATTTGGTTCGTCGCTATATGTAGAACCGTCGTCTTAGCTTTTAGCGATGGACAACATATAGTGACGGACAACATATAGCGACGAATCGAACATATAGCGACGAGCCGAATCGTCGCCCGGTCCGTCGCTAAAGGGAGGTGAGAAAGGTGAGCTAGATAAGGGGTGAGTTTAAGATCCGGACCGTGTATATATATATATATATATATATATAGAGAGAGAGAGAGAGAGAGAGAGAATAGATCATGTCCGGTCTTCCGGACAGACATATTTTGTTATATGTATCCAAATCACACCCAAAACACTGTATTATGTAAAAATTCAAGTTCCATAATTTTATTTTATTTTTAGTTGTTTTCAAAAAAAAAAAAGGTCCGGATTTTATCAGATCCGGGAGTCGGGACCTGATCCGACCTCTATATATATATATATATATATGGGCTATATGTATATACACAGCTGTGTATTATACAGTAGAGTTATGACGACGAATTTTTGGGCTATGACGACGGATGATCCATCGCCATAGCCCAGAATAGCTATGGCGCATGACAGTGAAACTATCGTTATAAATTTAAAAAAATCTATTATATAGCTAATCATGTAATGCCACCACAGTACATATATTTTTTTCCTATATATATATATATATATATATATATATATATATATATATATATATATATTAGTTGTAACCCCCATATTTTAATAATTCTAATCTTATAGTATTGTTAGTGCGATTTGATAGGTTCAGATGGTTTGGGAGATCCACACCATGTAAAAAAAATATAAATTTGACATTTTAGGGAATCCATATTTCATATCCTATTTGACAATTTATTTCTAAAGTCCTATTCAGTTATGGAGTTTGCAGTTATGAGAGAATTTATACGAGACTCCTATTCCTATATTTTTAATCGGGGACAGACATGATAAATTGAGGCGGTGTCAGGTGTGAGTAAACTATAAATATATGACCATAATTCATTTTCAGGTACACACAGACTACTTGTCTAATTTACGAACTAAAGCAATTACATACCTACCTTCATTGTTGACGTTTCGAGTTTTTATTTATTCTCACATCGAATCTATCTCTCGGCGGCTCAAGTTGTCAAGTTTTTTAGTGACCGTTTGTTCACTGTGCAAGTTTTTAGTTCGTTATTTGGTAATTTGGCGAGCGAACAAATTTTAATGTTAACAATTATAATTTTATAGATTTGTTAATTTCATTTATTTATTTTTAAAATTCGATTTGGTCTCATTTGGCTGGCTGGTGATCTAGAAGTCAACCCCCAATATTCTTAATTAAAATATGTATCTTAAGACCAAGTTGATATCATTTGCCAGCAAACTGTTCATATTTTTCTTTAGCGCGTAATTAAGGTTTCACATGGACCTTAGACTTTTCTCATTAATACTTTTTCCTTAAAAATCTCTCTCTCTCTCTCTCTCTCTCTCTCTCTCTCTCTCTCTCTCTCTCTCTCTCTCTCTATATATATATATATATATATATATATATATATATATATATATATATTGGAGAGTGAGAGTTTCTTCAGTATGACTACTTAAGTTCTACGTACATTTGTTTTCAGGGAACTATTTAGTCATTTCATTCTTTCTTGTGATCGATCAAGAATTTTTTCTGCTAGAAAAAAGAAATATTAATTCCAGTATGTGGATTTTCGGATTAAACGGGAAATCAGGCTACTCTGCTCGCTCAACTGCCGAGCTAGTTACTAAAGGAGTTGATGGAGCTGGCCTTGTTGCCATTGTTACAGGTATCTTCATTAATTTCTCTACCTTTTGGGCTGCTTAATTAATTAAATTTATTTTTTATATATAGAAACGGTAAAAATCGTCGCTATTTTGCTCTTAATTCGCTTCCTCCAGTTCGCTGGAAAGAGCCGGACTATATATATATATATATAGAGTCCGGATCCAGTCCGGGATCCCGGACTCTATTAAAATCCGGACCTTTTTTTTTTTTTTTTTTGCTTTTTTTTTTAAAACAACTAAAAAAAAAATAATTATGGAATTGGAATTTTTACATAATACAGTGTTTTGGGCGTGATTTGGATGCCTATACCAAAACATTTCTGTACAGTCTGGGCGTACATACATTGGTTGGTATAGGTATTAAAAACACACCCAAAACATCAGACATGTGAAAAATTTCGATTCCATAATTTTTTTTTTTTTTTTTTAGTTGTTTCAAAAAAAAAAAACAAAAAAAAAAAAAAAAATTTAGGTCCAATTTTAGACTCGATCCAGGATCCGGACAGATCCTCATTCTATATATATATATATATATATATATATATATATATATATATATATATATATATATATATATACTTGTTCGGATCTTAAGTTCATTTTTATTTTGCTCACCCTTTTAGATGACGGGATCGAAATGACGATTTATTTGGTTGCTATATATAGAAACCGTTGTTATATGTTGTCCATCGCTAAAAGTTAAGACGACATTTCGGTATATATATACGACGAATCAATCGTCTCGTCCGTCGCTAAAGGGGGTGAGCAAGGTGAACTAAATAAGGGGTGAGCTTAAGATCCGGACCGTATATATAGACGCTATATGTTGTCCGTCGCTAAAAGTATAGACGACGGTTGTATGACCAAATCCGTCGCTAAAGGAGGGTGAGCTCGAGTGAATTGAATAAGGAGTGAGCTTAAGATCCGTACTATATATATATATATATATATATATGCAGTGCGTTCTCCAATCTGAATTTGGTCAGATTATCTGACCAATCTGTTCTGAACAAGCCTATATATATGTGTGTGTGTGTGTGTGTGTGTGTGTGTGTGTGTGTGTGTGTGTGTGTGTGTGTGTGTGTGTGTGTGTGTGTGTGTGTGAGAACCTGGCTGCTGCTACTCCATGAGCTAATTGAAAATTACTAGGTAATAACTAATGAATGAATGATTAATTTCATGTAGGGTCAACAAATGGGATTGGACTAGAGACTGCACGAGTTTTGGCGTTGCGAGGTGTACATGTAGTGATGGCAGTAAGAAATATTAAAGCCGGTGCAAAAGTTAAAGAAGAATTACTCCAAAAAATCCCCCGCGCCAAAATTGATGTCATGGAATTAGATCTCAACTCACAGGCATCCATCAGGAAATTTGCCAAGGAATATATTTCCTCCGGTCTTCATCTCAACATCCTCGTGTAAGAAAACAAACTAGTTATATATATATATATTAGAAAAATAGAAGTGCACAACTGTGCAAGTTCCAAATGTATACGATCGTCATCCTGATTTACACTCTACTACCGTAAAAACGTAGAGTAAATCCTTAAATCGTAGACGGTGTACATTTAACTCCTATATGAAATCATATGTTTGTTTAAGGTGTCTAATTTAACTTCTTTACCAATTATGTTGGAACATTATATATATTACATGCAAGAACTAAAGAAGTTATTATGTTTTGGTGGTACTGTTGGCAGTAACAATGCTGGGATTATGGCACCTCCATTCACCCTTTCGAAAGACAACGTAGAACAACAGTTTGCAGTGAACCATTTGGGTCCATTTCTTTTGACAAATCTTTTGTTGGACACCATGAAAAACACAGCACGCGAATGCGGTAAACAAGGCAGAATTGTTAACATAGGATCAGAGCTCCACCGGTTTGGCTACAAAGAAGGAATTCGTTTCGACAAAATCAACGACAAAGCAAGGTATTTTTATACACACACATATATACACTCATTTCATTTTATACTTATATGATGAACTTAGTTAATTCAAATAAGTGTAAAATACTAAAATAGCAATATTGGCCTTGAATTGGGTACATGCTGTAAATATTGGAGAGTGAGAGAAAATGGTGAAAATTATTCCATTGCAGTAAAATTTATGGATAATCACTGATTGTGGCATCCCTTCATGTAATTACTAACTTCTACTGTTTCTTGATTTTGATTGTGCTCAAATTCCAGTTACAACGGCAACGGCGCTTATGGACAATCAAAACTCTGCAACACATTGCACTGCGTTGAGCTTGCAAGGCGCTTAAAGGTAATAATTTGTTCAATAAATATAAGCATGAAGATGGTTATCTTTTATCCTAAACTAGGTGTCTTAATTTAGGGATAATTTATTCTCCAATTTGATCTTCATCAGGAGGACCGAGCAAATGTGACTGCAAATTCACTTCATCCCGGAGTTATTGCCACAAATATTGTACAGAATAGCGGCCTTCTTGGTTGTAAGTACTTGAGCTTTTAAAATGATACATATGCCTAAATCCTCTAAATTAAGATTAAGACTAAAATGCAAAACTCAGTTTATCACTGGTACTTGACTTTACAATAAAGGAAACCGCAATCTCGATTGTATTGTACCTTAAAATGTACGATTTTGCACTAATAATTGTACTTTGGGGGAGAAATTTGCTAATTACTCAAACTCGAGAAAAAAAAAATTTATCACATGAGCATAAATGAGAGTTTTGCATTTTAGTCTAAGATTAATATTACTAATTAACACTTAATGTTGTCTTAGAACTAATATATTGATCTGTTCCTTGGTGATAATTAATTTGCAGGCATCTTTGCTTGTGGACAATATTTCATGAAAAATGTTGGACAAGGAGCAGCAACTACTTGCTTTTTGGCATTGAATCCGAAAGTTAATGGAGTTAGTGGTGAATATTTCATGGACAGCAACAAAGCTAAAGCCAGCTCTAAGGCTAGAGATCCAGAATTGGCCAAGAAACTGTGGGAGTTCAGCTTGACCTTGACAGAGTCCAAGTAGTTTTTGATCTTTAATTACTACATGAATTTGAATTTCTTGTGTTTAGTTAAGGTGGAAAAACTCCATGATTTCTATTTTCTGATTTGCCCTTTTTGTTATTCTTTCTGTATTTGATAAGAGTTGCTAAAAATGTGTGCATCGATTGATATCTTGTACTTGGAAAAAGAAAGCAACTTTGATACTTTTACACAGTCCCTGCAATGTCCAATTTCTTGAAATTTGTTCAATCAAATAAACCAGAATTTGTGTTACTGGGTCTGGCTTCAATATATATTCTTAAAAAAAATTGTATAAACAGCCACAATATATATAGTTGAAGTCCGAATAATAATAATTAATCATGAAACAATCTGAAACATCCTTTAAATATTAAAGAATAAGTTCAAAATCTTAATTACAAAAGATTGTCAAATTTACAAAAAAATTGTCAAAAAAAAACCAATCAAGTTTATAAGCTAATAAGAAAATTTGAATGCCCAAACACTTAATTCTTGACATCTTTTGGGCTTAAAACAGCATACTTACGTGAGTAATGACAGGGTAGTCGGGGGTCTCGCTATCCGGGAAATCAAGCTCAAGGTATTATTAAGTTTGAAAATTTATTAGTAGCCCAGTCTTGGGTATTAATAACTAATGTTTTGGACTAGAGCTTATGAGTCTTGGGTATTAATAACTAATGTTTTGGACTAGAGCTTATGTTATTACAACTAGAGTTTTCTAGTTACTATAAAATATTGTTTGGTGTGTGGATCATTGTAGAACGTGTAAGACATCTAATGAATACATTAGACAAGTAGGACTAGTCAAAATTGGTGAAACTGGGTATATCGTGTCTATTATTTTCCGTTCATCTATTTTTCTGTGAGATTATTGTGTGATTCGTTTTTAAATTCTAACATTTGGTATCAGAGCTATCGTTTGAAGGTTATGGGATTGGCGAATTTAAGATGTTGAATACAGGGTCATCACGAATTGAAATTGATAACTTCAACGGACAGAGTTATGAACTTTAGAAACTAAAGATGGAGGATCTGCTCGTTCATAAGGATTTATGGACAGTAATTGAGGATCCAAAGCTGATTGTTACCGCTTAGAAGGAGGGGACGTCTTCGACTGAAACATAGTTGAAAGTGAAAATTGTTGAATAAGATAAGTTGAATTAGAAGGCTCGTGGCCTGATTCGACTCTAACTTGATGATAATGTTTTGGCTAATGTTTTTGGGGAGAAGACTACGAAAGATCTCTAAACAAAATTAGAAACCCTATATATATCAAAGTAAGTCCTTAGTTAATAAATTGTTTCTTAGGAAGAAATTGTATAAACTTCGGATGGATGATGGAAGTTCGTTTTTTACAAACCTGCATGAATTTAATATCCTGATTAGTAAGTTATCATCAATAAGTTATGATATCAATGATGATGATTAAACTATTACATTACTCTGTTCATTGCCTGATTCGTGAGATAATCTGATTATTATGATTGGTAGTGGTACTACAGAATTGTTGTTTGAGGGGGGTTATTTCTGCTTTATTTTCAGAAGATATGCAAAGACAGAGTACAAAAAGTTCAGCCAAGGAGGCTCTGTTAGTTCGAGGGTAAAATTTGGATAGGAATTCAAAGAGGTCTGTAAACAAGTCGTAATCAAGAGGGAGATCTAAGAGTACATACAGGTCGAAAATTAAATGCTAGAAGTGTAATGAATTTGGGCATATGAAGAAGGGCTGCAAGAACAAGGGTGATAAAACTGTGAATGAGAAGAATGATTCGGGGAATAAGGATGAAACCATTGGAGACTTGTACATAGCAGTTACTTGTGTAGCCCAAATAGATGATGATGTTTGGTTTATTGATACATGAATTTTTTATCATATGACACCTCACAAGGACTGGTTCTGTCAGTATAAACCTTTTAGCAGAGGTAATGTCATGATGGGAAACCACACGTCAGTGAAAATTGTTGGTCGTGGTAAGGTGAAGCTCAGGATGCATGATGGTACTATCAAAACACTTTCAGGAGTTATACATATTTTTTTCCTTAGCATGAACTTAATTTCTATTAGCACGATATGACATATGGAATTAACTTTATTGTGATAATTACTCATGTAAGATGACTAGTGGTTTAGTTGTAATTGCACGCGAAAGAAGACATGGTACCTTATACAAGCTGCTGGGAAGTACCATAAAGGGGCAGTTTGGTGGCTCTTTTGTTACTAAGAAGGAAGAAATTGTGGAGAACAGTTCGTCTATGTTGTGGCATCAACGATTGGGGCATATTAGTGAGAAAGGGTTGTCCACTATAGCATCAAAAAAGTTGGTGGAAGGGGTTCCAAATTTCTCCATGGGATTCAGATTATGTGAGCATAATTTGTACGGAAAACAAAATAGAGTCAATGTTAAGTCCACTGCCCTTGAGCGACTGGAGTGCTGAATTTATATACATAACGATTTGTTCGGAGAAACTTTAGAAGCATGTCTTGGAAAACTAAGGTACTATGTATCTTTTATAAATGATTTTTTAAGATATGTTTGGGTTTATTTTATTAGATGAAAGTCTGAAGAACTTGACAAATTCTGAGAGTTTAAGGCACTGGTTAAAAATCAATTCAATAGGAAGATAAAGGTTTTTCGAACTGATAATGGTAGAGACTATTTTCTAATTGATCAGTTTTGTTCTGAGCAGGGCATTGCAAGACAAAATACAATTTAAATGACACCTCAACAGAATGGTGTGGCTAAGAGGTTGAATCAAAAACTTATGGAGAAGGTGAGGTGTATACGGAGTTGGGCAAACATGGAGCTTGAATTCTGGGCAGAGGCAGTTGTTATAGCATGTTACTTGAAGAATCATACATCTACATCTGAATTGAAGGATCAAACTCTTTTTGAGGTACTTTTCGGGAGGAAGCCTAGTATATCTCATGTTCGACTGTTTGGTTGTGATGAGTATGTGCATGTACTTAAAGAGAAAAGGAACAAACTTGACTTCAAGTATGAGAAGTGCAAGTTTATTGACTAGTAGGAAGGTGTTAAGGAATACAAGTTGTGGAATCCAGAGACTAGAACTGTTTTGTACAGTAGAGATGTGGTGTTTAGAGAAACATCAAATGTGTTAGATTTTTTCTATAAAAATCCTATTTATCTATTTATTTATGTTGGACATTTATTTAGTAATAAATGTATATCATTCATCATTCATTAAATGGTTACTTAGTTTGTTTATATAAATCTTCATATATATATATATATATATATATATATATATATATATATATATATATGTTAGGTTTGTAATATTCATGAACTAAATCAAATTGCATAAATAAGCGGAAATGTGAAGATTAGAGTTTTAAAAATTTTACAAACCATATACCCGGATCACCCTTTATGCACAATTATTAATTAAACGAAAAAGAAAGAACAAGAATCATACCCTTGAAGATTCGAGCTTCCTTAGGTACAAGTTCACCTCCAATCCTTTTCGCGTTCAACTTGAATCCACCGGGTTTGGTTCCTTCCTTTAATCAACGTTAGCCACCCAAGTGTTTGGCCTCTAGAGGTGATTCACCAAGGAAGAAGAAAGATTCAAGAAGATGGGTATTTGGCAAAATCATAGTTTTTCTATCTTTCATAAAAAAGGGTGTATTCTCCCAACTATTGGAATTACGTATTCTATGAATACGTCAACAACCACATCACCCATAATAAGACTCCTCTTATTTATAGATGTAGGCAACCCTCATTAACAATTAAGGAATTGGATTTTATTTTAATTAATTTGCCTCCTAATCTTATTAGGAATAATTAATTAAACTTTTTTAAATTAATTAGCCTCCTAATCTTATTAGGATATATAAGAGTATTTTTATTAATTAATTCCCAAACTCCTTTAGGAATGAAATAATAATAATAATAGTAATAATAATAATAAGACTCCTCTTATTAATTTATATTTAATATTTCTAAAATATTAAATAATAATATTAAGCTATTTAATTTATTCTATCACCATAGATTAAATTAAATATACTTAACTTATTATTACAATTATGCCATTTACTTCTTAAATAATTATTCTTCATTTTATGGTGTGACCCTTTAGGTTCAATAAATCAATTAGAACAATTCTAATCTTATTTAAATAAATAAATAATATTTATTCTACAATAGGGATAAGCCTTCCTAGCGATCAACGACTTTCCAGATAATATAGATTTCAACATTAATCATAAAAGAACCTTTGAGTAAATAGTTACCGTACAATTCAATCCTTCCACCATACAATGTCCCAATTAAATATAAGACATGGAATTACTGTCATGTCTTATTTTATTTAATTATATGTATTTCGATTCTTAAATGCACAACTCCAAATAATGCAAATTAGAAACTCCTTTCTAATTTCATTACGCTCATGCCAAGGACTACTGAGTTGTCATTTATCAATTCACATAGGACATTTCTCTTCTTTTACTAGAAGTGGTAGATTCTTTATTGATCATACATTATCTCCATGTACAACTTATTATACCCAAGCATACCCTTTGATATACCCTAAGGGTCTTAAGGAATAAGTCAAAGTATAATTCATTATACACAACATACTATGATGATCTCAAGTCCAAGGATCACTTGTACTACTATCACTACAGGAATTCCTATTGACAAGAAAGTAAAACTCCATTAGGTATTCCTTAGCGAGCCACGTTCAGTGAACTTATTCTCTAATAAGCACCTACATACTTGCTTTAGTGTCTCCACACAAATGATCATGAGATCAATCATCCTCATCCAATGAGCAAGCAACGTATGTACCAATCTATCCGGATTCACTAATCCCCAATTTAGTAATCCAACGATTGGGAACTATTTTAGTTTTAAGCTTTCTAAGAATTTAGATCTCATTAGAATGATCATCATCATTATTCTAAAAGCATTGCTTAAAACTACGGGTTTATCACATATTATAAAAACAAAGATCATGTAGATAATTTAAAAGCCTTTAATAAATTAATACTCTTTATTAATAAATGAATAAGATTGTTACAAAGTATATGCTTTATCATCAAACATGATTGGCTTGTGTGCATACTATTTTCAATCTCCCACTTGCACTAAAGTCAATCGTCATGGTATCCCATACCCTTCTTCTCTAAGTGACGATTATCCCATTTGTTGGATAAGCTTTAGTTAATGGATATGTAATGTAATTCTTGAGAGTTCACTATCTCTATAGTGTTTTCCCATCTTTCAATGATTCCTATAATCAAATGAAAGTGCCACAACACATGTTTAGATCCAAGATGAGACTTAGGAACTATTCCTAGTTCTGTAATGAACTTTTCATCCAAACAATCAACTTATGACTTCATTTACGATTATATACTTTGTCTTTATCACTAAACCAGCAACTCTTTGCTGTTTGAAACCTTTCCAATTCACTGCACCACCTTTCAAGGTAACCCTTTACCTTAAAGTGGATTTTCTGTCGTCTTGGTCTGTCTAAAAAACTTGAGTCTGTTAAGCCCTCTAGTTTTAATTTAGACCCACCATAAAATTTTAATCACATCCTTAGTGTCGGTTAAGTACTTTAAGATATTTTTCACTGTCTTACAATGATCTTCTCCAGAATATGATCGATCAACATCAGGTCTCGTATATTTCATTGCATACATGATAGTTACTCATGTGATCTCTCTTTTTAGAGTCTATGGGGACTATTAGAGAGATACACCTGTGGCTCATCAACATGAGACATCTCTTGGAGTTTTCCATGCTAAACGACTTTAGCATCAAATGAATATACGTTCTTTGGGTTAAGTCGAGCATCCTCTTAAATCTATCTATATAGATTTTTATCCCCAATTAAGATACTCTTCCCAAATCATTCGTGGAGGAATGTTTAGACAACTTTATCTTTACTGATTCTAGCATTGGTATGTCATTCCTTATCCGTAATATATCAACATATAATACTAGGAATGTCATGACGCTCCCACTGACCCTTTTGTACACACTAGGTTCATTCTTGTTTTTGATAAAATCAAACTCTTTTGATTGTCTCATCAAAACGAATGTTCCATATTTGAGAAGCTTGTTTCAATCCATTTCTCTGAGTGTCTACAACTCTTACCTCATCGTATGTAACTGGATCATCATCTTCTATGATGGGTACCTCATCATCATCATCTATGATGAATCCATACCTCCTAGGTATCTTCGGTACTGTTCCAGATTTACGATTCAGTTGTGGTACAATAGGTCTATCTACAGGTTTCTCTTATTTGACTTATAGTGATTTGTGGTTCTTGAACTCTTTAAGATCTATTATCCTCCCACTAGCTCCTTCAATGATAAACACATTTATCTTAGAAGGTAGTGTGTTTCGCAACAAACACCTTTTGTTAAGTAGGATTATAGAACATATACCCTAAACTTACTTTAGGATGTCCCACAAATCTGTATTTATCAAATCTTGTCCCAAGCTTATCCTTTGAAACTTTTTCACATAAGTTGGACAACCCCTTATCTTAACATACTTAAGATTAGGAATCCTTCCCTGTCCATAACTTTTATGGAGTCTTAGGGCCGGATTTTGAGGTTACCTTTTCGTAGATATACTGCCTTTTCTAGGACATTATCCCAGAAGGATATTAGAATGTCGGTAAAATCATTATAGACCGCACCATGTTCAACAAGGTACGATTTTTCCATTCAGATACATCAATCAATTATTGCGTATCGAAGGCGTCCATTATGAGAAAACCATTTGAGATGATCTAGAAACTTATTGCACAAGTATTTATTCCTTGATCTAATCAAAGAATCTTAATACTTTATCAATTTGTTTCACTTCTGAATTCTTTGAACCTTTCAAATAATTCACATTTGTATTTCAGCAAATACATACATTCAACTCTTTGAATGATCATCTCATTTTCTTATACTAATTTGTTCAATATGCAAAATTATTTTCACGTAAGTCAAGTATACAAAATCCATTAAGTAATATTCTAGTTCTATACACAACATTATTATTATTATAAATAGAACAACAATTGTTCTTAAATATAATACCAAAGATTTCATTGTCCAACCACAAAATGAAAATAATGTTTCTAACAAGAACTAGAATACAATAACAACTTATTGACATAATTAATAGATTTGCCCGTAGGCATTGCTAAACTATAAGTTCCTATGGCTAATGCAGCAACTTTTGCTTCATTTTCCACACATAGGATTACTTATCTTTGTTTAGCTTTCTACTTCTGCTTGGTCCCTTCATAAATCTATATTTATGATAACCAAAGTCGATATCCAATACCCAAGTAGAACCTTGACTTAAAGAAAAATTTATTTTAAATCAAGAACAAATTTATATTTGTAATCAAAACTTCACTAAGCTTCTTTGGTTAGCCTCTGCAAAATGCTTCTTGCAGTTTCTTTAGGCTTATTGCAGTGGAAGCAAACTCCTTTTCTATCCGTATCCGTTTTGTTCTTATTATCCTTTGTTTTTGCCTTTCTATTTACCTTCTTTGAATCATTCTTCTTCTAAGAAGATCCTTTGGCCCCTACCAGTAAGACTTGGTCTTTCTTGGTTGGAAAATGACTCTCAACATTTTTCAACATGTTAAGCAAATCAGCGAGGCTGATATCTAGTTTATTCATATGAAAAATTCACAACAATTGTGAAAGGAGTCCGAGAGTGAGTACAAGATCAAATCTTGGCTCAACTCTCCATCCATGACAAAACCTATTGTCCTAATTGTTCAATCAAATTGATCATGTTTAGGACATGTGTCTGTACTGTAGTGTCGGTTGTCATTCTAAATTGGAAGAGCTCCTTAGATATGTGATATCTATTAGTCCTACTTTCCTCACCATCAACTATTTGATGTGCAGGAATATAGTAAGAGCATCCATAGTTTCATGCTGACGCTGAAGCTCGTTACTCATGGATGCGAGCATGATGCATTGAGCCAACTATGCATCATCTTGCCACTTTCTAAAAATAACAATCTCTTCCTTAGAGGCATTGTCTGCAACCATTACAGGGATAGGCGTATTAAGGACATAAGATAGCTTTTCAGCCGTGAGAACTTTTCTCAAATTCCTTAACCAATCCATTTAATTCGGTCAGGTTAAATAACATCTAATATGTTTTAGCGTTGATAGTAATTTAGACATTGTAAAATTCTGTAAATGAATTTGTAATTAACAACATTTTAACATACATTCTTTTATTAATTACCAAAATAAATTAGGTCTTGTTTTAAATTGGTATCTCCCACTATTTTCTTCAAACTATATTACCCTCAATATATATAGTTCGGAAATATCTAATTAAAGATATGTTAGTGAGAATAAGGATCTCATTTCAAATGTATATAGCCTTGTGTGTACACAACAAACTATATATAAATAAATAGGTAGACAACTCTTGTCAATTACATCAACTATGTAACTCCTTGTATTTTGCCTCTTAAATCATAATGGTTAAGTGTGTGCACATCCGAACTAAAATGATTTAAGTTAAGTTCGACCCAGCATTTCCATATAAGTGAAGAGAAAACTACAACCCTTGTGTGTGCACAACAAAGCAGTAATGTTCAATTCCTTATAAACATCATATGTAATAAAAATAACATCTTAAATATTTAATACTTGTCTTGTGTGTGCATAACAAACTCATATTAAATATTCAATACTCTATTGTTTCTATCATGCTAGAAGGTGACGTTCGATATTCCAAATATCTTTGAACGTTACAACTTAATATAAAATATTTGAGGGGTTTGTTATTAATTTCTTATCTTGCTTAGTGCGCATGCACATATATATATAAAATACGCGTCATATTAATTAACATGCGAAGCATGTTCGCATAATATATAATATATATAGTATAAGCATGCACATATAGAATACTATATTCTACCCGGATTGATTATGGACTTTTATTCTAGTTTGGTTCACTAGAGCCACCAAGTGAACCAAAAGATCAAACCCTAGGGGTGCAAGAATAAAAATTTAAATATAACTATTACATTTAAACCCGGGCTCCATTACAAACGGGTCTTCAAGCGTTCCTTTCTCCTTGATCTCTAATTTTTTTAAAATTAATTTCTAACTATTCCTATTACAAAACTATTTAAAATAAATAGAAACCTTGATCAGCAGTCAAGGGGAAGTACATAAGAGGAAGATAGAATTAACATTAAGAAAAATTAGAGAAGACGAGGTATATAGACCCCATTTAATAAAACCCATACATTCATGCATCCAACTAAAATAAAATCCAATCACATTGGTCAATAGTCCATAATCAATCCCATTTATTATCATACACATCACCATATGCATCAATAAATAACATTCATCTCATGAATAATAAACATTCAATATGTATATTGATATCATTTAATGGGCAAATTTAGTTAGTATAAAATCTAATTTTGAATTAAAATAAACTCCTTTATTTTAATCCAAATTTAAATCAAAATAAACTCTTTTTATTTTAATTTATCCAATTTTGAATAAAATAAACTATTTTATTTTAATCAAAATAAACTCTTTTATTTTAATTAAATATGGAATCCAATTCCAAGTAAAAAAAAAATAAAACTCCTTTATTAAAGGAAACACGGATTCTCTTTCCTATTCACAAATAAACTCTTTTATTTTGAATAATATGAAATCTTATTCCATATCTAAATAAACTCCTTTATTTAAGGAAATTATGATTCTCTTTCCTATTCACAAATAAACTCCTTTATTTTGAATAATATGAAATCTTATTCCATATCTAAATAAACTCCTTTATTTAAGAAAATATGGAATCCAATTTTAACTCCAATTAGTTATCATGGAATCCAATTCCAACTCTAATTAGTTAACATGAAATTCTAATTTTAAAATTAAAATAAACTTTTTATTTTAAGATTAAAATAAATTTTTATTTTAATAATAAAATAATTAAGATTAATATATATATATATATATATAATATATTACGGTAATATTATATATATATATAATATATAAGAAATCATTAGAGAACAAGTGAATCCTGTAGAAATCATATATTGTACGTGGGAGAAAAAAAAACAATCATTCACGTTATAGCACCTGATCCTTTTAACTCCTTGATTTTCGTGAATTCAAATAACTTTTACATGAAT
Organism: Panax ginseng; assembly: GCA_020205605.1. Lineage (NCBI taxonomy): Eukaryota > Viridiplantae > Streptophyta > Magnoliopsida > Apiales > Araliaceae > Panax > Panax ginseng. The sequence goes on from CM035131.1 coordinate 41,803,582, forward strand.
CCCTTAACAAAAATCATGGACGTCCTGTAGCATCATTACATGCACGTGGGAAGTACTATCATATATAATCCAAAGAGCCTGAAGCAATATTCTAGAAAAACCGAAGCTTTGCAACATTTGCATGATTACCGATTTTAAAGAAATAAAAGCTTCGCTATTTTTTTTTAAAATTTATACAACAAAATTATGCTCAATTAAATTGTTCTAAACACATATCAATATACATATCAAATTTGACAATTAATAATTCGCATAAAGGTTTGGCTCTGATACCACTTTTAGGTTTGTAATATTCATGAACGCAATCAAATTGCATAAATAAGCGGAAACGTGAAAATCAGAGTTTTAAAAATTTTTACAAACCATACACCCGGATCACCCTTTATGCACAATTATTAATTAAACGAAAAAGAAAGAACAAGAATCATACCCTTGAAGATTCGAGCTTCCTCAGGTACAAGTTCACCTCCAATCCTTTTCGCGTTCAACTTGAATCCACCGGGTTTGGTTCCTTTCTTTGATAAACGTTAGCCACCCAAGTGTTTGGCCTCTAGAGGTGATCCACCAAGGAAGAAGAAAGATTCAAGAAGATGGGTATTTGGCAAAATCCTAGTTTTTCTATCTCTCATAGAAAAGGGTGTACTCTCCCAACTATTGGAATTACGTATTCTATGAATACGTCAACAACCACCTCACCCATAATAAGACTCCTCTTATTTATAGATGTAGGCAACCCTCATTAACAATTAAGGAATTGGGTTTTATTTTAATTAATTTGCCTCTTAATCTTATTAGGAATAATTAATTAAACTTTTTTAATTAATTAGCCTCCTAATCTTATTAGGATATATGAGAGTACTTTTATTAATTAATTCTCAAACTCCTTTAGGAATTAAATAATAATAATAGTAATAATAATAATAAGACTCCTCTTATTAATTTATATTTAATATTTCTAAAATATTAAATAATAAATATTAAGCTATTTAATTTATTCTATCACCATAGATTAAATTAAATATACTTAACTTATTATTATAATTATGCCATTTACTTCTTAAATAATTATTCTTCATTTTATGGTGTGACCCTTTAGGTTCTCCATATTAAACCGGTTGTGAATAAATCAATTAGAACAATTCTAATCTTATTTAAATAAATAAATTAAAATATTAATTTATTCAAATAAATAATATTTATTCTACAATAGGGATAAGCCTCCCTAGCGATCAACGACTTTCCAGATAATATAGATTTCAACATTAATCATAAAAGAACCTTTGAGTAAATAGTTACCGTACAATTCAATCCTTCCACCATACAATGTTCCAATTAAATATAAGACATGGAATTACTGTCAAGTCTTATTTTATTTAATTATATGTATTTCGATTCTTAAATGCACAACTCCAAATAATGCAAATTAGAAACACCTTTCTAATTTCATTCTGCCTTGGCCAAGGACTACTGAGTTGTCATTTATCGAATCACATAAGATATTTCTCTTCTTTTACTAGAAGTGGTAGATTCTTTATTGATCATACATTATCTCCATGTACAACTTATTATACCCAAGCATACCCTTTGATATACCCTAAGGGTCTTAAGGAATAAGTCAAAGTATAATTCATTATACACAAGATACTATGATGATCTCAAGTCCAAGGATCACTTGTACTACTATCACTACTGAGAATTCCTATTGACGACAGCAAGTAAAACTCCATTAGGTATTCCTTAGCGAGCCATGCTCAAATTGAACTTATTCTCTAATAAGCACCTACATACTTGCTTTAGTGTCTCCACACAAATGATCATGAGATCAATCATCCTCATCCAATGAGCAAGCAACATATGTACCAATCTATCCGGATTCATTAATCCCCAATTTAGTAATCCAACGATTGGGAACTATTTTAGTTTTAAGCTTTCTAATAATTTAGATCTCATTAGAATGATCATCATCATTATTCTAAAAGCATTGCTTAAAACTACGGGTTTATCGCATATTATAAAACAGCATCATGTAGATAATTTAAAAGCCTTTAATAAATTAATACTCTTTATTAATAAATGAATAAGATTGTTACAAAGTATATGTTTTATCATTAAACATGATTGGCTTGTGTGCATACTTTCATCACAATATATATATATATATATATATATATATATATATATATATATATATATAGAGAGAGAGAGAAGTAGGATCGAGTTAGGACTCAGGACCGATAAAATGCAGTACTTTTTTTAAAAAAACAACTAAAAATAAAATAAAATTATGGAACTTGAATTTTTTACATATCTGATATTTTGGGTGTGATTTGGATACATATAACAAAATATGTCTGTAGACTGTGTATCCAAATCACATCCAAAACAACGTATTATGTAAAATTCAAGTTCCATAATTTTTTTATATTTTTTAGTTGTTTTCAAAAAAATAAAATAAAATTGTACTCAGTAATTTAAGCTTCTCGTCCAGGGAGACCAGGACATGATCTATTCTCTCTCTCTCTATATATATATATATATATATATATATTATGGTTTATATGTATAAATAAATGTTATACACAAAAGATAAAAAATCATATGTAATATATAAATAAGAAAATAATAGTTTATAACCTAGGATGATTTGAAGATATTATCCTGTAGATTATATAGTTCTTTAAAAGAGATGATTTATCTTGATCATAGAATTTGGACTTCTAATTAAAATAACAATGCATTAACGGTGTGCATTAAACAAATCATGTGATAATATTTTATTTATAAAATATTTTCACATAAATACCAATTGTGAAATTTCTTAATTTTGAAATAATAATGGACTTAATATATATATATATATATATATATATATATATATATATATATATAAGTTGATGTTCCAATGAGTGAGATTACATTATGTTAATTAATACCTCGAAATGTCGATTAATATGTTTAATTAATACGAGGAATATTATTATTGTCAAAATTTTATAAGATTTTTTATAAGATAATTTATTATTGATTATAGAATCTTGGATTTGAGTCTTTTAATATTTATTATTAAAAATTGATTTTATGATCAAATAGAAATAAACTATGGACTTATGAAATTTGTTTAAATGTGTCGTAATTATATCAATTAATTTCGAAATATATATTTACATCTATAGAGGAAATATTTATAATTTATTAGTAAAGAGTTTATTTAATTAATTCTTGTACTAGAGTGCAATTACAATTATTAAGTAAAATTAATTATAATTAATATTTATTTAGAATATTATTATTAGATAATAATATCTAGATAAATATTGGAGTCAAAATAGGAATCCCTTAGGATCCTTTTCTTATCCCAATATGGACCAGATTCATAAGAGATGGTAAAGATCAATGTTATTATATATATCATTGATCAGAAACATATTTACTTTTTTCTATCAAAAAATACCAAATTTTGTATTCTCTCTTTGAGCCTAGGAAAAACACGGCTAGGGTTTTTTCCAGAAGGGTGCTTTGAAGATCGTATAAATTTTGAAAACGTGTTAATTCAACCAATCATTAGGTAACAAATTCGTATTCTAGACACACACACACACACACACACACACACACACACACACACACATATATATATATATATATATATATATATATATATATATTTGTTGTTCGCATAAAACCATGAAGATGATCCTGATATTTTTTTTAAAACCCATTGTCAGACTATTTTTCTTACAGACTGAGCCAGTTGTGGATAAGTCTTCCGAAGAACCTGATCATGTGAAGATTGATGTGAGCATGGAAAAGCATGTGGAAATTGTGAATTCACAGTTGGCTATAGTTTTTGTAGATGATGAACTAGTTAAGTCTGAACATGGTTTTTTGCATAATGAGGAAGATGGGGATGATTCAAATGTTAAGGAAGATGTCGAGGCGGAGGCTGAGGAAGAAGTTGATCTTACATTGAGGAGCTCCACACAAGTTCGAAGGTGACCTAACAGGTATTCACTTAGTGCATATCATGTCTTAGATGTCACTAGTGATGAACCATGCATAGTTAAAAAGGTGAAGGCCTCGGGGGATCAGTTGAATCAGTGAGAGCTTTTTATGAATAATGAGATGCAGTCACTTGATAAGAATCAAACCAGGAGTCTTGTTAAATTGCCTAAGGATCGAAAGGCGATTGGATGCAAATGTGTGTTCAAGAAAAAGACAAATAAGGATGGAAAGATAAAGAAGTACAAAGCACGATTGTTGGTAAAAAGGTATTCTCAAATATAGGGAATTAATTATTAACTATGATGAGATCTTTTCTCCAATAGCAAAGTTGACATTCATCCCGACAGTTCTATCTCTGCAGTACTTGTTTATGATCTAGAGGTTGAGCAACTAGATGATAAAACAGCGTTCCATCATGGTGACTTGGAGGAGAAGATTTACATGAAACAACAGATGGTTTTGAACTTAAAGGCAAGGAGGATCTGGTATGTAAATTGAAGAAGTCCTTGTATGGGCTTACGTAATCTCCGAGAATGTGGTATCAAAAATTTGATTCTTCAGCTTTACAACTTGAATTCATGCGGTGTCAGGTTGATCATTGTGTTTATATGAAATGATTATGTGACAAATTTATTATTATAACCTTGTATGTTGAGGATATGTTGTTTATTGGAAATAACAAGAAAATGATCAAGGCTGTGAAAGGTTTGTTGGCACAACAGTTTGATGTGAAGGATATTGGGCCAACAAATTTCATTTTAGGTATGCATATATATACACATGGATTGTAAGAATCGAAAATTGGTGTTAGGGTAGAAGAAGTACATTGAAGGGGTTTTGAAGAAATTTAACATAATTGATTGTAAATCAGTTGGAACCCCTATGGCTATAGGAACTAAATTGTTTGCATATTCGTGTCTAAGACCAAGGAAGAAGAAAAGGAGATGTCTCACATTCCATATAAAAGTGCATTTGGAAGTTTAATATATGCAATGGTGTGTGCGAGACCAGATATTGCTCAAGCAATTAAAGTATTGAACAAATATATGTCAAACCTCGGGAAGGAGGATTGGACCGCCATCAAAAGAGTTTTCAAAAATCTTTGTGGAACTTCTGATTTTGAATTGCATTTTGGAGGCAAATGAGCTAAGAGGAACTTTACGGTGGTAGGATTTGTGGGGTTCTAATTGGGGTGGAAATGTTGATAGCATGAAATCAACAAGTGGTTATGTATTCAACTTGTTTGATTGACCCGTGAGTTGGATGAGCAAGAAGCTAAGTGTTGTTGCTTTATTGTCTATTGAGGCAGAATACATAACGCTTACTCATGCAAGTAAGGAAGCAATATGGATTCGCAGGTTGTGTGCCGATGTTAGTTTTAAGCAGAAGATAGTGATGTTAAAGTGTGACAGTCAGAGTGTTATTCACTTAGCAAAGAACCATGCATTCTATTCACGGTCGAAGCATATTAATATTCAGTATCACTTTATAGAGAGAAAGTTGACGAGAAACTGATTATCTTAGAGAAAGTTGACACAATAGTGAACAACACAGACTTTTTAACTAAAGCAGTTAGTTTGGCGAAATTTGAGTGATGTACATTTGAGATGGACATCAACAAGTATTTACCAAGTGGGAGAATGTTGAGATTGACTCATACTTCTGCGGGTTCGATTAATGACCTTTACGACAGGGTAGTCGGCCCCCTGGAAGCCAATCGCAAGGTGCAATTGAGCTTGAAGAATTATTAGTAGTCCGATATTGGGTTTTACTAATGCATTGGACTTGAACTAATATTATGGCAGTTATGATTTTTTAGTTACTATAAAATATTGTTTGATGTGTGGATCATTGTAGAGCGTGTAAGATATCTAATGAATACATCAGACAATGAAGACTAGTTAAATTGATGGACACTTTAAACTTTTAAATGAGTAGATTGCTTAGCCGTGTCCAAGTCGAGCATACATAACCACCAAGTACTAACCCCTTCAAATTGACTCAAAGCCTCGTACACTTAAATTTCATTTTTGATAGATAACTATGTAATAAGAAGAACCGATTGGCTGCTGGACTTGAAGTACTCTTATCTCAAACAAATGTACACCCCTATTTTAGAAAGCCTTACATCCGGCCTATTTTATTTGGAACACTTGCCATCAAATGTCCATTTTAAACTTTCAGTGATTATAACGTTGTTGGGCCTTCTCATATTTTCATAATCAAAATAATTTTTTCTCCTTGTTAAGTCATGGTCAAGAGATTTCTTTTTGGGGAAATTCAAAAAATAAGTGAGATATCTTTAAATTCATATCTGATAGATTCATTTAATTTTATTTAAAAATTAATTTGTAATTTTAAATGAATCACATTGATTTTAAAATTTGATAATGTCTCAAATTGAATTTCAAAAAGTTAATAATGTTAACATATTTTCGAATATTGAAGAGAATATTAAGGAAAAAGTGGTACTCCTCTCCGTTCCAAATTAAATTAGAGATACATCGACTTTTTTAGAGTCAATTCGCGAAATACTAAAAATTCAAAATTGATACAAAGTTATTTAGTTTTAATTCAAATAAATATAATAATTATAAACGAACTATAAAGTACTAATTATCATCTTTGTTGTTTCTAAACTTGAACTAAATTATATCAGTTTTGAATTTTAAGATTTCGCGAATTAATTTTAAAAAGTCAATATATATATATATATATATGGTCCGGATCTTAAACTCACCCTTTATCTAACATACCTTGCTCACCTCCTTAGCGATTTTAGGGACGGATTTCGACGATTCGGTTGCTATATATATAAACCGTCGTCTTAGCTTTTAGCAACGTAACAACATATAGCGACGAGATAGAATCGTGCTTTCTATTCTGCACGTTAAAGGGAGGTGAACAAAGCATGTTAGATAAGGGTGAGTTTAAGATCCCGGGCGTATATATATATATATATATATATATATATATATATATATATATATATATATATATATATATATATGAGATCAAGTGCATACCCTTATCTTACTCAATTGTGCTCACCCCCTTTAACGACGGACTGGACCGACGATTTTGGCCATACAACTGTCGCCTATACTTTTAGCGACGGACAACATATAGCGTCACTAAAAGTATAGTATTTACAGTTTGTATGATCGAATCGTCGTCAGTCCATCGCTAAAAGGGGGTGAGCACGGTGAGTAAGATAATGGGTATGACTTGATCCTGATCATATATATATATATATATATATATATATATATATATATATATATATATATATATATATATATCTAATTTTAGAATGGATTTAGTATTAAATAACACCCTTTTAGGTTATTGTGTTATCTTCGAAATGAGAAGTTTAAACTTAAAAGTGTATGTTTAAAAAAACATAATTAAATTCATTAAAGAAAAATAAATAGTTGAATTCTTGCTATAATACTTAGAAACAAAGGTGGCAGACATGTAATAATTTGAAAGACTTTCACCATCTATTCTTTCTTCATACCACACAATTACTTTAAATTTGTCATTAATATTTTAAAAAAGCATTTGCAGTTTTGTTTTCCTTCCTCTTTTTCTTTATATCTTCTTGTTAATTGCTTTCAATCATGGATGATTTTCATATTGACAACAATTAAATTCCACATCTAGCAAAATCTACAATTAAGATGAACAAAAAATAGTAGAACATTAGCCATTATGAGAACATAAATACTGCATTAAGACAAGTTCAAACACAATATATCTTAGTGCCTATTTGGCAGAGTTGTGGTGTGATACGATGTAAAATTCATTTAGAATTTTTGACAAAAATGCTTTTATAAGAAAATTTAAATGATATTTGGTTATATAATTATAGAAGTGCTTTTTAAAGTATTAATGACAATTTAAGATAAACATTTAATCTGTTTCAAAATATAAGATCATTATTTATTTTATAAAGTCAACCTAAGAATTTTCAAACTCAAAATTGATATGAATTCTATTAAATTATAGTCAATACAATGATATGATGACTATCAACTACCTAAAAAGTACTACATTATAGATTCTTATTGTTTTATAATTGTTAATGAATTATCTTATTTTTGAGTTTGAAAATGTCTCAAATTAACTTTTAAAGTTAATAATGATCTTATAATTTAAAACTAAAGGAAGTTATATATATATATATATATATATATATATATATATATATATATATATATATATATATCAAATGTTTTTCAAATAAAGTGGCATTGAATAAGACAAAATACATAATCAATTGCATGAGATCTATCAAATCAAAATTATAGTGATATGTTATTTGAGACATTTTTTTGAAACGAAAATTTTGAGACACCTAACATCACCATTTATATATTATATCAAATTTTATTTTAATTTATTTTTTAACAATTTAAGGGTAATTTTGTACTTTTTACTTTTAAAGTGATGTAGCAAAAAAAAAACAATTTTCAAATCTCTACTCTTTTAAAGTGGTTAGGACTGAGTTACGTTCCGTGACATTTAAGTCTCAACTGGTTCGTTTCTCACTTAAGTGAGTTTATTTCTTTTTTTATGGGTAGTGTGTTTTCTGACCTATATATGAGGTTTGTTTGTGAGTTTGTTACTATGTTTCTTACTCTTCTAGTGAGATTTGATATATTATTTGATATTATAATACTGAATAATATATTTGATTATGAGATTATATTGTACTTCTTAAAAAAAAAATTAATTTTAGATAATATGAAATTATCAAAATATTTTCATATTTAATTTAAATGTGCTTTAGCTCACCCACAAGTTTCCTGAAACGGGGTCTTAAAGGCATAATGACACTTCTATCCCTCCAAATTCTCACTCATTTTTAAAATCGTCCCTAGAGTTCGTTTTTCGTCAATTAAATCCTTAAAGTGATATTTTTCACGTTTATGTCCCTTTTATCTGATTCGAAGTTTTTTGCACTTCTGTCCCTCTAGGTTACCCGATTTTAACTTTTTTATTTTGAGAAAAAAAATAGAAAATTTTAATTTTGTAAAAAAGAATGAGTAAAGTTCATAAAAAATATATAAAAAAAACATTATTTTCAGAAAAAATAGAATTTTTTTTTAAAAAAATTGAGTAAAGTTTAATAAAATATAGATTAAAAAATAAAAATTTAATTTTAGAAAAATAAATAATTTTTTTAAAATAAGTAAAGTTTCATAAATATAGATTCAAAAATAAAATTTTATTTGTTTTAAAAAATAGAATTTTATTTTTTTAAAAAATGAGCAAAGTTTAATAAAATATAGATTCAAAAATAAAATAAAAAATAAAACTATATTTCAAAAAAAAATAGAAATTTTTATTTTTTAAAAATGAATAAAGTTTAATAAAATATAGATTCAAAAAAATAAACTTTATTTTAGGAAAAAAAATAAAATTAATTTTTTTTAAAATGTGTAAAGTTTCATAAAATATAGATTCAAAAAAAGTAGATCGAAAAAATAAAATCTATTTTCAGAGTTAAAATAGAATTTTTATTTTTAGAAAATGAGTAAATTTTCATAAAATATAGATTTTAAAAATAAACTATATTTTCAAAAAAAACAAAATTTTTATTTTTTTTAAAAAAGCGAGTAAAGTTTAATAAAATATAGATTCAAAGAAATAAAACTTTATTTTCAGAAAAATAAAAAAAAATATTTTTTTAAAAATGAGTAAAGCTTCATAAACTATAGATTTAAAAAAGTAAAAACAAAAATAAACTTTATTTTCTAAAAAAATAGAAATTTTTATTCTTTTAAAAATGAGTAAAGTTTCATAAAATATAGATTTAAAAAAGTATATAGTAAAAAAATTAAAAATTAATTTTTTAAAAAATAGAAATTTTAATTTTTAAATAATTAGTAAAGTTTAATAAAATATATATACTGAAATATATATATAAAAAAAGATTTTCAAAAAATAGAAATTTTTAATGTAAAAATGAGTAAAGTTTAATAAAATATAGATTCAAAAATATAACTTTATTTTCAAAAAAAAAAATTTAAAAATGAGTAAAGTTTCATAAAATATAGATTCTAAAAAGTAAAAAAAAAATAAAACTTTTTTTAAAAAAAAAATAGAAAATTTATTGTTTTTTAAAATGTGTAAATTTTCATAAAATATAGATTTTTAAAAAAAAGTATAAAATAAAAAAAACAAAAACTTTATTTTTAGAAAAAATAAAATTTTTATTTATTTAAAATGTGTAAAATTTCATAAAATATAGGTTCAAAAAAAGTAAATAGATTTTTTTTATTTTCGAAAAGATGTGTAAATTTATTTTATGAAACTTTAATCATTTAATTTATTTATTCATTTACTTTAAGTTTTTTTTAATTTTTTATTTTAAACTTTTTTGAATCTATATTTTATGAAACTTTACTCATTTTAAAAAAATAAAACTACAATTTTTTGAAAATATAGTTTTATTTTTTAAAATCTATATTTTATAAAACTTTACTCACTTTTTTAAAAATAAAAATTCTATTTTTTCTGAAAATAATTTTTTTTGAATATATATTTTATAAAAATTTCTCATTTTTAAAAAATATTTTTTTCTAAAAATAAATTTTTTTTTTTGTTTATTTTTTTTGAATCCATATTTTATGAAATTTTACTCATTTTTTTAAAAAACATTCTATTTTTTGCTGAAAATAAAGTTTTATTTTTTGAAACTTTACTCATTTTTTTAAAAAATAACTTTTTTTCTAAAATATAGTTTTTTTAAAAAAAAATTGGTTAACTTAGAGGGACAGAAGTGCAAAAAAAATCGGATCGGGTAAAAGATAAATGGGTCGAGTTACAGTCAAATCGGGTAAAAGGGACAAAAATGTCAAAAATGTCACTTTAAGGACTTAATTGACGAAAAATGAATTTTAAAAACGACTTTGAAACTGAATGACAACTTGAAAAAATAAAAGTGTTATTCAACCGGGTCTTAAACTAATTACACTTCTCATTGTTTCCCCAAGACAATTTTTTATAAAAATAATTTTGATAAAGGTAATTAAAAAAAAGGCATTTGAATATAAAAGTGTGACACATTCAGCTACGGGCTCTTGGTTTTAGAAGTATCTATTTTCCAAAAACATATTTAACACTAATTAAAGTAAACATGTTAAAAATAATTTTACATATTTATATTTAAAAATACATAAATTGTACTTCTAGAAATATTTAAAAAAACACCACATAAGTAATTCCAACCTTGACCTAAAAAAGGTTACCTAAACTACAGGGAACTCACCACCAACCTTGACCTGAAAAAGGTTACCTAAACTATAGGTAACTCATCTCCAACCTTGTGTACTCACATAAAGTAAGTCCAATCGAAAGACTTTGTCAATAAATGGTGAACTGAACCCTCATGAGGGGATTGGACATATAACATGAGTCCCAAAGACATGCATGCTGATAACTCGAATGTTAGTTGCAAACTCATATATCAATCCCTTTAATTAAATTACTATCCCTCTCAAATAAAAATAAATAAATAAATAAAAGGAGAATTTTTTTTATTTAAAATCTTTTATTTTAAAAAAGAGTTCCAATATATTCTTTGGATGATAATATAAAATAACATAATATTCTTAAATTTATCAACACAATTCTACTACTCCCCCGTCCTGGGATAAAAGTCTTTATTATTATTTTAAGTAATCTCAAGTTAAATGTTTACTTACCTTAAATAATCTAATTTTTATAATAATTTACTTATAATACCCTTAGTATTAATTGTCATATTTACATTCTTTATACATATTTACGGAATATCAGTAGTCATGTGCAAAAAATTATACAATTAAATGAGAATTTAAATATGAATAATTTTGTCATTTTATTCTCTTTCTTAATATGCGTAAAAAGTCAAATATGACTTTTATTCTGGAACGGAGGGAGTATTATGTTATTATAGTTAAATTAAACATAAAAAATTTACGAATAAACATAAAATTTAAAAAAAATCAATAACAAAGGCAAAATTTTAAGTCGAACAATATATTTATTTATGTAACCAAAGAATATAATCAAAAATTGGATCAAGTCAAACAATACATCAAATTAGGCCTGGTAATTTCACGTGAACTTGACGGGACTTGTCTGATCCCAACTTTAACGGGATTTTATTTTTTAAACTTTATAGGAGTAGGGTCAAGTATGGGATATACCATCTGACCTCACCTCGACCCAATTATGTGTATATATAATTTTTTAATGGAAAAAAACGATATCAATTTGTGTATTGAAATACTTATGACGATAATTTTTTTCTTATAGCGAGGTTCATTTTTATTCTGAAATTTATATGACGGGTGAACTATCGTGATAATCGAAAAAAACTCGTCGTCATAATTTCATCACTGTGTAATACACAACTGTGTATATACATATAGCCCTTTTTTAAATTAGCATTATATATAATTATATTCTTATTTAGGTTATTTTATTATAAATTCATAATATTTGCAATATAATGTGCTTCTAGTAATATAAATGTTGTATGTTATTTAATTTTGAATTAAAAATAGTTGTACAAAGTAATATTTAAAAAAATAAATAAATTTAATTTAGAAAAAAGGAAAGTAATCTGGTAAACGAGGAGGGTATGATATATTTTTTTCCAGGGTCGAGTTCAGAGTATAACTCTATGTTGACGAGATAGGTATGAAAAGGGTTTTTCAAACCACATCCGCCCATTGCTAGGCATACATTAAACTAGCAATAAGTTTTTTCAAGATAAAAACAAAGATATTATGTTATACATTAAACTAGCAATAAGTTTTTTCAAGATAAAAACAAAGATATTATGTTATACATTAAACTAGCAATAATTTTTTTCAAGATAAAAACAAAGATATTATGTTACATATCCCTGTCCATGCTAAGCTTCATCTGGCATA